>JAAECE010000005.1:0-2400000 GCA_010203745.1 Mucor lusitanicus | reverse complement strand
AAGACCGTGAGCAAGCAGTTGCTTTGGCAACAGATGCGATTTAGCAATGTACAGCTTCTCTTCAAACGTGTATCCATTCAAACTAATCAACTCCATGCGGTCTAACAGTGGCTCTGGGATTGTCTCGACATTGTTGGCAGTGGCAATGAAGAGCACACTTGACAAATCAAAGGGAACATTGAGATAGTGATCAGAGAAGCTGTTGTTTTGCTCAGGATCCAGCACTTCCAAGAGAGCAGCAGCAGGATCGCCGTAGTGAGATGATTGCACAAGCTTATCAATCTCATCCAGTAAGAAGAGTGGATTGTTCACTTTGCACTTGCGGAGGCCCTGAATAATCAGACCAGGCATGGCGCCTACGTACGTGCGTCGATGTCCCCTAATATAGCACAAAAAAACCTTATTAGCAATCCTTGACAAGCATAAGCCATGAATACGCGCTATACCTCATTTCCGCTTCATCACGCACACCACCCAATGAAATACGATGGAACTCACGACCAAGAGATGAGGCAATGGACTTTCCAAGCGACGTCTTTCCCACGCCAGGCTATCATAACCGCTTGGTTAGTTGATTTATAATCTTCTTCCTCCTTCAAGATAAAGACTTACAGGTCCAACAAAGCAGATGATAGGTGCCTTTAAATCACCCTTAATCTTGATCACCGACAAATACTCGATGATTCTCTTCTTGACATGGTCCAGTCCAAAGTGATCGTCTTCCAATTTCTGCTTGGCTTGCTTGATGTCAATCACATCCTCTGACTTTTTGTTCCATGGCAAATCAGCCAGCAGCTCGAGATAGTTGCGAGCAACGGCATATTCGCTGGAAGCAGGCTGCAGTTTCTTGAGGCGTTTCAATTCTCGCTGGGCAACGGTGGAGGCCTCCTCTGGCAGATCAGCTTCTTCAATTTTGGCGCCTAGTTGCTCCAATTCATCTTCGTCTTTCTCGCCGTTGGAGCTATCGCTTTCTCCCAGTTCCTTCTTGATAGCTTCCAGCTGCACAAGACAAGGACCATGAGCATACACGCCTCTGTTGCTTTCATGTAAAATGTCGTACCTGTTGACGGAGATAAAACTCTCGTTGCTTTTTGGTCAGCTTGCCTTCTACGCTGGAGTGCACTTGCTCCGATATTTTAAGGACCTGTGTGTATAGTGGTAGCATCATGCGGCGTAATGATGAGTACATTGTCATAGTCCTAAACAAACAAAAAAAAATGTGCCACTTACATGAAGTTGACGAGTCATCCATTCCGACGCCTTCTCGACTCGTTCCTTGAGATTGGTGGTTGAAAGCATAGTGAGCTTCTCATCAAACGACGTTTCAATGACAGACACCAGCAAATCTGCTAATACGGGAGGCGATACTGAATCAATCAGCTTGGTCAATTGCTGGATCAAGTTTTCAGGCATGCGAAGATCCTTCATCTTGGCTAAAAACTCTCTTACAAGCGCCTTGAAACGGATGATTTCGTCACTGGCTGCTTCCAGATCCTTTTCCTGTTCTTCATCGTCCATGTATTTCACCTTGACATGCAGTGTGCTCCCCTCGGGCGTTGTAAAGCGGTCTACCTTGAAGCGAGAAACACCCTCCACAAACATGGTGAATGCGCCCAGACCCGATCTTTGCACTCTGATAATACGCGCAGTACAGCCATAGTGGAACAGACGATGCTTATCTTCAGGCTTGATAAATCCCTCATCCTTCATGGCGGTAATGGAATTGGTGGTTGCATTGGGACTCTCCTGTTGTTGTGGATCGTCTGTTGCTGTGTTGCTTTTGGTCGGCTCTCCGGTCAGCGGAATGCAAGCAACATAGGTGGGCTTGCGTTGTTCATTTGCTCGTAAATGCTTTCTGGTCAAGGCAACCGCATCTCTGCCTCGCATGTTGACCTTGAGGACCACAGAAGGCAACAAGACCTTGTTTTCCAAGGGAATCACAATGAGATTTTCTGACGCTGATGTTGCTGCAGGCATTGATGTTGTATTCTAATGGAGAGAGAGAAAGAGAGGGTATTTACATGTGATGTTTTGTTCGTCTATAAAATACTCAAATTATAGTACCGAAATACATCAACTTTGCCCGGTATTTGAATCTCTTAAACCAATTATTCAGCTGAATTGCCATATCGCATTGGTAGAATTCCCACTGACTATCATGCAAATTTAGTAATTTCAAATGCATCGAAAAAGGGGTTATAAATGAGGGACTTTTCTTTTCATGAGCTACATACATACCATATGTCATTTGTTACTGAAATCATGGTACACAAGGATAAAGCATCCGCTGCAGGATGCATAATCATCTCCAATCCAGCAGCATTTTCAGACACAATAACAAATAGTCTCTCATATCGTACAAACTTGTACTTTAGAGTTGCCTATACAGATTGAATGCGTTCTATATCATCAATTATAGTAGACATCTAGTATTTTACTCTTTATTTGCCCATTTTAATACGTGGTTCTTGATGAAACGACCTAAGCAATCCGTGATCTGACTCTGTTGTGATGCTCCGCTTCTGTAGCGATGAAAACACCTCATTGACGGGTATATAGCATAGCATCATTGTCTCCTTTTACTCAAAAGCATGCAAACTACAGCTAAATCTAGAGCAACTTGGGCCGCGTTTTCTCTTACTAGGAGCTGTTTTAGACCGCCAAAACAGCACCAAACAGTTACTCTGACGTAGCAGTAACTTTCTGACACCTTTGCTCAACTTTTTTGGGATCATCAAAATTGGACCCAAAACCATGAGGTACCCCTCATGCCTTTTCATCCAAAATCAAACGATCGCATTTTTGAACGCAAAAATGAGCACTTTTACTAAGGTACATATTAATTCAATTTATTCCTCTCATTTCAGAGCATCCCCTAAACTTTGTCTGTGAGACCTTTCTATGTAAAATCTCGACAATTTCGCTAAAAACCTCATTTGACATTTCCTTGAATTGCTCAATAAACTTATTAAGGCAAGCTATTAAAATTAGCACCATTGGATCCGCCATAAAAAGTATTCCCAGAAAGCTTAAGGCAGCATTAGATGATCATAACTTTTTATATAGTCGATTAGGGCAAAATCGATGATCGAAATCAATTCTGGAACAAAAATTCACCATTTTGAGCTAACGGACTTTTAATCGATTTTTAGTAGTGGTAGTAGTGTTCCTTAGCTGGTAAAATGCATGATGCCACGCTTTTCTTCATCATGAATCATTGCTATTACTTACTGTTTTTCTGTGAGCTTGTTTTATTTCAGTCAAAAAGGTAGTTTATTCACATCAGGCACGCTTTGATAGCTATTTTTCATTTAATAATTTTTGGTGAGTACTACTAAATATTGCTTAATGCATACAAAAAAAAGACGATGAATGTTTATACGATTCATCTAGCCCTTCATCAACTGAACTAACTCTGAGCAGGCTTGTTGATCTATTTTAACAGTAGCATAATAACCATCGATGGTCAGTATAGCAGTACGACCAGCTTCGTTGTTGTTCAATCTTAACATGTCAGAGAGATTGCGATTCTCCCAACCCACACGCATAGATGCCAGACCAATAAGAATATCCACGGTATCTTGATTAATGTGAGAGGAATTCAAAGCTTTTAAGGGGATGCCAATTCTTTCAATGAGAAAGTGTGTTGCAGAACTGATATGTATCTGATGCTGCGTCGTAGTTTAGGCTGTTTGCTGAGAAAGCTACCGTGTGTTCTTGGTTGCCCTTTGGAGTTCCTTCCACATTGTAAGCCTGGAATAAAGTATAGTCTATTATAAGTGCATCTAATGAGTTGAAAACGTGTCCCATTATGAGTTTTTGATCTTTAGAATGAGTGGACGTCGCATCTAGCACATAATTATCAACAAAAATACGCGATACTGCTCGAATAAACTATGGGTGCTAGGAATTGGTATGTGCAAGACTAACAAGCTTACGCAGCACAGAATGATGAGGCAAATCCACACAATTATTTGAGGTGTTTGATCAACCGGCAGAAGTGCAATCAAAGGTAAGAGTGGTATTATTCCCCATGGGTGTCCCTCCATAAGTTTAATCGAGTTTCTTTAGGCATTACATGTCTCTCTCATGACTCTGTCTTTGTAGGTTGTTAAATCCTCTCTACTCTGTGCCTTGCTATCTATTTATTTATAAGGGTCTTTGGCAACCATCGTGAATAAAAGGGCTGTTTGAATTGAACCATTTGATGTGGGAGCAAAAGCATATAGTCAATCAAAGTATGCATGTATAGTATGATAGATACATGTGGTAAAGCAAACAGTAATGATAGTTGTCTGATTGAACTAACAATACATAGCAAAAAAGCACATTTCATATAGCAAATCAACATTGTACTTATACGACATTCAAATTGAACATAAAGCTATTGATGGAAATACCATAATAGACAGACATATTGAAAAGCTCAATGGCATAGTTTATTGTAGTTTGTATTTTTCATTTAGATTATGTAAAAGTTTTTCATTTTATTTTCAATTAAATATGATAATGATCTCACTTGGTTGCTTTCATAGAAAGCAAACAGGTTGAACCACGAGAAGGTGGAGATCAGTTTCAACCCAAAAGGTTAGTATAGACATGGGGGCAAAGGGCACAAAAAGAAGAGCTATAAAGAAAACATACACAGAAGAGCTACAAAAAAGACATACAAAAAAGAAACACGAAAGAAACACGAAAGACACACTCAAAAGACACTCAGAAGACACACACGAAGACACACACAGAAGACACACACAGAAGACACACACAGAAGACACACATAGAAGACACACAAAAGACACACAGAGAAGACACACACAGAAGACACAGAGAAGACACACATAGAAGACACAGAGAAGACACACATAGAAGACCCAAGACTCAAGACACAACAGAGAAATAACCATGACATAGAAAACGTTAGAGCGTGCCCTTAGACCCCCATGTGAAAAGAAAGCAAAATAGAGATATCTAGCTATCTAACACGACCAGAGAAACAGAGAGCAGCGAGTCAGAAAGAACCAAACCAAGTAGTCAAGTAGCCTCCAATCACCATGGATCTTGTCTTGTAAACCATCTGTATATAAAGCGCGTTAGCATTCGTCGTCGACCAACAAGACAAGTATAGTACTTACGTGATAACCATTGATTTTGCTGTGTTTGCTACTTGAAAGAAGAAGATGAGGAAAAAGGATGTAAAATGAAAAAGAGAAATACTCTACCTTTTATACATTGACTATGGTATCAGTATCTTGAGGAGACATGCTATGAAACACTTTCAACTTGTTCTCATGCGATGGGCTGATATAAATTTGGTAATTGGGTTAATTAAGTGGTAGGCTCACTTTGTTTACATCTACATTTTGGATTCGGTTGATAACGGAAAAAGGCCAATTCAACCTGAAAAAGTTGAGCAAAATGTAAACAATAGCAGAACCACTTGTCAGCAAAGCTGTATAGTGAATGATGGATACGAATTGAACGCGTCAGCTTCTCTACATGTAAAAAGCAGAGCTGTCAGACTTCTGCTGCTACCGCCACCACCAAGATGTATATTCTTGATACTGTTTAAGAACTGTGAAAACTTTCACATGCAAACAAACAAACAAACAAAAAAATTGCTCACTTGACGACATCGCCCATTCTTGGCTATGGAGCAATCAAGTTTTCTTATATGTTACGCCGCCTCGAATTACATCATTTGCATGATTTTGAGTCTACATGTATGTATAAATCAGTTGTAAAAGCCCTCGCTACCAAGACGATGCGTTAAATATCACATCTTGATAGTAAGCTACCATTTGACATTGGGGTCTTTCTCATATGCAATCCTAACAATGCAGTAAAGAGAACCACATGGAAGCCAAACAGCAGCGTTCTAGTAGCTAGTCTGTGATACGAAAACCACTCAGCGGGTCTCGAGATTTCGTAAACACTGGATTGAACATCCTTATCATCCAATGAAAGGAATAGATGATGGCGAAAGCAAACAGAAATGGAGAGATCAATCGATAAGTACATGATTTTTAAGAGGGAGGTAGAGTAAGGTTACCTAAATATGCATATACCTTTTGTTTACCTTCTGATTTTAATGAGCCTATGAAATTGGTTTCCGATATCTAAACTGACAAAGGGATAAGAGAACTCGCTACATGTGAATACGGAAAGGGGGAGGGGGATTTTGTAACAGTGAATTGGTATAGCTCTGGGCAGAAACCAGCTGGAAGCGCCGGATAAAGGAAATCAAGTAGAGAAAATGCCAAATGCCAAAATGTTGCTACTCTTACATTTTAAAAGTATAGAAATCGAATTTAAATGCGGCAAGGAAACTCTGCTGTAACAGAATCTCGGTAAAAACAACATACCCGACGAGTGGGAAGAGGGTAACAGCCCTCCTCAACCTGAGGCATGAATATTGCGGCAAATGCAAGATTTCTAAGCATGTATTGTATTATCCCAACGGGAAATACATCCGTAAGTATCCTGCACCTGTGGATCTAACTCTTCTGCACTGTCCCATGTGTGTATTAATGAGATCCACTCATAAACTGCCAGGCAGCATACTTGTAATGCCCTTTTACAACTCAAGTATAAGCAAAAAACACTGAAATTTGGTGCATTCAAGCCGTAATTTCTCAGGTTAGAAGCCGTTCTATACCGCGAAATCAGTACCATACAACTGCAAATGTAATGCCATGTCAGTAATAGCGAAAGTAACAAATGATGTTTGAGCCTTGTGCCAAGAGCAAACCGTATAAAAGAAGAAGGTACGACAGCTTATCCTGAATGCTTCAATCTACTTTTTTGCGTGTTTTGCATGCGTTACATAGATCAAATCATTAAAAAGTTGCCACTTCAACTGTGAGATGCAAAATGGCATTGCCCTATAAAGCTAGCTGGACGAGTATAGCAGCACAAGGCCTGTCATGGAACGTGGATATAAGTTTTGGATTCTAATCACTCATACACTTACTTTACGACACACTGAGGCTGGTTAACAAAACTCTAATGGTCTTTGACTCAATTATAGCATGCGCGTTTGGAATTCTGATCTTGATTGAGAAGATTGGACGTATGATGCTGTAGAGTAAATCTGGTTCCTGAATCACTCATTGTTTGACAGTGCTAAGCACAGTCACCAGAGCCTACCAACAACCAGCAAATGCTGCCTTGAAATTGCATAAAAGAAATTGCAGGGAGAGAATCTCCGGGGTTACACCTCTTTTTCAACTATCATACATCACCTACCATGGAAGCAGGAAAGAAAGCCGAATCTTGTGATTACACTCCTTTGAAGGCATGTCTCGACAAGAACAACAATGATAGATCAAAGTGTCTTAAAGAATGGGACGAGTTTCAAAAGGCCTGTCGTGAAAAAAAGTATGTATTGCAAACACTTCATTGCACATTTGATACTTATACACTGCATTATAGGCAAAAAGCAAACGACAATAGCGAATGTGTCGCTTGCAAAGAGAATTGAGTAGAGTGTATAAATAGATGCTTCATTGACAAATGTATTATATGAGAATAGAAGATTCTCTTGTATTGAATGGAATTAAATAAAGGGGGACGATGACAAGCCCTAAGCGGATTTTCTGTGAAAGATGCTCTTGTATTCGTGCTTTCCCTGTGGGTGTTCTGGATGTGCTTTGACAATAATAACAGTACATGGACTGTTATGGCCACAGTAATCGCTCACACTACCCAAAAGAGCTCTCTTGACAGATCCCAATTGACGAGATCCAAGAAGCAACACATCAGCCTTCAACTCAGTTACCTTTCGAATAATCTCCACCTTTGGATCACCAAGCAATGCAATCGCTCTAATGGCAATCTGAAGACACAGATATACTTGGTCAGGCAACTCCACTTACTAACGCTACATCAACACTTACGTTGAATGGCTTTAATTTATCGGCATAGGTCTTGAGGAGATGATGGCTCTTGATCTTCTTCTTATCGTCAAATTCCTCGACAAAATTTGTGGGATTAATGTAGGGGGCAATAGGAGCATCCACTTGTCGACAGTTCAAAAAGACAACCTAGACCACAAATCTTGATCAATGGCTAGCCTTGCCACTAGAGTCATGTAGCCAACTTACCAGATCAGAAGCAGGGTTAATAAAGTTGTTGACAGCCCAATCAAAGACGTATTCGGCAGATCCTTCGTCGATACTAATAGCAACGATACGCTTCAAGTCTTTATGATGACTGTCAGGATGGATAGATTCATCAATAATCTGTGAGTTGGGCATGGTTTGTAGTAATAATCAATTTGATTAAAGCAAAAGTGTGAGAACACACTTATTTCCTTGCTTTTATATGACACACGGGTTCATCTTTATCCGCCGAGGACTCTTTTGGCTCAATGTTGGCATGATTTTCTAATATCCGTAAATATCCGGTTAACGGATTGGGTGATTTGGTTTCAGGCTACCTTCTGAATGTGCTACGTCCCTCATCAATGAGAGAAGCAAGAAATCTATTGTTGAATGGCTTTGTAGATTTTTCACGTCTATGCTACAAGATCAATTCTGAATTTTTCAATAAATGATAACAAGACACCAAGCCTAAGCAGTACTATAACTTGATCGACATTGTTATTGCCCATTTTTGAATATAGAATTGGATGGGACATCTCTTAAGCGCCAAAAAGCCGGTGCATAGTAAATGTAATCCAGCGTTCGCAACCACACGCTCTACATGTATCATTACGCAAGAAAACGTTGTCAAAGCTCTTGTAAGGTATCAGTAATCATGTTGTAAGTCTAATAAAATGATCATGCCATCCCTGTACTACATGTAGTCAATGCTGTGCAAGCAGTAATATGTTTTGTTTGGCATTTCTCTTCACTTCTTCATGTGCCAATTCTTAATTCAAAAAATAGAGCCTGTAAACAGAAGGAGGGCCCACAATACGCGATCTACATGCTAATGTGGGTTTGTACGGATCCTTGGTGCATCATAGGTTGATATCTGGCAACACCTAAATGTTTTGTATGCAAATCTTGATCTCACCTACAGTATACATTAATGTCCAAGAACCAAAAACATGCATATTTCATTGCAGTGTATGCAACAAATATCAGGAACTCGAGGGACTTTATCATAGAAACCGACAGCTAGTGTTAGATTAGTCGGTACCTCATTGATCTTTAATAAGCGAACTATCCTATCCAAGTGTAGTTGAGCGATGTGCACCAAAACAACTCATGTTGGTGCCAGTGTATTATGTATAGAGTCCATATGAGCCTGAAGAAGTAGTTAATATCAGAAATCAAATGGGGTTGAAATTAAATCAGTTCTGAGGATCATGTACCAAGTTATGCAGCATGGGAAATTGACATTTTGTACTTGTGCTTGCTCGGAAACACCAGCAGGAACGCACATGAGATTGCTTAGAAGCTTATAGCTGATTGGCTTCCTGTCAAACTGAAAGAATGCACATCCAATACTGTATTGACCCTTGACCCTGTAAGGATGGGCGATTCCACCCGACTATGATACACACGCGCGAGAATAAAACTTTCCACAAGTTTCACATTGTACCAATCAGTGATGCTCAATATCACCTTTCAGTTGCACTATATCATATTCGAACATGCAAAATATCTACAAATGCCAAATGGCCTCCATGTTGACTGGATGTAGGTCGGCACTCGTCCTCATCCTATTGATCCAAAAGAAGAAGGGACTAGAAAGCTATTACAGGTTGGCATAAACATAACGATCCATTGCTCGATTGATTACTATTGTATCATATCAGGAAATCAAGAGACTAAACAGTTCGTTCCTAGTTTTTCAACACTCTCGGTATTGAGATTCTCTAGTTCCATTAGATGTGGCTACTGAATACGTATCTGCAAAGTTATCTACTGAAAACAACACGCCATATTACTGCTTAGATGATTTCAGCAGAGTTGCACAGAGTATATGCATTTGGTGATTTGGTCTTTGTCCACTCTTTTCCGGAATCAAAGTCGTGTGCCGTCGGAAAGGAAGTCAGAGGCTGCCAAAAACAGGAGCCATGCTTGACTAAGAATCAATTCACTAGAATAAATTCCAAAAATTCAAAACGTGGCAATTTTGCGATGACAACAGAGATTGACATTTTCTAAGCTCGTAGATCACTTCTTTAGGCTGTATCTCGACCAAACCTTGTCAGAATTGGATAAAACAAAATCCATCCAATAGCTAGTTGCTCAAATTAGTATGCACTGAGAGGTTTAGTGAGATTAATATTTCGAAACCCAATCTTGGATGTTCTGATCCTAGATACCCAAATACCTGTATACAGCCAGGATTTACTGTAGTGTCGAGCACAAAGCTACACTATGCAGTTCTAACTACAGTGCTGCGCAGCACCCCCTCTATCCGTTAGTTACTACTAGACACTCGTAATTAACGGCTTTCCCTATAGATTCGGTCAAAATTAGTGCCCACAATTGGCTTGTTTCCAATAATCATCCATCCACCAACGACCTCGCATCCAATCTAAAATCCAACCACACCATCGTGTTCCCCGCAAAATTTAGCACAGGTACGTGCCAATTTCAATACTCTAACCGCAATTTTTTGCATATGGAACTCGCATGATGGCCTGATCCTGCATACTGAAAATACCTCCATACAAACAAGATTTAGTGTCGTCAAGCACAAAGCTGCACTATGCAGCTCTCAATAAACTGTTTTCCAACATCCCACCTGTTGATCCGTTAACATTGGACATTTGTAACTACCCGCCTTCCTCATAAATCTTGTCTAGATCAGTGCTCGAAATTGGATTATTTGGAAAATCATCCATCCATCAACGGTAACGGGTCCAGATGACCAAATTTTGACCACACAATCGTGTTCCTCGCGAAACTTGGCATAGGTACAGGTTCATCTCATCAGCCAGATGATTGACATTGGAAGATTTTGATTGATTTGATACCAATATAATGCAGAATTATACTTTTGGATGTTATGAACAGGCTTAAATTTACTCAAAACTCTTTCATTTTACGATAGTGAATGCATTTGATTATGTCTGATACTTATGGTAGTATCGTGTGTAGTTACCTTAAGCCATTTGTAACATGCATTTTGAATGTTTAATCCTGCTTTTCTCATTTCAATTACATTTTTAGTTTCAATATCAATGCTTTATTTCTCTGAGCTGTCTCCAAATTTGATCCAATCAAATCGCTCAAAAAGCTAGTTTAAACGCCGCTGACCCCAGAAAATTTTTGCGAGGGTTTCCCTATGTTTTTTGGTTGGGCGGACTTTTAAACATTGCCAAATACAGTAATTTAGCAATTTTATCATCAAAATCCCCTAAAATGCCAGAATATGCCTTACTACACACCCCAGCTTATAGTGCAAACGCTTGAGACTCTCAATTAGCACCAAGTAAGTGATGTCATTCAAGTAAGGGCAGCCTATCTACCCCCAGCCTCTGAATCAAATCTAGTTGTGCTTCAACGACAGGCTTATCCACACAACGAAAAAGAGGGTTATGGCTTAAAGAACCATAAAAAGGAAGGGAAAGTAACAAGAGAGAATCACTAGAATGTGATGAAGAACAGAAACATTGCAATACAGTCGCATAAAAAAGGTAACATGCAATGTGTATCATCAAAATGATGAATACAAGAAAAAAAAAAGTAGTAGAAAAAAGTATTGTGGTTGCCTCATACGAAGCAAGAACACCAACACCACTACCAGTATTACTACAGAAGAAGTAATACTTGAAGAACAAGAAGAATGCAAAGCTACTCCACAATAGAGCAGCCATGCCAGCGATACAATGCATCAAAAGATACACCATAGCACTATGGTACAGCAACAGAAAAATAGTTGCGTGCAGAAAAGGAGGGGAAAGAAATAAATCGCAACAGCGCAAACTAAAGAATGCACAGTATTACGAGAAAGAAAGTAATAAACGGTTGAATGAATGTGATCCATGTCAACCAAAGCTATGGCAGCCAAATCCATGACAACCAAAGAAGGGGAATATACAAACCAAATACAAACCAAACACGATCATTATATTGTAACAAACTGGCCTGAAATAAACTGTGTAATTAGTATTTCTGTATATTGTAATGCCAAAGGTGGCTCTTATCGGCTGATATCTACTGTAACAGACTTTACAGGTGTTGTCTTGAGTATTGGTGGTTGCAAAGACACGCTTCTTTTGGCAAAAGTGGTGTTGTCTTCAATCAATAGTAATAAAAAGTATATGGTTTAATAGAAAAAATGCAGTGCAAAAACAGTGTGGAAAGGGAGCGTGAAAAAAAAAAACGCGTTGCTGAGGGCGACTGCAGTCAATAGGCTGCCGCAGCACAGAGCACACAGAATTTGAATGACGTGTACAATGAACATTTTGCACTGTGGTGACTGTACCCAAATGATTTTTTTGTGATGATGTTTTTGAATCAAAATCGATATAATTTGACATTTGAAAACATTTTTGTTAAACTTAGCTATAGAAAGTGTGCTCAGCGTATACTACTTTCTAATAAACTTAAGGGGAGAATTTGAAGGCGCATTCAATGGTGTCAATTTTAAAGTACTTTTAAAATGAAAAGATAAAGAATTTGGAGAAAATATAAAGAGCAGTTTTTCCAAGAAAAATCGAGATTTAGCATATACAACGTTCAAAATAGCAGTTGCACAGGTTACCCTACATCTGTGCGGTCATTTTGACTTAATATATATCATAGTAAAAAGTGTCGTTTTCGCCTCCAAAATTGCGATCGTATGATTTTCAACAAAAACCATGAGGGGTACCTCATGAAAAAACGTGGATTTTCGACGATTTGGATCGATCCAAAAAAAATAAAAATGAAGGTTTAGGATGTAAATAGTGATCGATAGCAATCATTTGGCACTATTTCGAGCATCTAAAACGGCTTAGAAGACAAGATATTGAGGGTTGAATTCGGACATTCTTTTGGTTGAGATGATGTTATTTATATACCTAGGAGGATAATACTACAAGCGTATGATATGATTCGGTGGGTTTGCCAGAATCCCTTGATACTAGGTGTGGTAAAGTGGTGGTGTACGAATTTTGTGCTTGGAACTACAAAGTGCAACGTATTCCTTGTTGATCACTTGGTTTGTGAAGTGTGAGATGTGATCATCTGAAAAAAAGACTATTTTGACAGGACCAAACTTCGTAAAACGTCTTCCTCAGACAAAAAGGTATTAGTAGTAGCGGCAGTAACCGTGTCTGCTTCCTTGATCGCAACGGCTAATGGTCACCTGCTGAACATCTCAGTGCATACGAGCACATACTTGTACCCTAAGTGTTTAGCAAAGTGTTGTGTCAGGATTAGAATAAAATCAAGATGATTGAATGAAAAAAGTAAAAAAACCAGAGAAAATTACAATTATAGTCTTTCCACGGGTTTATTGATTAAAAGAAATCTGAAGAAAGAATCCATGGTCTTTAAGCGAGCATGTATTTACTGTATATCAATTATCAAATTAGCTTCACTACAGTGAGAATGCTTATTTTACAGCTTATTTCAAGAATGTCTCCTGTTGATAACATTCACTCACTTTTTGGAATGTAGTTGAGATTTTGGTGCGTTGGTGTTTGAGGCCGATACTATTGTCTTAGTCAGGATTGTGATCCCTCAGAATTCTGGTTTTGTCTGAGCTTATTGTTAGGGCATAAACAAGAATGTTTATATCTAGAATTGCAGTATTATAACTACTTTGGGCAGTTGCCCTGTATGCCATATTTGAAGTTATTGTAGTTGTTTTGGACAATTGCCTCCTTTATGCATATTTGAACAATGCTCGTTTATTAACATATTTACACTATTCAACTCTAACATGTGACATGGTTGTGAGAGATTGTACTGTTCTTTGATCAGGAGTCCAAGCTTCCACAGACACTTGCTATTATTTACTTGTGTTTTATTTATGTTTGGTCCCTGGATGGATCTACCATGATCCATCTGGGTTCTGATTTAATGTTTACTTTGGGGTTAGAATAGGTGCTATTTTTTCATTGCAAGGATTAATAACAAAAAAGAAAGATAATAACAAGAGGTGCATACGTAGTAGAGCTCACCTATCACTACAGACTCAACACAAAGAAAGCCTTTCATTACGGATGTGTAAGAGTAACAGATAAATAGAGGAGGTGTTGCACAGCACTGCATTTATAACCGCTTAGCTCTTCTAGCATGCTTTGTTCTAGAATGGCACAGGCTGACCATTGTCTTGTGCGTTGGACAGAATACGGCAAAGCGTACTTTCATGACGTATATTATGAATGTTAGAAAGTTTTTATTGACGTTGGTGTATAATAATACCTTCTTTGAAAAGGTCTATAAGCATGTTAAGCAATAATGGGCTCCCATTGGCTGCATTCGATTTGCAAAAAACAATTATGTTCCAATTCTTGCAGTTTATTACCAACAACGTCCGATAGCTAGGGCGATAAAGTTTACTGATTACAACCTCTACAATTATTTATTTCTGTATAAAATAACTCTTCTACTGTTGTACGTGAGTGTTAGTTCAATTTTCATTCAATACCCAAAGAGCTTAAATGCACAGCAGATACTGTAGCAACACTTTTAAACGGTGGCATAGTGGAAGGTGATGTATTGAGACATGACACGTGGGCTTATTATGATTTTTGAGGATTTCGTAAACAAAGCATAATACACCAGGATTTTATCTCTTTCTGTCTACTGACGTTAATCAGCGTGCGGTCCAAAGAAATATCAATCAGTTGAGGTCTTGATAATGTCTGTTGCAACGGTTGTTGTGGATTTACAGGACCCAAAATGTACTTTTCTCAGCCAAAATGCTAAAATTCAATCCTTAATATCTTGTCTTCTAAGCCATTTTAGATGCTCGAAATAGTGCCAAATGAATGCTATCGACCACCATTTACATCCTGAACCTTTATCTTGAATTTTTTTGAATTCATCCAAATTGTCAAAAATTCACGTTTTTTTATGAGGTACCCCTCATGGTTTTTGTTAAAAATCAAACGATCTCAATTTTGAAGGCGAAAACGACACTTTTTACTATGATATATATTAAATCAAAATAACCGCACAGATGTAGGGTAACCTGTGCAACTGCTATTTTGAACGTTGTATATGCTAAATCTCGATTTTTCTTGGAAAAACTGCTCTTTATATTTTCTCCAAATTCTTTATCTTTTCATTTTAAAAGTACTTTAAAATTGACACCATTGAATGCGCCTTCAAATTCTCCCCTTAAGTTTATTAGAAAGTAGTATACGCTGAGCACACTTTCTATAGCTAAGTTTAACAAAAATGTTTTCAAATGTCAAATTATATCGATTTTGATTCAAAAACATCATCACAAAAAAATCATTTGGGTACAGTCACCACAGTGCAAAATGTTTATTGTACACGTCATTCAAATTCTGTGTGCTCTGTGCTGCGGCAGCCTATTGACTGCAGTCGCCCTCAGCAACGCGTTTTTTTTTTTCACGCTCCCTTTCCACACTGTTTTTGCACTGCATTTTTTCTATTAAACCATATACTTTTTATTACTATTGATTGAAGACAACACCACTTTTGCCAAAAGAAGCGTGTCTTTGCAACCACCAATACTCAAGACAACACCTGTAAAGTCTGTTACAGTAGATATCAGCCGATAAGAGCCACCTTTGGCATTACAATATACAGAAATACTAATTACACAGTTTATTTCAGGCCAGTTTGTTACAATATAATGATCGTGTTTGGTTTGTATTTGGTTTGTATATTCCCCTTCTTTGGTTGTCATGGATTTGGCTGCCATAGCTTTGGTTGACATGGATCACATTCATTCAACCGTTTATTACTTTCTTTCTCGTAATACTGTGCATTCTTTAGTTTGCGCTGTTGCGATTTATTTCTTTCCCCTCCTTTTCTGCACGCAACTATTTTTCTGTTGCTGTACCATAGTGCTATGGTGTATCTTTTGATGCATTGTATCGCTGGCATGGCTGCTCTATTGTGGAGTAGCTTTGCATTCTTCTTGTTCTTCAAGTATTACTTCTTCTGTAGTAATACTGGTAGTGGTGTTGGTGTTCTTGCTTCGTATGAGGCAACCACAATACTTTTTTCTACTACTTTTTTTTTTCTTGTATTCATCATTTTGATGATACACATTGCATGTTACCTTTTTTATGCGACTGTATTGCAATGTTTCTGTTCTTCATCACATTCTAGTGATTCTCTCTTGTTACTTTCCCTTCCTTTTTATGGTTCTTTAAGCCATAACCCTCTTTTTCGTTGTGTGGATAAGCCTGTCGTTGAAGCACAACTAGATTTGATTCAGAGGCTGGGGGTAGATAGGCTGCCCTTACTTGAATGACATCACTTACTTGGTGCTAATTGAGAGTCTCAAGCGTTTGCACTATAAGCTGGGGTGTGTAGTAAGGCATATTCTGGCATTTTAGGGGATTTTGATGATAAAATTGCTAAATTACTGTATTTGGCAATGTTTAAAAGTCCGCCCAACCAAAAAACATAGGGAAACCCTCGCAAAAATTTTCTGGGGTCAGCGGCGTTTAAACTAGCTTTTTGAGCGATTTGATTGGATCAAATTTGGAGACAGCTCAGAGAAATAAAGCATTGATATTGAAACTAAAAATGTAATTGAAATGAGAAAAGCAGGATTAAACATTCAAAATGCATGTTACAAATGGCTTAAGGTAACTACACACGATACTACCATAAGTATCAGACATAATCAAATGCATTCACTATCGTAAAATGAAAGAGTTTTGAGTAAATTTAAGCCTGTTCATAACATCCAAAAGTATAATTCTGCATTATATTGGTATCAAATCAATCAAAATCTTCCAATGTCAATCATCTGGCTGATGAGATGAACCTGTACCTATGCCAAGTTTCGCGAGGAACACGATTGTGTGGTCAAAATTTGGTCATCTGGACCCGTTACCGTTGATGGATGGATGATTTTCCAAATAATCCAATTTCGAGCACTGATCTAGACAAGATTTATGAGGAAGGCGGGTAGTTACAAATGTCCAATGTTAACGGATCAACAGGTGGGATGTTGGAAAACAGTTTATTGAGAGCTGCATAGTGCAGCTTTGTGCTTGACGACACTAAATCTTGTTTGTATGGAGGTATTTTCAGTATGCAGGATCAGGCCATCATGCGAGTTCCATATGCAAAAAATTGCGGTTAGAGTATTGAAATTGGCACGTACCTGTGCTAAATTTTGCGGGGAACACGATGGTGTGGTTGGATTTTAGATTGGATGCGAGGTCGTTGGTGGATGGATGATTATTGGAAACAAGCCAATTGTGGGCACTAATTTTGACCGAATCTATAGGGAAAGCCGTTAATTACGAGTGTCTAGTAGTAACTAACGGATAGAGGGGGTGCTGCGCAGCACTGTAGTTAGAACTGCATAGTGTAGCTTTGTGCTCGACACTACCGTAAATCCTGGCTGTATACAGGTATTTGGGTATCTAGGAACAGACCATCCAGGATCCGGTTTCGAGCTATTGATCCCCCCCCCCACTAAACCTCTCAGTGCATACTAATTTGAGCAACTATAGCTATCGAATGGTCTTTGTTTTATCCAAATCTGACTAGTATTGGTTGAGATACGGCCAAAAGAGGTGATCTACCAGCCCAAGAAAAATCAATCCCCGTTGTCGCACAGCTGCCAGATTATGAATGATTTCTATGTTACTAAATAGTATTCCATCTTTTTGACAGGGGTTTATTTCCAATTCATTGACAGATGTAAATATATACTAATTCTTTCAGCTACATAGTTTATTTTTATTACATTAATCATGTAGGCGAGAGAAAAAAAAATAAAAGAACGAGATATGTATATATAAATGTGTGTGGTGAATGGAAAGAAAGGGAAGCAGGAATTTGTATATATAAAGAGTAAAACGTCGCTCTAGATAGCTGAAGGAGAAATCTTCATTTGATCAGCTGGAATAGGATCAAAGTGATGAATATCAATTCCCTTTGCGAGAAGTTCTTGCTCCATGTGTGGAGGGACTAGTCTTCTGATTAAATCAGGTCGAATGGATAATTCTAAGAGAAGCGTTTTAGTATGTAAAAGAAAAACGTCAGTCCTCATGTGCCCTCACCTTCTTTTGTAAAGTTTAAAACGGGTGGTAATGGTTGACCATCGGGTAATCTTGTATTGGGGTCGCGAATAGGATCAAAGAACGGATGACACAAGGCTTCAATAGCAGTAATTCTTTGCTGAGGATGATATTGCAACATGCGCGACAATAAATCAACGGCTTCCACATTAGCAGTAGTAAAGATCTACATGCCCGCTTTAGTCTCCATACGCACGACCAAGATGCATACTTACAGTAGATAAAGGATGAGGCTTGATCAAAGGGAACCTATGCTCGACGTAGCTTGCATTCATTGCAGCGATTTGCTCCTTTGAAGGAGTGCCCAAAATCTTGATGATCTCGACCAATTGATCAATACCGCTCTCACCGGGAAAGAAGGGCTGTCCTAGGATCAGCTCTGCCATGACACAGCCTGTGGACCAGACATCGATGCTGAGCGTGTAATTTGTAGCGCCAAAGATCAATTCCGGGGCACGGTAATAACGAGAGCAAATATAAGACACATTGGGTTCACCAGGAACTAGGATTTTAGCACTACAAACATGGATTAACAAACAAAAACCTTAAATATCGATTTCGTTTTACCTTCCAAAATCACACATTTTACAGATGCCACTTGCTGGATCGAGCAAAACGTTCTGCGGTTTGATATCACGATGGCAAATACCGAGGGAGTGAATATAGGCCAAGGATCGGATGACTTGGTACATGTATAGTTGGACGAGAATCATGGGCATTTGCTGCTTTGCTTTGGCGTAGTGTCGGGTGGCTCGATATAAGGTGTCGGGTACGTATTCCATGACGAGGTTCAAGTAGACCTCGTCTTCCTTGTTCTCGACTTGATTGTAAAAGTACGACTTGAGCTGGCACACATTGGGGTGGTCCACAAGGCGCATGATTTGAAGCTCACGATTCTAGCAGTTTCCCCAGCGTCAATCTGGGCTGTCCAGCCGCCCCCCACAACACGCACAGCGCTTACCTTAAACCGTCTGTCCTGCAACACCTTCTTGATGGCAGCGTCTTCGTTGGTTTCAACAAGTCGCGTTTGATAGACAACACCAAACGAGCCGTTTCCGGTGATCTTTTTGTTCACATATTCCAATTTGATTTGCTTTCCACTTCTGGCATCCTTGGCAACTACCTTTATAGTCTTTTCATGATGGGCTATGATGTCAGTTTGGAGCGGAAACAGAGAGAGAGATTGAGCATCCATGTATACATCATTTGACATTTTTGCTGTTTTCAGCCTTCAGTCTATACCTGTCATTTAGTTTTTTTTTAAACGTTGAGTTGGTGGTCGAGATTTCTTGTGTAATTTCTTTTTCTGAGCAATGTAGTAAGGGAAAAAGAAAGTGTTTAAACCAGAAAAAGAAGATGAATTATAAACCAAAGACTAAAAAAGAAAAATAGAAAGAAAAAAAAAAAAACTAAACGATGATGTCGAGACTATGTTTTTTTCCATTTCAACTCGAATGTGATTTGTATAAATCTCGAAATCATGAAATCAATTGGCTGAAAGCCTTGAACAATCGCCCTTTGTGTCGCATTGAGAAATGTCAACTATAGTAGTGGGAGGATCGCCGCATAGCATTTGTGTCTATTATAGTGCTTTTTTTTCGTTACGTTCGTCACTGTATAATTTGCAGTCGATGGGTCTGCATCCAACATGAGAGCTAGTGTCCATAGCAACGTAGTAGAGATTCGCATAGTGAGTAGCATCAGCTTCATCCATCATTACTTGCGCCGCTGCCTGCGAAAAACTCTTGATCAGCATCTTCCAGTGATACTAGATGTTTGACAGCCAAACCAGTGCCATCTCATGTAGGTTCTCTGTGGATGTGTTTGGCAAGTTTCAAGTGAGATGCTCTCAGAGTGAGATTCAAGTGTATTGAGTCGGTCGGATGGCATGGTGAATGAGGTTGCTGTATATACATTGCAGCTGTAGATGGCCATCATTTTTATATGATGTCGCTCTAATCTCTCCCTCGCTTCATTCATACCACAACACCCAAAATGCCCGTTCAGACACTGCAACATCATGTGCTGCTTTGATGGAAGCATTGGGATTCAACAGCAGACCCAATCTCAGCAACATGGCAGCAGGGCATAAATTTCGAATGAAAAGGCTATTGTTCGTTTCTTTTTCTCTCTTTCTTTCCCTGTTTTGTCTTGGATGATTTAGAGTGATTACGTACGACTGCATGGCTTCTTCAGTATCTTTGCCTCTAGTTGTCTGGCATAACTTTTCCAATCCAAACACCACTTGCATCACCACAAGCTATCCTCATGTTTATGCTGGACAAAAGGATGGCCACATCTGGGTCTACACTCTTTCCAAAGAGCAGCAAGATCCACCTACGCTACAGGTAACATCCCTCCCCTTTACACGGATATGAGACAGCATCAGCTCATCACTCTAGCAACAACAGCACAAGTTCCTTCTCGTGGGCCACAAGACTGCCATCGTTGCCCTGTGTGTCTTGAAAACAGAGACAGACGCACTGCTAAAGACAGAGGATGTATTGATCAGTGCATCTGAGGATGGGTAAGACAGCAGCTACTTGTACAATCGATACTATAGGCTAACATGCGCCCCCTAGTGAAATTGCGCGTTGGAATGCTTCAGACGGCCGTTGTCAGGCGGTAAATCCAACTGGATTTTACGGTATTCCGCGACTTTTGAAGGTGTTTACGCAGTTTTCAGACCGACACATCTTTTGCTGTGGACAGGCCAACGAGATTACGATTCTAAATGCAACGACACTAGAGGTATTTCAAACAAGAAGCCCATGATACAAGCCATGCTCAGTATGAAAAATAGGTGGTTCGAGTGTGGGGCGGTCATTCGAATTGGGTCACTTGCATGGATTTCCATGATCCAGGTAACTCGCATATATAAAAACGCCCCCTCCCCCCTCTTGTTTATATTTACCCTTTTTCTTTCTTCTAAAGATACAAAACGTTCGAGATTGCTGACAGTAACGATTGACGGCAAACTCAACATTTGGGACTTTGATGCCACAAAGCACATCATCTACAAGGATCAGACCATGCCAAATGGGCCGTCTATACTGAGCAACACGACGTCCTTTGACTCGGCTTTCAATCTGATTGGAAACGTATCTGTGCCTGGCATGTGTATGGCATTGACGAGCAAGCACATCATGGTAAGCAGCACCCGTACATGCCACATCTCGCAAGAGGCGCTAAATGATACCAGATTCTGTTGATGCAAAACACTGCGTTTGTGTCTCAATTTGTGATTCCTGCTGAACCACTGACAAGCTGGGCTGGTGGCTCCTTCTTTGGAAAAGATCGATTTGTGATATGGACCGTGGTAAGTAGGATGGATTACTTGCAGCCTCGCACACACAGAGAGAAAGGCATCATGCTGATGGACTCTACTAGAATGGCCAAATTTTCGACTACATCTTACACCCGCCCGAGAGCGTGCCATCAGAATCCATCCCGCACGGCGATGAAAAGCTGTGCTACAGTGCTACTCTTGTGCGTACATACAATTTGAGCAAGGGCGATCTTCAACAGAGCGGAACAATAGTAACAGCCGTATTATGTAAACCAGACCAGCAGGACACACCTCAGCTCTCAGCAATCGCTATATCCAATCATCCTGTGGCATCTGGATTCTCCATTGTGCCTTTATCGTTTGAACAGGAGGGAGAGAGCGCTGTAGACTATAGCACAGGTATATGAGGCATAAAGAGATGGAGAGAGAAAGAGCTCATATTGATATGCTATTGCAGATGCTACTTTTGCAGACATATGGCCTCTGGTGGAGAAGGGCGATCCCAAGTTTGGAAACATTACAGCGACTGCACCCGTCAATACCAACCATCTAGCTATAGGCTACGGTAAGCCTTCTGTAGCATGATGTTTTCGGCCTCTTTACTAATGAATTGCGCTAGATTCTGGAACCATTTGCGTTGTACCCTTGTCATTGGCATTACTGCACCTGACAGACATATCAAATCATCTAGGAAAACGAGCCGACGTGAGGATATTTGAACACGCTCATCATAGCGCAGTTACCTGCATGATTGTTCCTGAGCATTGTGTTTCAGGACAGCAATATTTACTCTCGGGCGGTCAAGATGGAGCTGTCAAAATATGGAACCTCATGTAAGAAAAGCTGGTGGTCGTTTTGCCAAATAGGAGGGTGACACACACTAAACCATACTGTTGGTAGTGATGGAAAGTACGTTGCATCGTGCGCAGTCCATTCAATGCCTGTAGAGGCCTTTATTGAACCTGCAGAGCAAAAGGACACCCGTGTGAGAGGATGCATCGTATCGATTGCCACGGACAACTCGATTGCATTGATTTCAGTTGACTCCATGACCTGGTAAGCAAGCCCTTTTTTACAACAGAGATGCAGAAAATCAAGGCTAAACAAATAAGCAGCCTCTTTATCTTTCCTGGCAACCCGTATCCATTAACAGCCATTCAATGGAGAACTACCGAGGATTACCTTGTGTTTGGATACAATGACGGCAGCGTGTATGTCTGGCAGGTAAGACTGGTTTGAGCAAGACAAGCTGGGTTCACTTGCTAACAATGCTAGTACAGATGCAAACCGCTCATTTAGATCGTGTACTACATGGCAAAAATGCGCGTGATGTTTTAGAGGACGATCGTTGGCCCAGCAATCAAATTGCCACACCCGTTGCTCAGAAATCAGCCGGCAATAATTCCAAGCAGACGGCCACCATACGCTCCATCCTGGCCAACGACAACGGCAAGTCTTATGTGTCTTGTTCACTGTTGTGCAGTGTGTCTCACTCTTTTATATATTTAGCTCTTCACACCAAAACCAATTTTGCACAAGTCTTCACATTCAATATTCGTCGTCTGGTGCATGATTTGTACACCCGAGCATCCATACTGAACCAAGATGACGCTCAATTAGCCCAAGATCCCTCAATTCATCCCATCCTAAAGGCGTCAATGTCTTCTTCTTCATTCGATGCCGTCGTTCCCGACATTCTGACATTCAGGCCTGACAAGGACGATCCTCTTGATGTCTCGGGTGACCAACATTTAGAAGACGCAGAAGAGATAGACGCCCTCAAACACAGACACAAAAAGAACGAAGAGCAACGTCAGAAACGCATTGAATTGATCGCAGCTGTTGTATCTACCATTGCATCGTGGAATATCAGCGAAGCATTTGAGCACATTTGTTGCGAGACACTGCACTTGGCCAAGCACACCAACCCCACCATTAGTTTTGGCCTCAAAGGGTAAGTTGACCCATGGTCTTTGAATAACTGCCATACTAAGGCTGATACACAACAGAGCAAACGGCAATCTTGCCATCCTGGCTCCTCTCAAGAGCGAGCGCTCTGCCTGGACCATATCGCCCTCCATGACGGCCAACAGACTACTTTCCATCGCCCTGCTAGCCAAAGCCATCATCTTTATCGCAGGACAGGAGAGCAAGAGCTCAGATCTGATATCAGGATACGCCATGGCACTGCCGCTGATCATTGGCAAGGACTATTGCTTTCCTTCACTTTCTCTTTTGAGCAAATACTGGCAAGATCCATCAGGTACGTGTGTGTGTGTGTGTGTGTGTGTGTGTGTGTGTGTGTGTGTGTGTACATCAACTGATTGCATGTGCATGTTAGCGAGATCTCTCTTTTCAAGCGCTGTTACTGGACTCTCCAAACAAGACATCACGGCGCTCGTGGATTATTGGGAAGCCTTCTGTAAGACAGCTTATTACTACTACTACCGACCGATCTACGTGTGCGATAGCCACTAACGTTGCTCTTTTCTGTAGTACCTACGTCCAGTTCACCAGAGAATAGTGGCCCTCAAATGATGGCACGTGCCTCCATTGTCCTTGGTATTATGGGATGCGATCAACCACAGACACTCTCTCCTCGTGTTCGTAAATCAACCGCTCTCAGTCTGACCATCCTATTATCCGACGCTGAACTGGACGATTCTCGTCACCACACCAATGCAGAAGGCGAGCAAACGCTGTCTACGGGATCCATGGCACGCACACTGTCTTCGATGGAGCTGTTGAGCCAAGGATTTCAGACCTGGGAGACATACATCAACGCGGCCGAGGTGCTAAGGACGCTGTTCATGTACGCTACGGATCCACAGCCAGTCATGGCCTTGGTCAGTCGTGGTGCTAAAACAGCCATCTTTCAAATCTCAGTAGCCAACATGCCACTGGTCATCAGCACACTGACATTTGATACCATGAATGCAAAGGCCTTGGATGATCGTCTACGGTGCCTCAAGATTATTGGCTCCTTTATACGAAAGGAACCCACCTTGCTGTTCTCGCATATCCATAGTGTGGTGGAGGCAGTTGTCAAGACGCTGGATCCCAACGTGCCGCATATGAGAGAAACCATGCTACAGTCTGCCACGTCCATTTTGCATGATCTCGTCAAAACGTAAGTAGTACCAGTAGCAGCGACTAGAGTCAACAAGTACACTGTATATTCAATATTTTGTGTCGATAGATACCCCTCTGTGGATTTCAGTAGCAGTGCGCAAAAACTAGCGGTAGGCACATTGGAAGGCGCTTCTGTGGTGTATGATCTGCGGACAGCTACTCGATCTGTTGTACTGGAAGGACACGTTGGACCTGTCTCTGTTTTAGCATTCTCTCCAGATGCCAAGTTGATTGCTACATGTTCTCTTGCTGACCAAAGTGTTCGTGTGTGGTATACAAATATGAGTTTGTTCGGCATGTTGACAAGCAGCTTATCGCAAGGATTGGGTTCGAATCACAACACACACACAGCCAATTCAAGCACAACTACCAAACCCACCTCGCTCTCGGCATCCTCCACTTCAGGCACACAAAAGCCCTACAAGATTTTCTCTTTTGCCATGCCAGACAGTAAGTATATACAAAGAAAAAAAAAAGAAATCCAACAAAAAGGAAAACAGAAGGGGCTAATTTATAGTACTAGACGCCCTGAACCCCACCGACATTATGAAACAGGTACGATTTGATTGGACTTCCACCAAATGTGTCAAGCTGTGTGTTCAGGATCTAGTCATGAGCTTCAATGTATAAGTATATAAATAAAGCCTTGGCAATTACAAGTTGCTATTATTATGCCTCGTATCACCTCGATGATTTGAACCTAAATTTAACCAAATGAACCAAATGGAGTTTCGATACATTTCCTAAATATATACAATAGAGCAATAAAAGGAAACATCAGCAGAGGAACAATAGCAAGTGACAAATCATGAGCAGTAAACAAGCTCATCCATCGAGTAATGAAAGAATGCTATGCTAGGAACGTCAATTGTCTCGTTGCACTCTGACCATCCCATTAGGAACACACATTTGTCCACCTTTGAAATCCTTTTCCTAGACTAGGTGTAACATGCAATATTGTACTTGTGATACCTTCAATATCCTATATAACCTGATAATCAAACCTATTGGTTTTCTCGTCTTTTTCCCTATATACTCCATCCCTTTGCAACATCTATTTTATATATTATACAACATCATGGTCGCTCGTTTTACATCTCTTGTTGCAGCCATTGGCTTGATTGCAACCTCTGTCAATGCATCTGGCATGATTGCTCAAGTTGTGGATGCCACTAATTTCTGTGTGTTTTTACCTCCTTCTGATTCCACCGATCGTATCATCTCCAACACGGAATGGAATGCCAATGCTTTCTGTATGGGTAGCACACCTGGTGCTACTGGTGCAGAGAAATTGCCTTCAGGTTTTATTACATCTGCTCACTATGTCAAGACTGATGCCTATGTGCAAGTAACTGGTCAAATGGACTACACAAAGGCCAATCTCGTTGGCACCGACGAAGGTGGTCAAATGGACGTCAGAGCTCCCATGGGCTCCAGCTGTGCTGGTTGGGATTACTATGTCAATCTCATTGAACCTGTATCAAACACATACTGTATGCGTTGTTGTGTAAGTTGCAATTCATCCTCATCCTCATTGATTAAGTATACTAACATACAGAGTAGAATGATACTGTAAACTGTAACCGTGGTATCTCTGAAAAGGGTTGTGCTCATATCATCCCTGGTGATTACAGTGGCCCCAGTGGTGGTGCTGCTACTACCAATGGTGCTGCTACCACAAGTGCTGCTGCTACCACTAGCGCTTCAGCTACCTCAAGCGCCGCATCCTCTTCTTCTGCCTCTTC
This sequence comes from Mucor lusitanicus, assembly GCA_010203745.1. NCBI lineage: Eukaryota > Fungi > Mucoromycota > Mucoromycetes > Mucorales > Mucoraceae > Mucor > Mucor lusitanicus. Next base: position 2,373,692 of record JAAECE010000005.1, on the reverse strand, counting down.
TTCTGCCTCCTCTTCAGCTGCTTCGTCTTCTTCGTCTTCTTCTGCTAGCTCCTCTGCTGCTACCAAGCCAACAGATGCTGGTGCTTCATCCAACGCCTCCCCTAGTCCCTCCAATGGTAATGTCTCTGAACAATCCTTGAGTGCCGCTGGTATCAACAAGCCTGTCTCATTTGCTGTGGGTGCTGGTATCTTGCTCTCTGCTGCTGCCTTGATGGCTTAATAGATCCAGCTCTACTCCAACCTTAATTTATTTAATACATTATAATATAATATACCAACCATTAAATCCATGCTAATACTTGATACTAATCCATTCATGCTATATGCAGAGTGACCTTTGTCGACTATGCTATTATCGGTTGGATCGCAATTCTATATCTATATATTTCTTGTTACAAGCTGGTACAATGGGGGATTACATGATGAGAAAAGGGTGGCAATATTCCCAATTCAGTGTTGTACTACTAAATCGCCGTGCAACATTAACTTGATTCCAATTATCCACCATTGAAATTCAATGCGTACTAGTTGGTGATAAGAGTGATTGTACTAGAGAATGGGTAGATTGCCTGGATAACAAGATGCACCAGGTTGTAGGAAAGAGTCTTGGGGTTTTGAAGATCCTCTCTACTCTGTGCTCTATACCAGGTTATTGTTTTATAAGGGTCTTTGTCGATCTCCCAATACATAAAATGGCTGTTTAGATGGAATTATTTGATGTGAGAGCAAAAGCGTAAGATCTACAAATCAAAGTATGCATGTATAGTATGATAGATACATGTGGTAAAGCAAACAGTTATGATAGCTGTCTGATTGAACTAACAATACATAGCAAAAAAGCACATTTCATATAACAAATCAACATTGTACTTATACAACATTCAAATTGAAAATAAAGCTAGTGATGGAAATACCATAATAGACAGACATATTAAAAAGCTCAATGGCATAGTTTATTGTAGTTTGTGTTTTTCATTTAGATTATGTAAAAGTTTTTCATTTTATTTTCAATTAAATATGATAATGATCTCACTTGGTTGCTTTCATAGAAAGCTAACAGGTTGAACCACGAGAAGGTGGAGATCAGTTTCAACCCAAAAGGTTAGTATAGACATGGGGGCAAAGGGCACAAAAAGAAGAGCTATAAAGAAAACATACACAGAAGAGCTACAAAAAAGACATACAAAAAAGAAACACAAAAGAAACACGAAAGACACACTCAAAAGACACTCAGAAGACACACACGAAGACACACACGAAGACACACACAGAAGACACACACAGAAGACACACACAGAAGACACACAAAAGACACACAGAGAAGACACACACAGAAGACACAGAGAAGACACACACAGAAGACACACACAGAAGACACACAAAAGACACACAGAGAAGACACACACAGAAGACACAGAGAAGACACACATAGAAGACACAGAGAAGACACACATAGAAGACCCAAGACTCAAGACACAACAGAGAAATAACCATGACATAGAAAACGTTAGAGCGTGCCCTTAGACCCCCATGTGAAAAGAAAGCAAAATAGAGATATCTAGCTATCTAACACGACCAGAGAAACAGAGAGCAGCGAGTCAGAAAGAACCAAACCAAGTAGTCAAGTAGCCTCCAATCACCATGGATCTTGTCTTGTAAACCATCTGTATATAAAGCGCGTTAGCATTCGTCGTCGACCAACAAGGCAAGTATAGTACTTACGTGATAACCATTGATTTTGCTGTGTTTGCTACTTGAAAGAAGAAGATGAGGAAAAAGGATGTAAAATGAAAAAGAGAAATACTCTACCTTTTATACATTGACTATGGTATCAGTATCTTGAGGAGACATGCTATGAAACACTTTCAACTTGTTCTCATGCGATGGGCTGATATAAATTTGGTAATTGGGTTAATTAAGTGGTAGGCTCACTTTGTTTACATCTACATTTTGGATTCGGTTGATAACGGAAAAAGGCCAATTCAACCTGAAAAAGTTGAGCAAAATGTAAACAATAGCAGAACCACTTGTCAGCAAAGCTGTATAGTGAATGATGGATACGAATTGAACGCGTCAGCTTCTCTACATGTAAAAAGCAGAGCTGTCAGACTTCTGCTGCTACCGCCACCACCAAGATGTATATTTTTGATACTGTTTAAGAACTGTGAAAACTTTCACATGCAAACAAACAAACAAACAAAAAAATTGCTCACTTGACGACATCACCCATTCTTGGCTATGGAGCAATCAAGTTTTCTTATATGTTACGCCGCCTCGAATTACATCATTTGCATGATTTTGAGTCTACATGTATGTATAAATCAGTTGTAAAAGCCCTCGCTACCAAGACGATGCGTTAAATATCACATCTTGATAGTAAGCTACCATTTGACATTGGGGTCTTTCTCATATGCAATCCTAACAATGCAGTAAAGAGAACCACATGGAAGCCAAACAGCAGCGTTCTAGTAGCTAGTCTGTGATACGAAAACCACTCAGCGGGTCTCGAGATTTCGTAAACACTGGATTGAACATCCTTATCATCCAATGAAAGGAATAGATGATGGCGAAAGCCAACAGAAATGGAGAGATCAATCGATAAGTACATGATTTTTAAGAGGGAGGTAGAGTAAGGTTACCTAAATATGCATATACCTTTTGTTTACCTTCTGATTTTAATGAGCCTATGAAATTGGTTTCCGATATCTAAACTGACAAAGGGATAAGAGAACTCGCTACATGTGAATACGGAAAGGGGGAGGGGGATTTTGTAACAGTGAATTGGTATAGCTCTGGGCAGAAACCAGCTGGAAGCGCCGGATAAAGGAAATCAAGTAGAGAAAATGCCAAATGCCAAAATGTTGCTACTCTTACATTTTAAAAGTATAGAAATCGAATTTAAATGCGACAAGGAAATTCTGCTGTAACAGAATCTCGGTAAGAACAGCATGCCCGAGTGGGAAGAGGGTAACAGCCCTCCTCAACCTGAGGCATGAATATTGCGGCAAATGCAAGATTTCTAAGCATGTATTGTATTATCCCAACGGGAAATACATCCATAAGCATCCTGCACCTGTGGATCTAACTCTTCTGCACTGTCCCATGTGTGTATTAATGAGATCCACTCATAAACTGCCAGGCAGCATACTTGTATTGCCCCTTACAACTCAAATATAAGCAAAATACACTGAAATTTGGTGCATTCGAGCCTTAATTTCTCGTGTTAGAAGCTGTTCTAGACCGCCAGATCAGTACCATCCAACTGCTCTCGTCCAGCACTAACTTGCTGACACCTTTGTTCAACTTTTTTGGGACCTTCAAAATTGGACGAAAAACCATGAGGTACCCCTCATGATTTTCATCGAAAATCAAACGATTGCGTTTTTGAACGCAAAAATGAACACTTTTACTAAGGTACACGAGCCTTCCCCACTTCGGGTGGTTTCTTGACCTACGCTGCGCTTCGGTAGAAACCAACCTACGTGCAGGCGGCTCGCGCTGCCGCGGGCCTTTTGGGGGGTTTATCAAAAGATGCTGTGTAGAGATGTTGCAAATCATGATTAGAAAGTCGGATGCCCACACCTTACAATCACTCTGGCGTGAGCTTTACCCCACTTCGGATGGTTTCTTGACCTACGCTGCGCTTCGGTAGAAACCAACCTACGTGGGGTGGGGGGTTTATCAACAATTGCTGTGTTGTGGCCTTGCAAATCATGATTATGATGCCTACACCTTACAATCACTATGGCGCATATGGAGCGCATCCATCTCCGTCGCTGCTCAAAAATGTTCGGTTCGGATGGGGGTTGCTCATAGCTGATCAGAGGTCGCTAAAAGCAATAGTTTAGGACTTTTATTATGGTATGATATTAATTCAATTTGTTCCTCTCGTTCTAATACATCCTCTAAAACTTTATTTGTGAGACCTTTATATGTAAAATTTCGATTTTTTTGCCATAAACCTTATTTCATATTTTCCAAAATTGCTCGAAGATTTCATTCAGAAAGTCTTTTGAAATTAACTTCAATAGATGCGCCTTAAAAAATACTCTTAGAAAGTATTAGGAAGCACAATACGATTCTCACATTTTACATAGTCGATCTGTGCAAGATGTCTTTTCGAAATTGATTCTAGACGAAAGATTTGCCATTTGGAGAGATATTTTTTTTCGGAGATTTAATGGTTTTTGGCTGGCGGCTGGCATGCCGTGGCAGAAGCAATGCTGTTATATGGTGATTTCACAATATAGCTCGCCATCCCCTTTACTACACATAACATTCAATACAATTTGCAAGTCAATTTTTCATTATTTGGCATTTTATTGATTAACTCAACTCATCTACATGCAAATGACCGGATTTGACACCTATAAAATGCAGCATGAGTATAGGCTGCTCTACAAATCACACAACATCACCGCCCACTTACTTTCACTCAATGAATGTGCCTCTACTGTTTGATGCTTGACTCTCTTCTTCTTCTTTTGTCTACGAATGACAGCTACTGGCACGGGTGATTTATGCACCAAGTAAGTAGACACAGATCCCATCAACAGTCTATATGCAACATCATGTCAGCCATTTTCCTTGTATTTCTTGCTCATGCCACACATACGTTCTCACTGAGCCTCGTCCTCGACTGCCACACACCAACATTGTATAATTATGCTCTCGCGTCTACATGTGCTCATAGCTGTCAGATGTCCTGATTATGCTCAACTCTCCACATTCCTACTTACCAGAGACTTCAACACATCCTTGACACGTCCAATCATGGCATGCGTCACTAATTTGATGTTGAACAGCATCATTTGCCCCAATAGTTTTTTTGTTTCAGTTGTCAACGCGTCTGATGTAGCGTGCAACTACATATAGGACACATGGTCAGTATACACTCTAGTTTCAACACACATGTATACAACATTACCTCTCCCATAGGATCCAAACCAGTTGCCTTCACTACATCTGGATTATCATCTCGATTTGCTACAGTTGCTACATGCAGTTCATCACCATCACGCATCATGGTGCCCATGGTCCACTCAATGGCATACAGACTTTCTTTACTGAAATCGCAAGCTACCAGGTATGATCTTGGTTTGCGCTTTGACCTGTAAGCAGCAGGTAGTACACCGCTCTTTCCTGCGCCATAGTATTGTACGACACTTAATTTTGTGGGTTCCTCGATGACAGTTGGGTTGTCAGAGAACACGAGCAAATCTCTCTGTGTTTGATCACTTTGTCCATGGATCGTGTTGGATCGTTTGGGCGGTGGCGCCACCTCTTCGTATGGAATGTGTCGATTGCTTTCGGTGCGACGTAACAAGTCAGGATCGGATGCCTGTAGTAAATCATCTTCAGTCTCTGCTTGACGCACTTTTCGCTCGTATTCATTTGTCATGTCATCTTGCTTCTCTTGGTATTCGCTCATTTCGCGAGACAAATAGGCCATGATGTCGCCTGCCTTAAAGTCGTCTTCTTGTTGCTGTATTTGCTTTGGCTCCTCGACAATCTCTTCGCCAGCGCTTGCATCCTCGTCCTCCTTCTCGGCAGCAATAATATTCTTGATCTTGTTTTGGCCTGTGATGGAGTCCTCGTCGCTGTCTGCTGTATCAGATGCATTGGATGTATCGTCGTCTTCATCAGCAATGTTGGCGTCTTCGGGATATGTCTCTGCCTCGTTGTTGAGCTCCTCAAGCTCTGTTTTGAGCCACGGTCTACGCACAGGCTCCTCAGTGGTCAATGGAATGGAGCTTGTGATGGGCACATTGTTGATGGCTACTGTGGGTACGTGCTGATTGTTACCTGGTTGAGGCTTGTCTGGCATTCTTGTTAAAAATGAAATGAAAAAAAGAGATGTTGCGTGGTAAAGCGTGGTGTCATATTTCACAATGACGAACAATTGCATCGGAGAATCCTCCCTCCCACATTGCTCACATCATAAATGTAGGTTTCTTTTGTTAGTTACAAGATGCTTAACCCATGTAGTAGTAGCCAATAGGGTGATTACATTGGCAGAGATTCAATATGCAGCACAAATGACATTCGTTTCACAAACTCAGGATAATTGGGCTCGGTGACATTTAGCTGTTTTTTTTTGGTATATGAACAAATATGTGCTTTATTGAATGAGGAGGGGGGTCTTGATTAATATATATGTACAAAATGTAAGGATAGATGGACGATTTTTACTGTCTAAACCAGAAATCAACTTCGGGATCTTCATCCTCAGGATTGACACCCAGACGATGCTCGCCCTTCTTTGCCATGACATCTTCACGAATATAGCTAAATCCCTTGAATTTGGATTGATCAGCCACAGGCATCACATTGGCATTGGTAGACTCGGTCTTGCTGTTGGTCACAGGAATGCTAATGGCAGCAGCAGCAGCAATGGCTTCTTCGCGGAGCTGCTCTTCTACCTCGGGCACAAAGGGAAGCTGCATTTGCTTCTTGTAAACGACATCCCAGTTGAGATCCTTAAAGAATGGATGTGCTTTGACCTGAGCAACATCACCATGGGAGCCCAGACGCTTGGCAGGATCACGCTCCAGCAGTTGGCAGATGAAATCCTTGGCTTCCTCTGTAATGCAGCCCCCAGCAGGGAATTTAATGGGAGCTTCCAGGATTTGTCTAAACAATTCACCTTGTTCAACAGAATGGAAAGGAGGAGATCCAGTCAACAGCTCAAACATCAAAACACCGAGACTCCACCAGTCGGCAGCCATGCCATAGGGCTTTTGCATTACCATTTCAGGGGCGAGGTATTCTTGTGTAATGACTTGAGGCACACCTTGAATCAAATCCATCTTGTTCTTCAATTGCTTGCATAAGCCGAAATCTGTCAAGGCAATGTGTCCATGTGCATCCAGCAAGATGCTCTCTGGCTTCAGGTTACGATAGACAATGTTGCGAGCATGGATGTTGTCAAAGGCACACACAATCTCGGCAGCAAAGAATTGGCAACGCTTCTCGCTCAAACAACGCTCACGCTCCAGGAAATCAAACAATTCGCCACCCGGAAAGTAATCCATAACCAAGAAGAGATGGTTTGTTGTTTGGAAACTGTACTTGAGATTGGCAATGAAAGGGCTTGAGAGAGACTGAACCAGCACATTGCGCTCGTTGAAGGCAGTATCGACTTCATTCTCGGCGAGCAAGAGACGCTTAGAGAGCACCTTCATGGCATAGGTACGGCCAGAATCACGCTTGATCACCTCATACACCTTACCCACTGAGCCTTGACCAATCATACGCACAATGCGGAAATCCTCTGGCTTAAGATTAGCCTTGAATAGGGTTTTAGAAGTGTCAGACATCAGCTGTCAAGAATCATACTCATATAAAATTACCTTTTTAGGGTCGATAAAAGTAACTTGAAGACGGACATCACCAGTAACTTCTTGATCATCGTCAGGACGGCCGTGAAGAGGAAAGATCAGCTCGACCGTCTTCTTGTTGACCAAGTTGGGAACAATGCTAGACATGCCCAAGAAGCGATCTTCACCATTGGGCAATTTGTTACCACGATCATAGACAAACACAGTGATCTCCTTGTTACCAGCAGTTACATCACTATAGTAACATGGTTAGCGCAGAGCCCTTTTTGACATATTCTGGATAGCAACTTACAAGTTGACACGATGCATCCACTTGGGAGAACTAGCGCTCATCATGATTTCAAATGCCTTGAATGCACCGCTAGCGACTTGAGATTTAATCACCAGAGGCGTGCTGGGCAAGATGCCATCATCTACTTTATCAAGCGTTGATGTGGTGTTGCCTTCGTAATGAACAATACAGTAGGTGTCGGCTTTGCGCGCATCAGCAATGGTCAAATTACGAGCTTCAACCACATTGATCTCCAATTGACTAGTGGCTTTTTCCGAAGCAGGGAGTTGCATTGTGGTGGGTGTGGTGGTACTTTCATTAACAGCGTTGGGGGCAGTGGCAGCAGCAGCAGCAGCTTCGGGCTTCTTTGAAAGAGCTTGAGATAAGGAAGCAAGTGTTGTTGTACGAGCTTGACGAAGCTTTTCACCCAATTGACCCATATTGACAGATGTCATGACAGGAGATGATGAGTGAACGCCAATGTTCTTGATGAGAGAATCTGTGAAATCAGCCATATTACGTATGTGTATTCTGCGATGATGAGAAGAATGAGCAAGAGAGAAGAATAGGCAAGATCCATCTCATATTTAACAGTTTCATGTTTGAGATTCCGTTGAAGACCACTGATGTTGGGGGTATATTTCTGTTCCTATTTCTTATCAGCGGATTGACTGTGCTCGCTAGTATAGAGTGATAGCAGACTACTCACTGAATCTATTTGATACTTTATTGACGCTAGTACTTGTAAACAATGTACCTTCCATCTCATATACCGGCTTCTACATGTCCTGAATTCTAGATGGTGTGGTTACCTAAAATCAATGTGTAACCCAAAACAGTGCATAATTTTAGGTGTGTCTATCTGCGATCAACATTGGATGCCAACATCCCCTTTAAATTGGGATGTCTTTGATTGGCTGTTGGGGCCAATGTAATGTTCATTGGGCCAGCTAGTCATACGATCAGAGGCATTTCAATAACGTGGCAGTTTCAAATACCAATATCTGCTTCCTGTGGTATTAGACTAGTAGCAGACCTTTGATTTCGATCTGTCACAGAGTAGTCATATCCAACAAAAGACGAAGGGCATATCTGGCCGTCAGTCTCATTGGTATGTGTACGAATAGTGGCATCTTTGTTGGCCAGTACATATATATCTCAGGGCAGATGATTCTCTGTTATAGCTAGTAGTCAAGAAGATATAACATGCAAATATTTCGTTTTTCAATCTTGAGGAGCGGCTTTGATTGCAGATGACATTTTAGAGTTAAAATCTGGATGCAAACCAAGCGCTCTGTACAGCCTTCTTGTCGTTTGTGGCGTACGTAATCGCTCGATAGTTGGGCTGGATTTCTATACAACATGTCTGATAAAATGATACGATTCTGCCTCCAAGGGCGTCAATCTCTGGGTATTTGGGGAAACTAAACCAGCTGTTTCATAAAAATGAGAGTGTTTGATATCCCGAGATAGACCCTTAGTTGAATGTCGATGATTGCATTTCATCTTCTTGTTGACCTTGTATTTCATGCTTTGATCCAGGCAGGATATCATTTGATTGTTCACATCAAAGAGGCTTCTTTTCTATATTCTGGCCCGTCCATCACTAGACTCAGTGCATAGTTGATGGCAATCCACATCTGAGTATCATACATGGCAGCAACATTTTATTTAGAACAGCGTTAAAGCCTTCCCATCATAGAAATCACGGTGTGTAGTACCGTAAAATTCAAAGAGAATCAAATCAAGAGGAATATTCCAAGTAAACTATATAATTCTGACTAGTCAAATGCTCCACCTTCTAGTATAACATGAATGCTTGTACATCACATTTAGCATTGTTAGCAGATGTCAATATTGATATCATTCATGCGAATACTCCATAATTATGCGCCTGTTTTAGCAGCATTCATCAGAGGTCTTCATGTACATAGACTATGCTCGGATCTTGGTATTGGCACTAGTAAATAGCATGCACTTTTTTACGAGCTAACATAGAGATTGGCTTTGATTGCTATGGGTTTGTCGAAATCGTAAGTTTTGACACATTGCGGATACTCAAATATTCCACATGAAGAGTTTGACATTTTGATTCACTCCATCCTTCTTTTTCTTCTCTCTCTCTCTCTCTCTTCCTTGTATTTATAACATGTCAGACAGTTGTATAGTAGCCAACGACAGAAAATTGGCAGATTTCTTTAATCGACATCAAATTGGTAAGATGAATTTCTTGATGGGGTACTACATGGCTGACACATGCTGTTGCATTAATAGATATTCCAGTCAAGATCATTCTGCCCATCCTCATAGGCCATTTCTTGCATCTCGACATATGCAGCAAATTCATCTATATATCGGGTAAGCTACCCAACGGTCTGTACAAAAAGAGTCTATGGGACATTGCATTCTTGTTCTTTTACTTCTTGGTCTTTACCTTTTTACGGGCGGCTACCATGGAATACGTGCTGAAGCCAATGTCTGTGTACCTCAAAGTGCCTCGAGGCAAGAGACTTCGATTTGCAGAGCAGAGTTGGCTGGTTATTTATTATACCATTAGCTTTTGTAGCGGGTTGGTAGGTTATAGGCCATGGTGAAGGATATTGGGATGATGTTTGTGCTAATGATGTGATAGGCTATATTTTACAATTCGCCCACATGGAATGACACTTCGTACTTTTGGCGCAACTATCCTGTTTGGGAACTGAAAGGCTACTTCAAGTACTATTACTTGCTCCAGTTTGCGTTTTGGATCCAACAGCCATTTGTGCTCCAGATCGAAGCACCTAGAAAGGACTACAAAGAGTACATGATTCACCACATCAATACGCTGTTGCTGATCAGTCTGAGCTATTGCTGCAACTTTACCGGTGTGGGCAATGCTGTGTTTGTGAGTATGGATCTGCCAGATGTACTGTTATGTGTAAGTATACAGCGAGTGGCATTTGCAGAAGGGTTGATGATTGACATGCTTTATAGCTGGCAAAGACCCTGCACTACCTCGACTACGGCTTGATCTGTGATGCTACATTTTTGGCCATGGTCATTTCATGGATGTACACCCGAGTTTACTACTATGGACGCATCATATATTCAACCTACACAGAGCCAGATGTCTACGTGCCTCAATTCAAATTGGATCCCGTGAATGGATTCTGGTTTCCTCACTTTGTCAAGTACATCATCCTGATGCTCATGTTGGGTTTGTATATTCTAATCATATTTTGGACTTTGATGATTTGCAAAGTGGTGTATCGATTGGTCAGCAATACCGGCATCACTGATGTTCGCTCGGACGATGAGGATGAATCAGACGAAACTGAGCCTACGACTCCTGTCCAGAAGAATAGTAGTAGTAATCACCTGTTGGCACCACCACCCATCAAAAGAAAAAGGCAAGTATAGAAGCATTATTTGCTAGAGCAAGCATTGTTAAACTTATCTAATTAACATAATAGAGCTTTGAGCAAATCTGAACAGATCAGAAACTATGCAGCAAGACGATAAAAGACACATATTGTCATAGTATAAACTACATATACCATCTTATCCAGAATAATAATAAAAAGGGGCCGTTTTGTTTGTATATTTCATGTATGGCATAGACTTTGTAAGCGAGGTAGAGTCCATCTTTCTTTGATGGACCATGTCAAGGTGTTGGTAATGATATCCCTGTCAAGTTGAGACACATTTTCCTGCTCCAGAATAGCAGCAAGAGACATTCGCATTTTTGCAAACTCGCTCTTATCATCTTCATCCTCATCCTCATCATCTGAATAGTAGTCTTCCATGTCAGAGTCATTGTCATTGAAAAAGATCAATTTGTTGGCATCAGGGTAGCTGGCCATTTCCTATATGCGCGCATTTCTTTCAGCTTTGAGCATTGGTTTACTGTCATTGTATGACCTACTTTAGCCTGAACTTGCAAAGAGGGCTTTCCTAATCGAAACACAAACCTCCCAATTTGCTCAATATCGCTCTCACCGTTGAATACGGGATATCCTATCAGTATCTCTGTGAAAATGGCACCCAGAGACCACACATCTGTCGCTGGTGCATACGCTCTAGACCCAAACAGATGCTCTGGAGCTTTGTAGTATCTTTTTTTCAGCCATTAGCTTGCTTGTCGTATTTCTGAGCATCTCAACGCGTACCTAGTGCCAATTTCCTCAACTGCTAGAAATCCATCCTCTTCTTCTTCGTGTTGATCCAAGCATGCGTTTGAATGAGCACACCCGAAATCGCATATAAACATGCAACCTGTGCTACTGTCAATCAAAACATTGCTTGGACTCAAGTCGCAATGAATGATGCCATGTTGATGCATGTAATGCAAGCCCTGTGCTATTTGCTGTAGAAAACGATGCGCCAGCAGTTGTGGATTCTTGGTGCGGTCCTTCATGTTCATGGCTAATGTCTCGTTGTAAAAGGGAAATATCAAATGGTAGCTGTTGGCTGATTCTTGATGGTCCATGAGATACACGATCTATAGAAGCACATGATTTAGCCTGCCACGTTGCTTTGGATAACGAGACATGTGTCATTTACATGGTTTTGAACCGAGCCTTCTTTGCTGACAACTGCTAGTTTCTTTAGCGCCCACAGTTCTCGTTTATAGTGTCTAAAAACAAGCTGTCCATGTGCTTTTGAATAGGTTTTATACGCAACACATGTTCCCTGTCCAATCACTCGTTTCTCTACCGAAGCAAATGTACCAAGCATGAATAAATGGATGAAAAAAAGGGGAAGGGAGGCCACACAGCTCTCTGATTTTCAAAAAAGCCATCATTATCAGCATAGCTAGGCACACCTTGCCCAGCTGGATCAACATCCAACAAGCTACTAGTAGTATGCTATCCATTGTGAGGTCATTCGTATGTATTGTATGACATACATCAAACAACAGATAGCAATAAGAAACAATACACTGTTGATCGGAAGGATTTTTGACATGTTGATATTCTGGTTTACGCCAGCTCTTGTTTCGTTTCAAACCACGTGTGTGGTGAGCAGCCGAGGAGATCAACTTGAGCCACGTATACACTGCACAGGCTTCATAAATCTCCTAATGTATATTGACAGGACACAGAATTCGGATACTGTCTATACATGATATAAGCATGGCAAACAAACATCCAAAGCCTATATAAAGCCAGTTTGCCAAGCAAAAAGATGGCCATTGTATACAGTTATTCCCCTTCCCCCACATACACACATATACAGCATGATTGTCAAGACATTTCTTTCTAGTGCGTTTGTTTTAGCACTCATGTCCAGCATGGTACAAGCTCAAATCGATTACGACAATGTCAAGACACCCAAGAACGCCGAATGGCTCAAGGATATTAACATGAGCTCGGTTCCCGACCTTCCCATCCGTGCTGTTGGTTCCGGCGTGTGTCCTGATTCCACCTGTGATGGCGATGACAATGATGCCTGCTTTGAAAGCTGCGGCAACTCACCCGCACCTGAAGATATCTATGGCTGTCCTCAAGACCATCACTGGGCACTCACCTTTGACGACGGACCCAGCAACTACACCAGCGAGCTACTGGATATCCTGGATAAAGAAGATGTCAAGGCTACTTTCTGTGTCATGGGTGCTCATGTGGAGCAGTTCCCTGACGTCTTGAAGCGTGCTTACGAGTCTGGCCATCAAATCGCGTCGCATACCTTTTCGCATCCTCACTTGATGAGCTTGAGCAACGAAGAAATCATCTACGAGGTCAGAGCCACGGAAGAAGCGATTGAAAAGGTCATTGGTGTCAAGCCTCATTATATCCGTCCTCCCTTTGGCGAAGCTGATGCGCGTGTAAAGGGTCTCTTGAAGAGCATGGGCTACAAGGTCTTGCTTTGGAACGTGGATCCCACCGACTACGATGTCTACATGTTGCGCAATGTGTCATCTGTCATTCAGGGCTCTTTCAGAATGGCTGCTCAAGGAAACGACACGGGCTTGAATCTGCACGAGGATCCTGGATTCATCAGTTTGCAACACGGTAAGTACATCTAAGCAGTATGTTTGTGTATCAGTGGTCGTGCCTCTTATACTGTTGCTCTCTGTACATAGATTTATACAAGCAGTCTGTGGATCAAGTTCCCAAAGTCATTCAACAGCTCAAGGCTAAAGGATACAAGTTCCTCACTGCCGCCGCCTGTAACAATGATGACAAGCCTCACACCATCACCAATGCGGATGCTGCTGTTGCTCCTGCTGCTGTTGTCAAGATGAATGCGGCCTCCGACGTTGCTGGTGTGCCCAAGCTGAGCATGCAGCTCCCAGTGGCCCCCGCCTCTTCTGCATCTGCCCCTGGTGCCAAGGCTTCCTCCATGATCAAGGAAAAGAAGACCACAGTTAAGTCGGACGCATCATCCATGACCAAGTCCACAGCGAGTGGCTATATCTTGTCATTTGCTACACTGGCAGTCTATGTCACTATGTTTATGTAAAATCTGTACACTGAATAAATCCCTACTGCGCGCGCGCGGTACATATATTTTTCTACGCACGCTTTGGCAGCAACGTCGCCATGATATCAGATGAGAGCTGTTTTTTTACCCAGCATGATGTCATGTATGTCAAACAACAAATCCAGCAGCAGCAAGGTATATGAAGCGTAATTTTGCATATGATGAATAGTATGTTTATTGTTGATTACAAAAATTGAAGAGAGAGAGAGATATAGATTGATTTTTTCAATAATTTGGTGTCGATAAAAGGTAAAAGAGTGGAATACGTCGGGAAAGCAGCTTAGAAACACTTTCTGTGGACAATGGAAGGACCAGATTCGTCGTATTCTTGCTTGGAGATCCACATTTGTTGGAAAGTGGAGAGAGAGGCCAAGATGGAACCACCGATCCAGACAGAGTACTTTCTCTCTGGGGGAGCAACAATCTTGATCTTCATGGAGGAAGGAGCAAGAGCAGTGATCTCCTTTTGCATACGGTCAGCAATACCAGGATACATGGTAGTACCACCAGACTAAATGAAATCATTTAGTTTTTTTTCATCTCCATTTGAATTCTTATCCCAACTTACCATGACAATGTTGGAGTACAAGTCCTTACGGATATCAACATCACACTTCATGATGGAGTTGTAGGTGGTCTCGTGGATACCAGCAGACTCAAGACCCAAGAGAGTAGGTTGGAAGAGAGCTTCAGGGGCACGGAAACTGTGTACATCATATTAGACACCCGTGTCACGAATACATGCACAACTCGCACACTTACCGTTCGTTGCCAACAGTGATGACTTGACCGTCAGGAAGCTCGTAAGACTTCTCGAGAGCAGAGGATTGAGCAGCAGTTTGCATCTCTTGCTCAAAGTCAAGGGCAACATAACAGAGCTTCTCCTTGATATCACGCACGATTTCGCGTTCAGCGGTGGTAGTGAAGGAGTGGCCACGCTCAGCGAGGATACGCATCAAGTAGTCGGTCAAATCACGACCAGCCATGTCCAAACGCAAAATAGCGTGAGGGAGAGAGTAACCTTCGTAGATGGGGACAGTGTGAGTGACACCATCACCGGAATCGAGGACGATACCAGTGGTACGACCAGAGGCGTAGAGAGACAAGACGGCTTGGATGGAAACATAGAAGGCGGGAGCGTTGAAGGTTTCAAACATGATTTGGGTCATCTTTTCACGGTTGGACTTGGGGTTCAAGGGAGCCTCAGTCAAGAGGACGGGGTGTTCCTCGGGAGCAACACGAAGCTCGTTGTAGAAGGTGTGATGCCAGATCTTCTCCATGTCGTCCCAATTGGTGACAATACCATGCTCAATAGGATAACGGAGAGTCAAAATACCTCTCTTGGATTGTGCTTCATCACCAACATAGGAATCCTTTTGACCCATACCAACCATAACGCCTTGATGACGGGGACGACCGACAATAGAGGGGAAGACCTAGTAAGCAGATGGCGTGTTAGATGGGGGGAGGGTACTGCAAAATATAAAGGGGGAGGAGGTTTGAGCAGCTCCAGGTGCTGCATCCCCCCTCCACCTCTTTAACAAAGCTCGAGGCATGGTTGTCCTACTTACAGCACGAGGGGCATCATCACCAGCGAAACCGGCCTTACACATACCGGAACCATTATCAATAACCAACTAGTAAACACGTCCATCAGCACATGTCGTCGTGATTATTTGTCAGTACATGTCTACTTACAGCAGCAACTTCGTCCTCCATTTTTCTTAGATTGTATATAAACTAAATGTGAAAGAAGAAAAGAAAAAAGAAGCATGTACGCGAATGATGAGCTGCTTATTTAAATGGAAAATGTGGACGCTAGAGACACACACACACACGCACACATTGGTAAAATTCATGATCCGGTTAGTGCGCCGCATCCCCTTAGCCAAGAGCTATGATGTTATCCAAAGACTTCTAATTTCGGCACTTTTTCGGCGGCTGCTGCTTGGGGAGAAGAGGGGCGTGGTGGTGGATGGGATCTTGGCCAAGACATTTTCCTTACAGTGAGATGTAAGCCTATTTCCATAACATATCCTATCGGCTGACAGTGTGTCTTTTCTTGCAATCTGAGATGAACATTGGATGTTTCCACCACCACGATTCAAGAACACTTGCTGTATGTAGAAAGAATTGGAGTCTCAGCACATGTAAAACATGCCAACAAGGACTAGATTAAGCATTCCTAGCTAGTACCAAGATTTCATATATTGCATATTTCCAACATTCCTCTCAGACATCAGTATTAGGGTTGCAGATCAGAACATGGGCTTGGTTTTGATATGTCAAGAAGGCTTAAAAGAGCAGGGCTGTGTGCGTTGCCAGGCAGACATCATCATCATCATCCTCGTCAGCTGCTCACTGTTTCATGTTTAAAAGATCAAACACGTATCCCAATCAGGCACATATTCCTATATACCAAGAACACTTTGTGCATAGGGTTTAGTCAGAAAGATCAAATTGCTTGGCTACTAGTGAGTCAAAAGCAGTTATTTAATAATGTAAGCAACACATGTCCTCTTTTAGGATCCATCTTTCTGAATCACTGGATCCATGTGTGTACTACTTGAAAACGCTTGGCTTGACACAATGATCCATAAACTAGGTACAACAAGAATGCGTTTCCATGAAACCTTTCAGCAAAACGGGATGCTAAATCAGAGAGCTTCCTGCATGTGCTCTGCAAAAAAAGGAGTGATTGCTGAAGCTGGAGAAATCAGGTACTCAGCAACGCACCATTTGTAGTCTACAGGCCAACATTTTGACAGATTTGCTCTTTTGTTAAGGGGGGGGGGGGTTGCTCTCATGACAACCTTGCAGATCCCTTTCTTTTCGGATTGTGCTCCTTCAATGTATACTAGAAATGATGTATACTACATGCCAAGTCAAATCACAAGATGTGATGCTGATCCCGACCTAGCTAGTGCTGTGATTTCATAGCTAGCAACATGACATCCAATATATCAAGCCAAGCAAACGAGAGCGACTGATTACAAAGCAACATGTCATTGTGGGGGGGGGTACCTTTTACTCATTTAGTAACTACATTAGAATACTTAGCATTGGAGTGGTCAATGACTCGCTTGAGGCCAGAGTGTGTTTAGCCATTGTTTAAAGTCCACTCACTTTCCATCCTCGCAATCATTAAGTGTGCCAAGCTTATCAAACAAGCCTATCAATGGATATTCACATTCATGTGGAATATAAAGCTCAGCACCACAGCATCCCTTACGAAACATGTCGGTTATGTTATGCAACTCCCATGCCACGAGTCTCTTTACTTACCCCTGTTGATTTTACTAGTTTTTGTATAAGGCAACAGATGTGGTTCTACTACCAGCAGCACACAGGGAAAGCTTCCATCATGATTGGTGTGTGTAATGGGATTGATTCTCTCTCGTTCAAGGGAATTTCCTTCCGGGATTTCAAATGGCTTCTTCCCAACGATGATAATCATCTCATCAGAATTCTGATTTCGAGTCAAAATCCTATTGCGCCATATCAATTGTCTCCAACGGAAACTTGGGTTTGCGGTATAAGAGTCATTCTATGGGTCATAGTAGATAGATCTGAGTAACACAAGCACACACACATTCCAGACAACAGAGAGAGGCGTGAGATAATACTTGCTCTGTTTGGTTGTACATAATCAAATGTTATCGTAGCATTTGATTTCTGTGTGTCTGTGTCTGTGTGTCTAGAAGCAAGGGCTATTTCATTTTATATACATCTTTTACTAGTAAAAAGGACATTTGCGGGAAGCTTGTTGATTGGGCCAAACATAAAGTGATGGATCATGAAATGTGTGAATTTTTTGTTTAGTAACAGCGTTTCACGGATTCAATTCTCACATCGTCAAATGGAAGCCAAAGATTGCCAGAGTATGCATCGAATTTGAAAGGCGAGGGGTTTGGAGCATGTTGACTGTATAGACATATACGCCCTAGATGATTCATATTTCTCAACGTGCGCACGTCCCCATTTTCCTGGGCTTATAGCCACTGTTGTGCTGGGTGATGTGAGAAAAACGTGCAATGTGCTATTGGATAATCTATTTTGCAATCAATAGGCTATCTCCGCCTTTTTAGTGCGAGGGTCAGGATTACTCACACCTACATTTTGCATACGACTAATCGTATTCTACCCGTGGTCGGAATGGGATGGCTGGAAAGATATCTGTGGGTGAGTGGGTGCAATGGATGATCATCTAGATTTTTTTTTATTTTCCACGCATATAAAACGGATGCCATCAGCATGACATTTTCCACTCTTTTCCTCTTATTCCATGTACTTATAACATACAACTTATCAAAACCCCACACTTTATATACATATAAAATGGATCTTTCTTGGTGTATCATCTGCGATCGTCACTGTGTCGAGGAGAACGTAAGTAGTAGTGCTGGTCTATTAGTAGCGAGAGAGATTGAAATGCTAACATGTTGCGCACATTTCCAGTTGTACTGCTCAGAGACTTGCCGTGTTCAAGATGTCAACCACAAGCATGCCAGTAGTGTTCCCGCAAGTACCAATGCTAGTCCTCTTTGCTCTCCACCAGCATCTCCACTGTTAGATCCCTACTTTTCATCATTCAACCATGAAAGACGCACGTCCATCACCATCAGCAAGTCCACTCGAGTGCATCATGATGCCTTTGGTTACATGAGCCCATCCAGCGTGCCTCGTTACAGCTTGTCAGAATAACTGTTTGTAGATACAATTATACCCTTATCCAGACTACGACACACACACTAATAGCATCACTCTTAACTAATGAACAATCGCAAACACACAAAAAAAACGCAAAACATACACTCAAATTCATATACACCCACAAAAAAAACTAGCCCCCCTCTTTTTCTGCATCTTCAACTAGCATTTTATATATATTTTAAACAATCAAAAACACCCCATATACAGACACACTCACCTATATAGTTTATGGTTCAACCCGTAAATGATGCTCATAAACAAGTCTAATAACATTTCATTGTCATGATTTTGGTTCTGGTTGAAATTTGGGAGGAAGCACGATGAAAAAAAGAGGCAACAGCAATCCCGTTTGCGTGTCTCTCTTTGACTCTGTCCATACCAAGTTTGATACTATGAATCAATTTCTACTAACTTTATTCATTCTTCTATAGGGGCGTAATCATAGACATATACACTAGGCGGAGGGAAACGAGCGACTGCGACAGACATCCAGGTGCCAATCATGACGATTCTTGGAAGCGAACCCAATCTTGCAATGGTTACAGTAATGCCAATTCTTTGTAGAGCCGCAGGAAGCAGAGGAAGACGACGATGACGATAGGATGGAATCATGCTCACTGTCTTGCGTGATGGTACTTGCCAGAGAGAGTTGGCTGTTTTGACGGCTTAGCTTTGAGGAAAAGAACGAGAGCAAACGAGAGGAGGAGGAAGATGAGGACAGCATGATGATGTTAAGGAAAGGAATGGGTGTGATTGAACAGCTGAAGAAGCAGAAACGAGATGCTTTCCATTTGCCCTTTTATACACGAAATCAAGCGATATTTATAGCCATGCTGATGATCATTAATTTACGAAATGAGTCCTTGCCTCCTTCTTGAAGTATATTGAACACGATCAATGAATCCAACTTTTAGACAAGAGGAGGGGTCATTAAGAAGAAGCATAAAGAAAGTCGAAAACAAGGGTTTTACACACCACAGAATTTTTTTTGTCAGACATCTGATTTGGTTTAATGCAATATAAATATTGGCTCGATAGCCATTCATTGTTCTCGGTTTACTCTTTGGTAAACATTTACAATGATCGACTCATTACCGGCAGATGTCATGCTGCACATTCTATCCTTTCTACCATTGCCTTGCCTCTGCCAACTCTTAAGGACGCCACCGTTTGCTGGATGCTTTCCATTGATCAAGCAGGAATTGATGAGCCGGATCAAGCGAGACAGATGGACACTCTCGTTCTACCATCCCTCCGCCTATTTTGCCATGCTCTGTAACAAAGAAATGATCGCCTCTACCGTTCCCATGGCAACGCTGACCTGCAAAGGCTACTGCTCACAATCCGAATATCTACGGTTTGAAACATGCTATCCTCCTTCTTCTACTACTACTTTTCAACTAT
Source organism: Mucor lusitanicus (assembly GCA_010203745.1). Lineage (NCBI taxonomy): Eukaryota > Fungi > Mucoromycota > Mucoromycetes > Mucorales > Mucoraceae > Mucor > Mucor lusitanicus. The sequence goes on along the minus strand of JAAECE010000005.1, from coordinate 2,353,496 downwards.
CAGATGAGGACATTCAATTTGAAACGATGAGTATCTATTGCTCACATTGGATCAAGATGTTTAAAGAAGATGACACAATCAAGTTGCCATGGAGACAAGGCAGCCAAACAAAAGAGCCCCACAAGGGCATCTGCATACGCTACCACTGCCAGTTGGACAATCATCAGAACTGCACTGTCTGCGATTCCAAAAGTCGATGCCAGAAACACACATTCACCAATGTGATGCCAACGACGACGACCAAAGTATTTCAAATCACATCTGTCCAGGTCTCTCTCCATTGGATCAGAAGAGGGTTTTCATAGCGCCAAATTTCCCAAGCGTAGCTGATGATTGACCTTGTACCACCCTTTGATTTGTCATTTTCATGTTTGATTTCATATTACAGTGTGCGTGTGCTTTTTTTCTCAAGCCAAGTTTTTTTTTTGTTGATGTTGTTGTGGCACAACGACACTCCGATATAAACGCTGCCCGCCGCCTTACACATTTGCTTCAAACATGTTTATTCTCAACAAATAGAAATCAATCATCATCATGACTCGGTATACTTACGGTCATCTCCCATTTGCTGCATGGAATGTCTTAAAATTTTATAAATTGCATATAAAATCAACTTGATTCCTGGCTCTCTTTCGTCTGCACACATCATCATCATCCATTATGAGTCTCTACAAGTCTGCCCATCTCGTCCTTTCCAGATCTCTGAGAAATCAGAGAATCAGGCCATCCTTCCTTGCGCAAAAGATTCATACTCAATCGCCTTCCTCTACTATCATGCCTGCCTTGAAGGAGGAATCAGGTCAATTGCAGCACTCTGTCAAGCCTGTGGATCCTCTGCACTCTGCCTACTATAACAATGGTAAAGTACCTCGATAGCTTTAAAGCTGTGTAGCCTCTAACAACCCACTTTTCTCCAGGCACAGCACTACCCGCCCACATGCGTCAAAAACTGCACATCAGAGGCCAAATTCCTGCTACCATTGATTCATTTGAGAATCAAGCCACCCGAGCCTTGAAAATCGTAAGATCCAGACAAACTCAATTGGAAAAGTACACCTTTATGGCACAATTGCGCAACAACAATACAAGATTATTCTATAAATTGATCAATGATCATATTGAGGTAAAGAGGAGTCGCCAACCCTTTTCATAAAAAGACAGAAATGTTTAAACTTAAAAATTACTATTAATAGGAATTCGCCCCTATTATTTACACCCCCACGGTTGGTGAAGCATGTCAAAGATACTCTGATATTTACCCCTTTTTGACACCACCAGGTTTGTGTGATCCATCAGTGTGTTGGGGGAGGGGAAGCCGGTACTAACACAATATACACCAGGAACACCTGATGGTCTTTACCTTACCCTGAAGGATCTCCCTCACTTGGATGAAATCATTGCTGACTATAAACAGAGATCGGGAGAGACACCGGATATTACCGTGATGACTGATGGATCTCGTATTCTGGGCCTCGGTGATCTTGGCTTGAACGGCATGCCCATCAGCATGGGTAAGCTTCAGCTGTATGTTGCTGGTGCAGGCGTGGATCCTCGCAAAACACTGCCCATCGTGCTTGACTTCGGCACCAACAACGAAAAGAACTTGACGGACGAACATTACCTCGGTGTGCGTGAAAAGAGACCCAACGACAAGGTGTTTTACGATGCTGTGAACCAAGTGCTCAAGTCCTTGATCCGCGCTTTCCCTGATCTGCTGGTGCAGTTTGAGGACTTCTCGAGCGAGCACGCGTTTGGCCTTTTGAAAGAGTATCAAGACAAGATGTTGTGTTTCAACGACGATATTCAAGGCACCGGCGCCGTCATCTTATCAGGTCTCATCAACGCGTTTAGAAAGGTTGAAACAGAGTCAAACATTCCCCTGTCTGATCATCGCATTGTTTTCTACGGCGCTGGATCAGCTGCCATTGGCGTTGCACGACAGATCCAAGAATACCTGGAACTAGAACACGGCTTAACAGAGGAGCAGGCCAAGAAGGTCTTTTACATTTGTGACTCAAAGGGTCTTGTCACTGCTGATCGTGGCGATCGTCTTGCGGAACACAAGGTTTACTATGCCAGACACGACAACCAAGGCACGCAATACCAATCCCTGGACGATATCATCAACTACGTCAAGCCTACCACGCTGATCGGCCTCTCCTCTTCCACTGGTGCCTTTAGTAAAAGTGTGCTGGAACGCATGAGTCAGATCAACGATCAGCCCATCGTATTCCCCCTTTCCAATCCTTCCACAAAGGCTGAGTGCACGTTTGAGGATGCTATGAAGGCCACAAACAACAAGGTCGTGTTTGCTTCAGGTACTGCTTTCCCCGCTTACATTGTGCCAGAGACAAAGGAGGTGCGTATGCCTGGTCAAGGCAATAACATGTACATGTTCCCTGGCTTGGGCTTGGGCAGCATCATTGCCAAACCCGAGTCCATCACCAACCGCATCATTCTCCGTGCTGCCATGGCTTTGGCTGATTCCCTCACTGAACAAGAACGCGCTAATGGATGGCTCTACCCTGAACTGTCTCGTATTCGCGATGTGTCGGCTACCGTTGCAGCTGCTGTCGTTGACCAAGCTGTTCGCGATAAGATTTCCACTGTGGAAGAGCTTAAATCTGTCAAGCCCAACGAGTACCAAAACTATGTCAAGGAACGCATGTGGACATCCAACTATGAGTAAAGCTTACATTCATCTCAACTACATTTGCATTACCCTCCCCTACTCTTTCTCATCCATTACAAAACAAATAAAATCATGCATTTTCCCATTCGAGTTCAATTAAAATCTATACTAGTGTGTTTATCAGGTTTAGCATGGAATGGCGGGTTGTTTAATCTTACATGGTAACACCAGCTACAGTGTAGCTAGTATTTTATGAAAATGACAGTAAAAAAGACGCACCGATTTGCTCGCTTGCAGTCGTTTGTATTTCAGTGTATCTTGCAAGATATAAATACATCATATAATCAAGGGCTCATTTTTATACCTGCCATCTTCACTGTCGTTCTTTTACGTTTGGGAGGCAAAAATAGGCAATTTAGTTGAGACTTACTATTCCACGTGTTGAAAAGCCTTTAAATGGCCTAAAGATGAAAAATACGACATGATTTAGTGCCTGAATGAGAATGCAGAGATATTTAAAGATGGCCAGTTTTATCAATATTAGGAAATTAAGAACGTAGAAGAGTAGTGTATGAAATAAATAAATATGATGATTTTATAGTCGATGAGAAGGAATAAATACAAATATGATGGTGGAAACAATGGATAGTACTAGTATGGATGCCAGCCAGAGCCACCCACGCTTGCGATGAATCTTTTTCACTGTTACATCCTGCAAATCAGAGTACACCATGAACTGTATTTCACTAGACAATGCAGTTTAGTATCATGTTAAGGAGGGGAAACAGCCTGACAAAAAGGGGTGTCCTGTATCTTACCTCATGCTAACTATACCAAACCACCAAGCAAATTCTGTCGTACTCGTGAGTAACAGAGACCAACCAAAGAAGAATGGTATCATGGCAAGCCAACGAGTACCAGCTCTGCCAGCGTCTAAAAAGATCAATGAGAGCTCAACAGAGAATGCCAACGTCAGGATGATCACGCCCAAAGCCAGGAACAAGCGGGAAGTGCCAATGGAGATGTTTTTATGGAGAACATCGTCCACAAAAAGTGGGTAGTAGAATACATTGAGAATCTCAAATACATGCGATCTCGCTGAATCAAACACCACAGGCTCTGGTCTCTCGTTATTCTCGATCAATTCCTCTAGTGCTCGTCTGTGGTCGTCGGGCAAATGAATGGGTTGTGCTGCATCCATGATGGGCGAGCAATACGTTCTGTAGATGCGAGTGGCATTTTGTACCAGATCATGGCGACTGAGCGATTTGTTTCCGCGAGATGCATAGGCGTCGCTGGTAGGCGATCTTGGCGTCAAGGGCTGTGGTGGTAACGGCGTCAACAGGTCGTCTGTATCGGGTGTCTCCACATACGACACTGACGAAGACATGATGCCACCTCCACCTCCATGCATATTGGATTTGTTCTGCTGCTGATCCTTCTCTGCCGCTGATTCCAGAAATCGAGAAAGACGCTGTCTGTTTTGTCTATCGACGCTTTGTAGATAGGCTCTCCACAGTTTGTCGTGAGTTTCTAGTTCCATCAGAAAGTTGAGGTTCTGGTGCACACGACGTCTTCGCAGAAATGTAGCAAAATTGGATTGTGTCAGTGGGCTGTATGTGTGTAATCGCATCATTTGATCCAGTGTCGGTAATCCATTGACTCGCAGATTGTAGTCTTTGATTTCTTGCCATGCTTCCATGGGCGCTACTGCAAATGGATCTTGAAAACCATATGTTTTATGTCGAAGGCTACGATGCGCAGGGGATCGACTTGGTTGCTGAATCATGGATGTGCCAGAGAGATAAGGGTTGGTGGTGCTGAAGTGCGATTCGGTCGAGCCATTCAACTCGTTGAGAGGGATGGCCAGTCCATGGTGCACATGCTTTTCCTCATCCTCTTGCACTTTGCGCACAAGATCGTTTTCTAACGCTGTTTGTAATCCAAAGGCGTGGAGTCTACTGTTGGCTTGCCGTATACTCCACTGTCTTTGAAATGACGAGGTATCATCCGAATGACTGGGATGCATTGATAGTGTTGAATGATTGGGATGGAATGACGGCTGATGAGCGTTGTCCATTTGTGTATGTGGTAAAGGAAAGGAAAGGGAAAGGAAGGGAAAGAGGGTAAGAAGGATTTTTTTTGGGAAATACACAACATATAACGTTCTACAATATACACTTGTGTGTAACATCTAACAATCAAGTTTTTTCTTTTAATAGGGCCAGCTTTGCCAGGCTCCTGTGTAGGCCCAATATCAACCTTTGTCACCCCCTTTCTTTGGTTCCCGCTCATTCAATAATAATGCTTTGCTTGGCTTTCTCTTGACTCTACTAAAATCAATGTAGTTGCGACATTTACACCTCATTGTCATCTGAAATTGCATTCGTCTAGTGACGCTTTATATGAGAATCGTCAACTCTCTGGCTTACACTACGCTAGGCTTTCGTGAACGGATTCAAGGGAAATCTCGATTATTATAAGCCTGGCGTGGTGCAATTGCAAAGCAATCTTATTCATAAAAAGTAGACCTCAAGTGATATACAGATACGGACTTGGCATTGAGAGTGGTAAATGAAAAATTGGATTCAATTTTGAAAAAATATGCCTCAAAAAACCCAAAGCCATCGACTACTGTTTCTCAATCCTGGTACATTTGGCATATTTTTGCACATTTGCGGTAGATCAAAGGCTACAAACGTATTATCTTTTCTTTTTAGAGCCTGCAATCTATCAACTTTTGAAATATGATAGAAGGACTATGTACTTTATTACCGGGCATGTATCTCGCTTTAAATGTAACAAAATCCACCAGTAATTCATGGCGGCTGCTAGATTAATATGATCAGACATGAGCCAATTTGTTGCTGTGTTTAAGAGATTGCATAAATCAGCAACTTTCATACTTAGCTTGCCGCATTGACTGTATTATACACTATATGCTAAGCTGGAACTAACATGCATTCATCAAATACTATATACTACAGCATCATTTTTGGAAGTACATTTGATATAAATTTTCAGAATACACTTTTTTAAATCGAGCGTATATTATCTTTCACTCTTTTTTTAGGGTAAAAAATCCATTTGATCGTGTCTAATACTTATGGTGGTATCGTGGGTAGTTATCTTAATCCATTTGTACCATGCATTTTGAATGTTTAATTGTGCTTTTCTCATTTCAATTACATTTTTAGTTTCAATACGAATGCTTTATTTCTCTAAGCTGTCTCCAAATTTTAGCCAATCAAATTGCTCAAAAAGAGCTACATACACTACAAATCCTGGAAAAAAATTGCGAGGGTTTCCCCTTGTTTTGACGTTAGGCGGAGTTTTAAGTTTCACTAAATACAGTAATTTAGCAATTCCATCATCAAAATCCCCTAAAATGCCAGAATATGCCTTACTACACACCCCAGCTTATAGTGCAAACGCTTGAGACTCTCAATTAGCACCAAGTAAGTGATACAAATCAAGTGAGGGCAGCCTATCTACCCCCAGCCTCTGAATCAAATCTAGTTGTGCTTCAACGATAGGCTTATCCACACAACGCAAAAAGAGGGTTATGGCTCAAAGAGCCATAAAAAGGAAGGGAAAGCAACTAAAGGGCATCACTAGAATGTAATGATGAAGAATATAAACATCGCAATACAGTTACATACAAAAAGGTAATAACATGCAATGTGTACCATCAAAATGACGAGTACAAGAAAGAAAAAAGTAGTGAAAAAAAGTAGTAAAAAAAGTATGGTGGTTGTCTCATACGAAGCAAGAACACCAACACCACCAGTACTACAGAAGAAGTAATACTTGAAGAACAAAAAGAATGCAAGACTACTCCACAATAGAGCAGCACTGCCAGCGATACAATGCATCAAAAGATACACTATAGCACTGTGGTACAACAACAGAAAAATAGTTGCGTGCAGCAGAAAAAAAGGGTGCAAGAATAAATCGCAATAGAGCAATCTAAAGAAGAATGCACAGTATTACGAGAAAGAAAGTAGTGAAAGGGTTGAATGAATGTAATCCATGGCAACCAAAAAAGGGGAATATACAAACCAAATACAAACCAAACACAAACAACAATATATTGTAGCAAACTTGCCTAAAATAAACTGTGTAATTAGTATTACTGTATATTGTAACGCGAAAAATGGTTCTTATCGGCTGATACTTACTGTAACAAACTTCAAAGGTGTCGTCTCGAGCAATGGTGGTTGCAAAGGCACGCCTCTTTTGGCAAAAGTGGTGTTGTATTCAATCAATAGTATCAAAAAGTATATGGTTTAATAGAAAAAATGCAGTGCAAAAACAGTGTGGAAACGGGGGCAAGAAAAAATAAAAAAAACGCGTTGCTGAGGGTGACTGCAGTCAATAGGCTGCCGCAGCACAGAGCACACAGAATTTGAGTGACGTGTACACTAAACATTTTGCACTGTGGTGACTGTACCCAAATGATTTTTTTGTAATGATTTTTTTGAATCAATATCGATATAATTTGACATTTGTAAACATTTTTGTTAAAATTAGCTATAGAAAGCGTGCTCAGCGTATACTACTTTCTAAGAAACTTAAGGGAAGAATTTGAAGGCGCATTCAATGGTGTCAATTTCAAAGTACTTTTAGAATGAAAAGATAAAGAATTTTGAGAAAATATAAAAAGCAGTTTTTCAAAGAAAAGTCGAGATTTAGCATATACAACGTTCAAAATAGCAGTTGCACAGGTTACCCTACATCTGTGCGGTTATTTTGATTTAATATATATCATAGTAAAAAGTGTCGTTTTCGCCTTCAAAATTGCGATCGTTTGATTTTTAACAAAAACTTTTTTTTTTTTTTTTTTTTGGATGATATTGTTTTATTAGAATAGTAATTAGAAATAAAACAAATGCATCAAAGTAATGGACAAGTGTATGGGATCAAAGTGACTTGCCATGTTAATCTTGGTAATAAACTAATGAGAAAGGGACCTAAGACTGGACAATCTTAGCAGTTCTGTGATTTTTAACAAAAACCATGAGGGGTACCTCATCAAAAAACGTGAATTTTCGACGATTTGGATCGATCCCAAAAAAATAAAAATGAAGGTTCAGGATGTAAATGGTAATCGATAGCAATCATTTGGCACTATTCCGAGCATCTAAAACGGCTTAAAAGACAAGATATTGAGGGTTTAATTTTAGCATTTTGGCTGCGAAAAGTAGCATTTGCGCCCTGTAGATCTATTGCAACCGATGCTACAGGCATCATCAGAACCTCAAACAGTTGATACATATCGCGTTGGTGCTTCCAAATGGTGAAAGGTTATTAATCCTTCATACAGCTGTCGACTACCCGTCAAATTACAAAAGAGCCATCAACAGCTGAAATACTTGAATTTTATTGCAACAGAAAAGTGTCTATTCTAACTTAAATACATGGAATGCAAAGGAGATTGCTTTGTAGGAGAAGTTCCTGTTGCAGCAGTCTTTGTAGAGTGGCTTTCATGAATATCATAAGCATCATCAACGAAACGGGAGCCTTGCTGCATTGCGATTGCAATAGGATGCATGCTATTCTCTAAATGACTGCTGGATGGAGATGTCGACAACGATGTCAAGGAAGAAATCGAGGCAGCGGAGGATCTCTTTCTAATTTGCTGCTGTTGTTGGTTAGAAAAAGGGGAAAGAGCGTTCAGAGCATGTTGGATCTGGATCAAGAAAGAATGAGTGAGTGTGCCATCTTTGCACCATCCAACTTATTTACTTACTCTTGTGGACAATCGACTGACACGGGTATCAGCAACAATCACTTCCCAAGCAAACTCAACACCAAACACCAGTTTGATGGCATGCGCAACCTTTTTGGCTCGTTGCTCGTCCAAATAAGTGTAATCGTCTATAGGGGACATGGGCATCTTGATAGGATCATTATCCAACACGTTTTGCACGAGTCTCAAAAGCAGCACTTGGATAGCATCTTGATCGTCCCGATCAGGCATGGGTGGTGCCAGAATCTCAAATGGAATACTTCTTGCCATTACCTTGTGTTTGCCGTGATGATGGTAGCGGATCTCAAAGGTACCCTCCCGCCATGGTAATTTTGTTCCACTAAACACGACTGATCCGCTTGTCTTGAGGGGTGTATCAGGTGGAAAAACTGCTACCCTTTCGTCGCCTTCTTGCTTGATTTCGGCGTTGGTCCAATGCCATTTTCCATGAGAGCTTACAGTGGTTGATTTCTTGCTGGGGTTTGCTGTGAGGCGGTAAATACCAATCCAATCCTTGGCTCCATGAGTGTCAGGTGCGATCCAGTCCACCTTGATGCGCTCACCGATAGTAAACCTGTTGTTGGCTGTGTTGCTGTTACTCGACCTGAAATGGGACAAAGTCAAGCCGTAAGCACCGTTGATGTTGTTATTGCTTTCTACTGATTCGTCATCGCTGGAAGATGATGTGGATATACGTGGTTTTTTATCGACGTTGCTTCTCTTTTCCGTAAACACCTTTTCTACCTTGGTGATGGTCTCCTTGATGGCACCGTCTAAGCCGACATGAGGCGCTTGTTCATGGACGACCTTTGCAATTTCTTGTTGAACACTGACAGGGAGATTCTTGGGGATCGTTCGAGCAGCATGTCGCAAAGTCTTTGTCAAACCAGCTTCAGTACGGATTTCATCACCGTAGAGCTTTTGCATGTGTGGGCGTTCAACAAATTGAAGGAAGAGCACATTGGCGATTTGCGAGAACAGGGCCAATCCAAAGGTATAGTGGTTGTAGGTAATCAAACTGAAGCCCCAAAATGCAGCGTGGCCCATGATCTTTTCTGGATTGTTGAGAAAGCGGTAGATGCCAGTGTAGAGGAGTTGGGTAGGATGATCGTCCATGAAAAAGTCACCATAGAACCATCCGAAATCACCCAATACTTCATAGGTGGAGACAGATGTCCAAATGTGCAGGCAAACAAACGCCTGTAGACAGCAAAGGTTGGCACACATGCATAAATTCTTGGTTCAAGCAAATACTACACTTACCAGACCCAAAGTATGTCGCAGCAATGTCATACCGTATGTCCAATCGCTTGGCAGCGAGTATAGCTTGAGGCAGAGCGTGATGAACGAGACATAAGTCATACAAGATGACAGATTGTAAATACTGCCCTGAACAGTTACTCTCACGACTTCTCTCATGGTACGTTTTTTGCTTACCTTTTCCAGTTTTGAAATGCTTCATCTACGCCGCCACCCCATTTAACAAAGTGTCTCGTGAAGAGCTTGTTTTTAGATTGAGCATACAAAAGCCAGCCCAGTCCAGCTGAATGAAACAATCTCCAGAATATCGCTTGTAGCACTGCATAAATTGTACCCCATTTGCCTCGCACAAGAAATGGTGTAACAGCAGCGTAAACCATGACTAGACCAGATGCCAAATCACTTGATTGACACAAGTCAAAGTTTTTGAAAACTATCAAATCTCGGCGAAAGTAGTTGTTGTAGTGGTTGGTGGATAGAGCTGATTTGATCAAGTTGGTGGCATCATCATCCAGAGATTCCGTAACAATAGGCTGGCGCTTGGGTGCTGTAGGCGGATTGTACGTCTTTTCAATGTCTACATACATAGTGTGAGTGTGCTTGTTTATCACAGCAAAAATCTTGAGGTATATACTAACGTGGTGTCTCTACAAGGACCAGGAAAGCCATCTGCAACACATGTGCTATGATGCTGACAAACAGAACAGTGTAACTTGCGCAAATCAAGGAGATGCCGTAATAGCCAACATAGCCAACAGAGTACATGGGATGAGGAGCCATTTCAAACACTCCATCAAAAGTCAATGATTGCTCAATCAAGAAGAAAAAGTCGCCCCAGTACCAAGCGAAATCCTTGACAACGCGTTGTGCATCCAGTTTGACCCAAATATTAAACACGATCAGAAAGATGCCGCCGATCCAACGCAATTGCTCGTCCATGAAGAAGGATGACTGAGGGTTTGTGTTGAACCAAGCAATAGCAAAGCAGACATAGGAGCCGAAATCATTCATTAAGATCAGATCCACCAACTGACGAAACAAGAGCCATGTATTGTACTCGATAGGGCTGGAGTCAAAGTCGTAATCCTGGTGCATCTTCATGGATAACTGCGTCTTGAGCCATTTTCGTGAGCGAGGATTTTCAAACAGACGGTACTTTTTGGCCAACTTGACAAGGCCTCGTTTGTCACTTTGGTATTTAAGCAAGACGCCCAAACCAACATTGTAGGCCAGTCTCCAGAACAAGAATACGCCCAAAAACAGGTATTGGGATACCTTGCGAGGAAGCAGAAAAAGCAATACAATCTCAAACAGGAGCGTAGCCAACGTCAAAATGTCAAAGAGACTCTTGGGTTCCTTGGGATCCATCAGCGATTGTACCATTTCTCTAGTGACAGGCACACGAAACACTAGTAAATCCCTCATTAGATCATCTCCTCTTCTTCAATGGTTTCTTTGAAATACAAACCTGTGCCATCTGGGGTTTTGCCTTTGGAATGGCTATCGTCTTTGGCATTGTGGATATCTGTTGATTTGGTGCCCGTTGAAGCAGCAATGGCCGCATTTACAGTTTCAGTAGACGAAGGTTTAGGTTTTCTATTTCTCAAATTAGTTTCCTCCATTGTTGAAATGAATTGAAAGTCTAATCCAAGTTTTAGTGTTCTTTTTTGTTGAAAAAAAGGGTTGGGGAAAAGAAGTAGAATAGAAGCGAGGGTAAAAAATGTTTCTCTTCCTCGCATTCGATTTATCATCCCAAGTTGCGCAATAGAACAAGTTTGTGAGCCAAATAACAACATATTCAACCAGTCAAAATCAAGTATTGCGTAACCATAACAACGAGGGGGAAGCTCAGGGATATGCAGCAGTAGGCTCAGTTTCCATTGACTACTACTATTACTAAGCAATTTAGCATTTTTTTCTTTGTATCAAACTCGCATTGGCAATAAGGCTCGCCATCTATTAGAGAAAAACTATCATTTTCTAATGGATTTCCATCCTTTGTCATCGATTCATCCACAATGCTGGCATGTTCAAATCCAGCGCTTGAAAGGCATCCCACAAATGCAGCCCCTTGGGAATTCGATCGCACACCGTTTATCTGATCTATTGCTTTTACATCGTATTTGAATACAGGAGAAATTTACACACCATTTGTTTTATTGACAACAATGATATCCACATTAATTCGCTACTCCATGAGAAACATTGTTTGTTCATATGGCGAAGATTTGACTGATGGCTCGCGTCACTTTGGCATTTGCAGTTTTGAGAGAGAACGTTCGCCAAATTGGTCAAAGGACGATTGAGCTGTTCATTGCCAATGATGCTGATGGCTGTGCTGTTATTGAACAGACCGATAATTCATAATATTCCAAACTTTGCCGTTCGTCTTACATTTTTTTTGTTGATCATTAACATAATGTCGGCTAAGGATAGCGTTTTCACCTTGTTCCCAAACAGATGCCGCGACTGCTCGAAGCAACTGGGATGCTATCTTTGCATCTAAATCCTTGTTCGTGCCAGTGCTGTGGTCGGCAAGTGTCCAGGTCGTAACAGGAAAACACTTTAATCAAAGCTGCGTACTGTATTTTTGTGCTCGACACTATATAATGCTTGCATGCGTACTCGTCAAATGGATATAATTCGCGGATGGACAGATTGTTAAATCCTCGTTGTCGCAGATTGCCATACCATTCAATAAACGATCGTCGGATAAAGATGACATTGAACCCATTTGTGCTGGATGGACCGACAGCTGGGGGATGATTTTTGTCAATTCGGATGGATGATGTTATGAGGACATTCATTATTTTTGTGCCAAGTTCAAGTTTATAACAGTTGTCATTCTTGACACTGAACAGCTCCACATTTGGATATTTCGTAGTTGGTTGCGGTAAGGTTGTGTTTAAGGATTGATTGCGCTTGATCTTGGTTTGTTCATGATGAGCATCCAATGTGGGATATCGACTGTACACTTCTGCACAATTCACAAGCAGACCTTCACTCTTGTTGACAAGAATCAGTCCCTCCGTTGCACGAGCACAAACTACACGCATCCACGGACGCCGTGTCCGATCAATGTTCAATATAGTGGCAATATCTTCATTCATTTCCGTACAATCTGTTGCAGAGATACATGTCAGATGGGATAAATTGGATGCAGCGGGTTGTTGATTGTCTGCATCTAACATGTCGGCATAACTGCGCTTTACTGGCACAATTGCTTTGGAAGATGGAACCTGGGACCAAATTGAGAAGCCAACAGGCTAGAGATGGTTCGAGAATGGGTGAGCATGTTGTGTTCTCTCTTGTCATTATCAAAAATTACCATTGGGCGTAAATCAGCAAGTTCTGCAATCAGCAACTTTTTCTTCTTTTGATCAGCTGATAAATCCGTTGATCCCATTGCAAAAAGCGTCGCGTCTGAATATGTTCGTGATTGATTGTTGTTGTGGCCGTTGATTTGAGGTGTAATGGTGGTTTGTTGGGCATGAGCTCATCAATAGGCAGGGTCCCGTCGACATCTTCTGCTTCGTCTTAATCATTGTTGTGGTCGTCTTCATTCTTGTTGTGGTTGTCTTCATCCTCGTTATGTTTGTCTTCATCGTCGTTGTATTCGCGAGCAGCATCAGGATCTTTACTGAATCTAAGAAACAACAAAAACTTTTCAGTTAAGGCAAAGAACATGAAATAAATGGCTTACATTTCAAAAGGTCGAGAAACATGGCAATCCAGGTCTTGGAGTTTCGAGAAGTAGTTGGCACAAGAAATCAAAGAAATACATTTGTACTTCACAAACAAACGATCTTTCGCTTTCCGGATGTTGCCTTTTTGACCAGCTTCAAGTTGGATACCATGAGCACTTTTCATATGTCTTTGCAAATTTCAAATCTCGCTAAAATCATAGCCATTACACATAGGACAGCAGCGTTTTTAAAACAATTTTATCATGGTAATGATTTAAAAGAAACAAAGAAAAAAAAAGATGCTTATAAAGATGTATATTTTAGCGCAATAGAGCAAGTTTGTGGATCAAAAACAACATATTCAACCAGTCAAAAGCAAGTATTGCGCAACGATGACTAACGAGGGGGTGGGGAAGCTCAGGGATATGCAGCAGTAGGCTCAGTTTCCATTGACTACTACTATTACTAAGCAATTTAGCATTTTTTTCTTTATAGCAAACTCGCATTGGCAATAAGACTCACCATTTATCAGAGAAAACCTGTGATTTTCTAATGGATTTCCATCCTTTGTCATCTGGCATGTTCAAGTCCGGCGCTTGAAAGGCATCCCATAAATGCAGCCTCTTGAGGATTTTCTTGAACCTTAATCGAGTGCAACATACCCTGAGAAAGTCGACGCAAGTCTTTCTGGCAATGTGCTCAGGAGGAAGCATAAAGGCAGCTTCCATCAGAATTGGCTGAGCGAATCGACGGGATTTCATCGTGCCATTTCGGCATTGATGTACACTAGTTTCTGGGGTCATTTTTTGCAACTCACATTGACATCCGAAGAGCAGCAGGATTCCCTCCTCCAAGTAACGGACGGACGCTACTAGCTAATCATCATGACTGTGATAGGAAAGTGCCGCGCGTGCGTATAAACTAGCATATAACAGATGGATAAATAAATAAAAATCTTTTAGCTATCTTATCAGTGATGCCTCGATTGCATCTCGCATTTAGACTCGAAATGGCATGATTTAGTGCATTTTAATTTAAATTTGCGGGCAATTCAGGCACGCCATGGAAAAAGGTGTCAGTGCGAGCGAGCGGCCTTGCATTCAAGAGGATCTCTCTCGCTCACAGCAGCCGCTGAACTAGACTCTCTCCTCCTCCAGATCTAAAAAAAGATTTAAAATTTTTTTTACTCGTATTGTCTGGATTCCGCATGACATGTATTACAGTATAAAACTGGTCATGATTTTCCTCTTCTTTTTTTGCCCTTTTTCCACCTCTTGATTACAAATACACATGTCTCATCAATTCAAAATACATGTAGAAAACACTACATTGACGCTGCAGGGAAGCCCAGAAGAGTCGGTTGGCTGCGTGCTACGGGGGTGTCTCTTGCTGAATGTCAAGGAGGCCATCAAGGTCAGATCAATCACTCTGAATCTGTCAGGTAAAATGAAACTGCTCTGGAACGAGCGCAACCACCAGCACAAGAAGGAGTTCACCGTGCTGGACCACGACTGGAGCTTCTTGTCGAGCCAAAAGAAGCTGCATGTGCTTGCTCCCAGCGTCTACAAGTACTCGTTCGAATACATCTTCCCTGGCAATCTGCCTGAATCCATCGACTCCCATTCGTACGGCTCTGTGTTATACAAGCTCAAGGCAACCGTAGACCGACCAGCATTCTCGCCCAACTTGATTGACCGCCAGGCGCTTCGCATCGTCCGCCACTGCATCCCACCCTACCACATGTCGAACCTTCCTATGCAAATCGCCAACGAATGGGCCAACAAGATTGACTATCAAATCACCGTGCCCAAGAAGATCTACAGCCGAGGAGAGCAGATTCCAATTGACTTTTCCCTGCGGCCCAAGCCCAACTCTGATAGACTCCATGTGCGCTACTTGTCGTGCTTTCTCAAGGAGTACACAACCTTTGTGCTAGGTGCCACAGATAGCAACACGCAGACAGAATCGCGAATCGTCCGCTTCTTTAGAGATGAGTCGTTTCCTTCCGAAGGGTTACACTGGAACAAATCAGTAGTCATGACAGTGCCACACTCTTTTGATTCGATACAATGTGATACACACAATCAGTTCTTTCGAATTGAGCACAAGCTCAAGTTTACAATGTCTTTGATCAACGGCCGTGGCGAGCTCTCTGAACTGCGTGCAACTATACCCGTCGATATCGTGGCCCAAAGAATCGAACAAGCACAGGAAGAAAACGAATTGCCTACGTACGAAAATGCCTGGAGATCCGTGCCGTATTCCCCCTTGCCGTATCTGGATGCCACCCCCCATTCACCCTTGGACGACGCATACCCAATCACGCCCCCATCACATCAAACCCATACCGAGAGAACGGATGATTATTTTGGCTACCAACCGCGATCACAGCAGCAACAGCCCACCATTGACACCGTCTGCCATAGTAACAGTGCTGATTTGCCCTCCTATTACTCGGTTGTCCTCTCGCCACCTTCAGTAGTGCTGATGGACGACAATGATGGCTTGCCCTCCTATGAGTTTGCCAACTAGACTTTTGTGCTGTACCACCACTGTTATACATACATTGTAAATAAAAATTTAAGCTTTCTGTAAATATCAAATCATCCAGTGCCTGATCTTTCCTTTTGTGTAGCTTGTGTAATCTTTACATGTTTAATTAAAACAAGACCAGCAGCACTGCTGTATGGTGTGCTTGATTAAATGAGTTTTAATCAAAACATGAACGTACATGTCAAAAACGGTTTAATTGTTAAATTAATCGAGTTAGAGCTATCAGCTGCCATCTCTCATGATAAAGAAGGGTATGTTGTTTGTTTGCAAGTATGTATTGACTGGAAGCTTATTAATCAAGGCTCGCTTACTAATGAGCGCCAGCAGCAGCAGCTTACTAATGCCAGTGTAGTAGATACCAAGTTACATTGAGCATGTAGAATATTCGTGGCAGACTTTATAGCAATGGTGACTCCAATGTGATACACACGCACATTGAATACCTAAACTGCAGGCAAAGAATTAGTCTGAATAAACAGACTTTGATTGATAGGCCTAATTGCATCTATAATGCGGTTTCTGGCGCAATCTGATGACAGCACCTTCAATGACCAAATCCTTGTAGAGTATAATAATAGACAAACATCAATCAGAGCAATGTTTATTGGTATATTTAAATATTTATGCAACTGTCAAGAAGGGGAGATCTAATAATCTGGTTTCTGAAACGGTGGTAGTTACCTCACTATGTAAAATAGTTAGTTTCTGTGTATGGTTACTGGTATAGCAGACAAACTTACGTGGTGGAGGTCTCGGTAGAGAGGTTGGTCACTGTGCCAGTGGCGCTTGCTACTGTGACAGTAGGAGGTTCACTGGTAGTGATAGTGTGCACAATCCAGATAGGCTTCTTCTTGCCTCCATTGCCCTTGCCCTTGCCACCGTGCTTGTCATCGTCATGGTCATCTTCATGGTCATCCTCGTCATCCTCGTCGTCGTCGTCTTCATCATCCTTGTCTTTGCCACCATGTTTATCGTCTTCGTCATCATCATCATCATCATCTTCATCATCATCATCTTTATCGTCATCTTTATCATCATCATCGTCGTCGCCTTTATCATCATCGTCTTTGTCATCATCATCGTCATGATCCTTCTTTCCGCCCTTCTTCTTGTGGAATGATTGCATCTTTTGGACAATACGGATAGCACCAGTACCGTTCTCGTTCATTGAGTCAGACACCTTGATTGTGATTTTATGAGCACCAGCTTCAAGAGGATAGGCAGCCTTGGAGAAACGCTCATCTTCAAGAGCTTCTTCAGGAGTAGCAGCAAAGAGATCAGCAGCGTCTTGCACTTCAGAGGTCTTTCCAATTGATTTGCCATTATCCAGGACTTCGTAGATATCACCACCCATCATGAAATCAGTGATTTGCAATTCAGCAGGTTCCTTCAATTCAAAGGCAAATGTGCGATCCACCATGGCATCTTGGGAGGCCTCCTTGATCCAGTGGAAAGTCTCGAAATCTTCCTTGAGTGCCAATGCAGCTACTTGAGATGCCTCAAATTCCTTGGGATCCACAGCCATGTTGGAGGGAGCGTTTACAGCAGGCGCGGCATGAACAGATGCTAATACAACTGCGGCAATAAGAGAAAGACTGCAGAAACGCATAGTGTGTACAGTGTGTAGTAGTATAATAAGAAACAACCTATGCAATGACATTCGAGCTCATATTTATACACAACAGCAGAAATTTATGTGTGGACCAGATTACATTTTATTTACATACTTTTACTAGTTAAATCCAGAATCATTCATCCTCTTGGCCTTCTTTGCACGGTAGGCTTCAATGACCTTTTCTCTCTCATTGTCCAATTGAATACGGGCAGCAGCACTCATATTCTGTATCTTTCTCTTGTGGGATGCCTTGAGTGCCTTCATGTTCTCATCTTCCTCTGATTCGTATCCAGTCTCCTTCTTTTCTGCTGTATTCGCTGCTGTCGTCGTTGTCGCTGATGAAGCAATCGCCTTCTTGTTCTTTTGCTCGAGCATCTAAGGTACATATTTCAGTATGTCTGGTTTGTTTACATTTCTCTCAACTCTATTTACCTCTTTGCCACGCCCGCGTGCCTTGGGTATTTTATTTAAAACAGGTGGTGCATCTGCTACCTCGCCAAACTTGACATTGTCCTTCAAGTCGTCGAAATCTCGACCGCCGTACAGATCCAATTCCTTTTGTAATTTGGCCATCTTCTTTTGCTTTCGAGTTTCCTGGTTTCGCTTCTTTCTGTCACTCGTTGGCTTGGATTTCTTTTGCACGGTGATCATTTCGCTCTGGAATTCGCTCTCTACTCTTTGAACAAAGTCTTTCATTCTTTCGCCGGGTTGAATATGGATGTTCTTTTTCTACGTAATTTCGGTTAAAATCCCAATATTCCCTCAACATTTGACTCGTCATTTACAGTTGCAAGGGCTTCGACATTCTTCTTGGCTTCTTTCTTTTCAACTTGTCGTTTGATGGCCATTTCCTTGAATCTTAATAAACGGGAAAACCCTTTAGGAGTGTCTTCGGATTTGGCATCGTCCTTGGCAACAGGCATATCCTTTCTATCAAACATTTGGAAATCAATGCGATGGCTCCCTTGAGCAGAGGGCTGCTATTCAACTTACTCTTGCTGTCTCGCTTTGCGGACACTGGCTTTTGCTCTCTTGTGTGGCATGATGAATATGTAGTATATGGGATCAATGAAGAAATTAAGATTCAAGGATTTTCAAAAAAACTGTTTTCTGTTTGGTATCAAGAAATGCAGTCCTTGAAAGCAGTCGTTTAGCATCAAGGCATAATGAGCATTGTGATAAGGTACCTGCCACATCCATCAGATCAACGCATGCTAGTACCTTTTTTCACAGTTTCTTTTATTTGTACATGGATCATCAAAAGAGTTTGCTTCAAAAGGTACGATTTGCAACTCATTGTGTTCAAAACCCAACCCTCCAATCTACATGCCATGGTTGTTTCTGTATTCAATGTAACATCGCATGTGGTATGGCACACCTGTGCTCTGTGTCATTGGCGCATCTTCGTTTTGCTGTATAGGTTGCTTCTTTGCCCATGTTCTCACCATGGGTGGTAAATATCTATATTGCGGCGAGTCGAATTGGAGCAGTTTATGACAGCGTTGGCATGGCGAAACAAACAGATCATGGTAGCTTGCAAACCAGTTCTACATCACAGCATGATAAGAATCCCATCTCCCGATACGATATCACACTACTCACCAGTATATTATACAATGCTTCTCTCGCAAAAAAGACCAACATGTCCTCGAATGCTGTCGTAGCCAGAAGATTCATCTTTTGAAACACTAGATATTGCGAATCCTGCCATGATTGTTTCTGATTGCATGGAATGAGACGCTGTTCAACCTTTGACGCTATCATTTACCCACCTCTTCCTTGACGCTTTTAATATCGTATTGATGCATCATCAGCGTATCGGATCCTCGTTGATACTCCAACTCCAAATCTGCCACTAAAGCCTTGCGTGTGCATATCTACTCGGCCATTAACTCTCTTTCCTTTCATCTTGCACTGAAATCGAAATGTACCTGAATTCGACATGTGGATCCACTCAGTGTCTGCTGCTCCTCTTTGACAAATCCGACAAATAGATCAGTATTGTCGGTTTTATTCTCTGTCAGCCATTCTTGTATGTATTTTGTGAAGAAGAGAGGTCTATTTGCATTGTGAGCTGTGATTTTACAGTGATGGAGATATGTTGCTTACTCTGATGGTGTCAAGGTGGATTTTCTTTCAAGCACAACTGACGATAGCTCTCTATTTCAAAATAAAACTATCAGATCACTCCACACCTCATCCTCATATCGTAAAGGCTTACCTGTACGCATGATCTGCACTTGCTTTTACTATCGATCCCAACTCTTTTGCTTTCCCAGAATTGGCTTCCTCCTCTCTATATCTAATCTCTTCTTCTGCTGCTTCTTTCTCTGTCTCGCTATTACAAAGATGCTGTTTAGCTGACTGGCCCAGCTGAAATGAATGCCTCAATCTACCTCTTTATCAGCTCCCAATTGAATTTGTTTTCGTTGGCTGCAATTTGTGCGTGTTCCAAAGCACCTTACAAATACAAGGCAAATGAGAAGTGGCTTTCAGTCATTTGCTCCACAATAGACCTACCTTTGAGGTTCTCTCCCTCTGCAGATAATGTATTCAGATCACGTTTCACACATTTGAGTCTATCAGAAAACAATTGTACAAAGTTGGGCCCTTTTTGCTCTGCGTGAACTATATCTGTAAAGTGTTTGAGTGAAGAGCGAACTTCTGACACCTGGAAAAACGAAATAGATGTCAGCATGGAGTACATGTTGAATCAAGGCATATACTTGCAGTCAGTAGGGCATGCTCAATGTTGGCAATGTCTTTTTCGATGTCCTTTGGTGATCTTGCAAGTGACATGATGATAAAGAAAGAGGAAAAAGAAGTGGGTTCTTGGTAAATCCGCGTTTGGTGTCAGCTCAAATACTTTAAATTTTGCAGTGCTCCAAGCTGCATTACGTAATACAGTATGATCTGGTCTGCAACATGTGGTAAATATAAGAATACATTAGAATTATTGATGAAACGTGTAAAAGGGGTTTATTAATCAATTAATTAGAAGGATATAGGATATAAGTATACATAGGAATCATAGTATTATAAATTAAGAGATATCTACCAAGCCAATTTTCCAAAAAGGCTATTGGGGAACTTGCGGGCAAAGAGTTTTCTGCCTTCGTCCATTGCAATGATGAAAGCAGCCCATCCAAATGGAATAAACCAGAATTGGGTAGGAATAGGAGCAGTGCCCAAATAGACGTTAAAGACAGGAACATACAAGACGATGAGTGCAATAGCAAGAGAACCGACCATAGCAGCGAATAGATACAAGTTTTGATTAGGGCCCCACAAGGGATTGGCCTGAGCAATCGAGAGTCTTCTGGTTCTCGTAGCAAGGACATTGCCCCATTGACAAATGACGAGATTGACAAAATAAATAGATTGAGCCGTGTTGACCATGTTGGTGATTTCAGCAGCAGTGAAGCCCATGTAGCCATCTGGATTAGTCAAGTCAGAGAAGGACAAGAAGACCTTGCTAGGGCCGAGGCCGTTCATTCCCAGGTAGAGGAAGAAGAGGAACATGGAAGAGAGCATTTCCATCAGACCAATAAAGCCGTAAGCATGAAGTAGAAGCTTGCCATTGACCAAACGATCACTTTTAGGACGACGTGGAGGGCGGTTCAGTAGACCAGCTTCAGGCTTCTCCATCATGACAGCCATCGAGGGACACAGATCAGTAAACACACAGATAACAATCATTTGGAACGAAGACATGGTCTGAGGACAACCCAGGAAAATGTTGACAAGCACAGGCCATAACTCTGACCAGGAACCGGCAGGCAGCAGATAGACAATGACCTTTTTCAGATTATCGAAGACCAAACGACCATTTTCAATGGCTGCGACGATACTGGAGAACTTGTCAAGCAAAATCATATCAGCGGCTTCAATAGCAACATCAGAGCCACCACCCATGGCAACACCAACATTAGCAGCCTTCAAAGAGGGAGCGTCATTGACACCATCGCCTGTCATGGCAACCACATTTTCACGCTTTTGGAATTCCTTGATGATACGCAGCTTTTGATCGGGCGAGGTACGGGCAAACACAATCTCTTCATACTGGCATACTTGTTCCCATTGAGCATCGTTGAGCGTAATCATGTCACTGCCAGACAAAAGGAGTGATTTGCTGACGCCATTCTCGACTACGTCTGACAGGCCCTTGTGGTTGATGGTACTGCTGGATTCAGAGTTGCCGTAGCTTTCGAGATCAGTAGCAGGAGCAGCGTCAGTGAACTTTCTGGGGACATACTTGACGACATCACTGGTGTTCTTGGTAGGATCCAAATCGCGCACTGTATGGGGGTGTTCAGTTGTAAAGATACCAATCTCACGAGCAATTGCTGCTGCGGTAATAGGAAAATCGCCAGTAACCATAAAGAACCGGATACCAGCCTTTCTGCAGATACTCACAGTTTCGGCACTTTCAGGGCGAGGAGGGTCCACAATGGCAATCATGCCTACAATGACAAGCGACGTGTTCATGCTAGCAGCCCATGAAGCAAAGCTTGAAGTACCAGCCACAGTGTTCTCGGGTGTCTCTTGAGATTTGATGATACGACGCGTCAGCAGCAAGACACGTTTGCCTTCGTTGGCCCACTTGGTTTGCAGATTCAACAAGAGTTCAGTGCGTTTGTCAGTCAAAGCTTCCTCAGTGCCATCCGCAAGCAAGATACCCGAACATTTGCCCAAAATCACATCAGGAGCACCTTTGCAGAATAAAACCCAATCATCTTGAGATACCGTAGTAGAGCTAGTAGAGAGTGCTTCAGCCATGGATTGCTTGAGAGGACGAGAGATGGACATCATCCACTTGTTCTTGGAGTTGAAGGGAATCTCAAAGATCTTTTCGTTATCAGCGCGAATGGACTCCACCGTGGCTTTGGAAGGATCCAAGCTTTCAGCAAACCGCAGGATGGCACAATCAGTGGCATCACCAAACACAGTACGCTTGGAGACCTCCAAGTGAGAAGTGGCCGTATCAAAGCTTGCACCGTTACAAAGAGCCGAAGTCAATTGGATCTGTCTTAGTTGAGGGATCATGTCGTCGTCCGTGGCCTTGGTGTTGGAGGAGGAGTAGACTTCTCTGCAAGTAGCAGAGGTAAAGCCTTCAGTGCCAATGCTTGCATCCGAGACAAACATCTTGTTTTCAGTCAAAGTGCCGGTCTTGTCAGAACACAGTACGTTGACACTGCCCAATGTCTCCACCGTAGTCAATACTTTACACAGCACATTGTTCCTTTGCATACGGTGAGCAATCAGAGTAAGACACAGAGTGACGGCAATAGGCATGCCCTCAGGCACAAAGGCAACAATAACACTAATGACAGCAATCAGCGCATTTGACAGACTGAGAAAGTCGGGGTAATCTCTTCTCAGCCAAGCAGCCCAAGTGACGATACAGATGATACCCACAGAGATGGACAGCACAGCAATGATAATGACAAACCGCAGGATTTCGACTTGAAGTGTGGTGCGTGTGTTGGGGTCTGAAAGAGACAAGCGAGCAATCTTGCCCATCAGCGTGTTGTCACCAATAGCGACGACCACACCGACCGCTGAGCCATTCAAACAATGCGTACCCATCATGGCGACATTATGGCTTTCCAATACATTGTCATCTGTAGCATCCACAGTGCCAGGGATAGCATCTGACTCACCCGTCAGGACAGAGCGATCAAACTTGAGATCATCCGACACTTGCACCAAACGCAGATCAGCAGGAATCTTGTTACCCATCTTGACGTGGACGACATCACCAGGAACCAAGTGGCTGGCATCAATAGTGACAATCTGCCCATCACGCATCACCAGCGTCTGTGTGGGCAGCATGTTGTTGATGGAGTTCATGACACGACTTGTAGACCAGTCTTGCCAAGCATTGAAGAAGGCTTGCAAAAAGATGACAAACATGAGGATAACAGCCAGAGCGAGATTGAGCGGAGAAGGGTTGGGCTCACCCAAGGGCTTCCAGGAAATGTAACAAATGATACTAGCAAACCAGAGCAAGCTACAGAAGCCGCCAAAGAAGTAGCCAAAGAACTTTCTGAGCCAGTTGCTGGGAGGTGGAGAGATGGCGTTCTTACCGTATTCTGCAACACGACTCACGGCTTGAGATGTGTCCAGGCCTTGCTCCGTGTTGCTTCTGTATTGCTGTGTCAGCTCCAACAGGGAGATCTTGTGGTAGGAAGCACTCGATAGATCTACGGCATCGGGCATCAGTCTCATGCCTTGTTCCCCGCTCGGCCTCATGCCTATTACATACCTTCTGCCAAATCCTTTTTCGATTTCTTGGTGGGCTTGACCTTCTTGGCTTGATGTTCCGACACAGTAATAGACAGCGTTCGGTATGCAATGATGGCATGACTTGCGGAAGAAGGAGTACGTTTCAAACGCTTTTTCAGATCTGCAGAGGACTCACCATTGGATCTCTCCATGCGTTGTTGAGAATCCGAGAATTGGATTGCAGGAGCAGCAGGTGGCTTTTCAAGTTCATCATTATGATCCGTCATGTTGCAATGGAAATGTAATTAAAGAGAAAAAAGAGTTGTAAGACAAAATGAGTGAGATAAGTCGCTATCTGAGGTATTTATATGATTTCTTATTCCATAGTCATCCTGGAGATAGATGATGCGTGTGTATATACATTTAAATACAATACAAAGGCAAGATAGATGAGGATCTCACCTTTAGCAAATATCTCTCGCTCTCATTTGATTTTGTGAAACCAAACAAAAAAAATGATGAGGAAATAAATAGCTCAAATATGAGTGAGACATTTACCACAATCAAGTGCTCTAATCAACTAAAATGTTCAGCCTCGCCAATCAAAGCGCTTGAGAGCTAATACTAGCAGTGAATCAGCACCATCCACACTATTATTAGCTTTGATGATTATTTTGTTGGATGAACAAGTGATGGATTGTATCTAGAGACACTATTATATTTATTTGACTGTCTTGAGCGCACTGCAGCTCGTATAATAGTCAAATAAATAGCTTCAGATACAGGTGTTCCACAGAGTCGGTACAGACATTTTGATCCAATGTAGGGCTCTTTCGCGTAACCATCACTGACCCTAAAAG
This sequence comes from Mucor lusitanicus, assembly GCA_010203745.1. Lineage (NCBI taxonomy): Eukaryota > Fungi > Mucoromycota > Mucoromycetes > Mucorales > Mucoraceae > Mucor > Mucor lusitanicus. The sequence continues at coordinate 2,328,910 of JAAECE010000005.1, read as the reverse complement.
TGAAAATCACGCCCCTACTTGAATCTCATCAACAGCCTTACTGCCACCAATGTTTCACTATCCACACTCACAGCTACCACCACTGACCTTTTGGGGGGGGGGGGTCAAGGTTCTCTATCGTGGCCTGCCCAAGAAAGTCATCAGTTATCAGCCACAACGACCTAAAGATGATCAAGTTAAACTGTTTCTCAAAGTTTTGTATGAACACAAAGACTTGAAAGCCGAGGTACTCATTCGTAAGGCTAGATACCGCCATCTTGCAACAGCAAGCCTTGACATCTTGAAGGCAAAGAGTATAAAGTCTATGATAGCCGCTCTGCCGTATGATATATATTTGCTAGCCTGGGAATGTTTATAATATGCCTGCCACATATCGAACTGCACCATCTGTCTATCATTTCTGTCGCCAGAGTGGCCGTATCCACACTGCCTATTTTTTCCTGGCCAAGCAAGTGTCGTAAGCTGTGTCACCCGGTCAAGTTTTGTCATGAGGCGGATACTACATTTGAAGGAGACCTGGATCAGTGCGAATCGAGCAAGAAGGCCCAGAGGAGACCATTAATGCACACATTCAACGCCATACAAAGGATGGCACATCAGGGAAGCGCCATGAAGCCACTCTCACCATCCATAATATTGTAGAGCAGGCCGCCACAGCAAGACAGCAAACGGGATCTCATGGCAGCCAAATCACTAGTCAAGAGTTGTCAGAAATGGAGGTTGATCCGAAGAATCTCAAGTGCACTCCTCAGGATAGCAATGCCTCCAAGCATGTTCCATTAGCTCAGTCGCTGTATATGCATGTAGACTTCCAGGAAGGTATGCTGCCAACCTGTCTTCATAATGGTGTCCAGAATGGCGTGCTCCCTTTTCGCCCTCACTCAATGGGTTCGACGTCTACTATGTCGCAGACTCACGCGTATCATGTCGCCCATTAGGCTCAATAACACAAAATTCATTACGTATAGGGACCTTTAATGCCTGGACCCTCCTTAAGGCTTCCTCTAAAACCATCCAGAAGGAATTCACTCCTTTCTTACGCTTCAAAACCCCCTTTGGGATAAATTATCCATTACTCAGTGTCAACCGCCACTCATCTAATCTAGAATCAAATGTTCCTTCTTCTTGCTAAATTTAACATAGGGACATACTTATCTCATAAGCCAGATGATTGACATTTGAAGACTTTGATTGATCTGATACCAATATAATGCAAAATTGTACTTCTGGATGATGTTATGATCAGAATTCGATGTATACAAAACTCTTTTCATTTAGGATAATGAATGTAATTGATCATGTCTGATACCTATGGTGGTACCGTGTGTAGTTACCTCAAACCATTTTTTGTAGCATGCATTTTGAATGTTTAATCGTGCTTTTCTCATTTCATTTACATTTTTAGTTTCAATACGAATGCTTTATTTCTCTGAGCTGTCTCCAAATTTGAGCCAATAAAATCGCTCAAAAAGCTACTTTAAGCACCGCGGACTTTGAAAATTTTTGCCATAGTTCTCCCTTGTTTTTTTGTTAGGCGGACTTTTAAACACAGCTGAATACATTAGTATTAAGCTACGTTATCATCAAAATCCCCTAAAATGCCAGAATATGCCTTACTACACACCCCAGCTTATAGTGCAAACGCTTGAGACTCTCAATTAGCACCAAGTAAGTGATACCAACCAAGTGAGGGCAGCCTATCTACCCCCCAGCCTCTGAATCAAATCTAGCTGTGCTTCAACGATAGGCTTATCCACACAACGAAAAAGGAGGGTCATGGCTCAAAGAACCATGAAAAAGTGGGAAAAGTAACAAAAGGGCATCACTAGAATGTGACGAAGAACATAAGCATCGCAATACAGTTACATACAAAAAGGTAGTAGCAACAAGCAATGTGTATCATCAAACTGACGAGTACAAGAAAATAAAAGTAGTAGAAAAAAGCATCATCGTGGTTGCCTCATACGAAGCAAGAACACCAACACCACCACTAGTATTACTGAAGAAGTAATACTCGAAGAACAAATAGAATGCAAGACTACTCCACAATAGAGCAGCACTGCCAGCGATACAATGCATTGAAAGATACACCATAGCACTATGGTACAGCAACAGAAAAATAGTTGCGTGCAGCAGAAAAAAAGGGTGCAAAAATAAATTGCAATAGAGCAAACTAGAGAAGAATGCACAGTATTACGAGAAAGAAAGTAGTAAAAGGGTTGAATGAATGTAATCCATGGCAACCAAAGAAGGGGAAATATATAAACCAAATACAAACCAAACACAAACAACAATATATTGTAGCAAACTGGCCTAAAATAAACTGTGTAATTAGTATTACTGTATATTGTAACGCGAAAGGTGATTCTTATCGGCTGATACCTACTGTAACAAACTTGAAAGGTGTCGTCTTGGGTACTGGTGGTTGTAAAGGCATGCTTCTTCTGGCGAAATTGGTGTTGTATTCAATCAATAGTAATAAAAAGTGTATGGTTTAATAGAAAAAGTGCAGTGCAAAAACAGTGGAACCGGGGGCGAGAAAAAAATAAAATAAAAAAAAAACGCATTGCTGAGGGTGACTGCAGTCAATAGGCTGCCGCAGCACAGAGTACACGGAATTTGAATGACGTGTACAATGAACATTTTGCACTGCGGTGACTGTACCCAAATGATTTTTTTGTAATGAATTTTTTTGTTCAATTTCGACATGATTTGACATTCTGTAAACGATTTTGCTAAAATTAGCTATATAAAGTGTGCTCAAGGTATACTACTTTCTAATGAACTTAAGGAGATAATTTGAAGGCGCATTTAATGGTGCCAATTTTAAACTACTTTTAGAATGAAAAGATAAAGAACTTTGAGAAAATATAAAAAGCAGTTTTTCCAGGAAAAGTCGAGATTTAGCATATACAACCTTCAAAATAACAGCTGCACAGGTTACCCTACATCTCTGCGGTCATTTTGATTTAATATATATCATATTAAAAAGTGTCGTTTTTGCCTCCAAAATTGCGATCGTTAGGTTTTCAACAAAAACCATGAGGGGTACCTCATGAAAAATCGTGGATTTTCATCGATTTGGATCGATCCAAAAAAAATAAAAATAAAGATTTAGGATGTAAATGGTGATTTATAGCACTCATTTGGCACTATGTCCAGCATCTAGAAGGGGTTAGAAGACAAGATATTGAGGGTTGAATTTAGTTAATTTGGCTGGGAGGAATGACATTTGAGACCTTATTGCTATATGAAAACTTATGTCACAGACTCGAGTAACACCTCAAGTGGTATCCTTTTTTTTGTTCAACACATTAAATACATACCATCACCGGTATATGAGTTCAGTTCTAGGATCTTTTCTTCCTACTGTATGATACAAAAATCTATAAATGCATGGAAATAAAGCTTGTCTAGGTACAATTTGTATCATGCCTGTTAAGAGTGAGACCACTTGATGCTACTTTCAGCTTTTAAAGAGCTACTACGGGCTTGACACAATAATTGATGCTTAAAAAAATACGTTTGAAAGAGAATGCTTGTCTACGTATGTAGATGATGAGAAACTATTAATAACGAGAGATCATCATAAATATTTTATGCGGATTTCAAAAACTCTTCCTTGTTGATCAACAACTGTGAACACAGAATGCAGGCCAGGATCCACACCCAACACCATTCATCCTTGCACCTTCTTTTTCATCTTGCTGGGTGTCAACGTCGTTCCTGCCATCTTTTTCTTGATCTTCTTTTGCAACAAGAAACAGCAACTGTAGCCATCTGTCAAGCACACGAACTTGCAGTGTCTGGTAGTGGAGTTCAAGCGTACACCGGCCTTTCTCAAATAGAAGCATGTGTTAAACGTGGCACCACATTCTTTGTCGGCTCTTGGTTCAGGCACGGGTATACCAGCTTTGGCAGCCAAGACTCGCAAATCGCCCACGGTCACCGACACTGATTGGTTGCTAATTGTTGATAAGGGCAACAAAGAGAAAGATCGGCTGCCTTTGGGTTCCGTATATTTTATTGGTTGAAATATTCCTTGTTCGATGTGACTTCTGGTGTTTGTGATAAGCTTTTTTCTGACAGCTTCAACGGCTCTGCTGTTCATGGTCTTGAGTTTTTTGAAGCTGTTTTTTTTGGTCGAACACCACTTCGTTGTTGATACACTTCTGAACGGTGACGACAAGGTTTGCGAACTGCTTTTTTGTGAAATTTTCTTTCAACGGGGAAATGCACAATTTTCTCTAAATGTAGGCTTTCAAGGCGCGTTTTTCAGGCTCGTCCTCTGTGATTGTAGGTTCCTTCTCCAAATCTTTCTGCAAAAAATGAAGCCATTTGATTTACTTTTCTGGGCGAGCGTACAGATTGGAGTCGGTAGATGCTGGAGCCTCCTCCTCTTGCTGTTTCCACATGTCAAGAACATCATCAACTTTCTTTTGCAGATCGGCAGACTTTTCGAGCAATGCTGGCATTGTTGAATCCGGATACTCTTTTTTCTTTGCCATGATAAAGTCAACAACGTCTTTTCTTTGCTTCAGTGATGTATTGATAAAGAAGCGGAATCCCGGGTTTGAAACGAGAGACAGAAGATACCTTTTACTATACTACACTTGGTGTAGTGTGATACTACAGTATATGGAGACGCAAATTAGTTTTGTACTGCTTTGACCAACCGGTGGCCACATACATCATGCCAACGTTGTTCAACAGTGTCTGTGTACCATCACTCCCATTGAGCAAGCGTTTAAATTTGACAAACGCAGTCTTGTCATCTTGGAGAGCCTTGGTGCCCAGCCCAACGACCACGGACACGCAGGAGTATAGCTATGTAATTACTTCAGTCTTTGGTTTGTAGTTTTGAGGCACTTGGTACTTTAATATTTTTACTTAGCATTCTGAGAAATACGCCATAAATTGCCTTTGATGGGGGTGTCTTCGTTGTTAGGCTTGATTCCAATTGTAAAGCCATGCCTTTAAAATTGATGATATCAAAATCTTGAATGCGTTCGACGGATGGAAACCCAGCGGAGCGCATAATTGCATTGACTGAGGCCAATTTCCACCCGTGAAAATCCCTTGAAATGTATTTATTAGTAAAGTGCAACAATTAACAGTATGTTTCAATGCAATTTACTGGACAAGGACGCAGAGAAATTTGTCATCAAGGCGATTCTGGATGTACTCGTAAAACGGAACTCGTGAATGCAGCTCTGTTGATGGAATTCGATACTCTGGCGCGGTAAGGAATCGGCGGAGCAACTCCAGTTTGGGTGGAGGATTGCTTCGGGCAGATCTGCTAATGCCTCCAGGATGGCATCGTTGAGGATCGTGCGTTTTTTCAGGTGCAAGACATTCAGACGATTTCCCGTAATCTGCGACACAGATGAGTAGCCAGGTGGCAGACCTTTCTGGTCAAGAGCTTCCTTGAGAAGTGCCATTATTTGCGCATCTCTGGCAAAGAATGTCAATTCTTGGTAGACAGTGGTGATAGCCTTTGTGGATTTGTCTTGGTACGTGTCGTATTGAACGGTTCCATCCCCCGCGATCCAAAACATGATAAAGCGAAGCAGCGCAGGCAGCGTAAAGGATGACAGTAGAGACTGGGCCTTATTCGCGTCGGTATTGTGGATCTTGGAGGATGACAAACCCAACTTGCCTCTCGCCTTCACCAGGTTCTTGTTACTGATGCACCAGCGAACACTGCCAAGTTTTCCAGCACGGTATCTCTGGCTGACATAGGCTTTTTCAATCTTCTCATCATGCGCAATGAGACTTGATCCTTTGTTGATATGGAGTCTATTACAAGTTTGTAAACTCTCGTATTGGAATATCATCATATTCAGGCATACTTACGAGATTTTTTTGTCCCAGCTCCACATGTCTGCAAGAGGTTGGTTAGGAAAGTCTGTCGAGCGTAAACCAAAGCCTGCTATATAACTGGTATATGTACTGCAGCAAAAAAACCGCAGAAACATTGCGATAGCACACTATGACGGATATCATGAAAGATGGAAGGAGGCAGTGATGAGGAAGGTCATCATCCGGCATGGAACCGTTGTCATCACCCAAATCACTGTTTTTGATTTATCAGAAATAAATTTTGAAAAAGCAAGAAAATTAATCAGGTAAAGAATATCGTTTATTACATTGAAAATGAGAGGGTTTATATACTACAATATTTGAAACCTGGGATTTGATGACGTGAAGATGAGGTGATATAAAAGGAGGGGAAGATTCGGTGATGATAGAACGAAAGATCACATTTTTTGTCATAAGCATAAGATCAATAGATCAGTAAATAAGTCTAGTTTCATCTTTTTTGTTCAGTTTGTAGTGATGATGATAGATAAGCTATATACAACTCAGCTACTATAAGATCAAGAGATTCGATACTATAACTCCTCCTTAATGACGACAGTGGAATCATTTAAAAATTGATGAGTTGAGCTTGCGTAGGAACGACCTCATCCTTTGGACATGACGAAAGGCAACTGAATGGTCCCTGAATAATGCTATGATGTTGTACAAATGTCGACAGAGAACCTAGTATCTTTCTGGCCTTCGATTATTATTACTAAAGAAAGATGGTTCTTGTTGAACGATGGTGATGTCAATGTGTATATGAATGATCTTGTAATGATTTTAATAAAGGTTTTTTAGTTTTTGCATCTGGTTAATTTCAACAGTTACAAATTTATCATCTTCTTTATGTGATTATTTCCTGGCACAACAATTTTGACACTTTCAAGATCTGATATTCTGATCTATGCTTGAAGTAGTAAATATTCCACTAGTAGTAGTGATTTGGGATCCGGTTTGGAAGTGTAGCTGCAGCTCTCATTCTTTTGAGGCTCACCATCCGCCAAGGAACTGTTGTACGTTGTACGTAATAACATTGGCTGCACAACGACGCAACAGTTAGAAGAACGCGGTCTTCCTGCATTAATAACCTCCGGCTATCTGACAACAAAAGTCTTCATTCTAAATGCCTTCAATGTTGTCGATGGCTACGTATCTACCCGCCTTCTTCATGAATCTTGTCTGGATCCGTGCTCAAAGTTGGCTTATTTTGAAAATCGTCTATCCGTCAACGGTTACGCGTCCAGATGACTAAAGTCTGACAACACAATTGTGCTCCTTGCAAAATTTGGCATCGATACATGCTTATTTAATAAGCCAGATGATTGATATTTGAACACTTTGAATGATTTGATACCAATATAATGCAAAATTGTACTTTTGGATGTTATGAACAGGCTTAGATTGATTCAAAACTCTTTTTTTTTTCTTTTAAAATAGTGGTGAATGTATTTGATCATGTCTAATACTTATGGTGGTATCGTGTGTAGTTACCTTAAGCCGTTTGTACCATGCATTCTGAATGTTTAATCTTGCTTTTCTCATTTCAATTACATTTTTAGTTGCAATACGAATGCTTTATTTCTCTGAGCCGTCTCCAAATTTGAGCCAATAAAATCGCTTAAAAAGCTAGTTTAAACGCCGCTGAACCAAGAAAATTTTTGCGAGGGTTTCCCTATGTTTTTTGGTTAGGCGGACTTTTAAACATTGCCAAATACAGTAATTTAGCAATTTTATCATCAAAATCCCCTAAAATGCCAGAATATGCCTTACTACACACCCCAGCTTATAGTGCAAACGCTTGAGACTCTCAATTAGCACCAAGTAAGTGATGTTAATCAAGTGAGGGCAGCCTATCTACCCTCAGCCTCTGAATCAAATCTAGTTGTGCTTCAACGATAGGCTTATCCACACAACGAAGAAAGAGGGTTATGGCTCAAAAAACCATAAAAAGTGGGAAAAGTAACAAAAGGGCATCACTAGAATGTGATGATGAACAAAAACACTGCACTGCAGTTACATACGAAAAGGTAACATGCAATGTGTATCATCAAAGTGACGAGTTCAAGAAAAGTAATAAAAAAAGAAGGCATCGTGGTTGCCTCATACGAAGCAAGAACACAAATACCGCCACCAGTATTACAGAAGAAGTAATACCTGAAGAACAAAAAGAATGCAAGGCTACTCTACTATAGAGCAGCACTTCCAGCAGCGATACAATGCATCAAAAGATACACCATAGCACTATAGTACAGCAACAAAAAAATAGTTGCGTGCAGAAGAGGGGGAAAGAATAAATTGCAATAGAGCAAACTAATAAAGAATGCACAGTATCACGAGAAAGAAAGTGATAAAAGGTTGAATGAATGTAATTCATGACAACCAAACCCACAACACCCAAAGCCATGACAACCCAATCCACGGCAACCAAAAAAGGGGAATATACAAACCAAATACAAACCAAACACAATGAATAAGTATATTGCAACGAGCTGGTCTGAAATAAACTGTATAATTAGTATTGCTGTATATTGTACCGCGAAAAGTGGCCCCTATCGGCTGATACCTACTGTAACAAACTTGAAAGATGTCGTCTTGAGTACTGGTGGTTGCAAAAGTATGCTTCTGTTGTCGAAAGTGGTGTTGTATTCAATCAAAAGTAATAAAAAGTATATGGTTTAATAGAAAAAGTGCAGTGCAAAAACAGTGTGGAGAGGGAGCCTGAAAAAAAAAAAAAAAGACGCGTTGCTGAGGGTGACTGCAGCCAATAAGCTGAGCACACAGAATTTGAGTGACGTGTACACTGAACATTTTGCACTGTGGTGAATGTACCCAAATGATTTTTTTGCGATGCTTTTTTTGAATCAAAATCGATATAATTTGACATTTGTAAACATTTTTGTTAAAATTAGCTATATAAAGTGTGCTCAGCGTATACTACTGTCTAATAAACTTAAGGGGAGAATTCGAAGGCGCATTCAATGGTGTCAATTTTAAAATACTTTTAGAATGAACAGATAAAGAATTTTGCGAAAATATAAAAAGCTGTTTTTCCAGTAAAAGTCGAGATTTAGCATACACAACGTTCAAAATAACAGTTGCACAGGTTACCCTACATCTGTGCGGTTATTTTGACTTAATATATGCCATAGTAAAAAGTGTCGTTTTTGCCTCCAAAAGTGCGATCGTTTGATTTTTAACAAAAACCATGAGGGGTACCTCATGAAAAAACGTGCATTTTCGACGATTTGGATCGATCTCAAAAAAAAAACAAAAGTTAAGGTTTAGGATGTAAATGGTGATTGATAGCAATCATTTGGCACTATTCCGAGCATCTAGAAGGGGTTAGAAGACAAGATATTGAGGGTTGAATTTGGGCGATTTGGCAGAGAATAATACCTTTTTGACCTGTAAGTTCAGAGCAACTGATGCTACATAACATCAGACCAAGACATTAAACAACTGATATTCCTTGTGGTTACACTTTGGATACTAGCAGGCATGAGCTTTGTGTGTACCTTGCTTTAAAAGCCCTCAGAAATATGCCCTAAAAACTTCACTTGTCATGCCTCAAGAATGCAGCTTGTAATAATAGGCTACTATTTGTTGATATTAGTGCTACTATCTGCTGTGCATTTCAGTTCCTTTTATACCGAATATAAAGTCAAAACAAGAGTCAAGTACAATAGAGTTGTCATTTTATACAACTGATAAATCTTGGGGTGGTGGTTGAAATTAGTAAAATCTTTCACCAGCCTGCCGCCAAACTACTGCAAGAATCATTCAACTAATAATAAACAGCCAAGGTATCCACTACAAGTTTGCTAATATGATTATGAACCCCCTCCGAGAAGGTATACAATAGTGCTAACATGAACTCTCTATCATTCATATACCGTACAGAAACACCACAACACGCTTTGTCATATCTTGTCATCCAGCGCGCAAAACAATGATAAGCCTGTGTCATTCTAAAATAAAGTATGCTAGAGCGAGGCGGTCTTAAATGCAGTGTTGCGCAACATCCCCTCTATTACTTATCGATCTGTTACTAGTAGGCACTCGTAATTAACGGGTTTTACTATGGTGGATCGTGCCAAGATCAGTCCTTCAAATTAACGAATTTCGAGTAATCATCCTTACATCAACGACAGCTCGTCCAATCCAAAATTCAACTATATCATCGTCTTTCTCGCAAGATTTGGTATAGGTGCGTGCTAATTTCAATACTCTGGGATCAAGATTTTTAAACCAAATCTGGGATAATTTGATCCTGCTGGATATCCAAAATACCTGCATACAACCAAGAGCTAGTACCAATAACAAAGCTATAGTATGCAACCTTAAATTCAGTGCTGCTCAACACCCCCTCTATCAGTCTGTTACTACTAGACACTCGTAATTAACAGCTTTCCTTGTGGAACTTGTGAGATAAGTTACAAAAATCAACTTGTTTTGAAATTTCTCCATACATCAATGGCAACTATAATTAATAGACAGCCTACATTAGCCCACCCCAACTATATGACTTATATCGCTCATCTTGGTTCATGCATGAGCTGGATTTATATCTGAATACCTGGAATGCCTTAGCTGTATTTTCAATGTTTTTGCTAATAGGGCATGCAATGTATACAAATAAATAGCACATTTTACATGCGTCTAATAGTGCTTGACAGCATTTATCGACTGCGTTTTACAGATTCTCAAAATGTCCATTTTTGATGGAGAAATTCGCGATCAAATGTATCGTTGATTTGAATGCCATTTTCGCCCTGCATTTGGTTGTCCTTCAAATTTGAAAACCACAAATTTTGACCTGAAAGATTGAATAACTCGACGAGAAATGTAGCTACTGATATACATAATAGCTCTATCAATAGCTTGAAATGAGATCTACCAGAAAATACATTTCATTTAAGTTTTTTCTTAGCAAAAATCTACTTTTGACCCAAAAACAGTTATTTTGATATATTTAGATTTTCTAACTGAGAACGCTTGCTATTGCTTCGATAGTAGTATAATTTGATGCAGAATTTTCAGTACTACAGAAATAGCTTAATTTGCTATATCACTATGGTCATTGGCTTTCGAGTAATCTCGCATCCAAGATTTTACGAAAAGGTTTCGAACGAAATTCACCTTTGCATTTCAAACACAGGCTATACTGTAGTAGTTTAGCTCTGAATTAGTGGCTATTCAAGCATTCTTTCAAGAAAAGAATGATAGAGCCAGGCATATAGAGCACTAATAAGAGACATATATTGAAGACTTTAGATGTCTTGTATCAGTTTCCACCGAATTTCAGCCGTTTGAGCTTCTACTGCAACCTTAAAACAGGCGGTGATGACCAAATGTGGTCGACAGCACCTATAACTTCAAACCAACATGTTATCGCAGTTCCCTAGTTCCACTCATTTCTTCAGTAGAGATCAATACAATAGAAAATTATAACACAACTAAACATCTTTTTCTTCATTTGATGAGCCGTAAATGTTAAACGTGCTTGAGAAAACCAACTTGAAAGGCTGCTGATTTGTGATCCACAAGCACTGTGGCTTGCGAAATCTTAAATTTAAGCTGATTTTCTTTTTGGTTCCGTGACAGAAAAGTTTTTTTTTGATGAATTTTTTTTTCCATACACAAAAGGGATACTACAGTAATTGAAGGTTTTTTTTTCTCTCTCCTTCTCATTAAATTTTGATACAACATGTCTTTCACCCTTGAAGCCCCTTTGGCCTATAAGATCCTTGATAACTACTTTGAGAACGTTTCCTACGTTAAGGGGTAAATACTTGAGCATTTGGCGAGATGATTTGAATGAAATGGTTAATTGTGAATTGTCTGCATTTGATAGTGTCGAAGCTTCTGAAGCTGACAAGTCTGTCTTCAATGCTTTGAACGAAGGTCCCTCTGCTGAGGCCTACCCTCACTTGGCCAGATGGTACGCTCACATTGCTGCTGTCCAAGGTTTGATCACCAAGTAAGTTACACACATGAAACGCGCGCGCGCGTTTTGATTGCAAATGTTCAGGGACATGTTTGTGTTGACATGATGAAACTTTAGGGAAGCCGCTGCTGCCCCCGCTGCTGCTGCTGCTCCTGCTGCTGAGGAAGATGAGGACGATATTGATCTCTTCGGTTCCGATGACGAGGAAGTTGATGAGGAAGCCGAGAAGATCAAGGCTCAACGTATTGCTGAATATAACGCCAAGAAGGCCAACAAGCCCAAGACCATTGCTAAGACCACTGTCACTCTCGAAGTTAAGCCTTGGGATGATGAGACCAACATGGAGGAATTGACCGCTGCTGTCAGAGCTATTGCCATGGACGGTCTCCTCTGGGGTGGTTCTCAACTCGTTGCCATTGGTTACGGTATCAAGAAGCTCCAAATCAACTGTGTTGTTGAGGATGATAAGGTCATGATGGATGACTTGTGTGATGCTATCACTGATTTGGAAGACTATGTTCAATCCGTTGATGTTGCTGCTATGCAAAAGATCTAAGTTGCTCAACAGTAGTTTGTTCAGAGAAAAAGAAATATTAAATAAATCTACCATTTATCAAATGAAGTAAGTTTATATCTTTTTGAGGATTTTCCAGCATGACAATAAACAAAAGCTATCAATTTTCACATGTTAAAAAATAAGCCTTGCTTGCCTGTATTGAAGATATCAATTAACAGGCTTTTTTTTTTCTTTTGTTCTATTGATTGACCCCCACCCCATTCTCCCTTTCTCCTTTTTTTTCCCTCTCTCCATTTCTTTTCTCATTTCTTTTCAATTTCTCTGTTTATATAGTCTAAAATGCCATTTATCAACACAAATCAACAACCACAGAAGGAGGAAAAATACAGATTTGTGGACGAAATTTTATCTGCGCCTGATTATTATCGTGTGCTTGGAATCAAGAAGGATGCACCAACGGAGGAAATCAGACGAGCTTACATTAGAGTAAAATCAAATGCATTGATCCTGTAGACAAACGTATTGATGGTTTGAGCGTAGAGAAGCAGAGTGTGTCATCCAGATAAATTTGTACCGTCCTACCCTCGAGCAACAGAAAGCTTCCAGAGTAAAGAACATGATTTGGTGGCATTCGGAAAGAAAAGAAACCTAAATCGTCCATCTTTCCCTAGTTCTTTCCATAGCTTATGAAACTCTTAGTAATCCGTCATCCAAACTGCTGTATGATGTGTCGAAACACAAGGGCACATCGACTACATCTTCGTCATTTGTTTCTTCAGATGATGATAACCCTAACGATACGCTGCAGCGAGTATTGCATCAAGTAAATATGAAATTTAGATCTGATCGACTGTTTTTTATTTATCACCTTTGATTCAATAGCTTTTCAACGAAATGCTGGATGGAGAGTTTCAAACCATGAGAGCATTCATACGTAAATATATATATATACAACATCTATTATAGTGAATCATCTGACAATTGTACAACAACTTTGTGTGTAGATGCTCTAAATGAAACAAATCCTGGCATGCATATCACAGAAGACGCTATTCTTCAGATTGAATTGGGTTTTCGAAAAATGCGTGAACTATTTCAATGTAAAGTATTATTTGTTTATCACACATTAGATGTTAACATGTTTAATCACGCATATAGCGACACATCAATACTACAAAGTCGTGCAATTCGAGCTCATGAAGTTGTACGAATTACAGCATGAATTAAGAACACTGTCTTATTTCAGCTTATGGCGACGAATGCAACTGTCAATCACAATATGCAAAGTTTTGCTACAGCTGCCCATCATCATCAATGCTGAATCCAAACAGAGACAATTACTAGAGGACAAGGATAGCAGCAGCAGTAAAAAGAAACAGGATCAGCGTGGTGGCATTTTAAACCAAAAGATCGAAAATGCATTGCAGATGGCTGTAGGCTTATTAGAAACGGGCGAGAAATACACCAAGGCCTGGTAGCAGGAAAACATCATATCATTTACATAGAGAATCAATAAAAACTTGTTCTAATCCTTTGTTGCATGTGAAAATCCATATGACATTCTCTTGTATATGTAATGCTATACAACTATTTACATTTCCAGTGTGTGTATGGAACAGGTCCCGTTTAGCAATGTTCAACTCCGAGTGCAATAGAAAAGGAATCAACACGTACATCCGCGCTTATTGCATGCCTATACCCTCTACAGCAGAAGCTATCGTTAAAAAAAGCTTAGAATCAAATCTAAATATACTTGGGATCCACGACAAAATGGCATAGCACATCACAGTTGGTATGTGAGATTTATCGCAGAAGCACAGACTCATAGAATGATTCATTGCTAAAGGACCCAGTGGATTATCTCAAGATACAGTGCTTAATTCCTTCTCAAATGTTTTCTCATTTTAGGCGTTCCGAGAAAAAGAAAGCTAACACAGATTCCTCTAGTAACACAACATGAAATGCAAATGAATTCGAATATCCGTATACCTCTATAACAGGGATCCATATCTTGTATGCTGGTTCTATTCATGCGATGGGATCAAGACTGAGAAATGGGTGGTTCTTGCTTTTCAACGTCTCCAATGTCTAGAGTAACCCCCCTTGATTTCCCTAGTTATCTTGGGTAGTAGGAGTGCACGTCATTTTCGTATGTTCAGGTGTAATGTTACACTCAGGAATACCCATCTTTTAGCAACAGGAGCGAGAAATAGAGGGGAGTGGGCCAGGAAAGTGCTTCAATTTGACGGCTGGAAAGCAAGTTTGGCTGATGGCAGGTTTTTGGAGCTTGCATTGGGGAAGAAAAGAAAGTGAAGCATTTTCTAGTGATGTTATAAAATTTTTCTGAAGGATAAACCTTGAAGAGTACACAACATGAATGATTGAACTTTGATATTTCAACTCTAAAATCAGCAATGCTCTCCACCATGTTGTCATGGTAACGAAAGGTCATATGATGCATAAAACTAAAAGGCCATTTAATATTAAAAAGCTTAAATGTCATACAATATCAATAACATTTATAGTAACAACATCTATGGAGAGGATGAAGAAAACAACATGTTCTTGCAGCGCAGGCTGGCGAGTTTAGAGTCAATAAGGTTTGCTGTTGTATTATATAAAGTTTACACTGTTCAACAGGTTGTCGTACGTTTTTCACTGCAAGAGGATTTCAAAGCCAAATGGAATAGTTTGCAAGAGATATAGATCAAAATCTGTGTTGGACAAGAAAAAAAATGAGGTTACCTTTTGATTACTTTTTACGACAGGGAAACGGCATATAGAATCCAAAAAGTACGGGCACAATGGGTTCAGAAGGATCCCCGAAAGATGTGCTGGTTCCTCGCCAATGTGTGATTGATTTGGTCGCTTTCTTTATCAGCACAGGATGCAAGATATCGCGTAGCAGATAACCTGCAGTGCTCCACGGATAACCAGCATGTACAAGAGATTGGGACACTTTAAATGCGGTATCTCAACATTGATCCCCTCTTTGCTACACAATATAACAGAGATTGAAACTTTCATCATATCACGGAAGGTGGGATAAAAAGAAAAGAGAAGGGGGGTGTTGGTGTGGGAATATATGATGCTCATGTCAATTTTCCTAGGCTCCTTCTTGCTGTAGATCCATGCTCTTTACCAGAGGCTTCGACCTGGCGGACGGCACAAGCGCTACGATTACGCTATAGCAGCGCTGTATTCTACATGTCCATTTTACCTATAAAATGGAATCGATTCCGGTCGGATGTTGGTGGTCTCAATTTAAACTCCCAAAGGAGGCCAAAGAGAGAGAGAGAGGAGATCCCCTCCTCGTACAAAGCAATTGAACATAGTAGGACAATACATTATCGGTGCATGAGAAAAAACAAATGAACACAGTGCCTCAGTATCCATTGGTTCAGGTTAGTTTATAGATCGTATTTTGACGCGAAGCAACTCTAGTAAACAAGCAGTAGCACTTTTTTTCATTCCAAGCTAATCTCGCATTCAACCTTAACGTTTATAAAGGGGCAAGGATTCCACTGCTGTAATCTCATCTCTCTCTCTTTTGTTTTCCTCTTTTTTCTTATTCAAACACACTAACAAAGCCGCAGTAGTTACTCTACATCTCGCACCCACTCACATTCACTTATCTAACCCCATACCAATCCTTTAAACCACACCTTCTTTTATCAGCAAAATGAACAAGCTCCACTGGTCTTCCGAATATCTTCATGAGTGTCCCGTATCTCATCAGCAACAATACATGTCTAAAGTAGACCTTGAGCAGCAAGCTAGTTTGATGTATCCTGGTAATGAAATGGCATCGTTGTCTGGCAAATTTGCACGCATACTCACATCCATGAAATCCTTGCAGTGTCACCATTTTATGCTACATCTCCCTCTGCTTCACCCAGCAGTGTCATGTATGGTAATGAGCCTTTCATCACCAGCCCATCTTACATGGCACAACATGGTCCCGGAAGCCCAGATTCCTTAATGTCTGGATTTTCTGTAACCCAACCTGTTTATCACCATCCTCAAGTACCACCTCAACTAGTACAATCTTCTTCTAGTTCGACTATTCATTCCACTAGCAGCGCCAGTTCCGCCGCCGCTACAGCCTACCTGAATGAAACAATTGCAAAGGCCTCAGCATTGCCCGAGTCTTTTTATCCTGAATTCCTCCAATACTCCAAGGAATCATTTGAGCAATCTGCCTCCAACAGTAGCAACAGCAACAGCAAGAAGCGCAGTAGATCAGATGAAGATAAAGGCCAACAACAACAGCAATTCTCCTCTTCCTCCTCCTCCTCTTCTTCCTCCGAGGAAGATGATGATGAAGAAAGACGCCCTGCCCGCAAGCAAAAAGTCGAGTAAGTGTGTGCCCCCCTGATCTAGCAAAAACCTGTTTATACTGACTGCCACCATCTAGACAACAGCAAGATTCCACATCTACCGTTACTGAGTTGAGACGCCAAATCCACATTCAATCCGAGCAAAAGCGTAGAGCTCAAATCAAGGATGGCTTTGAGGATTTGCGCACAGAGTTGCCTGCCTGTTTAAACAAGAAGATGAGCAAAGTTACATTGTTGCACAGAAGTAAGTTAGCCTGGCTATTCAGCGATTGAATCTCTGTTTATTCACCTCACATCAACCTACATAGCTGTCCAACACATCCAACACTTGAAATCTACTCAAATGACTATATTGGCTGAACTCGAGCGCCTCGTTCAAGAGAATGAGCAGCTCAGAAGGTAATTTTCACGCCATTCTGTCGCTTGATCACATCAACTCATACTCTTTATATATAGCTTCCAACAAGGTGTATTACAAAAGCAAGCCCTCGAAAACATGTATTCTATCGGAAACATGTAAATTAAGAGTCAAATTTCTTCTTCCTTCGCATTTATATATACTATATATAATACCACCACATAATACCCTGTTATTTCTCTCTCGCACACACAATCTATAGAAGTCATTTCACCCTTTTTTGGCATTTTTCTCTTATTAATACTTGTATACCCACTTTAAATACACCTTTTTCTACCCAAAGCACACCCAAAAAACCACACAAAAAAAATACCACGCACTCAAAAAAGACCATTCAAACCAACATTTAGACAATTTCTTCATTTGAAGAAGTTACCCCCTCTCCCCTTCTCCTCCTCCCCCTATCAAACCTTATTATGTAATAGTGTTCTTGTGTTCTTTTAGAACCATAGAAAAAACTATGTATCATTTTAATCTCTTTTTATGATAAGTTTTATCGCCCTTTATTTATATGCTCTCCACAATCCCCCACCCTTTTTTTTCTTCTCAATAAAGTTTTCATTCGAAAAACGACAAAAACCGAGGTACCATGCGCGGATGCATAGACAGAGTACCGGTATGACAACTAAGCCTTGTTTTTGTTCCATTAACATGAAAATTAAGGAGCAGATCTCGATGCGTGCTACTACTGCTATTACTACTACTTTGATCAAATCACACATGTATAACGAGGAAAAAAGATCGATTTATTACGAGTTTTCACAAGAGATCGTAGGTGTGTGTGTGTGTGAGAGAGAGAGATACTACAAAGGTATAAGGAAATAAAGACATTACATTGGGAGGGTTGATTAGAATAGGGCTATTTTAGGCAGAGCTGTTCTTGGGAGCAAGAGTGACACCCAAGACAATGGCAATAATGATGAGAATAACAATGAAAATACCAAAGCAGATCCACTTCTTTCTACGGGTAGCCTTTGCAGATGTCTTTGCCTTTTCCACGTATTGAACACCTTGCTCCAAATTGCCAGTGGTTTCGTAAGCACTCTGTTCAATTGTATCGAGCACCTTGGACTGGGCCTCCAACATTTGCTGCATCTCCTCAAAGAGCACAGACAATTCTTGAACACTTTTGGCCAAACGCTTGATATCCTCATGACGTTCTTGAACAGCATCCAGGGTGTTTTGAGCGCCTTGACGTCTATATTCACCGCTGACAGACTGAAGCAGCTGTTGAGCAAACACAGCCCCTCCGCCTTGCTCTGCACTGGCGATGGCTTGCTGGATTTCTTGAGGTGTGGCATTTGGGTTTGCAATCTTGATTTGTCTCTCCAACTGTTGTCCCTCTTCCTTTTGAAATTCCAGTGCCACTCGACGATGCTTTTCAATGGCATCCATAAAGGACTTTGTCACAGAGCTGAAGGCGTTCTTTCTCATGGCTAAATCAGTGTGTCGAGACGTGGGCTCGATTTCCTTGAGCTTTTGTTTCACGTGTGTCATGATGTTTTGAGTCTCATTGGTGAGGTTGTCGACTTGCTGTCTGTTTCTAGCAAGCTCGCCGGCATCAGCGGTTTGGAGCATGCTCGACTGGTAGGATCGGATGGTGTTGACATTGTAGTTGATTTGGGAGATACTTTCCTTTACATGTGACACCTCGTCAAGAAATCCTTGGACCGAAGTGATGTCGCCCGTAGTAGACAAAAGCGGGCGCATCTCGTATCCACCACCTGGATTACCTGCATTTTGGCCTGGATTGCCGTTGCTGCTGTTGCGGGGATCTCTTTGAAGGTCGGCGAGTCTGTTGACGCTCATTTGATAAAAGCAAAAAGGTTCAAGAAAGTGGAAAAGAAGGAAAAAGAGAGCAAAAAGAAAAAATTGATAATATATATATAAACAATATCGGGGTTGCTTCAACGATGATCTATTTATACTCTTTTCGAATGTGTAAATTAAACGAGTACATCTCTAAATGGAAAGAAGGCAAAACAGGGGCTCAGCTTATAATTCGAGCTTAATGAAGCTATCCTTGTCTGGGTGTCCAATAACATTTCGTGAAGCCTCATCAAGAGTTTTGGTCTCGTATATAAAAAGCCAAGCATTTTGATCCACGCGCGAATGGCTCCCGTCCTGTTCTTTTCTTTCTTCTTGATAAGGTGTAGGATTTGAACCACTGACCACTGCCTTCATCCTTGGCAAAAACAGCAGTTATTACTATACTGCTTGAGTGACATGTCCAAGGTGACATTGGGCGCTTGTGTTGCAATCCATCATATGATTTTGGGTCAAAGACCAAAGATGGATTCAATGCTAAATCAAGAACTCCCAGCATTGATTGTGCAGCAGTCTGCTAGCACACAGGCGTATCTTTAACAACAGCAAGGTGCTTGGTGATTTCAGAGATGGAAAGCTCGGATTCAGGCACGTTTTAGAACCCTCAGTAATGATCACATTCAATGAAGTTTCATTTGTACACATTCCAAATGTTGATTTTTGAATAAAATCATGTATTTCAGTGATGTCGCTCTCTCTTTCGTGGCCATTAAAGCTGTAAATATGGCTTTCCTGCGATGCTTTCCATCTACATCAGCAAGAAAAACTCACTTACAGGGCATCCAAGACACTAGCATCACCTCTAATGACTCAAAATCATGCTAGTTACAGCGTAATCTGGGCAGATTTGATGCGTGTTTTCTCGCACTGAAAGCCATTCTAGACGCCCAGAGTAGCACCAAGCCATTGCTCTCACCCAGCAGCAACTTCCTGACACCTTTGCTCCACTTTTTTGGGTTGGTCAAAATCTGACGAAAAAGCATGAGGTACCCCTCATGGTTTTTATCGAAAATCAAACGATCGCGTTTTTGAGCATGAAAACGACGACTTTTACTAAGGTACATATTAAATCAAATGGTTGCTTTCGACCTAGAGCAACTGCTGAAACTTTGTTTGTGAGACCTTTATATGTAAGATCTCAACATTTCCGCCGAAAACCTTATTTCGTATTTATGCGATTTTCTCAATATGCTCAATCTGAATATTCATTGTTAATGGTACCATTAGATGCGCCTCAAAAAATAATTTTATAATGCATTAGGAAGTATGGAAGTGTGATTACATTTTATATAGTCAAGCAATGCAAAATGTGTTGATTGATGTCCAAAAAGTCTCCAAATCAACAAAATTGGGACAGAATGTCGAGCGGCGATTAAATCGATTTTTAGCGGGGAGGCGGCTGCCAATGTCAGCAATGCCTAGTATAGTTTGAAAGCAATCAATGTTTGTGAACGAGTGAGGCTAGTAAGAGGGATGTCGAGAATTGAAAGATACTATAGTATAGTCTGAATATCCTTTTGTTTTTTATTTATGCTCATTTTTCTATATATATGTTTGTTCGCTATGAATTGGCTGTTCAAAAGGCGATTTATACAAAATGCGCAATGCAAAATTGCTCACTTTATTCGAGTTTCCAAACGCTAGATGTGCTTCTTGGTAGCATTATCGATACTTATCTCTATTAAAAATACCTAAAGCGTCTTTATGACTATGTAATTATTTTAGCTTTGCTGTAATCGTGTTGCTTTAGATTGATCCATGGCGTAGAACGATAGCATTAGCGGCATTTGCACCTGTCAGACTGATCAAGATGATGACCCAGCTCTCGTAAGCCAATTCAAAGCTAGAAATGCAACACGACAAGTAATTGCTTGTGCTGTCGCCAAGCTAATTAGTAATAATAAGAACAATAATAGGCATCTGGCTAGCTTAATATTGAAAAAAGCACGGCATGTCATGTATGATGGATAACAATCTTAAAATAAAAAATGCACATAAAAACAAGAGATAGTAGCATATGATTAGAGGCTTGAAAGCATAGTTTATTGCATTTTTCATTCACGTTTATTATATAAATGGACTCTTCTTGGTTTCTCAAAGCTATTTATACAACAGCAATGATACTCACAGGAACAACTACGAGAAAGTGAGAGTCCAACTGTTCCCAATGGTTTAGGGTGCCTGATGCGAGCCAGCAACAACAACCTCCTATGCAGTGGAAACACATGCAACCCACCCACTGCCATATAAGCACCTCCAAAACTAAAACGACCTCCAAGAAACAAAAGCGATTTTCAAGAACAAAGATGGCGACCAGAGGAGGGGACAAAAGTAAGGCCAAGTGGCCGAGAAAAGAATAGTACTCAGGTATGGTGCATTGTAAAGCAAGAGAATAACCTACAAACGAAGAAGATGTTGCAAGCTGTATGTAGAAGAAAGAAAGGAATCCATCTTTGAAAAGCTGCTCTTCGTTTTGCAACATCTCACTGCTGCTCAAGGCCTCGAACCAAATGGTCTCACGATATTTGTATCCTATTAATTGGATGCATTTCGTGATGTACACTGTACTCTGCAACCTGGAAACGGCACCATTGGATTCCTCGAGAAATGTGCTTTCTAATGATATGTATACTTTATGATAAAATATCGTATTTCTGGCTAAAAATTGACCATTTACTTGCTTATCTCTCTTCAATTCATGTCGTTCTGTTTACTTTTTCACATGTAAAAATAATTTCGCCTCTAAATGAATTGTTTTGATCTTGCATGATCCGAGAACCTTCCATAAGCGGGCAATTCCTGAAAGTGTGCCATGGAACGTCTCATCTACATATGAAATGGATGCAGTTACAAGCAATTTGTGGATACAATGTATAAGACTAATCAATTGATTATTCAAATGTTGTACCTACAAGTGACAGTAGAGTATGATAGTGTAAGCACTTGATTGGTATCATTACTAGAGAGCACGATTTTTGGCGCAGCAACATGATGTAAACAAAAAGTTGGCCAGCCTTATCATTCCGTATCGCTTGATTAGATAAACATATGATGGTAGATGATGAAACCAACAAAAGAGATGGATCTAGAGTGGTATGATTTCCGAGGGCGAAAGACAGAGCGAGAGAGAAATAAGGAGAGGTATATTATGATTGAGAAAAATTACCTAATCAAGAGTCAAATGACATTTTTTGTTTACTTTTTGATGTGAGTGAGCCTATGAGATTTTGCCTGTTAACTACATCTAGCAAAGAGATGGGGGAACTCGTTTCATGTGAATGTGATAAAAGGACTTTTTGTAATAGTAAAATGGGCATAACTTGAGAAAGAGAACAGTGAAAAGCATCGGATGAAGCGGATCGAATAGAGCAAGTGTCAAACGTCAAAATGGTGCTATTCTCGTGTTCTCAAAGTAGAATATTGTGGAGAAAAGTAAAGAAAACACATTTGAATATGGTAATGAGGCTAGAATCACGCGAAAAACGATAAGAAAACGTATAAATAGAGGTTCCTTTTGAACAGCGTTTCCCTCATCTTCTTCATCTCATCTCTCTACAAGACTCTTGGGCTCTCTCTCTCTACATCTGAATCAAGCAATCTACTGGGTTCTCTTACTACTACAAGCAATGTCTTCTCAAATCCATGGCCCTCTCTACGTCTCTTGGTCCATGCGAAACACTAGGCCACACTATCTTTGATACACGCAGACCTTGGTGGACTGTGCGAGTAAGTTGCCATCTTTTTGAACGTATGAGCCATGTTGACTAACGCCCTCTTCTTTACATTTAGTGCCGAAAAACTACTTTTGTAGGGACTGAGTAGGATCACCGCTTTAACTCTCACGAGTAGGCTGCAGGGTATGTCCATTGGTCATGCTACGGGATGATCACAAGCTTTATTGCCGACGAGAGTAGGGTGTAAACCCTATGATCCGGAGGTGGACTTACACAGAGAGTGTCAATGATCTCGTGATTGAGTAAAGGCAAGTTTGCACCTTGGTACCTGTTTGTATAGTGTTGGTTTCTCTTATCAATGCTCAAATCTCACTGCCCAATTGGTTTGTTACATAGTCATGATTGCCTCACTTGCGTACTCATCTCTTCTTCATCTAGTCTTATCTACTCCAATAACCAAAGCTATCAATGTCAAGCCAATCTATCTACTGTGCTGTCTATTACTGCAATGTCAAGACTACTCTACTACACAATGCCGCCTCTACATCTATACAAAAGCAAGCCATACTCTTATCTCTACTGCCTGCGGCTCAATACAATATCAAAACTGACTACTACATACAAGGCCAAGCTATGCTGCCATATCTACTGTCTCTACTCTATATCAAGACCTTGCAATACCTCTCTATCAATGCGGTCTCCTATCCATACAAATCAAAACGGACTCTATTCAAGATGTCTATCATACATATCTTTACAAACTCTTATACACTATCATTGATTCTCATATGAATTCATAAACACATTAATAAATCAATAAAGTCTTGCATTGCCTACTACATTTTTGTCTTTTACATTTCAGTAACGTAGTTTCAGACCTCTGACAGTTGCTTGCTGAGCGGCTCTTCTACTAGAATACAAGCACTGTTAAAGCACTTTATGGATTAGCTAGGCTTACTAAACAGAATACAAGGCCAAGACAAAAGTATCCAGCGCGCAATCCATTCAAAAGCCTTGGGGTTAGGTTTGGCATATATGCACCCAACATTGGCAATCAAATCTCTTATAAGACAATTATAAGTGGCATTGATATAAGTCTTGGTATGAACTTGGGCCTGTATGCCTATTCATACTTGGTCAAATCAAGCCGAGCTATCAAGTAACAGTAATGTTCTTTCGAGTGATAGTAATGAAATGTAGCAGGTGGGTTGACTAATGTAGACATTATACATTTACTGTGATTCTACTCCTCAATTCTAATGCAGATTCACCTTTCTGCACTGATTTTATCAGTGCCAGCAATCTCATTTCACTCAGTGTAACACTCTGACTCTACTACTCGAATCCATTCTGATGTCGCTCCACTTGATAATACTTGCAATAGCTTAGTACTCTACCATGATTTCAACTAGAGATATATTGTAATGAAAGTGCCGAGACAGCAATGGAATGATTTATTATTTCTATATTTACAACATTTTTTCTAAAATGCAATCAATTTTCTACAGAGGTATGAAGTGTTGTTTCTTTTTGTGTGTGTGTGTGTGTCTTAACCCAAGAATGATTTATACACCACATTATCTGTCTCTTCAATGTATTGGTAGCCGAGTCTGACCAAATACTCGTTGAACTGCTCTGATTCCTCAGGAGGCACTTGAACACCCAAGAAGACCTTGCCCATGTCGTCGCCATGGTTACGGTAATGGAATAAGGAAACGTTCCAAGTAGAATCTAATCCTTCCAAGAATCGGGTCAATGCACCGGGACGTTCAGGGAAAATGAATCGAAAGACACGCTCATTGACAGGACGACTACCACCCACCATGTAACGGGCATGACATTTAGCCAGCTCATTGTCGCTCACATCAATGCCACGGAAGCCCTCTGCGCTCCAGCCGTCCAAGATTTCCTTGACCTCTGTCTCCAGATTCTTGACCTTGAAAGAGATGTAGATGTGAGCTTCATCCGGATCCGAATAACGATAGGAGAACTCGGTAACAGCGCGGGGATGCACTTTGCTCATCATCTTCATGAAACTGCCTGGTCTCTCGGGAATGATAACTGTACAGAAAGCCTCTGTCTTTTCACCCAATTCGGCTCTTTCGGCAATGAAGCGAAGGCGATCAAAGTTGACATTGGCGCCAGAAACAATGGCTACATGGACATCGTCCTTGGCTTCGGGATGCATGTGGAGGTATTTCTTGATAGCAGCCAAGGCAAGAGCACCTGTAGGCTCACAGACAGATCGAGTATCTACAGAGCAAACATGGGTTAAGAAACGGATAGGATGCACCCTGATGATACTATGAATTACCTTCAAACACATCCTTGATAGCAGCACACACTTCGTCATTGTTCACAAGCACCACATCGTCAATCAAGCTAGTCACCAAACGGTAGTTTTCCTTGCCAACCATACGCACAGCAGCACCGTCCGCAAACAGACCCACTTCATTGAGCAACACACGGTCTCCCGCCTTCAAACTTTGGTCCATGGCACAGGCATCATGCGTCTCCACACCAATGATCTTGATGTGAGGAGCAATGCGCTTGACGTAACTGCCAATACCAGCGACCAAACCACCGCCACCGATGGGGATAAAGATGGTAGAGATCTTGCTTACATCATGTTGTCTCAGGATTTCCATGCCAATGGTGCCCTGACCAGCAATTACGTAAGGATCATCAAAGGGGGGAATATCCATCAAGCCCTCTTCAGCAGTCAATCGAGCACACTCCTTCTTGGCCTCATCAAAGTCGTTGCCAAACAAAACGACTTCAGCACCGAGTCTTGCTACATTTCGCCACTACAGATGCACCCATCCACATGTCAGCACGTCTGGCCGTATCCAATGTCCATCTGCAATCCACTTACCTTGATGGCAGGCGTAGGCACAGGCATGACAATCTTGGCCTTGATGCCTAGCTTCTGAGCTGAGATGGCTACACCCTGAGCATGATTACCTATCAACGGGATTTTAGATCCAATGAATCAACGCTAAAAAAAAAAGCCTTACCAGCAGAGCAAGCAATGACACCTCGCTTCTTTTCCTCGTACGTCAAATGGGCCAGACGGTTGTAGGCACCACGAATCTTGAAGGAGAATACAGGCTGCAAATCCTCACGCTTGAGGTAGATCTTGGAGCCAATTTTGGCATTAAGGTTAACAGCTTCTTGGAGAGGAGTTTCTTTTACAATGTCATAGACTCGAGCTGTCAAGATCATGCGCAGATAGTCTGGATGTTCAGGCGCTTCAGGCTCATTGCCCGTATGAAGAGCAGGGGATGTGTTGGTAGCAACAGTTGGAAATCTCATAATAAGGGGAAAAAAGAAGAGAAAGATGGAAGATGTCGGTATACATTTGGGATTTCTATCTTGTCTTTATACGTTCAACTGCGTTTCAAATGCCAATAGTCATTGGCTGCATCGCTACGTTTCTTATTCTAAATGACTCAGTCAGATCCAGTTACTTTTATTGGTTACAAGGGGGGGTATTATATGTATAGGTTTTATCATGAGTCAATCCATTTCGTCAAGACACATTCTCCTGTGGCTATGCAGTGACTTGATGTTTCAATGGATTGGTGATAGTAGCAGTAGTAGGCTTTGATTTGCGCTTCCATTCCACTACTGCATCAGGTCTCTGGATTTTAGGTGCAGCGGCAATTGACTCAATCACATTGCTCGATCTTGCACTGTTGAGGTGGATCTCAAATCTACCCTTTTTGATAAAAGTGTCCTGATTCACAGCCATGTTGTACTGACTGTTGCGTTTTAATTCATGCAAAATAGGCGGTGGCTCTACGATGCTGTTGCTGGATGTCGTCGGTAGTGTTGCCTTGGCTGCTGGCGATGAGGAGGCCATTTTGGATAGCACTACGCCTTCTTCGCCGCCGCCTGGCCTCTGCCAGAAATCCTGATCCCATATCTGGGGCTCTTGTTGCTCAAACAGGCTGCTGGCATCATACTCGTCTGCACCATCGTCGTCCTCGTCGTCATCGTCCATCATGATTTCGCTCCTGCTATGTACATTGTTGTTGTCGCTATTTCTGGTGATTCTGCTCGACGTGATGATCAAGGATGGAATGTCGGGTTCTTCGTCGCCACAAAATGTACATATTTTCCTCCTCATCAGCGAGTCTTCATTGTCGTGTTCAAAATCATGATCGTCATCTTCAGATAGAATTCTAATTCCTGCGATGTCTGCAAATTCTTTGGCTGTTAGGTCCTCTGAATTCACAGTAATGTTGGAGGCAGAGATGCACGACACATGCGAATAGTGTCGAATGTGGCTGGCCTTCTTGCGCCTTGCGGTTGCCGTGATGGCAGACTGTGTGCTCTGCGTGTGTCGGTGGTGGTATCTTGGCTGGTGCTGCTGGTGCAGCTGCGGGTTGGTATTAAACAGGGAAGCATTGGGCGATTTGTGCTTCAAGAGGATGCCAGTAGCGTTGTGAATGGGCAGTGATGGCGTATGCTCCCTTTGTATCACACTGGCATTGTTTGTCTTTTTCTGCTGCTTATAGCGGTTTTGCTCAAACCATGCGTCATTGGCGAATGGATGCGGCTCGTCTGGCTCTTCTGCAGATCGAAAATAGTCCATGATAGCGCTGAGCGAGGACCTTCGATGTGTGGTGGTGTCTGATGTGCTGCTGCTGCTGCCACTATACTGCTTTCTCTTCTTGTTGCTTTGGAGCGAATTGGCAAGCCGGCTGATGATGGCGTTTAGCTTGGACTCCTTCTTGGACGAAGCGCTGGCAGAGCGGTCTCTCTTTAGCGAAAGAGCAGAAAAGGTGTTTGCCATAAAGTAGTGGTGGGTAGAGAGGTAGAAGGAAAGAAAAGAGTGAAAAGGGGAGGGGGGAGGAAAAGACACAGCCAGCCTTTATATATAAGGAGAGATACAGAGGAGAAAAGGATCTTGCAAAGAATATGCAGAAAAAGACTATTTTGCAAGCCAAAAATCCAACATGTTTGTTATTTATTGACACTGGCAAACTGATCCCTTTTGACCACACGCTGTGCTATCAAATGCTCTTGATGGAAGCCATCACGTTGCAACAGACATGTAGATATACAGTCGTGTCGCATCCCGCCGCATGATGGCTACTTTGAATCAGAATCCTGGGCTTTCATGTCCTTGTCCGTTTTAGTGAAGTGTTTATGCAACTCGTTTTTTTTTCCAATAGGGGATCAGATTAATATCTCTAGTATACAGTGAATGGACCCAAAAGGGGGTGTCTAATATACTTGTATGATTCATCATATCAAGCGGGCGATATGCGAGAAAAAGGAAATAATTTTAGAGAGATACAACACCATGTAGACCGGCGGCCATGTATTGCAATAATCATGCATTGGGCAGAAAAAAGGGTCTAGGTCTTTGCAATGTGGACGCTGGTCTTTCGACATGTCAGAAACAGAGACCCTTCCCGTCATGACTAATACCCCTTTAAAAGAGATATAGCAACGTGCTGCTGCCTATTAGTGTGCTTTCCTTGTCTTGCCCTGATCGTACGGTATGGTGTACTAATGCATGTTGATGCCTTTAATTACTACATCAAGCCATCATCGTGTTTATACGTCAATGTACCAAGCACATTGACTCCAAATTCTCATCATCACGTGGCAAATAGATTACTACTGCTGCTGCTATCAGTTGGTTAAACGGGACCTCCTAGAGCAAACTTGAATATCCATCAATATTTTAAGAAGCCCACGAATGTGTTCTCCCTTCTTTTTTGGCACCATGGATAATGAAATACACACCCTCCTCCTTCAATGAGCAGTTAATAATGTACTATTAATAAGTATGAGGAGAGGCATTGTCTCGAATTCAAACGGTTTGTATGCTGTTCGGAACCTTTTGAGATTGCACCCTTACATTTAGAATCATACGCCCTCTTGCCATGCACATGGACATGCAAGTTGTATAGTATGATGATTTGTGGGTCTATATAAATAGTAGCTACTACTAGTCTTCATAGCGATAAGGTGATCCAGTGTGTTGTGTAATGCTGCCTAGATGCTTGATTGTGTACACCTACTGCTATTCTGGGAAGTAGACGGCGCAAAATTCTGTAAGGAATGCTATTACCGGGTAAAGAGCAAGACCCATTTAAACCTTCTTTTGGCATTACACATGCTTTCGTAACTAAGCATATGGCTTAATCATCTATACAGCTAATAGTCTATATGCATTTCGACTGTATCTGTCCTATTCTTTCTTCACGATTTGATATGATACTAGCTTTCCATTAAAGTTATACTACTACCGTTCATTCATTTAACCAAATCTTGCCGAAAATCTCTTGTAAAATCAGAGCCGCCATCTTAGATTGGCAGTAGCTACTGCTTAAATATGAAAGAATAGAAACATAAATACATTCACATGGTCATTATATAAACAAACATGATTATTACTACTCCACGATTCATTTGAATATGCATCTGCTCTCAAATGGTCGTATGTAAGAGATCGATCTAGTTTAAATTGAATGTCGATATTATGCTTCTAATGTCAAAGGGCGTTCCTGAATCGATCCAATGCTCTTATATTTTAATGTAGCTATATTACTCTCTGCTCTTCTCTTTAGCAGATCAGAGATCAACATTCTTCAAGACAAATATGCCTCTGAAATACCGTTGACAGCCCAAGGTTTTCTCATCCTAATACTACTATTTACACCTTTCATTTCACATGTGGGGTTTTATTTTGTTTCCAAGACATTACTTTGATGACAAGATATCAAAATGAAGGAAAAAATGAAAAAAAAAAAAAAATGCATCATATAATATATTTTGTGTAGGTAAAATAAAACAAAAAAAAGAGAGGAGGAGGAAGTGAGTTGTTGTATGGGAAATAATAATAAGGAAAATGCTGGAAAAAAGATTATAAAACTACATTACAAAAGAGAGGTGCTTATTTCTTGCCCTTGTTGTTGGGAGGGCTGGGCTTTGTCACCTTGCCGCCTTTACTGCGCTTACCGCCTTCGAATCCAGGGCGAGCCTTCTTGGCAGCAGGCTTCATCTTGATGCCTCTCTTTTTGTTCTTCTTTTCGTCAATCTTTGCTTTGATGTTCTCTTCTCTCTTCTTGATGTGCTTCTTCTCGTCGTATTTGACCTTCTCGATACGCTTGTTCCACTCTTGACCACTCTTGGTCTTGAGCTTCTCTTGTCTCTTGATCGTCTTCTTTAATAGTTTGGCGTCGTCCTTGGGCTTTTCGCCAGTGGCCAAGGCAATGACCTTGTTCCACTCGTCCTTTTCAATCAGCTCTTCGGCCTTGGATTTGTTCTCCTCCTTTAGCTTCTCGAGCTTCTCCTTCTTTGCTTCCAGCATCTTGAGTTGTGTCTTGGCATCAGAGGGGCCCTTCTTCTTCTTTTGATCCTTGGCACCAACAGCGAGCTTGCCAAAGAAGACATCGCCGTCCATCTTGATGGAATCAGCAGAGGGGCGAGTTTTATCAGCAGGAGTCTACACGGACTGCATGAATAACAGGGCTCCACAACACGGCATGTCCACACTGTACCTTTCTATCATCAAACTTGACAAGCTCCTCAGAGGCGGCCTTGCCACCCTTCTCCTTTTGTGCCTTTATTGCCTTCTTTCTGTCCTCCTTCTTCTTGTTTCTAGCTGCCAAGATGTCTTCGCGGCTTCTGGGATTAGCAGTGTTGGCGCCAGGTGCATTGCGCTTTTGACGCAGTTGGTTGATACGCTCATTGAGACGGTTGCGAAGCTGAGTAATGTCGCTCTTCTCCATGGGCTGAACGTTGACTGCCGAGAAAGTGTTAACACGCGCACATGTACAAATGACAAGCGGGCCCAATGCCATCATGTCTTACCAGGTTCTTGAGACGTTGTGGATTCGGTTGTGATTGATTCATTGTCGTCGAGTCCGCTGAATGCGCCCGAGTCAATGTCCATCTTCTCCTCTGGTGCTGCTGCTGCCTCGTCGTCATTGTCGTCGTCGTCGTCGCTCTCCTCGTCCTCGTCCTCATCAGCAGATTCGGCATCAGATTTGTTCTCTTCTTGCTCAGCGAGCTGCTTTGCTTTCTCCTCTTGCACTTGTGCTATCGACTTTGCGTTGCTAGGATCCAGCTTTGCCTTCTTGGCCTTCTTGGTGGCCTCTTTGATAGCTTGCTTGGGTGCCTTCTTGCGCTTATTATGCTGGAATTTGCCGTTGGCTTCTTCGCTCTTATCCATCACATAGAACTTGGCGGGTATAAGCTTCAATAAATCGTCAAAGATCTGAACGTCGTGCAAAAGACGATCAGACAGTGAGTCGATAATGTGATTTTGTACCATTTTTACTGACGAGTTGTATGGTATGTCAACAAGAAAATTTTTGTAAATTTAAAATGTCAAGACTGAAAGGCCCGAAAAAAAAAAGTTTTGTGGCTGTTTTAAACCATGGTAATTGAGGTCACATCTGTGACCATGATGTTTATTCAACTCGTTGATCCAGGGCAACATTTTGGTCAGTGAGTTTTTTATTGAAAGGGAGGGTTATAATGCTACAGAGATTGCTGTTGCTGCGGTGGTTTGTCCAATTTGTCCATCCATTCTTCTGGTATAATTGGTATCATAGAGTGTGTATTGGTGTGGTGGGGTGATGATTTGGCGTCCCAATGCGACGAGGTCATATGAGCCGTGGTGGGGATCGAGAATGGCAGCATGAATTTGGTGTCCTTTGTTTCCTGGACATCGACTTCCTGCTCGTCGTCGTCGTCGTTGCCGTCCGCTGGTTCGTCTACAATAGGCGGCAGCTCCTCAGATACCGGCGTTGAGGGGCCGCTTTTGCTGAGACCGAGATACTGAGACATGCTCTGGCGTCTTGACATCTTTTGGCTGCTTGGGGTGCGAGACATGGGCAGGGCTGCTCTTGCCTTGTCCATGGATTGCTTTCTTTGTTTGTGTCTGACGGTATCTTCGGCACATTGCATCGCATATTTCTCAATTTCCTCAGGAATGCGCTGCTCGTTCACCTCGTATCGATATGAGATCACGCATCGTTTGACTTGGGGTGCATTCAATGCATCGAACTTTTTGCTGGTGTTGATGAAATCCACCAGGTCCCCGAGCTGCGTAAGGCACTGCAGGAGTTGGAGCAGTTGGATTGTAGGATTGAGGTAGCTCACCAGATGGTTGGGGAGTCGATTGACCGATATCCAGTCCTCCAGGTGTGAAAAGTTCATACGCACTTGCATGGCTTTGGAGCGGCACAGCAGCTTCTTGTTGGTCAGAATACGGTTGAACAGCTCACATGACATGTAGTGGAAGAATTGGGCCATGGCTTGTATGATGATGATGGGATGCACGTCGTAGGACTGTAGCACAAATAGCGTCGACGACAGCAGGCTTGTGATGGACTGAGGTGTTACTGTCGACACGGCCACGCCTCCGTCAGCAGCAAGGACGACAGAGCGTCGTGCGCTCTTGCGGAAAAAGCGATGCCAATCGTCTGTGAAATCGACCTGATCCATGCCAGGAATCTCCTCGTGATCCAGCATGGCTGGACATAGCACTTTGGCGAGTCTCTTTGTTGTGTCTTGGATGATCAGGTTGTAGGTCTCGGATATCAGTTCAGATAAGCGCAATTGCTGCTCTGCGGTGGCGACTACCAGGCCAGCGTCCTTTTTGAGGTAGAACAGCAGCTGCGTTAGATTGGTGATCCAAAAAGCCAATACGTGAATGTTGCGCGCATTAATCTAATAAGCCAGCTTAATGTCATACAAATAGATTATATGATACAACTTGGTATTACCTTGATCGTCTTTCCAATGCGATTTAATGCACCTTCCAGCACTTGTTCCAGCAGCTCTGCGCTGGAGAAATAGTGAGCAAATCGAGCACTGAGAAAGACAATGTTGGCAGGCACACAAATGTCCTGCTGCTTGGCCAGTGGCAGCTGGATGTGCGTGATGATGGTGTCGAGTATCGAGTCCAAATCGTCCGAATTAAACACAAACATCTGGTCAGGAGAGCACTTGTCCCAGTGAAACTGATTTTCGTCCAACTGCTCGTCGTCGTCGTCGCCGACCTCGATATTGTCGTCGTCTTGGTCTGCAGGATTGTGCTCCATGGAATCTGAATCGCCAAAGTCGAGTTGCATGGTGGATTCAAACAGCTTTTGTCGCAGTTCGGCCTCCTCAGACATGAAATGGTTGAACCCCTCCACTGTGGACTGGTAGTAAAAGTCATTCTCGGTGCTGGAGGTGGACGAAGACACACTGCTGGTGGTGCGGTAGAATAAGCTCGAGGTGGATGATACGCTATCGCGAGGATTGGTGGCTAGAATCTCGATGATTTTCTGGTTGTCTGTGTTGATAAAGTCGAAAACGGTGCGTCCCTTGGCTGATTTTGTCTGCGACGAAGCACCGTGCTCTAGCAGGATCTTGACCAGCGCTTCATGACTATTATTCGTGGCCCACATCAACGCAGACCAACCAACTAGAAAGAGTAATTAATATTTGTGGAACATGGCTACAATTATAGTAACAAAAAGGAGAACACTTACAACTATCTTGAACATCAATTTG
Organism: Mucor lusitanicus; assembly: GCA_010203745.1. Taxonomy (NCBI): domain Eukaryota; kingdom Fungi; phylum Mucoromycota; class Mucoromycetes; order Mucorales; family Mucoraceae; genus Mucor; species Mucor lusitanicus. The sequence goes on along the minus strand of JAAECE010000005.1, from coordinate 2,295,789 downwards.
GGCTCCTGCTTCTATCAAGATTTTCGCTATTTCCGTCTTGCCAAAGCAAGCAGCGTAGATGAGCGGTGGTGTGCCGTCATTGTCTCTGGCGTTGATGTCAATGTGCTGTCTGATGCCTTCGTCTGACAACATCTCCTTGACCTTGGCGACGTCGCCGTTGGAAGCAGCACGGGTGAAGAGTGTCGTCCATTTCTTGCTGTCCTGGTCCAGCTCCTCCTCCACCTCAAAGTCCTCGTCCAGAGAGTGCGCAGAAGACGCTGACGTGGTGGAGCTCAGCATCTCTGAAATCTGGCGGTTGCTCTCTGCCATGCGTTGCGACATTTCATCAAACGACATGTTTTCGTACTTTTTCTTTAGCATATCATGATCGTCTTCATATTCCTCTTGAATCTGCGGCAGTTCTGCAGGATAGGCTTGGGTTTCGTTGCTGGTATTGTTGCTTAAAGTGGCGGCCATCGTGTTAGCATAAAGTAAGAAAAGTAGAGAAGAAAGAGAGAGAAAAAGGATTGCTGTTTTAGCTTTATAAATGTCTAAAGCGGAACAAGGTGGTCCGTTAAAACAACTGCAGACATAAACAGACATATCGAATTAGGCAACCGGGTTTGATACTCAAACACCAACACGAGCTGCTTTTCCTCCCTCCCCCTTCCTCTTTCTCTCGCTCACTTTGCACCAGCATGGGAGTCAACATACTAGAATTCTGCACACCTCCTATTCCAGGACAGCCGCACAAGTACTATGGCAACGCTCACAACAACTTTATCAAGCTGCCCGTCGCAATACCCCACACAACGATACAAAAGACGGTGTCTACAAACAACTCGCTGCACTCGATAGCAACCAGCGGCAATCTGACACTGCTCAAAAGCATCCTGCCGTTCCTGCCAACACCCCAAAAGGCTGTCAATGAGCCGCATCCTTCGACTGGATTGACACCGCTGCATTTTGCCGCCTCCAGAGGCCACTTCAATATCGTCAAATACCTGGTAGACGACTACTCGGCGGTCGTGGATGCAAAGGACAGAGAAGGCGAGGTAACGTCAGCGTCTTGTTGTCAAACTTGGGTAGCTGCTGACATCCTTCTGTGTATTATTAGACGGCTCTCTTGAAAGCAGCTTACAATGGACACTATCACATTGTCAAGTATTTGGTCTCAAAGAATGCCAACATCCACTCAAAAGACAAGGACGGATGGACAGCGCTACACAATGCTTGCGCCAGAGGATTCCTGCCTATCGCGCGATTGCTGATTGAAAAGGGGGCTCGCGTGGACGTCAAGAGCAAAATGGGACATACGCCTCTCAGTAAGATGTCAGCATGGAGACATGAACGAGACTTGGTATTGATGGTTTCTTAGTTAATGCTGCGTCCAAGGGCTACATTTCTATTGTCGAATATCTATTGGTCGAGTCACATGCGAACCCCTTGATCAAGAATAACTTTGGCGAGGCAGCATATGATGTAAGTGCAGCTGCTGGCGAGTCGTATATATGTGAGATGCTTCATCGAGCCGGCAAGTCGTGGTGGCAAATGCAGCACAGTTCAGAAGGTAAAGCGTCAGGAGGAGGAGGGTGGCTGCTGTTGACCATATGAGACTGACTCCAGCCTTGTGTGTTTCTATTAAAGGGAATGGATCAGCTTCGCGATACAACCTACTGGATTTCCATGTTACTGTTATGGTAGTCATCCATGAAAACGAGAGGTCGTCGTCCTATTTGGGATTGTCGAAACCTCAGTTTAGTACTGCGTCCCTGACAAAGCATGATGTGCGTGGTCCTTGGTCGCTCTCTCCTTCAGGCAGACCCAGTACAAAAGAAGAAGTGCAACTGCCGCAAAACAGCGCTGGCAATGGATCAGACTGGTTCTGGCTGACAGACTGGCAGATTGACTATAGCGACCCTCGCATCGACCCAACATCCGGCTGGCAGTACGCTCGCTCCTTTGATGATCCAGACGATGTATGGACGCCTGTGACGCCTACCAGTGGCTATGGCTGGGTAAGACGCCGTATCTGGGTGCGAGTGATGAAGCGAAGAATGGACCTGCTCAAGGGAAGCCACATTGGGTCACCTGCGATCAATGAGGAAGAGGATTACCTATGCGAGGCAGAGGACATTGTTCAGAATTCCAAGCTGGACCCTGCAGTCGCTGTGAATGAGGAGCCTTCTATTCAACAGCTCACCATTGAGCTACGTGCGTATGAGGAAGCGGTTCAATTGCTTCGTGCAGGCATTAAAAGTAAGGTGTGCACTAGTACTAGTCATTTAGCGTGAAACTGACCTGCTGCAAATACATTAGATGATGGCAATCAGTTCAGAATTCATCAGGCCAACACCTTGATTACAGCCTACACTTCTCAGATTGACGCGCTTAATTTACAGATAACGCAGCTCGCACATACAGTGTCCACGCCCATCACACCTCTGCCTGTGCAGCACAATGCAGAACTGGCTCGAGAACTTGGCTTCAATGATAGACAGGCACCTGAGAGCAGCGATTTCGATACAAACCCATGGACGCGTGATGCCAACGCTGCCTCCGACGCTGAATGGCAAGCATCCAGCATTGAAAGCACCAGCTTTAACCACGTCAATCTCATTGGCCATGGCATGGACAATCAGCAGCATGAACATGACGACCAGGACGACATGGAGCAACACATGAGAGGGCCCAAGCAGTATGTCTGGGAGTCTGATTTGGAAGCAAAGGAGTGCAGAGGATGTCGTCGAAGATTTGGTCTGCTTGTCAGAAGACATCATTGTCGTTGCTGTGGTTTGATTCACTGTGATCGCTGCTCCATGTCGCGAGCTCGTCTAAGCTCGACTCAAATCTTGCAAGATCCCAATGGACCTTTGGAATCATTGGATGTACTGGCTTCCCAGCACCAAAGAGTCTGTGATACGTGCTATGCAAAATTAGGTGGTATTCCACCTTGATTTACTTATATGATTAAAAAGCTATATACCATGTCTACATCATTGCTGTTCCTGATAACTATGTACAGTAGTGCCATTGTGCTCTTCTTCGTGACTTGTGTGGCAATCAAAAAGACACTTGTGTTTACTTGCTAAATCAGGCTTTTTGTTTTGCAATCCATTTTTTTTACAATGTCTGAAAAGTCAACAGAAGATACCGTCTACGATTTGATGGTCGATGATGAAACCGGTGACTTGAGACCCAAAGTGGATAAGGTTTGATCTCTTGAATGGTTCATAAGGCATTGATTGACATGTTGTAACCGTATTGGCATTAGATCCTCAAAGAGATCTTTGACAATTTCGACAAGGTACTAAATCTTTCAATCAAACATTGTCCAGGCACACATCAAAGCTCATGCTGCTACTAATGATAGGATAAAGATGGAAAATGGAATTTGGAAGAGTTACAAGACTTTGCCACAGCTACAAACGGTCGTCCAGTAAAGTATACATCTCAATTAATGGTATACAGATCTCGTCTAACGTTGAAATCAGTTTGAGGATGCTGTGATTGAAGAGATTAATGAGTCTTTTGAGGTTGACAAGGAGAACCGTTTGTTGTTCTCTGGATTCTATCAAATGTATTATATGCAAACTATCTCTGAGCCAGAGGAGACATTAAAGGACTTTAAGAAGCGTAAGTGAAATTTGACATGATGCTGTCCCGCATGAAATCTAACAGTAGGTCTTTTTAGATGGCTATGACGATAATTTAGATTTAGTGTCTTCTCGTACAGAGGAGAAGGAAGAGGAGAAATAAACGTCGCATCATGTCGAGGGATGATTTACATGTACAACATTATCGGTCATATAGTTTCGCTTGTTCCTTGATGATATCATAGTGTTTGTTGATGCCTGGATTGAGTCATTTTTGATGTAATGAGGAGCCACAGGTTACAGTAACCTTTTCAAAGTAGCACCTTTCATCAAACGACACCTATCTTGGTCAATTTCACTACAGTTTTCTGTAACGCATGGCATAGTAAATGCTCCCGCATTCCTCAGATATTTGTGATCCAAGTTCTTCTCCAGTCTTTCCTTAAGAGATACTGCAATGCTACTGACAAGCCAAAATGAAATCTTGTGTTTATTTTGATATTTCTCTTTGAAAAAGCGTCCAATTTGAGACGGACTTACCGTATAAGAGGATCAGCATAGATTGAGCTTTTTGGGTAGATCAAATTGGAGCAAAGTGGAATTGGATTGTAAAGCCCTGACAATAGAGATATAATACTGAACTGTTGTTTGCAGGATGATTTGATGCTGCTTTATTTCAAAATACTGTCGGTAATAGGATATTCATAAGTGTTATAACTGATTATAAAGGGACGTTACTGCAGAACTATACTATGCAGTACTTATTACAGTGTTGCCCAGCATCTTATCTACCAGTCTACGACTCCCATTTACTGGTAGCTGTGTCTACAGGACATATTCTCCCAGACATCATCGGATTTTACTTAAGCTTACTGTAGTATGATACTGAAATTACATCTTGATTAGTATGTAGTAGGTAATCAACAATCATTCCATTAAAACAACATAAACTCATCTTCCCTGCTTGGAGCCTGCAATCGGTTTCCTCGTCACTGGGCAGAAAATCATAATTTATCAATAATTTACCATGGTAAATTATTGGTAAATTATTTGGGAAATTGGAGAGCGGTGGTCCACTATACTGAATGTGTCTCGATAAGGTTGTTACTGGAATGCAAAGCTCTTGAAGAAAGAATTCGTCAATTAATGGTAATAGCCAAAATTATGAACGCTGCTTAATGATGATGATAATGCACTCCATATAAAAAATATACTCCTCTAATTGTTCGTCTTGGAAATTACAGGTAATGGCCACGGCTCTATTGTTGTCTACGTACGTAGAAATTATTTGCTAATAATATGATCAGAATTCGATGTATACAAAACTCTTTTTATTTACGATAGTAAATGTATTTGATCATGTCTGATACCTATGGTGGTACCGTGTGTAGTTACCTCAAACCATTTTTTGTACCATGCATTTTGAATGTTTAATCGTGCTTTCTCATTTCATTTACATTTTTAGTTTCAATACAAATGCTTTATTTCTCTGAGCTGTCTCCAAATTTGAGCCAATAAAATCGCTTAAAAAGCTATTTTAAGCGCCGCGGACTTTAAAATTTTTTGCCATAGTTCTCCCTTGTTTTTTTGTTAGGCGGAATTTTAAACACAGCCGAATACACTAGTATTAAGCTACGTTATCATCAAAAACCCCTAAAATGCCAGAATATGCCTTACTACACACCCCCAGCTTATAGTGCAAACGCTTGAGACTCTCAATTAGCACCAAGTAAGTGATACCAACCAAGTAAAGGCAGCCTATCTACCCCCCAGCCTCTGAATCAAACCTAGTTGTGCTTCAACGATAGGCTTATCCACACAACGAAAAAAAGAGGGTTATGGCTCAAAGAACCATAAAAAGGAAGGAAAAGTAACAAGGGGGCATCACTAGAAGGTGATGAAGAACAGAAACATCGCAATACAGTTACATACAAAAAGGTAACATGCAATGTGTATCATCAAAATGACGAGTACAAGAAAGAAAAAAGTATAGTGGTTGCCTCATACGAAGCAAGAACACCAACAACAATATCACCAGTATTACAGAAGAAGTAATACATGACGAACAAAAAGAATGCAAGGCTACTCCAAAATAGAGCAGCACTGCCAGTAATATAATGCATCAAAAGATACACTATAGCACTGCGATACAGCAACAGAAAAACAGTTGCGTGCAGAAAAGGGGGAAAGAATAAATCGCAATAGAGCAAACTAATAAAGAATGCACAGTATTACGAGAAAGAAAGTAATAAAAGGCTGAAAGAATGTAATCCATGGTAACCAAATCCATGACAACCAAAGAAGGGGAATATACAAACCAAATACAAACCAAACACAACAATCAATATATTGTAACGAACTGGCCTGAAATAAACTGTTGTATAATTAGTATTACCGTATATTGTAACGCGAAAGGTGGTTTTTATCGGCTGATACCTACTGTAACAAACTTCAAAAATGACGTCTTGTGTACTGGTGGATGCGAAGGCATGCTTCTTTTGGCAAAAGTGGTGTTGTGTTCAATCAATAGTTATAAAAAGTATATGGTTTAATAGTAAAAATAAAAAAAAGACGCGTTGCTGAGGGTGACTGCAGTCAATAGGCTGCCGCAGCACAGAGCACGCAAAATTTGAATGACGTGTACAATGAACATTTTTTTGCACTGTGGTGACTGTACCCAAATAATTTTTTTGCGATGACTTTTTTGAATCAATATCGATATAATTTGACATTTGTAAACATTTCTGTTAAAATTAGTTATATAAAGTGTGCTCAGCATATGCTACTTTCTAATAAACTTAATGGGAGAATTTCAAGGCGCATTCAATGGTGTCAATTTTAAAATACTTTCAGAATGAAAAGATGAGGAATTTTGCGAAAATATAAAAAGCAGTTTTTCCAGGAAAAGTCGAGATTAAGCATATACAACGTTCAAAATAGCAGCTGCACAGGATACCCTACAACTGTGCGGTCATTTTGATCTTAAATAAACCATAGTAAAAATTGTCGTTTTCGCCTTCAAAATTGCGATCGTTTGATTTTTAACAAAAACCATGAGGGGTACCTCATGAAAAAACGTGAATTTTTAACGATTTGGATTGAGCCAAAAAAATTAAAAAAGAAGGTCTAGCGTGTAAATGGTAATTGATAGCAATCATTTGGCACTATTCGGAGCATCTAGGAGGGGTTAGAAGACAAGATATTGACGGTTGAATTTTAGCACTTTGGCTGCGAAAAGTAACTTTTGCGCTCTGTAAATCTATAGCAATGCTACAAATAGTCTAATTTATCCATCAAACACTTGGATAGAAATTGATGTGAATTTTGTGTATGGTTGCCTTTAAAGCCATCGAAAATAAATTCTGAAGAAACCCACAGTTATCTGTTCTCAATGCAGCTGTTATTTACTTCTTCATCCACTAATTGTTCCAAAATAATCGTTGGACAGACGAAAAGAAGAAATTCAATAAAGTCAGCGGAACGATATTTGTCAAATCGATCATCCCGGGAACCATCAAAGATCAGGAGAATGTGCTGTCTTGAGAAATGATGGCCATATGACTTTGTACTTCGTTGGTTCCTCAGCGCAATGTTGAAGAAGGCCAACGCACTCGAGGATGTTTTCTATAGTAGAAAGCACGGCAATCTTTTGACCTTGATCGGTGGATGCAAATTTTGTGACAGTAATCACATGATGGTCATCTATTTCATTCTTCTTCATCACCTTGCCAAGTACAAGAAATTGAGTTACACCGCCGCCGCCTTGTTTGTGTATAAAGAAACACTGAATCGTGGCCACGAGCCAAACGTTATTAACACGTCTAGTATGGTTGAAAAAAGAAAAAAAATAGTTATGATGTGAGCAGAGGGGAAAAAAAAGAATCACTACTAATATTCTTACCTTTTGCCCATCTTTTGAACCGCTTTGAACAGCACGGCATTGTTCGCTCTTGTTTTCAAATGTCTGAGCCGTCTGTCCTCCATCACAGGGCCGTATACAATGCCATCCTTCTCTAAGGCACTAGCAAGCTCAACCGTTCCCCAGTTGATCCAATCCACTGGCAGCTTCTCGCCCTCGGTACGGCTGTAGTAGTTGACCAAAGCTTTTTCCACCTTGTACTGGGGAATACCAAAACACACCACAGAGCTGCTCGTTTTGGCCACATACTTGATATTCTGCATTTGGAATGGCCGCCATAGCTGCCCCATATCGACTTCTGTAGCATGCGGATACACCCTGTAGGTCTTGGGATCAAACTGCTTGAGCGGGAAATGTTTGATTTGAAGCTTGTTGATCGCAAAGCGCCTGTAGTGCAGATCGTAGAACATGACATTGGAAGCGTTGGCTGCAACATTTGTGGTACCGGTGATGAGATTAGAGAAAAACTTGATAGTATGCTCCATGGACCTGCAGGAGTATGCGCGCATCCGGCCAAGGCGAAGTACCAAATGCTTCAAATGGCACAGAACATGCATGTTGACAGTAAAAACTCGCTCACTCAGCTTGTTGGAGAGAATGCATTCTCGCAAATAACAGTGCCAGTCATTGAAGCATCTGTATATAGAAATGTTAGTTACGTAGTCATAGAATACTGACCAGGTCGTAGTACTTACATATCCATCTCTATCAAATCATCTTTTGACACCTGCCACTGCAATGCAATAATTGCGCATCCCCTGATCAGCGCCGTCAAAGCGTGCTTTGCCTCTTCATTCACCAGTTGGTTCAAGATTATCGTTGGGCAGGCGAAAAAAGGAAATCGATGAAGTCAACAGAGCCATATCTGTCAAATCGATCATCCCACGAACCATCGAAGATCAGGGGAATGTGTGGCCTTGACAAATTGAGCAGCTTTCCAGTTTTTCGTCTTCGCATTGTTGTCGATAAACCTGCTGCTCGCATTCTAAATGGATACGGGCCTGCAGAGAATGGCGTGCATGTTGATCTTGGAGCTGTTGTATTTCCTTCAGATGACAATTCTTCAGGTGCTGACGGTGGAGCTGTGGGACGAAATTCAGTGGTAGAAGAGCTGAGGCCGAGCATGCTGTAAATCATTTTGGAAATTCCGAAGAATAGGTGCATGAAAAAATCCATAGAGGTGAAGGTCTTCAGCGTATGAAAGAGCAGGTGCACACCTTTCAAATTGGTTGTAGAATCGCCTAATTTTAGGTCTTTAATTGTCCGGTCAGCCCCCTTGTAGCAAAAGTACATGCCAGTTCCAGTGTCAGAGCAACGGCGGCCTTTAACAAGGCAGGTCTTGCACCCATACTTGCTCATATGCCCGTCATGGCCCATCAGCTCCGCGAGAGCTGGCACGTCCCCAGTGCAGCCGAGTAAATGCACGAAGCCTGAATAGACAATTTTGTCCTTCTTGCGTACTTGCAGGCCTTCATTACTCAACTGATGTATCTCTTCTAATATGGGTTTCAGAAAAGACATCAAAACCTTTGGCTTTCCTCCAACAATTGATAGCGAAATCATCGATTGTTTTTGATAACTTTAGGTTAAACGAGTAAAGTGATTAATAGTCTACACATATGTTGCATTCAGTAATAACGACATACCTTTTGTCTGGAGAAAAATTAAGAACTGTGCAGTGAATAAGGACTGATGAGTTTTTAGGGCTATTCTTGTTGCAGAATCCGTCTACCGTGAGCATCAGGCATATGTCGTTTCTCTGTATAACACCTTTTTCGCGAAACTCCTGATAAACTTCGCCAGAAAAGATGTCTTCATAATAATCACTACGGTAATATGCTGGGTCGTCGTGAAGTTTGTGCTTGTATGTCAAATCTTGCAGCTTCTGCTCGTCAACAAGTAGCTCACCAAGGCAAGACGCTACAGATCCAATTTTTACGACTTGTCGAGGGACAAAGAATGAAGCACTTGTAGCATTCAAAACACCACCATTTTCACAAAAGCGTCCACTTGACTATGGTTTTTGTTTCGAGGCGAGTTGCAAAACGTACAAGCGAGGAGTAAAGGATCATCTTTTGAAAACAGCATGCATCTCATAACGCATACGTCATATTCAAAGGACATTGGCCGAGTATTGCCTTTGCTGATGAGAGTATGAACAGATTCTGGTCCGGGCATCATACCACCTAGTTTTAAGGAGAACAAAGTTAAAATCCACTAGCTTAACGGCAAATGTAGTATTCATACCTAAAACTTTATTGGCATCAAATTTAGACAGTAAATTTGCATTTATATGCTTAACAAGTTGTAGTTCTAGCAGCTGCGGGGGCGATAAATTTTACTAATTTCAACCACCCCAAGATTTATCTATGGTATAAAATGACAGCTCTACTATGCGTCAGTATTGTTTCAACTTTATTATATTTGGTATAAAAAGAATTGAAACGCACAGCAGAATATAGCAGCAGTAATCTCAAGAAGTGATATTCTATTATTAAAAGTTGCATTGAGGTATGAGGAGTGAAATTTTTATAATTCTGAGGGTGGTTTATAAAGTGAGGTACACGCGAAACTCACATCGCTTTATGTCTGCTGATATTCAGGGTGTATTCACAAGAAATATCAACTGTGTAATGTCTTGATTTGATATTATGTAGCATTAGTTACTCTGAATTTACAGCGCAGAAATGTATTATTCCCAGCCAAATCATTCAAATTCAACTCTCAATATCTTGTCTTATAAGCCCTTCTAGGCGCTCGGAATAACGCCAAATGATTGCTTTCGATCACCATTTACATCCTGAACATTCATTTTTATTTTTTTTGGATCGATCCAAACCGTCGAAAATTCACGTTTTTCCATGAGGTACCCCTCATGGTTTTTGTTAAAAATCAAACGATCGCAATTTTGAAGGCGAAAACGACGCTTTTTACTATGATATATATTAAATCAAAATGGCCGCACAGATGTAGGGTATCCTGTGCAACTGCTATTTTGAACGTTGTATATGCTAAATCTCGACTTTTCCTGGAAAAACTGCTTTTTATATTTTCTCAAAATTCTTTATCTTTTCATTCTAAAAGTACTGTAAAACTGACACCATTGAGTGCGCCTTCAAATTCTCCCATAAAGTTTATTAGAAAGTAGTATACGCTGAGCACACTTTCTATAGCTAATTTTAACAAAAATGTTTTCAAATGTCAAATTATATCGATATTGATTCAAAAAAATCATCACAAAAAAATCATTTGGGTACAGTCACCACAGTGCAAAATGTTCAGTGTACACGTCATTCAGATTCCGCGTGCTCTGTGCTGCGGCAGCCTATTGACTGCAGTCACCCTTAGCAACGCGTTTTTGTTTTTTATTTTTTTTTCTCCCACTGTTTTTGCACTGCATTTTTTCTATTAAACCATAAACTTTTTATTACTATTGATTGAATACAACATCACTTTTGCCCAAAGAAGCGTGCCTTGGCAACCACCAGTGCCCAAGACGACACCTTGGAAGTTTGGTACAGTAGGTATCAGCCGATAGGAGCCACCTTTCGCGGTACAATATACAGTAATACTAATTACACCGTTTATTTTAGGCCAGTTCGTTGCAATATATTAACTGTGTTTGGTTTGTATTTGGTTTGTATATTTCCCTTCTTTGGTTACGGTGAATCACATTCATTCAACCTTTTACTACTTTCTTTCTCGTGATACTGTGCATTCGTTAGTTTGCTCTATTGCGATTTATTTTTGCACCCTTTTTTTCTGCTGCACGCAGCTATTTTTCTGTTGCTGTTGTACCATAGTGCTGTGGTGTATCTTTCGATGTATTGTATCGCTGGCAGTGCTGCTCTATCTTGGAGTAGCCTTGCATTCTTTTTGTTCTTCATGTATTACTTCTTCTGTAATACGGGTGGTATTGGTGTTGTTCTTGCTTCGTATGAGGCAACAACGATACCTTTTTCTACTACTTTTTTCCACTACTTTTTTCCACTACTTTTTTCTTTCTTGTACTCGTCATTTTGATGATACACATTGCATGTTACTACCTTTTTGTATGTAACTGTATTGCGATGTTTCTGTTCTTGATCACCTTCTAGTGATGCCCCCTTGTTACTTTCCCTTCCTTTTTATGGTTCTTTGAGCCATAACCCTCTTTTTTCGTTGTGTGGATAGGCCTATCGTTGAAGCACAACTACACTTTTTGATTCAGAGGCTGGGGGGTAGATAGGCTGCCCTCACTTGATTGACATCACTTACTTGGTGCTAATTGAGAGTCTCAAGCGTTTGCATTATAAGCTGGGGTGTGTAGTAAGGCATATTCTGGCATTCTAGGGGATTTTGATGATAAAATTGCTAAATTACTGTATTTGGCAATGTTTAAAAGTCCGACTAACCAAAAAACATAGGGAAACCCTCGCAAAAATTTTCTAGGGTCAGCGGCGTTTAAACTAGCTTTTTAAGCGATTTTATTGGCTCAAATTTGGAGACAGCTCAGAGAAATAAAGCATTGATATTGAAACTAAAAATGTGATTATAATGAGAAAAGCAGCCTTAAACATTCAAAATGCATGGTACAAATGGCTTAAAGTAACTACACACGACACCACCATAAGTGTTAGACGTGCTCAAGTAGATTTGCTTTGCTCTAAAAGAGCTATAAAGAAGTATGATCTTATAAGTATTTATATCAAATGTGCTATAAAGATGATGCTGTAGCACTTCAATTCATGTTAGCTACAGCTTAATACATAATACTGTGTAGCACAGACGTTATGACAAACTAAGTATAAGACCTACAGACTTATGTAATCTCTCAAACACAACAACAAATCGGCTCATGTCTGATTATGTTAATCTAGCAGTCGCTGTAGTAAATCGCTGGGTATTTCAAACGCAAGGTGGATGGCCGCGCCGTTAGTAAATCAGCCCTTTCATTTTACGAGGCAAACGATCGCAGGCTCCAATCATGGAAGATGCGTTTATGTTGTTTTAATGGAATGATTGCTCAGTATCTACTTCTAGCTTGATCTTTTCCAAATAATTCTGATGACTGGATTTGTCATATTAATACAAACAATTTCGAAATAAGCCAAGTAATGGATTTCTTTTGCTGGTTATTATTTCATGAACGTTGTAATCGTCTGCAATTTTGAAGATCACAGAATTGAATGACACTATTTCATCGTCTGCTGGATTTTTGTTGACCAGATTTGGGCGGGTACATGAAGACGATTCTTGTGAGAACATCTTCTGTGCCAATATATCACATTCTTCTTCTTCTTTGCTTCCACCGTTACTTTCCCTCTTCTCATTCGCTTGTATCAAATAAAGTACAGCAACGTGGCAATGGCCATCTGTCAACAAATCGCTTCCTGTGTTTCTGAATAGTTTAGAGCTCTTCAAAGCACCTCAAAATGATAAGTGTAATCTTGTTTGAAGCAACATCAGCTGCTCTTTTGCTACTACCAATTGCCCATACAAATCTACAATCAGGTAGTATCAATATTGAATGCAGATTGATCTTTTGGTATTTAATCCAGTGCTTTAAAATGAATGCTTCGAGGCTAATAGACGTTTATTTTTAAAATCATTGGTGTGGGTTCGTTATTAGTAGCGACATGATGTCTACTTGACGACCCTAGCAGCATGTCTACTGAAACGCTACAGTGCTGATCCTTTGATTCACTTTGCCATGCAACAAGAGTGGCTGATGTTTTAGTGACCATTGTCAACGGATCTTTTTATTGACCTCTAGCAAAACACGTAAAAAGTAGCATTTCCCTCTCTTTTTCTTTTCACCATGATTCCCTTCTTTGCCGAGGAACTAAGCAACATCAATGTGCTCCGTGCTGCAATAGCTACCGAACCAACATGCGATGCCGCAGAATGTCTGCAAGTCAAAGATAGCGTGCTTGTCCTAAAGGATCAGGTTGTGGCAGACTTGAAGTCGATTGATATTGCTGTATCCACTCAAAATCTCGTGGTGGCCCAGCCCAACGACTCGTCGTCCACACAGTCTGACGAAAACGACCATGATGCGCTGATACCTTGGGAGGTTAAACTGTCTCTGCTGAAACCTCCAGCTTCTCTACGGTCTCAGCAAAATGATGTCAAGGAATGGTGGACTTCCAGGCTATTACTACAGCAATCTCTGGAGAAGCAAATACGGTGCAGACACTGTGCTCAGGGGCTTCTTGATTCTGCTATCGAGTACAAGATCAAAGACTTACCTTCTGAACATTGGTACGAGCTGGTAGAGTGTTGGATTTGTCATGAAACCAAGCCTGAAGAACATCAAGCACGTATGAAGCCCATTTTGGCTCGTCCTCATGTCTTGCTAGTGGGAACTACCTATTTTCTGATACACCCCGAGAATATTGTCAAGGACGCTCTTCAAGTGGACTCTGTGGTTTCCAAGCGATCCAATGTAAGTATACTATTCCCTTTTAGCCCCCTCCCCTCTCCCCTCCAAGCAAGGATTTCAAGAAGGTCGACGATACGCTAGAAATTATCGCTGACCGATACAAAAATCCAAGATTAAAACATCAAAGTGGCATTTAACAGTTTGTGGGAAGAAAGTCGTATTTTCCAGAACAAACTACTACCATATCACACATCTATCATTATCAGCACAACGTACTGACCTTTTTTTCTTTCTTTCTGGTAGTGGGACCGAGGCACCTTGACCAAATGGATAACTGTAAATTGCTCAAAATGCGATAATGCTGTTGGAGAAGGACAATACTGTATGGAGGATGGGGAGATGCAACTGCTGGCAGTGAAGCTATTCAAATACTGTATTGACTTGATACCAAATCCCTCTGAGCAACCTGTGTTTACCGATTTTTTGGTGTCTGATCTTGTGAATACAGCCAAGATCCATGCTACACATCGATTCTTGATCCAAGGGCGTCAAAGCCAACGTATTTATGCACTGGTAAGTAGGGATATTACAACCTACAATTGGCAGAGCGCTGACAGGGTACACACATAAATATTTGCTAGATTTGGCTGTTCAACTGGGACACACACATTGTACATAATGACGGATACAGCGAAAAGAGCGACCATACACTGGTGCGAGAACGCGTAATGAAGGTAATCTATTTGGACTGTACAGAGGCAGAGAACGACGCGCATGTCACAAAGTACATTGCACTGTGGTCGAATGACAAGTCGACCGATCACTTGATCTATCCAGACGAGTACTGCCAACAGCTTGTAGAAACACTGAATCAATCGACACGTGTGCTGCCTCCTTTTATGCGAACCATCAATCATCCTGCCATGGTATTCACCAAGAACTTTTCCATTGGCTTTGTACGTCGATCCGATTAACATATAATAGGTAAGCACACACACACACACACACATAGATAGATTTGCCACTCGTTGATAATTAAAGATGGCCATTGGTGTTTGAGTTGTTACGATTTTCATTGATTGGGGGTTTCAGTTGATGGTTTCAATGCGAGTAGTAAAATCAGCCTTTTGATCATGCGCACACGCTGCTTTTTCTTTTTCTTGATGTTGAATCCCATTATGGAGAGGTTGCCATTTGAGATATCAATCAAGCTATTCAGTTTGCTCTCCACGCGGGATCTCTGTGAGGCAACGTGTGTGAATCAGCACTGGAATGTCGCTGCATCCTCTATCCTCTACAAATGCCCTTTGCTACAAACACCTCGTCAATTATCCCTATTTGCGCAGATCGCTGACAGAGCACAAGCGCATGTGCATCATCTCGACTTGACGCGGGTGTATGAGCATGCCACTGACAAAATGTTTCTTCGCCTGCATTATTTGACTCATTTAAAGCACATCAATCTATCCAAATGCACTCATCTGACACCCGCAGCCATCTATCCACTGATACAGAGCAACGCCTACCAGCTACACACATTGATACTTGCTAATTGCACCATCTCAAACGACATTTTGCACTGGATAGGCAAAGCGACTCGTCACCATCTCCAATTCCTGGACTTGAGCAATACCATGATTAAACCCTGCGTGTCGATTGACACTGCCAATCATCTGGACAGCATGTTTGATACGACCACTATCATCAAGGCCAATCTCCGTCATCTAGACCTCTCCTACTGTACATGGGTCAATGGCCAAACGGTGGAAAACATAGCTCAATGCCTGCCCAACCTAGAGCACATTATTCTGCAGTGGTGCAATCAGATAAAACTCAAGTCGATTGACATTCTGGTGCAAAAGCTAGGCTGCCTGGATACAATTGACATTCGGCACATTGAGACAATTGCCAACACAACACAGGCATGTGTTATTATGGAGAACGCGCTCTCGTTAAAGAAGATCCTATTCACCTACAAGACCATATCGACGGAAATTGTGTCATAGTAACCGCATCGTCTTGTGCCGCCAGATCCAGCGCCGCTTGCTGCTTTGATGGATTGATCACACAACACAAGTCTGAGTCTGACGTACGGCTCCATTGTTTCCCCCCATACTGCGACATTGTGTTTGCAAGCGTATAGAGACGCCAATTCATGATGGAAAACGTGCAAAATCCCAATAAAACACTGACATGTTACACTACCAAGAATTTAATTTGGGAACAATCCCATTTGGCACGGTAAAATCATGGTCCGTCCATGATGGAATATGTACCTGTTTTTCATAGTTGAAAAAGGCTTTATAAAACAAGCATTCCTTTTTTTTAGTTCTTTTTCTTTTCTCTTTCCGTCTTTTTTCATCTATACAACTCCAACATGGATGAACATGAACATGGACATGACAGTGGCATGGGCCATAGCCACAACCTAGACCCTGCCTTGTTTGAGAGCAGTGCAGCTACAAATGAACCCATTGGTCTTATCATGACACTTCACATCTGCTTTATGGTCCTGGGTAGGTTGCATTGATTCATCGCCTCAGAGCCAATTGGTCGGCTAATTCGATACAACACAGCTTTTGGCATCTTGTATCCACTGGGCATGGTTCTCGGTTTAGCAAGAAACAAGTGGCATGTGCCGGTGCAGATATTGGCAAGCGCGGTGTTTGTGGTGGGCTATTTCTTGGCCCATGCTCACAACGGAAGAAACTATGTGAGCAAATTCTCACTTGTCACATCAGTCATGCCACGTTACTTAGCTCGTTTTTGTAGGAACCTCACATTGCTCACAGATGGTTTGCTCACATCGTTATTTGGGCCGTCATTGGCCAATTTGGATTGGGTGTCTATCTCAAGCTGCACTTGGAAAAGGGCATACTGGGTAAAGTGAGACCTCTGTTGACGAAAATACACAAATACCTCGGTGCGTCCATTCCAGTCATTGGCTATGTGCAGATTGTGCTGGGCGTGATTGCCTCACTGGGTTTCTGTTATGGAGGTAAGCTGAAGTAGTCTGCCAAATCAACTTCCAGCCAAAGACTCACCATGGATACCACCAGATCATCAGGGCCAATGTTTAGCTCATTTCATCATGGGCTCGTCCTTTGTAGCTTACGGCATTGTCATGTTGCTGATGCTTCGTGTTGGAGGACCTCTGCTGATTAGAAATGGAAAGAGCCAAGAGTGGTATGATAGCTGGGTGATCCTGGCGTGGGGTATTGTCAATACGTTTACAGAACACAGGTATATAGAGATGATGGGAGCTTTTTTGAGGAATGTGGGTTTGAATTGACGCTGCTGCTTGAATATATAGATGGGGACACGACTGGAATCACGGTGATTATCAGCATACATCAATGGGTGTGATTTGGTGGGCAGCCGGTATTCTGGGTGTTGTATTGAGCAGAAATGGCAAGAGATCTGTGATTCCTTCCATTTTGATCATCTTGACAGCTGCTGCCTTCCAAGGCCATGCCCAACATGTAGCCAATTCTGGCACCATTCACAGCTATTTTGGATACATGCTGGCAGCCGGTGGATTGAGTCGCATCATTGAAATTTGCTTTGTGTGGAAGCAAGATGAGCCCACCAAGGTGGATCCATGGCAGTATCTCCCTCCCCTTGTAAGTAGACGGCACACTGGTTGGCTAGATGACATGTCTGACTGATGAACGTATGCTTGATATCTAGACATTGGTGCTGGCAGGATTCTTGTTTATGGGAAGCACAGAAGAGCAGCTTGGATACCTCAGTCTGCTGGATATTGATGTCATGTCGTACATCAACATTCTATTGTCATTTGGCTTTGTTGTGTTTGTCTTTGCATATTCGCTGATTCATCTGTGGGAGTACCTGACAAACTATCCCAACTCGCCCAACACGAATAGAGGCGGATACACAGAGGTCGTCAGTGATCGTGAAACAGTGCTGGATGCTTCTTCGGCGTTTCTGGATGATGACGATGATGAAGAGGAAGACGACTTTGGAAACCATGACAGCCATCATGAGTCAGTGGAACTCAAAAATACGAATAGATTAAATAGTGTTCCCAGAAATGCCATCATGTAAATCAGTTGGCTTGCTTATAATAAATGACATATACCATTATATTTGTGTCTTGTACCTGCATACGTGAGTATTGGGCGCATATTATACTTAAGAGTGGCTCATATCGAAAACTATGGAAGCCACCAAACAAATCAAATGCAACGTTTGTCTTGCTGTACTATAAGCTAATCGATGTACCTATCCCATACATGTTTAGTAGGCTAAAAGAAAAAAAGGGTCGCATCCATCTAGGCGACTTGTAAAGCCATTGATGTATATAAAGCAATAGAGAATCCAGCCTTTCGCACCCCAGATATTGTACATCCACTACTTCCATTTCCATGGTATGTGTGGAACAGGGCTGTAAGCGTGAGCATTTCACGAGAGTGTGTAAATCGTTTATATTGTACCACAGTTGTATTCCCTTATAATTATAATCCATTGTAGCAAGCGAAATAAATTTTCTCTTTCCTCTCTTCCTGTTCAACCTCTTTCTCTTCTTTTCTTTGCTACATCTCCAGACCCCTCCTTACTTACTATCACTATGAGATTCTTCAATAATGGACTTTCGCTAGTTCATCTTGCTACCATCTCACTTTCTCTCCTTCCCAATCTGATTACAGCTCAGCAAGCATCTGATCCAAGAAGCTATGCCTCAGCCATCATTGACTCGAATTATATCTACGTTATTGGTGGATCAACAGTAAGCAACCTCTCTGAATGTAGTATTAGAATGGCACTAATTATACTCTGCATCAAGACCACTCTAGAAGTGCCCGTCCTCAACATTAGCACTGGCATCGATATTCAAAACCCACAATGGCTTGAAAGAAAGCGAGCATCCAGCGACATTTTGAGGCCTTTTGAGAAAGGTGTTGCTTTTAAGGGTGCTGGTGGAAAAGTCTTTGCGCAAGGCGGCAGTGGAACAAGCACTGAAATGCAGAATCTGATGTCCTATACACCTGCTACGGATGGCTGGAGCAGTAAGTCTCTCTACTAATATATCGGGATCTATATTACATTTCTCATCTCATCTAATTTGCTTCATTTAGCACCTTACCAAGAGGCTGTTGATAGACCAAAACCTAGCTACATGATGACTGCCACTGTCAATCCAGCTACCAATATTGCATACTACTATGGTGGAACTCCAATCGATTACGTCGGTTCATCCTTTGTAAGTCTTGTTGTGAATTTGGTGCCTGAAAGAGCATAGTAATAACTCATCATGTTGTTGATAGTCCGCCGTCTTCACAAGCTTTGATACAAACACTGGTGTCTGGAAGAAGCTATCACCAAAGTATCCCAACGCTGTTCGTCCCGGCCGAGTATCACACAGCTCCAATATAGTGTAAGTGTCTAGATCTTGCATGAAATAGCAAATGTGATCTAACAAAATTTAACAGTAATAACCAATTATTTATCATGGGTGGTGTAACAGACGATGCTAATGCTACAACTCAAGGCGTACAAGCAGACTTTGAAAGTGTTCTTGGTATGTAGCAAGTCGACCATGTAGTAAAATCAAAGAGTTTATGCTGATAGTACTGCAATAGTGTATGATATCGCTACGGATACTGCTGTCGCTGTTGCTACACTTGGTGATATTCCACCCATCAAGCAATCGTACGTTTTTTTTTAGTGAATCATGCCATCTGATCAAGTTGCTCACATCATCAACACTAGATTCTCCACTGCTTTAGGTCTTGATGGCCATTCCATTGTCCTTTTTGGCGGCTACACTACCACAAATGAAAAGGTCTTTGAAGCTGCAAACAACGATGTTTATATTCTTGATACGTGTACCCTGACTTGGAGAAAGCAATCTGTTGGAGGCACCTCTCCTGGACCCATTTACGCTCACAATGCCATCAACATCAACAATTACATGGTCGTCATGATGGGAAAAGTAGATGAAACCAACTACAACCAAAAAGTGTACATTCTCGACCTAAAGAACTGGAAATGGGTCAACAGCTTTGATGGAGCCAGCTTGTCCGACACAATTGCACCAGGTTCATGCACATTTGACTTGCCAAGCACAGACTCTACCAACTTTTATCAATTCAACTATGACTACAGTGTCATTGATAATCCTCTTCGTCCCAAGAAATCGTCCAGCAAGGCAAAAGGTTTTGGCATTGGTTTTGGTATTCTTGCCTTGATTTTGGTTGCAGTGGGCGCCTTCTTTTTCATGAGACGTCGTCGCAACAACAAGTCTAGAAGAACATTGAACCCTCGCTGGATGCGCAATGTGCCCTCTCATACCAACAATAACGGTGGTGCTTATGGCGATGACCGCGATTATCCATTATTTGTCTACAACAAGGAGCTGGATAATGACAACATCAATAACCCCAATGTCAGAAAGCAAAATGCATTTGCTCCCAACGGTGTACGCACCTATACTGCCTCTGATCACGAGCAATGGGAGCAGCAATTGAACCGTGACGCTGAGAATCCTCGCAATGACCAGACCAGCCTCAATCGTCATAGCGATATCTGGAAGCGCATGCGTGGTCTCAATGATGAAGAGCATGCTCCAGCTGCAACACCAAACCAAAACAAGCTTTTGGATGTTTAAATCAAGTAAATACATATATATAATCCTCCTTCCTTTTCGTCATCACACGTATTCGTCCATACATATCCCACTTTTTTTTTGAATACTGAGTAATGCCACTCTTTCTTTGATATAAATATATATACATTAAGCAATGCGCCTGTAATTTTACGTGTGATACAGCTTATTGACATTTCCGATAAAAGCAATGAGCGCATTTGTAGCAAGTACTCACAGCGATTAATATTGATAAAAGAATAGAGGTAATATAAATAGGTATCGGACAATGTCTTTTATTTCTATAAAGCAACCATCGTGATATAACGAGACAATGCATGATGACAGCAGTGATTGTTTTTGTCTATATAGAATTCGAGTACATATTTTCCTCGAATTTATGGCGGCATTACCTTTTGATTCAAGATGAGTGATGCTCTTTCATTTGTTGTCAAATCATCCAGGGACCATTCTTTAGAAAGAAAGTTATTTTTGTCCATTTTATTACAAGTTCAGAAAGGGTTACCCATATAGTATTCTCATCTCAATATGGAAACTTTCAATATAAGTGGTTTACCTGTCAGGAACACAATACAACTCTGTTCCATCACATATTTCGCTTGTATACATTAGATATATTGACAGGTCCGTGCACGTTTCCATGACAACTTCCTGATCTCTTGATTTAATTGACATTTTCTCGTTTATATGTGCATATTTTGAGACGATTCTCTGCTAATTAACGCATCATGGTCGAGGCCCCATTTGAGTGTAAAACCACTGTCATTAGTAAAGACGGGGTACTAGCCTATCAGCTAGCTAGCTCGAGGTATCGCCATTCTAACTTTACGTCACTTGGAAGATCTTGCCTTGATTTAGGAAAATAATGTTAAATAGGCTCATCTGTTTTTTTTCTGATCTAAAAAAAACTTTTTCTCATTCTCTAGGCCACGCGCGACAAGATGTTGGTGAAAAGACGAGATAAATAGGCGCTAAGCTGGCAGTATAATTAAGAGGCAACATGCCGATTGATTTAGACTGAAATGTTAATTGACAGGTGAACAGGCACCAAAAAAAAACCAGGCCCGGGGCAAACGGAGTATCAGGGTTTCTTGAATCCAAATCGACTGTTTGTTTTGCCAAGCAACTCAGATGTGGTAAATGAAGAAGTTTTAGGCATAAAAATAGCTTGTTATTTATATCTACATCTGGTTCCTCTTTCTTCTCATCTGCTTTCTTTTCTCTTTTTCTTTTCTACATTCTGAACAACATCAAGGACATGAAGCTTACATCTGTCACTAAACTAGCAATTTGTGTGCTACTTGTTCTGCAATTGTGTATTCATGTAGCACATGCCCAATCCAATGTCACAGACTCCACCTCTTCGCAACCTGCTGATGACACCAAGAGCAACGCTGTTTCTGCTCAACAAGTGGATCCAACCTCTTCCTCTGCTGCTGCCGTCCCAGATGATGTAAGTACTAGCACAACAGCAAACGGCAGAACCTCAGCAACTGACCAATCTATTATATCCGCTTCATCTGACATCCCAACCACAACCACAACCACAACCTCATCATCATCACCATCACCTACTTCATCATCTGAAATCATTCCTACATCATCTGCACCTACTGAATCATCATCCGAACAACAACAGACTTCATCCGCTAGAACAACTGCCGCTCCTCCTTCGTCTTCCACTGAGGCCCCTGTATCAAGCACAACAACCGAGGCTCCTCCTCCTACTTCTACTACCGAGCCTCCTGTTACATCAGCCAATCCTACCACCGAGCAGCCTTCCTCCACTGAACAACCAACCCAACCTAGCTCTACTGAAGCACCTGCTACCAGCGATCCTGTTCCTAGCTCCAGCTCCGTAGTGCCTCCAACCTCATCCTCTGTTCCCGAAAGCTCATCTACTGTTCCTCCCGCTTCCTCGACCACCAGCAGCAGTGCGTCCCATCGTACTTCCAGAACCCCCTCTGCCAGTGCCAACCCTTCCTCAACCGCCTCATCCTCATCTGCCCCTGTTGCTTCTTCCTCTGAAACACCTACCAGTGAAGGTGATGGAGGCAGCAGCAACAAGACGGGTGTCATTGCTGGCTCCGTTGTTGGTGGCGTGGTCGGTCTTGCTTTGATTGGTGGTTTGCTTGCTTGGATGAACCGTCGTGGAGGTTGCACTAGCCGTACAAAGAACAACAAGAATGGCCTAAGTCAAGATGATTACACAATCGACATGCACCAAAACGATTTTGGCCATGGTTCCAGTGCCGCTGCTGCCGCTGCCGCTGCTGCTGCCACTGGTGGAGCAATGGGTGCTACTGCAACTCACACTTCTACCGAGCCTTTGTCGCCTTTCGATAACACACGTCGCTATGCTCCCGCCGCTGCTACTGCTGGAGGCATGTATGCGGCCAACAACACTGAGCCTTATGGAGACTACCACGAAGCCTACAGCCAAGCTGGATACAGTCAAGGTGGTTATAGCCAAGAAGGATATAGCCAAGATGGATATAATGGGTATGGTCAGCAACCTGAATACGGTTACTATGATGGGGGTAACTATGCTGCTGCAGGCGCAATTCCCGGTGCTGCTGGTTACGATAGCAGTCGTCATGAAGTCAACAACAACATGTACGCTAATAACAACTACGATCCCTCATATCAATCAAAGCATTACTCGGATCTTACTTCTCCTACAAGTGCTGGTAATTTGTCTGAGGGATACTCTTCTGTTGACAAGCCTAATGTCAAGGACTACAACAGCAAACCTAATGAAATGTAATTTTAAACTACACTTTACCTATTATCCACCTTTGTACTTGTAACTTTATTATACAAAATTTTATACATAATACATATATACTACATATACTTTTTTTTTACTATAGAATCGCTCCACCTTAAATAAACATCAAATCCCTTTGTTTATCTCTTTTAATTACTCTTGTTTGTTGTTCTTTTCTGCTTGTCATACTTCAATGTTGATGATTTGAACGGGGGGACAATGATGGGGCTCTTTATGCTTGATTGATTCAAGTCTGAAACACAATGATGGCTGGGCGCTAAACAAAGTTTATTTGATTTTAGAAGGGATTTTGCCTGATGCCGAGTCAACTAATGCAAGTAAATGCCTGAAATTGCAACTTGTTGGCAGAATACTTGGTAATACACACTCTTTTGTTTATGTGTGCATTGCTAAAACTATTATCCTGATGCAGCCTCAAACAATAGTTAGCGCGCAATTACACGCCCTTATCCAATCTACCTATAAAAAGCCACCAAATGTGATGAAAATAGCAATTGGCGTCAGCATGCGATGGGATTTGGTGCACTTGACCTATTCAAGCCTCCCACAAGTCTCAATGAGATCATTAGAGCAATCCGAATGGTTCGTTTATCGAGTCTGCTAATTGCCACCCATTTAAAACGAGCACGAGCAAAATGGCACATAATACTACGAGTTTCATATCAATCTATGAAGAACGAGTTTATCGCTTTCTGAAATACCACGTCAAACATATTTGATGTGCCTTAAGGAAATTGACCATGCTCCTAAATTCAATCGGATAAAGGTCATTCACTAGGCGCTCATATTAGAAGGTGTTGTCGCCATTGAAAGCAGAAATTCTCTGATTCAGCGTATGAGAAGCGATAATTTCGTTAGTTGCAATGCCCAGCGGAGATGTAGGAAATTCAGGCACCAATTTGTTCCACATGAATTGTGATATCGTATCTTTTCGACCAAGATATCTATGTGTAGGCATTGGTATTGACTGAGAAATGCTGTTGAGCATGAGGGGGTTTCACTTTAATAAAAGATGATAGTATAAAATGAGTAGAGAGGCTATGATAGTACAAGAATCAACCGAGAATTTTGGAAAAAATCATGTATGATGTCCAACCTGGAAATGTCCCAAAATACTCTTAAAAAGTCAAAAACCAGTGCAGAATCCAGGTTTTGCTGGTGCTCCGGGTCAAAATGACTCGTAATGAGTCCTGGAAGCATGATCGTGTTTATTGAAGCACTTGATAAAGGCATATGATGAAAGAAAATGGGATTCTGGCATTTGCATGTGATTATGATGATTCGTTTTTTTTTTGAAGCATTGATCTTTCACAGTAAATTCAAGCATTAAGCTGTCGCCAAAAGGTTGCATTGCTTAATAATCTTGAATAGATGATTCCCAATCAGTAGACAAATCACTATTCAATAGAACCGGCATTATGAAATTTCAGGCATATGATATTAACGAAATTTCGTCAGAAATTCCGCAATAATAAGCGATAAAACGTTCATACTACTGTATATACATGCAAATCGCCATACCAAGAGCAATAGCCTCACTTTCAGCGAGATGCTTTTAGAGATGGAACGGTACAGATAATCGCATTCAGATGCTTCAAGAGGAGCCCTTCTTTTAGGGCTATCTACGTCGAAGCCAGACAAATGTTTACAACGCAGCGTATGAAGATCATGCTGATAAATTGGGCATTCATTCGCTTGGCTGATCAAAATGAAGGTTGCATTGCAGGGCCCAGTAAATCAGAAATGATCCAGACTCTTGTCTATATTTTATTAGCTAACCTTATGCGATTAAAAAAGAAACTGTCATCTGGAATCCATATGTCAAAGCCGTGGATTAAATGCCCAACAATAGGAGCAAACTCGAGATTTTCTTGATTGTTGTATTGTGCTCAGGAACAACAGATGTTCATTGTCTATTGGGGTTTTGAATTAAAAGGGAGATTTTTAATAACAAGAAATTAATACTGATGAAATCAGGGTTCTATGAGTCTGTCTTGGATTCACATGTGAAAGAAACGCAGATTACTCAAAGATCGGTAACTGTCAAATGCTAATTTCTTTCCAAACTGTGCCAAGGAAACCTTGTCATGCCTGTTATCAATCACAAATGTAATGCATGCCGTATATACATATTATGTGTTGAATAGTTTACCTTGTGTCAAATGTCCAATCAAATCGACAGCATGCTGCCTAGCTACTTACTACTAGTCAATTAACCCCATTTCTATACACATGTATCTTGTTTATTTGTATCATCCAGATCCGCCTGGGAGCATATACCTCACTCTTACCAAGTGTTTTTGTATCACCAATGCTTTTGTGTCACTGTATGGTTCGATAAACATATGATGATATAAAATATGCAGAGCGATACGTGATGCTGCATGAAGAATTCAAGGTCTGTGTGCCTCTATTTCGAGTATTATTTGTATCTATCTTAAAAATAGCTATATCTCTCTCTCTTCATGTCGGAACCGACCCTAATTTGGGAAATAAAACATAGTCAAATAGCCATCGCGTGGCAAATGCAAGTGTAGAAGGGGGGATCAAAGAAAAGCCAAGATTCAGGAGTTTTAGTTGGTCCCCTTTGATACGCCCAACACTCATGATAATTATAGATTTCCTGCTATTATATAAAGAAGCAGTGATCTATTGTGTTTCCCCATCTTTCTTTCTCTTTCTTATCACTCATACAATGACCCGCTGGTACAATGCCCCCTTGCAGTTACATCGACGCTGGAAGCAATCGAAATTACATCTCAATAAGCGTCAAATCGATAATGGCAGATATTCGATACTAGATCAAATCGGTCAAGGTGCATCGGGCATCGTTCATCTGGCCGTTGCAACCAAGACAAACAAGAAATTTGCCATCAAGGAGATGAACAAATCAAGGCTTCAAAGACGCTACCATCAATCGCAACTCATTAACAACCGAAAGCCGCTGTATCCTGAATCCAAGAAGCGCAAACTGGAAGATGTGGTGGAGCTGCAAATCGAAGAAATCGAGATATTAAAGCAACTGCCAGCACACTTGAACATTATTCGATTCATTGAGGTCATTGACAATGATCCTGACAACGAGGACTCCATATTTATAGTTACCGAAATTGCAGAAAATGGCATTATTATGGATGTGACACCTCATGCAGTGACAAAGCCACTATCTGAAGGTCAATGCCGCGAAATATTCTCCCAATTAGTGGATGCG
The DNA here is from genome assembly GCA_010203745.1 of Mucor lusitanicus. Classification (NCBI taxonomy): domain Eukaryota; kingdom Fungi; phylum Mucoromycota; class Mucoromycetes; order Mucorales; family Mucoraceae; genus Mucor; species Mucor lusitanicus. Next base: position 2,269,301 of record JAAECE010000005.1, on the reverse strand, counting down.
GTTGAACACTGTAAGTGCTGGATGGGAGCGAGCCATGACAGTGACACTCATACATGCAGCGCAGTGCATTTAAATCATATAGTCCACCGAGATATAAAGCCTCAGAATCTGGTCATGTCAAATAACAACACTGTCAAATTGATCGATTTTGGAAACGCCACTTGTATTACAGCCGACACACTCAGCTCTACAAGCAGCAGTGTGGGTTCTCCTGCATTTATGGCCCCTGAATTACTGAAAAGAGGTATAACAGAGTAAACATTCGACTAAAAATAGTAGAAAATACTTACACCTCTACTCTACGTTTGTAGCTGCACGACGAAATCAAGAACACAATGTATCTCCTACATGTGCCGATCTGTGGTCAATGGGAGTGACACTGTATTGCATAGTCTATGGGCACTTGCCATTTGAAAAAGCAAGCTTGATGGATCTCTACAGCGATATTCAAAACAAGGCGTAAGTGACACTGCTCAATCTCTGCTAGTGTATTCTTGTCTTACTGATGCTTTCATTATCTAGTATTGATCATTCTGATAAAGTGGATCCCAGTCTGCGAGACCTTATCGACAGATTGCTTGAAAAGAATCCTCAAAACCGAATCACAATACAAGATGTCAAGGTACTGTATTATCCTCACTATGCAGGACGAATTTCAATTTTTATTGACAGCATGTTGTATTTTTAGACACACTCTTGGTTGCAGAAACAATAGCTATACAGCCTACACCATTCATATTCACATATATAGCCACCTTTATACCTACGCACTACCTACATCTGTATACATAGACTCATCATCAACATTTATTGTACCCATTACCATCATTTTTGCCATACTAATGCCTTTTTACATGTAACATTATTGCACACAATTACTACCACACACTGCTACCCTATAATAATACTACACCACTACTACTGCTACTACTATACATATACCACTCTATGCCAAACAATGATAAATACACCCTCATTCCTACATGTACAAATACAAATTCCCCTCTCCAATCCTTTATTTTTATTCTACTACATAGTCATTCCTTGCACAAATTACAATAAACTAGATGCTATATTTAACCTTTTCTTCTCCTGGATGAAGGCCAAATACATCAACATCCCAAGAAAGATACGGATCGCCCAGTCTACGTGTAGGATGGTTTTCAATCAACTTGTTGATGCGTTCAAAGTCTTGACGTTCTAGTCGGACATCCTTCAAGTTGGATATAATTCGTGATGGAGTCACTGATTTAGGTAATACAGCATAACCTCTCTCAATTCCCCATGAAATCAGGATCTGTGCGGCTGTGGCATTGTACTTGTCGGCAATGGCAATCTAAAAAAGTATCAAGTGGTTGAGTACATCAATGCAGATGGACAAAAAAAAAAAGCTTTACATACAATAGCTTCATCTTTCATTAAAGGAGAGTCGCTGCTTCCTAAAGGCGAATAGGCACTTACTATGCACAATGACTCGGTTAATCATCTGACTTGTAGTTGGGCTTGAGCTTTACACTTACATAGAATTGCATGCTTCTGACAATAGTCAACTAGTTCTTGCTGTGGCAAATAAGGGTGCAATTCAACTTGGTTTACTGCAGGAGGGGTTTTGGCAGTAGTTGCCAGCTTCTCCAAATGTGGAATGTCGAAATTACTGACACCAATGGCTCTCAGTTTGCTCCCAAGCAATTTCTCCATTTGCTACATAACACTGACATTAACCTCGGACCTCTTTCAGCACTAAAGACCATCGCTTACAGCATAAGTAGTGGTAAAATGCGTGTCGTCTAATAATACAATGCCGTCTTCGCCTCGAGGTTGCTTTACATCAGCAGGCTGAAAGGATACTGGCCAATGCATCAGGTACAGATCAAGATATTCCAGTTGCAGATTCTCGAGCGATCTCTCAAATGCCGCTTGAACAAGCTCAGGGCGATGGCAAGTATTCCACAATTTCGTAGTAATAAACAGCTCCTCGCGAGGGATATTGCTGTCCTTGATGGCTTGTCCCACCTCCTTTTCATTGCCATCTGTATGTATACCATCAGCTTGAGCTTGCCATTTTGTATGCCATGTGATTCACTTACAAACAAATGCAGCGTCAATGTGTCTATAACTGAATGTATATATATAAAGGAGTCTGAGAAAACACAGAAAATTCATGGTTACAATGTACAACTACCCAGCCTCAATTGCTGTCTTGACCGCATCATAGACTTCTTCTGGTTTGGATCGCCAAGTACCTAAACCGATAGCTGGAATGTTTGCACCTGTATTACTATCACATCTAGTTAGACTAGCAGCTTAGGGCAAGAAATCCACTGATCTTACAGCTTAAAAACGCGGCTATTCGACATTGCGTGTATATCTGCAGGTAAGAAATAGAGCGAAAAGAAAGAACAGAAAACTGGGATTCACTCTTTAAATGATTCTACACGATTACATAAGCAGTTCTCCGCTCAAACCTTGGTGGAAATTGAGGCTGGATCATCTGGTGGCACCAAAAAAGGTGTCTTGATAATAGGCAGTGTTTAATAAGCTTTTTGTCAGCATGGTAAAGGAGATCATGAAACCTCTGTCACGTCAGCTCTATGTGTTTATTATGGCCTTTATCATAAATCTCTCTTTTTTGCTCTCTTTTTCTTTCATTTGTTGCCTATAGTCGATTCAGAAAATGAGCGATGCTTCCACATTAATTAGTAAGTTGTATCACCTAGAGTGATCTACCATCATCCCATTCATTGTATTGTATAGACAAAAAGTCCGATAAGTTCATGAGCAAGATCAGATCAAAAATACCACCGTTACCTCAGATTCGAACCACCTTGAAAGCAACGATTGCGACCTTGATCAGTCTCATCTTTGTCCTGAATAACAACACAAGAGCATCGATAGGCACTGCTAGCACACTAGTGACGCTGGGTACTCTGCTGTACTTTCCAGTCAAGCCAATTGGTAAGGATTGCAGCATTTGACATGGACGATTGATCTAACGGATCATTTTCTAGGAACGCACATTAAAGTGAGATCCAATAAGCCAACCTTCCTAGACAGTGATTGCTAACCCGTATTTTTCAATGCTCTAGATAGCCATACAAGGCGTGTTGAGTGCTTCGATAGGAGCAGCGTGGTGTTTGTTGGGCAACTACCTTGCCAATCTTGCTAGAAATCCAGCCGTTGCAAACCCTATACAGCCAGCATCTAGTGCAGTATCTGCTGTATTCTGTACCGTGTTGATCTTTGTCATTGCCTATGTCAGGACTAAATACCCTCAAAGTAGGATTGAATGATACACATGTGGGTGCTTGTGTGTTGTACTTATGTATTGTTTTTAGTCTACTTTGCAACCATCTTTGCTGGCATGATTGGCTCTGTAAGCATACAACGCAATCATATTACACGCACATTTATATTCATTATCTCTTGCTTCATTTATAGTTTTCGCTTACTGTGAACGCTTCTGCTCCTGGATTCCAGACAAGCATCACGGTAAATAGACCATGAAGGAGGAGGAGGAGGCGCAATCCCTTATCGTGTAACCGATGACTAAGAGATGATTCATGCATTTTTAGTTGAATTTCTTCAAACCCTTACTATTCGCATCTGCTATATCGTTGCTCGTGAATGTGCTCATATGGCCCGAAGACAGCGCAACCCATTATTTTCAAGTGCTGGATCAGACATTGCAAGATTACTGCTCCTTTTATCAAGAGACAACCAAGGCATTTAAGGCATCTCAGCTTCTGGACGTTGAAAAAAGACCCTCATTCTCAAAATTACGCAGCAAGCTGCAAGGAGCACTCATCAAATTGGTCGACAGTCAGCATGATGCCGAATTCATTGTCTTTTACAGCAGACTCTCGCAATCAGACATCCGAAACGTAACACAGAAAGTGAAGGAGATGCGCACGCCGCTGCATGGCATTGGTGTCAGCTTGTTGTGCAAGAACCAAGCAGCAGCCTCTGACGACGAGACAAAGGACCAGGCACCAAGAAACACACCTGCGGATGTCGAGTTGGAGAAGGCGACCAATGATTTGATTGAGGCATCTATCACGGCTTTGAAGGAGTGCAGCTTACGAGTGGACACATTCAAGGAAAGACCTCGCTCATTGAAAAGCACCATTTTATGGCCATTCCCTCGTCTTTTTGTATCCAAGCCTACATCCACCATCGAATACACCATGTCCTCTGAAAAAATGGAGCCCTTTATATCAGCCTTCGAGAGTGCATCACAAAAGTGGCGTCTGGAAAACAACAACAAGCAAGACATGACACAGCAAGTCGCCTATCTATTCCAATTCAACTTGCTTGGATTTGCAAACAGCATTCAGTCAATTGCATCACTCATTGAAAAACTGGATTTGACAAGGCCACAGAGAAGAAAGTTCTGGTTTCCCAAAATGTCTTTAAGAAGATGGCTCAAACCATCTGTCAGCAACAAAGCTCAGTTGGGTGGGCAAATCAATTCTCGTATTTCGATTGCTGAGAGCAGCTTGTATGGAGGGAGTAGCACTGATGATGGTGATTTCAGAAAGGAGCAAGACAGCGAATTAGGCCTTACACATGGTATGCCGCAATCCAAATTTGAACAAGAGAATGACCAGGAAGAAGACGCTTATGTGTGCGCTATGAACCGTATTGATAGACCGTGCCCGCGAGACCCGGATGTCGATGCTCCCGTGACACTTGCAGAGAAGTTTTTCAGCCATCTTAGCAAATTTTTTGACTGGATTTACAGCATGGAAACGATCTTTGCAGTCAAGACAGCAGCAGGGTTCATCATTCTCTCTATTCCAGCCTATCTCCCTCAAAGCGTCGGTTGGTTCACTAGTTGGGGTGGACAATGGGTTGCCAATACATTGCTAATGTGGATGATTCCTATGGCGGGCATGTTTAATTTCACGTAAGTTGATATCAGTGTTGTATACAATGTTGAAGCAGTTTACTAATTTGATCACAGACTCGCTTTTGGTCTTTTAGGCACACTGTGTGGTGGTGTTTTGAGCATCATTGTTTATGAGATTGCTAGAGGAAATCCCTATGGTTTAGCTGTGCTGACATTTGTAGTCATGCCTCCATTCCATTACATATTCTTTACAAATCCGGCCTACAGCTTCTTTTCTGTCATGACTCAATATGCTTATTTGATGGTACGTGCTTGTATCTAATTATGAATTGCAGCGTTTTAACTGGCTTATGCAGATTATCACTACTGGATACCAAACTTCCCTTGCTGGAGGTGATCAAACAAATGTCATTGAAATTGCAGCAGGAAAGGTAATTTCTGAATATTTGTATAGGTTTGCGTAATGTTGCTTACTGATTTATTGCGTGCAGCGAATGATGTACATTGTGCTTGGTATTGTAGGCTCTTTCCTCATCAATCTAATTCCACGCCCTGTCACTGGCCGAGTGGAACTTCGCAAGAGGATAGCACGAACATTTTACGACATGAGTGTGGTGTATGGCATCATATTCTCGGACATTCTGTCAAACCACAACAACGGAGCACCATCCACAACCTCAAACCAAATCAAGGCATTTAGACAGCTCACTGTACACCTGCAAAGACAACTCAAAGATGAACAAACCTATCTGAAACTGTCCAAGCTTGAGCCACCATTGAAAGGAAAATTTCCCTTTGCTACCTACCAAAAGCTGATTGAGAAGCTCAACAACATGGCTGACCTGCTTGAAGGCATGGCTTATACCTCTCGATACATGGACGGAAGCTGGAGAAGTGGACTAATTCATGTGTTGAATGAAGAAAAGCTCGATTATGTTGCCTGTCTCTTGACAATCATGCGTCAATTGTCTGCCACGTTGCTTGCCAAAGTGCCTTTACCGCCCTATTTGATCTCACCCGACGATCTCAAAGAGAAACTGTCTCAAAAGTTGTGTGCTGTCATTGCCATGCATCCGGAGCAGGTTCAAAACGACACTTACCCTAGCTATTGTGCGTATTCAGTGGCTTCCTATATATTTACCCAGGAATTGAATGAAGCAGCTGCCTGTGTTGAAAACTTGTTGGGTGTAGAGAATCCTCAAGTTTGGTTATATAGAAATGCTTGATTAACACCAATGGTACCATAGCATCCCCCCCCAATAAATCAGTCGCCAGCGTTGTATAATATTGACATTTTACCTGAATATACCTTGTATTTTATTCATAATCATTAAAACGTCATTGGCATAGCTACATGTGCGTATTGTGGTTGCTACGGTACTATTTTCTGTAGGCCAGCGTCAGTGCAAACCATTTTCACCTTGGCTATTTCCTTTTTGATCTTTACATGCCCCTAAATACCAGCAAAGCAAGCAACATAATTGGAGTAATGAGGGCGTCTCTTAGCAAAGCGCAAAAAAAAAAAAAAAAAAGATACACGAGTAGATGAAAGTACATTTATCACAAAACGAAACAAGTAAAATCTTCATCTAGATATAACAAAATCTCGCAAAAAAAAAAAGGATATACCACAACTGACTGTAACGGTATGTCTAACCTAATAAAAACTACAAGCGATCAAGTAAAAATGCATTTTTTTCACGAGAAAGCAAAATCCAAGTCGAAACATTCAAAACAACTTGGCAACATGAGACCTCCTCATTCGTTAAATTGATTATTAGTTACACGCATACTAAGTCCAACAGCAATTGCACTGCATCCTGACATAGAGTTTTTTTATATGCACGCTAGAGCTTTGAGAATATCATGTTCCTAGGACAGTTTTTTGCTCTGATTCCGAATCTGCAACTCATTCTTTTGTAGCTACCATGGTTCCTGACAAAAGTGAGATTTGAGATATTTTCGAAATTTTAGGCTGTGGTACTAGTAAAAGTCTTTTAATTTGATAGAAATACCCCAAGTTTATATAGCTTAATCAAAAGGGGTGCACTTTTTTGACTAGGACGTACTTTGTCTAGGGTTGTAATAGATGATCTGCACGAGTAATGATCAAGAAAGGTGCACATGCGTGATTTTCGAAGGGCTCTACACTCGAATTTTACTAGGTGAATGCAAGTAGCGTAGAGCTTAATTATTGTTTGGGATTCAATTCTCTATCGGATGGTATAGATGTCATATAAAAGTTTTGACCTTTGTCACAAACCCACTGCTTGAGGGACACGAAATTTCACATTTTGAGTAGATTTATGAAGGGAATGCATATGTGGTACCCAAAACTGTTGGATTGCACTACGTGTAGATCTTCCTTGGTCGTTATTTAGCGGGTTTTTGTTAGGTGGTCAGTTAGCAGTTGGTCAGTAAGTTAGAAAGTTTGGTAGTCTTTTCAAAGTAGGGTTGAGGTACTTAGCAGATCCGGAAAAACTGGTTTCGCCGAAAGCACGTTTTCAAATGAGTTCATGGAGAGAAGATTGGTTTGGAAATAGAAATTATTACTATAGAAAACTGCTTTGATTAAGTAGCCATCGATTGATATATATTTTTCCAGCAACGGTCGTGTATTCATTGAAAAAATGGGTAAAGCTTATTCGCTTATTCCGAGAATTTTCATGGGGGAAAAAATGATGTGAAAATCACATATTTGGGTAAAAAAGCTTGTTTTTTGCCTCTAGAGATTCAGAATTGCGACGGATAGTTGAGGAATATGTTGTTTGCGGACAACATCTAGTTTGATCTGGTAAAGGAGGTCCTTTTTTTTTCAGCTATCAGGCATGTCTAGCATCAGGATTGGCTTGTACCTTGTCATTTGCCACCCTAAAAAGGCAATCCATCTTTCTACACACGACATTGTTTTTGAGTGAAACAGAAACCCCCAAAAACGTATATGTGACCTTCCTTAAATCATAAAATCGAGACCACCCTCCATATAAATAGGTTTTTGGAGTATTTATTTCATCTATATAGATATCATGGCACTGCCTACAGAAATCATAAACAAGATATTCACTGAAGACGACATTAAAATCAAAGAATTGCTTCAACTTCAGCTCACTTGCAGACATTGGAGTCCTATCGCCCAGAAGATTTTATATACTTTTATAGATTTTGAAGACGAAGATGATCGCGATGAAGAATACACCCGTGAAGAGGCACTCCAAAAAGCCAAGTTACTGATACGAACGCTCGTTCTTCCCAACAACCAAAGCAGATTTTGGATTAAAGCTATTCATTTTGGCCGAATGCTAGATTTTCAGTTCGAGTCTATAGCCCAGGATCCGCATTCCAATATATCATTGCTTGCACACTTATGTCCCAACATACGCCAAATATCTGCCGACCCAACGACCTTCGATTTTTACCAGCTCTTGACACAATTACATTGTGAAGGGTATTTGCAGCATCTGAACGATATCAACCGGCCGGAATTCACTGACTCATTCGATGGAGCTCTGTGGATCAATTATGATAATATGTTACGAGAATTCAAGCACTGTATCAAAGAGATTCAGATACTAAATACTCACAATTTGGGCTTTCCAGACTTCATGGCCAAGGCGCACCCCATCACCCTTGACAGCTTGCATGATTTTGAGGCGTTGGAATCATTGCACGTTGTGGAGTTTGCTAGGATGAAGTTACATCAATTACAAGAGTACATTTGCAAATGTGTTTCTCGAGTACGCAGCATCGAAATCCACATGGAAGATGGGAGTAGTATTGAAACTCTGGGTTATGTGAAAATGTCAGTAGCTCAACCACATCAGCAAGTGATGCAGCTCGATTTGGGGCTCCATGGACCTATCACTCATGATGACATGCTTTGTATGATGCTTCACTATCCGTCGCTCTTTAGTCTCCAGTTTGCAATAAGAAACGGGTCACTTGGTGATGCATCCGTTCCTGCCGACATTGCAATTATCTATCAGTTCGTAGAGTATTTGTTTACAATTCCTTTGGTTAACTTTAATGATATACATCTCAATACTGGTGATATCTCTCAACTCACATCCTTTGTTGCAAAATCAATTCAAGTTAAGAAATTGCGTTTCTCAGTTTTGGAACCAACGGACGAAGACCAAGCGTTGATCAGCCTGGCCCACATATTAAAATATCCAAAAGCAACTGCTGATAGCAAAAACGAGCTAATCAAGACCAGCTCATGCATTTTTGAAGTGAAACTATTATCCTGGCGCCCACAACAAATGCTACTCAGTCATGCTTTGAATGTATTCAAGGCACGAGATGTCGAAAAGCTCATCCTTGGACCAAGCTATCAAGAAGATACCACATTACCAATCCAAATCACCCACGATATGATTGATGCCATCCTTGATAATTACGGAATGTTGAAGAATCTGACATTCACGCTGGTCGAATTTCCAGAAGACACACCCGCTACATTGGTTCCAGGACGAAGGAAGTATCTAGATACCTTGGCTTTGCAGAACTGTGTCATAACTTCAGGCTATCTTGCTGAATTGTCTCGTCGGCTTGAGCATGTCAATAAGTTCAAATACCTGGATATTGGCATAGATGAATATTACCTGAATAGTGAAAACGCAAAGATCAGTGTCCACATGCCTCATACTACGTTCAACACTATCAGGCTTGAGTTTCCAGCCATTGGACCTTACCTCATCAAGATCACCACAGTCAATGCTTGCGTCAGGATCAAGACTTCGCACGAACAAGGATTGGTGGCATTATCAGCACAGGAGTACACCCAACTCGAAAATGCAAAGGAAGCTTACCAAGTGGATGTCGTTTGCCATGCCGTTAATACCATCAGCACTATTTATGGCTTATTCAATGTGTAAAGTAAACTTGTAGCAAAATAAAGTTTTCACGGCTTTCCGTTTGACATTTGACCAATGCAAGCGTATTGCAGAATTGCTTGAATCAAGAAGCAAGAAGCAGCATTTGATCGGCAGTGTGGCCATCACAATCTATGCGATCCAATGCTGTGGAAAGTGGATGTCAGACACAAGATCAAGTAGAAAAATGTCTACAGTAATACTCTTGTCTGGTTGGTGGAGCAGCCGATACACCTATCAATCCACAGACATCTGAGGGCCCAAGTCTACGTCATTTAAGGTCTTCTATAGTCACGGATGGTACGCGTTTCGTACTTGATTTTAAAGAGAGTATTTTCAACCAACCTGTGCCTTTTCCTTACTCCATCATACACAACAAAATGTCTTCTGTTCAACAACAACAGCAACAGCAACAGCAAAAATTAACTGAAGAGCAATCCAAGAATAACTTGGCTCAACTTGGCGCACTTGAGGAGGACGATGAGTTTGAGGAATTTGCTGCTGAAGGTATGTGTGTGTGCACACAGGCAAAAAGACATTGAGCGTAGTATCACTCAACGTGTACGCAGATTGGGGAGAGAACGAGGAAGATCAAAACGATGCTCACTTTTGGGAAGACAACTGGGATGATGATGATGTCGAGGATGATTTCTCAAAGCAGTTGCGGTAAGCTGACCATGACAATAGCTACAAGATGGCCATCTAACTCAACATGTGTATTGTGCAGTGCTGAGCTCGAGAAGGAACCCAGCCAACCTCAAGCTATGAAAATGTAAATGCCATCCTTCCAACTCACTGAAAACGAATTACTATCACCCTATTACTTCATCTTTATATATACAATCAAGCTCAATCCTACAGCCTTACAAGCAGTGTACAACAAAACTTCAAATAAACACCTCAACATTTGATTATTTGGACTCTTTGCTATTTGCAATTCATTTCATTTTATTACTCGAAAGGGGGGAAAATTGAAGGGATATTATTCATGATGAAAAAAGATATGTACATATGGGACAGCTACAGAGATGTGTATAGAAAATGGCGGTTTTGCGATGGGGGGAGAATGCTGCAATGAGGATACAGCCGTAAGCTAGACTTGACTGGAGGCGCTTCATGGGGTGATGTCAAAGAACAAGGTGTGGCACTGGATGCGGTGTGTGTGGGGATCGATTCGAGAATATTCCATGCTGATTGATTTAACTCCAAGAGCTTGAAATGAGATCCTTTTGGACATAATCATCATAAGTGACATTGGAGATGCCAAACAAGGTGGATGATCTGCGTCTCTTTTCATTTGCACCTCCAGCAGAAGAGGCCACTGCTGCACCACCAATCGGAATAGGCTCAGAAATAGAGTTGTGTCTGCCTAATGGCATGGATTGAGAAGCAGAGAACTTGGACAGCATGCTATGATTGTCGTTTTGCAATTCTTCCGTGACAGACGGTCTGCGAGAATCTGAAGCAGAATATTCGCTTTCAGAGGAATGTCGATTGGCGTTGCTATTGGCGTTGCTATTGGCGTTGTTACGATTGCTATTGTTGGGATTCTTTGTAATGCTTTCACGAATGGTATTCAATATTCTTGTAAACATAATCAAAAGAAGAAGAAGAAAAAAGGTTATCAAAAAAGAGAAGAAAAATGAATGGTGTGGGATATTTTTATACATCAAAATTTGCATTAAAAAGTAAATCTGGACGAATGAAATCTATAGTTCTTCGTCTTCGTCAGGGATTGGTGCTGTCATTAAAGAGGCAGCATTAGGAATATTGAATTGGAATGATTCATCCAACATGGCATCGTCCTCGTCAAACAGATTATTGCCAGCATGTCCACCAGCTTGTCGTCTGGCCTTCTTTTGCTGTGCTTTCAACTGCTTCTTGAGCTGCTGGTTAGTCTGAGGGTTCAATTCTTCCTCTGTGTGCGAGACAATATGCTGAGGTCGACTGATGGCGTTCTTCTTTTTCATGGTCAACATCTTATCCACCTGAATAATGGGCTGTGATGTATTGCCGTTGCCCTCGGTAATCATGTCGTCAGCCGTCGTGTCCATCGATGTATCCATACTATCCATATCAGCATCATGCATCATATCAATATCGTCATTTGCTTGCTATTGTCAATAAACAGTTAAATTAAGGTTTCCATGGCAACGAGATGGACACCTACCATGACAACACTGGATCCAAATTCGTTACTTGATTTGAGTCCAGACAGAACAACATCAGCAGATGCGAGGTCTAAATCTAATTCTTTACCCCATGAATTCACGACGGAAGCCTCAATATGACTCTTCTTGGAAGAAGGAGGAATGGTATAGTACGGAATTTTGCCGCCATTCCAATCGGTTAATACATGACGAGCGACTTGATGAGTATCAGCAACACCTCCCTTTTTTCAAATCAATGAGTACTAGAATATATATAACAAAAAAAAATCATCCAACCTTTTTAAGTTTACCACGTTGTTGAGCCAATAACACTAGGAATTCATGCGCATTATTGAAATAAGCGACATTGTACATTTTCATCAGCTGTTCTGTCGTGCATCTTGAAACAATCACTTCGACAGGTGTAATAGGATCGTCCAATAACTCGACCTTGACACAATTTCTCAGTGTGATTTCAGCTGCATTCTGTCCGTCCTGGCCCTGCTGAGCAAACACGATACCAGGGCAATCCAGCAACTTGATGTTTTTGTCCAGCGTGATTTGTTGAGCGACTTTGGTGAAACCGGGCGTGGATCCAACACCACAGACTTTGGATCGCTTGAGTGAATTGATGACTGAGGATTTGCCGACATTGGGATAGCCCACAATACCCACTGTGATGGACGTCTTTAGGTTGATGTTTCGGCAGTAGTTCTTCAATAGCTTGATCAGTGTGTCAGCACCCAGACATTCGGCCGAGTTCAGCATGTTGCTGCTAGCTGCGTCAGTGGATACGTTGGACTGGCTCAAGTTGTTGCGCTGGCTCTGTGTGGATGCTTTGAATGCGATGGCTGGATATTCGTTTCTCAGGTACTTCAGCCATTGCTCGACGTTCTCTTTGGGCACTAAATCAATCTTGTTCATGACGAGGATGATTTTCTTCTCGAGACCACTGTCCATGACCATGCGCTCGACACTGCGAGTACGGGTGCCCAATGGATCACGAGCATCCAGCACTTCCAAAATGACATCGGCATTCTCCAGCACCTTTCGGAACTCTCTGTAGTAGGCCTTCTTGGAGTTGTCCTTTTGTCCAGTGGCTGCGGCATCTGTGATGACTTTGCCATCCTCATTCTCTCCAACGGTTTCGTCGAATTCTTGACTACGCTTCTCTGCACTCTTGACCATGTCAAAGATGTTGAGGTTTCTGTTTTTGTTTTGCAAGTTTTGTCTGGCCAGATCTTGACGTTCTTTGTTGCCGGCAATCTACATGTACATTTAGAGTGATCGTCCTGACGTTTGGATGCTGATATCTATTACCTTTTTGCGATTGGCTTCCTCCTTGTTTTGCTTCTTTTGCTTAAAGTTGGCAAAGTTGGGTACGCCGGGATCCTTCTTTCCCTCTATTTGAATGATCGATTGATCAGCATTCGAATGGTTGCTGTGCTCCATGCATTTGATACTTTACTTGCTCCGTTCAAACGATCAGCATTGCGGTTCTTTTTGCTTTCTATCACATTAAAATCAGCTTCAGTTGTTTTACCAAAATACACTCGTCAATCACATACTGATTCCTGCCATATTGACCAAGACACAATGACTATAGAAAGATGTACAAATTTTTTTTCGAGAGAGAGAGGAAAAACTTCAAAAGGGATGGCTTTCATGATCTCTCACTGTGGCGGTCACAGAAGGTCACAGATGCAAGAATGAATAAGCAGATCAAGGACCTGAAACTTGGCGATATGATTCTATACTTGAGTTGACAAATGTGTTGTTTATTATATACTTTATTCAAATGACGGGGTAAAATGATGAAAATTCTAATTTGCAGTTCTTTTTCGGTTTAAAATCGAATGCCCATATTGGGTCTCTCAAAGTTAGGTGTCATGGATCCTAATTTGACATTTTGCTGTTGCTGAGGATTTCCAGTCGACATCATGCTGGGCAGAGGCACTAGACTTCCTTTGCGCTGTCTCTCCACAAACAGAGGAGGCGATTTCTGGTAAATGTTGCTTGATTTGGAGAGTTTTGGGGATGGCACGATAGGATGCATCATGGGCTCAGGCGAAGCTGTCGTAGAGGATTTGGAGGCGGTCAAACGTCGCAATGCAGATGTGGATGGGGAAGGTCTCGACTGGAAGATGCCCTCGTCTTCGTCATGCGATTGTCTGCCTGATGATGGCGATGTTGTGTAATGTGTAGGAAAGACAGAGGGCGAGTCTGTCATGCTGTTGTGGTATTCGCCGGGGAATCCCATCTGTTGTTGCTGTTGTTGTTGGAATTGCTGCTGTTGTTGTTGCAACTGCTGCTGATGGAGCATCTTCTTTGCATTGATCATGACTCGTAGTGCGCGTATCTGAAGCGAAGTGCGTCCAGTAAGAGCAGAAGTCTCGTACACCATGCTGGCTGTTGAAATAGTGAGGATTTGATGCAAGGCATGTGTTGCCAGGACACCCAATCGGGGCAAGCTGTAGACATCGGACAGCACCAGCAGTCGCGACAGGATTTGAGGATGGTGCTGCTGTGCTGTCATCAGATGATCAGTGTAAATGTATTGCAGGAATGCCAGAGTGACAGGATAGCTCTCGGGAAAGGACAGGCGCTTGTAGTTGGGATTCTCGGTCTTTTCGCTGAGAATCGACGCAAAGTGCTTCCATCGCAGTGCAATGACGCTGGAATTTGCAGGAATCGTGCGTCCATCATCCGTCAAAATCTCGATATCGGACATGCTAGGCTCATTCAGCATACTCAGACCCAATTCCTGTGCTACTGGTGCACATGTTTCCTTGGGGTACGAGTAGATGCCAAAAGCCTCCAGCTCGACCACAGCCACATGCGTAAAGTTCACTTGACGATGGTTGTAGTCTTCCAGCAAGTCTCGGGTCTTGTCGCCAAATACAAAGAACTGCTGCTTTTCGTCATACAGCACGCCTCTGTTCCATGATCCCTGTGCCAAAATAGAGCCTGTGTCAATACGCACCCACACTAAATTCGCCAGATTAAGAGCCCAGATGTGAAAGGATCGGTGTGTAGGTGTCAGGTAGGTGCCTGTCAGAATCATGTGATGGCCCAGCAAGTCTCCCGAGGGGAAGCGCAGGCCAGGAGGCAGCGAGGTGCCCGACATGTCTGCCGAGTGATCTTTGAATTCAGGCGTTGATGTAAAGGGCGAGAAACTCTGCAGATCCCGGGTCACGTCAGTAAAGTTGTAGTTTGAGTAAACACATAGAGGAAACTCGTCCTTGGTATGATGTGTCTCCCAAAAGGGCTGCGATGCCATGACATTGGTATCGACAGAGGAGGGACAGAATGCCACGGCTCGGTATGCGCCGTACTGTCGACTCAAGGATCCGCCATGAATCCACTCCATCGTTGTGAGGTCGAATACGTTGGTTTCGTTGATATACTGATTCGACATGTCTTGGCCACCCATCACCACCAGCTTGTCGGACGAGCACACTGCTAAATGAGCATAGCGAGCTTGAGGAGCGTATATGCTGGGCTGGATATCAGGGTACTTCCAAATCATCAGATCCAGATCAAAAAGACATACGTCGTCCAGCGCACATAGACTTTGAGAGGAACGTCGAACAGAGTAACTCATGCCGCCAAACACAACCAAAGTACGGCCAAACAGATTGGAGGAGTGAAAGTAGCGGGGTCGAGGAGGTGGAGGCGAATCAGGCTGAGCAATGTGATGTGTCCAGACCAATGTATCCAGGTCCAGTATGTAGAGATGATTTGTCATTTGACGTGATGAAACGAGACGTCCACCAAACACATAGAGCTTGTTTCCTGCAACTGTGGTGGATGCGCCTACGAGGGGTGGAGGGATGTCTCCAGTGGTTGGCTTGGTTTCTGTGGTGAGATCGGCAATCGATTGTGTTCCTGAGCTCATCGTGTTAATGTGTTGTTTTTGTTACTGCTGTAGAATGGTAGTGAGGATGCTGCTGTTTGATGCTGCTCGGTGATCAGTGTGCGCTCAAGTCGGTAGAATGCAAGTTGTATAATGGACGCTCTTCTAGCCCGAGAAGATGATGAATTGAAAAAGAAGAAGAAAAAGGAAAAAGAGGAGTGAAAAAGGAAGAAACAGAAATAGGCTTTTTCTTCTGGATGGGGTCAAGGTAAATAATATAAACAATTGGTGAGTGTTACTTTTGTTATTAATTGTGTAACTGGCAATTTCTTGTAGAACAAGACACTTTGTGGAGCACTGGATTATGCCTCAAGCATCTCGTCATGGTTGGCGATACAATATAGCCTCGTCTAGTTCATTCGTGTGCCCGCACTGGATGTCTCCTTGAGCTGCCTTACTTGTCATGTCCGCATGTGCATTCCCTGTCATATACATAGCTGCGAATGGGTCATACTATACAAGGCACCAAAATGTAGTATACTTACTTGGAAGGCAATTGATGTCCGCGCATTTTATTGTGTGCTACCATCTACTTGATATACATATAAGAGATGCAGCAAGATTTATATATATACAAGACCCTTTTTTTATACAATCAAAACAACAACTTTTGTGTCAATTAAGCTTCTCCTTGCCGCTGTTTTTTATCAAATCACTTGAGAATGCATCGCATAAAGGAGACGCTGTATCTCGTATAGGCTTCGTTTTTTATTTGAGGCTACTATATTTTTAGCTTGATTTTTCCATTAGCTCTGTGTGATTCCCAAAAATGCTAGACGTCTATAGCCAACTAATTGATACATGCAATTTGCTTGTCCTCCTGAGGATACAGTGTAACATGTTGCATCATTATTGCTCTTGCAACTCGACGCCTCGGTCAATCAAGCGATTGACATAGTCGAGCACTTGCTCAAAGTAGGCATCCACTTGATAATCTGCCATTTTAGGTGTTTGCCACTCAAACAAGTCGGTTGACAGGCACACATTGTTGATGTGAATCTGGCTAGTATAATCTTTGGGTGCACCAATGGCATCCATGGCATTTGTTGGCCCAAGATGGTGGTCGTACATGTCCAATGCTCCATCATATTGGCGTTTCTTGTAGAATGGCTCTTTGCGTACTCTATAGTCGTAGTTGGAGTACTGTCTCGTTGCTCTGAATGTTGACACTAGAAATTGCTTCAACTCTTGGTTGCCATGGTGATGGGCGTATTGGAACATAATGTCCATGATGAATACGTTTGGGTTGCTTTTGAGCTGAATGTAATGGTCGCTGTTGTGAATGCAGTACGCTAATAAGCAGCCTGTCATAAGACAGCTATTGTAGCCATATCGAGCACTAATTTCATCGCACACAGCTACTGGGACTGGATTGGGCGATAGCAAATCATGCATGTCAATTTCTGCCATGTTGACCTGATCGAGCCGTCCATGAAATAGGTACATGTTTTCTCTGTAAGCATTAAACTCTTCCATCTCTTCGTGTAGCTGAATGGTCTGGTAAATGTGGAGGAATCCTCGAAATGCAGCATGTTGGCCTTCGAATTCTGTGTCTTCGTCTTCTGGATGTGGATGATGCCAACGCACAATGTCTGTTAGCTCTGAAGATCCAGATTCAATTGCTTTAAACATGGACACACGGTAAGACACTCGATTGGATGTGATGAATGCCTTGAAGTAGTTCAAGTCGTGCAATTTGATCAGATAATTGAGTTCGTCAATGCTGTTTAATCGGCAAGGCGACATTTTAGTTTAATTATATAAAGTGTAGAGAGAGTGTTTATATGTGTATATCTAAAGAAAAGGTGCAGGCCCCATCAGAGTATATATATATAGCCATTCTTTTGCAAGGCAGAAGGATCCATGTTGACTCATCATGATGGCAGTTGTCCGCAGTGGGGTCATATGATGCTGCGGCATAATAGTAGCCTAGTTATCACCCAAATTTGCCTTGTAGTGCCAATGATATATCAAATTGCTGGTACCAAATAATTGTATGTTATATATATCGACTAATTTTTATTTATTTATTCAAAGCCTACAATACAATAAATAGCTGATTATGATGCCGAAGAAGAATCAGAATGGGCTGATGGAGGTGCTGGTCTCTGCCATATACTGACACGGCCCCTTTTATCAGTTGTCACCATCACATCTTCTCTAAAATACACACCCACACATGGATCGCCATGAATTGTCTTTACTACGGTAGGCTGCAAAAAAGCGACTTCAGTCTTTGATTGTACAGGATGTATTGTTGGATTCCGATCTTGCATCGTCGCTAGTATACTTGACAATGGTGGCGAGTTGACAGAAGACACAGAGGTACCGCGGTTTCGATTGGCAGCCTTCTAAACCAAAAGATTGACATGTTAGTATCAGCGCATTCGTGTTGGAGCCATATACGTACTGATTTGGGTCTGTGCAGTGCATTCACTGAGAAATCCCAGAGGATCAATTTTGCGTCCTCGCCTACACTTGCAAAACGATACACTTTTTCATCGCAACGCCATGGATCAAAAGCTACGCCAGTGACCTATGCATCGTGTTTGTTTAGTAAGTTCCATGTTGTTGAGCTGGCCCTTCTTTTTTTCTTTTACCCAAGATTTGTGTCCCTGACATCGGGCAATAATGCGCTGTTCTCGAAAAGCCCATATAGTAACAAGATCATCTTGTCCGCCCGTCTACAAAGTGCTGATTAGCAGGGTCGAAAAACTCACACAACAGTAGGACAGCTTACCAAAATATACTTCCCGTCAGGACTCCATGCCACACAAAACAGACCACCATAATAAGATTCATATACATCATGCATACTATCCATCACCGTTGATTAGCTCGACGCTGCTGGCTTTTTAGCAAACTACTTACGTTTCATGCAAAAAGTTGACAACCCTCAGTAGACCATCATGGCCTACAATAGCAACATGCTGACAGTCAGGTGAAAAGGCAAATGCTGTATTAGTACAATCATAGTTAGCTCGGTATTTAGTTTGACAAGCAAGATGCTATACTATACCCGTGATGGATTGGTTGGATAGCTTCCAGTGCGAAACTGGATTGCATTTGAAGGATGTCTTGGGTGGTGGTTTGGATATGATGAACCTGGTCGAGGTCAGTTATCAGCGATTTGGCCGAGTAATTGGGTATCTTACATGTTCTTCTCGCTGTGCTTTGCTGGTCGTCCAAATGGAGGTCTTGAGCCATCGCCAGGATGGAAAGCTTCATCCTCTTTTTCCTTGTCGAATAGCATCAATGTGCCATCTTGGAAAGCCGCCATAAACAGATTTTCATAGCCTTGCAGCCATTTGATCATGGTGATGGGAGACGAGTTCATGACGCCCTAAAATCCACTAGTTTAGCTACGAGGTCTCTTCAAGACACAACACACCGCACACACGCACACACACTCACACCCTTATTGATTCGACTGTATTTATTGTTGAGAGGGTCAAAATGAATAATGTCTCCTGACGTAAAGCCAATAATGATATCTAAATGATCTGCGCCACGGGTCAGTACATTTACATCGTGCGACGTTGGACATGCTCTAGCAAATACAATGCGTGAGAGAGGCTCCTAAACAAACAAATGAGCAAAGTAAGCACTTTACAACACCATTGCGCATCCTCACCTTGGGATGGCCATGCGCATCCACCCACACAAAACTGGTGCCACAGTTGTAAAACAGATTGGTGTCGTCGCTTGTACGTGCCATCAAGATCTTTGCCAATTGGTCATTCGTGATAATTCTCTGCACAAAGCTGGAGTTTGTCTTTGTGATGCTGGTCTTGGGCTTTCGGGGATGTCGGTTGCTTCCCAAGGTATGGTTTCTAGCGAGGAAGGAGAGCGTGGATGTGGGTGTGGGACTGGAGGATCCTGGAGGTATAACAGTGCTATCTGTGCTACTGCTGTTGCTGCTCGTCGTTGTAGAGATTTTTGAATTGGGTATAGCGATCGTGGGCTCTTCTGGAATAGAGTGGGACAATGGTGTTCCTAGCGTAGTGTTCTTGTGACTAGAGGAAGAGCTTGAGAGAGAGGGGGTTCTAAAAACGTGGTGTTGTTGGCTGCTGCTGTGCTCTTCATCAGAATCAGTGTTGGAATTGTTGGTTGTCGTGCTAGGATGAGGGTGGTGGTGGTGGTGATGGTGTGTGCTAAACATGTTACGGAAGCTTCGAGCGCCAGGCTGTGCTTCATAACGCTGCAGATTATTGGGTGCTGTTTCCTTGTATTTAATAGACACAAGACTCGCTGTTGTACCAACTGAATACAGCGGATGCATAGAGTTTACAAAAATGGAGTGATCCAAGGTATATACACCTTCTGGAGCGTTGAACTGCTTGCATGAGTGATCTGGTGTGGTGGGCGGATAAGGCGCAAGGACGATGGAATTGCTGTTGCTGCTGTGATCCCCGGTGGAGTGCCTGCGAGTGAGAAAGCTGCTTACGCCGTGAGAGGTCGACTACATGGAGAAATCAGCGTTAATCAGGCGGATCCGTCATTGATCTCGCTTCGCAATAGTTACCGTATCGACCATTTATCTAGTAGTGGATTTCAAGAAAAAGGGGTAAAGAGAAAAGAAAAAAGAAAAGAGCCAAGAAAGATAGAGTTTGGAGTATTATAATGAAAAGTTTATATTTGGATTTCCCCGTTGGTGGTGCTGCTGATGCTTTTCTGCCCCACCACGCTACTAAATTTAATCCATTTTGCCTTAACAAGAGTGCCACAGGCACACACATAATCAAACGGACATTCAACAGGACATGCCATGATTGGATCGATGCTGTTTGCTTTCAGGGTTCCTGTGGTGGTCTGCTGCTGCTGCTTTTAGTAGTCGTAGTCATTTGACGCAAAAGCCAAACTGATGAATGAATCAGCAATGTCGTCTACATCCATGCAGAGAGTCCAATCTTTGAATAGGACAATCTGTTGTATAGCATCTGTGCTCAGCTAGCTACAGATCAGACAGCATTAGAGACTAAATCTTGCCTTCTGAGCACCTATCAGAGTATGTTCTCTGCCACATTTTGATCAAACTAGCGCCACCATTGTACAGATACACTATGCACTGCAAATTCTGCCGAAATACACTCAAATGTTAGCGTTTGCTGTTACTCTGCTAATTGGAAACCCCTATAAGCAGCCTATAGATGTGGATTTGATTATCTCATGCCCCTCCATATCCAGATCAACGAGAAAAACATACATACATGCACAGATCATACTTCTATCACCTCTTATTACTCACAAATACGCAAAATACAGCGTAATTTGGAGGTATTTGAGCCATGATTGCTGGTGCTAGAAGCCTTTTCAGGCGCCCAGAGTGGCACCAAACCATTGCCCTCACCTAGTAGTAACTTCCTGACACCTTTGCCCGACTTTTTTGGGTTGGTCAAAAATTGTCGAAAAAGCATGAGGTACCCCTCATGGTTTTGATCAGAAATCAAATGATCGCGTTTTTGAGTATGAAAACGACGACTTTTACTAAGGTACATATTAAATCAAATGGTTGCTTTCGACCTAGAGCAACTGCTGAAACTTTGTTTGTGAGACCTTTATATGTAAAATCTCAAACATTTCCGCCGAAAACCTTATTTCGTATTTATGCGATTTTCTCAATATGCTCAATCTGAATATTCATTGTTAATGGTACCATTAGATGCGCCTCAAAAGACGCTTTTATAATGCATTAGAAAGTATGGAAGTGTGATTACATTTTATATAGTCAAGCAATGCAAAATGTGTTGATCGATGTCCAAAAAGTCTCCAAATCAACAAAATTGGAACAGAATGCTGAACGGCGATTAAATCGATTTTTAGCTAGCGGGGAGGCGGCTGCCAAGGTCAGCAATGGCTAGTATAGTTTGAAAGCAATCAATGTTTGTGAACGAGTGAGGCTAGTAAGAGGGATGTCGAGAATTGAAAGATACTATAGTATAGTCTGAATATCCTTTTGTTTTTTATTTATGCTCATTTTTCTATATATATGTTTATTCGCTATGAATTGGCTGTTCAAAAGGCGATTTATACAAAATGCGCAACGCAAAATTGCTCACTTTATTCGAGTTTCCAAACGCTAGATGTGCTTCTTGGTAGCATTATCGATACTTATCTCTATTAAAAGTACCTAAAGCGTCTTTATGGCTATGTAATTATTCTAGCTTTGCTGTAATCGTGTTGCTTTAGATTGATCCATGGCGTAGAACGATAGCATTAGCGACATTTGCACCTGTCAGACTGATCAAAATGATGACCCAGCTCTTGTAAGCCAATTCAAAGCTAGAAATGCAACACGACAAGTAATTGCTTGTGCTGTCGCCAGGCTGATTAGTAATAATAAGAACAATAATATGCATCTGGCCAGCTTAATATTGAAAAAAGCACGGCATGTCATGTATGATGATGGATAACAATCTTAAAATCAAAAATGCACATAAAAACAAGAGATAGTAGCATATGATTAGAGGCTTGAAAGCATAGTTTATTGCATTTTTCATTCACGTTTATTATATAAATGGACTCTTCTTGGTTTCTCAAAGCTATTTATACAACAGCAATGATACTCACAGGAACAACTACGAGAAAGTGAGAGTCCAACTGTTCCCAATGGTTTAGGGTGCCTGATGTGCGGCCAGCAGCAACAACTTCCTTTGCACCAGACGGGCATGCAACCCACCCACCGCCATATAAGCACCTCCAAAACTAAAACGACCTTCAAGAAACAAAAGCGACCTTCAAGAACAAAAATGGCGACCAGAGGAGGGGATAAAGGTAAGGCCAAGTGGTCGAGAAAAGAATAGTACTCAGGTATGGTGCATTGTAAAGCAAGAGAATAGCTTACAAACGAAGAAGATGTTGCAAGCTGTATGTAGAAGAAAAAAAGGAACCCATCTTTGAAAGGCTGCTCTTCGTTTTGTAACATCTCACTGCTGCTCAAGGCCTCGAACCAAATGGTCTCACGATATTTGTGTCCTATTAATTGGGTGCATTTCGTGATGTACACTTTACTTTGAGCCATGCAAACGGCACCATTGGATTTCTCGAGAAATGTGCTTTCTAATGATATGTATACTTTATGATAAAATATCGTATTTCTGGCTAAAAATTGACCATTTACTTGCCTATCTCTCTTCAATTCATGTCGTTCTTTTTACTTTTTCACATGTAAAAACAAGGTTCAGTTCAATTTCCCCTCTAAATGAATTGTTTTGATTTTGCATGATCCGAGAACCTTCCAAAAGCGGGCAATTCCTAAAAGCATGCTATGAAATGTCTTATCTACATACGAAATGAATGCAGTTACAAGCAATTTGTGGATACAATGTATACGACTAATCAATTGATTATTCAAATGTACCTACAAGTGACAGTAGAGTATGATAGTGTAAGCACTTGATTGGTATCATTACTAGCGAGCACGATTTTTGGCGCAGCAACATGATGTAAACAATAAGTTGGCCAGCCTTATCACCCCATATCGCTTGATTAGATAAACATATGATGGAGGGCGAACAACAGAGAGAGAGAATAAGGAGAGGTATACATTTGATTGAGAAAAATTACCTAATCAAGAGTCAAATGACATTTTTTGTTTACTTTTTGATGTGAATGAGCCTATGAGATTTTGTCTGTTAATTACATCTAGGAAAGAGATGGGGGAACTCGTTTCATGTGAATGTGATAAAAGGACTTTTTGTAATAGTAAAATGGACGTAATTTGAGAAAGAGAATAGAAAAAAGCTTCGGATAAAGCGGATCTAATAGAGCAAGTGTCAAACGTCAAAATGGTGCTATTCTCGTGTTCTCAAAGTAGAACATTGTGGAGAAAAGTAAAGAAAACACATTTGAATATGGTAATGAGGCTAGAATCACGCGAAAAACGATAAGAAAACGTATAAATAGAGGTTCCTTTTGAACAGCGTTTCCCTCATCTTCTTCATCTCATCTCTCAGATACTCTACATACAAGCAAACTCTCTCTACAAGACTCTTGGGCTCTCTCTTTCTACATCTGAATCAAGCAATCTACTGGCTTATCTTACTACTACTACAAGCAATGCCTTCTCAAGTCTCATGGTCCTCTCTACGTCTCTTGGTCCATGCGAAACACTAGGCCACACTATCTTTGATACACGCAGACCTTGGTGGACTGTGCGAGTAAGTTGCCATCTTGTTGAACGCGTGAGCCATGTTGACTAACGCTCTCTTCTTTACATTTAGTGCCGAAAAACTACTTTTGTAGGGACTGAGTAGGATCACCGCTTTAACTCTCACGAGTAGGCTGCAGGGTATGTCCATTGGTCATGCTACGGGATGATCACAAGCTTTATTGCCGACGAGAGTAGGGTGTAAACCCTATGATCCGGAGGTGGACTTACACAGAGGGTGTCAATGACCTCGTGATTGAGTAAAGGCAAGTTTGCACCTTGGTACCTTTATACATAGTGTTGGTTTCTCTTATCAATGCTCAAATCTCACTGCCCAATTGGTTTGTTACATAGTCATCATTGCCTCACTTGCGTACTCATCTCTTCTTCATCTAGTCTTATCTACTCCAATAACCAAAGCTATCAATGTCAAGCCAATCTATCTACTGTGCTGCCCACTACTGCAATGTCAAGACTTCTCCAATACACAATGCCGCCTCTACATCTATACAAAAGCAAGCCATACTCTTATCTCTGCTGCCTGCGGCTCAATACAATATCAAAACTGATTCCTACATACAAGGCCAAGTTATGCTGCCATATTTACTGTCTCTACTCTATATCAAGACCTTGCAATACCTCTCTATCAATGCGGTCTCCTATCCATACAAATCAAAACGGACTCTATTCAAGATGTCTATCATACATACAAATCTATACAAACTCTTATACACTATCATTGATTCTCATATGAATCCTTAAACACATTAATAAATCAATAAAGTCTTGCATTGCCTACTATACATTTCTGCCTTTTGTATTTCAATAACATAAATTCACACCTCTGATAGTTGCTTTCTGAGCGGGACCACTGTATATCCTTTCCAGCTCCAACAAAAGACTCTAAAATAGGTGAAAAGATTAGGTAAAGGACAAAAATACGTAAAATCGTTTCAGCTGTGTCTTACCTCTATTCTTAAAAGCCCATTGATAAGATCTTCAATACCTCCAGACCGGATTCCAAGCAAAGAGACGGGGAATGGAAAAGCACAAACTTCTTCAAGCACATACGACTTTTTGGAATCTAACCTTAGTGTACACAAGTGCGCATCCAGGCCTATCATCTGTACAATGGGGAATTCTACTCCTGCAGCGGTGCTTTTGTCTAGATATGTTGCCGAGTTCAAGAAATCATTTAGATGACACTTGGCAACGAGGACAGACTTCAACCTGTCAGAGAACAGTTTGGATTGTGTCGCTTTTCTAGCCACTTCTCCAGTACCACCGTCAAAAATGGCAGCATCGTCTTTCCACACCAGCAACCTCAAATCGATCTTGAACCTTAGACTCATACTTTTGCAAGCTTTACTCATGGTGTCACCACTTCTGTAAATAAGTGATTGCAGAAACACAATTAGTAAAACAGAAAATATGTGCTTTGACATAGTGGCAAGATTTTTAGATATTACCAATCCAACAAGATCCTTTGTTGGTTATTTCCAAACCAAGTCTCAAACACGAAGCCCCAGAACTTCATATGCAGATCGTACTCTACCTGCTTAGAGAAGACCATTTGTCAGATGAAATTACTAATTTATGTTGTAGACGCCTTTGCTGTTGGTGCGTCGGCTAAAACCATGGCTTTTGTAGTTTAGTACATCTTCCAAATCCAATTGTCTTGTGTCCTTGCATAGATCTAATCCCCCAAATGATAAGATATCATTCACTCCTTGCAAGTCAAGATAGTAGAAATCTCTGTGATATATTTAAGTTAATAGCTTGAGCGAAACCATGGATAAGTCCACTTACTGTCCCAATAAACATTGCAATCGGCTGTTTGTGTTTCCTACTTACTCAAAGTAGGATAACTCTCTAGGAATACCACATCCATTCGAGATCCCGTTTGTGAGGCTCTTTTGATATAAAGAAGCCTTGAGTCTAAGAGTTCTTTGTCTACTTGATTCAACGCCTCGAGTATTGCTGTATTTATATCATTTTTCTTGAAGATATAGAGTCTTGAAGCTGCTTTCTGGTGCTTGAGTATTTTTGTGTTCGTCAAACCGTATCGTGATAATGCCTCCTTCATTAGCTTCAAGGTGTCTTCGTCTCTGGAGGCAGTGTCTATATGAGTAAAGAGCCAGGTTTAATACGGACCACCTAAATATTTACTTAGGAGCCACCAAGTCCTGGGCAAAATAATGAACTACCACCGTAGGGACCACTTAATGTAAGCTACCCAGACGTTAGAGCCACTTGTCATATTGAATACTCAAAAAATCATTGAATTAAGGCTTTATAATATACCTATGTGCTTCTTTATTCAAGGAAAACGTAAGAAAAAGCGTCTATATTAGCTTAGATCAATGATTTCATCTGATAAATGATGGTCTCTAAGCAGATAGCTTATTTTTTAGGCGGCCCGTCCTTGAAAATTTGCCCTGGGTTTGGTGGTCCATAAGTATTTAGGTGGTCCATATTAAACCTGTTGATTTCTACATACTCACAAGCACTGAAGAATTGCTGTCGAAGGGATGCCTCATCTGGCCCGATAAATATTTCAATAGTACTACTTATTCATTCATGATAATAAAACTAGCCCACTACTAAAGTTGAAATGAAAACATATGGCACTTTAGATGGCTATACATGGCATGTATCCAAGTGAATACACTATACGTATAATAGCTTTATTGTTGTGTTGCAATACTCGCTGAATCACCACTACTCATCACAGCAGGAGCTGTTTTCACCGTTTCTGAAAAATTAGAGGCATGTGCTTCACCATAATGCTTACAGTACCGCTTCAATCTCTGTAAAATAACATGCTTGGTTACTGGCTTGCTCAGAATATCGTCGAATGCACCTGCTAGTTGCACTGTTCGTTCATACGCTGTAACAGCAATGATGGGTGTTTCGCGGTTGTTGTTATTTGTGGATTTGATCATTCTGGCTGCCGTTTCGCCGTCAACTACATAATACAATCACTTGGTTAGACATCCATCTTTACATGGCCATCGCACATTTAAAAACTTACTTATAGGCATTCGGATATCCATAAAGATAATATCGTACTGCACATCACTCATGGCTGAACGAATGGCTTGCGCGCCATTTCTCACAATGACACATCGGCAATGCAACATTTGTAGGATGGTTTCAATGATCTTACAGCTGATAGGGTTATCGTCTGCTACAAGGCATGCTAAAGGCTTTGACTTATGATCGGTGGAGCGTGATACGGCTGGAGATGCGGATGCTGGCGGTAAGGAGCTTTTACGTTCTGGCTTGTTCAAGGGCGAGATGATCGCCGTGTGCTTTTGTGCTGTGTCTATGCTACCGCTGTCTTCTGCTACAGGGTGATGATAGGGTTGGTTCTGCGATGGACTTCCTCCTGATGGTGATGATGGTGAACCTGAATGAGCATGCGCAACAGCGGCAATAGCTGCGGCTGCCTTGGCAGGATCAATGGATGGCGTAGACAAGGAGCGCGTTCTCTGCGGCGTACCTTCCTTAGATGAAGATGGGGATGAGATATCAGACATCTTTGTTGGTATATGAGGTAAGGTAGAATCTGCGGGTCGTCGACCGCCACCCACAGAGGAGGGAGACACCATGCAGAGTTTAGAGGACACAGAGGGAGACATGGACAAGGGCGTACCACACGTAGACGAGGCAGCCGATGGACTGTAATTACTGCCGGTAGGTGTACACTGACCTGAGATTGCTTCATGCGACAGATTGCTCTTGGATTTGGTCGAGATGGCAGGGAACTTGCGGTGCAACAGCTTGCCAGTAGCGGGGTCCGTCATGGCATTGGCAGAGATACTGTCATGGCGAATCTTGCGAATCATGTCCTCATTGGCCTTTTCTAGCACAGGCAGGTTCTTGTAGGTAAACGTACCAAAGTCGGTCGTATCTGAATCGTCCTCGTCTGCTGCTTCATTGGCGTCGTCTTCTTTAGAAACAGCAGGCCGCTTTCCATCTGAGTGACTCTTGCGCTTTTTCTTCTTCTTCTGGTCGGTCATGGGCGGCAGGTTCTCGGGGTTTTGCTCTCGGATGATGGCTTTTGCACGCTCTACTTGCGCTTTGGCGGATTCGTCGAGGTGCTGTTCTTGCTGTGGGTCTATTAGATTTACCTCGTCTGGTGCATTTTGCATGGTAGCACCACGCGCGTCAAAGTAGTCCGTGTCTTCCATGCCTGTGGGTTGTGGTATAAATGACGGCGACTCAGTCATCAGTGTATCCCAGTTGATGCTCTTGAAGAAGGGATGTGCCTTAACTTCCTCAGCACCATTGTAGCCAAGTCGCTTCTGCGGGTCCAGTGTCATCAATCTCTCCATGAAATCACGGGCCTCGGGTGAAATCTGAACCACGTCTTCATGCCAATCAATGCGTCTGGACAATATGTTTTCAAAGACCTTGTCGGGTGTATCCGCATGGAAAGGAGGGATACCATACAGGAACTCGTAGCAAATGACACCCAGAGCCCACCAATCGACCATAGAGTCTTGGCCTGTACCTAGGATACTCTCTGGAGCAAGATAATCTGGTGTACCGACCGCCTGTCTTGGCGTGGCAGCAGTAGTAGAAGCACCCTCTTCCTTGCCCTTGTTTGAATGCACCATACTCGTGGAACTGATACCAGAAGCCAGTGTATCTGACAAGGCAGCAGACACATGTCGACGATGACCGCCCGTGTTGTGTGGCTGCTGCTCATGTTGCATTCTTGGCTCTGGCGATGCAGGGTTGATGATGGCATCCTCATTGTTGATAGTACCAGAGTATGTTGAACTGGGCGTGTTGCCGCCTTGATGCTGGTCAAACAAGAGACTAAAGTACGAGTGTCGGTAAGCACCATTGGGCGTAGAGGGCTGCTGTTGATCTTGGGGAGACTGCGGAGGCGTGCCTGAGCGAGAGGGAGCAGGAGAGATGGGCTGAGCACGGTCATGGTATGCTACATTGGTCAGTTCATCACGCACACGACGATCCAGGAAACCAATACGCGAAAGCCCAAAATCTGTCAGTTTGAGGTGTCCATTTTGATCAATCAGCAAGTTATCCGGCTTCAAATCACTAGAGTCAAATCACACACACGTTAGAACCGGTCTCTATATATATACTAGTGCGCGAAATACGCCTTACCGATGAATGACATTCTTGCTTTGAAGGTACTCCAAACCCAATGTCACCTCTGCTAGATAGTTACGCGTCCAGTCTTCCGGCAAGCTGCCAATCACTTTGATCAACGCTGAGCAATCACCACCGTTCAAGTACTCTAGCACCAAATACAGATAATCCTTGGATTGAAACGTGTAGTAGAGTTTTGTGACAAAGGGACTATCGGTCTGCGACATGAGAATCATGCGCTCTGCCTTGACGTTGGTCACTTGGTTCTTGGCAATCATGTCTGACTTTTTCAAAAACTTGATGGCATAGTAGTCGCCTGTGGTCCGTTTCTTGGCTAAAAAGACAGAGCCAAAGGCACCTTTGCTGATGGGTTTGATAATGTCAAAGTCCTTGATACTAGGGAACGTGGGTCGGGATGCAACAGGGGCGTGCAGAGGAGACATGGGTGATTTGGACGGTGTGTCTGCTGCGGATGATGGGTGCTGGCTGCTGCTGTTGGGTGTTCTTGATCCAGACGAAAGCTGATCTTGCTGCTTGAGACTGGGAACCAGCTTAGGCCGTAATCCAGGCGATCCCATAGGCGTGTCGATGGTTTCCATCTCGACAATAGGCGTGTTGGTTGCATCAGGGGTAATGGACTTGAGTCTTCTGGACAGTCGGCCCACAACACCCGAGGATCTCCGTTGTCGCCATGATTTTATCCTACTGATCAAGCTTCTTCTGGCATGGGATGACTGTTTGGGCTGTTCTTGTGCTTGCTCTGGCTCCTCCTCCTCGTGTTCTGGCTCTTCTACGGCAGCTTCTTGAATGGGACTCACACGGCCATTCTCCGCAGATTTGTTGTCATCATCCACAGATTCAGAAACAAACTCGGTCCAGTTGGGATTCTGGTTGGTGTTCTTCTGGAACTCTGCTCTGGCACGACTGTTGTACAAAAGCCTATCGCGCATGCGGTTGACAGCATCCACTTTGCCGCGTGTCAAGTCTTCCGTGTCCTTGATCAGCGTCGACATGATGGGATCGTCGGATGTGGGTGGTCGCCAGTACAGAATCTGCACCATCTTGTCTTTGGATCTGGGCGATTGCTCGCCGTCCTCGTGCTCAGAGTCGTTTTCGTCGTCGCCATGCTCGATGCCGTCTTCAATGCTGCCGGGCATGGAG
Organism: Mucor lusitanicus; assembly: GCA_010203745.1. Lineage (NCBI taxonomy): Eukaryota > Fungi > Mucoromycota > Mucoromycetes > Mucorales > Mucoraceae > Mucor > Mucor lusitanicus. The sequence continues at coordinate 2,239,078 of JAAECE010000005.1, read as the reverse complement.
ATACTGAGCGCTACGTCGATTATTTCCAGCAAATCCTTCAACTGTCCAAGCTCTCCTTGCTTCATTTCCAGTGGCTCAATCGCTGCGTCTAATGGCAGACAATCACCAAAGATGGAGTCATTGTCGCTGTCCTCCTGGTCCTCTTGCCTTTCTTGCGCCACAGATGGGGTCTCTTGTGCCTGTGTTGTGGCTGTGTTGGACTCCAAATCACTAATCTCTTGCTTGGTGGCCTCCATGCGTTCGTGTATAATGTGCTTGAGTTCCAACAGACTGTCGTTGCAGCCATTGACGTCCATTTCGCTCTGATGAATTTCGACACACAGCTCAGAATGCTGCTCAAAGAACGCAGCTACTACCCATCGCTCGCAAACTCTACACAGCACAGGCGGCAGTGCCATCAGACTCGAAAGCGACACAGGGATGCCTTCCAAGGGCTGCTGATCTTCTTGCTGCTGCTGCTGCTCAGACGGTGTTGCTGGTAAGAAGGGTGGTGTATGAATGGCTGGTTCGGATTTGGATCGATTGCGCATCATGGCTCGATGTTCCTCCATGGTGATGGGCTCGTCTTGCTGCTGTTTGGTGGAATCTTGGTCAAAAGCGACATCCCTCATGTAGTCAGCATCCTCCTCAGCAGGAGCTCCACTCAGCCACGCTGCTTTCTTTTCGTTTCTCGGCGTCAATGACATGTCAATGATGGACCAACGACGACTGACGACTGGCTTCATGACCCACATGGTATGGCTCGGCTCGCCCGTCACCCGATTGTACATGAGCATGCCTTTTCCCTCCATCTCAATCTGCATGCCTTCATTGCCAATGACGTGGAAACGCACCTCGACTGTGTGCGAGTCGTCTGCCAACAGCTCTTGCGTGGCGGCAATAAAGACTTGGCTGTCATCCATGGAGAGTAATTCAGTAATGCTATGTCCAATCACAGACTGGGGATCAGATCTACAGAGTCGTTTAGTTTCAAACATCATGGACAGAATCACAAAAAAAAAAAAAAGACTTACCCCACCACTTCAAACCACACAGGACTCACGTACTGCACTTCTGTGGTGCCCAAGCTCAGTTCAATGATAAAGGTCGAGTTCTGACTACGCTCTGCTTCTTCCTGCAACTGCAAGCTTTCCAGCTGTTCATCGACCATAGCGTCATGGTCGTCTCCATAGATACGCGGATCTTGGCTCATGTCGTCATGAAAGAGAGTATTACCTGTCTTTCTGGAGGGTTGGCTACTGATGTCATCCAACGACATTCTTCCATCCTCGTCATCCGTTTCGTCCATCTTGGAGAGATTACTGACAGATTCCATATCATCGCCTTCCGTATCACTGGGCGGCACAGACGACATGGCCATAGTGGCAGTGCCGGAAGCACTACTGGACCAGAATCCGCGTTCAGCAGCCCACCATTCCACTACACGGTTCAGGGCAGCGATACCCAGCAACAGACGCACATACCATTCACGACAAGGCCATTCTGGATGGATATCCCATTTCGCACCAATACTTTGAATTCTTGCCACAGCTTCTGCACATGCACCGTTGGTATCGATAATCTCATCCAGCGAGGTGTCCATGACACTCTGTGCTACAGATATCAAATCTTGCAGTGTCAGAATAAACGGGGTTGGCAAGTAAGAGTCTTCCGAGATGAATGCTACCATGGATTTTGTATTGATTTCTTCATTGGTGGCAGTAGTAGTAGTAGCAGTAGGAGTAGTAGAAGGGTGGTGCGTGGAAGAGGAAGAAGGCAGCACCACAGCAGCTGCAATAGGCATGTGTGATGGTGGTGTAGTTGATTGTGGTGGCGGCGACGTGGCAGCAAATGGCTTGGGTGTCGGTAACAAGGCGCCAGAGATATGGTGCTCTTCCATGGCGGATGACAAGCTGCGTTTGTGAGGCAGACTGTTGGTGCTTGGTGTGTGGACATGGCCTGAGGGTGGTGATGGTGTCTCGTCAATCTCCACGACACTGGGCAGCTGGTGTGAATACGTGCTTTCTGTATCAACTGGATTGGTGCTACTAGTCGTAGATGCATTCAACATGGGATGGCTGGCCTCCTCTTCTTCCTCTTCTGTATCCAAACTACCCACAGAATGAACGCCTTCTTCCAACAACATGTCCATATCTTCCACATATTGCAGCCCACGCTCCACATATTCATTCAAGCCATCAATGATCTGACGCAGCTCCAAATCACAGGCCTCCTTTGCAAACTGCAGACGCGACTTGATCGAGTGCTGGATGCGTACACTGGCATTCTGATCATTGCTGTCGGGTGTGGTGCCAAAGATATGGCTCAGTTGACCAAACGTGCCCATACGGTTGCCAGGGTTATTGAAGCGGTATCCTACGCGTTTGGCAAGGCTCTTTTGCGTAATGGGGTTGCGTGGCACGTTGATGCGGCTGCCACTGTTGTGTGCCAAGGTGGAAGAGGAAGGGCTATCAGGCACTGAGGACTGCACACTGCTAGTGTCGTTCTGATAAGACATGGGCGACATGCTATCCGTTTCCATGTGAGTCGCAGCTGACGACCATCGACGGTTGCTGGCTTGAAAACTGCTGCCAGACGGAGATGCGCTCGCCTCGACCACAAATGGTTTCATCTTGCCTTCCAGCGGGTGCTGCAAATCGTGCAAGTCTAGCGACAAATTGTGAGAGTTTCTCTTTTGCAAGCTAGTCGAGGGATCCGGCTTGTGTTGACAAGAGGGCGAAGCAGGAGGAGGCATAGAGGTGTAAGGTGGCTGCTGCTGCTGCTGCTGGGTCACTCCAGCAACAGTAGCGGCATCCGCGCTCTTTCGTTTGGATTGACGTCTTGATTTGGAGTAGTGTTCAGCGCCAATCTTGACACTGTGCCACCAATTGGACAAGACGCGATTGACCACAGAGCCTTGGTGAGATCCAGTGGTTGTAATAGACGTGGAGGGAGAGTGTGGTGCCTTGGTCTCTTGCATGGCGTTGTGCGAATCCGTGTGGTCGACATCCGACATGCTATCGTACTGCGTGGAAGATCTTCTTCTGATCTCTCTGGCCTTGATCACCTTATATTCTTCCAGCCAATCAACCCAAGGAATGTTGTTGACCATGTCGTAGTTGGCAGCATCCTTGCTATTGTCGAGAGCCCCATCAGCAGTTGTCACAAGGATCGTAGGCATGTTGGAATCATCGCGAGGAACGCGGGTCAGGTTGGTTGTCGAATAGCGTCTTTCGCGCACAGGGACGCTGCTAGAGCTGACAGCACTGCTTGAGCGACGATGATGCGGACGCGAATGGAGCTTGTCTTCCAAATCGTCGACTTTGAGACTACACCATCGCTTGACTTTGGCTGACCGAGACATGAATAGCTTTTTGGCATAGTCTTGATCTGATCCGTACGTTGCATAGTCAGCTCCATAGAATGACGAGGATGTCAGCATGGGCTGTCGATGCTGCTGGGATGCACCTGTCTTGCCATCAATAGCAGCCGCTACAGAATCACAGTCAGTCAAATCTGTTTATATTACGCGTACATGTGTGTGTGTCAACTTACAGGCAGCTATGCTGGTAATGGGTTCATTGCTAAAGTAGTCTTTGATTTGATGGTCGTATCTGTAGTTGGCCATATCGGGTGCGGATGCTCTGCTCATGGAATTGGGTGAAAAAGTGGGTATAGCAGGTGCTGCTGCTGCTTGGGGTGGCTGTGTATCAGCTCTGGATTGAGACTCGTTCAGCAGCATGGCAGGGTATACAGGGCTCTTGAGTTCGTCTTCCAAGGCGTGATGGTGATCGTACATGGGGGACGACATGTCTGTCAATGGGCCGGCATCGAGATTCATCTCCACCACATCCTTGTCTGCTTCTTGAGGCCTACCATCCAGATTCGGCAAGGAGCGACGGTCTCGCATGGGCTTCCTCTTGCTGGAAAGCTGCTTTCTCAGCAAGGAATGCAACGAGTGCTGGTAGATGGGCACACTACCGTCGACAGAAGGAGACACAGCAGCCGAATTGGCAGTGATGTCGCTGCTGGTGGACGCACTGGTGGACACGTCAGGCGCTGTTGAGGTGCGGTCCATCATGTTGAGTGGATGTTGCATGCCGCTGAGCAGATCTGCAGGCGGTGTCTCCAGGATGGGATTGGGCGAGTTTCCATTGATGATATCGGCAAGCTCTGAGCTGGGTATATTGCGAAGCATGCTCATGGAGGATCTTCGTCGTGCTTTGTGTGAGCTGACATGGGGTGTGTGAGGCGTCGAGCTGGATGTCAGTGCGTGCGTTACCAGGGGAGATGCTGAAGCTGATCTCTGTCCTCCACTGCTGCCGGCATTGGTATGGTTGCCTGTCTTGTAGCGATCTATAGAGAGAATGTGTTGGCTTGCGCCCATTTGATCCCATGGATACTTACGAGGTGAAGACAGTGGGGAATACATTTCCTCGCTGGCCAAGCTTGAATCGGTGACAATGGATGATACAGACGCTTTTCGCTCGTGCACGGATGATCTCTTTTTACTGCTACTGCTGTCATAGGTCACATCCTCCATCTCGCCAGTAACAGCAGCAGCAGCAGCAGCAGCATCTTCAGACTGCTTTCGACTCTTGTTGAGCAAGAATGAGTGTGCTGAATTGTCTGTGGTAGAGGATGATGCCGATAAGGGTGCTCCACTGTCCAGAGAATTCTCTCGTTTGGGCGTCTGGTATTGCTGCTGTCTGTCCTCTCGCAGCTTGGACAGGGAGCCTGATTTCAGAGAGCTGTCATCTGAGGTCGCTAATGCTTGGCCCTGCAACGGCTTGGGTAGGCCAAGGGGCGGGATCATGACGGATTTGGTGGAGGGCTGAGTGAGGGGCGTGGTGGGTGTCGAGTCGTGCGGTGTCATTGAGGACGAGCCGTCGATCCAGCTGGCTCGTTTGGATCTGACCATGTATTTTCCTCCGCTGCCCGCAGGAGGGCTCGAGTATCTCGGCGAAAACGAGGATGTGGATGTGGATGCAGCAGGGGGCGGCGAGCGCGCTGCTTGTGGATGCTGATACATCGCGGGTATATCGTTGAGCTCGCTTCCTGGGCTGCTGCTGTAGTCGACGTCTGCGGCTGCTGTTGTTACAAATGATCTTCTTGATAAATCTCCTCCTGAAATAGAGCCTGTGGGTGAGGTAGGATAATTATTCTCGCCAAAGAAATGCGTCTGCACAGGAGTGGCATTCAGCTTGGAGGCATCGTGGTGCTCATCTGTGGACGAGATGGAAGATCTGCTGGTGCGTCGCTTGAGAATAAGAGGCTGCGGGATGGGGACGCTTTTGAGCTTGGCGCAGGACGCTGGTGGTGCTGCTATCTCTGCGGCGGTTGTGATGGCGCTCACACTGACAGGCGCTGCGTTCGCTCTTTCGGACGACTGCAGCAATGGTATCGATTCTGGTACAGCAGCTGGTTTTCTCTCGTCTTTGGCTGTCGTCTGCTGAGACATGGGATTGCATTCATCCAAGGGCTCCATGATGAAAGAAAATGCAGAAAGAAAATGGGAACAAAGAAACATGTTCTGGTGTAATAACTTGCCTCTTTCAACACGTCACAAGGTGCGATTGCCACTCTCCTGTCAGTCGATTGGTGCAGTCGACATTGGCATTGTCTGTTTCATGCTCTACATTGCATTGGATCGTTCTTCTGCGCTTGTATATGTTTCTTTATTTATTGCAAGCTGAGCAGATTTGAGGAGGGCACACTGCTTGATCAAGCATGGGCAAGACAGTTTTTAGATTGATTGTCTACTATTACTAGCTACCAAAGAAGCTGCATGTATACACTACATCCATATATTGAAGATGCTGTTGTTTATTTCGACTACAAAAAGGCAAGCCAGAACGTGAGATTTGGATCATAAAGGACTCAAATATAGAAACAAGTGCTTACTTTTTCAGGCTTAATACGCACCACCTACTGACTCCATACTGATGACACTTGAGCGCAATGTCAGGCAATAGATTGATTTGTACATGACAGAATGTTGCATATTTACACTTGTCGCTTTCCATGGCAACTCACATGCTTGAAGCCTGAGTTGCCATTGATTCACATGTCAGTGTTTGCATCCATATATGAGTAGTGTACGTACAAATCACTAGTTAAAGGCAACATATTTATGTACAGAAACGTTATACACGCAGTACAGGTATTACCGATCTATAAAAAGAGTTCATGAAGAAAAAGAGAGCGATCCATCAACATTCTGTTAGAAATATCATATAAAATTGTTAATCTACTATGTCTCATGCATTTTTCATTCAAGGAAATCAATTCCATTGAATTTGAGTGAGCTTAATGAACGTTAGGATGACGAAATAGACAATAATCCTAAGCATATGTACTCAAATCTTGACGTCTGCAATGTTTTCTACACAAAAGGTGGTTGCCTGGGCAAACCAACAGCCTGAGCTGGACTTGAATTTCAGTGTCACCTCTGTTCCTCCATATGCTCGATTTGGACATCTGAAAACCTTCCAAGGGCAATTACTCAAAATGCTACTATATAAGCAACAGGTATTTTTTAACACTTATACATGTAGAATTGAACAAGGAATCCAATGGTACCAATTTCAAAGCAATCTTTTTAGTCTGTATGGATTAATCTGCAAAAAACGTAAAACACGTTTTTTGAGGAAATGTCTACAAAACGCATAGTAAACTGACCAAGAGACAGTTTCACATGATGCTTTACATTCATACGGTTGTTTTGAGCTTAAGAACACCATAGTAGAAGATGCCGTTTTCGAGGTGAAAACTTCCATTCTTTGAAATCATCAAATTTTCCTGTGCTAGTTTTTTTTTTTTTTTTAATGTTTTTATTGTTGCTCCGTGTAAATAGGGCCCGAGGGCACTATCAAGAGGCGGGCGCAATTTAGTGTTGTTAAAATAGATGCTATTATAGAAGGCAGGAGGGACTATGACGACGGATGGAGGTTATTACCCTGGATTACAATTGCTTATGGAGTTCATCTTCGTTGTGGATTTGTTGCAGCTCGTCTTTGACTTGATTGACGACGTCGGGCCAGATGAATGGCGCCGAGTGGAAAATCAGGCGAAAGTGGGCCCTCCAGATGTTAGCGAGCGTTACAATGACAACCTTGGGGGCTGTTGTGTAAGCTTTGGACACATACCGGATGTTGGTGAAGTCGAGCGTGGTGCATGCTTGAATAATGTCATCGACAGCCACGGTTGGCCACAGAAATTCAAAGATGATGGCCTTCCAGATCGAGACCTTGTCTGGGCAGAGGAAAAGCAAGTGGGCAGCATTTTCTTCAGTGCCACAGATAGGGCAGGATGGTGTGTCGGTCATGTTGAAGTAGTGGAGCAGCCGTCTGGCCGGGATGGTCTTAGTGATGAATCGATATATGACATTGCGCTGGACAAGTGTCAGTGAGAGCGACCAGAAAAAGGACCAGTTGGACGCGGCGATGGTGGACGTATATGCTGCCGTACATGCTTTGCGAAATGTGCGCGTAGAGACGGGTGGATGCAAGCCAGTTTGGTTTCGAAATTGGAGAGAGTCAACAAATGGCGAAAGGCTGATGTCTGTGGTGCTGTTGGAGTCTTCCTGAGGGGGTTGTTGCAGTCGAGCAAAGAACGGTTGGACCTGGACTTTGCTAGTGGTGATCTGCTTCAGGATTTTGGTTCGAGCACGTCGAATGTCGTATGGGATGGACGCTGCTGTTCGGGCTTCAAGTTGCAATGGTTGATCAGGGTTTGGACGATAGAGATCACCAACTTGCATCTGAGCGGCCTTAATAGGCAGTTTGACATTAGTGGTAGACGGTTGAAGGACAGCTCGGATGGGCAGGATCATAGCAGTTTGGATGTTGAGGTGGACGTTGTCAAAATCACGGTGGATCCTATCCGCGGACTTGTAGAGCATGGTGACAGTGTTGGTACGAAGCTTGGATAGACCAGTGGACCTTGTTGCGGGAAACAGTAGAGGCAATTGCGCATGAGCACTCTGATTCTGTTTGTTCACGAGCATGACTAGCATGCGATCGAGGATGTTGGGCGAGTCAGAGGGTTGCAAAACTGGTTGAAGCCATCTAAAGTATAAGGCGGCCTGTTGCTGGGAAAGATCTAAGACGCCTAATCCCCCCAAGGGTTTTGGCTTGATCCAGGTATCCCAAGGGATGCGTGGAAAAATACCCTTTTGCAGGAATTGGTTACAGACGGACTGAATGTCGCGAAGGCTGCGTTGTGGGAGGGGTGTTACGCGCAGTACATACCAGCATTTGGCCAGTAGGAGGCTGTTGAGGACAGTAGCTTTGCCTACCACGGAGAGATTTCGCTGCAAGAGGAGCTTCACGTAATTCCTGAGGGTGTTCAGAAGAGCACCGAGAAACACTTCACGCTGTTGGTATGACTGTACGAGGGGAAATCCAAGGTAGATGACCGGGTTCGTATCCAGGTTAGAGGTAAACTTGGTAATATTCATGTCAAGCAAGCGTGCGCGCCAGTAGGGCCAAGTGTTCTGTCCAGACAGAGAGACGGCCTCAACCTTATTGTAGTTGATCTTGGCGTTAGTAGCCTTACAATATACGTTGAGGTGGTAGTCCAATCGTTCGAGGTCAGGAAGGTCTTGGATAAAGGCAAGGGCATCATCAGCGTAGCAAAGGATCTTGGTTTGATGGATCTCTGGGTTTTCAACCGTATACAGCGGGTGGTCCGGAGCGTATCGCATTTGGTATCCTTTGTCCTGTGCTAGTATAAGCCCAAAATGCTCAAAAATCGATGATCAAAACTTTCCCCAAAAAATTGCTGGAAAGTATTCCTTAACCTAATGTTAGGTCGTAGAATACGATTGCACTTGTTCCGAAGCCGAGATTATGCTTTGTTGGCAAGATACAAGCGATTTAAATCCTTTTTTTTACATTATTGAACACATTTGAAGGCTGCTCACTCGACAATTCGCTTTCTAATATCTGATCTGCTGGTTTGTAGTTGTTCATTTAGCAGGTTGGTGTAGTACTGAACTGTCAATCCATCAAAAATGGCGAGATTTTAAGATAACTTGTACGTAAGTTTACTAAAACTCACAATCCAACAGCATTTAACGCCCAATTGATGCATTCATACTTCTAATGCTGCTTCTGGCATCTAGTAAAAGCTCCACTATATGAAATCAGCTAAAAGATACATGGTCCCTATAGCTCTTTTGCTTAGATTAAGCACCGTGTAGTTCGTCTCATAGTCGCTTTACTTTTGTTTCTGTAATCTATCACAATGCGAATCTATTTGATTTGCATAGCATATTTTCAAACCGGAAGGGGTGGTTATACAGCATATCACCTTCTGCTACAACTGAACTAGTGGGTATACTATTAGCACCTTCTTGAAGCTGATCCGCTAGAATGATCGATCCACATTGATACACAACATGCTCCTGTATTAAAAACACTGCGCGAGCAATCGAATGGCAGTACATTTCTTATGTTTACGCACTCTCAGGCTGCTACTGTAAAGATGATTTGAAGCTATCGACAACCTTCTGAATTGATCATTTCAATCAAACACTAGAGGATTCCTTGTAAAAGCAATTAATGCTTACATATGACACTGTATTATGAGTAATTGAATCAAGAAAAACATTATTAGAGGGATTCCACATTTGAGCTATTTGGCACGAATCAAGACAAACAGAGCAACTGTCCAGCTACATATTAAAAAGGTCATGTATGTTGCATAGCACCCTCCTATTGATGAATGATATCTCCAAAATCAAGCCTCCCCTTTACGTGCCCTTTCCTTTGCGATGAAATCAAGCAAACGTAGTCATCTGACATTATTTTCAATATATTGCTACGACTACATGCATTTTGCCAGTCAATGATTGCAAGCATTTCCAACCACCATATGCTGTGTAAAATAGCAAAAATAGTTTATAGCTTCAATAAGATGATTTAATTTCTGGTGTTTCATTGTGTCACTTACCATCATAGCCCCGCCAGAAGCATATATTTATAACAGTGCTGGCCATGTATCAATGGAGCATGGCCAAACATAATCAACATATTGGTAACGCATCACGGCCAGAGCTTCTATTACCGTTTGGGCAGCTACGAGAGCTAAATGTGGCCCCACCCGTACATGAAATGAAGTGAGATGATGTTGCAAGACAGTGTGCCAATTTGTCTTCGTGACTCCTACCGCACCAAAGCAATAAAGCAATTACAGCAATGAGAAACGGGAGGAAACCCGAGCATTTTCATTATAAGATTCTTTTTAGTCTCTTCTCTTCTTTTTCTTCCCTTTATTTCTCGCCAACAACACTTATACATATCCATACTCGAACATGTCGCTTACACCCGAAATGACCTTAGGTCAACCAAAGTCTGGTAAACGCAAGCCTGGACTTCGCCTCACATCCAAGCACCTTCAGCCTGCGTCTTCCTCCACGCCATCGCCCAATTCATCCTCATCGTATCTCGGTACCTCTCAGTCCAACACTAGATTTCGAGAACAGATTGGTAACATCGTCAATGGAAATAATGGAGACAACTACAGCAGCCAGCCTGCAGAAGAGGAGGAGACATCGCTCGCTGCTTCGTACTTGCAATCCACCCTACCACCATCATTGCCTCAGCAACAACTTCATCAACAGCAACAAGACATAAAGAACCAAGATATCCCAGTGTTGCGCGAGGCTCCTCTTCCTCCACCTTCTATAAACACAAGCCAGCAAGTATTGGAGCCCAATTCACACTTTATGGAGCTAAGAGCAGAGGATCTCGAGACATTGTCAAGATTGGGCGAAGGTGCGGCAGGTACCGTACGTAAAGTATTGCATAAGCCAACTCAGTTGGTCATGGCAAAGAAGGTTTGTTTCGGTTGGTTACGGGGAATAGCGAGTTGTCTAAATGCTCTGTATCGACATGATAGTCCATCTCCACTGAGCCCGACCCAGCTGTTCAACGTCAAATCCTACGCGAGTTGGCATTCCTCAAGACGTGCGATTCGCCCTACATTGTATCATTTTACGGCGTATTCTTAGACGATGGAGACACAACAGTTTCGTTGTGTATGGAGTACTGTGAAGCTGGAAGCTTGGAGGACATTTACAAAAGAGCAAGAGATTTAGGAGGTGTCATTGGCGAGCCAGTGCTTGAGCGCATTGCAGAATCGGTAGGATCCATCAGTGTGGGCTGATCTGATGGCAAGAGCGTTGTATTCACTGTTATACATGCTGATAGGTCTGCAGAGGTCTCGTTTACTTGCATTCGAAAAGAGTGATCCATAGAGGTAGGTGGAGAGGACGCATGTATTCTATTTCAATATCATTAATGTAATGTATTATAAATAGATATTAAACCATCTAATATATTGGTGACACGAAAGGGAGAGATAAAACTTTGTGATTTTGGTGTCTCTGGCGAATTGATCAATTCTGTCGCACAGACGTTTACAGGAACTCAGTACTATATGGCTGTAAGTACGAGGCATATCAACATTGGAGGTTATTTTTAACATGAGCTCCTGAATCCATAGCCTGAGCGTATTCAGGGCAATGCCTATGCAGTGCAATCCGACATTTGGTCACTGGGTTTGACTCTGATTGAAGTGTCGCAAAACAGACCTGCTCTGCCACCCCCAGATCAGCCTCATCTCTCCATCTTTGAACTGCTTGATTTCATTGTACGTCAACCTGTGCCAGAAATCCAAGGAGGCCACATCTCGGACGAATGTAAAAACTTTGTAGCTGTTTGGTAAGCACATTTAAAAAAGAGCTCTGCTTGCAAATGACTCATTTCCGTGTAGTTTAACCAAGGACCCTAATTACCGTCCAACACCAGCTCGTATGCTGCAACACCCTTTTATCGCAAAATGGACAAATGTGCACATGGATCTAGGACAATGGGTCAAGGAAGTTTGGGGTTGGAACTAAAAGTCTAATAAACATACTACAACCTTTTCCTCGTGGATTTGTCACAACAAAATGGAGATGTTTTAGATATGAGAGGCAGTTTTAAGGGCGCGTGCATATGAACAACAAGATGCAATGTTAGATTCGCTTCCAGCGTATGATAAATACCGTTGAGTGCTATACAGGATCAAAAGAAATCAGCTTTGCCAAAGCTTTTTATGAAGAATGTTGATAATATAAATCTCTTTATTTGGTTTTTATGGTAATATATAATGTAAACGTCTCTTTTGGTTTCGAAGAATAATACTTCTACTCACGGGAGTAACCACGAGAAGGTAGAGACATTCAGCCAACAACCGTTTAGTTTGATTGCTGCGCTTTCTACTCCCATCCCCCAGATCCCAACATTTGCCCAAGCCTATCACATGAAAGATCAACCCTCAATTCCAAGCAATGCTGTGAGCGGGAGGCCCCTTGAACACCCAAAGATCAATCCTGATCTTTCAATGAAAGTTTAAGCGGAAGGCCCCTTGAACGCCCGAAGATCAATCCTGATCTTTCAATGAAACTCAATGAAAGTGTAAACAGAAAGCCCCTTGATTATCCAAAGATCAATCCTGATCTTTTAATGAAAGTGTAAACGGAAGGCCCCTCGATCATCCAAAGATCAATCCTGATCTTTCAAGGAAAGTGTAAGCGGAAGGCCTCTTGATTATCCAAAGATCAATCCTGAGCCATTACCTGGAGGTTCAAACAGGAGGCCCCTCCATGAGTCGCCAAAGAAACAATGCCTAGAATGATACCAAACATTAATTTCCCATCGGTAAGGATCAATCCAGATGAGCCCAGTAGAGGCACGAAACTACAGAAAGCCCCTTAACGACCAAAGCGTGGATAAACTTGAGCAAAGAGTAAAGAGAGAAAAACAACAACGAATGGCAAAAAAAAAATATATATATACTTTTTTCGCGTCGAGAGGCTTGGACTATCCTGCAATAAGTCAATGCCATTAAATGTCAGATTGAATGCCTAGCATAGCTGTAACTCCAGGCTGTCAGATGCTGGAGTACTAGATACTGGATGTTTTGTTGCATGTTGTATGATATTTTGAAACAGTTTGAATATATCATTCATCAGGCCTCAATTACAAGCACTCTTCTGTTCGCCTAATTGAGCCCACAATGGACTAAATGTGCCGTAAGTACATGTCCTGTGTGAAAAGAGGTGTTGCCTTAATCAAATATCATTACTACAGATTTCATGACAAGTCTGTGTTGTGTCAGATGCACTGTAGCATGTTCAATTAGTCTTGTAAAGTGTTTACATGCCACTAAGATGATTATAAGTTAAGTTTATTCACAAAGGATGACCATAAGGTGGTATATATGTAAAGCTATGATGACTATTTACGGTCAAAGGAGAACGGCAAGGTAGCATGATCATCGTCTGACTTGCAAAGGTGAACTACCTTTCTCTTTCGACAATCTAGAGCAGCAACAGTGTCCATCATCAGTTTTTTTCCAGTCCAAGCAAGCTCTAGCTATGGCAAGAAATCAGCGGTAATAGCATCAGGGCATTTTGGATGGCACAATGCTTCAGTTTTGGTAATTCTTGAAATCCGTTTTCCTGCAGGCGCATCGACAGTCAGCAATACAACTTTTAGGCCTGGTTACAATTACAAATAAGTTAGTGAATCCAACGCACTAAGTGGCAAGGAAATTTTACCCATAACGAGAAGTCTTACAGCGCACAAGTCATTGCACTTGATCTGGGAAGAATTGACAGCAGCCAGCACACTCCTCAGCATATCACGTAAAGTCTTGGGGAGTTTCACCAAGCCGTCATCAAAGTGCTTGTCATCGCACGGAATGACATCTGCCTTGCCAACTTCGCAAGCACCCAGGATTCCTCTTCAAACTTCAAATAGGATGCCTGGCGTGGCATCCATGGTCTTTCGCTGTCTCTTCTGCATTGATTCAATTGCCCTTTCTTGGTTTCTTCCATCAAGTGAGCCCAATCAATACACACTGATTTGAACAAATAACTATCGATTGGTTTTTGTTTCATCCAAATCTGACATGCGATGTTGCGGTGCTTGACAACTCTCCAAGTCTGGCCCTTATCTTGTTGTCATCAAAGAGAGTGCAAAGGAATTTCCAGACTTTATGTAACAAGTCCCCTTCGGATAGAGCAGTGAAATCAATGTTTGGTTGATGCAAAAAAAGTTCAGAAACTCCTAGCAATGATTGCTGGGCCCATCGAGTTTCAAATTGCTCGACTGGACACTAGCTAAGGTAGCCACTGGAAGTTCGTTTCTAATATGATGGCCCCGAGATTCACTTGACTAGCTTGATCGTATATTTCTATTGTTGACGTACTTGGACTTTTGTCAAATGAGTCGATGTATTGTTGCAAAGCGATCGGTAGGAAACCGCAAAGACTTGCTGCGATGCGTCTCAATTTCTTTCAACTCCTCTTGAGTAAAGTACTTGCATTTGGGAGAGAACCACACGCTACCGGAGGGATCCAGGATAAAGGGCCGTCATGGGTTGTATCTTGTACAGTTATCATCTTGATAAGTTTACAAATCGCCCATCTGCTACGATGACGAGAAATGCTCGCCCTCTAACAACTAGGCTGAACCAGCGTCGCCGAGAGCCTTCCTTGTAGTTTCCCTGCGGATTCTTTCCTAAGAATTTGATTGCCTATGAAAAGGGTTGATAAAACGCCAAGCTTACTGAGGCATTTTCTGATCGCATACCTTTTTAAAAAGAAGTGCATCACACTGATAAATCAACCTAAAAATTGATGTTAATAGGTGCCCATATTGAATTTAACATGTCTGAAAACAACAATACGTACTAATGCAACGACCTTCTTTTTTAAGGATTGGCAATATCAATGACCAGAAACCTCAACTCCTCTATCCATGTAGATATTTCATACATGTAGTATGTAATGAAAGAAACGAATCACCAAGTTCATTCTATTAGATGTCCCTGATGAAAGACTACTTGAGTAGCATTCAACGGTGCTATAGCAGTTAAGGGTGTTTACTACTAGTAGCAAATGAGGGCTTGTCTGTATAAGTCAAAGAATGAACTAAAGAAGAAAGAAAGAAAGAAAAAACCCTCCTCGAAAGTTGCATTGATCTTATAATAAACAAATGAGGCTTGTTGCTGATCATCCAGCTTTTAGCACTATATTAAATCTGTTCGTTGAAATTCAACATCACAATCACGGCAGATCCTCAACAAGACACATATCTGTCAAATTTTCAAATACACTTGATTTTACTATACAAAAGCCTAATAATAACACTACATCTACCAGTCCTCGTCATACAATCCAGGAATAATGGTAGCTTCACCCAATTCCTGGCCGTGATAGGCACCACGAGCCTGTCTTGTCATAAACACGGTTCTTTCCTTCCTCTCTTTCCTCAATTCAAACTGTGGAGGTAGTTCGGGCAGACTGAAATAACTAGGTGGTTGCTCTTCCGAAGAGTTTGGACTCATCAATGCTGCTGTCAACGGTCCAATCAATTCGCTGGGTAGTCCCTGAGGTGCTGGAGGCTCTTCTAACTCTGGATCAAAGAACAGAGGACATTCGGTAGACTGACGGTAGTGCTGAATGGAGGTCAGATCCGGGATGCGAAGTAATTGATCATAGGGCAAGTTGGCAATGGTGAGAGGGATAGCGAATTCATTGACATGGCTTGTTTTGAACAAGTGTCCTTGCTCGATGGTGACTTGGAAGCAAAGATCGTAGTGAACTCGAGTATGGCGCGATAAGAAGGAGGGTGATACAAGTCGAGTGGGGACATCGAATCTGATGGTTTCTGATAGTTGAGTCAGATCAGACGTAGACGGGAGCGTTACTGCGTCTTGGATCACGGTTCTAATGTTCTCTCGGAATGCCGTGCCTTGCTGAACAAGCATTTTGCCTTCGTGGTGCTTACGGAATCGATAAACGAGGCTTGTGATTTTTGAGTCTGAGTGGAGGATCATCATGTTGAGCTGCATTTTGAATGGTTCATCCGGACAATAGGTTTGTTTGTACAGTTTTGCCTGTACTTCGGCTAAAGCCTGTTTCTTGTCCTTCATCAGCGTCGTTTTGTATACCCATTCCTTGTCTGTTGGTAAAGGATTAGCCTCTATATCTGGTAAAGATGTACGCGTCTGCCGCTACTTGCCTGCAATCGATACAATGATGGGTCTGTAAGGCGTAATGTATTCTCTGCTCTTTAATCCAGATTGAAGAGCGGGCCCGTCCGCTTGTGCTGTCCAAATGTAACGGATGCCAAAACCAGCAGGCTCTTCCATTGAAGGAGGATAGTTGACATTTGGAAACTACCATGGACCCAGTTAGACTCCATAGCAAACATTGTATCTAGCCTCCTTGTACATACCTTCAAGGCAAATGGATATTCATAGTGCCCAGGCTCAATTTCGTCCCAAGCGCATTGCGAATAAGCTAAGTATTACTAAAGTCAATCTTTGTGTACCTATGCCATCACGTCATTTTTAGCGGTGGTGTTACATACGGGAAACTTCTTGGCCATGCAGCTTCCACTCAGTCTCAAAGTACGTTGTGATCATTTCATGAACCCACTCGCCTTTGCCATCGCTACCGCCTTCATCCACCTTGACCATGGCAGCCTCCTCTGCTCGAAACTAGAAACATCGTCCATGTTACATACTCTCCTTGGCACACACACACACACAAGCAGCGTCCTTTACCTTGATTCTAATTCTCGTAACATGAATGCGCTCGCAGAGATTCAAGACGACCTTTCCTCGAACAATGCGGTTTGGGCGTACAATGACATGGTTGCCGCCGTCAAACTCGATTGTCAGCATGGGCGAGTTGGAGCTGGCGACACTCTCCCTCCTGTGCGCTGTGCTGCTTCGTCTGTTGGAGCTGGTGCTGCTACGGTTGGACGACTGGTCGTTGTGCGCTGGATTCTGGCCGTTCAGGAAAGATCCAAATGAGGGTGCGCTCGAGGATAATTGAGATTGCGAATTTCGTCGCTCTGACATTGGCATTGGGTGGTTGACAGACAGCAGATCCTGAGGCGGGTTCAGGTGCGTGGGGTGTGTGGGCGAGTGGGATTCTGGCGGCGGCATTGGGATCGAGCTGGAGGACAAGGAGGGTCTGTGTCTGGACGATGAGCGGTTGCTTGGACTCGACATTGGGGAGCGATGAGAGAAAAGAAAGAGCAGAGAAAAAAGAAAAAAACTCAAAATTTGAAACGCCAGTTAAATACGCTTTTTTTGTGGTTTCAAATCGTCATATTATAGTATGGATAGATCCATGGATTTTTTAATTTTCAACAGTATGCTAATTTTCCAGTTGTCTAGTTTCGTCATTTGGTCAAATTCAAACACTTTCTGGCTGAACAGATCCTGGTCGTTGTTCTCGATACAGCCCAAAATGCCTAATAAGAATTGGTATTCTCGGGTATTTTCAAACGATAAATCCATGGCACAGTATTTATCGAGTAGTTGACGGCATTTCACAGTGTCCTACACAGCTGTTCAGTCAAAAAACGCAGCACGCACTAGCACAGAACACTCACCCCAATGCACATGGAGCATAGCCCTGCTTTCAGAAAGTACTCTTTTATCGACCACTTGGTCAGCTGGTTGTCCATGGAGTCTGTGGCGACTCGCTCAAAGTTTTCAATGGCTGCACTGTACTGTTCCAGTTGGGCTGCAAAGTGCGCCACCTTTAGCAGGCACTTGTTGATCATGCTGTCGTATACGGCATCAGCAAACGGTGGTTCATGCAACATCCCACAACTTACGCTGGTGAGTCGTCGGCCATGTAGAGGTTGGCTGCCTGCTCCCAGTGGTCCTTGGCTCCGTTCAGATCAATGATTTCCGACTCATAGATCTCGGCTATTTCCTGATGATGCTTTGCTGCGTTTCTGAAGTTGGCCGATTCCTTGTCCACTTGAATGGCACACTGCAGTGCCTCTATGGCAGCTGTGCAAGGAAGAGTGTCAGCTGCAAGAGACGGCACCCGCGTGCAAGCTCACATACCTCGGGCATCCATGCGCTTTAGACATTTGGCTGCGTTCTCGAATGATTTGGACGATTCATACTGCAAGTCAGGTGTGGTTTTGTACAGCTCGGCTGCTTTGAAGTAGGCGTTGCCAGCATCTTGCCCTAGCAACAAACGCTATCAGTGTGTGCTTCAGCTTTTCAGATTAGAAGAATAAACAAACATCTCTGGGCCAGCTTGAACGTGTTTCCAGCCTTTTCGTATATTTCAGCCGCATCCTCTTGCTTGTTGGTAGAATTAAACCAGGTCCAGCTATTTAACCGTTTTTCGGCTTGTAAGATCAAGTCGTGTGCCTGATGTTCAGACATTGAGTTGCTGTATGTAAAGAATAGGCGAAAGAAAGAAGAAATGAAAGAGAGAGAGAGAGAGAGAAGTTTTTTTTATGATGTTACAGGTTGAAACGATGATTGGAATCAATGGAGAAGAGTGTAGTATGCGGTGCGTCATGCGCTTGTATTTTTTGTGTGATCCTGGACTGGGTCTTTTTTCTTGTGCTTGTGTGTGTCGGGCGCCATCTATTTAGATCTCGATACCACCTTGAATGATACGCAAGAACAGAAAACGCAAACCGCCCCCCCCCCCCACAGTCATCAACAAGGCACTTGACTCGACATCACTCTGTACCGTTGGATAAATCAAATTGCGTGGTGATGGCAAATTTGTCAAATGCAGCCAGTGGTTTGCTGCCGTGAAATCAGCTACACTACATACTTGCGAAAACACAACAGCATCGCAATAAGGAAAGCACATAATGCCACCAACAGGGACTCCATCGTTGTGAGTCGTGGTCCACACGGATAAACTAAACTTCACTGAAAAAAAGGCACAAACAAACAAACAAACAGTTGGTGCGACTTAATTTGTCAATAAATACGGCCAGCATGGACACTGCATTGACAGCTGACATGAATGCAGCCAAGTTGGTCTATATCCAGGCATTTAGAAATAAATAAGCATGAGCCTTGTGTGTTTGTTTAGTGTTTGAGAACATTCTAAAACAACTGTTATTTGTATAGGTAATCCTCACTCATGTAAATGAGGTAAAGAGTATTATATGTTTGGAGGCCAACCAGACAACTAAATGCAATGACAAATCCAATCATAAGCAGCAGCATTCTTCAATAATCATAATTGCGCTCGGAGCATGGATAAATCAGTGTGTAGCAGCAAACAACAGAACCCAGGTCTGTCATTATTGCCCCTTGGGTGGCTGCTACCTACGTAAAGCTTCGTATTCACCTTTAAATTACACCAACAAGACCCTTCATACAAAGACCGTACTAGTACCTGTGGATCTGACTTTACTAGGATGCTTAGTGTCTGTATGGAGGCAGACAGTTCATTTTAGAGGCACATAGCATACTTGCATTACCTCTTATTACTCGCAAACATGCAAAACACAGCGAAATGTGTGTGATTGGTAGACATGTTGCTAATTGTGATTGACTCTAGCGCTTAGAAATGGTACTTTGATGCTGCTGAACAACGATTGAGAACACTTTTCTTTCGATACATGTATTCGCATCCAAAAAACAATAACCTGAATTTTGAAACTTGCACATAATAGTATTAAATGCCTGTTCTTCTATGTATATAGGAATAGACCAAACAGCATTATGATCTTCCAAATCAAGATTCCGTCTCATCTCGCTGCACTAAACCTGCTTGCAAGACAGTCCAGTATGACTTGCTAAGCGATGAAGCTTCATGGCAGGGCCTATAACTTGAAATCATCGCTGGCAAATCTTTTTCTCTTATTCTTTCTAGTGTCTCTTTTAAATCTCTTTAACAATCGATTTTAAGCAATTGATTTATGAGATGATGATGAGCATGAGCCTATATGAAGTTCTGCGAAAAAGCGGATGGTGGGGTAATTATTGGATTTGAGATTGGATGAGTTGGTATCGATGGATGGATGATTCTCAAGATAATAAGGCAACTGTTGTGAGCATTATTGATCTCGACAAGATCCATAATAAAAGCCGCTGATGGCAAGTAGTGTCGTCGACGAATAGTAACAGATTGATAGAGGAGAGGATGATGTTGGACAACACTACTGTAGTGAGAACTGCATAATGTAGTAGTAGCAGCTTTGTGCTTGACATTAGATGATCCTGCTGGTTGTTGTATGCACGTATTTGGTGAGTATCCAGCAGGATCAAATCATCCAAGGTTTGGTTTGAACAATCTTGATTCCAGAGTATAGAAATTAGCACGCACCTATGCCAAATTTTGCGAGAAAAACTATGATGTAGTTGGATTTTGGATTGGACGAGTTGTCCTTGATGTACGGATGATTAGTCAAAATTTGCCAATTTGGAGGACTCATCTTGGCAAGATCCATTGTAAAATTCGTTAATTACGAGTGTCTACTAGTAACAGATTAATAGAGGGGATGCTGCGCAACACTGCATTTAAGACCGCCTCGCTCTAGCATACTTTATTTTAGAATGACACAGGCTTATCATTGTTTTGCGCGCTGGACAACAAGATATGACAAAGCGTGTTGTGGTGTTTCTGTACGGTGTATGAATGATAGAGAGTTCATGCTAGCACTGTTGTATACCTTCTCGGAGGGGGGTCATAATTATATTAACAAACTTGTAGTGGATACCTTGGCTGTTTATTATTAGTTGAATGATTCTTGCAGTAGTTTGGCGGCAGGCTGGTGAAAGATTTTACTAATTTCAACCACCCCAAGATTTATCAGTTGTATAAAATGACAACTCTATTGTACTTGACTCTTGTTTTGACTTTATATTCGGTATAAAAGAAACTGAAATGCACAGCAGATAGCACTAATATCTGCTGTAAAATTCAAAGTAAAAGCGGTGCAAGTACAATTAAAGATTTTCTAGAGTTTATTAGAGATGTTTTAAAAGTAGAGCAAAGGTGTATGGACTACCATCACCTTTGTGATATTTATACTAGCTAAGTTAAATGCTGGATCAGCGTGGATTTCAGGTACCGGTGGTACAAGATCAAGTCTTAAATGTTTTATAGCTTTATGGGATATACCCTTTTAAATGATCTTGGATATATCCAAGATCGTCTTTTAGATGACAAATCTATATGATTGTGTCATTGGATATTTATGGTAATGTACAACAGTGGTACTTTAGATGTGTATTTCATAGCAATATCAACAAATAGTAGCCTATTATTACAAGCTGCATTCTTGAGGCATGACAAGTGAAGTTTTTAGGACGTATTTCTGAGGGCTTTCAAAGCAAGGTACACACAAAGCTCATGCCTGCTAGTATCCAGAGTGTAACTGCAAGGAATATCAATTGTTTAATGTCTTGATCTAATATTATGTAGCATCAGTTGCTCTGAACTTACAGGGCAAAAAGGTACTATTCTCTGCCAAATCGCCCAAATTCAACCCTCAATATCTTGTCTTCTAACCCCTTCTAGATGCTCGGAATAGTGCCAAATGATTGCTATCAATCACCATTTACATCCTGAACCTTCATTTTTGTTTTTTTTTGGGTCGATCCAAATCGTCGAAAATTCACGTTTTTTCATGAGGTACCCCTCATGGTTTTTGTTAAAATCAAACGATCGCAATTTTGAAGGCGAAAACGACAATTTTTACTATGATATATGTTAGATCAAAGTGACCGCAAAAATGTAGGGTAGCCTGTGCAACTGCTATTTTGAACGTTGTATAAGCTAAATATTGACTTTTCCTTGAAAAACTGCTTTTTATATTTTCGCAAAATTCTTTATCTTTTCATTCTAAAAGTACTTTAAATTGACACCATTGAATGCGCCTTCAAATTTTCCCCTTAAGTTTATTAGAAAGTAGTATACGCTGAGCACACTTTATATAGCTAATTTTAACAAAAATGTTTACAAATGTCAAATTATATCGTTTTTGATTCAAAAAAATCATCGCAAAAAAATCATTTGGGTACAGTCACCACAGTGCAAAATGTTTATTGTACACGTCATTCAGATTCCGCGTGCTCTGTGCTGCGGCAGCCTATTGACTGCAGTCACCCCTCAGTAGCGCGTTTTTTTTATTTTATTTTATTTTTTCTCGCACTATTTTTGCACTGCACTGTTTCTATTAAACCATATACTTTTTGTTACTATTGATTGAATACAACACCACTTTCGCGAAAACAAGCATGTCTTTGCAGCCACCAGTACACAATACGACATCTTTGAAGTTTGTTACAGTAAGTATCAGCCGATAAGAACCATTTTTCGCGTTACAATATGCGGTAATACTAATTACACAGTTTATTTTAGGCCAGTTTGCTTCAATATATTGCTGTTTGTGTATGGTTTGTATTTGGTTTGTATATTCCCCTTCTTTGGTTACGGTGGATCACATTCATTCAACCTTTTACTACTTTCTTTCTCGTGATACTGTGCATTCGTTAGTTTGCTCTATTGCGATTTATTCTTTCTACTCTTTCCACTTTTTTCTGCACGCAGCTATTTTTCTGTTGCTGTACCGTAGTGCTATGGTGCATCTTTTGATGTATTGTATCGCTGGCAGTGCTGCTCTATCTTGGAGTAGCCTTGCATTCTTTTTGTTCTTCATGTATTACTTCTTCTGTAATACGGGTGGTATTGGTGTTGTTCTTGCTTCGTATGAGGCAACAACGATACCTTTTTCTACTACTTTTTTCCACTACTTTTTTCTTTCTTGTACTCGTCATTTTGATGATACACATTGCATGTTACCTTTTTGTATGTAACTATATTGCGATGTTTCTGTTCTTCTTCATCACATTCTAGTGATGCCCTTTTGTTGCTTTTCCCACTTTTCATGGTTCTTTGAGCCATAACCCTCTTTTTTTCGTTGTGTGGATAAGCCTATCGTTGAAGCACAACTAGATTTAATTCAGAGGCTGGGGGTAGATAGGCTGCCCTCACTTGATTTGTATCACTTACTTGGTGCCAATTGAGAGTCTCAAGCGTTTGCACTATAAGCTGGGGTGTGTAGTAAGGCATATTCTGGCATTTTAGGGGTTTTTGATGATAACGTAGCTTAATACTAGTGTATTCGGCTGTGTTTAAAAATTCGCCTAACAAAAAAACAAGGGAGAACTATGGCAAAAATTTTCAAAGTCCGCGGCGCTTAAAATAGCTTTTTAAGCGATTTTATTGGCTCAAATTTGGAGACAGCTCAGAGAAATAAAGCATTTGTATTGAAACTAAAAATGTAAATGAAATGAGGAAAGCACGATTAAACATTCAAAATGCATGGTACAAAAAATGGTTTGAGGTAACTACACACGGTACCACCATAGGTATCAGATATGATCAAATAGTATCAGGATCAATGTTATGCTTATCAAGACAGCAAATGAAGCATTTTGATGTTTTTGAAAAAAAAAATTACGATGTGAATAGTACCCCCATGGCTTGCTCGCTCTGACCGATTCACCTTCTCATATTTTATAGTTTACAGTGTGAATTTCGATCGAAAAGCTTGTAGGCTAAATGTCATTCTTCTTAAGACTTCGAAAAGTTTTAGCAATCATTGATTTGTTAATATGCTCTGTTGATGAATGTCAGCAGAAACAGTTATATTATTCTAAAGTAAAGTTGTGAAGCGATGTAGCACAGGAAGAAAATTGATAAACAAACAGATACCGCATTGGATTTTTGAGGACATTTTAGTAGCCTGTCAAATTCTAAATCATTTTATGTGCTTCATTCATGCATGTTGAATGTTTAATGGAAAAATGTCATTGAAGCCTAGCTTTTACTTCATTTTACTCTTTGCAGTAAAGAATCCGTCCATTTTGGTTTGCTTTGCACCTGAATTTGAAGCAAATGCATGTAGCGCATTCTCGAATTGAAACGGTGTAATACCAGTTCGTGTGTTGACATGAACAAAATGAACTCCCAGCTTGCAAACCTCTCGATTTCTGCTTTCATCGTCAAAAAAGAGCATATCACTGCATGAGATGCCTGATTTCTCGGATAGCGATTTGAAATGCTTTAGTTTACTGCCAGGATAGATCTCAAGATAGTCCACATTCTCCACCAGTGGTGTATTGTCAAGCCCAGGAATACGTAAAAGTCCAATAGCCTTCTTTGCCCTACCACCAGTTTCAGTACATCGTTTCATAGGCGGATCAAGATTGTCAATATTTTACCATTCAGGCGTCTGTGTTCTGGATGCAATTCCAATTTGAGTGTCAGGGAATGACTTGATTAGTGCAATAATGTCTGCTGTATGCTCGAAAAATCCGAGATATTCTCCTGTTCTATATGTAAAGCACCCATGTTGGTATTTTTGACATGATGCTATGCCGCTCGAGCATTTGCTTACGTGTTTACTACTGCGTTTGTTGACTCATCATACGTATAAGGAGGCCCTAAAATGCACATGATGGTTAAATCATAATGACAAAAGGCAGCCTTCAAAACTTGCATTACCATTTGTACAGTCGATCCTATCATCGTTGGTTAGATACATGCATCTACGCCATCCAAAGCTACAGCCTCGTTACCAATCTGGCCATAGTGTGTAATCCAAATCAAACACAATCATTTTAGGGAACTTGGAAGGCATCTTTTTCAGCATGGATTTGGTCATTCTGCAACTGTTAAAGAAGTAGGTCAAAGAAAGAGGTTACTACTACATATGAATATCTGCATTTACGTATGGTTAGCCCGCAGTCATGATAAGCCCCCAAAAAATACTTGGTTTAATGCTGCGGTGTATGCAAATGTCCACTTTGTGACACTGGAGATGGGCTTTGAGTGTTTGTGCTTGATAAAGCGACATTGATCATTTACGTATCAAGAACAGCATGGTGTCTTGGCATGAATTGTGGGCAACATCCATTGGTTGGTCAATCTACGTCGTTTTGTTTTCTATAATCAATATGAATAGTACTTTTTATGCAATGGCTGGAATAGGTGCAAGTTATTAGCAGCATTTGCTCATTTAAATGCAATCTGCCCAAAGCAATAAATATTGCCAATGCTGTGTAAATTGTACTAGTGTCAAATACGTTCACAAATGCTTAATGACACATCAATTGGCGCATTCATATGTGGCCTATAGTATGGGCTAACGTATGCCATCTTTCATGCATGCTCTTGGCTGTTGGCATGACCTGTACATATATTACATGCTAAAAAAGGCAAAGATTGACAACGACATGCACAATGGCGATTGTTTTTTTTGCGATGAATAGTATTTTTTTTTTATTGATCAAGTATTTACAGTGGTTGGAAAGTGAGTTGTATAAGAAAGATTATTAGCATATATTACAAAGAGGAAACCAGTTCTAGAGCGGCTGAATGGTATACAGGGTTTCAATTAGTAGCCAACACCGACCATGATACCGTAGCCAAGGGTAAAGATAAGTACAGTGACGACGATACTAACGGGGACACCAACAATCAAAAAGTCCTTGGTCTTCAAGTAGGGTTTGCCAGTTTGATCTTCCATCATGATGGCAGACATGTTGGGGTAGCCCGAGACAGGAAGACCCATACCTGCAGAGCAAGCCAAACCAGCGCCCATCACCAGCAAATTGGGGTGAGGTATAGGCAGGTTTTGGCCGACTTGTTGGACAATAGGCACAATGATAAGGGCAGCAACTGTATGAGAGACAAAGGTAGAGAAGACCAAGATCAAGAATGCAAAGATGGCGAGGATAGCAATGGGCTCCAGGTGTTCAACGCCGTCCTTGATACGAAGGGCAATATCTTGCAACAGGCCAGAAGAGGTGACAGCATTGCCCAGGGCCATACCGCCTTGAGCCAAGACAACGACAGACCAAAGGAAGGCATTCAGGTCATCCTTGCCGAGAATACCAGTACCGAAAAAGACAAACAAAGGAATGGTAGCAATGATGCCAGTGTCACCAATAGCGTACTCGATGGATGATTCAGCACACCAGAGAGCAATAGTCAAAATGGTGACGGCCATGACAAAGACCTGAGTAATGTTGATCTTGTCGCGAGTAGGCTTGACTTTGTTCAAGTGAGGGACAGCTCTGTCAGGTCTGTAAACGAGCAGCAAGATACCCCAGCAGATGACGACACTAAGAATGGAAATAGGGAGAGCAACGCCAAACCAGATGCCCCAACCAGGGTTGGGGTTCATGTACTGAAGGGTAACGATGTTTTGAGGGGACGAGATAGGAGAGGTCATGCCACCGATGCAGCTGGCCAATGCAATACCTAGCAAAAGACAGGGTGCCACAGTAGAGCCATCGGGCAATGTACGCAGAATAGGGTTGATCAGTGAGAAACACAGGACAGGAGTAGCTACATTTGAGATCCACATGCACAAGAATGCGGCGACAAACATGATTGCAAGAAGTACATAACGAGGACGGGTGCCAGCACGAGACAGCACATGAGAAGCAAATGCCTTGGCAATGCCGTATTTCGAGAGTGCAGCAGCAAGAGAGAAGCCGCCCAACAGCATCATGATAGTGCCACTGAACATGGATTGGAAAACAGCCTTGGAAGCAGCCTTTGCAGCCATCTGGGTGCCGTCAGCATTGCGCATGATGCCTAGAGGCACAACCAAGAAGGGGATCATGAGAGAGGTGGCATACAGAGGAATGGCTTCGGTGGCCCACATCACAGCAGCAAAGATGAGCAAGGCAAAGCAGTAGTTTTCTTGGCGGTTGCCAAAGATATCCACATTAAGCAGGACGACAAACAAGACAACGGAGAATAAGAAGGCGATGATGGTGTTGAGCAACTCGGAGCGAATCTTGCGGTTTGTGAAAGGGATTGTGTAGCATTTCTCGGGCTTGCTCTCCTTGACGTGTGCATCGAGAGTCTTGCGTTCTTGGCCGACCATGTCCTTCCAGACAGTGTTGCGATCATAGGTGATTTGGTCGCGTAAGTGGGTCTTCATTTGACGGACAGCCAGGGCGACATGGCCACTGCAAAAAGCGTCTGCATAAATGCGTTCGACTCTTTCAATCTGGGCGCGGAGGGCCTCCACAGTCTGAGGCATGAAGGGTCTAGAATCAAGCACCATCTTCTTGAGGTATTGCGATCTCAAATCGGCATCCAGGACCTTGTCGTGCTTCTTGAGGATCTTTTCAAATGCCATGCGGTTCAACTCCACGTAGGAATCGAGTTCGGACAAGGAGACATACAGAGAAATGAGCTGGCTTCGGAGATCAACCAGTTGCTCCACATAATCAATATGGCGAGCGTCCTTGGATTGCGTAGACATGCGAGACTCAAAGGACATTCTGCGAGTCTTTTCATCGGCCATGTTGATGACTTCCTTGATGGAGCTTGCACTATGAGGCAAGTTCACAGTGGAATCCAGATTGGCAAGAGGAGTGATGTAATTGGGGTACTGAGGGTCATGGTACAAGTTTTGAGTGGGCATTGAGTTTTGGAGTGTGCTGTCAAGGGCGTCGAGTCTGTTATAGAGCTCAGTCTCTTTTTGAGAGTAGAAATCAAACACTTTTTCGAGTTGCAAGTCGAGTTGAGTCAGGAATCTGTCTTGGTTTTGGATGTCGGATGAGACTTCTTTCTCGGGATCCACAGCATTGTTAACAGCATCCACTCGCTCTTTCTCAATTTGAAAGATGAGCTTCTTCAATTGATCGTAACTATTCATTTTGAAGATAAAACATGTATTAGAACAAAGAACAGCCAATATAAAGGGGATTGCAGGCAGCCTGCTTCCTTTTATTTCATCATGATTACTTACGCTACATAGTGGTCGATCCAATCAGGTACTGCATTAAACTGCAGCGAATGTGAGAACTTCATGGTAGAGGATTAAGGAGGTTATACGTGAAAGATACGGAAGTAAAAGAAGAAAACGTTGTTTAATATAAAATCGATCAAGGGATTAAGAAAAGAACTGTTTGTTAATTGAAGGGTGGTTTTTCTCGCTCTATTTTATGTTGATGTGGGGGTTCAATGGAGTCTAAAAGAACGATCAATCCAAAGGGACCTAAAAGCTCCGGGTTGCACAGTGTAACTATACTTGCCTTTAAATTGTATGCTATGATTGGCTTGAATAGCACCTCACACGACACCACGTGTGGTACCAAAACTATTTTTGATTCGTTAGAACCAATAGCAATCATCATTACATTGGCTGATCTAGATACAGCTGTTCCTCTCTGATTAGGCCCTGTACCTTGATTAAACTTTCCTGGTTCTACGGCGAAGCATCACCACCATCCGAGCCTTCGAAGATTTGAGAGGAAAGGCTTGGTTTTCCCTATGAAAACTTTGACATTGGATAGTTGGCGTATGATCGGAACAACTTATCAGCATGTTGTGAGGGAAAAAAAAAGAAATTTTTGTAAGAGGGGAACGTGTTTTGTTCAGAAACCATGGAAGATACGACATAGCAGAGAAATACCTTCGCCAATCAATGTACGCACGTGTGGAAGAAGTGAGAAGTCAATGGATCATGGATGACTCCGAAGTCAGGGCGTGTGTGTATGTGCCCTCTGTTGATGGTGATACAAAGCCAAGTAAAAGGGCCATCATAGAGCCATAAACAATAAG
Source organism: Mucor lusitanicus (assembly GCA_010203745.1). Classification (NCBI taxonomy): domain Eukaryota; kingdom Fungi; phylum Mucoromycota; class Mucoromycetes; order Mucorales; family Mucoraceae; genus Mucor; species Mucor lusitanicus. The sequence continues at coordinate 2,210,652 of JAAECE010000005.1, read as the reverse complement.
GAAATAGAACCTTTTTTAGGCTGAAATCATCTGGAAACAGGAAATAAGTACATAATTGCTCATGTCCTTACCTACATATTATTCATTGGAAAATGACGATACGGTGAAATATCATTGCTACTTGCAGTTGATTTGAATCCATGTGATAGGAGTAGAGTTATGTTTGCCTATTCCGGTAAAAATCGATTGAACTTGTTCATCAAAAGGGGATCCTGTAAAATTAAAATCAACCACTTTTTAGTGAATACAAGTCAGTGTATGTTAAGTACGGTCATACAAAGCTAATATTAGACAACCTGAACCTTATTGAGGGAACACCTTTGTGGATGGCATCTATTAATGAGCGATGCGAAGCGAAAAAGTGTTTATAAAAAATGCGCAGGTAATTGTTTATGTTCTCATCAATGCACATGACAGAATTAAGGTATGTGTTTGTATTGTTCAACCTACATCATTTCTTGCTAATTTGCCAGAGGATATGATATTCAGGTGAATGTCATTAAATGGCAATGAAACGCAGCCTGTAACATGTACAGATGTCTTTTCTTTTTTTTTTTTAGGTATGTAGAACAAATAGCTACTTTTCTATGCTCGAAAACGCGCCCTGATGTATACATGCACTTTAAACGACTTGGTAGTGCGCATCGAAAATGCAACATGATCTAACAGCATGCTACTTTTTATGATTGGGATTCCTGAATATTCAAATGACGAATTTTTGAGCTGATTCATCAAAATTTGGTCTCGATCGCTTACAAAGAGAGCATTCTAGAAGTCAGTGCCGAGGTTTGTTATACACCTATTTTTACGTCTTGTTCGGAAAAGCTGCTAAAAATAAGCATTGCGTGTATTTTCGTATTTTGACAGGCATGAAATTACTTGTGAGTTCTACGGTATATATCAAAACAATAGACTTTAGTCGCTGTAATTGATAGCGAATGAATCATTAAACCTTGCCAGGCATGCTGTTAAAAATATACATAAATATATGGCGTCTTGAAACACTTACTTTCGATGCAAGCACGATTTGCAAACCTAAGGTGGTTTCGTAGACATCCATGGGCATCTTTCATCAGAGAACAACAGTATTTCGGTCAATACACATATTAAACATCTAAACTATAAGATGGAACGATAGCATGCACGTCAAAATTCATGTGGAAATCATTTAAAATACCTTTCAGATCATTATACACGCTTAATAACCATGATCCGCCCTCTTAATTCACAAACCAAAGCATGTGTTATATATCCACGATAATTACTGCGATAGCTACAAGGTGTCAAGATTATATCACGGAGCCCATTACCTCTAGTATATTCATATCGCGTATCGATTTTCAGTTCTGGAATATGTTTATCGTTCCTCACGCAGCGTAATGAACGTTTTTCAAGTGCTCTTGGGGTCACAGGAACTGCGAAATATTACCATAGTCCCTCATCAGCGTAATGCCGGCAAGCATATGTGTGAACAGACGTGTGCAGCTGATTAGAGACAAGATAAAGATTGATTGGGATCGCTCAAGAATTGCAGTAGAACGCAAAACAAAGTTGTCCTATTATAATTGACGCTATACTGAAATCAGCTGCTTTGCCTTCAAGATTATACAATGATCAAGGCGGGTCAACTTTTTTTTTTTTTTTTTTTTTTTTTTTTGTATGTGTGGTGTCTTTATTACGGGTCAACTTTTCAGCAAGAAGCAGATGAAAAAACCAGCCAACTTCAACATTACGCAAGCAAATGCTCTGGTAAGACAGATGGCACCGATGCTTATCGAGCCAGTGGTCATTTTGTAGGACAGCTGGTTCATGTTTACTATAGTTTCTCTGTGTTCATCCATGATCGCAATCACATAGATGGCTGTGCTGACAATTCAAAATTCAGGTTTATAATTACATGCCACTGTACAAATTTGAACTTTAATCGCTTGTGTCTTGCCAACAAAGCACAATCTGAGCCTCGAAACAGGTACGATTGTGTTCTACGACCTAACATTAGGTTAAGGAATACTTTCCAGCGATATTTTGGGGAAAGTTTTGATCATCAATTTTTGAGCATTTTGTCCTTGTCCTGGTAAGGGAAAATTTGATGATTTCAGAAGACAGAAGTTTTTACCTCAAAAACGAGGGTTTCTACTATGGTGTTCCTAAGCTCAAAACAACCGTATGAGTGCAAAGCATCGTGTAAAACTGTCTTTTTGTCAGTTTACTATGCGTTTTGTAGACATTTCCTCAAAAAACGTGTTTTGCATTTTTTTGGAAATTAATCCGGATAGACTAAAAGAATCGCTTTCAAAGTACCACTATCGGATTCCTTGGTCTTCTTTGCATGTATAAGCTTAGAGAAACTAGCAGATGATCGCTTACGTTCTCATCATGCTTCGCCCTCCGGGGGTATTTATCTTATTTAGTTTATGGAGTACAGTGTATATGAGAGTACATTCACAAATTAGCATAATACGCCTCAACTACATAATAAACCTACGCTTTTTTGATGAGCAAAGGGTTTGATACTGCACTAATGTGCTAAATGAACATCTACAGACCATCAGATCAGAACTTAATAAGCGCGCTATTGAATGAGCAGCCTTCAAATCTATTTGACACTGTAAAAATAACGATTTCAATTGCTTGTATCTTGGCAACAAAGCATCATCTCGGCCTCGGATTAGGTGCAATCGTGTTCTACGACCTGACATTAGGTCAAGGATCACTTTCCAGCGATTTTTTGGGGAAAGTTTTGATCCTCGATTTTTGAGCATTTTGCCCTTGTCCTAGTAAAGGAAAATTTGATGATTTCAAAGAATGGAGGTTTTCACCTCTAAAATGAGGGTCTCTACTATAGTGTTTCTAAGCTCAAAACAACCGCAGAAAAGCAGAGGAGCATGTGGAAGTGTCTTTTGGTCAATCTACTATGCGTTTTGTAAACATTTTCCCAAAAAACGTGTTTTGCGTTTTTTGACATCTGCTTAACATAGACTAAAGGGATCGCTTCGAGAGTAGTACTATCGGATTCCTTGGTCTTTTTTGCATGTATAAATGTTAAAAAACACCTGTTGCTTACATAATGAAATTTCGTGTAATTGCCCTTGGAAGGTTTTCAGATGTCCAAGTCGAGCATCTGGAGGACCAGTGGCAGTTCTGAGATTCAAACCCAGTCCAGGCTGTGTTTTGCCCTAGCTTTTAGCTAATAGAAGACACTGTACAGGCTAATCGATTGAGCGTAGCTCAATCACTTCAGGTGATGTTCTACAGGCTTTGGTCTATCATATACTCTTTTTCTGAATCTTTCTTGTAGTCTAGGGCCATCCATCCTAAAAAGAATGGGAGGCGCTGAACTCAAATGGTCCAATCCTCTCCAGTTGTTTGGTGACGGTTCAGGTAGTCTTCTAGTGACCATTGATCCTTTGTGCGGGGGATTCTTGTCAAATGGCAACAAGGGACCCAACTTTTTCGCTTGTTTCTTCATCAACACTTGAACATTTACTATGGTTGTTCGCATTCGTCTTGCCCGCCACGGTCGTCGTAACCTGCCATTCTATCACATTGTCGTCGCTAATGCACGAACTGGACGCAACAGCAAGCCCATCGAAAAGATTGGTACATACAACCCTGTCGCTGATGAGTCAGGCAACAAATTAATCAACCTCAACTTTGAGCGTGCCAAGTACTGGTTGACTGTGGGTGCTCAACCATCAGAAACCGTCGAGAAATTGTTGGTCAAGGTAAGTCTTTTTGAAGATTTGCAGTACAAAAATACATTTGCTAACATGGAATTCAATGCTAGGCTGATTTGATGCCTCAAGCTCCCAAGCCTTGGATGGAATTAGCAAAGAAATTCAAGCAAGAAGCTGCCAACTAAGCATAGAATGTATATACACAATACCAGAATGAACCATGGAAGAATTTTTGACATCAATACAAGTGTGCTGTTGATCCTCATGATTCTTACCCTCTCCAATCTCAACCTGGTCCCAGCAAACACATATCAGACTCCTTCAATCACACTTACACACAAACAACCTACACCAATCGACATTGTAATTTAATAAAACGAGGCTAAAAAAAGAAAGAATGATGCGAGTTGCAAGCAGACATGAAGGAGGGAGTTTTATGAATGAATTATGCAGTTTTATGTACATGAAATGTCTGTTAAAGATTTATTTTGAGTAAAAATACAAGAGGATTGTGGAATATAAAGTATGAATGTGGGAAAGAGGGATAATATGTATAGGCAGCTCAACTGCTTTTACGACCTGATGTTGGTAGCGAGGATTGAGAAGAGCATCTTTTAGCAGGTGTCAAACCATGAGCGAATCCCGTAGAGTCAATAGAGTAGGATGACGATGAAGTACTGCTGCTGCTGCAGCTACTATGGCTGACAGGAGTGCTGTAATAGGCTTCATATGTTGATGTGTCAGCCATCTTGTTGTCGAATAGCGAAGTAGGCTCCTCGGTCAAGATCGAGTCCTTTTCGGGAATGAATAGCCACCTCTGCTGATCGTTGACGTCTTGGTTGTAAGGGAACAAAATCAGCTTTTGACCTTCAGGACACACATCCAACACCCAATCACTGTTGGTAACCGAGTAAATCACACTTCCGATGGGAGTCTTTTGGGAGGATCGACGTCTGACCAATGGATGTTCTGCTGGTTGAGACTCTGTTTGAACAGCCCACAACTGGTTTTGAGAATCTTCCATTGATTTCTTGTAATACAAGCATATTTCTGTATCCTCCATGAAGCGAATTCTGCCTGTATTTTACACTTATTAATCTCTTCAGACGCTCCCAGAAAAAGAGCACTCACCCTTGCGAATGTCAAGCACCAGGCCTGTACTCTTGTTTCGAAGCTGCTGGCCGTCCCAGCACCACAATTCATTGTCGGAATATGTTGGCTTTGTCACAATCACTTGCGATCTCATGAGAGGCATGTCGTTGCCATTGGCGACATCGTCTTGACAGGGACAAGCAGCAATTGCTTTGCTTGTGCTTAAATGCTTAATATAAAACCAGTTTACATCAGCCATTTTGTTCTTCGCCGCAGAGAATGTATTGTGGGGAATTGAGAAAGGGACAAGGACAATGGAAGGGAAATCACAGTTTGTATTTATACAAATGAAGCAGGTTGTCTCATCAGATTCCGCGGGTTGCAGGAACAACAACTCCAATAGCATTGAGGACCAGTGACAGCACATGCACCAGATTTGGACATTTCGTTTTGACATCATGCATGTTAAAATGCCCATCACAAGACTCCTTACTGCCAGTGCCAAAGGCAAATGATTAGTATTGTTTCACTATCGACGATCACTCAAAATATGAAAACATCTTTCGACTTTTGAAGTAAACAAACAAACGCCTGCTTTTAGGAAAAAGATTCTCAGCATTGGCCATTTCATTCGTCGCATTTGGGTCCAATAGTTTAAATTCTTTGAAACCGTAAATGGAAAATGTTGCGAATCATGGAACAAGTGTATGCAAAACTGGCCTTGGCATCAGCCCACTCTAGCCGTAGAAGATGAATGGATTGCTTCAAAAGCATTTGGCAATGGCTCTTGGTGAGCTCAATTGAGGTGATTGTCTGCTTGGCATTTCTAAATAGCTCAACTGTTGCTGGTGTTTCCAGGAAACTGCTGTATTTGGTGTGTTTCTTTTCCAGAGAGGCACATGACAATAAATCTGAATCAAGAGGCGAGATTACCCAGACGGGAAGTATGATTTGAATTTTGAACGCTAGTCTATTCTTTCATCAAGTACGTTATAGCTGCAGTCCTATCGCCATACATGCTAAAATCGCAATTAGATAGTACATAGGGGCCTTCTACAACTGTGAATCTGACTTTTCTAGAAAGCACTTTATCTATATGGACGGGAACAACTTGTATACGTGCTCACAGGGTACTTGCATCGCCTCTCATTGCTCACGAATGCGCAAAATACAGCCAAATCTTTATGTATCTGAGCCGTGATTTCTTATGCTAGAAGCAGTTTCAGATCCCCAGAATAGCACCATACAATTTCTCTCGTCTAGCAGTTACTTTCTGACACCTCTGCTCAATTTTTTCGGGATCATCAAAAATCCATCAAACCCATGAGGGGTACCTCATGTTTTTCATTGAAAATCAAACGATCGCATTTTTGACCCTAAAAATGAAGACTTTCAATAAGACATATGTTAGCTCGAACGTTTTCTATCGACCCAATGCTACCCCTGAAGCTTTCTCTGTGAGACGTTTATATGTATTTTTGACGTTTTGACTAAAATTGCTCACCTAAATGAAGTTTTTGCTATATTATGCAAGATTGCCAGCTTACATGTAATACGTAGATGATGAATCAAAACCAATCAATAAAATGAGGCACTGACCGAATCTTGGGAATATCAGGCGGCTCATGCCGATTTGTTCTCTTCATTTTTTAGGCTAGGCATTTTGCACGGATTCAGGCACAGTAATAACGGCGGCATCAAGGCAGCACTTTGAATGCAGGCTATTCTTTACTAGATGTGCCAGAAGTAGCCTCAAGACGATGCCTACTGAGAGCATACTGGGAGCAAGCGAGCTTATTCACATAGGCTCAGATCTTGGGTCAAAAGGACATGCACACACAATCCAAATCAAGCCCATTTAGCTTCGCTCATTCAAAATCAAGTTCCACCATGTGCATTTCCCACTTGATTCAGCAGAAATGCTTTAAACTTTCTCTCACCCCAACTGTTTTCCGCTTCACTCTGTTATATCAAGGCACGCATTTTCTTTTTTCATAACCATACTCTCTTTGTTCTCATCATGTCTTCTCAAAATCGTCCTGTTCGTATCGGTTGCTATTCTGCATTTTGGGGCGATTCCACATTTGCCGCTGCTCAGCTCATTGAGCATGAAGGAAAAAACCTGGACTACCTTGTAGCTGATTATTTGGCGGGTAAATTAAGCTGCATTATTTTTGATGTGATACTGACGAGTTTGTAGAAATTACAATGGGTATCTTGGCTGCCCGTCGTCAACGTCGCATCATGACTGGCAAGGCTGACAAGGGCGTGGATTACATTGCCGAATTTCTCAGTCTTGTGTTGAGCAAAAACCTGCCTCAATTGATCAAGAACGGCACCAAAGTCATCACCAACGCAGGCGGATTGGACCCAATTGGATGCAAAGAGGCTATTGAAGCGTTGTTGGAAAAGCTCAACATCAAGGGCGTCCGTGTTGCTGCTATTGTTGGCGATGATGTCTTGGCCGATAAAGAAGATCGCACATTGGGTGGATTCAAAGATGTGCATTCCTTCTCAACCATATCCTCTGTGGATCACACCAAAGATTCTGACCGCTTGCCCGACAAGGACGAGCCTATTGTGTCTTTAAACGCTTATCTGGGAGCACACGCTATCACTGCTGCACTGAAGGAAGGTGCTCAAATCATTGTCACTGGGCGTGTGGTTGATTCTGCCCTCGTTGTTGCTCCTTTGATGTACGAATATGGCTGGGAAGAGGGCAAAACTGCGAATTACTACGATTTGATGGCTTCTGCCTCACTTGCTGGACACGTTATTGAATGTGGCTGCCATGCTACAGGCGGTAACTTTACAGACTGGTACCTCGCTGCCCAGTCTCCTTTTGGTGGCTATTCTAATATGGGCTACCCCATAGTCGAGTTCGACAGATCGGGCTCATTTGTCGTGACAAAGCCTGAGAAAACCGGAGGATTGGTTACTCCAGCTACTGTTTCCGAGCAAATCTTGTACGAAATCCTAGATCCGTCATTGTACCTCCTCCCAGATGTCATTTTGGATATGCGTCAGGTCAAACTATCTCAAGTTGGCAATAATCGTGTGCTTGTCACTGGTGCCAAGGGCCTCCAGCCTACGCCTTACCTCAAATGCTCAGGTATTTTCTTGGACGGTTGGAAGATCACCGGCGAGATGTTGATTGGCGGCGTGGACGCTAAAAAGAAGGCCCATGCTGTCGGCGAAGCTATTGTCAAGCGAGTAGAAAATATGTACAAAAAGATGGGAATTCCAGGCTTCAGAAACGTCAATATCGAAGCTCTTGGTGGCGAATCTCTGTTTGGGTAGGTTTCAGTGCATTTGTGCTGTTCAAGTCTATGTGATCTAATCTCTGCTGTCAATTGTGTTAGTCCTCACTCAAGAACAAACGACACGCGTGAAGTCATGATGAGACTAACTGCTCATCATGACGACCCTAAAGCACTGGGTCTCGTAGCCTTGGAAACAATTCCTGTAAGTACATAGCTGATACCACTCCATGAAAAAAAAGGGCCATTTACTCAACACAGCTTCTCGATTAGTCTGCCACTTGTATGGCTCCAGGAATCACAGGCGGTGGTGCAGGTCGTCCAAAGCCTATTCCCAACATGGTGCATTTCCCATTATTAATCCCTAAATCGCAAGTTACTACTAGCTACGTTATTGGCAACAATGGAGTCAAGACAGTCGCATGGGGCTCATGGGATAACAATGCCACCTACAGCAAGCCTACACCTGTTCCTGCTATTCCCGAAGCTGACCTGACGGGCCCTCTGGTCAAGACTCGCTTGATCAATGTCGCGTATGGCCGCAGTGGTGACAAGGGCGATGTTTGCAATGTTGGTATCATTGCCCGTGATCCCAAATACCTTCCCTATATCAAGCGCTCTATCACTGAAAAGGTGGTTGCCGACTACATGAAGCATTTATGCAAAGGCACTGTCACTCGATTCGAGTTACCTGGCCCCAATGCCATGAATTTTGTCTTGACACATTCGCTGGGTGGCGGTGGCCTTAGTTCACTGGTTGTTGACAGACAAGGCAAAACATACGCTCAGCTTTGTTTGAGCGGCTTGGAAGTGGAAATCCCTGCTTCCATGGCTCCCTCAGTGGATGCCAAGTTGTAATCCCAATAAAACACATTTTACCCTTTTCGCTCGCAGAATCTCTGCAGTGCTATGTTTTCTTTCATCTTGAAATTTTATTGCTCAATGTAGAATAATGGAAGCATATTGCGGGAATACATAAATATAGTAGTGGTAGATAGTCTAAATCAAATCAAAAATTATTGCTGAGCACATTGGACGCCGCCGCCACCGTGTTGGTGATCATCATGTCCATCTTCGTCATAAGCATTTGATCCGGCTCTGTGTTGATAAGCCTCAGCATCAACCAAGACAACATCCTCAATGTGCTTGTCGCCGACAGAAGGCACAGGGTTGCGAGGAGGCAAGATAGCCTCCAACTTCTTCAATGTAGCCTCATCGGTCCAGTTGGGCTCAGGGAACTCGACAGTGAACTTGATGAAGAGGTGGCCACGGCTATCAATGCGATGCATAGGCATACCCTCGTTGGGGACAGCCTTCACCATGTTGGGCTGAATAGCCTCGCCAGGAATGACATTGACCAAGAGCACACGATCATCTAGATGAGGAATGGCAAACTGGCCGCCAGCCAAGGCAGTCAAGAGGTCAATCTTGGCTTCGTAAATAAGATCATCGCCCTTGCGAGTGAAGCGAGGGTGGGCCTTTTCGTCGAGTTGGATGATAATGTCGCCAGGAACGATGCCAGGAGCTTGATCGCCTTCACCCGAGAAGGTGATTCTTTGTCCATCACGCATACCGCGCTCAATGTGCACTTCCAGGATCTTTCTATCGCTCATAATCTTCTTTCCCAAACATTGCTTGCAGCGATCCTTTTCATTGATGATTTCACCAGTTCCACGACAGTCGCTACACTAGTTTGGATGTAAAAAAAAAAAAAGGTCAGTCAAATATCAAATAAACGCTTCTTGACCACTTTACAGGTTGTTGGATTTGCTGGATCATAGGTCCCATTTGGCGCATCATGATACGAGAACCTTGACCATTGCACCCTCTGCAGACTTGAACAGCACCGTCTTTGCCGCCCTTGCCATCACACTTGCCACAGAGAATGTTCTTTTGGAGAGCAAGCTTGCTGGTCTTTCCGAGGTAGAGATCCTCAAGGTTGACCTTGAGCTGATGCATCATGTCCTTTCCACGGCGAGGGCCTTGAGGGCCACGACGTCCGCCTCCCATGCCTCCAAAGAAGCCGCCGCCGCCCATGCCTCCCATACCACCTCCTCCAAACAGTTGGGAAAACAAGTCCTCTGCATTCATACCACCAGGGCCACCTTGACCACTGAGACCTTCCTCACCATATTGATCGTAGATCTCTCTCTTTTCAGCATCAGATAGGATCTCGTAGGCGTGAGAGATTTCCTTGAACTTGTCTCCGGCATCAGGATTCTTGAAAAGAGGGCAAAAATTAGCTCTTTCGTATCATGATTTACTGGATTCACATTATATACTTTGTCAGGATGGTACTTTAAAGCGAGCTTTCTGTAGGCTTTCTTGAGCTCGCCTTCAGTAGCGCTGGGGCTAACACCCAGAATATCGTAATACTTTGATTCAGCAACCATCTTATCAAGGGGAAATCACTAAAAGGAAATGAAAAGAAAGAGAAAGAAAGAATTTGATTATACTTTTTTGAAAAAAAGGGGGTAATTTAATTGGGGTCAAATGAAAGGAAGGCTTATATCTTGATCATTCGCGGAAGTCAAATCAAGGTACAGGTATTGATGATTGGGTAATCACTATCAATACTTACCAAGAACCTTATTATTATGATAGCCAGTGGATGTAATCTGTTAGTTGGGTGTAGGCATTGAACCGAGACAAATGTGCGGTATCGCTCTTTTTAGCGGAAAAGTAGCTACAGGTTCAATTGTGTGATGTTATCATTGCTTGACCACAAAATGGTCAAATGTTTCATGATGATCCAGGCAACTCTTGCTTAATTGACCGCTCAGGGGAATTGATCACTCTTAAAATTTCTCTTAAGCTGTACAATCTTTTGCGAGTATATGTAATGCTATCGTGCGCCCAATACTACTTTTGTATATTGTACATCATTCTCGAATATCTGAGATGCGTCAATTAATGCCACAGGCGTACATGTTGTAAGACGTTGCTTTGACCATTTTCCAGATTTGTAATTTTGACATTAGACTGCTGTAGTAGCGAGTGGGCAAACTGCCTGACTTGATCAAATGCTCGGCTAATCGCTTCATCAGAACCAGCAGCAATTCAAAGATCACATCATCAATAATGATGAGAGAATGGCGGCGGAAAAGCGCAAGTAAATGTTGAAAAAAATATGCTATTTATTTGGATTCTTTAGATTCTTGGAAAGGCTCCACCAACATCTTGGAGAACTCCTTGATCTCTTCGACGCCACGCACTTCCTTTGTCAACAAGGGCATACGCACAATGTGGAAATCTTCGTAAAGGTCGTAGATTTGATCCAAATACTTTTGTTGCATCTTGTTTCTGACTGTACAATGCTCACAGTTGGAGCCTTCTTTGGGGAATAGTAATTGGTTGACGACAATGTTGTGTGTATCAATGTGATATGAGGTCAATTCTTGGATCATACGTTCAGTCTCATACAAGGACAAGAACTCGGAAATACAGACACAAACAAAGGTGGTGGTATTCTAATACAGGTCGCCATTAGACACTCGCCCCTCTCCTTTATCCGCAATCGCACTACTTACAGGATCCTTGAATTGGTTGTTGACCTCAGTGATGACAGAGCGCATCTCTTCCAACTTTGAAAACATATCCTCTTGGTTGGCGTTCATACCCATCATGCCAGATACTTGCTGAACCATAGGACCAAAACGGCTACTCAGACCACTAATCTTGGCCAAAGCCTTCTCGAGAACAGTGGGGAAAGACAAGAAACGCAATGTATGACCTGTTGGTGCTGTATCAAACACAACAACAGAGTATGACATGGTCTTTACTTGCTTCATGACTTCAGCAAAGCCCATAGCCTCATCCACACCAGGAATAGCATAAGCCAAATCCTGCATCATACCACCCATTGGGTTGTTTTGATCAGCTATAAATTACAAATCAATGCAAAATCGAGGTTAATATATCAATCCAGGCTAAAATCACACAGCATTTGCTTACATTGCTCAACCATCTCTTGGATACTGGAAGTAGGATCGATTTCCTATAGAAGGCGAGTTAAAATCTACATTAATTTTCGTCGTCAGAAGCATGATACATTACCATGGCGTAGAGATTGTCAAAACCGTTTACGACAGTGGCCTCTTTGGAGAACTTTTGGCCAAACGCGTCAGAAAGATTGTGAGCAGGATCAGTAGAGATCAACAAGACGGACTCGCGAACCTTGGAGAGTTGAACAGCCAAGGAACAAGAAGTAGTTGTTTTACCTGAGTTGCTTCCCGTCAACATTTGCCTCACATAACCCTCTTATATCCAGAATACATTACCTACACCACCTTTGCCACCAACAAAAATCCAATGTAGAGAGTTTTGGTCTAGTACATTTTGGAGAGTGGGCTCGAGAGGCTGGAAATCATCGTCTGACATGTCTGACATTTTTGCAAGATACTTTTTATTCAAGTGAAAAGAAACAAAAGAAAGAAATGGAAATAAATTACTTCGACATTGCACACACATACAGACAGAGAATTGGAATTTGAAAATGTATATCCATCTGATTGGATAAAAGGGGCACATCCAAATAGGAAAGATGAGCGCGCGAAACACTCGCGATATATCTTGGTCATAATGATGCTGATGGTTGTCAAGTGACAGCAATCGATAGTTATGAGTGGATCTGGCCTATCCACTTGGTACCTGGATATATGAGCCATCACCAAAGATGGTCTCCATGGTAACCAATGCCGTTGCTATGGTATCGATGCCCAGATCGAGAATCACATCTCGCTGGCGTCAGCGTTGAGAGAAACATCTGATCTGAGTGCTAATCGAGTTACCAATATCATAATTAGCAATGGTGATGAATTTCTATTTTTCCTTGCAATCTCAAATCTTGATTGTTTATATACACTTAAGTTTATATTGAAAGAAATGGCTAGATTTGTTTGGACGTATCGCCTTGCTTGTGCATGCTCTCGCACTCGATACAGCACAATGTTTTATGGCTATTACATTGAAAAATTTCTCTCGCTTCAGGTGACTGCAAAGGAAAGAGACTCAATTGTTCGAAACATAGCCAATAAGTACGCAAAGATTGCTACAAGGGGGTCTCTTTTGAATACACTATTACACTACCCAACTAGTATAATGAAATGATGGACAGCGACATTGATGGCAACATACATTGCCATAGAAACTGATTGAGATGAATAGCATATTAAATTTGTAAACGCAGCCCAATGTATTTTCGGTTGAAAGATAATTTATGATTAGATCAAACAAGTTTTTTTCTCTTTCTGGCCAGAAAAAGATGGTCTTGAACTTTTTGAACGTAACAGTTTTTCTTTTTCCTCGTTTGCCTTCTGTATAAACATTTTTCTCTTTTTGAGTTTCTTTTTATAACCTTCTTCTTCATTTCATTCACATATATCCCTTTTTTTCTTTTTTTTACCTTTTTCTTTTTCTGATTCATCTTATCCATATCTTGATGTATATAGTATAAAACCTATACTTTAATACAGAATTCATATTAATTAGATTATTTACCCATTTCATACTAAAGAGGAAGAAGAAGAAAAAAAGAGAAGAAGAAACAACGAGAGCAAACATACCATATCGCAACAACATTTACAACAACATTACGAAATCCATCATGACCTGTGCATTCTCATTTTGTTTTGGACAAGCAGACAAACTGCCTGCTTCTTCCTTGACCTGTCAAATTATTGCTGAGGGTACAAATCTTACTTTAACAGGTCAACCAGACGGTGTCATGGCAACTAGAACCGAGATATTGAACCTGTATCCTACAAAAGTAAGGCAGGAAGCCAAGAAAAAAATTTTACAGTGGATTAACATTGCCTTTGTAGATTCATCTCAACTTGAAGATCCCTGATCAAGACTGTACAAAGCTAAGAATTGAATGCGAGAAGATTGCCAATGAAACGAACACGACCATTTCAATTACTGAACCTATCCCACAATCATCCTTTGCCTCTCAAAATACTGTGAATATTCATATAACCGGTATACCCGACAATGCTGATCTTGCTCGAGTCCATACGCTTGTCATGTTAGATAAAATGGTATGTATTGTCTTGATTGTGTTGTGTTCCTTCGACTCATTGCTCGCTATAGTCACAATTAGATGTAGATACTGTCGCAATTCCATATAAATTACATCATTTAATTTGTGGAAGAAAGCGTACTGGCATTCAATCAATTTTGGAGGAAACGGCCACATCGATATACTTTCCATCTCCCTTCATCTTTGGGGAAAACGAAGACTATTCTCCTGAAATTTACATCACTGGAGAAGCAAGCGATGTAGCACGCGTGAAAGACATGTTGACAAAACTGGCCGCACAAAAGGTATACATTTACAGCTGAAAAAGTACCACTGAAAAAAAAAAAAAAAAAAAAAACTAACATGCCAAAAAGGCTCAGTCCATGTATCATAAAGATGCCGTTTTGCACCCTAGAAAATTAGACTGGATGTTGCTCCATCGAAGAAGCGATTTGCGAAAAATCATGAGAGACAATGGCTCGTTTGTATCATTTCCAAAGATGGGTTCTGGCGGCAATCTTGTTACTGTCTATGCTGAAAGTAGAGTCAATGCTGAGCGTACTCTTCGCTCCCTTCACTTTTTGGTAAGCAGCAATAACAACAAAATTCCATTCTTGGTGTGAAAAACGTGCTAACTTTAAAATACTAGGCCTGTGGCATCTATGAAGCATGTTTCTATTTTAATCGTGATGGCGCTATTTATGGTGCGGACACTGTGCATACGTTCTTCAATTCAATTGCCAACATCACAGCCTTGGTGTCTCAATTATCGCAAGTATCGGGCGCTGAAGTGTCCTACCGCACTGATCCTGGCTGCATTGAAGTGTATGGCACCGAAAGAGCCATTCGCCACGTCTACCAACGTCTGCATGACATGTCATTTCTCAAGATGTTCCACCAGAGCACAGTCTTCAACGTCGAATTATCAAACGATCAGCGCGAATTCATCAGCGGAAAGAAGAGCGGAAAAATCAACAAGATCATGAAGACATCCGGCGCGAAAATCAAATTTGTGCCATTCAGTGAATACAACTTTATCATTGAGGTCGAAAGCAACAACTTTAACAAAGCATTGGACGGTTTGACGCTGTTGCAAGAGGAATTGCCTGCAGAAATATCGTTCTACGTGCCCGAAGTATATCACAAGCGGATCATTGGTGTTGGCGGCAAGAACATTCAGCGCATCATGAAGAAGTACGGTGTCTACGTCAAATTCTCCAATGCCGAGGAATTCGCTGCCCTGGGTGGTTATTACGACAATGAAGACAACGTAGTGGCCAGAACACCAATGAAGAACCAGATCAATTTGGAGAACCTGCGACATGCTGTGATGGACTTGATTAACCCCAAGGACCGAGACTGCGTCGAGCAAGTGCTGTATGATATACCTTTCTGGCTGCACCGTACGTTGATTCGCGACCAAGCTGCCTATCTAGCAGAGATGACCAAGAAAACCAACACACACTTGATTTGGCCCGACGACGAAGCAGCAAGTGATTGTTTGACGCTAGTGGGTCCTGAATCCCAGGTCGGTTTAGCTGCTCAAATGGTCAGATCAGTTGTGCCTGAAGAATACGACGTCCATTTGCCCTACTCAACTCACCTCAACACAGTTTTGGAATCCGATTCGTACAAGGAAGTCGTCCAGCGTATTGCGGGCGACTACAATGTGTCGGTAGAGGTCAAGACTAAGAAGCAGCAAGAAGGTGAAAACGAGAGCGATCAAGTCATTGCCTTCAAGATGACCAAAGGAAATTTGGATTGTTTGAGTGTGTCTTTGGAGATCCTCATCAGCTATTTCAAGAGCCAGCAAGTCAACCTGTACGAAGACAGTGCTGTTGTCCGCCATGCAGCCAACCCCACTATTGCAGGCATGCCAGTGCCAAACTCGATCAACTACCCTTTCTCCGCTGCCATGGCTTTTGATAGCAAGATGATGCCATCAGCCTTGCCATCTGACCTCGTCTCTCCAACACCGTCGTCCTCATCGTCTCTTTTGAATGACTTTCCTCCACCACCGTTGTCTGGTATGAACAGTGGTCTGAAGAGCTATTCTCTGTTTGATTATCCAAGCTCAACCAGCGGCAACGCTTTTGATGCTTCGTGGAAAAATTTTAGAGATATGAATTCGCCCAAGACGGTTGAGAACATCCGTGCGATTTTTGACACTCCAGAAGCCAACAAGCCACCTCCACCTCCTTCCATCTCGCTGGTATCTCCATTGAGCTTCCGTGGCGGCCCTCCTCCCACAAGCAGTGCTCAGAATGGCTTGGACATTTGGTCGAACCCACCACAGCAAGTATCTTTGAATGGCTTCGTCGGCAGCCCTCCTCTGTCTGGCTTCGTAGAGTCTAAACCACAGCACTCCATGCTGTATTCGATGGATCACCACAATACCCATCACCTTCATCATCACCACAACGGTAGTAATGGATTTTATCAACCTCTTGGAGCCAAACCTGAATTCAACAATGCCTATGTTGTCCCCACGTCGTCGACATCCACAGGAAGCAACAACAGTTCAATGCACTCAACTCAGTCAATGCCTGACATCATGCTGGATTCTTCTTCCCCTAAAAAGACGGCCAATCTACCTTTTCAAATCAACAATTATATCCATACCCAAACACCACCACCTCCATTGATTTATCCATCTTCAACCACCACCACTGCAGCAGCCACCGCCAATGGCAATAGTAACCCCTTATCCCCCTCTGCTGCAGCAGTGAAATTTGCATTATCATCATCTGTTTCGACTCCAACAACAGCTGCTGCTGCTGCATCTTCAACAAAATCGAACGTAAATACCGCTGCAGCGCCTTGTACATCTTCATCAACTACAGCAACAAAAAGTGTCAATGGTATAGACAAGTCTTTAGAATATCCAGCTCTCTTTTCCTTGAATCACTCCTCTGCTGATGAAACAGTTAGTGAGTAACGATGGCCTTTTTTTTTTCTTGAATGATAACATTGCTAACACTCCTGTAGTTGTCCAAAGTCTACTGAACAATATGTCGATAGGGGCATCGAGTAATTTGACGCACTAAAAGAGGAATGTTTAAGCAACATATTCCCCCATCCACTTGAAATTTTGATTTAGAATCGTAGTTTTTCTTTCCTGTTTTATTATCCTTCTTGATATCACTTTATACTTTTGCCTCTTGCACCACTATACTATACTCTTACATCTCGTACATTTATATATCATATATCTTAACTTTATAAAAAAAAAATACCTTGATCTCATGTCTAGAAAGAATAAATATTGGCTTATTGGTAAATCACTGGCAGAAACATTGATTATTTTTTGTTATACCATTGGCCCTCTTCAGAAGACCTTCGTTATCAAAATGTCTGCTTGTTGGAAAAGATGCGCCCATCAACGTCTCACTTTAATCATGATTTGCATTGCCACAGATCGAGCCACGAATCAATCATTATCAAAATTTCAGATATAACTTAATCAGCTGCAGCACTCAATTTATCATATGTCTTCCCTATTTGTTTCAAAGAGTCGGCGGCACCCATCCCCAGCACAACATGGTCTTTGATCGCAATCGAGTTGTATGATACGCCACCAGCATGTTCTACATTCTTTTAATTCTCGCTGCACTACGTATTGTAAATTTCTTTTCACGCAGGTGGCGTCAGCTCGATTTCAATCAAAAGCCATGTGCTGGAAAGAGTGGAAGTAGATCCAATTCATGAGGTGATCAACATGACATGCTTTGGCTGTGAAATTGTGGATGCCATAAAAGTAGATGGCCTACTGGAGTGCAACGAAGTAAGTTACAGTGAGTAAGAAGTCTTAATAGCATGAGTTATCAACATGACGAGTATCCATTCAAAAAAAAAAAGAGAACCCGGCAAGTTATTAAGGGGAATATGGCACAGAGCGAATTCGAGGTTCACCCCTTATATTTGGCAAAGCCAAAAATTTGGGGCTGTTATTGACTCAATACCGATCAATTGCATACTTGAGCTTTTGGGTGGCTCAAAACTACTCTCTTTGATAGTAGCAGTAATTAATCCAAGTAGACAGTAAGTCTTTGGTAGCTTTAAATACGCATCAAATGTTAATACAACTCTTAATAAGTATGTTACAATTCAAATTCTATTCAGGCTAGCCAAAATTTTATACATAATATTTATGGATTTTAACGGGAAATAAGTGTTCGGACTGTAGTTATCTACCTGTGATAGCATTCATTCTGTATAACAAAGAACTGCCTATCTTTTGATACCTTGCTCGACTTTGTAGCATACGTTTTCATGGAATAGCATGATCTCAAATCTCATTCCCAGGCAAACTTTGCAAAATTAGGGGCTCAATATCTCAGGATACAACCCGTTTTATACCCTTAAAACACTGTCAAATGATTGCTATCAATCACCATTTACATCCTGAACCTTCATTTTTATTTTTTTTGGGTCGATCCAAATCGTCGAAAATTCACGTTTTTTCATGAGGTACCCCTCATGGTTTTTGTTAAAAATCAAACGATCGCAATTTTGAAGGCGAAAACGACACTTTTTACTATAATATATATTAAATCAAAATGACCGCACAGATGTAGGGTAACCTGTGCAACTGCTATTTTGAACGTTGTATATGCTAAATCTCGACTTTTTCTGGAAAAACTGCTTTTTATATTTTCTCAAAATTCTTTATCTTTTCATTCTAGAAGTACTTTAAATTGACACCATTGAATGCGCCTTCAAATTCTTCCCTTAAGTTTATTAGAAAGTAGTATACGCTGAGCACACTTTCTATAGCTAATTTCAACAAAAATGTTTACAAATGTCAAATTATATCGATTTTGATTCAAAAAAATCATCGCAAAAAAATCATTTGGGTACAGTCACCACAGTGCAAAATGTTTATTGTACACGTCACTCAAATTCCGCGTGCTCTCTGCTGCGGCAACCTATTGACTGCAGTCACCCTCAGTAGCGCGTTTTTATTTTATTTTATTTTTTCTCGCACTATTTTTGCACTGCACTGTTTCTATTAAACCATATACTTTTTATTACTATTCATTGAATACAACGACACTTTTACCAAAAGAAGCTTGCCTTTACAACCATCAGTGCCCAAGACGACACCTTTCAAGTTTGTTACAGTAAGTATTCGCCGATAGGAGCCACCTTTCGCGGTACAATATGCGGTAATACTAATTACACAGTTTATTTTAGGCCAGTTTGCTTCAATATATTGTTGTTTGTGTTTGGTTTGTATTTGGTTTGTATATTCTCCTTCTTTGGTTGCCATGGATTACATTCATTCAACCTTTTACTACTTTCTTTCTCGTGATACTGTGTATTCGTTAGTTTGCTCTATTGCGATTTATTCTTTTTCCCTTTTCTGCACGCAACTATTTTTCTGTTGCTGTACGACAGTGCTATGGTGTATCTTTTGATGCATTGTATTGCTGGCAGTGCTGCTCTATTGTTGTGGAGTAGCCTTGCATTCTTTTTTATTCTTCAAGTATTACTTCTTTTGTAATACTGGTGGTATTGGTGTTCTTGCTTCGTATGAGGCAACAACCACGATACTTTTTTCTGCTAATTTTGTTTTCTTATACTCATCATTTTGATGGTATACATTATTGCATGTTGCCACTTTGTATGTAACTGTATTGCGATGCAATGTTTCTGTTCTTCATCACATTCTAGTGATGCCCTTTTGTTACTTTTCCCACTTTTCACGGTTCTTTGAGCCATAACCCTCTTTTTTCGTTGTGTGGATAAGCCTATCGTTGAAGCACAACTAGATATGATTCAGAGGCTAGGGGGTAGATAGGCTGCCTTCACTTGATTGGTATCACTTACTTGGTGCTAACTGAGAGTCTCAAGCATTTGCGCTATAAGCTGGGGTGTGTAGTAAGGCATATTCTGGCATTTTAGGGGATTTTGATGATGAAATTGCTAAATTACTGTATTTGGCAATGTTTAAAAGTCCGCCTAACCAAAAAACATAGGGAAACCCTCGCAAAAATTTTCTAGGGTCAGCGGCGTTTAAACTAGCTTTTTAAGCGATTTTATTGGCTCAAATTTGGAGACAGCTCAGAGAAATAAAGCATTCGTATTGAAACTAAAAATGTAATTGAAATGAGAAAAGCAGCATTAAACATTCAAAATGCATGGTACAAATGACTCAAGGTAACTACACACGATACCACTATAAGTATTAGACATGATCAAATACATCCACTATCTTAAAAAAAAGAGTTTTGAACCAATCCAAGTCTGTTCATAGCATCCAAAAGCACAGTTTTGCACTATATTGGTATCAAATCAATGAAAGTCTTCAAATTTCACTCATCTGGCTCATGAGATTAACATGTATCATCTATGCCAAATTTTGCGAGGAGCACGATTGTGTGGTCAGACTTTAGTCATTTAAACGCGTTGCCGTTGATGAATGGACGATTATCAAAATAATCCAATTTTGTGCACTAGTCTAGACAGGATTCATGAGGAAGGCGGATAATTACAAGTATCTAGTGTTAAAGGATTGACAAGTGGAGTGTTAGAAAACACTTTATTCAAAGCTGTATACTGTATCTTTGTGCTCGACATTAAATCCTGCTTGTATGCAAGTATTTTCGGTATGCAGAAACAGGTCATCATACGAGATCCATTTGCAAAAAATTGCTGTTTGAGTATTTAAATTAGCACGTGCCTATGCTAAATTTTGCGAGAAGTACGATGAGGTAGTTTAATTCTGGATTAAATGAGCATTTGCTGATGGATGGATGATTTCTTGTTTATGCATGGATGATTTTCTTTTGTTGATCGATAGATGATTTTCGCAACAAGCCAATTTTGGGCACTAATCTTGACAAAGTCCATAATTACGAGTTTCCAGTAATAACAGATCGATAGAGGGGGTGTTGCGCAATACTGTAGTAGTCAGAACCGCATAGTTTGGCTTTGTGCTTGACATTAAATCCTCCTGCTTGTATGCAGGTATTTGGGTATCTAGGGTCAGGCCATGATCCAAGCTTTGAATCTAGCGATTGATCAAAGTAGCAGATCCGTATGGCGAAATACTGTAGTGCGTAAAAGACGGTGGTGTGATTTGATTTTGGATTGAATGAGTAGTTGTGGTTGTTGATGGATGGGTGAATTTCGCGAAAAGGCAGGTTTGAGCACTGTTTTCTACAGGATCCATAAAGAAAGCTGTTAATTACGAGTGTCTAGTTGATAGAGGGGATGTTGCACAGCACTCTATTAAACAACAAGGTTTTTGCATGCCTTGTTCTAAAGTGGCACGGGTTGAACACTACTGATTTGGATGTTTGACAAAACAGAGCAAAGCATGTTTTCATACCCTATCTGGTTATTAGATAGCTCATTTCACAAAGGTTGTATACTCAATTTTTGGGAGTCGACAACCGCATATACATATTTCCAGTGGCTGCATTATTAGTTGTTCATTAATTATGTAAAGACGGGTATTATAGTGCACTAGTAGTAGTAGTAGTAGTAAGAGGGGGTTACTTCATAGCTTCTTCTGAAACTTTGAAAGTAAAACATACGCAAATTTTACATCGCTTTCTGTATACTAGTATTGAGAGTGTAACCACAAGCAATATCAACTGTTTGAGGTTCTGATGATGCCTGTAGCATCGGTTGCAATAGATCTACAGGGCGCAAATGCTACTTTTCGCAGCCAAAATGCTAAAATTCAACCCTCAATATCTTGTCTTTTAAGCCGTTTTAGATGCTCGGAATAGTGCCAAATGATTGCTATCGATTACCATTTACATCCTGAACCTTCATTTTTATTTTTCTACGATCGATCCAAATCGTCGAAAATTCACGTTTTTTCATGAGGTACCCCTCATGGTTTTTGTTAAAAATCAAACGATCGCAATTTTGAAGGCGAAAACGACACTTTTTACTATGGTATATGTTAAATCAAAATAACCGCACAGATGTAGGGTAACCTGTGCAACTGCTATTTTGAACGTTGTATATGCTAAATCTCGACTTTTCTTGGAAAAACTGCTTTTTATATTTTCACAATATTCTTTATCTTTTCATTCTAAAAGTACTTTAAATTGACACCATTGAATGCGCCTTCAAATTCTTCCCTTAAGTTTATTAGAAAGTAGTATACGCTGAGCACACTTTCTATAGCTAATTTCAACAAAAATGTTTACAAATGTCAAATTATATCGATTTTGATTCAAAAAAATCATCACAAAAAAATCATTTGGGTACAGTCACCACAGTGCAAAATGTTCATTGTACACGTCATTCAGATTCTGTGTGCTCTGCGCTTCCACAGCCTATTGGCTGCAGTCACCCTCAGCAACGCGTTTTTATTTTATTTTTTTTCACGCTCCCTTTCCACGCTGTTTTTGCACTACACTTTTTCTATCAAACCATATACTTTTTATTACTATTCATTGAATACAACGACACTTTTACCAAAAGAAGCTTGCCTTTACAACCATCAGTACCCAAGACGACACCTTTCAAGTTTGTTACAGTAAGTATTCGCCGATAGGAGCCACCTTTCGCGGTACAATATGCGGTAATACTAATTACTACACAGTTTATTTTAGGCCAGTTTGCTTCAATATATTGCTGTTTATGTATGGTTTGTATTTGGTTTGTATATTCCCCTTCTTTGGTTGCCATGGATTACATTCATTCAACCCTTTCACTACTTTCTTTCTCGTAATACTGTGCATTCTTCTTTAGATTGCTCTATTGCGATTTATTCTTACACCCTTTTTTTCTGCTGCACGCAACTGTTTTTCTGTTGCTGTAGTACCGCAGTGCTATAGTGTTTCTTTTGATGCATTGTATTACTGGCAGTCCTGCTCTATTTTGGAGTAGCCTTGCATTCATTTTGTTCTTCAAGTATTACTTCCTCTGTAATACTGGTGGTGGTATTGATGGTGTTCTTGCTTTGTATGAGGCAACCACCACGGTAATTTTTTCCATTACTTTTTTCTTTCTTGTACTCATCATTTTGATGATACACATTGCATGTTACATTTTTGTATGTAACTGTGCTGCGATGTTTCTGTTGTTCTTCATCACATTCTAGTGATGCCCTCTTGTTACTTTCCCTTCCTTTTTATGGTTCTTTGAGCCATAATTAACTCTCTTTTTCGCTGTGTGGATAAGCCTATCGTTGAAGCACAACTACACTTTTTGATTCAGAGGCTGGGGGTAGATAGGCTGCCCTCACTTGATTGGTATCACTTACTTGGTGCTAATTGAGAGTCTCAAGCGTTTGCACTATAAGCTGGGGTGTGTAGTAAGGCATATTCTGGCATTTTAGGGGATTTTGATGATAAAATTGCTAAATTACTGTATTTGGCAATGTTTAAAAGTCCGCATAACCAAAAAAAATAGGGAAACCCTCGCAAAAATTTTCTAGGGTCAGCGGCGTTTAAACTAGCTTTTCAAGCGATTTTATTGGCTCAAATCTTGAGACAGCTCAGAGAAATAAAGCATTGATATTGAAACCTTCAAACCTCAGAACTGTTTAGCTTTTTGATAGTGAACACCCATTGAACCTTATATAGTTTTTTTTACGGAATTTAAAGAGTTGATTGGTATCAGTATCAGTATTAGCTGTTTTGTTCTGCATTATTCAGATGATTTTTGACATGGTTGTTTTCGCAGTTTAATAAGAATTGCTGTGTCGCTTCTGCAATTCAATCAGAGCTTTTTTTTTACTTTTGCTACTACTACTGTCTACAGTGTAGACCAAGAATCCCGTATTATGGAATAAACCTGTGGTAGGGCTCTGTCATGACTTTAGTCTGGGCTATCGAAGACTTCGTCGCTTTCAAAAAGTATAACTCAAAAGTTTCCCCTGTTATATCACAGCCCAAAAATTGATTATTTTGCATAATGAGTAAAGAATTCCCATTAATGATTCAAAGCCATCTCCAAATGTACAATGTATCAATGTATGCGCAGTCGGTGATGAGTAGAAATTTGACAAAAGGACGTGGCACTGCATTAGATGCAATGCGCAATTGAATTGAGCTCCTCAATACCCAACGCATAGCATAAATGAGACAGTTGACAATAACAAGATATGGACGACCACCTGACAAAATGAGGTGTATGCTCCAATCGACTTTTGCACTCCCTGCCTTGCTAGCAACTGATTGGCTTTCTTGGTTCTTCTCGCATGTTGCTGTACATGACAAGACAGACGCATGCACTCCTCAGGATGTACTTGAACAATAAGCTCATACATCGAGCTATTGCATGTTTGTCTTGCAGTACAGCAAATATAAAGCTTACCCGAGAAGAATCAGAGATATCTTGATTAGTACAGATAACATGATGCTAAGCGATACAATCAATGACCTTTATGTACTTATCAAAGTTACTAATTCAAATCTCTTGGCAGCAGCATACGTATAGCAGGTTAGATAGCATGTAAAGGATTTATTTAAAAGATATATAATAAAAAGAAGGAGAAAGTGAAAGGGGGAATCGATGTGAGACAGAGATATACAAATGTTAGATAATAGAGAGAGAGAGAGAGAGAGAGAGAGAAAGAAAGAAAAGAAGAGGTATAATGTGTGTGTGTATTGGTATGCTTATGAATGGTTTTTAGTGGCCAGCAGTAGGCGCATTGAGGTTGACAATTCTCGTAGAAGCAGTGGAGAAGTGTTGTCTGTCATCATGAGCACTGTAAAGAGAATCATTTTCTTCGCTATGATAAGCGTAATCGACCCGACTTGCAGAGATATTGGATTCATCTCCTTGATCCTCCTCCTCGTCTTCCTCCTCAGAATTGAAATGGTCTTCAATGTATTCTTCATCATGGAAGATATCATCATAATAGGGCTCCTGTTCATATCTCCATTGCGTGTCTCTGACAGTGCCGTACTCTGATTCGTCCTCCTCTGATGGATGCTGCAGCTGCTGCTGCAGTTGCTGATGATGTCTGAGTGAGTGATGATGTTGCAGTGTTTCATCCAAGTTGTCCTCTGCGTACACTGAAATCTCATAGTCATCCTCGTCGCTGCTATCACTGGTAAACTCTTGATCATCCCCAAATGAACGACGGCGGCTGCTGCTCTGATTCAAATGAGGGTCAGAATAACTCGTGGTAGGTTGCTGCTTGCTGCGTGCAGGCAAAGGAGGGGGAGGCAACACATCTTGATCATCTTGAGCCGTGCCGCCAGTAGGAAGAGAGAGGTCGGCACATGGGTTCATGAGAGGCTTTAGATAGTTAATGTACGATGAGCGCACAGTAGGATGAGGACACTGTATCAAGATCTAGAGAGCATGTTTAGTCAGTTGATGGCCGAATAGCGCATGCCGTGTTACAACACACCTTTGAGATCTTATCAAAGCCCGAGAGCATTAACTCCAATCGCATCTTTTCTTGCTCGCGTTCATCATAATTGCCAGTATAACTGGTGGGCTGCGTCGTTACCACAGTGCGGATAAGACGCAGATGTGTAACAATGTAATCCACTACGCCCTCCTCTGTCATGACAGCACCAGATGCCTCTGCATTGCTACCAGACGGTTCAGGCTGTCCATTTTGTCTAGACTTGATTTGACGATAAGCGCTGTTAAAGTCATAGTTCAATACGCTGGCCAGAAAGGTGATGGTTTCAATGTGTCTTTCCACCGTGTATTGCAGCTCGCGCATCCACGCAGTATAACGTGGTTTCAGTTCATCACGATTCCATTCGTAGTCTCTGCCAATAGCCTGGCCATTGGGGTCATTCTCCATGATCATTTGCAAGATTTCCTTGGGGTCTGTCTTGAGCGAGATGGGGAAGGGAGACACATGCTTGGGCTGATTCTTCTTGTCATCCTCGTCATTGGAGAGGGCATCAGAGGGACGATCCAGCAGCAAGCGACGAAGCACATCATAGCCATGCACATATTCGACTTCGGATGTGCGGTTCGTTTGGATGGTAGCCAATGTACACAGTAAGTTTAACAGCAAGCTTCTGGTGCTGATCTCCAGGCCATACACTTGCTTTTGTTTCTTGTTGGCAGGCCCAAACAGGATGTCTCGAATGTGGTACAGAGCACTGGGATTTGTGAGTACAATTTGAGTGCCCATAGACTACGTTTGTATTTATATTAGTGTTTGCTAGCAAAATATCAAGCGAAAATGCCCTACCTGATGTGTCATGATGGTCTTTAGACATTTGCCCAAATGCTGCAATATTCTGTTGTCGTTTGGCAGTCTCTTGGGTGCTTCCTTCATCTGCTTGAACAGGTTGGCAATAGCCTCATAGCCGCCTTGAGCCAAGAACTCGCTTGTCCAACTAGTGTGTGTGTGTGATGGTGTTAATGCTGTCATTGTGTAACGCTCAAGGCTGGCTTACCTGACTACGACACTACGTAAAAACACGCGAAGATCAAGCACTTCCGAGTCTTCCAAATCTCTGACATGTGTCTCTTGAAGCAAGTGCACAAAATACTCTGGTGTCGACTTGAGCTTGCTGCGAGACGTGCTTCTACCATAGGATTCATTGCCATTGCTACTTCCATGACGAGGCAAAGCAGAGCGAGGACGGCCGTATCTTCCAGGCGCCGTGTTTGCCTTGACGGAATGCATAAGTTTGCTATTCTCGGAACCACCCGACGTGTTGATGCCACCAGCGCCAAACAACCCTCCGCCATTCATGGAATCCACCTCATTGGCAAATGAGCCACTGTTGTTGACTGTGTTAAAGAACTGTTGTTGATCGACAGTGCCTCTGTTCTTTTTGTTCTTGATGCCAAAAGTTGCTTTCAATGAAAAAGACGGCATGACGTGCGAAAAGGTTGAATTCTTCTTGAGCAGAGCAGGCGATCTTGAAGAGCGAAGCAGCATTTCCTTTTGCTCAAAAGTGAGGTTGTTGACGCTACTCATGTGATCGGCTGAAGGCGCATATTCTCTCTAGGAAACATGGCATAAATGTCAGGTAAATTTCATTGTTGCTTGTCTGTTTTTTACTTACCAATAGCAAGCGGAACTGTGCTTCAACATCCTCAATCTTTTGTGAAGAGGCATTGGGTGGTGTTGACTTTCTTTGTTCTACAATGGGTGTGGAGTTGCTTGCTGCCGTAGGAGGAGGAGGAGATGGTGTATGGGGTATAGAGGAAGATGATGATGATGAAGAGGTGCTTGTGTTTGGTTTGAACGAAGATTCATCCTGTGGTTGCTGTTGTGGAGGTGGAGTAGGCAAATGCACAATTGGATTGTCCAGTTGCACCGTTCTCAGTGGAGCAGGCGTATCTGGATTGGGTACAGGTGGGTAGTTGGACCGACGAGATCGGATAGAAGAGTACATTGAATCCACACAAGATGCATTTCTGTCCTCAATAAACAAGGAATCTACTTGCGATGCCACAAGCGTGTCATTATCACGATCCGTCTCGACTGTGACAGGAACAGCAGAGGAGGAGGACGCAGCGCCGTTGTTTGTGGTTGTCTTCTTTTTGCCACCACCAAATAAGGTAGACATTCTATTCAACAATCGATGCTGCTGTTGTTGTTGATATGGATGAGAGGGGCCAGGTGAAGAAGGAGGGCTATGGCTATTGCTGCTGCTACTTGCACTAGCAGTGGATTGTGAGGGAGAATAGTGATCCATGGTTGCCATGGTAACAGAGATAATATAAAGAAATGAAAAAAGGGCAATACATTGATACAGCATGGCATCTCGAGTTGATATATTTGCAATTTTCTTTCCTCATTTGGACAACAGCACAACAACAACCTTTTTTGATTAACAAGACATGATTGGCTTATAGAAGGCAAAAGTTTTTTTTTAATGATGATATAGGAAATGGGGGGAGCAGGCAGGGTAAATGATAAAATTACTATGTACATGTGGTATTTGAGATATACTATTAAACTACTTGGAGCTATTTCTGATGCGAGACAAGGTTTTCAGCCAACGGTTGGATACAGAGGCATTAGATGAGGATGAGGATGCGGTTGAAACGGATTCGCCCATTGCAAGCGTCGGTAAATGATGGCCATCTTTTGGCGTTGCTGGTGAGTCAGCATACGAATTTGAAGGAGAGGGAGATGTATCCAGCACCAAAGAGGGCTCATTAGGAATAGGCCGGAGATTTAGCTTTTTGACAAGAGGGCTCTTGCGGTTTCGGTAGTATCCACGGTAGAGAGGTGAATTCTCCTGATTGTAAAGCAACGTACTCTCATCCACATTTGCGTTACTCGAGTCCAGCTGTGATATCAGTGAAGGATCGTTAATTGCGCCTAATTTAGCTTCGATCTTGGACTTGAAGTCGATGAATCCAGATGATTTCATGGCCGTTTTGGTTCTTCCAGGCCATCCGTCGTCGAATAAAGAATGGTCCTTGTGGATCTGTGGCAGGGGATACTCGGGCTCGTATTCAAAGACCTGTGGTGGATCTGATGTAAATCGCACTTGCTTTTTGGGTCTAGCCGAAAGTCCATCACCAATGTGATCCCACTGATCAAACTGCTGTAGCAAGCTGTTACTGTCGGCATCGGATGTGTCACTATCACTGCTGCTGCTACTGTTACTGCTGCTGCTGCTGCTGCGATTGATGCGCTGATGATCTTGCTCATCTTGGGTTGATGCAGCAGGACTACTTGCTTTTAAAATGTCATGATAAAATTTAGCCAGATCAATTCTACGAGTTCTTCCGTAATAGCTGGATGGCCAGGCGCTCAGATCCATGTCAGGCAAGTAGATGCCATCGGCTTGTTCTTGGTATGGTGGAGGCGTATCGAATAAATCTTGCATCATTTTAAATCATGAAACAGTGGGAGAGAAGAGATAAAGAAAGTGTCGAGAGAAAAAAGAGGAAAGAAACGGAGAAAAAGAGGGAGGATTTATATATACACAAGGCCCATCGAAAAAAGGCTCTTGCTCTCTATTTTACCTTATTCCATGGATTTGTCTAAACGGTTTATTTAAGGGGTTATGCTCTTTAAATTAAGAAGAGGCCAATCAACCTACATCATGAACTTTTAAAACAAGTCTGATTGGATGCTCTTTGTTGGTTGTTCACAAGATGTTCTCGTTTTAGAGTTTCTTTTTCGCTGTGCTACAAGGCCTGTTTGCTTGAAGCATAATCCACACGTGCCCTTAAGATGTTGCACCAACCTAGTGCTGGTACATTAAGTAACAAAAGAGTCAAGTGGTATCTAAACTTGTTTGTTCATTTCCAATTGACATATTAGATTAACCTGTGTTTATCGTGATTTCAACCACTAGAATTTGATGCTGTTGGGCACGTTATTGAAGAATGTTTAGCCCTGACGATTATCTCGTCGTAATAGAGCAAGATGAAGATGGAACAAGTATATATATATTTATAGCAAAAATAATCCCATAGTGCGGGATATCGTGTGTCATCTCATGTATCCATCGAGTATGATAGCCCATAAAATCCTGTCGGCTTTGCTTTTAATCAGCCCTGCTTGTGTTTTGACTGAAACATCCACACGCCATCTGCTTGCTGTTGGCATAGCAGCAAGTCTGCTTGACAAAACATGGCTTTTCAGACAACTAGCCCGCTTGTGAAAGGTGCATTCCTTTGGTTTATTGTATTAATAGTAATTGTATAGGGTGTATTTGTTAATTGTTATATTTAGTTCGCTTGGCAGCCCTATCATCTGGATCCACAGACGAGGATGAAGCCTCATTCTTGTCCTCAAATTGTCGCAGCCATTGTTTTTCAGTCATGCCGTCATCGTAACGCACGCTGTCTCTTGAACGCTGGCCTCGGCCCATGACAGATGTCTCTTGCTTCTTTGTGTGCTCAGCCATCTGATCATAGCGGTAGATATCAGGCAACTCCCAATCTTGGATCAATCGCTCAGGCTTTTTGCCATTATCACCGTATTTGCAACGCCATTCCTCTGCATCGACACGCTGTCTCTCCAGGTCCATTTTTGTGAATATAGCAAATTCTTGGTCAGAACGCTTTAAAATCGTATTGAGCTCTTCATCGTCCAGTTCGTCGCTTTCTTCTTCGGCTTCGTTGGGCTCGTCTGATGAGCCGCCCTTGTCTTCCAGCAAGGATCTCAAAAAGGCCTCACGATCCTCTTCTGTACTACGATGGTCAAATTTACCGGCTTGGATGACCTTGCCATCAATGTCCAGCTTGTACTGAGCACGGGCCAAGATGTTTTCTTCGACGGAATCCTCTGTAATGAGTCTAAAAATGCGCACCTCCTTGGTTTGGCCGATACGATGAGCACGATCTTGTGCCTGAAGATCTTGATGGGGGTTCCTACAAGACGCATCCTGTTAGACACGGCTCCAGAGATACATCCAGTCTCTATATTTACCAATCTGAATCAAAGATAATGACTGTATCCGCTGTCTGTAGATTGAGACCTAGGCCGCCTGCTCTTGTACTGAGCAGAAACATGAAATAGGGCGAGTCAGGGGCATTGAAGACTTGCAGTAAATTGGATCGATCATCCGACTTGGTGGAGCCATCAAGACGCAAGTGACGATAGCCTCGGTATATACAAAAGTCCTCCATAATGTCCATGATTTGAGTCATTTGGAAAAAGATGAGGACCTGTTGAGGGGAGAATTTAGCATGTCGTGGTGCGATAAAGACACACGCCTAGACTTACCCGATGTCCTGTGGCTCGCAATTTGGGCAGGATGCGATCCAGCAAATCAAACTTGCCCGACACTCGATACAGAAGCTCATTACTGACCTTGTAGGGATTAATGACTCGCTCCACCTCCTCAAAGACAAAGGGATGGTTACATATCTTTCGCAATTGCATGATTGCATTATTCAGGCCCTTGATGCTAGTTTTTCTGTAAATTTCGTGAGTATACACACATACAATGTTCTCCTTGATGTAATGAAGAGAGCCAATTACCCATTATTTGAATTACTGCCAAACAGCACACCATATTTTTTCATTTGAGAATACAGCCTTGCTTGCAATGCAGATAGTTTACACTTGATCACTGTCTCCACCTTGTCTGGCAGCTCTGATTCCACGTCCTTCTTTAAACGTCTCAGTAAAAAGGGTCTTAATACCTTGTGCAGACGTTTGATGATCAGCAGCTGCTCTTCTTCGTTCAGCTCGACCTTGTCTTGGACGCCTTGGTTGGAAAACGGCGTGTTGAACCACTCCTCGAACGATTTGACAGAGTTGAAAATTTTGGGCAGTGTAAAGTTGAGCAGAGCCCATAGTTCAGGCAAGTTGTTCTACACGCACATGTTAGTCTACATGTACACGTTCTATCAGAGGAGTCTCCCGTACCTGAAGAGGAGTACCGGTCAAAATCAAACGATAGCGGGCATAATAGTACTGACGCAGCACCATGTTGAGCTTGGACTGTGTGTTCTTGAGACGGTGGCCCTCATCAATGATCATGTACTGCCACTTGATTTTGGACAGCACAGGTCTGTCCTTGATAATGTAGTCAAACGTCGTCAGCAGCACCTGGAAGTCTCTGTGCTTGATCTGCTTCTTTTGGATGTTTTTGCGGATGTCCGGTGTTCCCTTGTAGCAGATCATGGAGACGGAAGGCGCCCACTTTTCAAATTCAAGCGACCAGTTGGTGAGTGTGGATAGAGGCACAATGATCAAGTAGGGCCCGTTTTGCTGCTTCTTCTCGATCAAGTAGGTGACAAGACTGATGGTCTGAATGGTCTTTCCCAGCCCCATTTCATCGGCCAAGATGCCGTTCAGTCTGTTGTTGTAGAGCGACACCATCCACTGCAAGCCCTTGATCTACAACACATCAGCATAGTTTAATACAGCGGCTACAATACTACTCGAGTACACTGTGTTACCTGATACTCTTTGAGTGTACCACCTGTCATGATGCTAGGCTGAGACACGGTTTCCTGGATGCGGTGTGCCATTCTAAAGTAGTCCACCTTGTTGCCATGACTATCCGTCAGGATCATTTCCTCGTCCACTTCCTCGTCATTCTCATCCGCCTCAAAGTTCATGTTTTCCGTCTGCTGATCCACCACAGCCTTGGTCAAGGACTCCAGATACGTGCCGGTTTGCTTCAACAGCAGGGTCAAACGCGTGTCCTTGGCTTCGTCAATCAGCTTCATATAGGCTTCCTCGTCGTCGTTTCTAAGCGCTCGGATACGGTCCTTGGATCGCTTGTCAGATCGTCTCTGCTCCTCCTTGTCAATGTGCGCATGGAACTGCAAAATAGCCTTGCCCAGCTTGCCCATCTTTGCCTGATGCGACTTGTGCCACGCAATCAAATCACGGCCCTGATTACACACACTCTGCAAGTAGTCCAGATGGCGCTGCTTTTCCTTCTTTTCTCGATCAATGCGCTGCTGCTTTTCCAGCTTCTCGGTCAGTCTCGCTTCACGCAACGTCTGCTTCATGATCTTGCGGTAGGCTGTGCGATCCACTGAATTTGCCAGGCGATTGGCCTCCTCCATGTTCTTCACAATTTCCTCGCGTAGTTTCTGCTGCTTATCTCGTAACTGCAACGATTTCAGCTGCACAATCGACTGCAAACGTTCTGGCGAGGCTGTTCTCACTGTATCGTCATAGTATTCGTTCAGCAGGTAGCCTAGCGGTTGTCCTCGCTGGTCCTTGTCCTCCTCCATCATGGCCTCTAAATCAATCAGCTTTTGCTCGGCCCGTTGCTCAATGCGCTTCTCTCGTTCTTGTAAAATGATGTTGGCACTGATGCCTTGAGGTGCAGTGTCGGGCAAGAGCAACCGTTGCTGTCGAGATGCGTGTGCGTGAGAGCGCTGTTGGCCCGAGAGCAAATCAAATGCGGTGAGAATGCCAGTGTCGCCTCCCTTGGTAGTGACAATCGGTGGAGGGAATACGGGCACCACAGAGGCGTTGTTTACTTTTTGTCGAAGTGCGTTGAGTTCGTTGGCTTGCAGATAAATGGCTTCCACAAGTCGCTCTGCCATGGTTTTGGGCACTTCTTCTACAACGGGAGGTGCGGGTGGTGCTTCTACTTTGATGGGCTGTGCTGGCACGGCAGCAGCGGGTTGTGGTTGGATAGTAACAGGGCTCGCCGTGTTGGGCACGGTGGCAGCCGTTGTAGCCGGTGAATTGGCAGTGCTGGATTGATTGGATGCCAAGTTTTGTGATAGGAGATTGTAGGCGAGCATTTGGTACTGCAAGTTGTTGTTGGTAGCTCCAGTAGGTGTGGAGGCATTGGATGCAGATGGAGAAGGCGTGCCGTTATTGTTTGCCATTTGCTGCTGTAGTAAATGTTGCTGTAACAACTGGATCTGCAGTTGCTGTTGCTGTTGGAGTTCGGCAGGCGTCAATTGGCGATTGGCAGTGTTGACATTCGCAGCTGGAGTGGCAGTCGTAGCAGCAGCAGCAGCAGCAGGAGGAGGAGGTGGCGGTGGCGTAGAGGTAGATGCTTGCTGTTGTTGCTGTTGCTGTTGTAGCTTTGCCTGGAGCTGTAATGCTTGGCTTTGTTGTTGCTGTAATAAACGCAATAGATTCATCAATTGAGAAAACTCGTTTTTGCCATCTTCTTGCTCGCCTGCTGCTTGAAGCTGCTTTGCTCTCTATCGATAAGGGTGAGTGCACCGGTTGAAATCGCTTGGACAAGCTACCTACCTGAAGCACAATGTTTAGCTTTTCTTTTGTCAATGAATTCAGTGTTAAATCAGAAGCGACATTGCTCGCTGTTGCAGCAGCAGCCGCTGGAGCATTGGGTGTAGAAGACGAATTACTATTGTTGCTCATAATCGGAGAGTTTGTATCTAGTGATAAACTGCTTCCAATATCTATAGAATAAGTCAAGATACGGCATAAATCCTGGACAGATTCCTTCTTACCCGCTTATTGAATAAAATATGCCAGACCAAAAGTTGTATCCAATTTGAAAAAGGGGTGTTGTTGGAAGCGCGCGCACGCGCTATTTGAGCTTGGAAAATCTCTTTCCACTGTCCAGTGCGATGATAGTTGCAAGGAAACATGGTCACAGTGATTGTGTGTGTGTCTGTGTGGAAGGCAATCTGATGCATCTATGTCCCTCCATTCATCCCACCATGTTAAAGCCTCAGTATACCCGCAGACCATTCAATGTCTTGGTAACTCGCCCACAGCATCGTTCGACACAGAATGCTAACCAGTATGTCTAGCTGATTGGGCCTGCTCTCTCTGGCAAACGAACCTTGGCAGCACAGCTGCTCAAAAGCACAGACGTCTTTTACAAAGTGTAGGTACCGTGTTGGATCGTCGCACGCCAAAAGGGACAAGGGCTGACGGGGCATGTCTAGTTTTACAGCTGAATCGATACCCAAGAAGCCGCCTGCTCGCATAGACTATGTCGTGATAACAGTGGACATGACCCAATCCTACAGTCTGGCACTGCTGGATCAAGCGCTACAGAGCATGCAGGACCGCTTTCTCACCAACAAGACGGCCATTGTAGTGACAAAAAGTAAGGCTTTTGGACGGATCAACACGCAGGGCAAAAGTGACTCATCCAAACAGTGGATCAACGTGGTAGATGGCAGTTTGAGGTGGAGCGAGTGCAGGAAGCGGCAGCATCGGTATTCCAAGTGCATGTGCTTTATGTCAATTTCCTGGTAAGTTGTGTGTGTGTGTGTCGTCCGTTTTGGCTAGATTGAATAGCGACATAACTGTTGACTACAGAATGAATTGGAAAAAAGACGGATTACGGACCAGCTATCGAGATTGATCAAGACCAACACACTGCAATACCGACATGTCTGCACGCCGCTGCTCAACACGGTGCAAGTGTACAGCGCAGACGACCTGCTGGACGACTCGCTGGCACCCGACGACACCAGCGAGCAGGACGACGAGCATCAAGGCGACATACATGAGCCCAATGTCTGAGGCAAAAAGAACGATTAAATGTAGAAGGGATCGAACCAATAAAAAAATAGCAGCCCAGTGCTCTATTTATTTTGATATTTTTCTCAGTTTTCATTCTCTCGCTTTTCTCTCTCCTTAACCCTCTCTTCTCGAAGCAGAGTTCCAATGCAACAGCCTGAATATTACAGCTATCTGCTGGATATGGATGCCAATTCCTTATCGACCCAACAGCAGCCTCGAGATGCTTATTTCAACAACAGCAACACCAGCAGCAACACGGCGTTTCCAGGGCCAACTTCATCCGCATCCGTATCCACAGCAGCAGCAGCAGCAGCACCCACATTTGACAAAAGCACGATTGAGCGAGGCAAATCAAGCTCATCCAACCCCACACAACCATCATCCTCAGCCACTGACAATGCCAGCAGTGCTCCCGTGGTCAAGGGTGGCACTGACTTCCGAAGACGCAAGAACTGGTCAGAGCGCATTCTGGTTGAAATCACAGGTTTGTTGCATGTGCTGTCGCCGACAGGAAAGATTCTGTACTGCTCGGAATCCACACACGAACTCACAGGCTACCGTCCGCATGAACTTGTGGGCCAGGCGCTGATGGATTTCTTGCACATTGACGACATGGATGTGTTTATCCGAGACTTCCAAATGTCATTCCACACTCGATCTCAAATCAAAACACACTATCGGTTCCGCAAAAAGGACGAGAGCTACATTATATTCGAAGTCGTGGGCCAGCCAAAGGCCGATGTGCCTGGACAGCCGCCTCAGTCCTTTTTCGGCATCGCGCAGCCTATACCCACCAAAAGCGGTGCCTTGATTGATACATTTTTAGAGCTGAAGGCAGAGAACAACTGGCTCAAGAAGAGAATAGAAGAATTGTCTGCAAAATACGGCCGAGTGGATAGCAACAGCACCGTGTCCCCGTCCTCCTTTTCCTCCAATTTACAGCAACTGCCGCCATCCTCATCCACACAGCAACCGCCACCACCACCACCATCACAACAGGACGATGCCATGGATACCACTGGGTTCAGTAACGATGATTGGATGGACGGCCACAATTCTGATATAGATGAATTCATGGGCTACAAGGAGTATCCATCACAAGCCCAGAATAACAACGCCAGCAACGGCGGCATGTCATTGTCACATCAGGACTCTGCTGAGCGAAAAGACAAGTGGAAGCGTCGCGTAAGTGTAGACACAGCGCAGGGATCTCGACACATGTCATTGAAACCATGTCGATAGAAGAAGCACAAGGGAGCCGATGAATACGTCTGCTCAGACTGTGGCACAACTTCGTCTCCAGAATGGCGTAAAGGACCACATGGACCGAAAACGTAAGCTGGATCTACATGAATTGATGGACGGAAATTATTCTAACCTTGCTGTCCTAGTTTATGTAACGCCTGTGGCCTTCGATGGGCCAAGAAGAATAAAAAGAGAGATTTGAATGATGACTGAAACGAACAGGCTCTTTCTCTTTTTCCAAATCTTTCTTTCCTTCCTTGCACGTACATAAAGCGTTTTATTGAAATGATCACCATCATCATCACGTATTGGGAAAAAGGCTTGCAATAATCCAAATAATAATAATGTTGTTGTTTTTGTTTTTCTTGTTATTTCTCCCCCACAACACCCCCTCTCCCTCCTTCTTTGCTTGCCTCCTTAGAGCTACTGTAATTTTATATAATATCCCTTGGTTGATTTCCTTTGCTCTTTACTCTTTTTTCCTTCTCCAATAGACACCTATTATATTTCCACTGAAAGCATGAATCCCAACACCAGCTACAATGACATTGATCGTAGAATGAAATACCTGATTGATCGCCCAGCAAGTAACCATTTGCTGGCACACATATCGCACCAAGCGTCGCTCGTGATTCCCTGCCACCATTTACATGAAAACTACAAGAGCCCCATACCGCCATTGCCCACATTTGTCAGCTTGCTAGCAAAAAGATCCTGTGCTCGCACGGGGACATTGCTGGCTTCCCTCGTGCTATTAGACAGATTACGACAACGACTTGCTCAATTCGCAAGGGGGATGCCGTGCACTTGTCAACGCATCTTTCTGGCCACCCTGATTGTCACGACAAAGATACTACACGACACATCGCCAAAGAACAAGCATTGGACCAAGTATGCCGTGTATTTCACGCTGCCAGAGATCAATTTGATGGAGAAGCAGTTGCTAGCATTGATGGTAAGTTTTTGCATCATGCCATTTAGGACAATTACTAAAGCACATTGTTTACAGAACTACCAGCTCGTCATTTCTGAAAAGGACATGTATTATTCCTTCATCACCTACGATAGCACAGTTGGCCTTCAGCTGCCTCCTATTGTACCCCACCACGATAGATCATATATCCCCAAATCTGCATCCTTCAACACCAGCTATTGTTGCCAGCCTGTATTATCCAGCATGGTGCTCCAGCAGCAGAAGCAGCAATACTATCGCCATGCCAACGCCACCACTAGTACGGCCTCCAATGCCAGAAGAAGCAGCAATAGGAAGCGATTGAATATATCCACCTCATCCTCCTCGTCTTCCCTCTCCTCCATGGAGGACCTTATTGTTACGCCAACCACAACTGATATGTACTACAACAATAAAAACAACAAATACAGTAATCACAACCTGATATACCCTATGAAAATTGATCCGTATTAATCTATACTTAACTTATATATATATATTCTCTCCCTCCCAGATCTATGTAACATATATATACACATATACATACACTTTTTGGTTGTATAAAAAATTGCCTATACTACTTGTACCATCAAATCAATTTGGAACCAATAAAATCTTTCATCTAAAATCGATGATCGTCAGCAAGGTGGCAAATTGCATGTATACTCCACTACACATCAATTCAGGGCAACACGGTCTATTTAAAAGATGGGCCAACAAAAAAAGGGTCAGCTTGCATTTAAAACAAATGAATACACCTTTGCTGGCTCATGATTGCATAATTTTTCTCTAACGGATCTGTGAAACGCCACAGCGTTCAAGTGTTGGAACGTGTTTGAAGAAAAGAGTGTTGTGTTACTGTATTGGACAGGTATATAAATGACAATGAGATGATCTGCACAGAATTGTGTGCTTTGTATAAGAATATCTCCTTGAAATGGATCAGCAAGAACGGCTGTTGTACATTCACTCACTCATTCACACATGTTTACACACACACACACTCAACCGCAAAAAAAAGGTTGATTTGACAAGATCTTTGTCCCTCTTCTCCTAACATCCACCCCTCCCCCCCCCATATGTACCATATATATATTCTCCATACAAAACACGGCAACAAGCAATGAAAAAAGAATCCTCCTACACATGCCAATTGATACTTTCAAGATTGTGGCCAAAATAACGATATTTCCATGTATTTGCAAAATTGAAAATATCACCAACTATGCTTTCAATTCCATCCTCCTCCTTGTCCGCCAGTTGTGTCAGGACTACCCCAGCCAGCGTCTTGTGCATCGGAAGCATCTCTCCATCCACCACCATTGTCATCTTGTAGTCCAAATTTTGCCAATAGTTCCTCACGACTCTCTTGGGCGGTCCTAATCACTTGAAAACTGCTTGGTTGCCTCATGGTGTCCCATTCCTTGAAGCTTTGCCATTTGGGTTGGCCTGGATGCTCGGGTGAGTTCATGTTGTAGTAATTGTTGTCTTGGGTATA
Source organism: Mucor lusitanicus (assembly GCA_010203745.1). NCBI lineage: Eukaryota > Fungi > Mucoromycota > Mucoromycetes > Mucorales > Mucoraceae > Mucor > Mucor lusitanicus. Next base: position 2,172,103 of record JAAECE010000005.1, on the reverse strand, counting down.
GTTGTGTTGTGAAAAAGAAAAATACACTCAATCTTCTTTGTCCCATTTAAATCAAATGAATCAACATGCAGGTTGTCACTCCGTCGTCATTCTTGTTGAGTTACCCACTGTTCTTGGTACCAAGCATATAGCCAATTCGTAGTAGTTTAGGTATGCCACTGCTATATTGGCGTTGGGTCTCGTTAATTACGGTTTCCATGTAATAAAAAGGGTATTTCCAGTCGTCAAAAGCAAGCATGGGCAGCAATTTGTAGCAAATTCCGGAGATTGCACTGCGAAATCGGTTGTAAAAGCACAATATGTACTGCAAAATGAAGAAATTATAAGATTTGTATGTTCAAGCTATGGAAGTATAAGCAGTATTAGAAGTATGATTACATATGCTACACGCTAAATGACACTAGGTTACAAACATAATAGTAAATCTACGCAAAATTTCTCTCAACATCTCACCCTTTTCAGCGGATTAAGAGTTCGATACTCCACTATTCTGCTAAATGAAGAACTGCAGACCAACAGATCAGATATTAGAAAGCGAATTGTTGAGTGAGCAGCCTTCAAATGTGTTTAATAATGTAAAAAAAGGATTTAAATCGCTTGTATCTTGCCAACAAAGCATAATTTCGGCTTCGGAACAAGTGCAATCGTATCCTACGACCTAACATTAGGTTAAGGAATACTTTCCAGCAATTTTTTGGGGAAAGTTTTGATCATCGATTTTTGAGCATTTTGGCCTTATACTAGTACAGGAAAATTTGATAATTTCAAAGAATGGACGTTTTCACCTCAAAAACGAGGTTTTCTACTATGATGTTCTTAAGCTCAAAACAACCGTTTAGATGTAAAGAATCGTGTGCAACTGTCTTTAGGTCAGTTTACTATGCGATTTGTAAACATTTCCTCAAAAAACGTGTTTTGTGTTTTTCAAAAATTAATCCACACAGACTAGAGTTATCGCTTCAAAGCTGGTACCATTGGATTCCTTGTTCAATTCTACATGTGTAAGTGTTAAGAAATACCTGTCGCTTATATAGTAACATTTTGTGTAATTGCCCTTGGAAGGTTTTCAGATGTCCAAATGGAGTATCTGGAGAACTAGAGGTGACACTGATATTCAACCCCAGCTCAGGCTGGTGTGGTTTGCCCAGGCAACCACCTTTCGTGTAGAAAACATTGCAGACGTCAAGAATTGAGTACATGTGTATAGAATTATTGTCCATTTCGTCGGTATAACCTTCGTCGATTTTACACAAGCTCAATGGAATCGATTTTTAGAATGTTAAACGCACGAGACAGAGTAGCTTAACAAAATGTTGGCTTGGATCTTTTTATTAATACTAAACTTTTTTTTTCTAGCTATCATATCGATGGGTAGTAAGTACTAATTCGCACGAGTTTTCGCCTTTAGACATCCTCAAGCTTGTTATGTGTTATTATGGCCTTCTTGCATATTTGCCTAAATATTAGACACTTTTATATAACTGTGCCACCTTGGAGTGCTTGATCCAGAGTATACCGTGGGCAGCTTTGAGCAGCAGTCTCCACAGGAACAAATACCACACGCCCCTTACTTTTTCTTGAATTTTTATTGAACTTGACATAATTTGGAAATATACAATAAGTAAAAGTAAAGAAAAGAAGAGACAGAAGGGAAGGGGGAATTTGTAAAAAGGAAGCAAAGATATACAGTGTTTTTTTTTGGGCTTGTTTTTCTGTGCGATGTTGGCTTGTTTTATGCTGTGATAGAAGGGTTCTTGTTATCTCTCACCATACAATCACTAGGATGAACAAACATGCATCTATCGCCAAAGGAGCAATTGTCTCCAGCTCTACATTTTGAATTAGGACAGGGTATGACATTTCATTAAAAAAGGTTAAAAACTTACCGACATGCTCTGTAAGGATGGAAGAATTTACAATTGTTGTTGGTGCAGTGAGGCCAGTGGCTGCATCTTGCTTTTGATCTGGGCATGTGATGTTGTCTCTGTTGCTCGATCAACTGCTCGCGAGTCAAGAACTTCTTTGTAGTCTTCTTGGTGGGTTGTTGAAATGACTTTGGGACAAACTCGGGAGCATCAGCGGTTAGTGAGCTTGAGAGTGACACTGGTGACTTTTCGGATGATGTGGATGAAGATGACGAGGAAGAGACTTGGACCTTTTCGGATAAAACGGGTTCTTCCTCGGTAGAAGCAGTAGCAACAGAGGTGGCAATGTCTTGCTCCTTGACAGGGTCTGTATCAATGGGATGACCTACGACAACGGGCTCTTCATCGTGTGCTTCAGTAACAATGACAGTTTTTTCAATTGTGACAAACTCCTCATCTTGAGCTTCAGTAGCAGTACTTTCGGCAGTGTCAAGGGAAGCAGCAGAGACAGTAACAATATCACGATTCATAGGAGGCAAAGCAGCCTTAACGGATTCCTCGGTCCAATCAAACTTGACCTTTTCAGCAACATCTTGATTCTTGTCTTCTGATAAATAGCTTGCATTATTTTGGGTATCGACTTCATCAGTGGTGGTGGATTCGTGGTGCTTGACATCAGTAACAGTGCTGGCTTCATGTTCAGGGGTGCAAATATCGGTTTCATCAGCACTGCTTGTAGCTGCTGACAAAGTATGGCTCTTTACGCTGGAGATTTCATCACCATGGTTATCGATAATTTCAGTAACGGTTTCGGTAGTGGTAATAACGACCTTCTCTTCCTTTTGCTCTAATTCCTCACTCTTCTCCTCTACGGGTGTATTCACAACTTTTTCCACAGAAACAACAACTACACAGGTTGCTTAATACCAATCCCTTCTTCTCTTCTCTTTTACATGAAAATTTACCTTCTTCCTCGACGATGATGGATGCTTCGTCCTTCTTGATTTGTGACTGTTTGGCAACCATGTCGTTTGCCATGTTGGCTACAGATTCTTCCTTGATGTCTTTTTTGTTTTTGACAGATCGCTCATCTGAAGCTTTACCTACATGAAAAAAGAAATCAATGATACTTTAGTATACGCGTCCAAGAAGCTTGTGCCTTTTTTTCCATGGTGTTTCTTGCCAAGAGTGCTATCAACAAACTTGCTTAAACAAGCTTGCCTCCCACTCTGGCTTTTCACCCCTTAATTTCGCTCTATATGCAATAACAACTTACCATCTTTGTTGCTAGGTGGGGTAGAGGAAGACGAAGACTTCCAGCTCCAGATTGTGATGGCAGTGATGACAATTACAACACCAGCACCGATGATTGCACCTTGCTTGGTTCTGAGCTGATTGGCAATGCTTGTCATGTTATGAGCGTTTTAAAAGCTATAGGTATGAAGATACAAAGTAGAAAGAATAAAGTGAAAAAGTGCTTGTTTTTTGCGGTTTGTGTGGAATTTCTGTGCTGTCTTTGGATGTAACAGCAGATGGGAAGAAGGAATCAGTAATAAATGTCTACTTTTCTGTCTTGAGTACGATGTGTAATGTAGGCAGGAAGAAGAGACAAAGTGAAATGGCAAGGAAAGAAAGAAGAGAGGGAGGGAGACAGGTAGAAAATAATAAAAATATATGATTTTGCGGGGGGTGTATAAGTGTGATGGTGCCCACATCCCCCTATAAAATAGAAAAAATTTTTGCTGGTGTTTTTCTCTCTCATGTCTACCTTTCGTGTTACCCAAACGGCTTTGTGAAAGAGTATAGGAACCTTTAAAATTAGTAATAGGCAAGAGAATCAAAGTATCTCTGCTGAAGCTCCTCCTTTTTTCTTGCTATCCTTATCATGTCTCCTATGGCATTTTTACCATATTCTCATGAGATGTGTCGGGTTTTGATTTCTTGCAAACAAGCTTGTATCAAGGCACCATATTCTTGACATTTACAGCATGTGAAGACATACTTGTATGTTCCGTCTCGTCGGTGATACCTCAAATTGACAGCCAACACTACCATGATTCTTGTGGTTACATTGTGAGAAATGGTATGGCATCATACGACGAAACTGCAGAAATTCATTCTTTGCTCTGGATATCCATTTTTGTGCAGGACATACATGAAAGAGGCTTCTGATTTCAATCAAAAATGCCCTGGCCAGACTGCGAACCCTTGATATTACAGTACACTTTGAAGGCGGTAATTAGGTCGCTTTCAATGCTGTCTAGAGATCTTTTAACATACTGATCTGATATCTGACAGAATGGATGTAATGGGCTGCTTGTTTCAATGGGGAGTACAGCAGGCACTCTTTTTTATTGAAAGTCTTCGGGATGACAGCAACAGTAATACGATAAAGTATACTAGCTAGCTATCACCTGCGCAGTTGGCTACAATCTTGTAGCATTCTAGATGCTAATAATCCACCCCAATGTTGACATCTTCTAGAGATAGTAATACATAAAAGAACTACCGAGTGTTCCTCCAATGTTCTCTATCATATACAAATTACAGCTGAAGCAGTGCTCTATCCGAGTCTGTATCGCAAATATAAGGCGCCCTGACACTACAGAGTGGTTCCATTGCTGAAATAGGATATTTAAAAAATCACTGGGTGGGGTTTGGCTAGAACAGATATCCATCTGTGTCATAAAGAAGTACTAAGCTTTATCAATACTACGCACGTTTTCACCTGATGCCTTTGTGTATGTGCATGCTCATGCGAAGCTTCCTCCTGCCATCATCCGGCAATGTGCATTTCAGACAGATCCGACCACTTATGCACTGTAAGGATTTCGGAGTGTGCTAGTCAAGATCAAAGGCCTGACCATGGACCTATATCATGGAACGCTCTTTTTTTAAATGCGCTACACTCTGAATGAGCTTGAGGGATTCACTTGCGTCTCACCTGCCTTCCATCACTGAGCTTCAAATGAGCAACACTGTGAATATGCAACTTGTCCGTACCAGTCATAGGGTGCTCACACATGGATCGACGACAAGGACGGTAGTTTTCATTGGTGTGTGTGCGTGCTAGTCTATGAGACATTTTTTTTGGCATAGGGAGTAAAAGATGATTACATTGCCTTTTTTCATTCTTTTGTTCTTTTCTCTCCTAAACATATATATCATCATTCACTTACTCTTCACTTAATCATGAAGACAAAGATCATCATCTCTGAGCCAACGGAAGTTATTGACCCTCTTATCACAGAGCTGGCAACCCGCATCGATAATAGCAAGCGAGTTCTGGTCATTACAGGTGCTGGTATATCATGCAGTGGTGGAATCCCAGTAAGAAGAAACAGGACGACAATGCCTCTGGTAGAGAATGCTAATACAAGGAACTTAGGATTTCCGTTCTTCTGACGGTCTCTACGACTTGGTCAAGAAGAAGCATCCAAAGACGATGATGAAGGGGCAAGATTTATTTGATGCTATGCTATTTAGAGACAAGCGACAAACCGAGTGCTTCTATACTTTTATGGCCGAATTAAAATCAGTGATATCAACAGCGATGCCTACAGCCACACACTCGTTTATCCGAAGCCTGCAAGAGAATGGCAAACTGATGCGCTGCTACACACAAAACATAGACTGCTTAGAGGATCCCATAGACCTATCCGTTGTTAGACTGCATGGATCGATGGACAGAGTCAAATGTACATTATGCGCCGCCTCCTACGACTTCACAGCTGATTATGAAGATCAATTTAGAAATGGAAACCCACCTGTTTGTCCGCAATGCGAGACCTACGACAATGAACGCATACGATTAGGGAAGCGCCAGCTAGCAATGGGCACACTGAGACCCAATATAGTGTTGTACAACGAGGAGCATCCAGAGGGCGAAACCATAGGCAAGTTGCAGACGACAGACTTGCGAAGGAAGCCGGATTTGATGATTGTCATGGGCACCTCGTTGAAGATCCCTGCTCTCAAGAAGTTTATCAAACAGGCCGCAAAATTGATACATCACTCGTCAAAGAATGGAAGGGTGATATTCATTAATCGAACTGCCCCCACAAAAGAATGGGACAAGGTGTTTGACTATGAGGTGTTGGGCGACACGGACGACTGGGTGAACATGATTCAGCAAAAAATACAGAAGGCCGAGAGTAATGTCAAGATGGAGGCAACAGAATCGTCTGAAGAGGACAACACGCATATACCAACAAAGCGCACTGCGTCAGCTTCGCAACTGCCACTCACTGAAGTCTATCGCAAACAATCGCCGAAAAGAGCAAATACAAAATCGCCTGCCATCAAAAGCGCCTGATCAGCTTTGCAAATACAGATGATACCCTGGCACTGCACCAACTGTTCAGGCAGTTTTTTTCACCTTTCACATGTACATAGTTATAATTCATAATAGCGCCTCATTCAAATTGTACAGGAATAAAGCGTTGAACGATTGAAATTCGCCATGGTTTATTGAATGTGAGAAGCACCCGTTTAAAATCGCCAAAATTCATAAAGAGGAAATGTATCGCGGCAATTCCATCTCGTAGCTATTGATAAATATTCTCAAATTCATGGGTACAAAACATCTCACGAGAGCAGGTACGAATAGCAGGTGCCACCTTTCATGACGGAGCTTTGTCACTTGTTGAAAATGATCTATGGGATTGCTTGTTGTAGGATCTAATGATCTATTTGGGATAGGCATTATACAGTTGATACTGACAGTTTAGAACTATGATTGGGGATTTCTATAGAAAGCTCAGCGTTGTATTTATTCATGAATACCTTGTCCTGAAGAATTGTGTGGAGAAGATCCAAAGAAAGGACGACGCCGTACATCATGACCATTCGGCTTATACTCGCCATGGCTTAGCCACTGCAACAAGAAGAATCATGGAATAAATAAATAAAACAAACAAGCGCAAGCATATATATATATATATATACGTGCGCGCAAAACGTCTTGAGATACATCTCCTTTTTTTTCCTTGGTTTTATTCCTCTGATTTTACGTTTTTTGATCTATACATACTGACATCGGAACCCATTTTCAATTTCGAGGTAGTTATGAAGAGCATGTCTGGCATGAGGCTTCTGATACTCAAGATTGAGCATGATGTCTCTCTAGTAGAAATACGCTTATGGATATACCACAAACGTCATCAACGCTTCCATCAACAATCATTGTCAACTCTACTGGTATTAGACTATAGTTTTGTGCCACATGAATCGTATTGTAACATATGAATGTGCATTTTCTAGTGGGGACCAATGGTTTTTATACGGATTTTCCGCGAAAACCGGAGGAAACTGTCTTTAATTCACCGGACCGCATTGGTTTGGTAAATGTAACAACAGAATTTATCGTATACAAGCACTAACAGTATACCCTCTAGGTTGTTGGGTGTGTCCTGGGCACACTCATGTTCATATTTCTGTTAGCAGCAGCATTAATCACTGTCAAGTTGCGGCAAAAGAAAAGGCAGGAAACTCTAGTGGATGTGGACGATTACATTGATGATTGGAAAGCGACAGAAAAATATCAGCATAGCAAAATCAGTCATGAGTATATACATCACAATGCAGGCAGCACAATAAACAGCTTTTCACTGCTGGACCCGCATTCAGCATTTTCTATGGCAGTCAAAAAAGCATCTGAAATACCAAACTCTCCCGGCTCGCCTCAAAAATAGCTGTATTCTTGTGTAATGTCATAATTTAGTATAAATAAATTACAATGATGATGATAAGATCCAACCCCATGATCTTGCCTTGTGAAGGATACTATTCAGCTTTATATTGACTTTTCCAAGAAGAAACTATGCTTCAATGCACATCAATTCACCAGATGCATTAGACTGCCATGATTACTAGACCTTTACCCTGTAGACCTACTCAGGAACCATTTTTTTTTTGGCAATGTATATAAGGACCGTTTCACGACTTCAAACGGTAGCATCTAGTAGGGCTTGTTTATATCAAGCTGGAGTATCTCGATCGTACATAAATAGGGCCACAGGGGAACTAGGATCCGAGTTAATGAATAGATAGCACCTTGCAGAGAAGACCAAATTAACGCTTGTTGCTACAGGAGGCCATTAGAATGATATACTATTGGCAATGAAATGAAGCTAGCATCTACATAATCACTCAAACAACATCACGCACGTCTGAATTGGGTCACGAATTCCACGCCCCCCTTTTTCGCTTCATTCGTCATAATGGATACGTAATAAGCCTTGGTATTTAGTTAAGCAACTGCCCCTGAATCTTTCAATCATACAAATGAAAGCTAATTTTGCCATTTCCGCTTGAACTTCAAACCTAAAGGTTATCATAGCGGAAGGTACAAAAATCTTCATATGATGGGTAATTATTGTCCTGGAGGTGATACAGACCAGAGATAAACTGAAATGCGGGGAGCAAATGAAGAAACAAGAACTAACATGTGAAGAACACTCGAGCGAAAGTATAAATATCCCCCCTTTACAGGTGCACCATTCTCTTTTCCCTTTATTTTATTCCTTGAACAATAAACATGTCTTTTACGATTTCCAATAGACCACTTCAATTGCAAAGGCTAGTTCATCACTCGAATAAAATCAACCCGCAATGGCTACCTGTGCTGCTATTGAGAATCATGGGATATTCATCATTTGCAACGGCGATTGTGAGCATTGCTGTTTACTGGTACAAGAAGCAGTTTGCATACCAACAGCAACAGCAACAGCAGCAGCGACGCACCGCCAATGAGATAGACGCTGCAACACTGGATGAAGATCAGTTGCATATGAACCCTAGAAAGAGACTACACATTGCAACAAATAAGAATGCTTTGATGATGAAAAGATCAAGCAGTACCTTTACAAATTTATCTAATCAAAACAGACAGGTAAAACAAATATTTGCACCAGGAATACAATGCAATTGCTCACACAACAAACAAACATTGCAGTTGTTTACACCCCCTCCTTCTCCACTTTCTCTGCCTTCCACCTCCCCTACGTCTGCCACAAGCATTGCAGGCAGTCGATCTGCGTCTCCTTTGGGCAGTTGGAGCTCACGCTTGCTGGATGGTGTCATTTCCAACATAAGAGGAAAGAAGAAGCTTACTATCTCTTTGAAGAATGTACGTCATTTTGTGCGAATATTTGATGACCATCATACTTATATCTGTTGTTAGACGATTCTGTGGAATCCCTCAAGAGATGTCAATAACCCAAATCATGCGTTTCACGAGAACACTGTTTCATTGCTAAACAAACTGGCTCAGGTTTACGATATATACGTCATTATTCACATGAATTCTAGTGAAGAGCGTCATCAAATCCACCAACTGCTGGTAAACGCCAATCTCCTGAACCCTTTGGTGATTGACGAATGCAAAGTGCTTTGGTGCAGCTCTGAACAAGGAAAACTTCATGTCATTAATCACATAAACCCTTCTATTCATGTTGAAGGTGGTTGGGAGAATGACAATGGCCGTAATATCATCGAGAATTTGCAAGTGGAGCGCATGATTTGGATTGGAAATCAACAGAAGGGTGTACCAATGAACAGCACTAAAATGAATGTTGAAATTGCGGATCAAATACTTTATACCTCAATTGCCAAACAAGTTGGCATTATTTGCTAAATTTACCCCATCTTTGGATTTAATAAAATATACCCACATTTGCTCATTAAAAATTTCCTTTCCACTCACGTTTGTGCCATTGCTTGAGTTTTGAATGTATAACTTAATTGCCTCAAATTGTATCATACCTACCATTTAAGTATGCTTTCTTATATGCAATAGAAACCAACATCGGAATGCACATAGCACGCTTTTACCTTTGCTATCTATGCTACGTTATTGTTCCCACTTTTATACTAGCTTCAAAAACTGAAAAACATCAGTTTCTTTGATTTTAGAGTGGCTGTATTCAATAAATTGATTGCTTTTACAGCATAAAGCATCTTTTTGTTTCTGAGAGGGTTCACTATATAATTCAGCGCTTTTCTTGATCCATACTATGTGAAGCTACAATCACATAACAAAAAGATATAAGCTGATGTTGGCAGTTAAAACCCTCGTATTTTGAGATGAATTCTTATGAGGAAGAGTTGCTGACAGCCTTCTAAAAAACATTTAGAAAGAAGGTATTCACTGATTTATGCTTCAGACCCAGTGCAGTAGCAATATGCAATATATTACTTATAAATTAACACTCACAAAATCCTATACTACTAAAGTATGACCACACAATCGTGCTCCTCGCAAAATTTGGCATAAATACAACATGTTAATCCCATGAGCCAGATGAGTGACATTTGAAGACTTTCATTGATTTGATACCAATATAGTGCAAAATTGTACTTTTGGATGTTATGAACAGGCTTAGATTGGTTCAAAACTCTTTTTTTTTAGGATAGTGGATGTATTTGATCATGTCTAATACTTATGGTGGTGTCGTGTGTAGTTACCTTAAGCCATTTGTACCATGCATTTTGAATGTTTAATCGTGCTTTTCTCATTTCAATTACATTTTTAGTTTCAATACGAATGCTTTATTCCTCTGAGCTGTCTCCAAATTTGAGCCAATAAAATCGCTTAAAAAGCTAGTTTAAACGCCGATGACCCTAGAAAATTTTTGCGAGGGTTTCCCTATGTTTTTTGGTTAGACGGACTTTTAAACATTGCCAAATACAGTAATTTTAGCAATTTTATCATCAAAATCCCCTAAAATGCCAGAATATGCTTTACTACACACCCCAGCTTATAATGCAAACGCTTGAGACTCTCAGTTAGCACCAAGTAAGTGATACCAATCAAGTGAGGGCAGCCTATCTACCCCCAACCTCTGAATCAAATCTAGTTGTGCTTCAACGATAGGCTTATCCACACAACGAAAAAGGAGGGTCATGGCTCAAAGAACCATGAAAAAGTGGGAAAAGTAACAAAAGGGCATCACTAGGAATGTGACGAAGAACATAAACATCGCAATACAGTTACATACAAAAAGGTAGTAGCAACAAGCAATGTGTATCATCAAAATGACGAGTACAAGAAAATAAAAGTAGTAGAAAAAAGCATCATCGTGGTTGCCTCATACGAAACAACAAGAACACCAACACCACCACTAGTATTACTGAAGAAGTAATACTTGAAGAACAAAAAGAATGCAAGGTTACTCCAGAATAGAGCAGCACTGCCAGCGATACAATGCATCAAAAGATACACCATAGCGCTATGATACAGCAACAGAAAAATAGTTGCGTGCAGCAGAAAAAAAAGGTGAAAGAATAAATCGCAATAGAGCAAACTAGAGAAAAATGCACAGTATTACGAGAAAGAAAGTAGTAAAAGAGTTGAATGAATGTAATCCATGGCAACCAAAGAAGGGGAATATACAAACCAAATACAAACCAAACACAATGAATATATTGCAACGAAGAACTGGTCTGAAATAAACTGTGTAATTAGTATTACTATATATTGTACCGCGAAAAGTGGCCCCTATCGGCTGATACTTACTGTAACAAACTTGAAAGATGTCGTCTTGAGTACTGGTGGTTGCAAAAGTATGCTTCTTTTGTCGAAAGTGGTGTTGTATTCAATCAAAAGTAATAAAAAGTATATGGTTTAATAGAAAAAGTGCAGTGCAAAAACAGGGTGAAAAGGGAGCGTGAAAAAAAAAAAAAAAAAAAGACGCGTTGCTGAGGGTGACTGCAGCCAATAAGCTGAGCACACAGAATTTGAATGACGTGTACACTAAACATTTTGCACTGTGGTGACTGTATTCAAATGATTTTTTTGCGATGATTTTTTTGAATCAAAATCGATATAATTTGACATTTGTAAACATTTTTGTTAAAATTAGCTATAGAAAGTGTGCTCAGCGTATACTACTTTCTAATAAACTTAAGAGAAGAATTTGAAGGCACATTCAATGGTGTCAATTTTAAAGTACTTTTAGAATGAAAAGATAAAGAATTTTAAGAAAATATAAAAAGCAGTTTTTCCAAGAAAAGTCGAGATTTAGCATATACAACGTTCAAAATAGCAGTTGCACAGGTTACCCTACATCTGTGCGGTCATTTTGATTTAACATATATCATAGTAAAAAGTGTCGTTTTCGCCTTCAAAATTGCGATCGTTTGATTTTTAACAAAAACCATGAGGGGTACCTCATGAAAAAACGTGAATTTTCGACGATTAGGATCGATCCCAAAAAAATAAAAATGAAGGTTTAGGATGTAAATGGTAATCAATAGCAATCATTTGGTACTATTCTGAGCATCTAAAACGGTTTAAAAGACAAGATATTGAGGGTTTAATTTTAGCATTTTGGCTGCGAAAAGTAGCATTTGCGCCCTGTAAATCTATTGCAACCGATGCTACAGGCATCATCAGAACCTCAAACAGTTGATATTGCTTGTGGTTACACTTTCAATACAAGTAGACAGAAAGCGATGTAAAATTTGCGTATGTTTTACTTTCAAAGTTTCAGAAGAAGCTATGAAGTAACCCCCTCTTACTACTACTACTACTACTAGTGCACTATAATACCCGTCTTTACATAATTAATGAACAACTAATGCAGCCACTGGAAATATGTATATACGGCTGTCGACTCCCAAAAATTGGGTATACAACCTTTGTAAAATGAGTTATCTGATAATCAGATAGGTATGAAAACATGCTTTGCTCTGTTTTGTCAAACATCCAAATCAGTAGTGTTCAACCCGTGCCACTTTAGAACAAGGCATGCAAAAACCTTGTAGTTTTAATAGAGTGTTGTGCAACATCCCCTCTTCTATCAGTCTGCTACTATTAGACACTCGTAATTAACAGCTTTCTTTATGGATCCTGTAAAAAACAGTGCTCAAACCTGCCTTATCGCGAAATTCACCCATCCATCAACAACCACAACTACTCATTCAATCCAAAATCAAATCACACCATCGTCTTTTACGAACTACAGTATTTCGCCATATATATGGATCTTCTGCTACTTTGATCAATCGCTGGATTCAAAGCTTGATTCAAAGATGAAGTAAAAGATAAGGAAAAAAGAAAGGAAAAAGACAAAATAAGGAAAGAAGTGGATTCGAGCTGGCTCTTTTATAGACTTTTGTAGAGAGACGGTTGAATTTGCATGGCAACTGTCAAAAATTCTACGAAATGCAGTCAAATACCAACATGAAAGAGCAAGGCATGCTTCCGGATAGTCTTGCTCTGCCGCCAAGAAGACTATAATTGATGCAGCTGTTCAATTATATCTGGAACAAATAGCTCTGGTAATGTTCGTTTGCACGGACAATTAACATCTGGGAGCTCTTTTGCAGAAACTTGGGCTTGATCAGCACAACAGATTGTAGATTCACAATGATGGAATTGGGTTATCGGCTGCTTTTTATTTACTTATTGGTAGAGATATCATTTTGTTCAATCATCCTGAAAGGTATGATTCAGTTGCGGGTTATAATAGTAGTTCTATGCGCGCGGGAAGGCGGGAGGCCGTTAGTCTTTTGGCCATACTTCCAAAGCCTTGTAGCCGTCAATGATTTCAATCAATTTCTCCCGAGTCAGATAAGGAACAGAGTAGGTAAACCCAGTTTCGCGTTCAATTTTGGATCCGTCCACAGAGAGAGCATTATTGTACAATAGCTCTTCATCAAGGTATGGTGATAAGGGTGTGTTGGCTATGCTGTCCTTTTTGACAAGCTCTGCCCACGGTGCCAGATGTTTTTCATTGACAGCTTCGATAACAGCGTCCAAGTTTAGCTGTAAATAAGTCAGTTTTGACATGTGATTTTTGAGAGAATAGAGATATGTCATCCTACCTTGGCAAAAGTGGAAACAACACTACCATGATACCCTGTTTTGATGTCAAAGATGGCCTGCAATTGCTTGTTGATGGCCTCCTGGTCTGTGTCTTGTTTGTCGACTAGGTTGAAAACAGGAACTTGGCCAGTGGCAGCAATGTTGTTGTCCGTGTACCATTGCGCCAAGAACCAACAGGCTCTCGACACATCATCCACATGCACTGTGTTCAGCTTCAAATCCTTGGACCACAGCAATTTCATTTCCTCATCCAGGTATTTGTAGATTCTGCCAATAATCAAACGTGGTGCTATTGAAACGAATGCGTAAACAAACACGCCTTTCACACACGCGCACACAACAAACTTACTCAAGCCCAAAAGAGCACCTGGACCGTAAACAACGGCTGGGCGAAGAATAATCAGGTTCAGACTACCACACACAGAACGGTAAGCACTGGCACACTGTATGCGGTCTGGCAGTGCTGTACGTACCCCTCAATCTTCTTTAATGCCTCCTCTGCCTTGTACTTGTGTTTGGCAATCACTGTCCAAGGATTGATCTTTGATGTCTCTGTGGATGCTTCCTGCACGCAGACAGGTTAAGCCATGAATGCACAAACAACACACCGCCGACTTACTTGGTTGCTGTCGTATACTTCTGCAGTAGACATCTCAATAAACAGCTTGACGTTTCTCTTGGCTGCTTCCTTTGCGCAATTGACAGACAAGTTGAAGATGCGTTCTTGGTAGATTTCAGGCACCTGAGAATACTTGGTTTCCGCGGCGAAATTGAACACATAATCAAATTCTTTGCCGTCCTCTCTGTCAAAGCAAGCCGCAATGGAGGCTGCAAATACGTGATGTGTGAGTGGATGCGTGCTGTATGCAACGGCCTTGCACGGTTACCTTGGTTGATCAAGTTGGTTTGCTTGAATTCTATTTTGGAAAACTCGGTTTTAAATGTCTCTGACAAGTAGGCAGTTTGTGGTAGCATCTTGTCAGCAACCCGAATGTCAGCTACGAGGCTGTTGGTTGACAGATAGTGCACAAAGTTTCTTCCAATGAAGCCTACGCCGCCCAGGACGAGCACGTTTACTTTTTCATCCAAAGTCATCTTGAGTGTTGTCGTGTAAAGAGAGAGAGAGAGAAAGAGAGCGAAAGCCCCCATCCACAGAGACCGGAGAAGCGGTTTAACCCAGATAAAAACACCAATTAGTACCTTGTAACACAATCATTTATGAATTAGGCTTTTGCGAGTTGAATAGAGAGGAGTTTGCTGGCATTTGCAAACCCGGGGAAGCAGGGGGATTTCTCTGATCTACGGCGTCTCTGATGCTGCCTGGCGTGGATCAAGCACAAGCAGAGCCAGCTAGCAGACACACAGCGCCTGTACCACTGCAGATAGAGCAATGTAAATGACGCATAGCTTATATAATGTATACAAAACAGATAATGATGAAGATGCATATTCTAACCTCAGCAGCACTGTGATCAGCCTATTTTCATGGCATTGGAAGAAGGGTCAGAATGATGCTATTTACCAAAACATGGATAGGCTATAAATACCAAGCCCTTGGAGACACCGTGTGATGGATCCCCTTTTTCTCTCTCTCTTTTCACCGTATTAATTTTGTTAAATTGCAATTGTAATATAGGGTCAATCAGTTTGGTACGACTTGACCTATTTTGCCACAATTTTATTGTTTCTTTTTTCTCTCTCTTTCTTTCTTGTAAATATATATACATATTAACCATCGCTGCATGAGCTCCACCCATAATACCACCACCGCCGCAGTGGGCCGCTCAACCTCGCTGCGTCGAAACATTTCAAAATCATCACAATCCGATCCCAATAGACCCAGGAGACAAAAGTCGCTCGTCAGGCCTGAGCGTGAAAGGAACGATCCAAACAGCCGTTTATACCACTATCGCCAGAGAGCCGCCAATGAGCCTGATCACAACCATCCCAGCACCACTGGAAACCAGCCTCAGCCATCATCATCGCAGCATCCCCTACCACCCACACCACAGCAACATGTGCAGCTGGAGAGACGACCCACTGCTCGTGAGCAGTTTCTGAGACGTGGAAAGAGCATATTGGGCAGAGAGGAGAAGCTGGAAGATGGGGATCACTTTGGGCACGATAACGACGACTACAACAGCAGCAAGAAGGGATGTCTCTCTGGATTCAGCCCATGGATGACATACTGTCGCATTTTGACCTGCTGCATACCCAAACCATTGCTTCGATGTGCTGGTACGTAGAATGATGTGATATCAATGGGATTGTAGGGGAGAACGGCTGATTAATCACTTTATGAAAGGAATCCCTGATGGTCCTGCGCAGATGGCTTGGCGTGAAAAGATAGGGCTAGTCTCGTTCATCTTGTTCATCATGGGCTGCGTCGGATTCTTGACCTTTGGCTTTACGCAGGCCGTGTGTCCCATTCCACCGCTGAGTGTGCGCGGTGGACAGGTGAGTCCCGGCTACCTGATTATATCAGGCTGGGCTTATATGCTGGCTGAATGGGAGCATCCTGCTGGGCCGACCAACGAGTCGACCAACATCCTGTATCCACCGGTGAATGCGGGCGGCATGGACGCTACGTTTCTCTTCCAAACTAGTCAACCCGAATGCGCATCTGTGTTTACCCCCATCCAAGGTGATCAACAGATCTATTTTCCATGCCAGTTGTTCAACCCAAATGCGACCACACCACCTGATCCTTCCCAATTTATGAATAGAACGGCCTGTCACTTGAATGCTAATGCACGTAATGTTTACAGCAGCTTTCAAAGCCAAGGCATCCCAAAATCCGCGGGTGGTTTCGACAAAGCCGCGCGCGTGTACTATGACTGGAACGATGTTACGGCTGAAAATGCGCTGAGTGTTTACAACGGGTACTATATTTTGTGATCTACTGCGGGCATGAATCTAAAAAATATTAATATAGAAACGTCCTGAATTTGAAACTGCTCTCATCGCTGCCACCTGCCTATTTCCAGACAAATCCCAATGGCCTGATTGCTGCCATCATGCAAGATGTGAACCAGTTTGCCGGAAAGGACATGACAAGAATCATCAATGCCAACAGAGCCAATGACGAGGGCGTGTGGGAGCAGGAGGCGAGATGTCTGTCAGCCACCATCAAGGTCGGCTCGCTGGACACCATCAGCATTGGCTGCATGGCGTCTGATATTGTGCTGTATGTGTCGCTGGCTGTCATTCTCGGTGTCATTTTGGTCAAGTTTGCGCTGGCTGTCATCTTTGGCTGGTTCCTGTCCTGGAAACTGGGCAACTTCAAGGAGGGCGAGTCGTACTCTGCAAGAATGAAGCGTGAGGCCGAAATTGAAAACTGGACAACCACGATGCAGGCTGGCGCACCACTCCCCAAGCCTCGCATTCAATCCCAATTCTACGGCGGCGCAAACAGCAGACGCAAGAGCCTGTTTCCTCAAACATCTCGCTTCACTCAGCCTCTGCATGGCTCTACTCGCTTTGACACTGAAAAGGTGGCCAACGCATCGTCTGTCTGGAGAACCCCAAACAGGTACTGTACTACTACTGCTGTTTTATTTTTATCGTGGATGCCTTTATTTATCCAAACACGCTATTCTTAGTGCATTGGAGGGTCACGTGAATCGACAGTCTATGATGTATGGCATAGATGGATCTGGCAGACACTCTTCCTACATGCTAGGCGGCGGCTCCTCGCCCGACGGCTACAACACCAGTCGATCCTCTGTCTTTTACAACACACCTTCGGCCTCTGCTCGGTTCCTGGGCAGCGATCCTCATCACCATGCCCGTCGCTCTTCTGTCACATCGTCTGACATGGCCAGCAGCACGGCCGACACCAACGCATCAGGCCCCGTCTGTCCTCTACCCATCTCACGCCATGCAGTAAGACAGCCTCCTTCCGACTACATGCCATTCAACTTTCCCCTGGCCCACACCATCTGTCTAGTAACGTGCTACTCTGAAGGAGAGGCCGGTATTCGCATCACGCTCGACTCAATTGCCACCAGCGACTATCCCAACAGCCACAAGCTCTTGCTGGTGATTTGCGACGGCCTGATTACTGGCGCGGGTGAGACCATGTCGACGCCTGATATCTGTGTCAACATGATGCGAGATCTGATCGTCCCCGCTCATCAAGTGGAGCCCTATTCGTATGTGGCATTGGCAGACGGCTCACGACAGAACAACATGGCCAAGGTGTATGCGGGCTTCTACAAGTACGACGATACCACGGTGGACAAGGCACATCAGCAACGCGTCCCTATGATTACCATCGTCAAATGCGGTACCCCTGAAGAGCAGGCCAAAGCAGGCAAGCCTGGCAACCGCGGCAAGAGAGACTCGCAGATCATTCTGATGCAGTTTATGCAAAAGGTCATGTTTGATGAGCGTATGACTGCCATGGAATACGAGTTCTTTAACGGCATCTGGCGTGTTGCAGGCGTGCCTCCCGATGCGTATGAAATTGTGCTGATGGTGGACGCAGACACCAAGCTGTTTCCTGATGCGCTTTCACGGCTGATATCATGTGCTGTCAAGGACCCTGAGATTTCGGGCCTCTGTGGTGAAACCAAGATTGCCAACAAGACAGACAGCTGGGTGACCATGATGCAAGTCTTTGAATACTACATTTCGCACCACCAGTCCAAGGCCTTTGAGTCCATCTTTGGCGGCGTCACGTGTCTGCCTGGATGCTTCTGCATGTACCGCATTAAAGCGCCCAAGGGCCCTGACGGCTACTGGGTGCCTATCCTGGCCAACCCTGACATTGTAGAGCGCTACTCGGAGAATGTGGTCGACACGCTGCACAAAAAGAACCTGTTGCTGCTGGGTGAAGATCGCTATTTGTCTACATTGATGCTTCGCACCTTTCCAAACAGAAAGATGATGTTTGTTCCACAAGCAGTGTAAGTGGTGGTGGTGTTGATGTACAGTTATGTGTACGTTTTAAGCTCACAACGACTTTTTTGTTAGTTGCAAGACGGTGGTGCCTGATACCTTTATGGTGCTGCTCTCGCAGCGCAGACGCTGGATCAACTCGACGATTCACAACCTGATGGAGCTGCTGTTTGTCCACGATCTGTGCGGCACCTTCTGCTTCTCGATGCAGTTTGTCATCTTTATGGAGCTGGTGGGCACCTTGGCCCTGCCTGCTGCCATTTCGTTCACACTTTACCTGATTGTGATGGCCATCCTGGGACAGCCTGCCATCATCCCGCTCATCCTGCTGGCCCTGATCCTGGGTCTGCCCGCCGTCTTGATTGTGATGACCAGCCGCAAGATTGTCTATGTGGGATGGATGCTGGTGTACCTGATCAGTTTGCCTATTTGGAACTTTGTGCTACCCACCTACGCTTACTGGCATTTCGACGACTTTTCGTGGGGTGACACTCGCAAAGTGGAAGGCGCGAAATCGGACAAGAAGGGAGGCCATGCAGACAAAGATGGCGAGTTTGATAGCAGCGTGATTACCATGAAGAAGTGGAGCGAATACGAAAAGGAACGAAGAACAAAAGAGGCAATCGATCGTAACATGCCAATTCCACGTTTTCTAGACAAGCCTAGAGGGAGCATCGACATCTTTCGAGATTCTGTCATGCCCAAGCGATACAGCAAGACGGGCTCAGCAGGATCCAACGAATCAGACGTGCCACTGACGCAGATGGGCTTTGTATCGGGCTATGCCTCCAACAACAGCAACAAGCATGGCAAGCCTTCATCAGCTGCAGCCATCAACGAGCGTGTAGTGGACGACTTGATGATTGAACAGCGAGCTGATAGAAAGGACGAGCCATCGGTGGGACCCGACATTCCATTAACTACACTGCAGCATTCGCAGCAAGAGACCTCTTCTGCTTTTAGCAGACCTCGTACAAGTTACAATGCGGGTTTAGCTAATTCTGGCATTGCTGATTACGATGCTGAGGAAGAAGATGATACAGATGAAGATGTATTCCACCAAACAACGCTCCTGTCGCCTAGCAACAGAATGACCTTTGACACAAACAACCACCACCACGATCATTCGGCAATGTGGTCCAATCCAGCACCACATCACTACCAGCCAGCAGCAGCAACGGAAACATCTCCAGATTCCTCCTCAGCATCATCATCTACCAATATACCCTTGCCCCCACCTCATGATGGCCCTAGATCATAAATTGTATAGTAGTAACAAATTACCAAATAAAAATAAAACCTTATGTTATGGATAAAATCTCTTGAAAAGGAAAATAATAACATCAGATGTTTATTCGTAAGAGTCTGCTTGCTTATATTTACCTGTGCATAAATAAAGTGTGCATGTTCATGTATTTATAAAACTTGCTTGCTTGCGGCTGTACTCTTTATTTATTACCACCAGCGCTGCCTGTGTGCCGACTCAAAGACTACTTGCACACTGACTCATCTTGAGAAAGAACCAAGACTTGACCACAAGTAGGATTCTGGAATATCCAAAGTGTACTCAGTGGTACATGATTCCCAAATACAAAATGTTATATTAAATAAATCAAGAATGTATGTACATGGAGCGAGTACAACGTGGTACACTTTGCACTCGACTCGTGATACATGGATCCGCCTATTCTATTTTTCTTTTTTGTATATACACAGTACAACACGTTTCATTCTCTTTTTCTTTTAAAGAGAAAAGAGATGGCAATTTACATCATTCTCGACTCCATGTGGCAAAATAACAAACATTTGCCATCATGGGATGGAAACAGGAGAGATGTAATCTCAAAGCGATCTGTTCCTCTGTTTCCTTGTGGTAAACAGTGCTAAGCAGATGTACTCGGTATTAAATTCTCACCTCTTTTTTTCTTGATTTTGTGCTACATCGGTCCTTAGTTTTTAACAAGGTTTTGGAACAGAGAAAGGTTAAATTTCTTGCTTATGCACCAGGCTCTGTGTGTTTTGGTCTTGAATCAGCGCAGATCAGAAAATTCAGCTACTGCCTTATACGCTGAAGATTCGCTACATGGCGCAAATAAAACGAGTAAGAGAGAAACAGAAAAAAGCATGATGTAGTATAACCCTGGTAACTTTGTGGTTTTATAGGTCATGTTGCTTCTCGAGCCCAAATGCAACAAAGTGACCCAAATGCTTACCTTTAAAGGACACTTGGTTTCTCACCCACCAGGACATGCTGTTTATTATGCATTTGTTCCTTGGTGTCACCATCCAGAGAAACAAGAATCCATCGAGTTGTTTGTTATACTATTACCTATACAGTATCCTACATGTGATTTGCAATATAAACGTACCAAGAAGGCCATGTAAAGGAGGCAAATAAGTTTAAGCGCGCCATGGAACATGGATGGGAACCTAAAACTCTTGATCTGTGATGCCGCCGCCGCCGACCTATTCTCCCCCCTTGTTTCTCTCCGTTTCCGTCGTCCTCCTGCTGCCCTGGGATGATGATGACACTGTTTAGTTTTGTTTGGTTATTTTAAACAAATATTCCCATAAGACATTAGTGTAGCCATATCCATCTCTCTAGATCAAGAAAACCCTGCAGAACAAGTAACAATAGGCGTAAAATGGAAACCTTGATGTCGTCGTTTTGATCATCCGCCTGTCTCTCGCTCTGTAGGCATGTATGTCTGTTTCCAAGGTGGTACTAATCAGACGATAATTAAATGGAGTGTTTTGCAAATCTATCATACATTGAATTCAATCGTTTTTCCGTTGATTCAGATCACACAAGATATAAAGATAAAATCTTCGCTTTTTCCTCCCTCTTCTTTCTCTCTCTCTTCAGGCTTTTTCTTTTCTTCTTCTTTCATCACACCCTAGCCCTGTACACACACATACCTTTGAGTATCATTAGTAGCAAGTAGTGGAGCCCTTTTTTTTTACAAAGAGAGAAAAAAACCAAGAAAAAATGTCAAACGAGGAAAAGATTGAAGTTCGATCTGATGTCAAGCCAGACGAGGACAAGAAGGAGGACGCTCAATTTGAGGATCATGAGCATGTTGAGCATGAAGACGAAATCTCCCCGGAGCTGGAGCTGCTATTGCACACGGATCCTTCCACCGGTCTGTCTGATACAGAGGTCGCTGAGCGCACTGAAAAGTTTGGTCTGAACGAGCTGCCTGAAAGAAGACAGAACCCCATCATCAAGTTTTTGCTGTACTTTACTGGTCCCATTGCCTACCTGATTGAAATTGCCTGTATCATTGCGGCTGTCGTGGGCGATTGGCTCGATTTTGGTATCATCTTGGCCCTGCTGTTCATCAATGCCTTGATCGGTTTCATTGAAGAAGCCAAGGCTGAATCTGCGTTGGATGCGCTCCGTCAAACCTTGGCTCTCAAGACAAGAACCTGGAGAAACGGCGAACTGATCGAAATCAACGTCAAGGAACTGGTGCCTGGTGATATCATCGTCCTTCGTATTGGTGACATTGTCCCTGCCGATGCAAAGCTTCTGGGTCTCGGCGTCAATGGTGAAGTCAACGAAACCGAGCTCCAAATTGATCAATCTGCCCTCACTGGTGAGTCGCTCCCTGTTGCCAAGAAGAAGGGCTCTACCGTCTTTTCTTCCAGTATCGTCAAGCAAGGCCAAAACCTGGCTGTCGTGACCAAGACGGGTATCAACACCTTTATCGGTCGTGCTGCCAACCTGATTGCCATTACCAACGAAGAGGGTCATTTCCAAAAGATCATTGGTAAGATTGGTAATGTCCTGATTTGGTCTACTGTTGTTCTCGTGCTCATCATCTTGGTCTATCAATTGGTCCGTTTCCGTGGCACCGAGGCTGGTAACTGGAAGAAGGTGCTTGAGCACTGTCTTGTCTTGACTGTTGCTGCTATCCCTGTCGGCTTGCCTACTGTGATGTCTGTTACCATGGCCTTGGGTGCCAAGCAACTTGCTCAAAAGAAGGTCATTGTCAAGCGTCTTACTGCTGTTGAAGAACTGGCCTCTGTCTCTGTCCTTTGCTCTGACAAGACGGGTACCTTGACCTTGAATGAACTGACTTTTGATGAGCCCTGGTTGGCTGGCGATTACACTGCGGATGATATCCTCCTCTACTCTTACCTCGCTGCTGAATCTGGTGCTAATGATCCTATTGAATTTGCTGTCCGTCGTGCTGCTGAAGGCTCGCTCGAAGTGCTCAAGACCCGTCCTGCCAAGTCGTTGGGTGTCCCTGGCTACAAGGTCACTGCTTTCCAACCTTTCAACCCTACTACCAAGATGACTGAAGCTACTATCCTGGACTTGGCTACCAACCAATCTTTCCGTGTGGCCAAGGGTGCTCCTCAGGTGATCACTAAGCTTGCTGGTGGTAGCAACGATGCTGTAAACGCTGTCAACTCTCTCGCTCGCCGTGGTCTTCGTGCCCTTGGTGTTGCCAAGACGGTGCCTGGTGACCTCAACAAGTTTGAGCTCGTTGGTATGATTTCTCTCTTGGATCCTCCTCGTCCTGACTCTGCTGCTACTATCCGCGACTGCAACATTCTCGGTGTGGATGTCAAGATGATTACTGGTGATCAGCTCATCATTGCAAAGGAAGTTGGTGCTCGTCTCGGTATGGGCCGTGTCATCTTGGATGCTAACCACTTGGTCGACCCTACCAAGTCTGAGGAAGAAGTTACTGAACATTGTCGTCGTGCTGATGGTTTCGCTCAGGTGATTCCCGAGCACAAGTACCGCGTTGTTGAATTGCTCCAAAACAAGGGCTACTTGGTTGGTATGACTGGTGATGGTGTCAATGATGCTCCTGCTTTGAAGAAGGCCAACGTTGGTATTGCTGTTGAAGGCTGTACTGATGCCGCTCGTTCTGCTGCTGATATCGTATTGCTTGCTCCCGGCTTATCCACTATTATTGATGGTGTAAAGACCTCTCGTGCTATTTTCCAACGTCTTCGTTCCTATGCTCTCTATCGTATCACCTCTACTATCCACTTTTTGTTGTTTATGTTCATCATCACCCTGGTTGAAAACTGGAACATGCCTGCCATCTTGTTGATTATGATTTGTGTATTGGTAAGTTTACTGTGAGAGAAAGAGAGAGAGAGAGAGGTGTGTGCTCTATAACTAACATGCTAATAGAATGATGCTGCTACTTTGGTCATCTCTGTTGATAACACTGAAATCTCTGAACGTCCTGATAAATGGAGAATTGGTCAATTGCTCACCATGTCTACTGTCTTGGCTATTCTCCTTACAGCTCTCTCGTTCGCTCACTTTTACATTGCTCGTGATGTCTTTCATGTTACTCCTTTCGAGCTGCACTCTATCATGTACCTTCACATCTCTTCTGGTAAGACTCATCATCGTGTTGTGTGTGTGAATTATATAATCTAACTCATTTTTCTTCTATGCTTATAGCTCCTCACTTTGTCATCTTCTCCACTCGTGTTCCCGGCTACTGGTACAAGAACATGCCTCATTGGATCTTCACTGTCTGTATTCTTGCTACTCAAGTGCTCGCCTTGTTCTTCTCCGTCTATGGTGTCTTTGGTGAGAGAGAAGAAGTCGCTCCCTGTGGCTGGCCTTGGGGTATTGCTGTCCTTGCCATCTCTTTAGTCTACTTTATGATTCTCGATGTTGTCAAGGTCTGGCTCTTCCGTAGATGGAACTTTGAGCTCACTGCCAAGTTGTCTCCTACTTCCAAGCGTAAGGCAAAGTTGGCTGCTCGCGGCAAAGAAGCTCTTCAAAGAGAACGTTTGGAGACTGCCTGGAAGAAGGTTATTGACCCTGTTGAAGCTCATCAAATGGTTGCTGCCTTCAAGCTTGCTGCCCAATAAGAAGTTGATTTTTTTTGAACAAGAAAGCAAATAGCTTTTATCTTTATATTATCTAATACACTATTACTATTACTATTACTATACTACTACAAATCTACACCTTTCTTCCCTCTTGCTACCCCTATCCCCTTTATTTTGTTCGATGTGTATTTATTTAAGCAACAAAAAAAATCCAAACTTTTATATAAAATCCATCTTCTTTCTCTATGTCTATACACTACATTTAGGTTTTTTTTTTTTTTCAATTAGGTAAGGCTGTTTCATGCGGGAGATATTTCTTGATGAGTACAGATGCATTGGCACAGATTTTTAGATTCTTGCAATGGGTCACTCATGTCCAATCAAATACCGTACTGACCTTCCTAAATGGTGGTGGTAGCGCATAAGATTATATGTGGTAATTCATAATATGGACCATGTGCCTACTAAATCTGAACTCTCTCATGTGTTTCAATAGGGACTAGCACAATTACCGTCATTAAGCTTTGTGTGCAATGGTACACTCACTAGGCTTCAAAGAAAATCCTTTGATTCTGTGCTTGAGAAAGGATGATTGATGTACAGTACAAATCCGATTTGTGCTTGAGACTTAAATTGTGATGGCCACTACTTGAACCTAATTAGATCAGACTCGTACCTTTTTGTGCCTGAATTCTATTCAAGCGCCGTTTTCATGGGCCAGTTGTACACCACGCATGTCTAGACAATCCCACAGCTCATATTGCAGTGATTGAATGATAGAAATGACAGAAATGATGTTCATGGTGTATTATTGGACAAATTATGCCAAACAAACACTATGTTTCTGTATACACTCTAAGCATGTTTCCTCAAGCTAGTCGACTGGGTATATCCCAACTTAGAGCACATCTCTAATTGTTAGCATTCATACTATGCGAATCAGTATCCATCAAACGGGGGCTTTCTCTGTCGCTTTGATATGCAAATGCAAACGCCTTCATCTGCGGATGGGGTTTATTCCCTTCTTAATAAGCAGTGATGCACCTATATTAAGCATTAATCGATAGTGGTAATTCTACTAATACATGCATTAGATTGACTTTTTAGCGTTTTAATGTCACCTGTAACAGTGGTTATGGCTTCATCTGCAATGCCTCATGTGTGTATGAATGAGATCCACTCATATTGTGCCAGATAGTATACTTGCATTACCTCTTACAAATCAAAATTTGCAAATTACAGCAAAATTTGGTGCATTTGAGTCGTATTTTCTCGTGTTAGAAGCCGTTATACAGTAGCCGCGCGATTTAACGGTGTTCGATTTAACTGTACGCTCGATTTAACGGTGAATTTTGAATTTTTTTGAGATTTTACAGCCAAAATACCGTTAACGCCGTTATTCGATTTAACGGTGAGGAGCGCCAGATATTACCGTTAAATAGAGCGGATTTTGGCCCAGAACTATCATCTCTGCTTTATTTTACTATCAGTAATTGAATACTTTTCTCATCGGATTACTGTCAATACTGCTACTGTTTATACAGACTAAGAGTACTCTCCTATAAGGATAACTATCTTATCTGTTCTATTTAACCTCTTATATAAGAATATTTTCCTTACGGATTATACTGTCTTATCCATTTATAAGACTGTTAACAACCTGAATACTTTCATTTATTGGTAACTGTCTCGTTGTACTATATCTATTCTTCCCTTTCAAGTGGATAATCGAATATTTCCCTTTGGGTAACTGTCTATTATACGCTTCTAATCTCTCTGATTGTACCTGTCATCGTATAAATCAACCTTTTTATTGATACCTCAAATCTCCCTGGAACTTTTCCGTTCTACTATTGAAACTCCCACTATCTCATTTGTAACAGTAGTGTTTGTTAGCTGATACAATGCCTGATGCCACGCTTTCTTCATCATGAATCATTGCTATTACTTACTGTTTTTTTGTGAGCTTGTTTTATTTCAGTCAAAAAGATAGTTTTTTACACCAGGCACGCGTTAATGGCTATTTTTTATTTAATTTTTGGTGAGTACTACTAAATATTGCTTAATGCATACAAAAAAAAGACGATGTATGTTTATACGACTCATCTAGTCCTTCATCAACTGAGCTAAGCTTGAGCAGGCTTGTTGATCTCTTTTTAACAGTGACATAATAACCATCGATGGTCAGTAGAGCAGTGCGACTAGCTTTGTTGTCCTTTAGTCTTAACATGTCAGAGAGATCGCCATTCTCCCAACCCACAACACGCATAGATGCCAGGCCAACAAGGATATCCACGGTATATTGATTAATGTGAGAGGAATTCAAAGCTTTTAAAGGGATGCCAATTTTTTTCAATGAGAAAGTGTGTTGCAGAACTGGTACATAATATCTGATGCTGTGTCTCAGTTGAGGCTGTTTGCTGAGAAAGCTACGGTGTGTTCTTGGTTGTCCTTTGGAGTTCCTTCCACATTGTAAGCCCGGAATAAAGTATAGTCTATTATAAGTGCATCTAATGAGTTGACAACGTGTCCCATTATGAGTTTTTGATCTTTAGAATGAGTGGACGTCGCATCTAGCACATAATTATCAACAAAAATACGCGATACTGCTCGAATAAACTATGGGTGCCAGGAATTGGTATGTGCAAGACTAACAAGCTTACGCAGCACAGAATGATGAGGCAAATCCACACAATTATTTGAGGTGTTTGATCAACCGGCAGAAGTGCAATCAAGGTAAGAGTGGCATTCTTCCCATGGGTGTACCCTCCATAAGTTTAATCGAGTTTCTTTAGGCATTACATGTCTCTCTCATGACTCTGTCTTTGTAGGTTGTTAAATCCTCTCTACTCTGTGCCTTGCTATCTATTTATTTATAAGAGTCTTTGGCAACCATCGTGAATAAAAGGGCTGTTTGAATTGAACCATTTGATGTGGGAGCAAAAGCATATAGTCAATCAAAGTATGTACTGTGTATTTGTTGGAGACATGGGGTAAAGCAAACAGTAATATAGTTGTCTGGCTAACCCAACGATACAGGGCAAAAGAGCACATTTCATATAACAAACCAACACTGCACTTATACAACATTCAAATTGAAACATAATAGACAGACATATTGAAAAGCTCAATGGCATAGTTTATTATGGTTTGCGTTTTTCATTTAGATTATATAAAAGTTTTTCATTTTATTTTCAATTAAATATGATAATGATCTCACTTGGTTGCTTTCATAGAAAGCAAACAGGTTGAACCACGAGAAGGTGGAGATCAGTTTCAACCCAAAAGGTTAGTATAGACATGGGGGCAAAGGGCACAAAAAGAAGAGCTATAAAGAAAACATACACAGAAGAGCTACAAAAAAGACATACAAAAGAGACACACATAGAAGACACACTCAAAAGACACACAGAAGACACACACGAAGACACAGAGAAGACACACACAGAAGACCCAAGACTCAAGAAACAACAGAGAAATAACCAAGACATAGAAAACGTTAGAGCGTGCCCTTAGACCCCCATGTAAAAAGAAAGCAAAATAGAGATATCTAGCTATCTAACACGACCAGAGAACCAGAGAACCAGAGAGCAGCGAGTCAGAAAGAACCAAACCAAGTAGTCAAGTAGCCTCCAATCACCATGGATCTTGTCTTGTAAACCATCTGTATATAAAGCGCGTTAGCATCCGTCGTCGATCAACAAGACAAGTATAGTACTTACGTGATAATCATTGATTTTGCTGTGTTTGCTACTTGAAAGAAAAAGATGAGGAAAAAGGATGTAAAGTGAAAAAGAGAAATACTCTACCTTTTATACATTGACTGTGGTATCAGTATCTTGAGGAGACATGCTATGAAACACTTTCAACTTGTTCTCATGCGATGGGCTGATATAAATTTGGTAATTGGGTTAATTAAGTAGTAGGCTCACTTTGTTTACATCTACATTTTGGATTCGGTTGATAACGGAAAAAGGCCAATTCAACCTGAAAGAGTTGAGCAAAATGTAAACAATAGCGTAATCACTTATCAGTAAAGCTGTATAGTGAATGATGGATACGAATTGAACGCGTCAGATTTTCTACATGTAAAAAGCAGAGCTGTCAGACTTCTGCTGCTACCGCCACCACCAAGATGTATATTCTTGATACTGTTTAAGAACTGTGAAAACTTTCACATGCAAACAAACAAACAAAATAAGAAAATTGCTCACTTGACGACATCGCCCATTCTTGGCAATGGAGTAATCAAGTTTTCTTATATGTTACGCCGCCTCAAAGTATATCACTTGCATGATTCTGAGCCTACATGTATGTATAAATCAGTTGTAAAAGCCCTCACTGCCAAGACGATGCGTTAAATATCACATCCTGATAGTATGATGCCATTTGACATTGGTGTCTTTATCATATGCAACCTTAACAATGCAGTAAAGAGAACCACATGGAAGCCAAACAGCCGCGTTCTAGTAGCTAGTCTGTGATACGAAAACCACTCAGCGGGTCTCGAGATTTCGTAAACACTGGATTGAACATCCTTATCATCCAATGAAAAAAATAGATGATGGCGAAAGCCAACAAAAATGGAGAGATCAATCGATAAGTAGATGATTTCTAAGAGGGAGGTAGAGTAAGGTTACCTAAATATGCATATCTTTTGTTTACCTTTTGATTTTAATGAGCCTATGAAATTGGTTTCCGATATCTAAACTGACAAAGGGATAAGAGAACTCGCTACATGTGAATACGGAAAAGGGGGGATTTTGCAACAGTGAATTGGTATAGCTCGAGGCAGAAACCAGCTGGAAGCGCCGGATAAAGGAAATCAAGTAGAGAAAATGCCAAATGTCAAAATGTTGCTACTCTTACATTTTGAAAGTATAGAAATCGAAATTAAATGCGGCAAGGAAACTCGGTAACAGAACCTCGGTAAGAACAACATGGCCAAGTGGGGAAGGAGGTAATAACCCTCCTCGATCTGAGCCATGCATATTGCGGCAAATGTAATATTACTATATTATATAGGATTACCTCGAAGTAAACCACTTCCATAAGCGGTCTGCACCTGTGGATCTAGCTCGTTTGCACTGCCCCATGTATGTATTAATGAGATCCACTCATAAATTGCTAGGCAGCATACTTGTATTGCCTCTTATAACTCAAATATAAGCAAAACACACTGAAATTTGGTGCATTTGAGTCGTGTTTTCTCGTGTTGAAAGCCGTTTTAGGCCGCCAGAATTGCACCTCGTAGTCGCTCTCAACTACCACTAACTTTCTGGCACCTTTGCTCAACTTTTTTGGGATCATCAAAATTGGACGAAAAACCATGAGGTACCCCTCATGATTTTTATCAAAAATCAAACGATCACGTTTTTGAAGGCAAAAATGAGTACTTTTACTAAGGTACATATTAATTCAAATTGTTCCTCTCGATTCAGGGCATCCCCTAAAACTTTGTTTGTGAGACCTTTCTATGTAAAATCTCAACATTTTCGCCGAAAACCTTATTTTACATTTTCGTGAATTTCTCAAAAAATTTATTCAAAAAAATTGTCTTTAATAACTTCAATAGATGCGCCTTAAGAAGCACTCTTAGAAAGTATTAACGAGCATGGTATGATTCTCACATTTTACATAGTCGACGTGTGCAAAATGTCTTTTTTTTTTTAAAAATTTTGTTTATTGATTGCGCCGCGTACACAAGGAGTATAAGGTCCGAGTGAAGAGGCGGGTGCAATTTAGATATGTCATATGGATAAAATATAAGATAAAATATAAAGCTAAGCTAAGAAAAGGAAACAATAATAACAAATATAGAAGGAAACTTACAGGAGGGAATGGCACTGATCTTCCTCAATGTTCTGACGAACGTTGTTTCGGATGCTGGCCAATATCGCTGTGTGGTCAATTGGGGTGCTATCATAGATGAAGCGCATATGAGCGAGCCAGAGCTGGGAAATTGCAATTATGAGGATTCGGCAAAATGTCTTTTCAAAATTGATTCTAGATCAAAAATTTGCCATTTCGAGCAGGAAGATTTAGCGGAGAGTCAATAATTTTTGGCTGGCATGATGTAGCAAAACCTACATCAGAAAGGGAATCAACGCTTTTTTGAAGCCATAGAA
Source organism: Mucor lusitanicus (assembly GCA_010203745.1). Taxonomy (NCBI): domain Eukaryota; kingdom Fungi; phylum Mucoromycota; class Mucoromycetes; order Mucorales; family Mucoraceae; genus Mucor; species Mucor lusitanicus. The sequence continues at coordinate 2,141,561 of JAAECE010000005.1, read as the reverse complement.
AGGGTATTACAAGTACAGAGATGCTATGACTTTGCATGAATACATTTATTTGATTTTCATGTGCATTTTTGACACCTGATAATGCCCGTTAATATGGTTCAATTACGAACAGGCATTGACATATCTTTAAGAAGCTTTATTTACCTCCTCGTCACAAGCGCTTCTACTATGCTGTAGTGAAAATACTTTCCTGTCATTACACACATCCTGTATTTATCGCAGTATAATAAGTAACTTCTATTTACATTTAACAAGGCAAATCAAATAATTGCAATTAGCTTTCTCAAACGGGATGCTTAATGCTCTGAAAATTTCATTCAAGTAGACTAAGCTTGGACGCACGTCCTGAATTTCTCATTTGAATTTCGACAGAAGAAGTGTGTGATTGGGAACATCAGAAGAAGCTGTAATACGGTGCTACAGCCTCTTCACAGTTGCATGATTTACGTACAGTGGTGTAATGATTGGCGTGAAGGGCATCACATGTTGAGTATGTATCTCTACTTGACAAACAAGTTGATGAGTCACTAGATCTACTTTCCATCAAACCCCCCAGCGTCCCACTGAAATCCTTTAGATAAAGCCCATAAGAATTCAAAGGCAAATATCGGCCCATCTTCAAGACTCAAATCAGACACCATCTGTTGTAAATGTTCCACAGACGCCGTTCCCCCGTATTTCTCTTACTGTTTTTGGGGTTTACATTGCATTAAGCTTTTTGTGATTGATGTGTGAGAAAAAGAGAGCGTTTACCGAAGCGCTGTGGTACGTTTGACCGGAAGGAGTCGCAAGGAATCTCTGATTGCACTACTTTGATAGCGCTAAACTTGGCAAATTAATACTGTGCTCGGTATTGTTAAAAAAAGGTCTAGAAGTAGAAGATGCTGAAAGATAAGATTGCTTATTGGATGCTCCAAGATGGATTACTAAAAAGCGAATAGGCTGCAATGTTATATTGCTTATCGCCTTGCAGCATCGGCATGTAGTAATTTAGGGGCCAGATAATGAAAGCAGCGAGGAGCGTGGATTGATAGAGGCCATTGTCCATCACATTGGACATGCTGCCACTGTATCCAATATGTACAAGGACAAATCTTCACTACCAGCCAGCCAGCAAGTATCTATAATAATAGATGATACATGTATCTTTTTTACATAATAATGTAATATCCAAGAGAAAAAAAGGCTTATCACGCATAAACAAACCAGAGAAATTAGAGTTTCATATATAAGCACTGGCCAGCTAGAGAAAAGTCCATGTGAAAATCATGATCTCCTCTGGTTGCAGGCACTGAACCTGATTTAATACATGGATTACTTGCACAAAACAGCTTGCTATCATTTTTCACATGGCCTGTTAGTATAAATATAACTGACTCACAACTTAACACATTCAATTGCTGCTACAACAAACAAGTTACGCCCCCTCATCGTCTCGTTCAAGCTGTTATATGACGGAATACCTTGCTCCATTCTCACGCTATTAACATCACCACCTTCTTATCTATCTTGTTTACATCTTTTCTTTTTTCTTTTTCTCTCTTCTTTCTTCATATCTCTTCTTACTGAACAATGGGTAAAATGCTTCTTCACCAGCTCACAGAGAATGGTATGTGTACTTTGAGAGAGGATTGCGTGCAGCAAGAGATACATCGACTGCTGCCTCGAGTCAATGGGTCTCTTGTCTATTCCTCCCGTTCATCGCTAACATGACGGTATTAGGTCAAAACGATGCAGTCAAGCCATCCGAAACCAACGGTACTATCTCTCATGAGAAAGGCGGCCAAGATTTCGTCAATCGCATCACCTCTATTCCTCTGGTAAAAGACAGCGTAGAGACAGCACACACCATTGCCAACAAGACCTCGCTCGGTCGATTTGCCTTATCAACCGCAAATTCAACATTCAGCACAGTTGCTCAGTACGCATCAAACAATCAGCCACTGCAATCCTACTATCAAGCATATGTACAGCCTCAAATCAAGAAGGCAGACGCCTTTGGATGCCGTTCGCTTGATACATTGCAAACCAAAGTGCCCATCATCAATCAACCTAGCGCCGAGATCATCCACACATTGACCGAGCCACCCAACAAAATCATCAATGGGGTTAAAGTTAAAATCAATAGCACCGTTGAAACTGTCACTCATCCCGCACACGTTGTTGTACAAAATGCCAACAAAAGACTCACTACCGCCGTGGATAATTTTGAGGGTGTTGTTGACCGATATTTACCTCCTCCCGCCTCCAATGGTCATAGTGTTAAATCAAATGGTACTACTACCGCTAAACATACAAACAAGGACAGTGCTGCTGGTACTACTACTACTACCGATAGCCAGGTAATGCGAGTGTATGGCGTCTTGAACGAAGCATCTCGCCGATTGACGGTTAAAGTGTCTGATCAAGTCAGCCGATCTACATCTGGCATTCCTAAATCCCGGGAAGACGTGTCTCAATTGGCTTTGGTCCAAAAGTTGCAAGAAAACATCAAGTTTATTCAAGACACCTTGGCGCAATCTGTCACTGTGTACAGCGAGGCTGCTCAAAGACATTTGCCCAACTCTGTCACTTTAGGCGCTACTCGGGCCAGCGAGTTGGTCGCACAGTTTACGCAGAACATTCAACAACAGGTTGCTGGTTTGACCGAATACATCAAATCTCCCCAGGTCCCTGAATGGTTGAAGCAAAGATTGACCACTGTCGTTGGCTCAGTCAACCAGCAATTGGCATCCATCAAGACTGAACTTGCTCGCACGGACATCAATTATATTGCAAAGGCTAAAGGCATTGCTGGCAAACTTCAAGAACAAATCCTGCCTCTCTTGGAAAACATGAACTCGCAAATCAAGACCTATGTTGATCTGGTCAAAGAGAAGGCACAACATGAAATGAACACGCCTCTTCATTACTTTGGTCTCGACCAAAAGGTCAAGGCCGATTAAATGATCTGACATCCTTCCCTCCCCCCTTCGCACTGTTTTAACACTTCTCATTCACGATATATATCTAGCCATAGCCTATACACATTTCTAAAGTTTATCCACACTCTTTTGTAATACAAAGCTCCCAACATCTATCCCTCTATATTTCCTCTCTTTTTTTTGCATACTTTATCATAAATCTAAATAAAATTCTATCGACTCTAACACTTAAAATCTCTGAATAGAGCCTTCAACAAACACATCAAGTGGTGATTCTATCTAACAATTTTTATTTTGCACATTTGGCCTTGTATATATACACGTTTTTACTACTCCTTGCTCTGACTTCCCTCTGGTGCAACATGAGGCGTCTCTATAACGACATTGAATGCACCGTTCTTGCCTCTCTCAGTGACAATCATCTTATCCTCGGGCTTATTAGGCTTCGAGTCTGTAGCCTTGACAATCAGTCTCATCTTTTCAATCTTTTGTCGTCTTTCCATTTGACATGCTTCGAAAGAAATCACGGAGACACCACAGAATGTACCGACGGCCCAGTTGGCAGACGTAGGGATCATGCGCTTCGTGGCAAAACGAACAGCTCCCACAGTGATACCAGCAACTAGACAGTATTCGCATCAGTGCATTCCCCACCCCATCTTTGGTCTTGAATCGCTTACCTATACCGTACAACAAGGCATTACGAGCGCAAGGAATGCGATTGACATCTTTGAAATCCTCTAATTTGACAGTCTAATGACAGTGGCATCAACATTGCTGGCTCTTGTCTGCAGAACTGACCAGTCTTACCTTGAGAGCATCGACAAACTTGGGCGATTCTTGATCTGATGGTGAAGGAGACGACATGTTATAAAATATGAAAAAAGCGAACAGTGCAACATGCTACCGTAGCATGAATCTTGCGCAAAGTTTAAGCATGGAATTATGAAATGGAGTTTCAATGGCGTTGGAATGACATCAACGGACCACGGTCAACCCTAGGCTTTGAATTTGCCCGAGGCCTCTCTTTCAGGGCAAGCAGTGCTCAGATCGGAGTCAAGGCAGCAGCAGCAGCAGCATCAGACTGCAACATTTGGAGAGAGCATTTACCCAGTCAGTCAGTGGAAATGAAGAAGGAACCCCGTCAAAACAAAAAAACCCTCCTATTTTTTTTTTGGCGAGAAAAAAAACAACACTATCAACTAATATCCACCCCTTTCTCCCTCTTTTTTTGCTAATTAGTCAATTTATTCATCATGTTGAGCACTGTATCCCGTAATGCTGTTCAAACCTGCAAGGCTCCTATGAGGTAAGAAGCAGTGGAGAGAACGATGATAGGCTCAATGCATGCTCATTCAATGTATTTCAGTGTCCAGGTCCGTAACATGGCCACTCTCAAAGAAAGTAAGCTGATAGTGCACGCTAGAATCGAGATTTGGCATGCTAATCACCCTGAAACTAGTTCAACAACGTTTGAAGTCTGTCCAAAACATTGAAAAGATCACCAAGTCCATGAAGATGATTGCCTCCACCAAGGTCAACAAGGCTCAACGTGGCATGGAGGCCGCTCGTGTCTTTGGTCAAGCTTCCAACTGTAAATATCTCGCCAGAATAAATGGATAATGGCATAGATTAGATGTGAGAGAGGGAGATGTGTGTGTGGATAGCGAGAAAATGAGGACACCGTCAGGGATCAGGCTTACTAAATGATTCACGTAGCTCTCTTTGCCAACGCCGAGACTAAGGCTGCTGATGATGGCAAGGTCCTCTTCGTTGCCTCTTCATCTGACCGTGGTCTCTGTGGTGGTATTCACTCCAGTGTCTCCAAGGCCACTCGCAAGGCCGTTGCTGAGCACCCCACCTCTGATGTCGTTGTCCTCGGTGACAAGCCCAAGGCTCAATTGAGTCGTGTTGTCCGCAAGCAAATTGCCATCACCTTCAACCAAATCGGTAAGGATGTTCCTACTTTCCAAGAAGCTGCTTCCATTGTCGACATTATCAAGTCTTCCGAGCTCGAGTTCGATACCGCCAACATTGTCTACAACAAGTTCCACTCTGTTGTCTCTTACGAAGCTCAAACCATCCCCGTCTACTCTGAAGCTACCTTCAAGGCTTCTCCCAACTTTGCCGTCTACGAAATCGAGGATGATGTCCTTGCTAACCTCCAAGAATTCTCTTTTGCCAACGGCCTCTACTGGGCCATGGCTGAGGGTCATGCTGCTGAGATGTGTGCCAAGCGTGCTGCTATGGAGAACGCTACCAAGAATGCCGGTGAAATGATCCAAAAGTTGACCATGACCTTCAACCGTGGTCGTCAAGCTGTCATTACCAACGAATTGATTGATATTATTACTGGTGCCTCTGCTCTCTAAATCTAATTATTCGACCCAATTTTCAAATCAAATCAAAAATAATCATTCATTTGAAAAAATATCTACCTGTATTCACTCTTTTCTCCTTCTGATTTGTATTAAAATAATATGACTCTATGTACTATCAACGTGTATTTGGCTAATTAAGCGGTTTTTCTTGATTTGGCGTACAATGATTCACGCCGTCGAGTAGCATGTCATGACGACAAATCGTTGTATTGAATCATGCTTGTTCTAGACACACACGCACACACGGATTGAAACATTTCTCCTGTTAGCATTTGTCACTTGAATCGGCTCTTATCCTTTTACGAGCAATAAACAAATTACGGGTCATCAACGAAACAAGCAAATCCGAGCATTCTTATTGTTGTTGTTATAACTTTCAACATATTAAATTTATAATAGCCGTTGTCAGAAAAAGGGAAATCAATGCCTTCGGTAGCTACTTTTTGGGAATGGTCGGGATCGATAGGGGAATACACTGGTAGCAGTAGTATGATGTGCAATGTATATTGCTGTTGCACATGCTGATGGATGTTGATAACTTGCTTGAAATGCTGGCATATGATTGTATAGAAATCATGAACGCACGAGCCCAGGCTGGTGATTTGAGGTACATTGGATCTCCCCCAACTCTTTTTTCTGCTGTGGGTTGATCGACGCCCTGAGCTGCGTATGATTGCTACTACTATTGTCAAGCATGTGAAATAATATAATGGCCTTTTTGCTGATAGCAAGTTACATATTTATCCCTTTCAAATCATCGAGTCAAGCATGTGAAAATGAGTTCATTTTTTGCTTCTCCTTCTTGTCGTTCAAGGCTGTATTTGTTTGTTGTCAATCCAGCATAAAGATATAGCAGCAGCCATTTGAATCGGGCGGAACATCTATAATCAACACGGATTTGAGGGCGCAAATAACAATAGCCAGAAATAAGATATCCGCTAGTTTTGGCTGTGTGTGGACACAAAGGTTATTGTATCACAACATGTTTAAATAATCTATACACTTTTAAGCTGTCTTTTTCCATGTTGTTGTGTTGTGTTGGACACACATGTATTCGAAAAAGCGGTCCCAATGAAGAGAGCATATATATGTTTCCCTTCAATCACTTCCCTTCTCTCCTCTTTCTCTCTCACTCACATCTTTCGCATAAACTGCTGGCCATACTCATTGCCTTTTATAGAAATCAAACAGAAAGGTATACTTTGTACATTGACAGGACATGTAGAGCATGTGCTGAAACTGTAGTATCCTATAGCACATTTGATCATCGATCCAAACACACATCCCATTTGCTACCTACCTGTTTTCAAACAAAATTAACCACCTTGGACACTCGATAATTGCACCAAACCACACATGTAAAGTCCTGAATTTACCACTAGTACTATTGCCAAATTGATTTTCTAATAGTAATACGCCCACTATAGCAGTATTATAGATCCAAAATTCAACACTTGTCGAAATTCAAGCATCATTGAGAACGCGCAAAATGAATCCCATTGCAAACAACGATACGCTGGCTAGTCCTGAGCACGCAATGTCCAATATCTCTGCCATGAATCCATTCCATGTCATTCCAGCCGAGCAACGCTACAACCAGATGCTAAACTATAGAGAAGCAGCAGGATCAGGTACTAGAAAGAGTTTAGTGCAAATGCGATCATAATGATTGATTTTGCGCTTGTATACATAGACTATATCGGCCCAGCAAATAATAGTGTCATGATCAATCATCAGCAAATGACATACGGAGATGGCTTATCCTTATCTGGGGCTTCAGCTTGCTCATCAATGGATATACGCACTCCCGATATTCATCCGGTCCACTACAGCAATGGCCACAGCATCCCAACCGAGTTGGTAGGACAAACTATCGCCACTCAGTCTGCATTTAGGGATCAATTAGCATCCCCAACAACGACTACAAATGCGCCAACTCAACAGTGGCATCAGCAGCAGGATGCTTCCATGATGTGGACATCCACTACAGACACCTTTGTTGATCCATCTATGGATTTGAGCTACCCGCCTTCCATCCATTCCGAAGAAAATGACGAATCTTCGTCAAATTCATGCCTCTCCGAAATAGAGGAAAAAGTAAGCTCAGCAGCGATCACTCTGCGTACCAAGAGGCTAACCTCACCTATTGTTATAGATGGCGCTGTACTGTAGCTCCCCACATCTGCTAGTGGAGACAAACGAAGCAGGTTTATCTTCGTCATCAATGCGCAAATCTCCTAATAATCGTCGTAACACCGTATCATCATTTCCTTGTACAGACGAGTGGTGCGACCCGACCGAAAAGGAGCTGAGAAGGCAATCGATGAATTCCTTCTTAATCAAGCCAAGAGTTAAATTAGAAGAACAGCAAGAAAAAGAAGAAGCCAATACTCTGTTTTGTCACTTGTCAAGGGAAGAGCTTATTCAGCGGGTGGTTCAGCTTGAAAGGGAAAAACAATTAGTAAACTCCTCCAAGCTATCAGGTAAAACAAACAAAAGCTTTTCTGTTGTGGTTTTACTAAATGGAGTATTCGCCAAACTGTCTAGTAGCAGGATCCGCCGCCGCCGCCGCCTCATCCAATAAAGAAGGACCCAATTCTCCTGGCAATAATGCCCATCACACGGCGGAAGGGTCTGACGAAGATGAAGCTCACCCATGTCGATGGTCTGGCTGTGACACCTCGGCAACATCGCTTGATCAGCTGATTGTTCACATCAAGGACGCTCATATTGGCAGTGGCAAGGTACGCATGTCTACTAATAACAAAATTGCACATGTAAAACAGGTCAATTAACGCTTATACTGTCCAGGCTGCCTATTTCTGTGAATGGAAATCGTGTCCTAGAGAGCGAAAGCCCTTTTTGAAGCGTCATAAAATGCAAAACCACATGCGAACACACACGGGAGAGAGACCCTTTGAATGCCATGTCGAAGGCTGTGACAAGAGGTTCTCAAGACCTGACTCACTCAGTACACATGTCAAGACGCATTCTAGTGTTCGACCATTTGCTTGCTTGTTTGAGAATTGCAGCAAAGCTTACTTTCATTCAAGATCGCTTCGAAAGCACACGAAATCGCACGAAACGGCAGCCGCCGCCGCTGCTGCTGCTGCTGCTACTGCTTCCACTGTTGCTGTTCCCACTGCTGTTACTGCCACCTTGGCTCCTGCTCATAGTGCTATTGCCACGAATGATACAGAAATGGACATCAAAGAGGAAGACGTCATTGTTCATCGACAACATCCTTATGATCGATCCCTGAAGCCCACCAGATACTATCGTCAGCAAACAACCTCTTGTGAATCTGAGGCGCGACAGCCGCAAGAAACGCCTTCGCATCGAGTGATGGAGTCGGCGAATTTTGCGCCAATGATGATAAATACCGCATTATTGCAACAACAAACACAGCAACAACAAGCTTACGGCAATGCAACGAAAATGATGGAGATTTGCGAGCCAGCCCCACAGGAACAACAAATATTTGCAGCAGGTTCTGCTTATAATGATGACTATAATTCACACGTTGTTGAACAACAGCTATTTCAACATCATCAGCGACTACAACAGCAGCAATTGCTCGAGTATCAGCAACAACAACAACATCTTTCATATCCCCAGCATCCACCAGCATATGTTTCATATAATAATAATCAACCGTTGTCTGTACAACTGCATGTACAACAACAACAACCATCATATCATGGCTACAATTACACTATTTACTAGATAGTAACTTGTACATTTTAAGCATCCCATCCCCATATCTCATATGCACATCTCTTATATGCACATCTCTTTATGTAAACATATAATACCTTAATGCTCCCTCCTCTCTATATATATCTCTAATAATAAACTAACATTTAAGCCCACACACACACACAAATCACTTGTGTATTTGTACGCATGTACCCTGCTCAGCTGTATATAAATATCTGCATATACAAATTGCACATGAATGTGATTGGGAGGTTATGTAAGAGTTTTGTGGTGACAGTATATGAAGAACAGGTTTCCAATTTATCCATTTCGAGTGGGTATACCATTGTCTTACCCTAGGCTGAGAGATATCATTGACTAATAGTATTCTGAAGGCTCATTCAATGTAACCAACACTTACAGAAGCCACAGTATAGAATTTCTAACTACTATTGAAGCATCACTAAGCTTCATCATCTTCCTGTCGTCGGCGAGCACGAGATATTTCTAATGGGCGCGAATCCAGGCCATAATTTGATACAATGTATCGGGTTAAAATGGTCCTCATGTTGAGACCACCATTGGTGTCCCTGTTCCAAATCTATTTGAGCATTTTAGTGACACTGAAATCATACAGGCGCTATTCTACTTACCATATCTTCTCCATCATTCTATGGACATTGCTGGCACAATTTCGAAGCATAAATGGGGAAGACGCGTCCCAAGTAAAACTTCAGTGTAACCCGTTGATATAGTATACTATTCAGGTTTAATACGGACCAGCTAAATATTCCCTTAGACGAGCCGCTTAAAGAATAAGCTGCCTGCTTAGAGATCACCATTTATCAGATGAAATCATTGATTTAAGCTATGATAGCGTAGACGCTTTTTCTTTCGCTTTTCTTGAATAAAGAAACACATATAGGTATATTATAACACCTCAATTCAATGATTTTTCGAGTATTCAATATGACAAGTGGTTCTAACGTCTGGGTAGCTTACATTAGGTGGTCCCTAAAGAAATGCTTAAATGGGCCGTATCAAACCTGAAGTTCAAAAGCGAATGAATCCAAAGCATCTTGATCACGAACAACGTACAATACGCAAAGAAAAGCAAGAGCAAAAAAGTATCTCGCAAATGACGAAAACTACGAGAGAAACCAGTACATGAAAATGCTTAATAATCAATTCAGAGCAACCAAAAACATTACACGCGATATTGATAAGCTAAAAATCATGTTTGATACCGAAAAAAAAAAAAGAAACTCGACAAGCAAGCCAAAAAGGAACTGATGACCATTGAAGGATACGAGAAGCTACAAGGCATTATGCCATCAATCACAAAGTGCCAAACACTATACAACATTATCGCCAACAAGGATAAACTGATTGAAATCTTGAAAGCTCACCTCGAATTCATTTGTAACAAGGCACGCAAAAAGTTTCCAATTCACAACTGGGTACTTGGACAGATTGAAATGTTATCGTCAAGCAAGGATTCTCCACCAGAAAACCACAATGATTCATTTTAATGATGATAGTTGACTATATGCATGATTGGACTCTACTCATCAATGTCAAGGTGCATTCTGCTTTTCCATCCATGTACCCCCTCTAGTATGCCAGAGAATTGATTTCATTTCAAGTGGTCTCCTTGTTTTATGCTTGCTTGTGTTTCATTATTTGAGTCAATTTTGCTTGAATTAGATATACTTATCAATGCGCATTTTATTGCACAAATCATCTCTATTATACTGGTCGAAAACAATCGCCTGATGCAATCCAAAACAACCTATAAAGTGATATATCAACTGCTTAATATCCTTAATTTTCGCTGTGTTTTGGTTTGATATTGCCTTCGAAATGATGAAATCAGTATAGCGCTCAGCCTGAGTGCGATAAACTGATTGATCTGATGCTAGTATATTCTGTCATGATGTAAAATGCACTTAAAATTTGCTATAAATGGGAGTTTTTAGTCATCGCCAGCTTTTATTCTAACCATACGGCGCTATAGGCGCAAGGAAAGCTCAAACTGCCTTTGTATGACTGCCGCATAGTCTTGTATGGCTCGATATGCTCTAATTGCTGTGTTTTACAATCAGATAAGCGTATGTTTGTGAGCACACCAGCACCATCTGACAGTTTCAGGCAGCTTTTGCTTGACCGTAGATAGATCAAAGGGGAAACAAATTTAAGCGATGATATCTTTCAGCGATGGTCAGATGATTTACTAGACATCCAACTTGGTTCTGCTCGATTAGCATTCGAAAAAGATTGCGGTACTCTTCATATTGCTCAAATATGTTTTTTTCATTCCCTTGCTCTCATCCCAAGCTATCAGCCAAACGAGATGTAACCATGCTTGTCAACATGTTGAATTGACGCTAATTTACCCGAGAAATCTCCCCCACATTGACCTTGTGCCGACAACCCGCGCACAGGAGCGAAGATGCGCCTTTCATCCTAGCAAGACTTCTTCATTGCCCAACATGCACTTCTTTACATACACGTTCCATACACGCCCTTAAAGATATCCATCAATAGGATGCGATTATCAATCCTAAATATGATTTGCCTTTGACATATAAATACGTGAATGTTGCACGGATGATTGGTTGCAATCCGAGATGGTAGTAGTGTCTTTGTGACTACAGCCAATGTTGAAGCCTATTTGTCCTCTTGAGATTTGAGCCTATTATACACTGAACTACGCCTATATCTTCCCTCCGCCGCCCGCCCCCCCTCTTTTTTTCTCTCTTCCATCTTGTTTGGATAATAATAAGAAATCATGTTGAGAAATATTGTTTCAAGATCATTGACAAGACCCATTGTGGCCAAGTCTACTATCAGATCAGCATTGCCTGCTTCGTCCAGATTCTTCTCTGTTCAATCAAAGCAACAACAACAGGAAGCTGCTGTAGCTGAGACCATCAAACCCACTTCAGGTAAGAAGACATCTCATCCAGTGTAGATGTGTGTCCGTCATATCTAATGTTGGCATCGAAACAGATTCTTTGGGATTCGAATCAAAGGCCGTGAGCGGCTATGACAGACCCATCTATCTCGACATGCAAGCAACGAGTCCCACTGATCCCAGAGTGTTGGATGCCATGATTCCTTACATGACTGAATTGTACGGTAACCCTCACTCCAGAACCCACAAGTATGGTTGGGAGACTGAAAAGGCTGTGGAGCAGGCCCGTGAGGTAAGTTGGCATACACTGCGTGTGGAGCGAGCTGCTGATTGACATGGACACATCCGTAGTACGTTGCCAAGATGATCGGTGCTGACCCCAAAGAAATCCTCTTCACCTCTGGTGCTACGGAATCCAACAACATCAGTATCAAGGGTGTAGCAAGATTCTACAAGAACAAGAAGAAGCACATTATCACCACACAAATTGTGAGTTTTGACTGAATGTCTTGTAGCTTGATGACTAATACAGGCCTTTGTCTGATATAGGAACACAAGTGTGTTTTGGATTCTTGCAGAGTTTTGCAAGAAGAGGGCTTCGATGTCACCTATCTCCCTGTCCAAAGCAACGGCCGTATCGACATGAAGCAGCTGGAAGAAGCCATTCGTCCTGACACATCCATTGTCTCCATCATGACAGTCAACAACGAAATCGGTGTTATGCAACCCATTGAAGAAATCGGTAAATTATGTAGATCCAAAAAGATCTTTTTCCACACAGACGCTGCCCAAGCTGCTGGTAAGGTGCCATTGGACGTCAATGCCATGAATATCGACTTGATGAGTATCTCGGGCCACAAGCTCTACGGCCCCAAGGGTATTGGCGCCATCTACGTTCGCAGAAGACCCAGAGTCCGTTTGGAGCCTATTCAAAGCGGTGGTGGACAAGAAAGAGGCCTGAGAAGCGGCACCGTGCCTCATCCTTTGGTCGTTGGTATGGGTGAAGCCTGCAGAATCGCCATGGAAGAAATGCAGGTAAATAGTCGCTGCAGTTGATATGGGGTTGATCCGGTGATGAATCGTGTCGAAAGGCATCGTAAATTATAATGGGAGTGAATAGTTACGTTTGATCGAGAGATCAAGCCCTCTGCTTTCTGTCATGGACAGCAGAGGATCAGTAAGGTTTTCACAATGAATCATTGTGCAGGGGTTCTGAGGATCAGAGGATATCATGTTTGTGTTGATAGCAAAGTTACTCATCATCTTCTTTTTGCTTAGTACGATCACGACAGAATCTCCAAGCTCTCCAAGCGCCTAATTGACGGTATCCAATCCAAGATTGACGAGGTGCATCGCAACGGTGATCCCGAACACAACTATCCTGGCTGTGTCAACTTATCGTTTGCCTATGTTGAAGGTGAATCACTGCTCATGGCCTTGAAGGACATTGCCTTGTCTTCAGGCTCTGCTTGTACCTCTGCATCCCTTGAACCCTCTTATGTCTTGCGTGCGTTAGGTGCTGACGATGAGATGGCTCACAGTTCCATCCGTTTCGGTATCGGTAGATTCACAACTGACGAAGAGATTGAGTTTGTCATCAAGAAGGTGACTCAACATGTCGATAAATTAAGAGAAATGTCTCCTTTGTGGGAGATGGTTCAAGAGGGCATTGATATCAAGTCTATTCAATGGGCCCAACATTAAATCTTTCAGATGTAAATTGTATAAATAAAGCGTTTTTTATCACGAAAAGAAGAGAAAGGCAGCTCTATAGTTAGGATCAATTGCACCTTCAGCACTACTACCAGCTTCAACTAAACACAGCCAACCATGAGATTACAGCAATATAAAAGGTAGGATATTTATTGATTTATGTACGTAAGGTTTAGAGAAACTATACAGTGTCGCTATATTTACAAGTAATTGATTTGAGGATTTAAGAGTTGTATTCCTTTTGGGCTTCACCCTTGGCACGTTGGGCCTTGGCAGAGGCTTCACCAGAGGTATCGCCAGTAAGAGCATTAGCAGCACCCTTGACAGCACCAGCAACTTGGTCGTAAGCACCTTCGACGTAACCTTGGACATTGGCCATGACACCTTCGGTTTGACCAGCAGTGTTTTGAGCCTTGCCTCTGGCTTGGAGGGATTCGTTACCAACGGCACCACCGACAGTGTCCTTTACGTTTCCGACGAATTCGTTCTTCTTGGCATTAGATCTTGAGGCGTCCATTTTTGATTGATTTGATGTTTTATATATATATCTGATTAGATAAAGACTCTGAGAAGACGGAATCAGGTCTGGTATTTATACCTTTTTTTCCATGTCTTAAGGTAATGATCTCATTCGATTGACATGCCGTCATTGTGATTTAATATAATACAGGATCGTCGGCAGAATTTTCTATTATGCAGCATCATCACTGTTGTTGCAACGAGAACGAATCATTTCAAAAGTTTCATGAGGTCTGGTGTTACGCGAACACGATGCTTGCTTTTGAACATCTATTGCGTTCCATGGGCGTATATATCTCTGTTTACGCAAACAAGTGAATTTGGGCGGATAATGCTTAATTGGACACGTCCATCTTCATCCATGCGCTGGACTGAGCGTGCGCCAGGATGCGCCTTTCAATCTAGCAGCTCTTTTAAGTAATCAGCAGCCTAAATAGCTGCTGAATTGATATGGATGCTCATGTTCCAAAACTGTGCAAAAACTTTTGACGTATTGGACCATGATCTCATTGGAGGAAATAAGCATGTGAAATCATTATTTTAGAGCTCAGGATCCACCTTGACCCCATCCCCCAAACAAATTCCATATATTCTCTCAAACACCTGCTGAATGCGTAAAGATTACGACCAAGACCCCTCGGAGGAACAGAGACTTGCTTGGAGCCAGTAAGTGCCAGAAAGAGACGGAATCAGCGTCATGAATTCACACGATGCCAGGCAGCAGAATGACTTGAAAAAGCAACTGGCGCTTGACGATAGCAGATTAAGCTTCGAGACAGCTACATTGACCGATTTAAAATACGTGGGTGGTGTTGACTTGAGTTTCCCACTTGGAGACCATGAAAATGCCGTAGCGTGTTTGGTCGTGATGCAAATGCCTGATTTACAAGTACAGTCAACGTGTTTCCCCTCACAAACAATATACATCTTGACCTCATCTCTTGTGTGTATAGGTAGTGTACAAGGAATTCCTGCAAACCAAATTACATTTGCCGTACATTTCTGGCTATCTGGCATTCAGAGAAGTAGAGCCTTTGATGGAGCTGATTCGACAACTCAAGGCAAACCAGCCTGAATTGTACCCACAAGTGATTTTGGTGGATGGCAAGTATAAAATGCACTTGTCGTCGTCGACATGATGAATGGGCTCTCCGCATAACACATGAATCTCCAATTAGGAAATGGCTTGTTACATCCACGACAGTTTGGCATTGCGAGCCATCTCGGTGTCCTGTGTGATACACCCACCATTGGCGTGGCAAAGAATTTCCTAGTGATACCCTCTGAATTTGACGACATGGCTGCCATCAAGTCTCAATACAAGGAAGCATTGCACAAGAAGGGTGATGATTTCAAGTTGGTAGGAGCAACCAGTGGCTCCATCTACGGCACTGCACTCAGAACGTCTGATAATGCAGTGAATCCAGTGTTTGTGAGTCAAGGACATCTCATCACATTGGAAACTGCAATCAAAGTAGTACTAGCGACATGTCCAAAGCATCGCATCCCAGAACCCATTCGAGCTGCTGATCTGGAGAGCCGAGCTTATATTCGGACTAATAGCAGTTTACTGCAATAAGATCATCAGGTATACTGCACCATACTACTGCTAAAGCAGTGCTTGCCAGCTAGGAGGGATTGCGGGTCTCGCATTTTGCTATGCACTGGATGATTTGCTTTACTAATAAAGATGCTTCTATTCGAATCGCAGTACACCATTCCATATCTCGATATCTGAGAGAGCGATACTACAAAGAGAGTGAATTAAAACATATATTTTTATTGATGTGAAGTATGAATATTGGAAAGTTAAATGTATATGTATACTGCAAATCTATTTAGTCACCAGTTTAGTGGTGATCTCTCCCTCTTGCACTTTTTCAGAAAAGCTATCAATGATGCTCTTAACACGCTCATACACCATGAATGTGACAGCCTGGCCAGGAGCAACTCTCAACAAACGAGGCGTCAGACCCTTATAAAAGGCAAAGAAGCCTTCCTTTCGCATGATTTCAGAAGTAACCGTCTTGAATCGCTCGAATCCGCTTCCGGGAGCTGAAGATCTCTGGATACGAGTCTTGATAGTATCAATGGGTGCATTGGAAAGAGGACCCATGGCACCCGAAACGCCACCCAATACTAGATGCTGATACGAAGGCAACTCGGTCAAATCTTGAGCACGTTGAGCAAACTTCTTCATTTCTTGGTATGCAGTGAAGTTTGCAGCTTGGTTTGTGGCTGTATAAATAAGAAAAATTAATATATGCACTGGCTATGGATCACACACACACACACATTCGTATCAAACATTTAATTACCTTGTCTCAATGCAGTCAATGTAACACCCTTATACAGTGCTCTGACACCTTCTTCCTTGACAATGGTATAGGCAGCATGCGGTGCGTTGCGGTATTTGGGGATGTCCAGGGGATCAGCCATGGAATGGCGCTGCGCCTAGTGTATAGCATGCTTTGTGTAAGCAGATCCATATCAAGGTCTGTCTATTGATATACAAACATACCTGCAAACGAATCTTTATCAAATCCATGGGACTAACTACCAAAACAGCTTCTGTAGTACCTGCAGCAAGACCAGCTACATGGTGCATGGAACGAGTCAATTGCTTGTTCTTCTCTGCCTCTCCGTCTCTCTTACTTACCCAAAAAGACAGAACTGGTACTGACGACGCCATTCTCATCAGCCATCCATGACTTATAGAGCTCAAAAGACGAGAAACGAATAGCCATCTTGGGGACAATGCCAGATACAACTGCACCCAGACCTTTGTACAAGGCCCAGAAGGATTCGTTTCTCACAATCTTGGCACCAACACCCAGAAATCCGAGACGTTGACCCTACAAGAGGCGTTGTGAGTAAGCAGTGTGTGTATGTGTTTCTACTAGAGACCTACTGTAGCACTTCTTGATCCAGACTTGGAGAGTTGCATTCTGACCTTGATGGTGTCCAGTGGATGGCAAGTACATGCTTCCATGAGACCAGCAGCACCACCAGCGACCAAGTGAGTGACGAGGGGCGTCTTTTGCTTGCTGTTAGTATTACGAGACATGTTGATGAATGTTTATAAAAGAGAAAAAGAGATTATGTTTATATTGAATTCGACTTGCTGCTTATATAGATCATACTAAATCAAGGAGAAGCACCGTGATTTTCATGTCGCTCTGTCGACCATCTCCCCCTTATTTTTGTTGATCGCCAAGAACCAGACGTCTTGAAATACATGCAGGGATTCTGTACCGCTGTATATTTTCGATAGTGTGCCTACTATATTTTCATATAGATTTTGCATAATCTCATATTATTCATGGTGAATTTCGTCATGGCAGCGTCAAAATGTAATACACACGACCCAGTCCCCCCCGCGAGAAAATGCATTATCCCCGCATTCAAGGTTTCTCGCCTTCTTTTTCCTTTACCTTTCCCTAATGATATTGTCACGTATTCCAGCAAATACGCTGACAAGAAATCAAGCCATCAAAAAGGCATCCTGTGCCATTCTGCCGAGACAAACATCGCTGCTCCACTGGATTCCTCGCAACTACAGCAGCGTCCGTCATGTGCGAACATTCAAAAGTCTGTCTGCGAGACTTGCAGAGGAGTCGTCGACCAAAGTACCTAACCCCGTATCCAAGGTAAGTCTATATATATACAAACAAAACAGTCGTGCATAAAAGAACTCTTGGACTCACACTCTGCGCATTGCACGATTAGCCTGTAACGACCGAGATCCCCATCACTCAAGTAGCCAGAGAACAGACAGCGCAACTCTATCTCGACAACGTATTCCCGCTCAAGATGGGTGTGTTGGACATTAGACAAGTCTTTTTCCGAAACTCGAAAAACTTTCTCGAATCCAAAGCCCATCAATCGATTCCTACAGACGAATTGCCCTACAATTTCGCCATCAAGGAGATTTGTGCTCGGTATGTCTTTTTTTTTGGGATGAGATTTTGCACAGTAAACTGATCGTCATGGTAGCACAAAAGACGGTGGTGCCATTGTTACATTTTCCTTCAAAAGCACAGATGGATCCAAGGTGGATGTTGCCAAAGACATTGTGTCCCGCATCAACGACTACATTGTCAAGCACAACATTGTCGCACCTTACAATCTGCAGTCTGTGAGAGCCTTCCTGGTCAAAGGATCGCCCTTTATGGAAGACATGATCGCCAGATACCCCACCAACCGACTCCGCATTGAATTTCAAGGCGAAGCTGTCAATGTGGAGAGACTCTACCGCCATTTGAGGCCCTATGGTAAAGTATTCGACATTGCTCTGTACCCCAACCCCATCGTAGCAAAGGACCCTGCTCGCTATGCTATTGCGCAATTCACCAGAACACGGTTTGCTACCAGTGCTCGCAATTGTCTGCATGGACACTACATTGACGGCACTCGACTCAACATTTTGTACGAGAAACAACTGGTATATGTCTGCGCTATTCTACTCTAATTCTCGTGTGCTCATGTATTGACGACTGTAGCGTACCAACGTGGTCAAAGACTGGCTTGTCAACCATCCTCGTATCACCATCCCTGTGCTAGCAGCTATCTTTGCAGGTATCACCTATGTGGTGTTTGATCCTATCCGTGTCTTTTTTATTACCTCCAAGATCAATCAAAGATTCAACCCTCAAGAATACGCCATTTATCGCTGGCTGCGTAACGAGACATGGGCTCGTTTGATGCCCGGTGGATCCCGTGATCTGGCCAGTGCTGGTACATCTGTATGGGCTGATGATACTGAAAAGACTGAAAAGCTGATTTCATGGCTCGCTGAAACACCCGGTAAGTTGATCAAGTTGTACATGCAATAGATGCACAGACTCATGCTGCTTACACAGAGACATTTGTGCTTGTGTCTGGGCACAAGGGAAGTGGCAAATCTGCCTTGGTCAAATCTGCCATCAAGGATAGAAAGTAAGTCGTTGTACGGCAAGAGTATGAGGAGTGGCTAAACAAAATCTATGCTAGGAACAAGCTCTTTATTGACTGTGAAGCAGTGGGATCCGGCAGAAACCAATCCGACATGACAAAGAACCTTGCCAAAGAAGTAGGCTATTTCCCTGTATTCACCTGGGTGTCTTCCATGAGTGGCCTGATTGATACCGTCGTTGCAGCCACAACAGGCCAAAAGACGGGTCTCTCCACCAACCCTGACTCGCAAACCAAGGCTATTTTGGAGACAGTTGCCATTGCACTTCGCGACGTTGTGCCCAACGAAAAGGAGGCTCGCAAGAGAGCAGAGGAAGAAGCCGAACGCGAAAACTTCCTTGAGCGCCTCAAGAGCCTGATCACAGGACGTAAAGCCAAGCGAAGCGCAGAAGCAGACCACGAAAAGAGCAGCGAGGAGGCAGATGAGGACAAACTGGACGAGAAGAGCATCCCCATCGTCGTCATTGACAACTACATGTATCGCGAAACCACCAAAAACGCTAAACTGTGGGAGGAATTGGCAGAATGGGCTGCCTTGTTGATTGAAAACGAAATTGCGCATGTGGTGTTTGTCAGCTCAAATGCTGGCGTGATGAAGACGCTGGGCAAAGCACTTCCAGGCAAGAGCTTCTCCAACATTGCACTGTCGGATGCACCTCCTGAGATGGCCATGTCTTTTATCAACAAGCAGCTGGGGTCCGAGGTGCAAGACCCTGAGCTTCGTGAGGTAGTGGCTGCTCTGGGCGGTCGTTTGACCGAATTGGAGCTGTTGGTGCAAAAGATGAAGATGAAGATGGATGCACAGAGTAAGTGACATGCGTGGCTCGGCTCAATTCAGGAACTGATGATACTGTGTGTATGCAATAGCTGCTTTTGAAGACATTGTCACTCGCAATCTGATTGAGATTCGCAAATATGGATTCGGAGACTCGTCTGACGAGACCAACAAGCTGGAGTGGTCGTCAACACAGTTCTGGACCATTGTGAAACTTTTAACAAACAAAATGAGTGTAAGTGGGGGAGTGCAGAGTTTGACAGGCCTGTGTGATTTACAACTGCTCTGATAGATCAACTATGACGAATTGAAATGGGGGCCTGCTTTCCTCGGCGACGACGCCCCCCTGAAGGCCATGGAGAGAGCAGAGCTCATCATCATTGTGCAAAAGGAAGGAAGAGCCAACTCGATCCGACCTGGCAAGCCTGTATTCTACACAGTGTTCAACAGACTGACATCCGACACTATTTTTGCTGCTTCCATGGAGGTGGAGTCCAACATGGCGCTCAAGAAACAATCCGAGGCAGACATCGCCAAGCTGGAAGACAACATTAGCAAACTAACAAGCATCAGCGCACCCAACCGACCACCCAAGGAGATTGAGACGCGAGTCAAGTTCTTGCTGACCAAGGTGGCGTCCATTCAAAAGCTGATTGAAGAGTACGACGGCAAGATCAAGGCAGCCAAGGAGGTGATTTCAAAGTCCTGGGTGGACAACGATGATGATGAGTAGTGGAAGAGAAGAGGAAAATATCCCGCGTACAATATACAATCTAATAAAATATTTATTTTCCTAATCATACCCACATTTACCACCTTTTCTGCTTCTTCCTGCTCTACTACACACGCATCCATGCAATCGATTGCTGCCATCTGGAAGCAGTTTCAGTCCACCACCGCCATTGAAGCGGACACAAAAGCAGCAAATGACATTGACAACTCAGCGCTGAAATCAGTCATCAAAACCCGCGCAAAGACTTCGCCCACCATCGACGTGGTTACGCACCAAAGCGAAGACTCCATCGACAAGAGCAGCTCGCTCCTCGGCCTGTCCATGGACTTTATTGAGTCGTCAGACTCGTTGCACGACATTGAGCAGCACCAGCAAAAGGCCTTCTCCGAGTCCATGGAAAACCTGCCTACAGATCTGCTAATCGAGTCGTCCCATTCCCTCGACCTTTCTTCATTTGGCGGCGGACCATCGACTGGCGAATTTACGTGTGGCAGTGAATACCATGACAAATGGCCTATTCCAGACACAATTGAGCAAGTGCGCCAACTAGTCGAAACAGAGCAAGCGGAAGGCAGCCCCGCCTCTCAACTGGCCTTGTGTCTGCATTTGATGGAAAGCGCCTGGCAAGTGGACCCCGACAACCGCATCAAATTGCCGCATGAGGAGAAGCCCACTCACAACAACCGCATGCTGGACGACATTATGATGAACTTGAAGCTCACTGCCATCACTAGCACTGCTAGTAGTAGTAGCACCACCACGACATCAGCAACATCCAGCACGACGCTAGGTGAGGCCATGGTCATGGAAGCTAAAAAGCTACTGAAGCAACTGGCACACTCCAACAAGAGCGCTGGACAAGGCGCTGAAGCTGAAGCACAATTCTTACTCGGTAACTGCTACGGCATGGGAGCATTGGGTTGGCCTTTGAACCACAAACGGGCATTTCAATGGTACGTTCAAGCCTCCAAATACGGACATCCTGAAGCAACGTATCGCACGGCTGTCTGCTATGAAATTGGTATCGGCACCAGTAAAGATGGCTCCTGTGCACTGACGTTCTACCGCAAAGCTGCCCATTTGATGCATGTGCCAGCCATGTACAAACTCGGTGTGATCCTTATGAGAGGCTACTGCGACCATCCTATATCAAGGCGCGAAGCTGTCGTTTGGCTGCAAAGAGCTGCCTGCACTGCCATTGCTCCCTTGGGTCCTGCTGAGAAGTCCAAAGCCACAACCATCGGTGGCCACGCTGGCATCGCTTTACCTCATGCTCTTCATGCGCTTGCTATTGTTCATTTGACAAGAGAATGCGAACGCACAAGTATGATTCCAGACCCAAAATACGCCATCAAGCTACTCCACAATGCTGCTCGCTTAGGCTATGCTCCTAGTCAATCCAAGCTGGGTGAATGTTACGAATGCGGTTATTTCTGCCCTGAAGACGAATCACAATCCATCTACTGGTACTCCTTGGCGGCACAACAAGACTATCCAGAAGCATGTCTTGCTCTTTCAGGCTGGTATCTGACTGGATCTCTCAAGACGAAAATGATTGCACAATCGGATCAGGAAGCGTATCTTTGGGCTCGTAAAGCTGCCAAGCTCTCAAAGCATATTCAGCCGAAATCATTGACTGCAAAGGCGTACTACACTCTGGGCATCTATCATCAACACGGTATTGGCACTACACAATCGATGGACATTGCTAATAAATGGTACAAGAAGGCTGCTCACTATGGCCATCCTGACGCAATGAAAATGAATTTGCTGTAGTCATCTAATCTTATCAAGTGTTAATAAATCATACATAATAAACTACCAGACGCCCGAGTACTAGAGTGTTGACTATCTGATTATTAGATACCTTTGCTTGTTCTTCAGGACAGCAAGATAGGTAAATTTCGCTGCCATTTTGTAAATTTTTTGACAGTTGCCATACAAATTCAACCATCTCAAATCATTATGAAAGAGCAGACTCAAATCTACTTCTTTCCTTGTTTTGTCTTTTTCCTTATCTTTTAATCCATCTTTGAATCAAGCTTTGGATTAAGCTTTGAATCCAGCGATTGATCAAAGTAGCATATCTGTATTGTGCCAAAACTGTGATGGTGTGATTGGATTTTGAATTGAATGAGTAGTTGTGGTTGATGAATGGGTGAATTTCGCGATAAGGCAGTTTTGAGCACTGATATTGACTGAATCCATAAGGAAAGAACATGATTACGAGTGTTTAGTAGTAACTAATTGATAGAGGAGGTGTTACACAACACTGAATTTAAGATTGCATAATGTAGCTTTGTTGTGTTTGACACTACTAGTAGATCCTGGTTGTATGCAGGTATTTTTGGGTATCCACCAGCAGGATTAGACCATATAGAATTCCGTTTCAGAATAGGGATGCCAAAGTATTAAAATTAGCATACCCCTATGCCAAATTTTGCGAGAAATACGATGGTGTGATTGGATTTCAGTATGGATTAGTATTTGCCCTTGATGGATGAGTGATTTTCGAAATCAACCAGGTTTGAGCACTGTTTTTTACAGGATCTATAAAGAAAGCTGTTAATTACGAGTGTCTAGTAGTAGCAGACTGATAGAGGGGATGTTGCACAACACTCTATTAAAACTACAAGGTTCTTGCATGCCTTGTTCTAAAGTGGCACGGGTTGAACACTACTGATTTGGATGTTTGACAAAACAGAGCAAAGCATGTTTTCATACCTATCTGATTATCAGATAACTCATTTTACAAAGGTTGTATACCCAATTTTTGGGAGTCGACAGCCGTATATACATATTTCCAGTGGCTGCATTAGTTGTTCATTACTTATGTAAAGACGGGTATTATAGTGCACTAGTAGTAGTAGTAGTAAGAGGGGGGGTTACTTCATAATAGCTTCTTCTGAAACTTTGAAAGTAAAACATACGCAAATTTTGCATCGCTTTCTGTCTACTAGTATTGAGAGTGTAACCACAAGTAATATCAACTGTTTGAGGTTATGATGATGCCTGTAGCATCGGTTGCAATAGATCTACAGGGCGCAAATGCTACTTTTCGCAGCCAAAATGCTAAAATTAAACTCTCAATATCTTGTCTTTTAAGCCGTTTTAGATGCTCAGAATAGTGCCAAATGATTGCTATCGATTACCATTTACATCCTGAACCTTCATTTTTATTTTTTCGGGATCGATCCAAATCGTCGAAAATTCACGTTTTTTCATGAGGTACCCCTCATGGTTTTTGTTAAAAATCAAACGATCGCAATTTTGGAGGCGAAAACGACACTTTTTACTATGATATATATTAAATCAAAATGACCGCATAGATGTAGGGTAACCTGTGAAACTGCTATTTTGAACGTTGTATATGCTAAATCTCGACTTTTCTTGGAAAAACTGCTTTTTATATTTTCTCAAAATTCTTTATCTTTTCATTCCAAAAGTACTTTAAAATTAACACCATTGAATGCGCCTTCAAATTCTCCCCTTAAGTTTATTAGAAAGTAGTATACGCTGAGCACACTTTCTATAGCTAATTTTAACAAAAATGTTTACAAATGTCAAATTATATCGATTTTGATTCAAAAAAATCATCGCAAAAAAAATCATTTGGGTACAGTCACCACAGTGCAAAATGTTCAGTGTACACGTCATTCAAATTCTGTGTGCTCAGCTTATTGACTGCAGTCACCCTCAGCAACGCGTCTTTTTTTTTTTTCACGCTCCCTTTCCACCCTGTTTTTGCACTGCACTTTTTCTATTAAACCATATACTTTTGATTACTTTTGATTGAATACAACACCACTTTCGACAAAAGAAACATACTTTTGCAACCACCAGTACCGAAGACGACATCTTTCAAGTTTGTTACAGTAAGTATCAGCCGATAGGGGCCACTTTTCGCTGTACAATATACAGTAATACTAATTATACAGTTTATTTCAGACCAGTTCGTTGCAATATATTTATTCATTGTGTTAGGTTTGTATTTGGTTTGTATATTCCCCTTTTTCGGTTGCCGTGGATTGGGTTGTCATGGCTTTGGGTGTTGTGGGTTTGGTTGTCATGAATTACATTCATTCAACCTTTTACTACTTTCTTTCTCGTGATACTGCGCATTCGTTTGTTTGCTCTATTGCGATTTATTCTTTCCCCCTTTTCTGCACGCAACTATTTTTCTGTTGCTGTACCACAGTGCTATGGTGTATCTTTTGATGCATTGTATCGCTGGCAGTGCTGCTCTATTCTGGAGTAACCTTGCATTCTTTTTGTTCTTCAAGTATTACTTCTTCAGTAATACTAGTGGTGGTGTTGGTGTTCTTGTTGTTTCGTATGAGGCAACCACGATGATGCTTTTTTCTACTACTTTTATTTTCTTGTACTCGTCATTTTGATGATACACATTGCTTGTTGCTACTACCTTTTTGTATGTAACTGTATTGCGATGTTTATGTTCTTCGTCACATTCCTAGTGATGCCCTTTTGTTACTTTTCCCACTTTTTCATGGTTCTTTGAGCCATGACCCTCCTTTTTCGTTGTGTGGATAAGCCTATCGTTGAAGCACAACTAGATTTGATTCAGAGGTTGGGGGTAGATAGGCTGCCCTCACTTGATTGGTATCACTTACTTGGTGCTAACTGAGAGTCTCAAGCGTTTGCATTATAAGCTGGGGTGTGTAGTAAAGCATATTCTGGCATTTTAGGGGATTTTGATGATAAAATTGCTAAAATTACTGTATTTGGCAATGTTTAAAAGTCCGTCTAACCAAAAAACATAGGGAAACCCTCGCAAAAATTTTCTAGGGTCATCGGCGTTTAAACTAGCTTTTTAAGCGATTTTATTGGCTCAAATTTGGAGACAGCTCAGAGGAATAAAGCATTCGTATTGAAACTAAAAATGTAATTGAAATGAGAAAAGCACGATTAAACATTCAAAATGCATGGTACAAATGGCTTAAGGTAACTACATACGATACCACCATAAGTATTAGACATGATTAAATACATCCACTATCCTAAAAAAAAAAGAGGTTTGAACCAATCTAAGCCTGTTCATAACATCCAAAAGTACAATTTTGCATTATATTGGTATCAAATCAATGAAAGTCTTCAAATGTCACTCATCTGGCTCATGGGATTAACATGTATCTATGCCAAATTTTGCGAGGAGCACGATTGAGTGGCCAGACTTTAGTCATTTGAACGCGTTGCCGTTGATGAATGGACGATTATCAAAATAATCCAATTTTGTTGTGCATTAGTCTAGACAAGATTCATGAGGAAGGCAGATAATTACAAGTATCTAGTGTTAAAGGATTGACAAGTGGGGTGTTGGAAAACACTTTATTCAAAGCTGTATACTGTATCTTTGTGCTCAACATTAAATCCTGCTTGTATGCAAATATTTTTGGTATGCAGAAACAGGTCATCATGCGAGATCCATTTGCAAAAAATTGCTGTTTGAGTATTGAAATTAGCACGTACCTATGCTAAATTTTGCGAGAAGTACGATGGGGTAGTTGAGTTCTGGATTAAACGAGCATTTGCTGATATATGGATGATTTTTTGTTTATGGATGGATGATCTTCTTTTGTTGATGGATACATGATCTTTTGTTGATCGATGGATGATTTTCGCAACAAGCCAATTTTGAGCATTAATCTTGACAAAGTCCATAAATACGAGCTTCCAGTAATAACAGATCGATAGAGGGGGTGTTGCGCAACACTCTAATCTGAAATGGATAGTGTAGCTTTGTGCTTGACACTAAATCCTGCTTGTATGCAGGTATTTGGGTATCCAGGAGGGTCAGAACATCATCCAAAGCTTTGAATCAAGCTTTGATCCAGTGATTGATCAAAGTACTATAGCAGATCTGTATTCTAAGATTGTGCGAAAAAGACAATGGTGCAATTGGTAGTTTGGATGAGTTGCGGTTGATTGATTGGATAATTTTTTTAGACTACCGCAAATTTGAGCACTATTCTTCCTGACTAGATCTAGAAGGAAAGCTGTTAATTAAGAGTGCCTAGTAGTAGTAACCAATCCAAGGAGGAGGTGTTGCACAATATTAAATTTAAAATTGCTTATTATCGGCTGCAGTCTCCAAAAGTCTCAAAAGTCCCCCGCTCATTTGGGGCTCAAGGTATAATAGTAAGACTAGTTAATTACGGCATCTAACCATACTAATAACGATAGTTATTATTTATGGTTCAAGTCCCAGTTTAAGGACTGAATAAATGCCTTGTACAGTAGCTATTGCATGCGTTCTTGAAATCGAATGTCCAATCAAATGTCAGTCAGACTCAATGGTTGTTCACTAATGTGTGTTGAGTATGATGATATTCACACATTATATTAATGTATGTTGAGTACTAGGATATTTATGATAAAGTTAGGATGGAAACAAAACTACATACAGTATATACTGTATATACTGTGCTCAAGAAGAGCCAAAGATTTCATGTTTGTTGTCTGATAACCAATGAATGCTACGTTTGTTAGCTACTCGTCTTTTTTTAGCTATAGTGACAGCAGTTTTCGTATCCATTTGATTACTCTTTGCGTAATCCTGAATGACCTTGACTACACCATTTCTTCTCAAGAAAAACCTCTTGACAGCAGCATCTTCCCTCCATCTTGTCCTGTATCTGTGCTCAAGATCCATAACAGCTGGACCACGGCAAAAGCCTTGGGACCATTCTCTCCATACATCGACCAAAGAAACGATGCCATGACGCATCATGTACAGTATGTTGGTGGTACTGATGATGATGTTACTATTGCTGCTACTGGCATTGCTGCTGACGCTGCTGGATCTGTTGATTTTCCTGAAGGAACGAAAGTTATTTGGACAGTTTGATTTAAAGATGACATATTAACGGTGAGATTGACACTTGCTTGCCCATTTACAAGACGGGTAATAAAGTCATTCAGAAAATCTTGCTTCTCTGCTTGCTGGCTAAGTCTGATAGAAAGGTCGTTATGCAATGTTTTTAGCTTCGTCTCTATGATAG
Source organism: Mucor lusitanicus (assembly GCA_010203745.1). Taxonomy (NCBI): domain Eukaryota; kingdom Fungi; phylum Mucoromycota; class Mucoromycetes; order Mucorales; family Mucoraceae; genus Mucor; species Mucor lusitanicus. The sequence goes on along the minus strand of JAAECE010000005.1, from coordinate 2,113,928 downwards.
GGACACAAGGTTTTAACAATGTATGGTCTGGATCCTGGTTTTGTTGGATCACAGCTTTTAGGCGTCTAATTGAATGTAAGTTTATCAGCTATCTCATTATAATGCACCTTTTTTTATAGATATTTTACATACTCTTTATACTGTAAAAACATGGGATTTGCAAAGATTTTGTTCGTCCAAAGAGAGTGATATGGAACCTTATCCATCATTTCCACGGCGTCTTGCAAAATTGACTTTCTCAGGACGAAAAACAAATCAAAGCAGGCTTTGGCAGCCACTGTAACTTGCATAATGGGATCGCCATTGTTCTTGTCGTCGTACTTTGCTAACAGCCTGTCATTCCACTGGTCTAGGAGGGGAAGCACCAACTTCATCAGGTCTTCTGGAGGATCCAGTGCCGCCCGAGGCAAAAATAACTGCCCAGGCTGGATCGTGAATCCAGCCATAACCCGCATGGCTTCCCTTGGTAGCCCCGTAAGATACGCGCTATTCATTGTTGTAGTGTTCCACCTTCCAAGGCGACGGATTTGGTCCTCATCATGGACACCAGCGAGGTCTGCCATCATCCTGGCAGAGCAGCCACGGCTTACGTGCATCTTGTTCCTTAATGCTATCTTGGCTCCGTTCAGCCCCCTTGCGATGGCATCCTTGTGTGAGCTGTACTTCCACTCACTGGAGGGGCCAAGGTCTTCGGACCTGAACAGCTTGATCGCGTACCAGTTTTTCAATGTAGTAAAGTCGAGAAAAGCTTCGCCCTCCATGTGGTAGCGCCAGAATAATTAGTAGAACCCAAGGGCCATGATAGGGCATACCTCTACTCTGACGTCTCTCATGTACCCACCAAGCTTCAAACGGTTGCTTTTGTTCATTTTTCCTCTTCCTAAGATAAATACCAAGGCTGGGCATTGGATTTCCGGGCTGATGCCCTCGTTTTCCAATTTGACAGTTTGGATATCATCAGTTAGTTCTTCATTTACTATGGATTGTTGGCTTCGCAGCAAGGAGTAGTGTGAAAAGAGAAATCCAGCAGAGGCCCTCAGATTCGAGCCATGGCTTCTGTCTTAATCCATGTAGTACTTGATCACTTTAGCTACTTGGTCCATCGTTGTATAGCCATCCGCTAATGTTCCCACTCCACGATCTTCAAAATTTTCTCGCTTTGTTTGGTAGTCTTTCTCTTTTTCAACAAGAATTGAATCCTGGACGAGCAATCTTCTTGGATTTGAGTTGGCACTGGTTTTCATCTTGACTTGTTGTGATCTGTACAGATCAGTAATTGCTGCAACATATTGATCAATGGTCGATAAAGCTACTTTTATGGGAGTTTCCCCCCTTCTTGACAGGCGACCTACAACCAAAGATACGGAGCTATTCGGTTACTAGTATAAACGAGTATTGAGCCTTTCAATAAAACCACACACCTTTGTGTGCATAAAATAGTTCAGTTTATCACCAGTAACTATGGCTCGTTGCTCTTCTAATGGCTCATGGACAAACGTTTCTTTCGCCCAAATCTCAAATTCTTTTATTTTAAATTCATACGCTCTCTTCATTGTTGCAATGGGCCTGATTTTGCTTGCTGCCCTGGTGGTTTCTTCAATGCTTCTTGCCATTTTGTATTGGACAAGAGCTCCACGAGCATCAACACCACTGCTAGTTTCTGCGTTTAACATTTCAGTGTCTTGAATCAGAGGATTATTAGATATGGATGTCATCTTCTCAATGTCTTCAGTTGGAAGGGCATGGCAGGGCCAGGGGCAGTAGATGTGCTGGCAACAACATTTGAAGGTGATGCCGTTTGATGATTGTTTATTCTTTGTCTTTCTTTGGTTTTCATCGTAGTAAATATTGTTCAAATCAATTAATTTTGATAGAAAAGAGAGATAGGATTGTTTGACAACAGTTAACAGGCTTAATATGTGTTACTTCTTCGTGAGAGTATCATGCAAATTTGACTTATTTATTTGAAGTTCCATTTTAACTGGCAACGCAAGTCTGGGATGTCGATAATAAGTCTCGTATAATGTAGCTTTGTGTTTGACACTAGACCTTGGTTGCATGCAAGTAATTTTTGGTATCCACCTGGATCAGACCCTATAGGATTTCGTTTCGAAATACGGAAGCTAAAATACTAAAATCTGCATGCATCTATGTCAGATTTTGCGAGAAATGCGATGGTGTAATTAGATTTCAGTTTGGACCAGTATTTGCCGTTGATGAATGAGTGATTTTGAAATTTACCCGTTTTAAGCACTGATCTTTTTACAGGATCCATAAAGAAATAAAGCTGTTAATTACGAGTGTCTAGTAGTAGCAGATTGATAGTAGAGGGTATGTTGCGCAACAACCTATTAAAATTACAAGGTTCTTGCATGTCTTGTTCTAAAGTGGCAAGAAGGGTTGATCACTATTGATTTGGATGTTCGACAAAACAGAGCAAAGCGTGTTTTCATACCTTATCTGATTATCAGATAGCTCATTTTACAAAGGTTGTATACCAAATTTTGGGGGTGTCCACTACCATATAAGCAGATTTCCATTGGATACATTAGTTGTTCATTGATTAAGCAAAGACGGTTATTATAGTGCTATCAGGGATCTTAGTATATAAAGGGCTAGAAACAGAGACAAGAGGCTAAGGCTGTAAGAGATTTATTCAGAATATATATAAGATTAATAGATGAGATAATTGACAAAGAGATAAAAGAACTAGAGAAATAGGAAGGGTATTTATACTAAAATGTGAAGGAGTCTAGTTCTGTAGAAAGGAGTATTGTGCAATCCATTATAGAGTGTAATCTGGATGCATGTTGGTTGCGCAGCAAATTGTAGTTTGAACCGTACTGCATGAACTGCGGTTGAGACGCGGGATAGTTGATATTAGAATAGGAGTAGAAATAGGAGAGATGTAATGCAGTTGGATTTGCAATGATGGTTAACCTGACGAGTTCATGACAAGTGCACTATTGATAAGAGGGGGTTGCGTCTTATTAATGGCTTCTTCTGAAACTTTGAAAGCAAAACATACGCAAATTTTACTTCGCTTTCTGTCTAATTATATTCAATGTGTAGCCGCAAGAAGAACTAGCAATTGTTTATGGCCTTGATCAAATCTGTGACATCAGTTGCAATAGATATACCAGGGCGCAAATGCTACTTTTCGCAGCCAAAATGCTAAAATTAAACCGTTAATATCTTGTCTTCTAAGCGGTTTCAAATGCTCGCAATAGTGCCAAATAATTGCCATCGATCACCATTTACATCCTGAACCTTCATTTTTATTTTTTTCGGATTGATCCAAATCGTCGAAAATTCACGTTTTTTCATGATGGGGGGGCCAAAGTTGTTTTTGGTCGTTTTTTGATTAAAAAGCAGCACCAGTCGAATGCATTACAACTTTGGCCACCCCTTTTAATAGAATGTCAATGTTCTTCCACATCTTTTCCTTTTTTCTATCAATCTACAACTTATTTTGATTACATATATCATGCCATTTTCCTCTGCCTACGAGTTAAAAAAGCAGCGCGAGTATACTAAGAACCGAGAAGAGAGGTTGAAAATGCAAAAAATGACAGAAGAAGCGAAAAAAGCGAGAAAGCATGAGCCAAAGTTTAACTGGAACAGCATGACTGAAGGTCTAGAAAATAATGTAACATTCAATGCTTATCTTCTGGACCTACTCCTTGATGACAACGGTACATTGCTAAAAATGTACAAGAGAATCAGGGTGAACGGGAAGCGCCTGGATCCAACGGGATCGGGTGCAATGAGAAGAGTCACCAAGTGTATAAGAGATGCTGGCGGAAACGACATCTCTTCGGAAGCTGTGAGAGGAAAGATCCGTAGGATCATCAACCAGTTTAGAAAGGTCAGCAAATATCAGTTCGAAACAGGAAGAGGCGTGGATGAGGACGGATTATCAGTAGAAGGTAGTGTTGCATTCTAGACTGTAAACACATTGAATACTGACATCTTGAATTAAAGCGCAAATGGAGAGAGACTGTCCACGCTTCAAAGAGTTGAGTGAAGTTTTGGGCGACAAATGCAATCCATCCCCTCGTTCGTACCAAACCGGGCAGAGCAGCAAAGACCTTCTCTGTTCAAGTCAACCTTTGGGGACCACAACGAGCAACCCTTCGGGAGGAACTGACGCTTCACCAGTGCCCGCATGTTCTGTTCCTCCTGTCATTTCTGCTGATCAACCTAAAAGTTGTACTACACGAGGAAAAGGAAAGTTAATTAGCGAAGTTGTTCTTGGTGACATCCCAGAAAGAAGTCCAGTTGCAATTGTCGCTGAGAAGTATTTTGGCTCCTCTTTATCCATCCAAAAGAAAGAGGCCAAAGCAAGATTGCTCGTCGAACATATAGAAAGACATGCCAAAGAAATTGGAGAGGACCCCGCAGAGACAGATAAAAAAGTAAGAGACGTTGTTGATGATATTTTTAAATAATGATATTTTAGTATCACAATAAAAAATTATCAAATCATACATGTTAGTTTAGTTATGCTTGTCTTGGGTTTGCCTCATACATAGCATCCAAATCCTCTATGCTATAATGATTTATGTCCAAAACATACTTTTTCAAGGCCAACCACTTTTCTATGCCTGCTGCTGTGCTGATATTTGGCACAACAAAAGAGTTTTGGACAGTACCGTAGTTGCCGTATTTACTGTTTCGCCTGGCCTTGCTGAACTCATTTCCACTAGTCTTGAAGTAGTCGTTTCTGTCATGAGTACGATAAAAGTAATCAATGATCTCTGCCATGTATGATGGATCGTCATGCTTGAGACAGAAATTGTGCAGGATAAAGCAAGTTATAACCCATCGATTATACCTGTCCAGGTCTGCTTCCTCTTTCAATTGATTGCGCATTTCATCCAGAGATCCGAACCTTCCTTTCAGTGCGCCAAAGCAGTTCTCGATGCTGACCCTTGCTCGAGAAAGAAGGGTGTTAAACTTGATGTCGCTGCCTGTTAAAGGCTCGTGTTCAGAGTTTTTCCCTATAGGAACGCACCACTTCGTCTTTCCGTATGCAGAGTCTGCCACGACGTATTGCTCACCCTCAAAGTAGCTACCGAGAAGTTCTAGCAAGCCACTCTGGCTTAGGACACCTGGATCGTTTTGGCTACCATAGTGGCCTGTTGTGCCAAAGAGAATACGTGTGTCGAAATCACAGATAACCATATTTTGTATGGCAGGCTTATTCTTTCTACACCAAAATAGCTCAGGATTCCAAGAGGGTGTCTGGTAAATCTGAAATAAGCTGCCATCCATGAATCCAATGCATTCCGGCAAACCAAACAGTTCGTGATGTCGTTCGATGATACGGTCTCTCTCTTTGCCCATGGGCCATTGGATATATTTGTCTTGCAATTTCAATACAGCTTCGATGAAATGCTCGACATAATTTCGCACAGAACCATCTAATACAACGGGTGAGTGTATCAAAATAGTCAATTTAAGGTATTGAGACTTACGACCAATGCCAAATGAATCTCCAAGTATTTTGTCAGTTGCTGCGTTCCCATACATTCCAAGGCGAGTTAAGGCAACAATCATTTGGAACTTCACGCTCCTTTGCTGAGGGCCAGACTTAGACTTCTTGAAGGCCTCGTCGGTCTTCAATTCTTCATATAGAGCAAGAAAGGCTTTCTTACTCATATGAATGCATCTCCTGAAGTCGACTTCAGACTTTTGAAAGTATTCGTCTTCAAGGGCGGCATCGTGAGGTTTGTCTCGTCTTTTATAGTGGGTCCTAGGCACCAAATAGCGCTGTTGCTCTAAATCCTGCAGTTTCTGGTAGCTAGGATCTTCTACTATTGCTTCATTCAATAGCTTTCCGAGCTCCTCAGTGTCTACATGGATGTTTTTGTTCCTTTCATCGATTTCACTGATTTTGTTAAATTCGGTCAACAATTTAATCAGATTTTCTGCATCTCTGCAATTATTGTTGACTCTTTGTCGCAATTGCTTGATAACACTTTGTCTTAAGCTAGTTTTGGGCATTTTTGTGAAAGATAACTATTTCTGAAAATTGGAAAAACAGAAAAAAAAAAGCCTTGCTTTGTAATAGTTTTTCTTTTAAACGACCAAAATCATACAGAACGCCCAACCCAAGAGGTGGGCGTTTTTTAAGGTTTTGGTCGTTTTTCTTTTCAAATCTGATTCGACGAAAAAACGACCAAAAACAACTTTGGCCCCCCCATGAGGTACCCCTCATGGTTTTTGTTAAAAATCAAACGATCGCAATTTTGGAGGCGAAAACGACACTTTTTACTATGATATATATTAAATCAAAATGACCGCACAGATGTAGGGTAACCTGTGCAACTGCTATTTTGAACGTTGTATATGCTAAATCTCGACTTTTCTTGGAAAAACTGCTTTTTATATTTTCTCAAAATTCTTTATCTTTTCATTCCAAAAGTACTTTAAAATTAACACCATTGAATGCGCCTTCAAATTCTCCCGTTAAGTTTATTAGAAAGTAGTATACGCTGAGCACACTTTCTATAGCTAATTTTAACAAAAATGTTTACAAATGTCAAATTAAATCAATTTTGATTCAAAAAAATCATCACAAAAAAATCATTTGGGTACAGTCACCACAGTGCAAAATGTTCAGTGTACACGTCATTCAAATTCTGTGTGCTCAGCTTATTGGCTGCAGTCACCCTCAGCAACGCGTCTTTTTTTTTTTTTTTTCACGCTCCCTTTCCACCCTGTTTTTGCACTGCACTTTTTCTATTAAACCATATACTTTTTATTACTTTCTATTGAATACAACATCACTTTCGCCACCAAAAGCGTGTCTTTGCAACCACGAGTACCAGAGACGACACTTTTGAATTTAGTTACAGTAGGTATCAGTTGATAAGAGCCACTTTTCGCTGTACAATATACAGTAATACTAATTACACAGTTTAATTTAAGCCAGTTCGTTATGGTACGATATATTGTTTTTGTTTGGTCTGTATTTGGTTTGTATATTCCCCTTTCTTTGGTTGCCATGGATTACATTCATTCAACCTTTTACTACTTTCTTTCTCGTGTTATTGTGCATTCGTTAGTTTGCTCTATTGTGATTTATTTTTTCCCCCTTTTCTGCACGCAACTATTTTTCTGTTGCTGTACCACAGTGCTATGGTGTATCTTTTGATGCATTGTATCGCTGGCAGTGCTGCTCTATTGTTGTGGAGTAGCCTTGCATTCTTTTTGTTCTTCAAGTATTACTTCTTTTGTAATACTGGTGGTATTAGTGGTGTTCGTGCTTCGTATGAGGCAACCACGATACTTTTTTGTAATGATCCACATTACATATATTTCATTCATGCACATTGAAACATCATCATCTCTCCCGTATATAAATAGCTTCCACTTTGACAGGTATTGAACGTTAGTGAAAATATCTGTCATTGCTCCCTCTCATTATTTATCACATTAAATAAAACCACTTAATCCTAATACTGCTTGTTCCAATAATATCCACATATATTATATAGTAAGTATTGCCCAAGGGTTAAGGACCTGCAAATAGTAACACCAACGGCCCAACCCTTAGTCCATCCGTCTTCAGCACTACAAGACCATTGTACTCTTTACATTTTTTCCACTATTTTTGTTTTCTTGTACTCGTCATTTTGATGATAAACATTGTATGTTACCTTTTTGTATGTAACTGGATTGCGATGTTTCCGTTCTTCTTCATCACATTCTAGTGATGCTCTCTTCTTACTTTCCCTTCCTCTTTATGGTTCTTTGAGCCACAGCCCTCTTTTTTCGTTGTGTGGATAAGCCTATCGTTGAAGCACAACTAGATTTGATTCAGAGGCTGGGGGTAGATAGGCTGCCCTCACTTGATTTGTATCACTTACTTGGTGCTAATTGAGAGTCTCAAGCGCTTGCACTATAAGCTGGGGTGTGTAGTAAGGCATATTCTGGCATTTTAGGGGATTTTGATGATGAAATTGCTAAATTACTGTATTTGGCAATGTTTAAAAGTCCGCCTAACCAAAAAACATAGGGAAACCCTCGCAAAAATTTTCTAGGGTCAGCGGCGTTTAAACTAGCTTTTTAAGCGATTTTATTGGCTCAAATTTGGAGACAGCTCAGAGAAATAAAGCATTCGTATTGAAACTAAAAGTGTAATTGAAATGAGAAAAGCAAGACTAATCATTCAAAATTCATGGTACAAATGGCTTAAGGTAACTACACACGATACCACCATAGGTATCGGATATGATCAGATAGATTTGCCATCTTAGAAAAGAATTTATGGATGAATTCAAGGCAGATATAAGAGGGGTATTTTGAAAATTTGTATTGAAGTATTTTCAAGATGATGTTGTACCACTTTAATTCACGCTAACCACAGCCACTACCGTAGACGTTGATGGTAAGCACAGTCTTGACATCTGCTTTAAACCCCCTTAAAATACATGAGAAACTGACTTGTTTGAATATAAAACTTGTAGTAGTAGTGTACATATCAAAAGAACTGACACCATCCGGTGCACATTTCAATTCTATAACAACAATATATTACAAACTCAAAGAAATGGTTAGTATTGGAATCAGTATGTTTGAGAAAATATACTCGCCGAGGTGAAAGTTATAAATGTGTGGTGGACTTGCATTATGCTTTTTAGGACAATGTTGCTGTAGCTTGCCTTGTTCCTTCCCAGTGAGTATTGCCGCAGGTCTACATACGGTATATATGGGGTTACATTAGCTTGAATGACTGTCTGTACTGTGTTCTATTTGGTCACACGGGTTATGTAGTATTAACAGGACCTAGCAGAAAAATGCAACGGCCCTCGCAGCTGAAAGTTTTTGACCTGCTGGACATCTCGTTCTTTCGTTCGCTTGTCTATCAATCAAATAATAGCACCGCCAATAGCACTGATGTCTTCCTAATGCTCTCTTATGGACACGATGCAAAAAGCACTGGCCAACAACTAATTTCTTGACCGGTATTTATACAGTCCTCTTCAGTTATGTAGTTCATGCAGTGGCCGAAGAGTTCGGACACAACATGTACGATCACCTGTAACATTGATTCTTGTACGTACAGTCAAACACCTCCATCTAAAATATAGACAAGCTACTTATTGGTGTTATCTAGCTTCTTTGCGATACTCAGAGGCATATGATAATGCATCTTTCAAGATTGGTTAGCTTTATGCAGTAAATGATCGCAGAAGTTTCTATGGATAGGGACATAGATACAAACTTAAATTACTAAGACAATTGCATAAAGAATTTGATAGATGCCTTAATCAAGAGTCTGAATATTGGTGCTTTTGCTTATGGTTAGTGAATATCCGCAATGAGCGATGTGGAGATACCTAGATTCGATACCAGCGTTAACAAAGATCGCCCTTCATCTACAGAGCCAACTCCGCGTGATTGTATCCCTTTTCCCTCCTCTCTGAACCCGCATAGCCACCATCAACAAGCAGCTGGATGTAATCAAAACAACTCTATTCCGTCTTTTTAAAAAGAGAGACATGCATGATTCAAATGAGTAAGTGATATGTTCTTGTATCCCATTCGCTTTAATGAGCAGGTAATAGGTCTGCTGTCTTCAATCCCTAAAAAGACGCCCTGATTGGATCAAAGCCGCTTTAACTTTTTTTTGTTGAAATTACACATATACCTAACGAGGACTTTACACAACAAATGCAAGTAATCGAGATGCATAGCCAATAGCGCCATCAGATTAAGGATATCAGAGGTTTATGCAGCATGGCTTTATGATCTACCCACAATGTCTCTCGATCATTCAGACAGAGGGCTTCAAAAAGCCACTTTCCGTGCTTTAATTCCCCTTTTTTTGTCAGATTACGATCTACAAGCCACATCAAAATTTCTGCATTTTTTTCTCGATAAGCAAAAGGCAATTATATTTTGAAAATTCAAAACATTGTTTTTTACTTGAACCAAAATTCAACTTGTAAATGTCTGCTGAATCAACCAACCAAGAGCATACGCATGAAGGCACCATGGGTGGCGAGCCTTTGCAAATTCCTGCCTTCTTGGGCATGACTGAGCAACAGTCTCGTTTGTTGGTTGCCTTGTACAATGAGACTGACCCAGAGTTTGCAAAGCAAATGCCAACCGCATTACCTGTAGCCGCTCAACAACTTGCTACTGAATACGAAAAACGCAACAGCGTTGGCAAAAAGGTATGCAAGCTTGATCGAAACCGCAACTCATGACCATCATTGACATTTCCAATCAAAAGCTTGAACGTGCCAATGTCAAATGGGCCGAGGAATATAAGCTGTTTGACGATGCTCAACATGAAGCAGTTGAAAAATTATCCACTACCGACATGAACATTGACAAAGCAGCCGAAGACCTTCAATTGGAGGAAGATCAAGACAGCAGCATCCATGATTTAGTATTGGGATCATTGTTGTATGGTGGCATCCGCCGTGAGCCTTCAGGGCCAGAGGACCGTGCTTCCATGAGTCCAGTCGCCAGTCCTAATTTTGAAGGAGCAAAGCATTTGTTGGAGCGTGCGTTCGAGAAGGGATATACTATGGCTGCAGTTCAAATTGGATCAATTTATATGCAAGAAGAGAAGTTGGCCGGCGGTTCCAACCTGAAGGAGGGGCAAAACGCAAAGGCTTTATCTTACGAATGGTACAAGAAGGCAGCCGACGCTCTTAATCCTGTAAGTGTGTGCATGAAAAAGAAAGAAGCCAAGCAATGACCAATCACACCTATTAGATGGCATGTCATAAGCTCGGTTTTTTCTTGGAGAACGGTGTTGGATGCAAAAAGGACATTGAAAAGGCCATTCAATATTACCAAAAGGCTTACGAGCAAGGTATAATAGAACAATAAGCTTCCATCAGAGTTCTATGGACTGAAAAAGGTTAAAATAGGCTATCCCGATTCTGCTCACAATTTGGGCATCATTCATCAAGGGTATGTCAAGGACACTTCCCCTTTTAGAGATATCAAGAAAGCCATAGAATATTTCGAAAGAGCAAAGCAATGGGGTTTCTCCGCCTCCTGTAATGCACGTAAGTTGTACAAGGATTACAGCATGATTTGATCATGTAGAATAACCTGTTTCAAATGCCTCTAGTTGGCAGAATGTACTTGCTCATGTCAAAGAACTCTGAACTGGCCAAGGAAGCTGGCAACCCAGGCAGCGAACCTGAAGATTACATTGTCACTGGCATTGAGCTGATGGAGGTAGGATGAGGATTTAACACGAGGCACACACACTGAGCAATTCAACAGGACGCTGCCAACAACGGCGATGCAGATGCAATGATGATGCTTGGCTTGATTTTTGGATCCAAAGATTACGGTCTTTACGACATGGACAAAGCACAAAACTACATGGAGTTAGCACTTGTACGCGGCGATCTCGAAGCCTATAATTACCTAGTCCGCATTTTGAGAGCCAAGATGGCTGCCCGTGTTGCACTTGAAAAGGAAAACATGGAGAATTTTGAGAAACTAAGCCAAGCAGATCAAGAAAAGTTGATTCGTCAACTCGCCAAGGAGGCCACGCCCGAGAGCGCTTCTCATCGTCAATGCGCCAACGTAATGTGTGACAAGAAAGAGGAAGAGCCTGGAAGCTTCAAGCGCTGCGGTCGATGTCAACGAGTCTCTTATTGTTCCCGTGAATGTCAGAAAGATCATTGGAAGCATGGCCATAGAGCTGTTTGCAGAGAGCAAGACGACAAAACTGTATAAAATACCTTTTTCTTTAAGAAATAAACTTTCAATGTATAGAAAAGAAGAAGAGATGGGCATTTATTACTATTAATTACACAAAAAAAGAGATGGTATATATGTATATAACTGGGTGAGTCAAGGCAATCATGACGTCCTGGCATTATCAACTTTGTCCGCATCGACATGATTATCAGGATCGAGCGTCAAACTTATGCTGAGTGGAGTGTAGTATGAAGAGTGGGGGAGGGGGGGTAGCGTCTACCCTGATGTCGCTGAGGATGTGGATTCTAGGCTTGTCTCTGAGCCAGGCTCTTCTTCGTCATCTTCATCTTCCTCCTCATCATCATAGTCAGAACTCGACGGAATTGATTGCGGCGAGGGCAGCTTGGAGACTTGGTATGAGCCTTGCACTAGCAGCAGTAGATCTTGTCGCACTTTGTCAGCTTTTTTCCACTCATTTAAAACCTCCTGTCTAAATGAATCGATTCTCTCTCTTCGGACAGGCTGGCTTGATTCCAGCTTTGTGAGGACAATCAGGAGCACGCGGCACATGTTGTTGAATTTTCGAAAGGAATCGTCCAGATACTGATGCACATGCTTGATGAATTCGTCGGTTGAGATTCTGGGATCGTAGCTCTGCTTCTGAGCAAATGGAGACAGACACAATGTTGGACCAACCGTTTTGCTAAATTCTTGCAGCTCTTGTACCACTGCCTTGGCCTTGTATAGGCAGCGGGTGAATTCTATGGAGCTGCGGTCGCTGTTGGACAGTGTGGATGACATTGGTGTAAACGAGGAAGGTATGAAAGACGAAGCCAGATTCATTGGGTTTGTGTGTGTGTTTTATTAGGCAAATTTTGTCAGGTGTATATTATAATGAAAGAAGAGATAAGAAACTCCGAGATTTTGGTTCTCTTTATATTCTCGCTACAAAAAGAAAATTCAAAAAGAACACTAAAGAACCTTTATGGTTTTCTTGGGTCTGTCGAACGTTACAGAACATTCTCACTTTTTTCTTGTCATGGATCCACTACAGGCTCCAGCCGTCCCCTTAAAACTTCAAGACATGTCATCATACGTTTGTTGTGGTTTATGATCCATTGATCCATCCACAGCACATCGGAAGAATATAGAAGCATTTCAGCGGATTCGACAGGCAAATATGGCAGACAACGTGTATTTTATTCTTCTTGATTCTTCACATACATATATATATACAGTTATTTAAAGAGGCGGGTTGTTATATAAATGGTAACAATGTTCTTTGCATTTCTCTCTCTTCTTCCTGTCGAGATTTATGGTTTACTGGCCGCCCATTTGTTGCATTTTCTCACCGACCTTGGTGTTGACATCGATAAACTTGGCAACACAGCGATCGATACAGACAGCCTCGCCTTGGCTCAAATCAGCCTGGTCGTAGTTGGTGGAAATGCACTTTTTGTGGCAGGAATCAGCGATTCTACCATGTCTGGATGTTAGCATGCCCGTGCCCAATGTCGTCCATCGTCAAATGTACCTGTTGAACAAGTCAGTGACCATCTCGAGCTCCTGCTCGGCAAGCGCAATGTTCTGAGGGTTGATAGCTTGCTGGTTTTGTTGGAGACCTCCACCGCCAAAGAATGACATTTTGTTGTTGATAAAGAAAGGAAAATAACAAGATTGCTGGGCACATTGGCAAGGGGTAACTAGGCATTTGGGAATGATTACCCGTCACGGTTATTGAGTTTTTTATTTAACTACTGGGTCATGGCTTTTTGGATCACCATCAAATGAAGATTCATGAAGGCTCTGTTGGAGTCCAGTTCGTGGTCCATCAGCTCCATCTTGTACTCCAGTTCAGCCTCTGACCGGGCAGGCTTCTGGCTTGTGTCTGCAACCTCTGGCTGATACGACTCGATCAAGGCATGTATATCATCACGAAACATCACTCCTAATCGACCTCCCCAAACGCCCAGTGGCAGCGAGATGTATTTCACCTCAATGTGTGTCTTGTCGTCTTGATCTGCGACCAGGTCCTGCAATCTTCGAGCTAATCTTGGATCCAGAGATTGGGATTCAATGGCACTGATGACTATAAACGATTTAAGGTTTAGACCGCACCGATCTGCCTCAAATGCAAATGCACACAGCCATACTACGTACCTTCATTGTTGAGTAGCTGGGTAATGGACACCGAGAGCGGCCGCTGGTGGTATATCCGCATGTCCATCTCCATCACCTCAATGTATCCGCCGGGCTTGCATACTCTGAGACACTCTGCAATCAGCGCTTGATACTGCTCAAACGTGTATCCCAAAAGCAGCAGGCGAAACGCAATAAAGTCAAATGTGCCGTCCGGGAGATTCTTCAGGCCTTGCAGAATGGAGCTTCGTCGTATAAACTTGAAATTTCGGGGTATGCTTCTTTTGAACGATAGCCCGTTCATACCGCCATCACCATCGTCCAGGCCAACAACGATCCACTTGGGGTACTGGATAGCGACATCGATGCTCCAGGCAGCATCGCCACATCTACGTCCGCATTAGACACACACACACACACACACATGCAAGCTTGTCATATGCAAATAACTTACCCAATCTGCAACACATGCTTTTCGATGGAAGATGATAGTGTAACCATTTCAGGGATGGAAAACAGCCTAAAAATAAATACATTAGCATTTTTGCATGAATTTTGATTTCTGTTGAAACCTACCCGTCCACAGCAAGCTTAATCAACTCATGCTTGATGACCCAACGCTCTTTTTTCAATACCTGACAGGAGCAGCTGTCTTCATCCGACAGCCAGTAGTTGTCCACATCGTCGTCTTCGCACTGCCTCTTCACCAGGAGAGCTGCAAAATTGGGCGAAGTTGGCTGAGACAAAACAACGGAATTTGGCCTTGATCCTGAGGGTGTATTGTCGGCAGTTGTCATGAGCGAGCTGATGGAGTGTCTCTTGAAATGCCGTGGAAAGTAGTGCTGATGTCGATAGGAAGAGGGGCATGAAGTGGCTGCTGCTGCTGCTGCTATTGAATCATCGGTTGCTGGGGGTTGAACACGCATATACGGTGGCTGCTGTTGAGGGCTGCTTCCCAAGCTTTGTGCATGGCGATGGGGCCAATGGAAGCGAGGATAATGCGGGTGCCGTCTTCTTGCCTTGGACCACAGTTCAGATAAAATAGACCTCTCAGAGCTATCACGACGCTGATAATATGACGCGGCTGTGGTCGAATATTGATCATCAGATGTAGTAAATGAACTACTGATTGTTTGTTGAGAATTTCGTCTTTCGGATGATACAACAGATGGTGTTAAGGAGATTGTGATACTGGGTCGATGCTGGTCTTGCTGCTGCGTAGAGGGTCGCTTTTCTGGCCTATTTACATTTTCAGACGACGGGGTATATTTGATGGAAGGGACATTGATGGGGTCTGTTATCACGACGGACGAGGATGGCGATGATTTGTGGCTGTTCCTCCATGGCAAAATGACGCTTGGTGCTGTGGATATCGACGAGTTGGAGGACGAGGAAGACGACTTCAAGCTGGGCTTTGTGAGCTGTGAAAACCAGCTTAGCAGCCATGTAGGCGATGAGCTGCTGGAGTGTTTATCGCCCTGCTGATGCTGCTGCTTTTTCTTTCTTTGCGGCTGATTTTGCTGCTGCGACGATTTAGTTGCTGTGCTGAGCATATTATGGATGTAAGATGTATGAGGAAAAGGGAAGAAAAAGAGATGTTAATGGAAACTGTAAAGTGTATCGTCATTGTTTCATGAATTTTGTACTACTTCATGCATGGGCTCAGGTCCACCACTCCACTGCTTGTTTTTGGCTTATATTTAAGGGGTGATTACTTCCAGCAGCTGATACGAGTCCTTGTTGTTGGGTGATGATGCTGCCTGTTTCTGTGTTTGTTGAGGCTTTTCACTTGGTAACTATGATAAGCTCATGCAAAAGACTCTCCCCTGAGAAATCTACTGCTGCTACAAGGTTACTGACGCCCTACTCGGAGTTTCCTGCCTGTGCAATACACCACACATGTTGATACACGCTCATTTATGCAGATCAACCTTTTGATAGCCATCATGTATTTAGCCTCATACGATCTATGAATAGTATAATGTAAACAGAAGAATATAAATGTATAAATTGCACGCACACACACAACAATCTCCCAAATGCGAAACTTTTGAGAGATGGACTTTGATACTGTATCTCAATCTAGCAGGTACAGTGTGTAAACACATATACTAATCAAGCACATCCAATATGGCGGATTTCATAAATCTGCAGCCTTATTCATGCAGCAACCGACTCCCCATCTTGATCCTCATTAAATATGCCTACAGCTATTCAAGTTCAGAGACAACAGCAGGTATCACAAGGATTCTAATCCTGTAAATCACCGTTCTATTCGGGATACTCTCTCAAGATGGTAAAGATTTGAATTCCTCTGTTTCAATTTAAAGTTGTAGTATCGGAAATGTCAAGAAGCTGACCCGTTTAATGGAAATCCAGCTTTACAGGTGTCGCTGTCGTCATGGATCAAAGCGACATGCCACCTTTACATTGACAATCAAGAATTGTATTATTTTTTTGCCGCATAGACTACATCTTCTGCAAAACGTCGTCTATGCTAATCTCCTGGCACAAAGTCTTGACCATCCAGTTTCTTTTTCCCACTGTAAAGCTAAACAGTTTGCTGGCATAGTGCGCCATTCGCATCCCAAGTCATGCCAATGTCGCAGTTTGTCAAATGTATGCGCAATGCCCTCAAAGATTTGCAATTGATATGGATAGTTACAGATTCGTTTGAATACAAAGCATATTCCTTCTGGGATATAATGTTGATAGTATTCTGACCAGATTGCAAGACGAAATGTTGTTCAGCAGAGCTTTCCGTTTTCAGGTAAAGGTAAATGTTGCCGATTGAATTGATCTCTGCCTCCATGGTGTCGAGTTCTTTAGGCCTTGGATAGTGCGGGTCAATAGCATGGTTCGTATATCCAGTTTCTATTGAAATCCTATTCAGAGCACTGCAAGACATATCGATATACATTGCATGTCGGTATTTTTCATCCTCATCCAGTAAGTAACAGCTGAAAAGATCAAGATCGCGCAGGTTTGGTGCTATTTTGCTGATGTGTGAAAGAACCCCGGCGCCAATTTTTGTGGCAAAAAGTCGCAAATGCACCAAATCATTCAGTGTCAAGGTGTCGAGATCAGTTGTTTGGTGCTTTATGCTCTCGTCACAAAATTCCAGCTTTTTTGCATGTGGTGCCATCTTCAGAATGTTGTAAAGGTCATCTCGTGTTCAGACTCATCTGCTGGGTCCTTGTACAAGTGCAGATTGATCTCCAAATCAATGATGTCTGATGAGCCTGTACAAACGCTCGACAAAAGCTGCTTGACAAATGCATGGGACAAACCCTGAGACAAGGTGATGTTGAAGTCTGTGTGCTGTGTGCTGTTCGTTCGTGAAATATCAATCTGTGCCCCCGTTTCGTCAGAATCGTCAAGGTAGTCCGAGTATCTAATTTTGACCTTGTTTGTTGTGCTTTTGAATCGGTAGCCAAGCATCCACAAATCTTCAGACTCATCGGTGTAGGTGTCGTGTATATGGATATGAGGGAACTGCTCCATTGACTGGAATATCGTATCGAGATGCCTTCCCATGTATTTAGGAATGGTAAGCTTGAATGTTTGTAATTTGGGGTACTTGTACGCAACGTAATCTACCACTGTGGAAGTATACCCCTCTTCGCCACATCCTGGAATGAATACCGTTTTCATCTTTTCGCTCTTGTCTACATGATGTGTCAATCATGCGTTCATTTCACTTTTGGTTTTACGCGTAAAACTGCTGTACAGCACATCCAGAGTCAGAGATTCCACGCTTTGCAGTTTTTGTAAGATGACTTCAATTGCCTCGATTCCAGGCACGCGTTCCAAGGAGAGTCGCACCTCTTTCAGCTTAACAAACTTGTCAAGGCAGCCCAGCACCAGTCGTCCAGGTGATTGAATATGCAGGACACATGACAAATCGACAAACTCCAGTGTATCCTTGACCTTGAAGAGCACTTGTGAGTACGGCATATTTTCATTGTAACATGCTGCTATTGCTTTGAAATGACTGAATTTTTGAGGCGAATCGTTTATAATTTTCAATAGTAGCTTGTAAAAGTCGCCGCCTAATGGCTCTCCTCCTAGCTTTTCTATCTCTGGCGTGAACACGAGTCTACAGAGCGCGACTATCAACGGATCCGTAAACTTGAAATCTGCCCAGACTGAGCACTTCATCAGTACTTCCCTAATGTATAGACCCAAAAATGGCTTTCTGGCCAGGTGGTAGTGGAGCTTTACTGCGGCGCTTCTACGTTCAGGAAAGTGCAGTGGTGTTTGACTGAACATGGCAGTTTCGGCAAGTGGATCCCAGGCCTTGCATACCAAGCGGCACTGGATGAGATCCTTTAAACTGTCAATTTGAGCAAATGTGGCTATCCATAATTCCAATGGTAGAGATTCCCATGTATTTGCTGACCTCATGTTGCAGTATAAAAGAAAAAGCGAAAATGAAAATACAGTACCCGCCAGCTGCTCATTATCTGATTTTCCATCAATCACTGTCAGATCACTGCTTCTTGAATCGTTGATCTCTATAAAAAAGAACCAAGCAGACATGCACATCATCTATTTCTGGTTTTCAACATGCAAACCCCTGGATTTTAGATGAATCAGAAACATCCTAAAGTACAGCTAACGGCGGGGTAGCTCTTGATTGCTTTCACGTTGACATCCAGAAAGCCTGATGTGTTTATCAAGTGGTGTATCATCTAGGCCATGCATTTCAGATATTGAGTGCCAGAGATGGCGTCAAATGTAAACAAGTAGTTGTTCTAAAAAATGCGGTCTAAGAGTAAATGGGCTATATAGTAAGATGGGCCAACAGAATATACATGGCATAAAGCTTTGATGTTGGGTCAGGTTACAATCCTCAAAGGCTTGATGCTAGTTGACAAATCAATCTGGTTGTATGATTTATTTTTCGATAGCAAGAAGAAACAATAATGAAAAAAGTATGTATTTGCAATAAAAAGATTTTGCTTCATGCGAAATATGAAATACCACAAAAGAAGCGCCCTTGTAATTGACATTGAGAGGCAATCATCCATGCCCAAAATCTATCCGCATCAAAAACCGTATAATCCGTTACGTTTCTTGCTATTTCCTTGCTATTTCCTTGCGTAGAAGGCTGCCTTGTATCCCATAAACGGTGTAATCCTAAGCCAAGGTGACCAAAAGTGGAAGATAATAGTGGCAATCATCCTGATGTTCCGTTGTTTGAGCCAATTGTAAGAAAACCACTCGAAAGACCCGCGCCAAGAGGCCTATCCAGCTAAGCTAACCAGAACGTTTCGCAGTGTGGAAGGATTTCCCGTCAATATCAGACCTCAACGCAACAATGAGCGTGAAAATTGCTATGGAAATCTCACAGAGCATCAAGGCAAGTGCGAGCGCAATAATCACTGAGGGCCTACCAGCTTAACTGAGCAGTACCTTTCCCAGAGCAACAAGGCAAGTGTGAAAGGATTCCTTCATTGTGCGTTGGGTGATCCGCTTTGATTTGGGTTTGCCATCTGACGTATATTTAAAGGAAAGTCAGTAATAGAACTGAAAAAAAGACAATCTTGAGCTTACCACAGTTCAGCTTAGCCAAAATACAAAGCAACAACAGACGCGATATCAATCACTTCGGACCCATCCAGCTAAACTGGACAGTACCTCCCACAGAGCAACAAGGCAAGTGTGGAAAGATTCCTCTGTTGTCGATATCACTCACTTAGAACCCATAAAGTTATACTGAACGGTACCATCCACAGAGCCCATGAACAAGTGTGGATAGATTTCTTTATCAGTGCTATCAGAGAAAACAGTAAGAAGGGAGGCCTTTTAGGAATACACTAAAATGATGCATGTTTGTATCTTTACCGCGATGATTTTGGTTAAACCAGTGGCATGCGACATAGAGAGCCCATCCAGCTAAACTGGACAGTACCCCCCACAGAGCAACATGGCAAGTGTTGAAGGATTTCTCTATGACGAAAGGAAAAAAAATAAGAATGAAGGCAAAGTTAACTCAATCTTTATTTGGAATGCTATTTTATACGGACCGGGGCAAATTTTCAAGTGCGGGCTGCCTACAGAATAAGCTACCTGCTTAGAGACCATCATTTACCAGATGAAATCATTGATCTAAGCTATTATAGACGCTTTTTCTTACGTTTTCCTTGAATAAAGAAACACATAGGTATATTATAACGCCTCAATGCAATGATTTCTTGAATATTCTATATAGCAAGTGGTCTCGACGTTTAGATAGCCCACAAAGATCTTTTGCCCTGAATTATGTTGCTCTCTAAGCAGGTAGCTCACATTAGGTAGTTCGTATTCAACCTGCTTTTATAATGAAGCAAGGAAACCCCTTCAGACCGGAATCTCATGCGTAAACACTTCTATAGGGATCAGTATTACACTTACATCATGGTTTTCTAGTCAATAATATGAGAAATATAGCGTATTTCAGCTGTTATTTCTCGCGGTAAAAGCTGTTTTAGACTGCCAGAGTAGCACCAAACAATTGCTCTCGCTCAGCGCTAACTTTCTGACACCTTTGCTCCACCTTTTTGGGATCATCAAAAATCGACGAAAAAGCATGAGGTACCCCCCATGCATTTCATTGAAAATCAAACGATCGCGTTTTTCAAGGCAAAAACAGAGACTTTTACTATGGCACATATTAGATCAAAATGTTTCTCTCAATTCAGGGCAGCATCTGAAATTATTTTTTGTGAGACCTTCATATGCAAAATGTCAACATTTTTGCCAAAAACCTCATTTCGTTTTTTGCAAGTTTTCTCGGAGCTTTTATTCAGAGCATCTATTATAATTAGCACCGTTGGATGTAGCTTGAAAAGTACTTCAAGGATCTATTAGGAAGTATGGGATGATTATTACATTTCACATAGTCGATTAAGGCAAAACAGATGTTCGAAATCGATTCTGGACCAAAAATTTTCCATATCGAGCGAAATAATTTTCGGGAATTGAAACTGTTTTGGCGGCTGGCTGGTGAGGCAGGTTACTGGCAACTTTTCAGTACCATTGAATCCTGACCCTTTTCTGCGAAGTTGGAGAACAACCTCTCATGTCATCTACTGACCCAGCGCTTGCTAACATTGCAAATATCCTAGCCAAGGTTACGGCCTTCCTCCCTGAACAAGATGCCATCAATTCTGAAGTATCACAACAACTCATCTCGGTAGACCAACATTTCGTCTCCTTTGACCAACGCCTCTCTGCATATGAGACACAATTCAAGTCTTTAGCTACTGTTGTCACTGACCTTTTTCACCTTGTTCAACAGCTATCGTCTTCCAAGAATCCTGAATCCCATCCCATACCGCCCTCCAAAGGCTCTTCATCTCTGTCCTCTACAGACTCTCCTGCACCCAAAGATGCAAATACTAAATCTCCTGCTACACCTACTTGGGCCGACATTGTTAGTCGTCCACCTCCTCCTCTCACTGACCGTAAACGTCAAGCCCTTCACCGAACCTTCAATCCCAACGCTACCGATTCCTCTGATGCCAAATCCTACACTTTTGTGTACCTACCTATCTCTCATCCCATGACTAGAACCCAAATCCGTTCGAAATTTCGAGCAATTTCCATCGATAACCTTCGGGTTTTAGACATCATCTTTCCCGCTCGCCACACCATTGGCATTTTGTTGCATGAAGCCTACATCTCGGAGTTTCAGTCGAAACTTCGAGAAATTGACACCTCTCCCATCACCTCATTCAATCCCTTGGATCCCACTCACATCTGCGACCCCAAGTATCATGACCTTCCTCAAGAGGACCGTACACGTCTAGCCCGTTCCTTACATCAGGACCGCTGCCTTAGGACCCTTTCTTTTATCCGTCCCAACCTACTTCCTGGCATTGCCAAGTACTTCATCCATCATAAATGGATCCCTCCCCATCTCGCTCAAGACATTATCAACAAGCGAATCCCTCGTCCCGTCAAGCGACGTCCAATCTCTTCCTCCTCTGTTGCACAAGCCTTTGAAGAATCCGTACCATCCTCTGACACCACTCCCATTTCTTCATCATCCAATCTCCCTACGCCAGCCTCTGTCCCTTCATCTACGACACAGACCCAAGACATGGATACTGATCCAGTCTTTATCTCCAAACCTCCCAAACCCAATGATTCTCGCTCCCTCTCTCCTGCTTCCTCCCCTCGTAAATTGCGAAAGTCCTCCAAACCAAGAGGCTCCAAATCTTGATCCAGTACCTCCATCTTCACTTTCTAGTTGCTTCCCTTTTACACAGTCTTTTTCCCCTCTCCCTTCCTCATGAAGGTGACGTTTAAAGGACTATAAATAAATGCAATCCTTTGCCCAAAAAAAAAAAAAAAAAAAAAAAAAAGAGGCAGGTTACTGGCAGACCCAATGCTTCTTTAATGATCATAGCTACAAGCCCTGAAGCTAAATAATATGCATATAGCCACTAGCTATGCTATTTTCTTCGAACTTTTATATCTGCTGATGTCAATCTACCAAGGTACTGCTTCTCTATCGCAAGTCAATAATGAAATCACTGCTGTATAGTTGTAAATTGAAATGGCTGGTAATGATGCGTAAATTAGTTAGAGGTACTTTTATGGTATTTCTGCTTGCTTTGTCAATGTTTTCCAAGGATTCCCTTGGCTTGTATGATGATCCACTCTAGTCTCATCGTTTTTTCTTTCTGATTAGAGTAAAAACCGACATGACAAGCATTGGTAGGCATAACAATGTAATCCATTTAATCCTGACAGATGGGCTTCATATTGGTTTCTATATTCAGTTTTTATTCAAGCGATTAATTGGTAATACTATAATTTTGGAGGGAAACACAACAAGACTGTACAAATAAATAAAGGAGGAGCTTCTTTCCTTTCAAAATTCAATCAATGAATTACGAGATATGGAAAGGAAGGGCGGGGTAATCAAACAATGGTTGCTGAAACATGGATTTTTTTCTAGTTGGCTGGTGCTGGGTTGGTAGCACTGGGTCCCTGCTTAGCGGCCTCAGCCATCACAACGAATCTTTCCAACACATTCAAGAATCCCTCTCTGCCAACTTGGGCATTTTGTTGAAATCTCTTGATAGAAAAGTCCTCAATAGTGCTCTCCCAGCGAGAAAGAAAGCTACCTACAGACATGGTAGCTTGTTGCGTAAATTGTGTTCTACAGAAGAAAAAAAGGGTCAATAACACTGCTAGCTGCGGATTCTGTAAAATAGTACTTACTTTTCAGGATTCTCGGGTGATACGGTATATGAGATCTCTTCGTTACACTTCATGATGTTGCATAAAGAGAGGTTCTGACTAGTCAAGGTAAAGGTTTTTGCTTTAGGATCAATTGTAGAAATTTCTCTAACGTATTGAGTCTCATCAGCACCCATAATCTAAAGAATCGAGGTGTATTAGCAACATACACTGCAAGTTTTGCGAGGTTTCAAGAATGCAATACCTTTAGAAGAAGTCTTGGTACATTTTGCTTGACTGTAATAAGCCTTTCAGTTGTAAGAATACCGGTTTCAGGGTCTACTCTTCTATCCAAGACGTCGACATGCTGAACATGAGGGCAATGGTCATTGGGGTATTTCTGCCACTGAGCAGCAGACACTAAACTCCATTCGTAGTCAAAGGTATGTACTGATTTAACGAATTTCATGGTATGTAGTTGATAGTTGAT
This sequence comes from Mucor lusitanicus, assembly GCA_010203745.1. Taxonomy (NCBI): domain Eukaryota; kingdom Fungi; phylum Mucoromycota; class Mucoromycetes; order Mucorales; family Mucoraceae; genus Mucor; species Mucor lusitanicus. Next base: position 2,090,434 of record JAAECE010000005.1, on the reverse strand, counting down.
TCGAACAAGAGAAAACGAAAAAATGAAGAATTTCGATGGATGGAAAATTAATCCACATTTATATAGCATCTTTGTCATGACAGGCTTGACCAATCACTTGCATGATAAAAGTTTCAAATTGGGATGTAATTCACCCCGGAAAACTCTTCCATTCACATTTCTAGCAAGGGACCCAGTGTAACCCCGTAGTTTAATTTAGGTTCTCCTGAATGGTTTAGCAATCTGACCTGCAATTAGTCAGTTCAATGGCGACTCTCATTGCTACAGAAAATTTTTAGCTTTTTGAGTCTAGTGCGCAATGTTTAGCCTGATTTGCTATTATGCAATTGCATAGCTTTTAACCGATCGAGATTTCCTTCATTTTAAAGATGATCTCGAGCTGCCAACAGCTACAGTATACTTGGTTCAGATCTGACATACAACATGTTTCTGTATTATGAGTCATACGAAGAATGGCAACGGAGCACCTGAAATGCCAGCAGATATAAGCATGGCTTTAAGAAATCAACTAGCATAGTAGACATAAGCTACTAGTAATCCGTCGTCTGCCTCAACATCCATGTGAGTAGAAGTGATAATACGGACCACCTAAATTTTTCCTTAGGAACCACCAAGTCCGGGGCGTGTGGACCGCCTGAAGAACGAGCTACCTGCTTAGAGTCTACTATTTAATCAGTTAAAATCACTGATTTATGATATAGATGCCTTTCTTTCTCTATCTTTCTTGAACAAAGAAACGCAGATAGGTATAGTATAACACCTCAATTCAATGATCTTTTGAGTATTCAATATGGCAAATGGCTCTAACGTCTGGGTAGCTTACATTAGGTCGTCCCTAAGGTGGTAACTCGTTATTTTGCCCCGGACTTGGTGGTCCCCAAGGAAATGTTTAGGTGGTCCGTATTAACCCTGTTTTCTGTATAGCAAATTTACGTATTGAAGTCGTCTATACATCCAATTATCAAAGGAGGTGTATTATATGAACTTACAAGCCGTTTTATAGCTCCAAAACGACAAAAAATAACGAAAGTAAATTTAAAATTGTTCAGGAAGTAATTTTCGATTGTTCAAATAGCAATACCCAATACAAAACTGTAACTATTAAAATATAGTGAAGTTGATGGAGAACACACCGAGGAGGATACACTCAAGCTAATGGAGGCCACAAGCCGATGCATAAAGAATGAAATGGGAAGATACCAATCATCGCCCTGGCTCACATTTGGTGCTCGTAAAGTCCTCGCGATCCAAGCTATCAATAACACTATCACATTGTTATCAACAAAAAGAGTGGAAGATAATAAATGGGCATTCATAGAGCAAAGATCAGATTTGATTCCACGAGGCTGGGAAGACAGAATTTATTGGACAAAGGTTGTTGAGCTTCTTATGAAGTTAAGCGTGAGTTTATTATTACTATAATACATGCCATGATGTATGATATCTAATAATTGATAAACGCAAATCACTGTATCCAATTCCAAACAGTCACCCATTTTAAGACACAAATGAAGTGATTTGATTAGAGATTGATTTTTTTTCATAGGAAAAATCTGATTCATACCAATTAAACCAATTGATAACCTCTTTTAGCCTTTTTTTCATTCAAATAATGAACTTTACATTGTACAAACGACGAAAGCTGCGGCAAAAACCCAACATCTTGACTGTGGAGCAATCTCAGGAATTGGGACATTTGGCGGGGAATAAGCTAATGAAAAATGTTACCGATCAAGGACTTGTAAGTGTCAATTGACATGACCATGTTGGCAATTCAAATTAACGGCGGATGTCTAGATCCCCATCAACTTATTTCGACTACGAAAACGAAAATTGGAGGCAATTTACAGCTATTTGTTCAACCATCAATTGACGCATGACAAAGAACCTGCCATTGAAGCATTACAAACTCATCAGTTGGCTGAATATTTACTAAATACAATTTATCCCGGCTATCCTGCTTGTAAAGCCAAGAATTTAGCTTATACAGACTACAGAGAGTGGTAAAATGTTGTCATTGACCCTTAGAACAACAAACTCATCATACTGTTCTTTAGTCGAGAGAAGGAAGTGGGTCAGATCAGCCCGCTAGCTTACGATTATGTGCCGACGACGGAGGTTTACGATAGACTGGATGAGATATACAGGGTAGATGTCAATTGGCAAGAGGACTACAAAAGTGTGCCGTCTGTCGATATGTCAGTACCATCGATCAAAAAATCGCTTGAGCGAATACGAGTTGCACACAATGACAAGTCTACCGACGGCATTGAATATCATCTCTGTTTTTGGAACTCTACTCGAACCTTAATTAAACCTCAATGCAAATCATTGAAGCTGAACTCTGAGGAGATATGGACAGAACAGAAGGAGGTACATACCACACTGTGTTGCCAGGCTGCCAGAAGTACATGTATTGATCGAACTGAATTGATTAGAAAGTTGTCTCTGAGGGGTTTATGCACATTGACATTACGGACGAGCTAAAGAAATGCTTAGCACGGCAACCGAGGAAAAAAGACAATACGCATCCTCATGATAACAGTATAGCTTCAAATGGAGCATCACCGCATGTTGCTTCACATCATAGTAGCACAAAGACGAGAGCATTGGAAATGGCCGTGTCCATGGCAACCACTACTCCGACGTCAGTAACGGATCAAACAAAACCCATTGAAGATTCTCCATCAAACAATCAGAAATCAAAGCCAACACCGCCTGAAAGAATGATCACACTGCAAGTCGAGTTGCACGATAACGAAGAGCTTAATATTAGTCATATCTCAATATCTGCAGTTGTGAAAAAGTCCACGAACGAGGTAAATCATAGATATGATGATAGGCATTATCACAAACATTTTAAGATGACTGATGCGTGGGAGTTTTTCTTTGAATTCAACTATAGATGGTGTGTGAGCTTTACTTGCAAGCGACAACTGAATGCATCAGTCGATCTATTCGAAAGAGCACATTTCCACTGGACACACAGCAAATAATCATTCATCTGTTGAAGCAGTACCATCAAGCAGAAGGACCGGAAGCTAAATTGAAAAATGCAGAAACGATATTCATGACATGTCAAAGTAACACAATGCTCTCCGTTTCAACTGAAATTTCTAGCGAAGAAGAATACGAAGAAAGCGAGCTGAACGAGACGGTTTCCTTGATTGATTTGACGACAGGAAAGCGAATACAGCACCCTGTCAAGAGCCTGCATTGCCGGCATCGTACCTGCTTTGATGCAGCATCCTTCTTCAACCATCATGCTGACATTAAACTCTGGCATTGCCCAATTTGCCTTGTGCATATCAAGAGTTTTGAGGTACACATCCCGATAAGATAAAAGAGACTGATTGCACTGGCTAAACTTCATATACTGCACAGGAATTGCGCATAGATTACACTACCAAAGAAGCTTTAAATCGACACCCTGATGAAGATAGATTATTTATTTTTGGTGATACTCTCATATCGGAAAACGAACTCTTCGGAGAAGCCAGCCTTCTGATGGATGATTTGAATGATAGACTCATCATTGAAATTGACGACGATGAAGAGGATGCTCCAGTGCAAACACACCAAGAAACACATCGTCTTGGTAAGAGAGAAGCACACAATAATCGGAATGAATCCAGCGAGAGCCAATCTACGCAGAAACGATACAGAACCCTTACTCATGTCATGTAAATATTTGGCCGAGCCATCGGTTCACTTTATCTACCTTGTTGTGACACAGCGTCTCTATCGAAAATTTCCCACTAATAAAATAGTTGGTAATTTTTTTCCCAACTGTCTCCATCTTTCTCTCATTTCATCTCATATTGCATAAAGAAAATGGCACCAATTCAACTCAAAGATAGCGAGCAACAGCAATCAGGTTGTCTCTCCAACATTTTCTCCCGTTTCACTCGTTCAGCCTCATCTCCTTCCACTTCAAGTTCGAATGAAAAGTTCATCTATTCCGCTGTTGACCCCATGGAGGATTTACCACCTTACGAGGATATTGTTAAGGTAAGGATGAGGCGCAGAGATTAGCACTAGGTACTAATATGATGTACAGTCCATGCAAAAGCTGGATGTCAAGTGTGATAGTGAAATCGAGGCCATTATCAACAAAGAAATCAACTCCATCAGCGATGAGCTTCGTGAAATCAGTTTGGATGTAAAAATCTCTATAAACCTCCTCAGATCAATACACATCTTCTAACCATCTATAACATAGCTTCATGAAAATGTGGAGACTGGTATGAAGGAAGTCCATGCTCACAATGTTTTAACTGCATATCTCGAGAAGAAGGGTTTCACAGTGACCCGTCATGCTTATGGCATGGAAACTGCATTTACTGCTGAATATAGCCGTGGTTCTGGTAGACGAATCGGTGTCTGCTCAGAATACGATGGCCTTCCCGGGTAAGCACTTGCGAAATATAATAGATTAGGCCAGCTGTCTAACATGTATTTTCTAGTCTTGGTCAAGGTTGTGGCCACAACTTGATTGCTATCAGTGGTCTTGCTACTGCCATTGGTATCAAGGCTGCTTTGGACAGCGGAAAGGCTTCTGGTAAAGTCGTTCTCTTTGGTACTCCCGCAGAAGGTAATTGTTGACATGAATGCGTATTTCGTTGCCTATGCTGACAATGCGGCTCTTGTAGAATTATCCATTGGTAAGATTGTCCTTGTTAGCAAAGGTGCTTTCCAAGAGAATGTCGATGTTTGCTTAATGTTGCACCCTGCGTAAGTGATCTTGCATTTTGAGCCAATTCATTCTCTAATCTCCAACTGTAACGCAGTGCCTACAACCATCAACACGCTGCTTTCATTGCTATCCATGATGTTCGTGTCGAGTTCTTTGGCAAGCCTAGTCATGCTTCAGGTACTACTTTACAAAACACTAGGTGACGAGATATTAATGCATGTTAAATTAGCTGCTCCTTGGGTTGGTGTCAACGCTTTGGATGCCCTTGTTCAAGTGTGGAACGGTATCAGTATGATGCGTCAGCAACTTATGCCTACTGACAGAGTGCATGGTATTGTCACTGATGGTGGACAAGCTGTAAGTTGTTTTTTGTTTGCGTGGATGCCAGCATGAACGTGGATTACTGATAGCAATGCTGCTCTAGCCCAATGTTATTCCTGAACATACCTCTGCCTTCTTCTTTGTTCGTACTACCAGAGCAAATCAAATTGGTCGTTTGCAAAAGAAGCTTGAAAACATCTTTGAAGCTGCTGCATTAGCTACTGGTTGTAAAGTGAAGTATACATGGCGCGAAATTGGCGTTACCAAGGATGTCATTCAAAACAGACCTCTTGCCAACTTCTATGCTAAACATATGGAGAAATACGGTATTGAGTTCCCATCTGAAGAAGATCAAATCCGTGCTGGTGGCGGCTCTACTGACTTTGGTAACATCAGTTACGAAATGCCCTCCATTCAACCCTTCTACGGCATTCACACTACTGCTGCTAACCATACTATTGAATTCACTGCTGCTGCCAAAACCTTGGCTGCTCACAAAGATACCATTACCGCTTCCAAATGTATGGCTGCTACAGGTGTTGAAGTTTTGTTGAATGATGAGTACTACAACTCTGTTAAACGTAACTTCAAGGAGAACCAAGTCGAGTTCACCACCGAAATTGCTGAAGCTTCAAAGCCTGCTTGCAATTATATTTAAAGCTTTTATTGTAAAATAAACAAATAATTGGTTGATTGGTACCTTCAAAGCCTAACAAATAGTCAGACCAAGCGACAGAACCTTCTTGGTGCGCAACTCCCTTTTTATTAGTTGCCAAACATTGATTACCTTCATGGCAGAGCAAGGCATCAGCCAAAAATAATTCAACCTCCGGCACGCTCAGATTTTTGTTTTCATTTTGTCCAGATTTGATCATTTTTCAGCTTCCAAAACTTATTTTGCTTTAATCGCCTATGTGAAGTATAAAAATCGCCCCATACTTTCTAATATATTCTTAAAGTGGTTTTTGAGCTGCATCCAGCGGTATAAATTTTTTCATGTCTATCAACTAAAACGTTTGAGAAAAATTGCAAAATATGAAATAAGGTTTTCGGCGAAAATGTTGAGATTTTACATATAAAGGTCTCACATAACAAAGTTTCAGCAGTTGCTCTAGGTCGAAAGCAATAATTTGATTTAAGATGTACCTTAGTAAAAGTCGTCGTTTTCATGCTCAAAAACGCGATCGTTTGATTTTCGATGAAAATCATGAGGGGTACCTCATGCTTTTTCGTCAAATTTTGATCAACCCAAAAAAGTCGGGCAAAGGCGTCAGAAAGTTGCTGCTGGGCGAGAGCAGTTGGGCGGTGCTTCTCTGGTGGTTTAAAATGGCTTCTAACTCGAGAAATCATGACTCAAATACAACCAGATTTCGCTGTGGCGTGCATGCTTTATGGTTGTAGGAGGTGATGTAGGTATGCTGCATGCTTTTTATGAGTCTCTTCTCATTATACAGACATTGCTCATTGCTGGAGAACCAAACACTCAAAGATACATGCCGATTTTTGAGCAGAGGCGTCATCAAAGCTTGTAGTATAAATCAATTGATGGTATAATTTAGGACATGCATAGCTTTACACATCTTGGTTATCTAGGAGAATTGAGAAGGCACTATATTAGGCACTAAATTTACACCAAAGATCTGTATTCTACATGCTTTAAAACTTGACACTGCTACAGTACTCTCTCCAGATATAGGCCAGTGCAGATTGCTCGAGCCATAGTCAGCAATTGCCCTGAATCAGCTACTAATTTTTTTTCTATACCCAAGAACTTGAATCCAGCGGCACTATAGTATTAATTTGACGAGAAGAGCGTCTCATTCATTCAATTGCACCACTCAATTGAACCGCTGGGACCACCACCACCTCGTTCCATCAGATAAGATCATGTTACAAGGATCCCCATTTCACATGCCATTCTACAGCTGTTTATGCCGATTGTTGACTCTCTCAATGTAGTGGATGCTAACGTCGCTTCCTCCATCCTCCAACCAAACTATACTACCCCTCTCTTCTAGTTGACATTTGACATGCCATGATACGTCACCCATACCATCAAGTGCACGGAACTTCAATGTTTGAGTATAGGCCTCGAATGGAAATGCTTCAAAATAAGAGGAGTAGTAAAAAAAGAAACCCCAGGTCAGTTTTCTTTTTCTCAATTCAAACTTACAGAAAACGCTCTACCCCCTCTCCTTTTTCTCTTGTTCCTTGTTCAATCCAGCGATTCATTGCGACAATGTTACCAAGACTTGGAAAAGTGCTTGCTCAGCCTACAAGACATGCCAATCTCAGATCAGTCATCCAAGCAAGTCAAAGCTCTCTGAAGCGGGCTGCTGTTGCTCCAGGTAATAAGGGTTATAAATCAGCCTCCCTCATTCAACTCGATGTTTTTTTTGACATGTCTGCATCTAGCTTTAGCCACTCGATCATTTGCCATCCAAACCGCCAAAAGAGCACACACCCTAGACGTTGAAGCCACCAAAGATCATGCGATGCATGCCACCAGCAGTAGCAAATCAACCACGACCAGCACACCACAATCGCTGTTTGACACCCTGGAAGAATGCAAGAGCACCGGCAATTTGAAGGGAGCCATTAGAGCTGTTCAGCAAGCCCAAGAAAAAGGATTAGCTACACCCAAGCTCTACCTCGCTCTTGTCGACATGTTGCGAGATTCACCTTTTGACGTTCATGAATGTGCCACAGTGGCTCATTGGTTTTATTCGCCCGACTCTCAACTGCCTCTCGACGTTTTAGAAGACATCACCATCTGGAAGAGTGTATTGAAGCTTGGCTTCCGATTTGGGCCCACCTATAGATCAGAGGATTTGCGTGCTCTTTTGGATCGATTCACAGAGATTTTCGATTTGACGACCATGAACGACCAGACCGCTTGGGAATTGTTGATGAGAGTAAGCGTCAGAAAGTAGACTGTTGGATTTCCTAAACTCACACATGTCGCTTGTAGGCCTATGGTATCATGAACAAAAAGGACGCCATTTCTGCCTGCATCCAAAAGAACGAGGGCAATCCAGTGGACAAGGCATCTTTCTACTCCACCGCCCTGTTGTCGTACGCAGCGACCAACTCGCACGACAAGGTGGACAAGCTGGTCGACATGTTGCAGCAACAAGGCAGCCTATCTCGCCGCACACTGCTGAAATTGATCCGTTGCTATGGATTCCAGGGAGACATTGAGCACGCTACTCACTACACAGACATGTGCAACAAGCTCTATCCCGATCAAAAGTGCGACAAAACCATGCTGCTGATTGCGCACAAGATCGCCCTGCAAAAGATGTGCGAAACTTTGGCCGAAGTGCGCGGTGCCCGTGGATTAAGCTTGAAGCCTACCAACTCGGCTCAATTGGATCAGCTGCACGCCTCTTGGGAGAGTTTGACCAAGGACATGTTCAACGACAAGACGCCCGTGGACATTACAGACTGCAACGTTGTTTTGGAGTATCAGACGACGGCCAACAGAATCGATCCTGTCGGCTTCCCCATGGAAAAGGCTGAGGAGATCTTTGAATCGTACATGCCAGCAAACTACATTACACCCAACGATGCCAGCCACCGCATCATGCTGGTAGGCTATGCCACATCGCAGCAGTACAATGACCATCACCGCAATATCCGCCTGGACAAGGCCCTGGAGATGGTGTCCAAGATGCAAGTGGCTGGACTCGACACGCTGAACCACCCCACGTTCCACTCGCTCTTCCGCGCCTGTCTTCCTCACCGCGACGGCCACTACTATTTCGACAATTTCAGACTGAATTCGCTGTTACCTGCTCGCCCTTACACGCACAACCGATTCAAGCTGGATCCTCGCCTGTTCGAGATTGAAAAGATCATGCTGGAAGCCAAATTGCCTCACGACCGCTTTACCTTTACGACCCTGATGACCTGTCTGGCCAGCGGAGGACAGTACAAGGCACTGCGCACCCGCTGGAGATCGCTCAAGGTGCACGGCCTGCGTCGCGATGTCGGCATGTACAGACTCACGTACGCCCTGGCCTCTCTGAACCCGACACAAGCCAAGCGTGCTATTGTGGTGGTCCGAAACGAAATGAACAGAGAGATCCCCAAGGAACGCAGGGATTGGGACACGTATACAGCCATGCTCGACTGCTGTGCAACAGCCCAAATGCCACTTGAAGCCAAGGACATTATCAAAGAAATGCGCCATGCCACAGAGCTGGTCCATCGCAGCAAGACACATGCCGACGACCTTGCCAAATGGCCCTACACAGACGAGCCCGACTTTTACCTCCCCATGCTGAGAACAGCCATCACGGTGCCTGGATTAGACGCCAACCAGCTATTAAAGGAGATGGACAAGAAGGGCGTCAAATACAACCAAGGCGTCTGGGAGGCCGTTCTATCCAAACTAGCTATTGAAGGAGACGAGCAAGGTATCCGACGATTGTTCAACAAGTATACCATGACACGATTCGAGAACGAAGGCAAGATTCCTGTTCCCGTCCGCGAGTCTACGCCTGTGGTCCCCTTCCCCACTGCGCCCTACAGCCAACTGGACATGAAGTTCATTGATGTGTACATTTGCTCGCTGCTAGACTCGCAGGACGTTTCGCTCGTGTTTGACGTGTTGCGCACGCTGAGCAACCAGACAAGCGCGATTGGCATCTCCCGTCAAACGCTGCAAGGCGTGGTGAAATTGGCAAAGCAGGAGAAGTCCACAGACGACCTCAAATGGCTCAGAGACGAGGTCCTGCCAAAGGTGACACACCAAAACAAGTTTCTGAGAGTCTTGAAGAAGGGCATAGACAATGTAATTAATTAAAATGTAGCAATAAAACAATGGTTTAGCCATAAACACGATGTTGTGCGTGTAACTGAGACATTCCCATTGAGCTTTAAAACCCTCAGCCAACAAATCTGCACTTCCTTTTCCTCTTCTCTTTTTCCCCTTTTCCTTGCTTCTTTATACAACCTCTTTTTGCAAGAGACTTGCCTTATAGCAGAACCTCGGGTACAGTGTCTGCATGCTTCAAGCGCTCATCGCCCATAGTAACACTAGCGTTAGATATAAACACGTGGAAATTCAGGCTCTATCATCATGGCCACAACAGCAACCTCCTCACAAATATCCTCGCCCAGGATATCTCAACAAACAGCGACCTCCTCAGTAGCATCCAGCAATGTGTTTGTCATTAATGCGCTCGAAAAAGTAGCAGCGGCAAGAGAGGCAAGGCGCAACAAGGCCTTGAAAGAAGCTGTGGATACAGCACTCAGTAAGGCGACATGCTTCTGGCTATTGTTGTCATGTCACTCATACTTTTGTGCTGCTGTGTAGAAATGCTCAAAGACAATGAACCCCCACCACAAGGACAGACTCGGTAAAATGAAGCACAGCTCAAAGAGGGGGGTTGCTCGTATAGAGGACTAATCGTTCAATAGCTCATCCGTCATTCTCACTGCACTGCAGACAGCGATTGATACTCGCTCAGCTAATTTAATGACGATATCTTTGGATTGTCTTGGCAAATTCATCACCTACAACTATGTCGCTGATATGGAAGATGAAGTAGCACAGACACAGGTCATGGAGAAGGTGGTGGATGGCATATGTGATTGCTTCATTGGCGAGGAGACGGACAAGAAGGTGCAGCTGCAAATTATCAAGGTAAGCCCACGATGGTCAGGCAGCAGGGTCTTGATCAAGTGCTAAGCGAGACCTTTTTTCTGGTGTGTTTAGGCATTGCTGGACGCCGTCTACTCGACCAGCAACCCGCTTCATTTATCAGCCTTGTTAAAAGCCGTGCGCACCACCTACAACATCTTTCTGCTTTCTCGAAACAACGACAACCAGAATGTAGCTCAAATTACCATGACGCAGATGGTTGATCACATCTTTCGAAGAGTGAAATCCAATCCCAATGTTCATGTTGCACCAAAGGAAAAGGACAGCGAGTCTATTCACAGCGTAAAGTCAGCATCACAAGCACATGAAAACGAAAAAGAGCCAGCAGAAGCAGCAACAGCAGAGGATCAAGAGACAAAAGCCGATGCAGATCAAGGCAAGGAGGAGACAGACGCAGCAGCAGCACAGACGAACAGCAGCACTGCGACGCCCGCAGTGACCAATGCGCCTCATGAAACAGACGAAGATTCAGCTGCTTATCAACAGCAGATTATTGTCGAGGCAAACATGGCTCGTACTGAAATGGACCACAAGCTGCCCAGCGGTAAATCCAAAGACAACTACGAGGACTTCCTGAACGATACGGCCAATGTGTTTCGAGAGGAAAACAACGCAGCATCGACGCTATCTGCCGCCAACACCCACCATCTCACCACGGTGCCTACCCACGAAACAACGTAAGATCCTGTGTAGAGAGTGTCATGGTCCATGTGAGCTAACAGCTTGGTAGTGGAGCATCTGAAGGAAGAGGTTCATTTGAAAACGAGGGCATCCAAAACGGAGAGTCAGAGACGGACGCAGATCTTTACATCAAGGATGCCATCCTGGTATTCAGAGCTCTTTGTAAGCTGTCCAAAAAGTCGATTCAGTCTGAATGGTAAAAGGAGTAAGAAACAAACAAGTGTCACTGATTCTGACAACAACAACGTAGGGGCAACGATATGAGATCTTACTCGATGCGATCCAAACTGCTTTCCTTGCACTTGATTCTCACCATCATGATGTCGCACATGGACGTCTTTACCTCTGAAGATGTGTATTTCTCTGCTGCTGTCAGCGATCCCAGCGGCCACCGAGCCAACCCCTTCATCCTGGAAGTCAAGCAGTATCTGTGTCCCAGCTTGGGCCGCAACGCATTTTCTGTGGTGCCCCAAGTGTTTGACATCACGCATGAAATCCTGTGGCGAGTGGTGCAGGGCTTGCGTGTCTACCTCAAGAACGAAATCGAGATTTTCCTCAAGGAGATTGTGCTGCGTATCCTGGAAATGCGCAATGCCTCGAACCAGCAAAAGTTTTCGCTGCTGAAGGGTGTCTTGCGCATCTGCGAGGATCCTCAGACACTGGTGGACGTCTACCTGAACTATGACTGTGATCGCGAGGCGCTTGACAACATCTACGAGCGTCTGGTCAATGTCCTGTCCAAGATCACCACTTCGCACAACCAGCCCACCAACGGCAAGGACTACGACAATCATCCGGATCCCATCTCCAGCGTCCACGCCGGCGGTCATGCGCATTCTTCGGTTGTGATTCCTCCTCCCCTGACCACGGCCACCATCTTGAACAGCGACAAGCAAAATGCGCAAATCGCCATGCCTGAATCCGCCATTCGCTTCAAATCCCTGGAATGCTTGGTGGCCGTCTTGCGCTCCCTGGTAGGCTGGTACTCCAACAACTCTGTCAGTATCACGGCGGGTGACAGGGCCAGCAAGAAGGACGACGATACACCCCGCGCCAGCGAAGACCATTCCATCACACACCACGCTAACGTCTCTAGCTCTCGTCTCGCGTCGCCTTCTGCCAACGGCTCATCCACTGCGCTCAACACAGGCAGCAGCTCTCGCCTGGACGACCCTGAAGAGTTTGAAAACCTCAAGCATCGCAAGCAGTTGTTGCAAGAAGGCGTGCGTCAGTTCAACTGGAAGCCCAAGAAGGGTCTTGCCGTGCTATCCAACAATGGTTTTCTCAACCTGCAAGATCCCCGCAGCGTCGCTTCCTTCTTGCTGACCACGGAGGGTCTGAACAAGACACAAATTGGCGAATATCTGGGTGAAGGTGATCCTGAAAACATTGCGATTATGCACGCCTTTGTGGACGAGATGGATTTCACCGACATGAAGTTTACTGAAGCACTGCGCTTCTTCCTTCAGGCGTTCCGTTTGCCTGGTGAGGGCCAAAAGATTGATCGCTTTATGCTAAAGTTCGCTGAACGCTATGTGCACGGTAACCCTGGCGCCTTTGCCAATGCAGAGACGGCTTACGTACTCGCTTACTCTGTCATCATGCTCAACACGGATCTCCACAGCCCCCACGTCAAGCGCAGAATGACATTGGAGGATTTCATCAAGAACAACCGTGGTATTGATGATGGCAACGACATTCCTCGCGAGATCTTGGAGGCCAACTTCGAGGAAATCCAAAACAACGAAATCAAGATGAAGGACGAAGTGGAGGCTGCCAATGAAGCTGCGTTGGTAGCCACGCCTGGTGCTGCTGGTGTGTTGGGCATGGCCGGCATTCAGAACGCTCTCGTCAATGCTGGTATTGCGCGCGATGTGCGTCGTGAAGCGTACCAAGCTGCTACCGAGGAAATGGGGTCCAAGACAGAGGCCATGTTCCGCAGTATGCTGGCCAGCCGTCGACGTGCGGGCGAGAACGACACCATCACCTTTTACAGCGCGTCTCATGTGGAGCATGTGCGCCCCATGTTTGAAGTCGCTTGGATGGCCTTTTTGGCTGGTATCTCGGGTCCGCTCCAAGAGTCGGATGATTTGGCTACTGTCAGCCTGTGTCTGGAGGGTTTCAAGAACGCCATTCGTATCATCTGTCTGTTCCACACGGTGCAGTCTGAGGACGTGGATCTGCAGCGCGACGCCTTTGTCACCACGCTGACCAAGTTTACCTTCTTGACCAACCTCAACGAGATGAAGCCCAAGAACGTAGAAGCCATCAAGACCTTGCTGGAAGTCGCTGCTGTGGATGGCAACTACCTCAAGGGGTCGTGGAAGGAGATTCTGTCTACCGTCAGCCAGCTGGAGCGCTTCCAGCTGATTACCAGTGGCATGGATGCCGGTGCTGGCCCCATGGCCGAACCCACCAAACGACCGGTCAAGGCGTCCATGGACATGGGCCGTCGCACCTCTACCATGGGAGGCCGTGGCCGCAACTCCAACGCATCCCGCTCCAACACGCAACTCTCGCTGACAGAGGAGGTCACCTCTGCCAGTTCATCGCAGTCTCTGGTGCTTGCTGTGGACAGACTGTTCACATCCACCGTCAACTTGAACGGGGAGGCCATTGTCGATTTTGTGCGCGCACTCTGTGAGACGTCGTGGGAGGAGATTGTCAACTCGGCTCATATGGAGCATCCCCGCATGTACAGTCTGCAGAAACTGGTCGAGATTTCCTACTACAACATGAACCGTATCCGTATGGAGTGGTCCAACATTTGGGCCATCCTGGGTGATTACTACAACAAGGTGGGCTGTCAGTCCAACTTTAACGTCGCCTTCTTTGCGCTGGATTCCCTGCGCCAATTGGCCATGAAGTTTTTGGAAAAGGAGGAGCTGCCCCACTTTAAGTTTCAAAAGGACTTCCTCATGCCCTTCCGCGAGGTGCTTGCCAACAACCCGGATGTCGCCATCAAGGACATGGTGCTGCGTTGTTTGTCACAAATGATCCAGGCGAGACCCCATCACTTGCGATCCGGCTGGAAGACCATGTTGTCTGTGTTTGCGACGGGTGCTTGCGAGTCGTCAGAGTCCATCGTGCACATGACATTTGACATTGTCCGCAGTGTGACCAACGAGCGCTTTGGCGACATTGTAGCGAACGGCACCTTCCCCGACTACATCTCGTGCTTGGTCGAGTTCTCCAAGAACCAAAAGTTCCAAAAGATCAGTCTGCCTGCTCTCGACATGATCAAGGGCACGATTCCCAAGATGATTGAAATCGCCAACAAGAGCACGCCGCTGGAAATCAACGACGCCCACGCCTTGACCGCCTCCACGATGCAAGCCTCGGGCGATGACTTTTTGATCAAGTTTTGGTTTGCGGTGCTGTACGGCTTGAAGGAAGTCGTGATGCAAAGCGATGATGTTGAAGTGCGTAAGCGTGCCTTGGTGTATCTGTTTGAGACGCTCAAGAAGCACGGCTCGTCATTTACCCCTGAATTCTGGACAACAGTGTCTCGCCAAATCGTGTTCCCCCTGTTTGACGATCTCAAGAGCGGAGGAGACAGACGCAAGATGACACCAGAGGACTTGAGCGTGTGGCTGTCTACCACCATGATTGAGGCGCTCCGCAACGTGGTTGATTTGTATACCTACTACTTTGATAATATGAAGGACATGATGCGCCATGTATTGGGTCTCTTTAGCATGTGTATCACGCAAGGTAACAAACAATCTGATCTGACTGTGCTTATATATATACTCACTGTGCGTCCGTACTAGATAACGACACACTGGCACATATTGGCTGCGAATGTCTTGACCAGTACATTGAAGCCAATGTCGAAAAGTTTGACAACAGCTGCTGGGATCTAGTGACAGAGACATTTATTGCACTGTTTGAAAATACCACAGCCAATGGATTGTTTGACGATACAGCAGACTTGGTGGAAAAGGTGAAATCACTGAACGACCGACAACAGCAGCAATCACCGTCGCAACAGCAACAAGACGACGCCTCTTTGGACATTGAAGTCAGTGAAGAGCGCCAAAGAAACTTCCAGCAAGTCATCATCAAGTGTGTCTTGCAGCTCATGCTAATCCAAACAGTAAACGATTTGTTGGCCAAGGATGCCGTCTATTCTGCTTATCCAGCTACACACCTGATGACCTTGATGGGCTGTCTTGGCCGCTCATTCCACTTTGCTAAAAAGTTCAACATTGACAATGATCTCAGAATGGCACTCTTCAGATTCGGTAGGTGGAGGTGCCAGAATGGCTATCAACGCGTCAGGCTAGTACTTACATGTTGCTCTTGTAGGCTTTATGAAACAGCTGCCCAATTTGCTCAAGCAAGAAACATCAAGCGGTGGCTGCTACGTGTCGGTGCTGATGAGAATGTATGCTAATTTGGAAAACATCAACGACAGAGACGATAAGCGCGAAGAGATTGAAAAGATTTTAATACCGTAAGTGCATTATACGTGTTTTGGGGTTGTAGGCGCGCCATCTAACAGCATCCACACACAAGACTCTGCAATGAGATTTTCACACTGTACGCTGAGCTCGATCATGAAACCAAACCCAAGAACATTGCCGCATGGACGCCAGTGGTTGTGAATATCCTGAACGGCCTAGCACAGTTGCAAGACGAGGATTTCCTCAGACATGTGCCTCGCTTCTATCTGCCTTCTGTCGAGCTGTTGGGACAGGAGAGCCTTCTACCGGAAATTCGAATGGCTTTGCGCACATTATTAATTCGTGTGGGTACCTCATACCACATCACCAAGCAATAGAATATAAACAAAAATTCGCATTTAGAATACGGATAATTTGCCTTTTTCAGTGTGTGAAATTGATTTCCTTTTACGCATTTAATTCTCCTTTTGGTATATCTGATGTTGTTTTTATATTATAACGATTTACCGAAGATGAGGCTGACTGACTTGTTCCTCTTTCTTCTTCTTCTTCTTCTTGCTCAACACATTTCCTCAACATGACTAGTCAACAACACGAGACAGCTGCACCCATCACGAAAAAGAAGCCAACCAAAACAACACATGTGCCTACTGCCTGCGTAAGTATTCGAGACCCTTAATGTCGATAGAACCCGGGTATTGATTTGCTTCGACGTAGATCAATTGCAAGAAAGCACACTTGGCCTGTGATTGTAAGTGCCAGATGCCGCGCAAACCAAATCAGACTGTCCTAACCACATGCCATAGTATCGCGACCCTGCAAACGGTGCTCTACGCTAGGTAAATCAGACAGCTGCATTGACATCAAACACAAGAAGCGGGGAAGACCAAAGTTAACGTCCATCAAGAAGTGGCAACAGGCAACCACCCTGACTGTAAATAAACCATACCAATCGACTGCACCCATCGCGTCCTCGTCGCTGCCATCGACGCCAACGCCATTTGTGCCCTTGCACGCATCGCCCACCTTGTTTTCATCGCCCATCAGCTCGTTCAAAATGACGGCATCCAGAGAACTGGCCAAGGAGGAGCAAAGATCACCCAAAGAAATGATGACGGTAAGTTTGCTGCTTTCTTTGCCGCATGATGGAGGGCACTCACCCTGTTGACTGCCGTAGATGTTTCTATCCATGGATCTATGCTGTGCGCGCATTTCAGACGAATCCATGCAATTTCTCGGCACAAATCCCACACAAATGGGACATTGTTCCTTTTACGACATTATACACCCTGAATCATCAGAAACTCTATCGCGGCTCCACAGAATTCTTCTAGACAATTGCCACCGTCATGTAGCACAGCCTATATCATTCAAGCCAGCGAGCTCCGAAACGTTCCTGACGACATCAGCTGCTCAACTTTTATCCATTGCAAACGGATCCCAAACTATCAAGGAAACTCTTAGATTCAAATCATCCTCGTCGTTGTTTGAGTGTCGATTCTACTTGGGAGGCGGCTTTGGTGGTGATTTGTTTGTATCCAACTCGTTGGATCAGCTATACATGGTGTGTTTGGTCACTAGAAAGCCTGCAGTCGCACTACTGCCACCACCACCACCAGCATTACAGCCAATGACGATGATGGACAGTATACCTGATTATCAGTCTCTACTCAACAATTCCGACTTGATGTCTTTGGTAAGAAACACGCACGCATCCATGCAAAGTAATGACATACAGATGCTAACTTGATGTCTATACTAGTACCATGATACACCCACCAATGATAGCGACACCATTCAGCTAGTGAACAACTTGTGCGAGGCCATCATGTCGCCAACGCATTCCATGGAACAGTCCGCAGTGACTCACACGAACGGGTATCATAGCAGTAGCAGCTGCAGCAGCGAGGACGGAGATCATCATCGCCATCCTCCTCACCCTCATCCATATCAAGCTCACCACCACCATCCAACTGCAAGCCCTAGCGCAAGCCCTGCTACTCCTCCCACAGCCATTCAATTGCATCCTCCTCAGCAAACGTATGCCAATGTACTACTAAACGATTTCCTGGAGAAACCAATGGATGACCTCGTTGGGGATCTTCTACATGATAACGTAAGCAACATCTATTGTGAGTGGGAAAAACCCGGTGCACTAAACTTTATATGTTTTCTGTTTTCAATAGAATCCTTATTGGCTTGGATAATCTGCTTAAAAAAAAAGAATCCCACCACCACCCTCACCAAACTCATGAAAATGTCTTTTTGTGCATGTGTAAATAATGCTGGTCCCCTATATCTTATCATTAATTTCTCTTATTGTATGTCCTCTTTTATGCGTATTTTATTTCATCATGTATAATAAACCCCCTGCTCTTGAACATTGACATGCGATGGACTTGACAGATGTACCATTTCATCGGCTCGAATGGGAGGGATACTAAATTAAATCATGTACCACATCAACGCAAACCAGGGAACCTCCCATTGGTATACGCAAATGGCGCTAGTGCAAGTTTTCCCCACAAATTATAAATCATAACATGGGGAAGTTGGTTTGAGCTATACCGTCGTTGTCCAGACATCTTCAAACTTGTCTGGCTTGTCTGGATATAACTGTTGCTATTCTAAAAGCTGTTTAACGTAATGTATATGTCTCTCAGAATATACATCATGTCTATAGTGGCAAGATTCAAATCATATACTCTTTTTCTATTTATTTGAAAATTTAAAATAATAATTAAGATACCATGGAGGATGATCTAGTAGAAAAAAATGGCTGCAGAACCGGGGCTCTCAAATTCAAGAGCCTGATATGGAATGAGCGGGCTGATGTGTCACCATGATGCCTTGATATACATGCTATAGCTTAGGCGCGTGTACAGGCAATTGTAGCTATGTGAATCTACTAGTTGTACTTTGAATCTGATGTACTATAGTCATAAAGAAGACAATACTTTTGCAGCTTGTCCATTCTATGGCTCCATGCATTCCAGATCTGTCAAGTTTTGCATGCTTTGAGTTGTAAAGGTAACGCAAGTACAGTATAATGCTTGCCCTGTTTGCTAGGAAAGGCACGAAACGTTTGACAGAGATTTACGCAAAACGCAGATAAACAATTTCTGCCGTTTTTATTCAATTCTAACCTCTCAGTCTCATCATATGTAAAGTATTTGCTCAAGAGAGCTTTAAAGCAACACGTTATACAAGAATCCACCACCTGAAAAGACGACGGATACAGTAGATACATATCAAGAATATACAGTACCTAACATGCGCGCAATTTTTGATACTGATGTTTTCTGACAAATGTCTTATGTTATGTGGTTCTTGTATTTCCATGATTGCAGGATATTATGGCTGAATAATTGCTTCCGTTCTGTGCATCTTGAAGCAGAGTATCATATATCCATGGCAAATGTTGAGATGCAAAGGTCATTGCTTAGTATCATATACATATGATAGAATTTGCTAAAAGGTGCATAGCTATTCCATCTTTCAAAGACGTTGACCATGTGCTTCCATTTGTTTTGACTTGATCATTCATGTTTGAATCCCACCATTTGATATATCCAAGCTTCGCTTTACCAGGAAACGCTCTTCTGATCTGCATAAACTAACCAAGTATGACTACTTGAAGACACTCGTAAAACGTGTCTTCACCTATTTGTTTGTCAATAATCAAGTACTGCGCTTGAAATACGTGGTATCCAGCAATGTAAGGCAGGCAAATACACCCATCGTACACAGCATACAGCTGTAGCATGCATTGGATTTGCTTTTGTAATCAGAAACTCGGTGTGTTTGGCAGCAGCAAACACTTCTTACATGAAGATGTACGAATTGCGAAAAAAAAAAAGAGAGTTTTATTCATTGATGCATTAGCGTTTACAGTTTGAAAGCAAGTATAAAGAAAAAAAGTTGGTATTGTAGTATGAAGCGAGATATGAAGTTTGCAATAAAGGAGGTATAGTTATTTTTTTGTGTGTAGTTTTTGATTTTGTTGATACATAAATCTGCAGCGAGGAAAAAAATAATAGGTATAAGCTTAAGCGGCCGGCGCACTGTGGCCTATAATCAGTCCACCAAAGATCAGATCTTCCTCATTTGCGCTTGCTAATGTAGATGTGATCTCAGGGGAGAGTAAGCATTCTCGTACAATCAACAGTCGTAGTCTCTCATGGGAATTTCGACAGCCAGCTAAACGCAAAAAGGTTAATTTCTTATCGGAACACCACACACACAAGGCAACTTACCTAAAGCAGCACGCTCAAAGTATCTCATGGCTTTCTGCAAATCAACCTCACAGCCTAGGCCACGCTCATAGCAGTTGGCCAAATGGTATTGCCCTGAAATGTTGTCATTTTCAGCAGCCTTTTCAAAAAGTTGGAAAGCAGCCTCCAGGTCCTTCTCTACACCCAATCCACTCTGCAAATGCATGCCAAGCTTGTCCTGTGCACGTGCATGATTTTGAGCACTCGCTTTGCGATACCAGTAAACAGCATGTTCGTTGCTCTGAGTAACTCCAATACCATTTGCGTAACAAAACCCGAGGTTACATTGAGCCCAAGGGTTGTTTTGCTTTGCAGACTTCATATAATAAAAGGCAGCCTTTTGAGGGTTCTTCTTGACACCAATCCCCTCTTCGTAGCAGAAACCCAATGAGTTTTGAGCCAGGGCGTTTCCATTTTCGCTTGATTTGCGGAACCATTTGCAAGCTTCCTCTTCGTTTTTAGGGACGCCAATGCCGTTTCTATAACAATAGCCCAAGGACAACTGGGCAGGTGGATGGTTCTCTTGAGCACTGAGATAGTACCAAAAGAAGCTCTCTTGCTCATTGACAGGCACACCAATGCCGTTTTGGAAGCAATAGCCCAAAGAGTGGTACGCAAATATGTTGCCTCTTTCTGACGAGCGCTTGTACCATACGATTGCCTTGCTTTCATCTCGATCCACGCCGATACCATTCTGGTAGCAGAAGCCAAGATTGTGTTGCGCACGAGCGTGACCCTGGAGAGCCGCCTTCTTGTACCAATAAGCGCTGAGGGCTGCGTCCTTGGGTACGCCAATGCCATTTTGATAGCAGTAGCCCAAATTGCACTGAGCCCAAGGGTATCCTTGTTCGGCAGAAAGCTGGTATAATCTAGCGGCTTCGTCAAAGTCTTCTTCTACACCGATACCATCTTCGTAGCAATATCCAAGCGAGTTTTGTCCAAATGCATTGCCTTGCTCAGCTGCCATTCTGTAGTAGCGAACAGCTTCTACTGGATCTTTCTCGACTCCGATACCATCCTCGTAGCAATAGCCAATGTTGTAAATGGCCACCGTTTCACCTTGAGCAGCTGCCAAACGATAATAGTCCATTGCAATCTTTTCGTCTTTTTCCACACCAAACCCTTCGCCGTAGCAATAGCCCAAGATGCCCTGACCACGAGCATTGCCTTGATCTGCACTTGCCTTGTACCATCGGAAAGCAGCATGTTCATCTTTAGGCACAGATATGCCATCATGATAACAAACACCGAGTGCATACTGAGCAGCAGAGTCATTGCTGATCGATGCTGCTTCTACGATCCACTGAATTGCGTTGGGCTTGTGTCTGATGCGTTCAGTCCACTCTTCTGCTTCGGAGCGGTCAATCTTTACATTGGGTCTGCCATACTTTCTCAGGAACGCCAATCTGGCAATACTGAGGCCGTCGTTCTTCTTTGCTGCCTGTATATAGTGGTATTCTGACTGCACAAAGTCGGTTTCGACACCCATGCCAAACTCGTAGCAGAATCCCAGTACGCCCTCTGCTTTAGGGTTGCCTAATGCCATTGCCTTTTCAAGGTAAGCAACTGCCAGCTTTTGTGATTTCTGATATCCGTTCCTTCCAAACAAGTAGCTGTTTCCTCTCTTGAAAAGCCAGGCAGACGACGAGTTGTCTAGCATGGAGTCGATGGTTGCGTCTGAAGATGTGCTGCTGGACGAGGAGCTTGTTGTAGGTAGGCTGGAAGCTGAGGTATTGAAGTACAGTTGTGTCGGCCGCTGTTTTGAAGATATCCTCTGTTTATGACCATTTAGCTTTGAAAAGACAGACTTGGACCTTGAGAATAGGCTTAGAAATGGTATTGATGAGGGCATGATGTGTATGAAATGAAGAAGAAGAAGAAGAAGAAAATCGGATGGGGGGCGACAACTGTATGTACTGGAACCCGTCACTCAATGCCACCTGCTATTTATATACGGCTTTAATAAGATGTTCTTGTACCTCCTCTCATTTACCAAACGCAAATAAACTAATAAATGGCTGATTATTATTAAAACAAAAAACTTTCAAATATAGACAGGAGTCCCTTTATTTTCATATACACAAATCGTTCGGGTGCATCCCCTTAAATTTTCCACAGTAGTCTAAATCGCACTATACAGAATTAGAAGACATCTATCTGCATTTGCCTTTTTTCGATCATTGATACACAGAGATATCACACCCTATTTTCTCTTGGCAATTACAAACTCCTTCATGAGCTATTATCGTCGGATGTTGCTGATTCAAGAAACCTTACCTATTAGAGAGATTGCTTTAAATTGCTTGGATTGTAGAAATTTTTAAGGGGAACATGACCCACTAAATTGTTATGGTGTCAAATGCTTGGACTTCTGCGAGTTAAAAGATTTGTATTCCAACCCGTTAGCCTTGGATCAAATAATAAACACTCGCCCAAAAAAACAGGAGATGGGTGATCACGAGTTTGTGCGTGTGTATTCTGCTGTATTCGGTGTGATGTCTGCGTTTTGGTCTCGATAACATGCACAACCTGGACAAACAAATGTCATTTGCTCATGCCAAATTGCATGTTGAACAGACATTGGAAGCCAGTTTTGCCTTTTTGATTGCTGATCTTTGAGCAATGATGGATCAAATGATCAGGACATCTTTTTCAAGCTTGACTGGATTTATAACTCTTGGGATACAATGGCGGAATGGCTCTAATTTACTACTCCATGTCACGTACGGTCGCTCCTATCATAGTGAGATTGCGCTTCTAGAGATCTAAAAAGGCTTCTAATGCTAGAAATTACAGCCCAAATACGTCCGGATTTTGCTGTGATTTGCATAGTAGTGGGCAGTAAAAGAGTAGTGCAGCTATGCTACCCGCCCTTATATGAATTGTTTACATTGCAACAGACAAAGGATTACTTGATATATGTACATACTGACTATTAGCACTGCTATCTTTAGCTATATATTACACTGGGTTCTTCCCAATAGGCCAAGAGTACAAACTGTGTAAGGCGCTCAAAAAGCAGCATACATATTGAAATGTAAACTATGAAATGTCCCTTTATTGTAATAATGAATGCCTGATCTCTTTGCAGATGATGTGATGTGAAGCAAGACTAAACGATGCCATGAACTCGTGCCAAGTGCCGTTTGAATATATTTCTCATAGCAAATGAGCGTTCGCATTGTGAACAATAATGATCAGAGTCGTCGGCGTTGATTATTGCATTAGGGTTGACGATAGAATAATGTTCCAATGGCATAAAATGGGCTATCCTGCAGTGCTGTCTGTAAAATTTCGCCTGTGTATACTTTCTTTTGCATGCACTACAGTAATAATCACGGTTGTATGGGTCTGGAAGCTGTTTATGGTTGGTTTTGCCTTTCAATGGAGGTAATCTCATTTGGTGCACCAGGCGAAGATGTCGGCGATATCTGCTTTTGGCAGAATACATCTTTTGACATGCATGGCAATAATTGTTGGGATCGTTGATATCTGGCTTCAATTCGCTTTGGCGTGGTGCTGATTTGAAAATAGAGTGTATCAGCTGCAAGTGCTTTTCGTATGTTTCGCTGCTTGCCATTATCTTCTTGCAGGAGTGACAATAAAAGTTGCTGGCGGCTGCATTTGGCAGAATGTTGTTTCGTTTTTGTTGTTCAATTTCTATTTTGTGAGCAAGAAAAAGATGCCAGCGATAATTTTGGATGGTAGATAAGCGCTTATCACAGGTTTGACAGTATGTAGTATCTGTCAAATTGCCGGAAGAAAATGTCTGATTTGCAAATTTGGCAGGATTCAATGGATGTACATAGCGACAATGGGCCCTGTAGTAGCTTCTACTTTTGTAAGTGAAATTGCATACTCCGCAATGACTGTTTGGATCATTGGGATCAGGAGCAATGCCAGGTTTTTGTGCTGTTCGATTATAAAGCTTCTTCAGAACCATGAAATGAACCCTTCGCAAGTGACATCTGTATGCATATTTGTTGCTGTAGCCTTTTTTGCATGATTTGCAATAAAAATCGGGATCGTACACGTCAGGTTCCTTATCCAGGTTCTTGACCATTGTAGTGCTATTGGCGATCTTGCTAATGTGGTTTGACTTTCGATGCTTCAGCACTGACTTGAGATTTGGGAGCCTCTGGTTGCAAATATCGCAGCTATAGTAGAAATCTTTTGAACCAAACTTGCCTAAAGCTAGCAATTTACGTTAGAAGGCATATCTATAAGCATATCAATTACCCTACCATGCTTTTTCAACATCGCGTTGTGGTCTTTTGCGTCTTCTTTCTTGATAGTGCGAGCAAGAGTGCTAGTTTTTGCGATTTTACTAATAGTAGATGATTGAGCATTGATGAGGGTAGGCTTGTATTCCTCCTGTTTAATGTTGCTTGGAAAGCTCTTCTTCCGGGGTCTCAGTTGCATTGTAAAGCGATTAAAGAAAAGAAGAGAACGCGCGTAAGATGCAGCAGACTATACCGCTTTAACTGCGTGGTAACTTTTTTCTCAAGCCACCTCAGGGCTCAGATTTAATCAAACACATTTCATGTTAGGTGGCATATCCTAGTCTCTCATTTCGCTGGACGTGTCACAGCTAACGGATGTATACACTCTATTATATCAACAGATATTCATTTACCTTTCAAACTAAGAGATGCTGAGCAAGTTGAATTTAAGTCTATAAACGCCAGTAGGCTTGCAATCAATGTATGGGATTTCCATTAGTTAGTTCTGTGGGCTGTGTTGCATCTCGCATTCGCATTCGCTCTCAGGCAAAAAATATCAGCAATTAAACCATCCAGACAGAAATAGATGTACGAAAAGCTATAAAGAGTGTTTACTTAAAGCTACTTTACTTTTTTAGATTGATATCCCCTTCATTTCCTTTTCAAAAACATCAATGGAATTCATCAAAATGCATTTTGCCAGCCAAAAAAACGTTGCTTCTCCGACGCGAGATTTTTCTCGAAATGGCAAAATTTTGTTCCAAAATCGAACTCGATCGTCTATTTTGGGAAAATTCACATAAGAAAGTGTGAAGATCATCCCATACATCCTTAAGCTTTCTAGGAGTGCTCTTCAAGGCGCATCCGATGGTGTAATTAAAAAAGAATGTTTTGAGTGACATGATTGAGCAATTTTAGAAAATACAAATCGAGGTTTTTGGCGAT
Source organism: Mucor lusitanicus (assembly GCA_010203745.1). Classification (NCBI taxonomy): domain Eukaryota; kingdom Fungi; phylum Mucoromycota; class Mucoromycetes; order Mucorales; family Mucoraceae; genus Mucor; species Mucor lusitanicus. The sequence goes on along the minus strand of JAAECE010000005.1, from coordinate 2,065,214 downwards.
TATGTCGAGATTTTACATATAAAGGTCTCACAAACAAAGTTCCAGAGTATTGCCCTGGATCAAGAAGAACATTTTGATCTGATATCATAACATAATAAAAGTCTTGAAAACTTCCCTCAAACCTGCCTAATTGGGAACCGGAGCTCAAAGCCTTTGCAAGACGTTCGAGCTATATACGCCATAGTGATTGTAAGGTGTGGCCATCCCAATCATGATTTACAACATCTCAATACAGCATTTTTTGATGAACCCCCCTCCCCACGTAGGTTGGTTTCTACCGAAGCGCAGCGTAGGTCAAGAAACCACCCGAAGTGGGGCAAAGCTCACGCCATAGTGATTGTAAGGTGTTGGCATCCAACTTCCTAATCATGATTTGCAACATCTCAACACAGCATTTTTTGATAACCCCCCCCCTCCCCACGTAGGTTGGTTTCTACCGAAGCGCAGCGTAGGTCAAGAAACCATCCAAAGTGGGGGAAGTTCACGCCATAATGATTGTAAGGTGTGGGCATCCAACTTCCTAATCATGATTTGCAACATCTTAACATAGCATCTTTTGATAAACCCCCAAAAAGGCCCGCGGCAGCGCGAGCCGCCTCCACGTAGGTTGGTTTCCACCGAAGCGCAGCGTAGGTCAGGAAGCCACCCGAAGTGGGGAAAGGCTCGTGTACCTTAGTAAAAGTCTTCATTTTCGTGGTCAAAAACGCAATTGTTTAATTTTGGACAAAAAGGATGAGGGGTACCTCATGCTTTTTCATCAAATTTTGAGGATCCAGAAAAATTTGTGCAAAGGTGCTGGACACTTGCTGGTAGATGAAAGCAATCGCTTGGTACTATTCTGGCGGTCTAAAACGGCTTCCATCCCAAGAAATTAGTGCTTAAATACATTGAAATTCTGCTGTGTTTTGCATACTTTTGCGTAGTTGGAGGCAATACAAGTATGATGTGTGCCCGCGCACGGTTTGATCTCATTGATACAAACGTGCTGCATCGTAGAGAGGTCAGATATAATAGCTATAGACGGTTTATAAAGACTATCAGTGGTAAAATTGAGAATACTTAAATTTAATCAAATTTGCATCTTCAATGACATATAGCCTAGTCATGATGTTTTGTATATGTCTATACCATAATCGACAAAATAGTATCGTATATACAACAGGAAGCGACGAGATGTGTAATACTTGAAGGGTACTAGTTACCAAGGAAAGGAACCACGCATGAGGAGGGAAAAGACTCCTCACTCAATAAAAACCCCAATTTCTTGCGATTGATCATAGTCTTCAACATGACTATAGGACACTACTACTGCACTTTTTAACTTTATTGAATGTTTCAAACATTGGCTGTCAAGCTTAAGCCTTCTCTTCCTCTTCTTCTCTGATGCTTAATGCATCCATGATCTTTTCTAGCATGCGGTTTCCGCCCAACAGCTTGATCTCCTCTCTTGCTTCGTTCTCCAAGACGGTCAGGAATCGACGGCAGTAGGCAAATGTGTTTGTCTTTTCCAATAATTGCAATGCAAATTGCTTGAGTTCAACCGAATTGCTTCGCTGCTTCAAGATGTTGGTCAATTGACGGTTGGTGGGATCCGCACGGATCGAATGGATGATGGGGAACGAGAATTTTCCTTCAGTCAAGTCTTCGCAAAAGCCCTTGTTATCAGCATACTAAGTGAATAGTAAATAGGATGAGATGACGACTCTTTCATGATAAAACGTGGATGCACGTATTACCTGCTTGGATTGTAGATTCATGTAGTCATCTCTCACTTGAAAGTGAATGCCAATCTTGTTGACAAGGCTTGTGTAATCACTGTGTCAAATGCTTGCGTCAGTATACCTTGACAGTAGATGGTAAGCGTGTAGGCACTTACATGGTAGATTGGCTTGCCTCTTGCATGAGTTTTACAGCCAATCTCAATAGACCACCCGTTTCTTTGAACGATGACGATTCAATATCAGGTTCTTTTCATCCTCCCCCACCCCCTCTTTTCGGCCATCTACTTACTGTCATTTACCATGTCAAGAAACTCTTGCTCTGTAGGACAAGTCAATGTGTCACGCCAAAAAAGCTCCATACCTATCACAACATTCAGTACACACATGCCTTGCTTTTTTCTTTCAGCATGAAACCTACCTTGGCCTCTGTGCAGGTTGATCAATTCCTCTAAAAAACACACACACATATCCTTTGTTAGTGTACAATGTATATGACCAGTGGATAAAAGCAACACCCACCTGTGTAAATAGTAATCATATTGGCCTTGTTGAGCTTTGCAATCTCGTTCAGCGCCAGGAAATAGACATAGTTGGCACAATTGATGGTTTGAGGGGTACCATAGATGTGATGAGCGGCAGGGACACCGCGACGCAAGACAGACTCATCCTCGACATCGTCAATGCTGCCATGGATTAGAAACGCAACCACAACACAACTGAACGACATGTCAACTTACAGCAAACTAGCGCTGTGCAGCATTTCAATGACTCGAGTGATGACAACCAAGTCGTCTTTGGGCACTTGCAACCAGGCATCAAAGGCTTCAATCATCTTGGCACGCACATCCTTACCTGGGTTGGAGACGAGATAATGGAATGGCTCCAGCAAGATCTGAGGGGGGGGGGAGGGAATCGGCATGAGGATATGGTATATATGAGGATAGTACAGATGGCACTTACGTCTTCTTGTGCTTTTTGAGCAGTCTCCATCTGATTGGGATCATGCTTACCGTAGGGCAGAATGGTTTGGATTTGCTTTGATTTGGTAGAGATGAAGCTGCTTTCTTGGATAGAGTTGGAGGATAGCATGGCGATAGTAATATCAAAAGAGAGAGAGAACGAGACAAGGAATAAAAGAAAAAAGGCCCAAGATAATCAAAGTGCCATCTTATTTATACTGGCAATCGATTGATCCGTCCCTCCGGATAGTATATCGTGCATAAACAGGATATTTTGTGTCTCGTATATACTAGTTACTCCTCAGCTAAGCAATTATTAAAAAAAAACAGGAGTAAGTTTACAACAAAAACAAACATGAACTAACTGAATATAATATATGTGTTTCTATAAGCTTGTTGTGTGTGTAATTTTATTCATTAGCAAATGTTACTAGGTTCTTGTTTTCAGCTACCAGGTCTCCCACCGTGTACAACACTTGGTCAATGGTGCCAGACACTGGTGCCTTGATAACGTGCTCCATCTTCATGGCCTCCAGGACAATCAATGTGTCCCCCTTATTGATGACTTGGCCTGGCTTGACAAACACCTGGGAAATTTTGCAGGGCATAGGAGTCTTTACAGAGCCGGCACCAAGATTCTCGCCACTGCCCAAAATGTAGTTTGGTGTTGGCAACTTGAATGTAGTGCGACCAAACTAAGCACAACAAGCGGGTGAGTACAACAGCAAAAACAAACAAACCAACATATGCCTTGGTCTTACCTCATCAAAAACAACAATATCTTGATCATGTAACACGACGTTGCTCTTGAGCGTCTTGCTATCAATCGAGGACACCATCAAGCCATCCTTGTCGAGATGGCTGTCCACAGCAGTGAATGTCTTGATGGATTCGTTGGTGGCAGCATCAACAACCTCCATGTCCACCAGGTCGGATTGTGCGCTGTTGGTGGACACAATCACCTTGTAAGGATGGTCGTTGGAGGTCACTGAGAACTCTCTGTGGTTGACGTTGTTGATGCGGAAGCTATCAGTTTGGGTGCTCCAGGGGCTGTAGGGATCTGCAATACAAAATAGAGGTTGATAAACACAATGAATGCTGTCGAATCGAGATGCACGTACCATGAGCGCTCTTCTTGATAGTCTCGATTTCCTTCAACCTGAGAGCACTAGCAGCCAAGGCCAAGGTGGTTGGGTCAGGGGCTCCTGCATCCTTGAAGAGGTCCTTTTCGTACTGTTGAATGAAGCCAGTCTCCACCTCGCCCTTGGTGAACTCGGGATGCTCAGCGACAGTCTTGATGAAGCTGATGTTGGTGTTCAAGCCAACAACCTGGTATTGCTCAAGGGCTCTGCGGAAGCGACGGAGAGCATCGTTACGGTTCTCGCCATGGACAATCAATTTGGAGATCATGGGGTCGTAGTGAACGCTGATTTGATCTCCTTGGATGAAGCCTGTCTCCAGACGGACATTCTCGCTGGGCAAGGGAGTGCGCACACTGAAGAGTGGTCCGGTATCAGGAAGGAAGTGGCTATAGCCAAACAAATGCTTGTTAGATCGAGGTATACACACTGCTACAAGAGAAACTTACTTGGAGGGGTTCTCAGCATAGACACGAGCTTCAAAGGCATGGCCATGCAATCTGAGCTCATCCTGTCTCATCAAAAGGGGGTTGCCTGCAGCGACCTCCAATTGCCAGCGAACCAAATCGGTCTTGGTGACCATTTCAGTAACGGGATGCTCCACCTGCAGACGCGTGTTCATCTCCATAAAGTAGAATTGCTTGTCGACATTGTCCATGATGAACTCGACGGTACCGGCGTTCTCGTAGTTGACGGCGCGAGCAGCAGCGACAGCCTTGGCGCCCAATTCGGCACGCAGCTCTTCAGTCAGGCCAGGGGCAGGGGCCTCTTCAATGACCTTTTGATGGCGTCTCTGGACCGAGCAATCGCGCTCAAACAAGTGGACGACGTTGTCGTGCTTGTCGGCAAACACCTGGACTTCGACGTGGCGAGGACGCTCCAGGTACTTTTCGACCAGCACCTTGTCGTCGCCAAAGGACTTGATGGACTCGCGCTTGGAAGACTCGAGCATCTCTTCAAACTCAGAGGGAGATCGCACGATACGCATACCTTTGCCTCCGCCGCCCTTGATGGCCTTGATCAAGACGGGATAGCCAATCTTCTCGGCCTGGTCCTTGAGGAACCCGACGTCTTGGTTTTCGCCGTGGTAGCCTGGAACGACAGGGACACCGGCGTCTTGCATGATGAATTTAGACTCACTGAGGGGTTACATCAAAAAAAGAAGAAGTGTGAGAAAAAAATTGTAAATGATCGTGGGATAACAAAATTTACCTTTTAGAACCCATGGAACGCATGGCATCGCCAGAGGGGCCGATAAACGCAATGTTGGAGGCCTTGACGATGTCTGCAAAATCAGCGTTTTCCGACAGGAAGCCATAGCCAGGATGAATGGCCTGAGATCCGGTCATTTTGGCGACATTCATAATCTTGTCGATGCAGAGATAACTCTCAGCAGAGGCAGCGGGGCCAATCAGATAAGCTTCATCGGCCTACACAACAGCATGTTTGAGAAAACTATATATGCCACGTCTGCATTGCGCTTGTTACCATTTTGACATGCTGGGCATTGGCATCGGGCTCACTGTACACGGCGACCGTCTTGATGCCCAATTCCTTGGCCGTTCTCATGACGCGAATGGCGATTTCACCTCTGTCATGGAGCAAAAACAAGTGGAGATCAATATCCTTGCCTGATCCGCACATCAGCAGCTTACCTGTTGGCGATCAAGATCTTTTCAAACAAGGGGTTGCGGTCTAAGCATAGAGATGCTGATCAGCCTCTCTCTCTCTCTTCCCCCACTCCAATCCCGCTTTCCTGGTACTCACCTCTCATGACGTTGGAAGTGTGGAGGCTTCTGACGGCAGCGGAGTCCTTGACGCCGTGGCATCGGTAGGGTCTCAGCACAGCCTTGGTAGTGTAGACTGCCAATGTCGACAATCGTGTGTGAAGTTGGAGCATCTTTTGTTAGTATAAGAAGAAGGAAGAAAAGCAAAGGCCTCGAGAAAAAGGGGAAGCCAAATTTATTAATTTTACCACACACTGTATCCGTGGGAAAAAACTTGTGAAAGATCCCAAATATCAATCTCTCTTTTGTCGTAGTAGCGTAATGTGTGTGGCAACGATGGTCGTTCAAAGGTGACGCATAAACTTTTTGTGCCAATTTCCAGGCTTGGGATTTCCAGGCTAGTGGACCTGAAGAGCAGCGATCGTCTCGAATGGCATTATGCCATCCCAGCACACAGATCGTCGCCTGAAGCTGCTTTTCAAGGCACCATCCACGCAGCGAGGTTGCTCCATACTACGACTGGATCCGATTATATCATCTCTGGCAATTTTTCCCATCATCTCCACATATTCAATTCCAGTCTATATGGAGACTATTGCAACAAGTCAATGTAGTTCAAATCAAGGTTTATTTCAGTAGATATAGAGACTGTAGCAAAGCATTTATTTCTTGCCAGACTTCTTGATACCACCACCGACTATCAGCGCCAAAATGATTTGATTAGTAAAGCAGGCCACACTCTAACATTCCATGGCGATCAACTTACGCAAAGGACCCTTTCCAGATGCCTTTTGTTGCATTTCCTTCAACTTCTTGGCCTCTTCCATCTTCTTCTTCTTGAAGGCAAGATCCTCCTGCAAAATTCCACCAAGTTGAGAACCACCACACATCAGACAGCATTTGAAGCAAAACCACTTACCTCATCTTCAAAGTTCTCGGCCTTCTTGGGCTTCTTGAGAGGCTTGAGTTTACCACCTTTTTCAGTGACGCATCAGCATACAGCATGCTATACACTGTCCATGATTGTCAACCTACCTTGTCTACCAGACATTTTTATGAAATTTAGTGCAAAGTATAAATGAGGCTTTTCACCATTGCATCCATTGCTTTATAAAAAAAAACTTTTCTCTCCACCTGATGATCATTAATCTTCCGATCAGTGCGTCACCTAGTTGATTCGATAATAGGCAAAGCCAACAAGAAGCAAGAGCTCATCAATGCATAGTAAAAGAGATGGGTTTACTTGTGTGGCTGCTCACCAGACAATCTGTTTAGCTTGTAATACGTCGTATTGGACTTTATACAGAGCACTGAAGAGTAGAAAAGCGCTTTAAACATCCTCAGCTTACAATGCAATATTCATATTCGAGGCATTTAGCCATCTTTCTTGCAGTAAGTGATAATAATGTCAATATCTTGGACGTAGACTCTATTTAAGCAGTAAAGAATGAGCTCGAAAACATGTGAGTGTGGATCAGTAGACTCAAATGCATGCACAGGGCGATAGTTTGAGTGTTGAATGCACTAATGATGCCCAAATGTCAAGCAGATGACATTACATGTAGAAGATAATGGACCCCATAAGGTCAGTTCCATGCTCAAATCAATACTAGCAACCTCTCTATGAAATGTGGCATATTCAAAGGACAATCAACCCAATCGCTTATAACAATGCTACTATGCGAGATCAAACAACTGCTACTACTGGCAATTAGACGCTTTATCTAGTCACCCACTGCAGTGACTTGCGCGCGAGTCTTGATCGGGTGCAATTAATTCATGTTGAACACATTGTCCTTTTTGCTCTGTCCATCAACTTATTATTCCAAGCTATATCATGGTGCTTCCTCCCAGCAACAGCTCACGGTTGTCAGCTTTGAAAAATGCTAGACACAATGCAACGAAAACGAAACAAAACGGTATAGCCGACTTTTTAAAGAAGGGCCAGCCCATTGTCCCTGCGCAACATCAACATCACCGAACTTCACGTCCTTCCACATCGCAGCCACTGAAGCAGCCGCCGCCAGCATCATCGCAACAGCAGCAGCAGCCTCCGCAAAGACAAAGGCAAAAGAGCCCCATACTATCAGAGACGCAGAATACATCCACCAGCGTACAAAGCAACAAGATATTGAATGGTGTTGTTGCCTGTCTGGACGTGAGGTAAATAATGTTTTAATAGTTATGACCAGGACCTTACTGTTTGTTTGTTTACGCTCGCAAGAACCGAAGATGGTGATGATGTGTCGCAAAACTTTGAACGAGCCTTGCAATCGATGGGAGCCAAGGTAGGACTGAAACGTCTCATACACAATTGATGTACGACTGACTCTTTTTTTTCTTCCAGACTCGACGCACATTCAGTGGTAATGTATCCACTGTTGATAGAGTAGATAGGCCCAACTCACTCACTGACGCCCATCTATCATACAGACTCCATCACGCACCTCATCTTCAAGAATGGATCACCAGCAACATTAAAGAAAGCCATGAGCAGAAATGTATTCATCATCAACTTGCTGTGGATCTCGAGATGCAAGCGTGAAGGCAAAAGACTGCCAGAGAAAGACTTTATAATCGAACGACCGCAGGGGCTTGTCATTGCAGGGAAAAAGCGACGAAAGTCCATGGAGCCAGGCAAAGTGCGAGCGCTCGACATGGAGGCGTCGGGTAAGTGTGGCTGAATGACAGGAGATGGCCAGCAAGCTGATTGATGCGTGTATTAGTGTCATCATCCAGCGACGGATCAGCGCACGACGATTCCAAAGTGGAGACCAGACGACAGACAATAGCAACGAGCAATTGGATCGCGCGAGATTTCAAAAAGCCATCAGCAGGGGAGAGTTTGACCAGAAAACGACAAATCCAGGAAGCAGAGGCCCAGGACGAAGAAGTGGAGCAGGAGATTTTACCGCCTCGACTGTCACTCCCCATTTCCGTCGAGTCCATTGCGAGTCGACATATAGCCAAGAAGCAAAAGACACCAACCATCATCCCTGTTCATGCACCCAGCTTGGAGATGAAGGAACAGATCAAAGCGAGATTTTCTATTGGACAAGCACCAGCCAGCAACGCTGCTACTGCTACTACTACCACTAATAAGCCTAGCAGTACGAGTGGCAACACTGTCAGCAGCAGCAGCAACACAACAGATACTAAATTAGACGATACCCTGCGACAAATAGATCCATCTAAATTATCGATATCTTCGCCCACACAGGTCAGCTCGACACCCATCAAGAGAAAACGACGCTTGACAGGCTCACTGGGTCGACCTTCGCTTTCAGGCGGATCGATCGATACGAAGCCAGAGACAAGCAATCAGCCGCAGACGATAGTTTTGACGAGCGTCACCCCATCCACTCGCAAGAGATACGAGGACATCATCAAGAAGCTTGGCCATTACCAATTGGCCACAGAGTAAGTTTTTGCTTTTGTTGCTGTTTCGGCTTGATTTTAACCATACGTGTGTGTGAATTTTTCAGAGTAACAGAAACGACAAGCCATGTTTTAGGTAAGAAATGCATGGACTGGGCTAGATTTCTCGTCAATATTTATTCATGATCATCGTGTTTCTAGCTGGTGCTCAACGACGAACAAAATCAGTGACCTTGGGTTTCTTACGAGGTGCTTGGATTTTGAGTCCTGAGTGGTAGGGATTTGCATAAATTACACATTACATCATGCCTAATGTCAAACTTGCAGGCTCATTCAGTGCGAGACCAAGGGAGAGTATATACCAGAGGACAAATTCGAGCTACTGGATTGGTATCCTCGAGCCAAGGCAGCAAGGAAGCGTGAGAGATTAATACCATCGGCTACTCGCATCAAGGTCCATTCATCGTCCAGTGGTGTTGATTTCATCAAGGAGCTAGTCAGACTAGCTGGTGCAACCATAGTGGAAAACGACCATGAAGCCGATATCATTATTTGCGATAAGACTAAAATGTTAAGTGATAAGAGAATGGTGACAGACCATTGGTTGTTTGAATCTATTGAGCATTGGAAATGTAAGTGTATAAATTTAAGAGTTTGTCAAAATCACTAATATGGTCATTTTCTTGGTTCACTGAACAAATCAGGTATGCCAATAGAGAACTATCACCATGTAAAGAAATAAAGCAAAAATATACATATACTATAAAGGGAGATGGTAAATTATACCCACACAAATACGTTGCATTAATTTCATGTCATGTGCTGGTTACACTATAGCTTGTTGTAAGGTCAAGTTTTATAACTTGGCTGTTTCATTATGTATATAAAGGGTAGCAAATCCTCAAGTTTTTTTCTCCAATTCATCATCCATCTCTTTCTTTTCTTTCTCTCAATCAAATAAACAATCTACTACTCTTACAATGCCTGGACCCGCTACAATTTTCTCATTAGGTGCTGTTGGTGCCGCTGCCGTGTATGTCAACCGCAGAAACTCTCAAACATCCGAAACCGAAAACATGAGCCCTATTGCTCTTGCCAGAAGAAGATCAAGCACAGTTCAATTCGATCCTGAATGGTCCTCCCGTAAGCAGCCTGAAATCCTTTGGCGCAGAGACAATGGCGTTAGCTTCAGCCATAATTCCAAGCCTAAATATCCAACAGGTCAGAAGGATCTCCAGCAAACATCCAAATAAATCTCCACATCTAAATGAACTTTTTTCACTCCATTTTGCAGCTGTTTATAGTTATTTTACCCCCTCCATCTTTTCTTGAATAAACTACATTTCATAAACTACTTGTATGCTGTGTGTGTGTCTATGTGTGTATATAGCTGTGTGTATGCTTGTGTGTGTGAATTTATAGGTATCGTTCTGTGTTTTGCGATATAGTCATGAGTCGGATGCTTGCATATATTAATTTTACAATACGTGGGAGATACTAGACTGTTTAGATTATTAATGGATCATGTATGTGTTGATTCAATTGACAGAAATCTTGTACTACTATGCAATTTATTAGCTCCAGAATTATTCTCACTAGCACCGAATTTGCATCATTGTTTAGGTAACCACATCAAAAGCTAATATCACATGCAGTTCACCATGAATTGGCTCCAAGATTAAGTGGTGTGCTTACATTGGAGGTAGTCGCTTCTCATTGATCCTTTCTAAGCTAGTCCTCTCTGTGATTATCTTGGCCGACAAGTATCAACATCATTGTCCAACAGCCATATTATGGAATGATTCTTCATACGGCGAAAAATATTCAGCCCACGTATCTTCACATTCATAGAATGTATGTTGTAAGAGCCAACGTATGGTTTGTATATGCTCTTCATATAACGAACCAGATTACTGTCATGTTTACCGCCACCCAAAACTGCCGCTTCTGTTTTATAGCCCTCAATTCGTTCAACCAACCACCAATTTCCTTCAAATAATAAAAGCTTTGGCATGCCTTCCAATCAAGCAAACGCGCGGGTTACTCAACATGTAAACACTGAACACGGCAATTCTAGGTAGACACACTATTATCCCAACCATGTATAAACACTTTCTAATGCTCGCACAGTCTCTTTGAACTCATTTGCCCAGAGCATCCCAGAGGCAAGCAATCTGAATACAGTGTTGCTCAACAAACCCTCTATCAGATATTAACTCTCATTTACTAGTAATTAGCTGCTTTCCATGCGGTTTTTGTCACAATCAGTGCTTAAGGTTGCCTTATTACGAAAATCATCCACCCATCCACCAACGGCAACACATCTAATCTAAAATCCAGTTACGCCATTGTATTTCTGTCAAAATTTGGCATAGGTATATGCTAATTTCACAAATAAAACAATTAAAATATGCAATTTTGTCTTATTAGCGCTATACTAATATAAGGGATAAGTAGTGCATGATAGTTGTACCCTTGAATCGTATATTCGTATGCTATTTCTGATACTTTAAAGCCACATCATCCAGCAAATGCAGATTCGTTTACATATTGTTCATCATGAATGAGTTTAGGCTTGTCTACAAGATACACTCTCTCAAACACCTGGTATAATACGACATTTCCTCAATGTACTGAAACTACATCTCATTTAGTAGCAGATAATTATCGGGCATTCCATTACAACGACATAAACGTATTTTACCTGTTTAAAGCCTGTAATCTGTTACCTGGTCAAATAGAAGTGCTGCTGCTGGTTTATTGCTGGACACTTATCTCCCTTTTTTGAAATGTAACAAAACCCTGTGAGACATGGCTGCTACTACTAGATTAATATAATCAAACATAAGTCGATTTGCTGTTGTGTCTGTGCGATCACATACGTCAATGTGTTTTGTATTAAGTTTCTCATAACGTTTGTGCTGTACATTACATATTTAAAAAGCTAAGACTAGCGCGGATTGGAGTAGTGCCTCATCATGTCTTTAAAATTCATCATCCTATACAGAAAGTAGCTTCTCAGTGCACACTTTTTTAAATTGGTACTGGATTTATTCTTAAACTTTACTATAGGATAGTGAATGTATCTGATCATGCCTGATACTTATGGTGGTATCGTGTGTAGTTCCCTTAGGCCATCATTCGTACCATGCATTTCGAATGTTTAGTTTTGCTTTTCTCATTTCAATCACATTTTTAGTTTCAATACAAATGCTTTATTTCTCTGAGCTGTCTCCAAATTTGAGCCAATAAAATTGCTTAAAAAGCTATTTTAAGTACCGCGGACTTTGAAAATTTTTGCGAGGGTTTCCCTCTGTTTTTTTGTTAGGCGGACTTTTAAGTATTGCCAAATACAGTAATTTAGCAATCCCATCATCAAAATCCCCTAAAATGCCAGAAAATGCCTTACTACACACCCCAGCTTATAATGCAAACGCTTGAGACTCTCAATTAGTACCAAGTAAGTGATACCAACCAAGTGAGGGCAGCCTATCTACCCCCAGCCTCTGAATCAAACCTAGTTGTGTTTCAACGATAGGCTTATCCACACAACGAAAAAAGAGGGTGATGGCTCATCAAAGAACCATGAAAAGTAAAAAAAGTAACAAGAGGACATCAGTAGAATGTGATGAAGAACAGAAACATCGCAATAGAGTTACATACAAAAAGGTAGTAACATGCAATGTGTATCATCAAACTGACGAGTACAAGAAAAAAAAAAGTAGTAGAAAAAAGTATCGTGGTTGCCTCATACGAAGCAAGAACAACACTAATACTATTACCAGTATTACTATAGAAGTAATACTAATTAAGAACAAAAAGAATGCAAGGCTACTCCACAACAATAGAGCAGCACTGCCAGGATACAATGCATCAAAAGATACACCATAGCACTATGGTACAGCAACAGAAAAATTGTTGCGTGCAGCAGAAAAAAAGGGGTGCAAGAATAAATCGCAATAGAGCAAACTAATAAAGAAGAATGCACAGTATTACGAGAAAGAAAGTAGTAAAAGGTTGAATGAATGTAATCCATGGCAACCAAATCCATAGCAACCAAATGTATGGCAACCAAAGAAGGGAAATATACAAACCAAATACAAACCAAACACAATCAATATATTGCAACGAACTGGTCTGAAATAAACTGTGTAATTAGTATTACTGTATATTGTACCGCGAAAAGTGGCCCCTATCGGCTGATACCTACTGTAAAAAGCTTGAAAGATGTCGTCTTGGGTACTGGTGGTTGCAAAGGTATGCTTCTTTTGGCGAAAGTGGTGTTGTATTCAATCAATAGTAATAAAAAGTATATGGTTTAATAGAAACAGTACAGTGCAAAAATAGTGCGAGAGAAAAAAAAAAAAAAAAAAAAAAAAAAAAACCCCCGTTGCTGAGGGTGACTGCAGTCAATAGGCTGCCGCAGCACAGAGCACACAGAATTTGAATGACGTGTACACTGAACATTTTGCACTATGGTGACTGTACCCAGATGATTTTTTTGAATCAAAATCGATATAATTTGACATTTGTAAACATTTTTGTTACAGTTAGCTATAGAAAGTGTGCTCAGCGTATACTAGTTTCTAATAAACTTTTGGGGAGAATTTGAATGCGCATTCAATGGTGTCAATTTTAAAGTACTTTTATAATGAAAAGATAAAGAATTTCGAGAAAATATAAAAAGCAGTTTTTCCAAGAAAAGTCGAGATTTAGCATATACAACGCTCAAAATAGCAGTTGCACAGGTTACCCTACATCTGTGCGGTCATTTTGATTTAATATATATCATAGTAAAAAGTGTCGTTTTCGCCTTCAGAATTGCGATCGTTTGATTTTTAACAAAAACCATGAGGGGTACCTCATGAAAAATCGTGAAATTTCGACGATTTAGATCGATCCAAAAAAATTCAAGATAAAGGTCCAGGATGTAAATAGTAATTGAAAGCAATTATATGGCACTATTCCGAGTATCTACAAGCGCTTAGAAGACAAGATATTGAGGGTCAATTTTGGGCGATTTGGCAGAGAATAGTACGTTTCTGCCCTATAAATTCAGAGCAACTAATGCTACATAATATCAGATTAAGACATTAAACAATTGCTATTCCTTGCAGTTATACTCTGAATACCAGCAGACTTAAAGCGACGTGATTTTCATGCATGCCTTACTTTGGAAACCCTCAGAAATTAGCATAAAAACTACTTCACTTGCCATGCCTCAAAAATGCAGCTTCTAATACTGTAATAATAGGAAAGCACTTCTTGGTATTAGTGCTATCTGCTGTGTATTTCAGTTCTTTTCATACCGAATATAAAGTTTAAGCAAGAGTTACGTACAATAGAGTTGTAATTTTATACGACGTATAAATCTTGTTGGAGTGGTGGTTGAAATTAGTAAAATCTATCACCAGCCTGCTGCCAAACTACTGCAAGAATCATTTAACTAATAAACAACAACCAAGGTATCCACTAAAAATTTGTTAATATAATTATGACCCTCTCCGAGAAAATATGCAAAAACAGTGCTAACATGAACTAAGTTATCTATCATTTATATACCGTACAAGAACATCTCAACAAGCTTTGTCATATTATCTTGTTGTCCAGCGCCCAAAACAACTATAAGCCTGTATATGTGTCATTCTAAAACAAAGCATACTAAAGCCAGGAGGCCTTGTTGTTATATGCAGTGTTGCGCAACATCCCCTCTTCTATCAACCTGTTACTAGTAGCCACTCGTAATTATGACTTTTGTCAAAATCAGTGCTCATAATTGGCTTGCAAAAATTATCAATAACCCATCAACAAAAGCTCATCCAATCCAAAATTCAACTTCTCCATCGTGTTCCTCGCACAATTCGGCATAGGTACGTGCCAATTTTAGTACTCTCACTAAGGATGGAAACATGTACATGCTGGTTGTTGTTGAAATGTTTACAAGATGGCCAATCGCTATTGCTTCAAGGACTGCTGAAGCCACGGTGATGTCTAGCTTTCTCTATAAGCATATCTTCTGCCTGTTTAAACTACCCACCACACAACACATCATCCTGACGGACAATGGTGTTGTATTCACACAACATATAACTGTACCTGAAATACACACATCGTAGTACAAATAAGGTAATAAACTATGCGCATATAGAGCATATGTAAATAAACTTTATCAATGGATAAACGATAACCATGATATTCACATAAGCTAGGTTCCAATAAGCTATACTCTATATATCAAGAGATAACATATAAGGAATATAAGTAATTAGCGTTGCCAAGAGCAACTAAGATATCTAGTAGACTGATCATCTACTGTATGTCCGAAGTAATTACATTTAGCATGAGTAAGGATTGATACTAAAATTTAGCATGAGAACACCATTCTAGATGGGTGTGTAAGCAATCCATAAATCATAACATATAAATAACAGTAGACATCCAACCCTTCTCAAATCCCCCATCTGAATTCTCCATCAATAAAAGGTTATACACATTCTCACGTATTCTTTATTTGATCTCTACACCTACTACATATACAACAAATGGCGCCCATTTCGATAACAAAATTGTAGATGGTTTGTTGGCTCTTGTATCGGTACACCACCAGTACACCGCTCCATACCGCCCTTCAACAACTAATGTCCGTAACGAGCAAATAAATGGCAGCATCACCAAGGCCTTCAAGAAACTATCCATGGACAAACCATCCGACTGGGACTCACATCTAGACGCATTGTTGTACGCCTACAGGACAAAACCGAATACTACTCTCAAGGTTTCATCGTCGTACGAATTTCTCTACGGAATGGCAGCCCCATCCAGCAACTTGGTAGAGCTTTACTAGGAATGGAGCGATTGGTAAATTTGCAAGACAAGAACATCCAAGCTGACGACTATAACACACTTAATGATGAGTACCTTGTTAAACCAATCGTCCGCAGAAAATACTTTCCCCCTGGTACTAAGATAGTGCGTATTAGACATAACAAGTACAGCAAAATGAATAGCAACTACAATACAAGCCGGAAATATTCACCGTGGTCGAATCATTCAACAATGGAAGATGTCAATTGCAAGACTAGGTTGTTGGTCTTCTACTGAAGCGACGAATCATTGTGGCTTCCTTGCGTGCTATCCAGGTGCGTGTCGCTTAATTTGCGGTGGGTGAGTGTTCTGAGGAGAATGAACCACTTTCATCATAATCCCTGTTGAATGCAAAGCCTACGTTCACCAGCATGTTGTGCCTGAAGACTACATGCACATCTGGCTCCACACACACAAACACATGGACACACAGCGTGTGCCTGGACAAGTTACATTCACTTTCGCTCTAGCCACTCGACATGTTGTTTGTTTACATGTTGATCATCGTCTGAGCACTGGTAACACCCAACTCAACGTGCTCCAAACTCTTTACTGTCAAGATTCACTCAATGCGTATACATCACGCTCATCACTTCATGTGTGTACTCTACATCAGATATTCCACACCCGAACATATTAATCTCGCGTTCCACCCATATATTCATCTCCAGTATAGTAGTCATACCCAGGGATCTACTCTATTTCAATCAAGAGAAGCTCTATAATAAAGAGGTCTTTTTTGCTTTCGTTTTAGATACAGTTGACAACTGATTACTCACATTGTTTTCACTCGACTTTATTAATACCAATTCATCAATCTCAGCTATCTTGTTCTCATTACTTGTCGTACATTATCTCTCATATAAATAACACATCCCCACCACTCTTACTTTTGTTCTACATATTCTTTTGACCCTTTTTACATTATGCAATTTACCAACAGTAATACTGGTAAATTAGACTTAAACATACTTGCAATAATTATATTAACATCAATAAAGTTGGTCCATTTAAATTACTAGAAAACAGTCTTTATATTTCATCTCAAACGTAGCCCTTCAACTCACCCTATATATTTTTTAAAGAAGAGGAGATAGAATACAGAAGATACGAACGAGCAGATGTGTCCATATAATGAGCACTAATAACAACGTTTTGCGCTGTCTTATTACTGTATATTATGATTGAAACTTACCTATTTCTAAACAAAAAAAGCCGTTAGAAGCCCTCGCCTTATGAAGGACAAAAGGAATTGCTATTACTGTATATCCACCCGTTTTCAGTTTTGAAAGTTACTAAGCATCATACATTGAGTTTGCACCATCATTCTTTACCTCATCACAGTTAGTGTGTAGTCCCATTAGATAGCAATTGTTTGAGGTTTTAATCAAATCTATGACGTCAGTCGCTGTGGATCTACAGGGCACCAAATGTACTTTTTCCAGCCAAATCATTTAAATTCAACCCTCAATATCTTGTCTTCTAAGCGCTTGTAGATACTCGGAATAGTGCCATATAATTGCTTTCAATTACTATTTACATCCTGGACCTTTATCTTGAATTTTTTTGGATCGATCTAAATCGTCGAAATTTCACGATTTTTCATGAGGTACCCCTCATGGTTTTTGTTAAAAATCAAACGATCGCAATTCTGAAGGCGAAAACGACACTTTTTACTATGATATATATTAAATCAAAATGACCGCACAGATGTAGGGTAACCTGTGCAACTGCTATTTTGAGCGTTGTATATGCTAAATCTCGACTTTTCTTGGAAAAACTGCTTTTTATATTTTCTCGAAATTCTTTATCTTTTCATTATAAAAGTACTTTAAAATTGACACCATTGAATGCGCATTCAAATTCTCCCCAAAAGTTTATTAGAAACTAGTATACGCTGAGCACACTTTCTATAGCTAACTGTAACAAAAATGTTTACAAATGTCAAATTATATCGATTTTGATTCAAAAAAATCATCTGGGTACAGTCACCATAGTGCAAAATGTTCAGTGTACACGTCATTCAAATTCTGTGTGCTCTGTGCTGCGGCAGCCTATTGACTGCAGTCACCCTCAGCAACGGGGGTTTTTTTTTTTTTTTTTTTTTTTTTTTTTCTCTCGCACTATTTTTGCACTGTACTGTTTCTATTAAACCATATACTTTTTATTACTATTGATTGAATACAACACCACTTTCGCCAAAAGAAGCATACCTTTGCAACCACCAGTACCCAAGACGACATCTTTCAAGCTTTTTACAGTAGGTATCAGCCGATAGGGGCCACTTTTCGCGGTACAATATACAGTAATACTAATTACACAGTTTATTTCAGACCAGTTCGTTGCAATATATTGATTGTGTTTGGTTTGTATTTGGTTTGTATATTTCCCTTCTTTGGTTGCCATACATTTGGTTGCTATGGATTTGGTTGCCATGGATTACATTCATTCAACCTTTTACTACTTTCTTTCTCGTAATACTGTGCATTCTTCTTTATTAGTTTGCTCTATTGCGATTTATTCTTGCACCCCTTTTTTTCTGCTGCACGCAACAATTTTTCTGTTGCTGTACCATAGTGCTATGGTGTATCTTTTGATGCATTGTATCCTGGCAGTGCTGCTCTATTGTTGTGGAGTAGCCTTGCATTCTTTTTGTTCTTAATTAGTATTACTTCTATAGTAATACTGGTAATAGTATTAGTGTTGTTCTTGCTTCGTATGAGGCAACCACGATACTTTTTTCTACTACTTTTTTTTTTCTTGTACTCGTCAGTTTGATGATACACATTGCATGTTACTACCTTTTTGTATGTAACTCTATTGCGATGTTTCTGTTCTTCATCACATTCTACTGATGTCCTCTTGTTACTTTTTTTACTTTTCATGGTTCTTTGATGAGCCATCACCCTCTTTTTTCGTTGTGTGGATAAGCCTATCGTTGAAACACAACTAGGTTTGATTCAGAGGCTGGGGGTAGATAGGCTGCCCTCACTTGGTTGGTATCACTTACTTGGTACTAATTGAGAGTCTCAAGCGTTTGCATTATAAGCTGGGGTGTGTAGTAAGGCATTTTCTGGCATTTTAGGGGATTTTGATGATGGGATTGCTAAATTACTGTATTTGGCAATACTTAAAAGTCCGCCTAACAAAAAAACAGAGGGAAACCCTCGCAAAAATTTTCAAAGTCCGCGGTACTTAAAATAGCTTTTTAAGCAATTTTATTGGCTCAAATTTGGAGACAGCTCAGAGAAATAAAGCATTTGTATTGAAACTAAAAATGTGATTGAAATGAGAAAAGCAAAACTAAACATTCGAAATGCATGGTACGAATGATGGCCTAAGGGAACTACACACGATACCACCATAAGTATCAGGCATGATCAGGTACATCCACTATCCTGGAAAAGAGAATTTTGAATTAATCTACGCCTGTTTATAGCATCCAAAAGTACAATTTTGCATTATATTATTGGTATCAAATCAGTCAAAGTCTTCAAATGCCAATCATCTGGCTTATGAGATTAACCTGTACCTATGCCAAATTTTGCGAGAAACACAACTGTGTAATCAGACTTTAGTCATCTGAACGCGTTGCCTTTAATGGATGGACGATTATCAACATAATCCAATTTTGAGCACTGGTTTAGACAAAATTCATGAAGAAGGCGGATAGTTACAAGTGTCTAGTGTTGTTAACGGATTGACAGGTGGGATTTTGGAAAACACTTTATGTAAAGCTGCATACTGTATCTTTGTGCCCGACACCATATCTTGCTTGTTTGCAGGTATTTCCGGTATGCAGGGTCAGACCATCATCCAAGATTTGAATCAAGCTTTGAATCCAGCGATTGATCAAAGTAGTAGATCTGTATGCCAAAATAGTGCGTAAAAGACGATGATGTGATTGGATTTTGGATTGAATGAGTTGTGATTGATGGATAGGTGATTTTCGCGATAGGCCAGTTTTGGGCACTGATCTTGACTGGATCTATTTATCAAGAGAGATAGATTCATAGGATTTTTCTTACTTGATGCAACAAATAAAACTCATTATCTGTGGATACCCATTTACCCGATCTGATAAGAAACAGACCTCCAACTCAAGCCTAGTTATCAAATCGTCAGTTGTTTTTTATCAGATCTTTATAAACAAAATCTTAATTTTTACGAGATCCAAAAAAGGCATCATGGCAGCAAGTTGCGAAAAAAAAAATTACAATCACTGACAATGGTTGCGATTGTGTGATGTGATATAATCGAAAGGCCCAGACTAATGATGGTTCACAAACATGAGATCTTGTATTTTTAGTTCCTAAATCATTGACAATGGCATTATGCGCGAGAAAATGCCATTACAATTATGTTTTTATTATTGTACATAATTGTGAAGTTGTGAATAAATAAGGTGTGGTTGTTTTAAAGATAAAGGAATAAAAAATAAAGATTAAAATGAAAATGAATTATTGTAGTGAATATGGAGATAATGTAGTTGATATAAGTTATACTTTAACGATTTTTGTTTGCGAGCAGAGAAATAAATAGAGAGAAAACTTGTCATTGATTCAAGTCTCAAAGAAGATTTAAAGAGCCAAATAGCCAGCACAGGCAACCAAAGCAACAGCATAGCTACCGAGCTGCAATTTGTTAGCAGCGCTTTCAGCTTGTGTGGCAGGAACAGAGACGCTAGAGGCAGCAGCAGGAGCAGTAGCATTAGAAGAGACAGCAGAAGCGGAAGCACCGATGATTGACGAGGCATTGGAGGCGAGAGAGGCGCCAGATGAGAGTGCAGTAGCAACAGAGGAAGCAGCAGAAGAAGCAGAGCCGGAGGCAGAGGTTACTGATGCGGTGGTAGTTTGGGCAACAGTAGTAGTTTGAGCGGCAGTAGCTGTAGTAGCAGCAGTGGTTTGAGTAGCAGTAGTAGTTTGAGCAGCAGTGGTTGCAGAAGCACACGTATCACCACTGTGTTGAGCATACCATGCACAGGCACCTTGGAATTCAGCATTGAAAAGCTCTGGGTCATCGCCAGCGCAAGCAGCCATACATGTGCCAGCCTTTGTCATGAAGGACATATAGTCAGTAGTGCCCTTGGTACACATTAACTTGAGAGAATCAAGGAACTTGGGAGAGCTAGAATCCATAGTCCATCCAGAGACGAATTCTTGGCCTGCTTTCTGTATAGATTGAACAAGTTATCAATAAACTATAAAAGAAGCAATACAATGGCAATGAGCACTTACGACATTACAACTGGTAAAACAGTCGGTGGATCCAGGAACATTGTAAGAGGGATTGCAGTTTTGAGCAGAGACAGCGACGGCAGCAGCAGCAAGAGTAATGGCAATAGTGGAACGCATATTGAGTTGATTGAGTTGCGATGAAAATGATAAAAAAAGAGGATGAGAGAGATCAGAAAATGGACCTTCTATTTAACTGAATTGAAGATCTCTTCTAGCCCCCTGTTGAAATTGAAAAGAAAATCTCATGTCATACCCATTAGAAACATCTTGCAAGGTACAACTTTCAAGTGTGAGAATGTCTGGTAATCTGTATTGTGCAAGACGGAGGATCTTGAATGTAAAGGACAAGAGACAAATTTGATGGATCAAGATGGTTTGATTCAGGGCGGACAATTACGGGCAACGGTTGCTGCCACCGCGCCTTCTCTTTAAAATAGCGGTTATATAGTACAAGTTCTGTGCTACAAAAGCTTTATCAGATTTTTCCAATGATGACACAAAAAACTGTAAAACATTTGCACTTTTTAAAATGAACAAGAATCAGTCATTCCAATTCCAATCCATTGCCATGGCAACAGAGAATGGTAAGGGCACATACTGTTTGATCTAGCCTTCAAGTGAGCATGAAAGCTGTCAACCATTGCAGCACTACTAGTATCTCGAAAATGCACAGACATCTCCGCATTTCTATATTTTCAAAGTTCCAAAAAAGAAACATAGACTGACACGAGTTTGGTTTCCCACTTGAAATGAAGAAGAATGAGAAACTTCCTTGATCGTGGTCCAAATATGAGTTTACCATCTGATAAGATGTTGATTCAAAAGAGGGGGGCCCTTATAATAGCGGCCCTTTTATAGATGCTATTTTGCATCTGATAATGGAATCTACATAAATTTAGAATCTCGGTAGAACGGTGAGATTTTCTCTTTGCGCTTTTATATCTTTTGCTTCTTAATTTTTGTGCTTGCCTGTCTTGCTCTTTTTCTTTTTTATTTTCAGAATACCTTGACCGCATATAAAAAGGAGCCTTTACAAATTCTGATTTCTGCCATCTTCTTTCTACAACACTATCCAAAGGATGAATCCGGAAACACATTTACAACAACAGCATCAGCAACATCCATCCTATCAATATGATTTGAACGAAGAAAAAACTGAAATTTCACAGGCCAGCGTTGTCACAGTTGAAGACTCATTGAATCAGGTTGATGAGAAGCCTCCTCGCAAATTCATGTGGTGGATTCCTCTACAGAGCCACGTACACCCATTGCAGTTTTTTGCCTTTGTTGTTTCTGTGTTCATCTCCCTGTCCTTGATTGTCTATATAGCTGGCACCCAAAGCCAAATCATCATGGGTGTCTTGGGCATTACTACCAACTCTGGCGACATTACTGGTTCTCTGTCTCTTTACTCTGAAATCATGTCTCTCGTTGGCGTTGTTATTTGGTCCATGGCTTCAGACCGTATTGGCCGTCGTGGTGTCATGGCCACGTCCATCTTTTTGATGGGTATGTGTATCGTTGCTTATCCTCATGTTCACAATGTCTATCCTGACATGCTGTTGATCAAACTGGTCTTCTCCATTGGTTCTGCGGGCTCAACATCAATGATGGTCGCCATGATGATGGAGGTTGCTCATGGTAAAGGTGGTCTTGTCTCTGGCTGTATCGGTATTGCTTCTGGCCTTGGTGCTACTTTTGCGGCTCTCTGTTTGTTCATGGTGCCAGCCTATTTGTCTATAAGATACCCTGGTAACAATACGGGTCTGAGATACTCTCATAGTGCCATTGGCGGCTCTTCGATGGCTCTTGCAATCATTCTCTTTTTCTGCATGCCTAAAGATGCCTGTACTCGCCCTCCCGTAAATCATATCAAGGGCTGGTTCTTGAAGCTCTACAAAGGCTTGCAAGCAGTGAAGGAACCTCGCATCGCATTGGGTTATGCCTCCAGCTTCTTTGCCCGTGCCGATGAAATCATCATCACCAACTTTCTGTCTCTATGGGTTGCTCAGTATTATATAGACAGTGGTAAATGCGAAGCCGGCAAAAGTTGCCTCTATGCCCTGGCTTCTTCCTCCTCTCTCTCCGGCTATTCCCAATTAGTTGCTCTGTGTGCTACTCCATTCTTCTCGCTCGCTTCCGAATATATTCCCAAGGAATGGGCCGTTTTCGTCGCTGGTGTTGTCGGCGCATGTGGTTGCATTCCATTCGCCTTTTCAATTGACCCTACATCTAAGCTCTCTCTTGGTTTTGTCATCTTGATTGCATGTGGCCAATACGGCATGATCATCTCTGGCATGGCTATGGTGGCGGGCAACTATATCAAGAGAGAGGAGCATGCTGCCATCTCTGCTACATACTCCTTCATCGGTGCTCTCGGTATCATTGTCGTGTCCAAGGTTGGCGGTGTTCTCTTTGATGACTGGATGAAGGGTGCACCCTTCTTGCTTTTGGGGATCGGTCATTGCCTAATCATGCTGATGTCAGTGATTGTCTACGGCTCTCGCCTCATCAGTGAGCGCAAGCAAAAGAAGCAGCAGCAGCTGTTCAACAAGGAGGCCAATCCTACCTATATTCCAAACTAAAATTGTATATTCCACTTCTTCCCCTCTATCCCCACACCTAAAAAAGATTCTTCCTGAATTTGCTACAACCCTTTCAATGTTATTTATTTATTATCCTTCTTTCACTAATCTAATTATATTTATGCACTGTTTTTCTTTCAACTATTATCATTCAAATTCATCTTACATTTTAGAAATATAATATCATTCATTATATTTGTACTCTAAATCAAACCATCTAATAAAAAATGTCACTGGCTTGGCTCTTTTCTTATTGTAATTCTTATCAGATTTTGTTGGTAATGCAAATTAACACTTCAAACCTAAAGCTATTAATAAAATTGCAGCATCTCGTCATACAGTGACTAATTGATGGCGAATACTGTTTGCAAATACATAGTGCCAATATGAATATCATAAGCCTACTAGTATACCATACTTGCATTTGGAATCGAGGTTTAAGTTTGGCGCCTTGCATTCA
Organism: Mucor lusitanicus; assembly: GCA_010203745.1. Taxonomy (NCBI): domain Eukaryota; kingdom Fungi; phylum Mucoromycota; class Mucoromycetes; order Mucorales; family Mucoraceae; genus Mucor; species Mucor lusitanicus. The sequence continues at coordinate 2,041,144 of JAAECE010000005.1, read as the reverse complement.
TTCATGTGTCGAAAGCATCAAACAGAAAACTGTGTACAGAAGGCACTCTCAATTTCCAAAGTATTAGTAAGTATTTGGGTGTGGTGCCAGTCGGTCCAATTTGGATCTACTAGACGATTTTCATGTGCTCAAACAGATACGTTTTAACTCTCCTCTTCTATTCAATATCTGCTGATTTCCTCAAAATCCTTGTAACCAAGTATTGATTTGGAAAAAGATCTGATTAGAACAGATATTCTGATTTGTGTCACTGTCTGGCAACACAAACACAGCAGATGCATGCCATTTTTTCAAAACAGATACTATACTGCCCTTGCTTGAAATATGGTGGACAGCTAAGTGAGCAACCAGCTTGGTCAAAAAGATTGGCTATTTCTCATATCCTAAACAAAGAATGAGCTACCTGCTTAAAGTCTACTATTTAATCAGATAAAATCACTGATTTATGATATACGGTAGACGCCTTTTTTCCTCTATCTTTCTTGAACAAAGAAACAGAGATAGGTATACTACCGTATAACACCTCAATTCAATGATTTTTGTGTATTCAATAGGACAAGTGGTTCTAACGTCTGGGTAGCTTACATTAGGTGGTAGCTCATTACTTTGCTCAGGGCTTGGTGGTCCCTAAAGAAATGTTCAGATAGGCCGGGTTAAACCCGATTAGCAAATGCCAAGAAACAACATAACCATCAATATTGAAAGCAATAACTCAACTAGAACTTCTACCCCTACTCACGAGAAATCTGAAGAAGAGCCGAAAGAAAGGCAAAGCAAGCGCCGGAAAGTATTAAAGGAGAAGAAGCTGCTTGCTGAGAAGGATGCCATTCTGAAGTCAAGTTAATCAACTAGAACAAAAATAAGACATTATCCTCAAGGTCTCTACTTTGGAAGACAATATCACAAGTTGGATAATGTTCAAAAAGATTCTATCAGCAACGGATTCAATAGTATTCTCGACCTAACCAACAATAGGCTTGAAAGAAATGATCAGCGCAATCTTTTTACGAACGAGGAGTGGTTGAAGCTCAACAACAAGTGGAACAAGCAGAAAAATTGGGATCAATTGGACGACGACGTGCAAAGAATGCTAAAAACAATCGAAAATCTTGCTGTCAACGACTTGAAGAAAGCATACGCAAAGACCCTCTCCTACCAAACCAAATATGCCCTTACAGAAAACGAGGTACATTTTGAAGTCTATGCCTGTGTGTAAGTAGCTACGAACGCATTCTATTTATTCATTGCTTGCTTTCTATGACTAATATATCTTTCTTTTAAGGTTGTTGAAGCTTTTATATCAGAAGAAAGATATATTGAGTAGTCCCTCCAACACCAGGTTTACGGAAGCAGACTGTGTTATTAATGTTTGGTCAAAGATATTTCAGTTTGTGCTTGAGGACAGCGCAAATAACTTGTTTTGCAAATGGTTTGAATTTATAGAAGCGAAGCAGCCAACAAATCTTTTGACAGCTCTTTATGGAGGGGAGAATCGGTGGCAAAAGATTCATCTAACAGCAAGAAAAACAGCCAGCAAGGCGATGGTGTGGCAATCGGTGATAAGATTGATTTGAGGATTTGCATTGTCGTTTTTGAGGTGAAAACTTTCATTCTTTGAGTTCTTTAAATTTTCCCTTATTACGACCCCAAGGGCAAAATGCTCAAAAATCGATGAGCAAATCTTTCCCCAGAAAATCGCTGAAAAGTGATCCATAACCTACATGTCAGGTTGTAGAACACGATTCCACCTGCTCTGAGGCCAGGCTTATGCTTTTTTGGCGATTTAAATTCATATTTTTACAATTAAAGGGCTCTCTATACCACATATTACACTGTCAAATTTGTCCTCTTTGCGAAAAAGAATCAAATTATGATTATTACCGCATCCCTTGCTTGCTGGCAACCTTGCCTGATATATTTTTTGAATTGATCAACATTTACACGATAGAAAGAAGCCCATGACAGTTGATTAATTAATGCTCAATGAGATGATTTCAGGAAGCATTATTATGGCTTGCGGTTGCATCATCCACATTTTATAAAACAGAAACAAACAATCTACCTGCTGCTGGTTTGAGTTATCAGTGGCCCAAGCCAGCATACAAACTTGGCTTAGTATTTGGCCATACCATCTACGTTCAATTGCTTGGATTAAAGCATATGAAAGAGAGCATGTACAGCATGTAGCAGTGAAATTAGGCTGCTACATACACCGTAGTAGTCCAGCAAAGGTCTCACTGTAGTTCGGCGGGGTGTGGATTGCAACTCGTTTATCTTGAAATTTCTTGTGGATAGCCTTTGTTCTCTCTCTTTCTTTTCTTTTTTTCTGTATCCTTAATTTACAAAAAAAAAAAGATCCAGCTTTGCATTGTATCCATTCATCCCTTTTCTACAATGGAGCAAGGTGAGTACTGACGTAGGATAGGAGAGAAGCATGATGTCCACTAACGCCAACACGTACTCTCTCTTTTTACGTTTCGTTTGCTTGCGCTTGTTTAGAGGTACACATCCACAAGACAAAAGCAGTGAAATCCACCTACTTATCACTCTACTATTCTCTAGTTGTATTACTTGATAGCCAAGTTCCTAGCAGCAGGCCCTTGCAACAATGCAGCACGTGCGCTTCAAGATGAATTGAATCAAAACCGCGAGCTACTTCCACATACAATTACATACGACGGCAAGCAAGTACCAATGACGATGGATCGACTGGTAAGTCTGCATTGAAGCCGAGGGTGCTGTGTGGATTGGAGTAACCTTTTGTGTGCAGTCCAGAGAGTATCCCAACATCAGCAACAACTATCTATTGGAATTATTGGGTCGATTCCTGAGCCATTTCAAAGAAACAGGCGATCCAACCATTCTGCGAGTCAGTGCGCTACGACATGGCGACAAATCGCTGCTGACAATGCTGTCCGCCTTTGTGCCCCACCAGGAAGTGGAACGATGCAATTACTTGACAATGACACCATCCCAGCTGGACAAACTCTCTATTCGTACGTCGGATGGCACACGCCAACACACACAAGCCGTATTGACATTGTTCTTGATTAGATCGCATGCTGATTGCAAGAGAAATGGGGGCCAGAGTGTTGAAAAAGAACGAAATGCCAACCTCTTTATCGACATTTTATAGAGAAGTAAGGGCTCGGTGACGGAAAAGGGCCAAAGAGACAATATTCATGCTTTTTTTTTTTTCTAGCGTGTAACTATATCAGGTCACCGTAATCCAGTATATTCAGTTGTATTCGACAAGACCAACCGTAGATTGTTCACTGGCAGCGATGATTTCCTCGTCAAAGTGTGGTGCGTGCGAACAGGCTACTTGATCCACACCATTCGAGGCCACCAGAACGTCATTACCGACATTGCCATCAACCAAGAAAACACCTTGATCGCTACCGCCTCCACAGATGGTTGTGTGCGTGTCTGGACCATGGATGAATACAAGCCCATCATGTGCTTACGACCCAACTCGACTGCCATCAAACCCTTCACCACAGTCAAATTCTCGCCTTCACCCAGAGCAGAGACCCGCTATTTGATGGCTACTAACGAAGATGGATTTGTGAGACTATGGAGATGGGATCGTGACACCTTGCAGTTCTTTGATGTGGATTCGCCCATCACATTCAGCTGTCGATTTAGAGCAAAGGATAGATTGAGATGTTCGTCATTTGACTACACGGGCACGAAATTCACAGTGGCTGGTGATGATGGATTTGTGTATGTGTTCTCCACAGTGCAGGTGCAAACAACACATGAAGGTGCTGCATCTCAAAGTAGCAGTGGCCATGCAGATGTGTCGAGCCAGGATAGACCTGCCAGAGGACGAAGAAAGGTGGCCAATGCTCTCTTCCCCGACAAGAACAGCCATTTGCAGCCTCAGCCTGTGGTGTCTATCGGTACTCTGGAAGGCCATATGGGCAGTGTCACTGATTTAGCGTACAGTCATGATGGCCAGCGTATTCTCAGTGGATGCCAGGATGGCACAGCTCGCATTTGGACGTTCAATAAGGAATACAAGCAGTGGAGCTCAATTACATGTAAGGATGGCTGCCATGTATCACTCACACATCCTGTATTGACTCGTTGTTTTCTATAGTGAGCTTAAAAGAACCTGTCAGTGCTGATGCTGACACAGTGAAACCCTCCACACCAGCATCTACCGTCATGAGCAGATCGACCTCCATCAACCAAAGCACATTGAACGACACGGCATCCACATCACAATCTACACAAGAATTTGGCACACTCATGCCTTTATTGGACGACGACACCATGCAGCCCACAGACATGGAACTGGACGTGCCTGAAAATCCGCCAGCAGCCTTCTTGGACCCACCCAAAGTATCGATGATTGCATGGAGCGCAGACGATAGATGGTGCTTTGTCGCATCTAATTACGGTGAAATCAGAGTGTATTACGCTTCCAGCGGCGAAATTGCGTGTGTATTAAAGGGACACGAGGGGGAGATCTATGCGCTGGATAACCATCCTCTGGATTCCAGCACGATTCTCTCTGCTGGCTACGACGGCAACGTGATTCTGTGGGATGTACAAAAGAAAAAGGTCATCAACTGCACTCAGCACCGAGGAAGAACATTCACAGACTGCAAATTCTCCAAGGACGGCATGAAGTACGCCATTACGGACGAGGAGGGCCATTGCACGCTGTTTGTCATTGGCGGATTGGACAAGGACTATGAACAAGTGAGAAGCTGGGAGAGAGGGCAGTACTTTATGTCCGATTACCAAGCACTGCGCCATTTTGCAGATGGTTCCTTTTTAGACGAGCCTACACAGCAGCCACCATACGCCATGCCATTCTCACCTATTATTGATCTGCAAGGTGTCGCCTACCCCAATCAAAAGAAGCTAGGCTATGGCCGCAACATCCCTACGACACCAGAGACATTCGAGTTGGAGGACATCAGGCGCTCTGCTTGTTATGACCAGGAAGAAGAAGAGATTCGTGCCCTGAAATGCATTACGCTGCCTGCGTTGGATCGTGCGACTGTTGCCAAGCGAAGACGTGAATTTGTGCGATTTGAGGACGACGAGGAAGGCGATCTTGCAACAGCAGGCAACATTCAGTTCCAATTTCCTCCTCCTGTCCTGCCTGCCTTGTTACCAGACGATTCAGCAGACGAGGATTACCACGATGACGACGCTGGAAATGCCGGCTATGCGTCCAGTGCCAATAGCAGTGATGATGAGCGAGGATCCGACGAGTTTGTCACGCGGGACAATGATGTGGTGTTCAACAGTGATGATGAAAACGACGAAGAAGGACCAGTGACCCGTAGTCGTGCTGGACAGACGCCTATCAGAACACCTCGTACCACAGCATCTAGCAGCAGTACGTTACGACATAGTACCACCACAGCTCGCAGACGGGGCCGTGGTCGTGGAGGAGGAGCAGGTGTGGGCCGAGGCAGAGGCCGAGGCAGAGGTGGATCTCGCGCAACCCGCAAACGCAACCGTGATGCATCCGATGAAGAAGAAGACCAGCCTGTGCGTGCCCGAACCAGACGACGCGTGACGGAAAGACCCTCGTACGCTGAAAGTGATTTTGAGAGCGAAGAAGACGAGTTTGTCAATGTGGATAACGATCCCAGCGATGCCCAAGATAGCGATCATTCAGAAGCAGGACCTTCGAATAGAGCAGCAAATTACACTATAGACACGGGTGCCATGGCTTCTACTACTACTACCACATCAGAATACAATGAACCAGAGGATCGCAAAGGAAAGCGAAAGCTGCGTTCTGCTGCTGCTGTAACCACCACGACACATGCCAGTGATGATGAATTCAATGCATCGCCCTATCAGCTGCGACAATACCAACACCACACGTATCCAGCAAGCACAGGCAGCGGTGGTGGCTCATTACAAAATACGGCCTCTACATCCACATCTACAGGGCGTGCTACCAGAAGTCGCGCTTATTTACCAGATATACCAGCCGCACCAGCACCCAGCCATTCACAAAAACCGCTTCCTGCAGCCACAGCATCCACTACTGCTACGAATACAACTACGACTACTACCAGTACGAAAGCCAGCAACAAACGCTCGGCCAAGCATCGTGATGGACCCCGTGAACTGACAGAAGACGAGATCAAGGAGCATGAGCCCATTCCATGGATCACCAATACAGAACGCAGCTTAGCCAAATACCTGCCTCAAGTGGGCGACATGGTAGCTATCTTGACAGAAGGACACAAGCAATATCTCAAGAAATCTCAAATGCGCCACTTGTTTGACGAAAAGCACGGTGTGATTGACAAGCACGAGCCTGTCTTGTTTGCTCGCGTCAACAGCATCAGTTGGCTGGTGGGTCCCCCCGCTTATTGCAAGCTGAAGCTGCACATGCTGGAATTGCACAATCTGCCACAAGTGATACAAGGGCAAGAAGAGCCACTGTGGTCGTCCCTGCAGCAAGACCACATCATTGAATACACAGACGAAGATGACAGCCCTGAATTCATTGTGCTCTGGGAACGCTTCTTGGCTTCTATGAATGTCTTTTTGACATTAGATGTGGGCCAGAAGGTGGATGCCATCTATGACGAGGGCCAATACACCGGCACCGTGTCCAGCGTCAATAACCAAGGACAGATATGGAAGCAAGCCAATTTGCCTAGTCCGTGGGCCTTTTATCATGTCATTTGGGATGATGCTTCTTCAAACGCCGAGGATCTGTCACCATGGGAACTGGTGCCGACAGGCGAAGACTTCCGTACACGCTATGATGTGGGGTCCACGCTGACACCCGCACAAATCAAACGAGCCAAAGATACCATTGCATGGCTTGAAAGTGTGGACGACTTTTATTTATACGTGCATCAAGTCAACTACTATGACTACCCGCCTTATTTATCGGTAATTGCCTATCCTATTTGTCTGGACACTGTCAAGGAGAGATTGGACAATGGCTACTATCGCACAGTGGATGTAAGTTTGGCTATGAACAAAAGTGTGGCCATGTGGACTGACAGGGCTTCTTTAGGGCTTGATTGATGATGTGGAGCTGATAAAGAAGAATGCCATGAAATACAATGCTGAGTCATCTCCTGCTCACAAGAATGCAATTCGTTTAGCACATTTCTTCAAAACCCGTATTCAGAGTAAGTTGGCTTTCATGTAAACGGATCCATGAGATTGATGGGGTTCTTTTTTTTTTAGAACCTTCCATGCCACTAGCATTATCAAGAGGAGGTGGCAAGAAAAAGGTGGTTGTGGAGGAATCTGACGACGAATACGACAATGACGTGGAAGAGCAAACGTATGAATCAGAGGAAGAGCCAAGAATATCTAGAAAAGAACGCCATTACTCGGATGAAGAAGACGACTTTATGGATGACGACGACGATGAGGACGATTACTATGGATAATATACTTTTGTACACACATGCACGCACACACAACACACACACGACACACATTACATTACATTGCTTGCTTAATAAAATAATATATCATCATGCAACCCTATTTCTTACGTAATCAGCCATGGAATCCTTTTGGTTTCAGTGTGTCAATTTACATAAGCAAACAGTGACCGTAGCGCGCAAAAAAAATTAGCACTGCATTAAAAAGGCATATGTCGATTTTAGCTTGGTTTTCTTCTTTCGCGTATCTCTCTCACACTATCTATCATGTCAAAAGAACTCATTGAAAATGGCAAGCGACTAGCTGCTTACAAGGCTGTGGATGAGCACATTTCTCCCGAGAATCAAGTCGTTGGTATTGGCTCTGGCTCTACTGTCGTCTATGTCATTGAAAGAATCCTTCAAAAGCCCGAGTTGAAGCACATTACCTATGTGCCTACCAGCTTCCAGAGCAAGCTATTGATTCTTGACAATGGGCTGAAATTGGGATCCGTTGAACAGTAATGTATTATAGCATCAAGAAGGGGAAGGGTATATCCTTATCAAATGAACATCATTTAGGAATGACGTGATTGATGTTACTATTGATGGGGCTGACGAAGTGGATGATCAATTGAACGCAATCAAAGGAGGCGGTGCATGCCAATTTCAAGAGAAGCTCGTTGCTGAAGCCGCTAAAAAGTTCATCATTGTTGCAGGTATAAACGCTCCTAGAGATTCAGCAATGATGACTCACACTGCTTTGCATGACGCCTAGATTTCCGTAAAGAATCCAAACGCTTAGGAACACAATGGCATCAAGGTGTGCCTATTGAAGTCGTGCCATTATGTTACAAAGCTGTCATGAACAAGATTGAGCATGGACTCTCTATCAAGCCCAAGCAAGTCAATCTGCGCATGGCTGTAAAGAAGGCAGGTCCGGTAGTAACAGATAATGGCAATTTTGTCGTGGATGCTGATTTTGGTCAATTGGAGGATCCTGCTAGTCTGTTGAAAGAGATTAAATTATTGACCGGTGTCTATGAGGTGGGTCTTTTTTGTCAGATGGCTGCCATGGCTTATTTCGGTGAACAAGATGGTAGTGTCAATGTATTGAAGAAATAAAAGAGACAAGCCTTATTTATTTGGTCGCTGCTAAAACACTATCTCTGCCCATGGTTTGGTATTTGATTTTGTTCAGCTTGGGTAGGTCGTTGCTATCTTGGATAGCTGGCACACCGTCAGAGCCAATGAAGATGGGAGCCGTTGTAATGATGAGCTGGTCCCATACGTCTTTGAGGCAGGATTGTATGACGCGAGAACCGCCTTCTATCATTAGGGTATGGATGCCGTTTGCTTTGAGTGCTTTAAACACCTCGTCAAGAGGTAGTCGTCCTTGTAAGAGAGCATGTTAGTCGCACACACACATCTTTGATAGGTGCATTACTTACCATTTTTCAATGCCTTGACAGAGATGAACTTGACACCTGCCTTGTCCAGCACAGCCTTCTTGTCAGTCTCGTCCACTAGAGCCTTTTCAGCGACAATTAACCATGGCTGCTTTCCTTTACCATGCTGATGGTTGTCAATTAATTTACAATTGGAGGCTAATTTCATGAATGGGTCCAGTACAATGGGCTGAGGCTGTTGGATTGCGGTATCTGCTGACACATAACGAGCTAAGCAGAAAGAGGGGGTTGAGTACATTCAATCAAGCTATGTATACGTGTGCTATGTACCATTTAACTGAGGATTATCCACCAAGGCAGTACCAATGCCCACCAGGATACCATCATGCAATGTGCGCAAACGATGCGTCATGGCCATGCTTTCCTTTCCACTGATCAACACTTGTTGTCCCTGCTTGGCTATCTTTCCATCCAAGCTCTGCGCGAATGTGAGCGTTATAAACGGACGATCTTTCAGCAGAGAAATGTTGCTGTAAATGGGATCTAGAAAATCGCGAGCTTCCTTGTATACAGTTTCGTCCATGGAGGGAATGAAATGGGAAGTTCGTTGCACCACCCCTTCCTCTCTGCCACTTTAAATCCAGATATCATTGGTGGCATGTAGTAGTACTAGTAGTACTGCTGCCTTGAACTAGGCAGATGAATTTATGCGTGCTTCATTTCGTGGTGATAAATCAATTTCAAGTTTTATTTTCAGAAATGCGTTGTAGATGTCCATGACATGGCATTAAGCTTTGACAGTGGCAGTAGCTTGGGTGGCAGGGGTGGCCTTCTTTTTATCTTTCTTCGCAGATGTCTTTTTCGCAGATGCGGATTTCTTTGAAGCGGCAGATGTCTTTTTCTTTTCAGCCGTCTTTTCAGTTGTCTTTTTTCCAGGCTTTACCAGCTTGACTGTGCCAGACAGGCCTATTTTTTTTTTCGTTTGTACCATATTAACCCCATATACTTAATTAAACCTCCTTGAGCTCATTGTTTTGCTCCTGAGTAAAACTTACCTTTTGGAAGAGAAAAGACATCCTTTGCAGCGCCACGTCGAATGGCACCAGAGATTTGTGAATCGAAATGAGCACCAGGTGCTACCTTGAAGTTGGCAAGAACATACTTCTTGATGGCAGGACGAGAACTACCTTTGCGCTCCTTGAGGCTAAGGATAGCAGCTACATTGCGGTCAATCAATAGACGGTACATGTGGCATGTTACGTTCAAATGACTTACCAATAATCATGCTTTCATACTGCAAATGAATAACAATGGTATGAGTGTGGTATTCAACGCAAGACAACAACAAAAATAAACTTACAGAAGGGTGCTCAGGTGCTTTCTTTGATTTGGTTTTTGCTTCTGTAGTAGTGGCCATTGAGTCGATAATATGAAGAATGAAAGGAAGAAAAATAAGAGAGGAGAAAAGGGGAATCAATGCTTTTTCAGGCAATTTTCAGTCTGTCATCACCAATCAATCTTCATGCTTGGATAGAAAAAAGAGTCATTTATGCATACCTCTTGCAGCGTATACCCTATAAAACGGATAGCGCTTGACAATGCTTAAACAATGAACAGCGACACGTGATTGGCGACTCATGGTGTGGGGCCATACTGGCACTGGTATAATGACACCTCAAAGGTGTAGAGATATATAATGCCTGATGGATGGCATCCATTTCAACAAATCGTCAAATCATTATTATATTGAATATGGGTCAATTTTTATCTTCTGTTGGACTCCCTCATTACCTGCAGTATATCTTGTTTACCATCTTTCCATCTCTTTTGCTCATCACTCAGCTTTGTAAGTCGCATAATAGTATATCCAACTAGGTCTTATACTGAATGTTATTCCTGTAGACCATGTCTGTTATGTTGTCAATAAGCAGCGTGATGATGGTAGGGCAATATCTCTTACTGTAAAGTGTAACATATACTCATATACACCGCATTAGCTGTCCACGAGACTATCAGATTGCACCAAAAAAAGTATTTCGAAAGCCTTGCAGATGTCCACAAGAAACTGGAAAGCCTTGACAGCGATAAGAAAAACTTGCTGGTCAACCTGGAAGACCAAAAGAGGCTCTCTGAAGAAACATTAAAGCAAGAAATGGCCTATGTGCATGATTCAATGAGACAAAACGAGTATCATCTTAGGGTCACCAATGCTGCTATGGACCACACAACTGCCAAAATGAATGTCGCTTATGATAACTTTACCAAGAGTAACTACAGTGTGCACAACAAGATCCGTGATTTGGAGGCCATTGACACTATCCTGGTTCAAAAAGTCGAGCGTCTTGAAGTTGCCAACAGAGGCTATTTCAAGAAGGCGTATCAATCGTTGAACATTGCCAAGAGATCCTCTACTCAAGCAGCCACTCGTAGAAGGGACTCTTTGCTGCAGGCGCAAATCTTTGAATTGAGTGCTCATGTTGAGAGACTGAACCGAACGGTGTATGATCAGGGCCCTTCTGTTGCTCAACAAGCTCCTTCTTCTCCTCCCTCGGTTGGTGCCAGTACGTCTGCCTCTATCCGTGTTCATGTGCCTAGCAGCTCATCTACAAGATCCAACAAGTTCAAGAATTCAGTCCGCAGAAAATATGATCATGTGCTGAATGCAAAGAAAAGAGCCAGTTGGACCAGCATGATGTCCACTTTGAGAGTCAACCTTAAGCCTGGACAACATCAGAGCGACGGCGGCGGCGGCGGCAGCAGCAGCGATTCTTCTGATGCCAGCACGAGTAGTAGCAATGATCAGCCAACCACTTCTTCAACCACTTCAGCCACCACTGCAAGCACAGCAACTGTAGAATCCAGAATTGACTCTCTTTATCTTACATTCAGCAAACAATTGAAAGGCATCCACACCAAAATTGATCGATTAGCCAGCAAAGTCAAAAAGTCAAGGCATCCACAAGCTACCACTATGGCTCATTGTACTCCTGGAGACAGCAGCAGCAACCAGCAAATTGAAAACACTGCTCCACTGGACCTTCAAGTCACCACTCTTCGAGACCAAGTAACCGACCTCCACAGAGGGCTTATCGCCAAGGAAAAGTGCTACGAGAAGAACATAGAGACCTTGCAAAACGACACTGCAGCTATGAGCACCAAGCAGAAGGACTCTCAAGACGAATTGGTAGAGCTCTTATGCCGTTATGAAGCAACTACCGCTTTTCAAATGAAGAAGATTGGTGACTCTGAATACAACATTGAGGTGCTCCAAGATGCTAACAAGAGACATCAAGAATCACTGGATTTACTGGCACAGACGCTGGGGAAGCTGGAACAAGAAATCAACGAGGCTACACCTTCTTTTGATAAATCAAGAGCAACAACAGCAACAACAGCAACAACAGCAACAACAACAAGTGTAGTATTGCATGAAAAGCAGCGAAGAGAAGACCAGCGCTTGATGGTGCCATCTGCTGCCAAGTTTATCAATCATATGGAAGGTGCTCTCAAGTCTGATCAAGCTATTCTGGATCACAACAGCAAGAAACTTTATGCTTTACAACAAAAACTCGAGTCTACAAGAGAGGCAGAGAATCTCAAGATCCAGCGTGAGCTTTTAGACAAGGAATTCAATAAGGCCCTGCGTCAGATTGCAATGATCAAGAAAAAGATAGAGCCTGAGTTTCAGTATCCTCCACCTTTACAGCAAGAGGGTGAATACAGTAGAGCAGTTAATCAAAGAAGAGACCAGTTCTTGAGACAGGTAAATGTAGGCGCACATGAACATGATGGATGGTGAGTACTAAAAACGCCTTTCTTTTATAGTAGTATATGGCATTGCATGAGCAAGCTCTAAAGTTGAACATCAAATTGATGGCTTTGTGTCCAGGGCAATTGTTGCCGTTGTAAGCATCATAATCATCTTGCCTATAAAATAATTTCTTTTACATAATAAATAAATCTATCTGATCAACTCAATAATACCAAAAAGACCCATTTCAGCAACAAAACGATCATATAATCCAGACTACACACGAAAATATCGATGAACATACTTCAAGAGAATGAAAAGGCATATTAAAAGGCTCAAAGACACAATGCTTCTTATTATTTGCCATTTTCCATTCACATGTATCATATACAATAGACTCTTCTTGGTTTCTCAAACTCATCGATACAACAGCAATGATCTACAATATCCTTTGCACTGGACACGCATGCAGCCCACCTACTGCCATATAGTATACGTATAAACATCTCCCAAACAAAAACGACCTTCCAGAAAGAGACGACCTCATCTGGCTACCCTAAACCTGCTTGCAAGACAGTCCAGTATGACTTGCTAAGCTATGAAGCTTTGTGGCAGGGCCTATACCTTAAAATCATCGCTCGCAAATCTTTTTCTCTAATTCTTTCTAGTGTCTCTTTTTTCTGTCTCTTTTAAATCTCTTTGATAATCGATTTTGAGCAATCAATGTAATGAGATTAGTAGATGATATTTGAAGCCGAGTTGTGCGAGAAGAGAGACGATGGTATAATTGGATTTTGGATTGAACGAGTTGCTGCTGTTGATGGATGGTTGATTTTGTTTTGAAATCAGCCCATTTTAAGGACTGATTATGACAATGTCCATAATAAAAGCTGTTAATTACGAGTGTCTAGTAGTAGCAGGCTGATAGAGGGGATGTTGCGCAGCATTTTATTTAAAACCGCTTGAATTTAGCATGCTTTGTTCAAGAGTGGCACAAGTTGAACACTGTTTTGGGCGTTGGACAAAGTACGGCAAAAAAGCGTGTCTTTATCATGCCGTATATGACTGTTGGAGAGTTCATATTAACATTGTTGTATACTTATTCTGAGGCGGTTATAAGCATATAAACAAGCTTCCAGTGGTGGCTACGTTAAGTGCACAAAAATTAAAACGATTCTTGTAGTTCAACAGTGGAGTGTTAATTATACCCTATTCCAACCTCTAGAACCATCCTTTCTATCATGTAGAAGGGAGCACCACTTTTACTGTACGCAACGACTGCCCATATTGTGTATTTGATATACAAAAAAATGAAATGCATAGTAAATTGCACTACTACTTTCTACTATAGGCATAGGTCATTAGTAGAAGCTGCATTGAAACACGACGATAAGCGGTGCTTTTGGTATTTCTGAGCGTTTTTAAAGTAAAACATACACAAAACTTTTATTGTTCTTTGTCTGATGGTAATCAGCGTGTAGTCCCAAAAGATACCAATTGTTTGAAGTCTGGATCAGACTTGTAGCATTATTAGTTTTTGTAGATCTACATGGCATTAAAGGTACTTTTCCCTGCCAAATCGTCCGAATTCAACCCTTAATATCTTGTCTTCTAAGCCGTTCTAGATGCTGGAAATAATGCGAAATAATTGCTATCGATCACCATTTACATCCTGAACCTTCATTTATATTTTTTTGGGATCGATCCAAATCGTCGAAAATTCACGTTTTTTGATGAGGTACCCCTCATGGTTTTTGTTAAAAATCAAACGATCGCAATTTTGGAGGCAAAAACGACACTTTTTACTATGATATATATTAAATCAAAAGGACCGCACAGATGTAGGGTAACCTGTGCAACTGCTATTTTGAACGTTGTATATGCTAAATCTCGACTTTTCTTGGAAAAACTGATTTTTATATTTTCTCAAAATTCTTTATCTTTTCATTCTAAAAGTACTTTAAAATTGACACCATTGGATGCGCCTTTAAATTCTCCCTTTAAGTTTATTAGAAAGTAGTATACGCTGAGCACACTTTCTATAGCTAATTTTAACAAAAATGTTTACAAATGTCAAATTATATCTATTTTGATTCAAAAAAATCATCACAAAAAAATCATTAGGGTACAGTCACCACAGTGCAAAATTTTCAGTGTACACGTCACTCAAATTCTGTGTGCTCAGCTTATTGGCTGCAGTCACCCTCAGCAACGCGCTTTTTTTTTTTTTTTTTTTTTTCAGGCTCCCTTTCCACCCTGTTTTTGCACTGCACTTTTTCTATTAAACCATATACTTTTTATTACTTTTGATTGAATACAACACCACTTTCGACAAAAGAAGCATACTTTTGCAACCACCAGTAACCAAGACGACATCTTTCAAGTTTGTTACAGTAAGTATCAGCCGATAGGGGCCACTTTTCGCGGTACAATATACAGTAATACTAATTATACAGTTTATTTTAGACCAATTCGTTGCAATATATTCATTCATTGTGTTTGGTTTGTATTTGGTTTGTATATTCCCCTTTTTTGGTTGCCGTGGATTGGGTTGTCATGGCTTTGGGTGTTGTGGGTTTGGTTGTCATGAATTACATTCATTCAACCTTTTACTATTTTCTTTCTCGTGATACTGCGCATTCGTTTGTTTGCTTTATTGCGATTTATTCTTTCCCCCTTTTCTGCACGCAACTATTTTTCTGTTGCTGTGCCATAGTGCTATGGTGTATCTTTTGATGCATTGTATCAGTGGCAGTGCTACTCTATTGTGGAGTAGCCTTGCATTCTTTTTGTTCTTCTTCAAGTATTACATCTTCTGTAATACCGGTTGTATTAGTGTTCGTGCTTCGTATGAGGCAACCACGATACTTTTTTCTACCTTTTTTTTTTTCTTGTACTCGTCATTTTGATGATATTCATTGCATGTTACCTCTTTGTATGTAACTGTATTGCAATGTTTCTGTTCTTCATCACATTTTAGTGATGCCCTCTTGTTGCTTTCCCTTCCTTTTTATGGTTCTTTGAATCATAACCCCTGTTTTTCGTTGTGTGGATGTGCCTATCGCTGAAGCACAACTAGATTTGATTCAGAGGCTGGGGGTAGATAGGCTGCCCTCACTTGATTGGTATCACTTGGTGCCAATTGAGAGTCTCAAGCGTTTGCACTATAAGCTGGGGTGTGTAGTAAGGCATATTCTGGCATTTTAGGGGATTTTGATGATGGAATTGCTAAATTACTGTATTTAGTAATACTTAAAACTCCGCCTAACGTCAAAACAGAGGGAAACCCTCGCAATTTTTTTTCTGGCCTGGGGTGTCTGTAGGAAAAATAAAGCGTTGTGATTGGCTCAAATTTGGAGACAGCTCAGAGAAATAAAGCATTCGTATTGAAACTAAAAATGTAAATGAAATGAGAAAAGCACGATTAAACATTCAAAATGCATGGTACAAATGGATTAAGATAACCACCCACGATACCACCACAAGTATCAGACATGATCAAATACATTCACTATCCCGGAAAAAATAATTTTGAATAAATCTACGCCTGTTCATCATAGCATCCAAAAGTACAATTTTGCATTATATTGTTGGTATCAAATCAATCAAAGTCTTCAAATGTCAATCATCTGGCTTATGAGATAAACCTGTACCTATGTCAGATTTTGCGAGGAACACGATAATGTAATAGGATTTTGGATTGGATGAGTTGCTGTTGATGGAGGCATGATTTTCAAATATAAACCCCTTTTTAGCACTGATCTTGACTAATACCATCAAGAAAGTAGGCAATTACGAATGTTTAGTACATTAATTCGAAGCGTGATGTACTGCCACTATACTGTTCCAGCTCATGTATCAATTCTAAGCGTTCCTGTCCATCAACCACAACCCACAACCCCTGAAACCACGTGTGTGAAACGTTTACATTTGAATTCTGACATTTTTGTAAAAAGCCTGATCATCCGACACTCTCTAACTTTGCTCAATGAGTTTATTCAGAACAATGTATGAGGACTATCTCCTTTTAGTTTAAAGACTCACATTATAATGCACTACAAATAGTGGAGCTGAGCATCACATTTCATATAGTCAAATAGAGCAAAATAGGTCGACACTTCATCAGACCTGGGTAAACTATAGCACGAAAAAAAAAAAAAAAAAAAAAAAAAAAAAAAAAGGCCTATTAGTGGAAAGCAGGGTTGGCTGATGAAGGTGATGCCTTTACACATCATGAAGGCAATGAATGGTTAGAGCGCTTACAAGTTGTTGTATGCGACGTAGAAATATATAAGAGGCATGTATGCTGCCCTTGCTGTGTTGTTTTTCTTTTGGTGAGAGATCAGCTCAAATGCGTAAGAATGCAACACATAATATGATGTCGTGAAACACCCATCATGATCAGCAGCAATAACCAAATTCACGCCAATCGCCGCGTCCCTATCAAAAAAAAAATCGTTCCCTGCTGATGATGTGCATTGTTTGTACACATTTGATGCATCTGCATTGTATCACAAAATCGAGATGCTGCTATTATAGACGTGGAGACCACTTCTTTATTAGATGTAATTAAAATATGATTTAACGGTGCAATAATCAGCTTTAGACTAGCTCCATGTAACGTTTCAGTTCGTAATCCGTAACGGTATTTTGCCAAAGATTCCATTCGTGCTTTCTGGTGCTGACATAATGATCGACAAACTCATCGCCTAGTACCTTACGTGCAACAGAGTCCTTTTTATCCATCTCTTCCGTGGCTTCTTGAAGCGTACGTGCTAATCTTTGGTTGCCAGCTTGGTCGCCTGCAGTTTGACTTGGACCTGTGGGGAGCTCCTGCTTGGTCTCAATGCCCCAGTAACCACACTTGAGAACAGCAGCCAAAGCCAAGTGAGGGTTGATATCTGCACCTGATACTCTCTACACACATATACAAAATGAGCATAATAATAGACGGTGTGGATCTTGCTCTTCTTACCATTTCCATCCGGGTGGCACTTGCAGATGTGCTAGGTGGGGCTATCACACGCACAGCACTATGACGAGAATCCATGCCCCATGAGACACTTACAGGAGCCCAATAATTTTCTACCAATCGCTTATAACTATGTTGATCTGCAATTAGACTCGATCCCCACGTAACCAAACAAACGGCTTACCTATTCACAGTTGGGGCTAAAATAGCCAGTATACTAGGCAATCCTTTCAACACGCCAGCCAAAAACCAAACAGCGTCCTTTGTCAAGTTGGGGACATCCTCACTAGGTTCTCCAATAGCAAACACATTCTCGCCCTTTTCATTCTTCAAGCTGAAATGCATATGACCTGAACAACCAGGCTGATCACTGTAAGGTTTGGCCATAAAGGACGGCATGACATTATGCTTCAGGCCAATCTGTTTCATGGACGTTTTGAAGAGTGTGCCACGATCACCCATCTCCTTGGCCTCTTGATACAAGACAGCTGCTTCAAAGACACCAGGGCCTGTTTCTGTGTGCCAACTTTCAACATCCACGCGGAACTGCTTGAGCCAGTCAAAGGCATTGTAGTAAAACTCTTGATTCTGTAAGGGTCTCAGCACTGAGTAACCGCACATGCCCAACGTCAGCGGAGTGAGCTGGCTATGACCTTTTGCACTCAAGCTCTCGGTTGTTTCTGCAATGATGTGGGCATCAGTATTACGTACTTGCATGCATGCATGCACACGCGTAACACTTACCTTTGAAGCAAAAGAACTCGAATTCGACGCCACAGTATGGCGATAGACCCAATCCATTGAACTGATCAACAGCGCTCTTGAGCAAGTTACGAGGACAGCAGTAGAGAGGCTTGTTTGTAACAGGATGGTAGAGGCTGACAAAGAAGAAGGGAATGTCATTTTCCCATGGTATACGGCGATAAGACGACAAGTCGATTTTGGCAATCAAATCAAAATACTGGCAATCTTTGCCTGCAAATTCGCTTGGCGTAGTGTAGTTGTTATCTTGAATGTCCCAACCAAAGATAACAGAGCAGAATCCTGTGCGTTATATGGAGCGTCACTATCACTTCCTCTCTCTCTTCTTGTTGCTAAGAACTTACCAAACCCGTCCTTGGCTACGTGTAAAAACTTGTCCTTATGCATCACTTTGCCTCTCAACAAACCGTCAATGTCCACGGCAGCTACCTTGATCTTTGTGTCATTGGCCAGTGTCTCCTCCAGGTTGTCAAGCGTCAATACGGACTGTTTGGTCATGTTGTAAAGTTTTATAAAATAAATGAAGAAAAGCAAACAAAATAGGAACCCAAAGCAACTTATTTATGCACACACACACGCACACACGTTGGTCAATGGCACTAGCAAGTTACATCAATGCGCATCTGAGCTGCAAATGCGCGGTGGTGCATAGCATCACCAGCATCGTCATCCCATCCATCACTTTCAAATTAGGCAAATTTATGATTACGCTGAATACGAGCATATGAGAGGACCGGCCACATTCGGTCCTCCCACAACCCCTCAATCTCATCAGACTGAATGAAGGTAGCACAAGCAGGTAGGTAGATTTGGTGGGCCACGTCAATTTAGAGTGGTGGCCGTATAAATAAGAAATTTTCTCTTGTTCCATATCGCTTCTTCTTCTCGTATTTATTTATTTATTAGCCACCTTACATTATTGCCATGACTACTGCCACTGAAACCAGCACCGTCTACTCCTTGGACGACGTCTCCAAGCACAACACCAAGGATGATTTGTGGATGACCATCCACAACAAGGTGTACAACATTACGGAATTCGTCGTGGAGGTAAGCATCAGCAGCACACAATTCATCAGGCTACACTGTTGACTCATCTGCATCCTTTGTCTAGCATCCTGGAGGTAAGAGCACTGCAGTTTGGACACACACGCACACACGTGAAAGCAGATATTGATTGGGGTTGCACATTTAGGTGAGGAAGTTTTGCTCGATGAAGCAGGTAATGCAATGTCAATTGTAGGCACCAGGGAATGTGTGTGTAGCTGATAGTTTATGTACCAGGCAAGGATGCTACCGAGGCCTTTGAGGATATTGGCCACTCTGATGAGGCCCGTGAGATCCTGGAGAAGTATTTAATCGGTACCTTGGACGAGGCTGTAAGTGGAAACTGTCTGTTTATGGGTAAATGGGGATTAATATAATGCATATTAGTCTCAAAACAGCACCTACAAGTTTAATGTTATCCGTGCTGGCGAGCTCCCTGAGGAGAAGAAGCAATCTGGATCGTAAGTTATTTAGCGGAAGCAGAGAGAATGATTCTTACTCATGTTGCACACACAGATTCCTTCGTGTCATTTTGCCCGCCCTCGCTGTCGTCGGTGTCATTGCCTACAAGTTTATCCTTGCTCCTCAACGTCAATAAACAAGACGAAGATTGCATATTGTAAACAAATGCATTTCGAATAAAAATGTACACATATATAAATTGGTCTTCTCTCCTTTATCTTCTTTTTTTCCTTTTTCATTTGATTTACTACATTTCTTGAATCATGGGAGCATTAGCAAAGCAGCAGAGATCCAACAGCACATCGTATCAAATAGTCTTGCATCAAATTGGCTTTCTGCTTACAGGATTGTGCACAACGCTCGGTGTGCAATGGCTGTTTTACAGAGGCGCTGCTAGTAAGTGTGTGCCTGTCGCATATATGAGTCCACCATCTCACCTTGAACCAGCATCCATGAGCCTATTGCCTCAACTGTCCAACTATACGGGCATGTTGCTGGTGGGCCTGTTTGTGCCCATCCTGCTGAAACGAAAACAACAAATGGCATTGCAATACAAACTGATTCTTTCAGAGGAAGAAGCAGACGGCCACTTGTTCAAAGACCATGTACGTATAGATCCACAGCAGCAGCCCACTTGGGCAAGAAATGAAGCTGTAGCTTATAGTTATATAATCTACAGTTGGTCACATCCAAGCCAGAGACGCAAGATCAAGAGGACGATTTGAAACTACCTACACCTGCTTTCATGAAAGAAGAAGGCCCTATTCCACACTTTGCCATCATCAAACTAGCATCGTTGGACATCATTGCTAGTTTCGCCCTGACGATTGGGTTCTCGATCATTGGCAGTGGAATGTATCAGGTTATCTACAGCAGCGTGGTGATTTGGTGTGCTATTTTCACTTGGTTCTTCATGGGCAGAGCGCTATCTCGGGTGCAGTGGATGGCTATCATTGGCACAAGCGTTGGACTGGGCATCAGTTCGCTGGACAGCATCCGAGGATCGCCACTACAGGAAGATGCCTTTGCATCAGCACAGGCGGATCAAGAGGGTAAGAAATGCCTCGCTCGTTGTGAGAAGGTATACCATATTCTTATTTACACTGAATTCTAGATCCAACAAGAAATGTGTTGTTGAACGGAACCCTAATGACACTCGGTGGCACTCTCATCTCAGGTACACACACATTGGCGGCAAGGAGACAAAGTCTAATTATTTGCACTTGAACTGATATGCTTTGTTTGTGTTTGCTAGCGTGCATCTATGTGTATGCGGACAGCATTCTCTCCAAGACTGATAGACAGCCTCTGCCCGCAAGAGTGTGCTGCTGGATGGGCGTCTACACATCGCTCTTTACTTGGCTATGGATATCTGTATACACCTTGCCCCAATTTGACCAAATCATTCATGTGGATACCGACACATCCACTGCAGCTGTACTGGCCATGTATTTCATAGTGACAGTTGCCAATGCGCTACACTCTTGGAGCTATTACGAATTGATTGAACGCACGGGCAATGTAGCAACTGGCATTTTACAGGGATTGCGTGCGATTCTCGTTTATTCCATCAGCCATGTTTGGTACTGCCAAGAAGATTCAGCGCAATGTAAGTGGAGGTTTGGCAGGGAGACAGTGTGTGCCAATGTCTGACATAAATATCTACATAGGCTTTACCACATCCAAAGGGTGCGGCTCGCTCATTGTCATCGGGTGTGTCTTGGTGTTCACCCTAGGCAAAAAGTGAGCTCTATGTTTTTTTTTTTTTTCATTTTGTATAGAATAAATGTTTTGATGTTGAAGAAATGTGCAGCCGATTGGAGACTCTGGATGGTGAACTAGGTCGACTTTTTTAGGGCCAACCAATCATCCAATGTACTATGATGACCATGGAGGTTTTCCATATGCATTAGTTTTGCACGTTCGCAATAGAAATTCAGGCAAAAACAAGCTGAAAGAAAAACTCTTTCTTCAAGTCTACATGAAAATCAAAATTACCCAATCAAAGGGTCGTTCATGTCCCGAGACAAAAGTTCTACTACATTTGCGCTTACGGATGTCAGTGTGGGCAGACGGAAATTTGATGTCCTATTTAACAATCGATGCCACCAAATTGTGGTTATGAAATTCTTGCAAGGAATTTCTTTCGACCTAGGACTGGAAGTCCTTCAGACATCAACATTCCATGCGGGGAGAAGTCTAGAGACAATTTTGAAGAGATTTGCATGGAAAACAAAGGGTATTATTATTTGAACAATTGAAAATTACTTATAGGACAATTTTAAATTTAATTTCGTTAATTTGTGTCATTTTGAAGTTACAGAACGGCTTATAAGTTCATATAATACACATCCTTTGACATCTGGATGTATAGACGACTTCAATTCGCAAATTCACTATCATATACAGAAAATGTAATTTGCATACGAACGTCGCACGTTAACAATTTGACAGAAATGTGAATTTGGCAAGACGGATAGTTTCCTGTTCAGCTAAAGGATGTAGTGGTTCTTGGTCCAAGTATGCAGAAATAGTTTCTGAACTGATGAAATAACATTCTTGTGCCCACCCATGGCAATGCACCTGCTTGCTAAATGGCATCATCTCGCAATCGTAAGTGAGATCCTTGAATTCCTGGCCCGTATTGTGAATACAGAAGATTACTGCAGTTGGCAACATTGGTTGTTGCTTTCTGATCATTAGACAATATTCATTAAGGCGACGGTGGATTCAAGATCCTCTTCCTGTATACCGCTTATGTTAGAAATCCGTATGGACATGACTCACTAAATACTCAAAATCTACCTTGACATTCAGCATTGACTCTGCAATAGTGATAATAGATCTGCTTGGGGATCGCGGGCTCTCGTGCTTAGTTTTGAAATAATCATAGTGAGTCTTCAATGCGAGATGCGCTCCGTTGTTTTCCAACTTTGACACTACGTCAATGATGTTGCTGAGTAGGAGGCTATACATATTTGATCTGATAAATATGTGTGATAAAATAACACCGTATACATAATATTTTACTTACTCTTCCTTGTCGGTCAGTGTAGCTTTGGTTTCCTTGATTGCAGTCTTGATGACCAGGCTGCTAATCCCCATGTCTTCCTGGTCAAATGCGCTGCCAAAGCTTTCGCATATGCTGCTGTTGGCTGCTTGTGCGTACTCTCTTTGGCTGACTTCCTATAGACAAAGAGTCAGCATTGACAGCATGTGGAAGGCTACATATACTTACTATGGCTCTCTTTTGGTACCAAGTGTGCCAATCAACCCGATAAGAGTCATTGCAAATCTAAAAGTATACATAGATGGTGATATGATACGGACCACCTAAATACTTCCTCAGGGACCACCAAGTCCTGGGCAAAGTAATGAGGTACCACCTAATGTAAGCTACCCAGACGTTAGAACCACTTGTCCTATTAAATACTCAAAAAATCATCGAATTGAGGTGTTGTAGTAGACCTTTCTGTGTTTCTTGTTCAAGAAAGAAGGCATCTATATCATAAATCAGTGATTTTATCTGATTAAATAGTAGACTCTAAGCAGGTAGCTCATTCTTTAGACGACCCGCACTTGAAAGTATGCCCCGGACTTGGTGGTCCCTAAGGAAATGGGGGGTACGCAAACCAAACGGATTTGAGAACCTATGAAAATGCGGGGGAGGACAGCATTTTCCCCAGGTTTTCTTGATTTGTCCAAGGGGGTGGTGGTGAGAGGGAAGCCCACACCAACGGGAACAATAAAAAACTCTAATTTCATTTAAATTCACATTTATCCCCCCTCTTTCTTTCTCTCTTCTTCTCTTCCTTTTATCTCTTCTGGCAAATCCTAGCAACATGTGGATGGAAACGACAGCTGAAAACACTGTATTTGGTAGGTTGATATCCTTTGTAACAAGCTCAACGAGGAGGCACTGACGGTACATGCAGACAAGAACCTCAACCTCCAGCAGCCATCTGAAGGATTCGATCGCTATTTGGAGGATGACGATACCGCTACAGATACTGGCCGAACCATGAGCAGCATTGCAGACAGCAGCCATCTTCAGCAGCAGCAGCAGCACGACTCTCCTCCCTTTGTAGATCAAGCAGAGGAGACATCGGCGTCCGCATTCGAAAAGATCATGAAGGATCCTGAAAACAGCCGTGTCTCTCGCTACCAAAACACCTACTTTATGGATGGTGGAAACCGCTTTATCTCTGTAAGTCCTCGTATTTGTAATTTCTCACATTATATTAACTTGCCCAAAAATAGTTGCCAACACTGGGTAACACAAGCACCAAGGCAGCATCGCACATCTCGAGAATCTTTGAAGATTGGCTGCAAAACAAGCTCTACTACCAGAGCACAAATGACGGCCTCGAGCGATTGCCCATCCTGGAAGATTCCGTCGAGTTACTCGCTGAAGATGTCGTCAACAAGCTTAAATCCAGAAACTCTGTTCGAGGCTTGACCGGCCTTTCTCGCATCATGATCAAAATCAGAACAGGCCATGTCTACACGTATCATCAGTTAGAGGATGGCCAGCCACTCATCACTGCCGATATGGAGGACTTCTTCCAGCAGTTTCCCTTGTTTGTCGAGATCATCATTTACACCATGCCAAAAGACTCGGATCAGTCCTGGGACGATGTCCAGCTCTTGCTGGCTGTGGAGAACATTACTGTCAATCCATCCGATCCTTATCATATCAAGGAAGATATTTCATTAGTCGCTTGAGCCCATTTATACTAGTAGAATTGCCTTTTTCAATACCCCTCCCCCTCTCTTTTGCACGCCCAGACTCACTCACTCTCCATCACCAATTGTTCCTTTTTTTTCTCTCTAATTTGCATCTGTACATATAGTAATAAATCCTTTCTCTTTAATGATAATGTACTTTGTTAGTCGGTATCAGAGTCGGTATAGGATACCAATGCAGTGGTAGTAGTTTGCTGAGAGGCGTCATTGTGTCGTATCTTTTTTCTCTTTTCAACTGGTTTCACAACAACCTTCACGTCATTTAGTTTTGCTGATCCCGTCTCGCTGGTGGAGGATGGCCTTGTTGTCGATGTAAATGGCTTGGATTGGTAAAATGGATCTGTCTTTAACCGTGTTCTCGCTGACGCTAAATGGCCCAGCGTCCCCGCCACATGCTTCTTTTTGCTTTTTGAGGTGTTGAATAACGGCGCTACTGCTGCATCCAATCTCTTTTCATCGAGCACATGTGTTGCGTTGTATTCAATGGATTTCGCTCCCACAATATCACTCGTTGTCTCGGGCAGCAGTTCAATCTGCAGTGAATGCTTGTCCCGCACCTTCTCCGTCTCTTCCAGCATAAGCTTGTCCCTTTTCTTTTCTTGTCTAAACTGCCTTCGCAGTTGCTGTGATTTGGTATATGGATCTGACCACTGCGTTTCGTTCAGTGTCTGTAGCTGTGTAAGGTGCGGCGTAGCCTCTTGGATGATCTTTTTGTCTTTGATGCCATGTTCAAGGCGATACATGGGGTCGGATTCCAGCTGTTCCTTCTGCTCTTTGTCTAATCGATGGTCTAAGGGGCTTATCGCTCAAGTTGAGTAACCAGCAGAAACTTACCTTGCAGCTGAATCACTTCCGTATCGTCCGCACTCCATTCCTCTATCTTTTTGCGGGCTCCACTTACAACGACATACGCTGTATTCTATAGACACTCACTCAGTGATAAATCTCGGTGGCTGCAAAACATGGATTTTTACCTTGGGATCTGTATGGATCTCGATCCAATTATCACACAGATGACACTTCATTCTGAACTGCAATATGGGCGTACTATAGTACTTGCCAATTTGTTTCTTTTGGGCATTGTATCGAACACCTACACATACACACACACACACACACGCACATATGTTGAGCACAAAGTCAAGTCTTTGCAGAGACACTCAACATACCTTGGCCAATATGATTTTCACACCCACTGCACCAAATATTGAATGGTAACTCAAATCTAAGCCAAGTAGTTAGCTGGGGTGTTGCCTGTCATGAGCTACATCTTGTGAGTCAGTTACCTGACTATGAGGATGCCCTCGTCGAGTTTTCTGGCTCGGTCGCCAAGAGCATGTTTGCCATAATGTGTATTGATGGAGCCCTAATTGAAGCTTAGTATGTATCCTCTTGAACACCTGTATAGCAAGCATACCTTTTCAGGTGTCCAGTCTGGAGGGTAGTACTTGTTGAATGGTTGCATTGTTCGAGTTTTCTGAAAGAAAAGGGAAAAAGAAGTGTTGTGTGTGGCTTGCGGTGTTTGAGTTACATGGATTCTTAAATCTATGAATTTCATGCAACTGTGTGAAATTAGCTGAAGCTGGTATATTTGCCTATTCAAATCAATGCATAGTACTATTCTGGTATACGCTTTTTGACGGAATCCATAGTCTGGCTACTTGAGCAAGCTATGGGTTCAATGCTGCTGATAACAAGGCAGTATTGTTAGAATGAACAATTCTATACTAAAGCATATTTTTACTAGACGGAACGTCCTTCTTCAAGATAAATACGCTTCAATGGCATCATGGAATCCATGGTAGCCAGGAAATGGTTTATATGGCATTTTGTTAGAATCGCTCTCCACAGCATAAAGCTGTCTGAAAGTTAGCCAGTTCAGTCTATCAGTGTGCAAAAGATGAGCGCTATTCGGCATTATCAGATGCTTGCAGTTATGCGTTTTAGGTATACAAAAATAGCCAAGTCCTTCCATTACGCTATGGATATTGTTTGATACAAATTTAGCTCATAAATCAGGTTTATATCATACGAGGAATACATCTGCAATTAATGAGCATGCTTCTACTGGTAGTGCTCAGCTTTCAGATTTTGGCTCCCACTAATTTATCAACCAGACGTTCTAGCCGCCGCTGCTTTCGTCGCTCTAACTCAATCGTTAAGCAAAGATACATGCGATCAATTAGCTTGGTATTTACTTAGCAGTTATTCTTGATTTACATACGTCCACTGCAGACAGGCAAACATAGCATATCAAAGGTGCAATGACGACTCAGAAAAATTGTAATCAAGCTGCGTCTTATAAATGGCCACTTTACAGTAATTGAAGCAATTGGTTGCAAAATTAAATGGTAAGAGCAAATAAATATGCAACCAGATCGAGATGTTGTGTCTATTGATTCCCATTCCTCTTCTGATTTGCTTCAACAATATGCATTCCCTTCATGATGATGTGTAAAAGCATCACCTTCACCAGCCAGCCCTACTACTAAAAATCGATTTAATCGCCGCTCGGCATTCTGTTCCCATTCTGTTGATTTGGAGACTTTTTGAACATCGATCAACACATTTTGCATTGCTTGACTATATAAAATGCAATAATCAGTCAATGCTTCTTAGTACATTATAAAATTGTCTTTTAATGCGCATCTAACTGTATCATTAAAAATAAACATTTAGATTGAACTTATTGAGAAATCCACATAAATACGAAATAAGGTTTTCGGCGGAAATGGGTGGACCTCTGGTAGCTGGAGCGATGAGAGTAAACGCCATCCAACCAATTTAGTAGCGGAATAGAAAACTGACCAACAGAATTCCATGAAAGCAAATTCAAACCTAGCACCGTTGATTCAAATTAGTAACATATCCAATAAGAACCCTAAAATTTAGTAGCGTACTTCCAAATGTATAGATGTCTGTATGCGTTGTAACTAGCAGAACATGGTGAATTTAGTCTTAATCTTGTAGGAAGAGAGATAATATGATGTAGCAATGGGAGCGGTTCATGTACGTGCAAGCAGATTAGCTAATTTGAGCCCTTATGCTAAAAGTCTTTGGTTTGAAATGTCAACATGTCAACTTGGATTCCCTTGAGTACAGATCAATGTAGAAACCCAATATTTCAGGAACCAACAGAGAAGTTTTTATCCTACCTTTTTATAACTCTTTCTTATATTGTACACTATTGAATATGTCAAGTTTAAACAATCAAAGTAAGAGGCGGTTCTGCTTGTGTTTTGCTTCTAGCAGACAAGCTAGCATTGACAACACTGCGTCTGCATCTGCTTCAACAAATTCATCGACCCTCAATCAGGGAGTAGCCATGAATCTTCGTCGGCAGCCACCAGTACTGCTGCTTCTGCTTCATTAGTTTCTGTATTTACAAGAAATCAGGATAACTATTCAAGCCTTAAATTGTTGCATCTGATGGAATGATGCATTCCGTAATTGCTTCGTCTCATTTATTGAATTTGCCATCTCAGTTAATTTCATATCACCCAAATGCTCTAATTTTATTCTGAACGGCCAATGGCCGTTTAGAAAAAGAAAATTACTCCAGGCATGCTTATACCGCCCGGAAATGTTGACATTTCACATATAAAGGTCTCACAAAACAAGTTTCAGCAGCTGCCCTAGGTCGAAAGCAACAATTTGATTTAATATGTACCTTAGTAAAAGTTGTCGTTTTCATGCTCAAAAACGCGATCGTTTGATTTTCAACAAAAACCATGAGGTACCCCTCATGCTTTTTTGTCAAATTTTGATCAACCCAAAAAAGTCGGGCAAAGGTGTCAGGAAGTTTCTGCTGGGTGAGAGCAATGGCTTGGTGCTACTCTGGGCGTCTAGAATGGCTTTCTGTGTGAGAAAACATGCCTGAAACCTACCCAAATCTCGCTATGATTAGCATGGTTTTGAGTTATTAGAGGTGATGCTAGCGTCTTGGATGCCCTGTGGGTGGGTTTTTCTTGCTGATTCAGATAGAAAGCGTCGCAAGAGAGTCATATCTACAGCTTCAATGGCCACAGAAAGAAAGCAACATCGCTGAAATACATGATTTGATTCAAAAATCAACAACTAGAATGCTTGCAACTGAAACTTTATTAAAGGTGATCACTACTGATAATAATTTAGTGTTCTAGCAAAACGTAGTATCTGAATCTGGGCTTTCCAACTCTGAATACATCAAAACCTTGTTGCCATCCTTCATGGGACGAACTACAACTCAAGGCTTGACGTTGTAGTCAGCAGCAAACTCCAGCGTTTCCTCGATATTAGCAGGAGAGCCAGTAGGAGAACCATCGCAACACCTTTTTTTCTACCAACAGTTCAAATGATCTTCCGTCGTGTATCTTTTATCTCTCTTCTGAGCGTTAGAGGATTCAATTCAAGTAGAATTCTTATCTTATTATATATTGAAATGTAAAATACGAAATGTAGTATAGGCAATGCAAGACTTTATTGATTTATTAATGTGTTTATGAATTCATATGAGAATCAATGATAGTGTATAAGAGTTTGTATAGATTTGTATGTAGTATGATAGACATCTTGAATAGAGTCCGTTTTGATTTGTATGGATAGGAGACCGCATTGATAGAGACATTCTTGCAAGGTCTTGATATAGAGTAGAGACAGTAGATATGGCATAGCTTGGCCTTGTATGTAGTAGTCAGTTTTGATATTGTATTGAGCCGCAGGCAGCAGAGATATAAGAGTATGGCTTGCTTTTGTATAGATGTGGAGGCGGCATTGTGTAGTAGAGTAGTCTTGACATTGCAGTATGTAGGCAGCAGAATGAGCAGCTTGGCTTGATTTTGATAGTTTTGATTATTGGAGCAGATAAGACTAGATGAAGAAGAGATGAGTACACAAGTGAGGCAATCATGACTATGTAACAAACCAATTGGGCAGTGAGATTTGAGCATTGATAAGAGAAACCAACACTATGTATAAAGGTACCAAGGTGCAAACTTGCCTTTACTCAATCACGAGGTCATTGACACCCTCTGTGTAAGTCCACCTCCGGATCATAGGGCGTTAACACCCTACTCTCGTCGGCAATAAAGCTTGTGATCATCCCGTAGCATGACCAATGGACGTACCCTGCAGCCTACTCGTGAGA
Source organism: Mucor lusitanicus (assembly GCA_010203745.1). Lineage (NCBI taxonomy): Eukaryota > Fungi > Mucoromycota > Mucoromycetes > Mucorales > Mucoraceae > Mucor > Mucor lusitanicus. The sequence continues at coordinate 2,011,494 of JAAECE010000005.1, read as the reverse complement.
GTTAAAGCGGTGATCCTACTCAGTCCCTACAAAAGTAGTTTTTCGGCACTAAATGTAAAGAAGAGAGGGTTAGTCAACATGGCTCATACGTTCAAAAAGATGGCAACTTACTCGCACAGTCCACCAAGGTCTGCGTGTATCAGAGATAGTGTGGCCTAGTGTTTCGCATGGACCAGGAGACGTAAAGAGGACCATGGAATTGAGAAGACATTGCTTGTAGTAGTAAGAGAACCCAGTAGATTGCTTGATTCAGATGTAGAGAGAGAGAGCTCAAGAGTCTTGTAGAGAGATGAGATGAAGATGATGAGGGAAACGCTGTTCAAAAGGAACCTCTATTTATACATTTTCTTATCGTTTTTCGCGTGATTCTAGTCTCATTACCATATTCAAATGTGTTTTCTTTACTTTTCTCCACAATGTTCTACTTTGAGAACACGAGAATAGCACCATTTTGACGTTTGACACTTGCTCTATTCGATCCGCTTTATCCGATGCTTTCTACTGTTCTCTTTCTCAAATTACGTCCATTTTACTATTACGAAAAGTCCTTTTATCACATTCACATGAAACGAGTTCCCCCATCTCTTTCCTAGATGTAATTAACAGGCAAAATCTCATAGGCTCACTCACATCAAAGAATAAACAAAAAATGTCATTTGATTCTTGATTAGGTAATTTTCCTCAATCATAATATACCTCTCCTTATTTCTCTCTCTCTCTGTCTTTCGCCCTCAGAAATCATACCACTCTAGATCCATCTCTTTTGTTGATTTCATCATCTACCATCATATGTTTATCTAATCAAGCGATATGGGATGATAAGGCTGGCCAACTTTTTGTTTACATCATGTTGCTGCGCCAAAAATTGTGCTCACTAGTAATGATACCAATCAAGTGCTTACACTATCATACTCTACTGTCACTTGTAGGTACATTTGAATAATCAATTGATTAGTCGTATACATTGTATCCACAAATTGCTTGTAACTGCATTCATTTCGTATGTAGATAAGACATTTCATAGCATACTTTAAGGAACTACCCGCTTTTGGAAGGTTCTCTGGTCATGCAAAATCAAAACAATTCATTTAGAGGGGAAATTGAACTGAACCTTGTTTTTACATGTGAAAAAGTAAACAGAACGACATCAATTGAAGAGAGACAAGCAAGTAAATGATTGATTTTTAGCCAGAAAGATGATATTTTGTCATAAAGTATATATATCATTAGAAAGTACGTTTCTCAAGGAATCTAGTGGTGCCGTTTTCAGGGCTCAAAGTAAAGTGTACATCACGAAATGCATCCAATTGATAGGACACAAATATCGTGAGACCATTTGGTTCGAGGCCTTGAGCAGCAGTGAGATGTTACAAAACGAAGAGCAGCCTTTCAAAGATGGGTTCCTTTCTTTCTTCTACATACAGCTTGCAACATCTTCTTCGTTTGTAGGCTATTCTCTTGCTTTACAATGCACCATACCTGAGTACTATTCTTTTCTCGGCCACTTGGCCTTACCTTTGCCCCCTCCTCTGGTCGCCATCTTTGTTCTTGAAGGTCGCTTTTGTTTCTTGAAGGTCGTTTTAGTTTTGGAGGTGTTTATATGGCAGTGGGTGGGTTGCATGTGTTTCCACTGCATAGGAGGTTGTTGCTGCTGGCCGCATATCAGGCACCCTAAACCATTGGGAACAGTTGGACTCTCACTTTCTCGTAGTTGTTCCTGTGAGTATCATTGCTGTTGCATAACTGGCTTTGAGAAACCAAGAAGAGTCTATTTTATATAATAATAAACGTAAATGAAAAATAACAATAAACTACGCCTTCAAGCCTTTTAATATGTCTTTTCAGTCTTTTCATTGATACTTTCGTGTGTAATCTTGGTTATATCATCGTTTTGTTATCGTTTTGTTACTTGAGGTGAGTCCTTTATCTTCACTGTTGCTTTCAACTTGGCTAGATATTAGTGTTACCATGTGCGTTTGTTCATCAATTCAACTATTATATATTCATTGCAATAATAGGGTGGTGTATTGTAGAGAAGGCGTTTCTCTAGCATGTATACATTATTTAATAATTGACAATAGAGACAGTTCAATACCATGTTACGCCTTTTAAATTGAATTGACTATCATAGTGTACAAGGGAAGATTTGGACGTAGTTCTGGTTTGAGCCAGGCAAAAATAAGGCAGGAGCATTAGCTGTAAATGTCGATCAATTATGATGATTTATTTCTTTAATAAAAAAACAAAAGCATGTGTATAATTACTAGTTTGACGGGTGATATAGAAAAAGAGAAAATATGATAAAAATGTTATGAAATATGTAACAATGATGGAATATTGCGGGCGAGAAATGGAATTAGAGCATGCGAGTTGGGAGGAGATGATGGAGAGAAAGCAAAGAAACGAAATTATTTAACAGGTAGCACGGATCAAGTCTTCCAAAGATTCAATGGTAGCAGGGGCTTTCACCGTCTTTCCACGAACAATGTGTTCCAAGCCTTCGCCAGAGTAGGAGACGCAAGGAGAGATTTCAAACAAGAGCTTCTCACAATCATCCTCGTGCAAACCAACGACCTTTCCGCCAGCATTTTCAATGAAACGCACATGCTGAGCAACGATATCACGGCGAGAGGTCTCGGGACAGTCAGCACCAGAACCAGGAGCATTCTTCAAAGGAGAGAACTCTTCAATACGATCCACCTCCAGCACAGACATATTTTGAGCATAGGGAAAGACGTCAAACACGAAACATTCGAGTTTCATACCAGAATTCGATTTGGGGGAGATCTGTTCACCCGTTTCAAGATCAGTGTACTTGATCTTCTTCTTTGCAATGTGGTATTCCAATTCAGCTTGGAAGGAGGGGACGCGTTCCAGGAAGGCGGTAGAGAAGAAATGATTGGCAATGTTGGCGGCACCGTACTTGAGAGAGCCATCAGCATGACGTTCATGGGCGGTTTCATCAGAGATCTCAGAATACTCAACAACTCCATATTTGCCATTACGGACACAGACAACACCGACGGGCTCCTCTGGTGCGGCTTTACCAACGACCTTGACACCACAATCCGTGCCCTTTGAGATACAGTAACCGATAAAGACGGGATCTGCAACACGGGCCAGGCAGTTGTCCACACAGTAGCAGTGAGAGTACTCAATGCCGCGCTCCTTGAGTGATTGAATCACGCCCTTGTCCTGGACAGCCTTGTAGATGCCGCCATTGCCATCAGGTGCAACAGCAACCTTGCCCTTGGATTCCAGGATGATTTTACCGTCCATGGTCAAACAGGGAAGCACGCCCTGCTCGAAAAAGATGACATTTTGCTCCTTGAGGCCGAAAAAGTTGTTCTTCTTGAAGAATTCATAGGTAGGCTTGTTGGTGGGGCCCGATGTCATAATGTACCACGGGATGATGGTCTCTACGGGATCCTGCTCTCTGCGATAGTGTTGAGCCAGTGCTTGCACCTTGAGAATGCGCTCAGCTTGCAGCTGGAAAAGCGACTTGCCAGAGGGCAAGTTGATATCGTAGCAGCCCTTGGGATCAGAGGAGCCCAGACGTGTGCCTTGACCACCGGCCATCAGGATGACAGCAACCTTACCTTGCGCGATCTTCTCGAGACCAGTCAGCTCCCATTCCTGCAATGTAGATGGATCTTGCTTCAACACGGAATCAAACACTTCTTGAGACAAGGGCTGCAGTTCGTTTTGATCATTGCTGGAAGCAGCAGCAGCACCTTCAATGGCCTTGTCGTAAATGGCGTTCAGATTCTCGACATCAATGTTGACGATTTGACGCAGAAATTCGATTTGTTCCTGTTCAGGGATCTCGTTGAAAAACTTGAAGACGTGGCCCTGGCCAGCATTGTCAAAGCGAGCCTGCAATGCCTTGATTTCGGCATCAGGGAGAGGTAATGGTGAGGCGATAGTCATGATTGAAGCAGAGTAGAGAGAGAGACAGAGAGTGAGAGATGCTGGAAAAAGTTTTCTGGTATTTATAGCATAATTAGTTTGATAGGGCGATTTCCACGGAACGGGGATTATATCTATTTTTTACCATCAAAAAAAAAGTTGGGTAAGCAAGGAAATGCTAAATAACCCTAGACAAGGGGAACTCTTGTCAGTCAGTGTTGAACCTTATCCATGCTTCTATATGTTATATCCATGTGTGTGCGATTGAATCTGTCAGAAACCAAAAGTCCGACCTATCAAACCAGCATTATGGCAATTACCATATCAACAGAAAAGCCATCTGCAAAAGCAAGCAAATGTCATCATCATACACGCATAGTATAGCCTACATGTCACTGAGCCGTGGTTGAACGCCTACTCAATTCTATATGCGCTAGAGCCATTGCTAAATATATAGGACACCGTCTAATTTTAGTAAGGTACAGAAAGGTACGCACATTTGATGAAACCATAGCAATATGTCAACATTGAAGGCTCCCCAAAAAAACAAACCAACATGTTGAGCATCCATAAAAAGGAGGGAATTCCCTGCTACTGCTCCCTTGATCATTTGTATATATAGACAGGATGTTTGATAAGACATCTATCACCCTGTAAGGATCTCTAGCCCATGTTTTGCTCCTATAATTCATTTGAATCTGCCCAAATACAGTTATTTTTAGCTTTTTTCCCTTTTTTAAAACTCTCTCTCTCTCTCTCTTTAAACAACATGAATCTCAATGCTGATATCATGGGTAAAGGAGAAGCACATGTTTGAATTATGAACATTCTGAGCCATTCTATTATTCCATGTATGCCTAACGTATGTGATCCCAACAAAAGCGAAAATGGCGTAATTCATCATTTTTGGGCCTCATTGGCGGCTGATGAATCCCAACACTCAAATTCAAGGTTGCAACAACTCAACAACTCGCTCCATTGTGGCATTGCGCCTGCATTTCATAGAAACCTGAAGTGAAAACTCGCTCCTTGTATGGATAGAAGCCTCGTCTATTCTAAATGGCAAGATTTGCATTGATTTTAATGCCTCAAAAAGAAATTCTTTTGAACCTTGCTGGACGTATAACTACTTTCTGGTGTTCAATAACTTGTATTTTCATCTGAAACATGATGGCGTTCCTCTGTAATCATATGAAAGGGCTCCAAAAGGCAGACCTTGATCACCAAACTGTCGGATGATCATAAGTATCGTACGGATAGCTCCGTACCAGCATTAGGGTAGAGATGTGTCTGTGTGAAATGCTAGATGCGCTGATTTTGATGGGGCTTAATAGTACAGGTTAGATGATGGGTAAATACAGCAGTGTTTTGCAAATAATTTTGTGCCTTGAATACGCTCTTCCAATCTTCTTTTGCTTCCTCATCCTCTTCAGGATGCGGGTGAGAATCGAGAACTGCTTCGCGGCACTCAAGCGAAGATTCCCCAGCGTCGACCAACTTTGATTCAAATGGGCATTCTTACGGATTACGCAAAAAACCATAGCGCTCCCCAAGTGAAGTTTTTAAAGTTTTTTTACTGACGAAGCAGATGCCATCACACTCTACCTCACACAGGTCGAAATCAACAGCTGGAAAGAGTTGAGACAGCATTGGAGCGAAATAATTAACTTAGCAGCCTCAATGTAACCATGAGTGAAATAGAATGCTATGATTCTTCATATAATAAATATACTGTTGGATTCACAATGACTCTTAAAGAGATCTTCGTTGGTTTGATGAATAATTATTTATAAAAGAGGTGCCCATCTGTAGCCTCGAATCTATCAATTGGCAAAGAGGGTCCATCTGTGTAGATACAAAGTATAAACGATGCGCAAAGTCATTTGCAAAACACTGTATTAGGGTTATATGGTTATTTATGGCGGTCTACTCGTTTACTGGCTGCTCTGGGATTTTGGTCTCTGGCTCTGGCTCTGGCTCTTGTTGCAGCTCTAATTGATGTGTTCTCTGCAAAATATCCTCCACTTGGCGACTGATGCCATCCACAAAATCCTCGCTCACTTTCCAGAATCCATGCTCTTTCAGCACATCAATTCTTTCCTGTCCAACCTAAATGGCGCGGATCAATACCAACAACAACAAAAGCCAGCGCCCTCTTCATTGAACCCACTTACCTTGTGATTTGCGTGAATAATATAAGGCTTGATGCCTTTGGATCCCGGGAGATTCTGCTCAAAGTAGTTTGCGCCATTGGGGAAATGAATGATATCCAGTAGCACGGTCATGCCGGTCTTTACATGAAGCTCCATCTGATCCAGTGCTTGATTGAATGCTTCTTGCTGACTCAAGGCGGGTTGCCTTTCTTGTATCTGGATGGTGCTTGCCAAGACTCGTTTCGCCAGATGGCCGTGGCTGCGAATCAGCATTAGGCCAGTGTTGACTGTGTGCTGATCCAAGCCGTCTTGTGTAGCAATGATCTGCGTGTCCTGTCGAATGTGCAGCAGCGTTTGGATGTACTCTCGAGTGCGTCTATGGACCATGATCTGATTGACGTCCAACATCAATGCGTTGATGGGCGTTTCCGAGTAGACTAATCTCTGCAAAATCCAAGTCTTCACATGAGATAAACGGGCGTCATCCAGCATGGAGAGGCGTGTATTGGTGAAGAGCTCGACATCCTTGATATACCAATCTTCCGGCACCAGTGCTGCTCTCTCTTCGTGGCCAGCAACGATCAAGTGCAAGTACAGTTTAGCGTCTGTGCAGAATACCACGTATTTCTTCTCTTTGGCAGTCTGCATATAGTGGATCCAGTTGTACAGTTCATGTCGCATGCCATAGCCCGCCACAGTGACGATCACCGTGCCATCAGCCTGTTTGTTCAGGTTGAGCTTGTCCAGCACATCAGGCTGCATCACAGACAGGTCTTCAGGCACAAAGACGGGCGATTTTTCGCCATGCTGAACAAATGAAACATTGGAAAATGGTGTTGGGCAATCGCACGCTGTTGCAGCAAGTGAAGTGTTTGCATTGGACGTATTCTGAAAGTGATGTTGCTGTTGGGCCTGATCATTCATCAAGTAATCAGCCGAGGTTTTGTTGCTCTTTGGTACGGGATTGCTGAATTCGACTTGATACACAAACAAAGCTGTCAGTAGCAGGCCAATGACGAGTCCATATTTGATGTATTTATTCCAACTTGAAGCCTGCTGCATCTATAGAAAGGAGACAGAAAGAGAGAGAAAAGAGGAGGAGAAAGGAAGGGGTTGAGCCAAAGATTACACAAAACTTAATAAGATATTAAACAGACAGAGAAACAGCGAGAGGGGGCGGAGACGAGGAGCATTTACACCAATCAATCATTTCATAAACCTGGCCTGGCGCCGAAACTTGGATCCTCTCTTTCTCTCTCTTTCCAATACTATACCTCAAGAAAAAACGACATGAATATACCAACCAAAGCCAGTACTCTGAAAGAATACGAAAGGCAAAACCAAGAAATCATCAGGTCAAACACAAAACTGAATGAAAGAATAGCAATGTTGGAGATCCTGGTGTCTCAGCTGCAGCAAGAGAACCTTCAGTTACGCATTGACAAGGCAAAGAAGCCCAAGCGAAGAAAGAAAGCCATCCCCAAGAAGCGAACATTTAATGCAATGGACTCATCCCAGCCATCGCCACTATCACAGCCTCCATCCCAGCCATCCCAGCAAGAGAATATACCCACTGATAACAGCATCATCAACAATAACGACGGCAGTAATAAAGAGCACCAAGTCAATGACCTGATTATAACCACGCATTCAAAACGAAGCTGCAGCAGCAAGCCCATCAGCTACGTCTTACCGAGCTCAAAGCGCAAACTAAGAAAAGGGGATCCCTTTACATTTGGAAACGAGTAGCTTTATTTTTTTTACAATTTGGACAATAAATCACAATGGAGATAGCATGATTGCACTTGACTCAGTCTATCTTCCACCCAATCTGCAACACAATCCAATGCGCCTTCAGACGGCGAGGAGACGCTCGTGTCTGGCGGCGTCATGGAAAAGAAAGGGTAGCGAGTCAGATCATTGGCAAAGTAGTAATTCTCTCTTGTCAAGGCTTTGGTTTTATCTACAAATTGACGGATCGAGGTGAATTTGGCGAAATTGATCAGGTGAGGATGGGATATCAGAAAGGTCGAGTTTTCTCGGAAAAAGGTCTGATCTTTGAGCACCACGGGTAAGAAGGGTATAGATGGCGCTTTGGCAAGTTGGATCTTTTGTCGATAGTAGCGCATGTTCATGCTGACATCCAGCAGCTTTTGCAGTGATGCAAATGTATTGGTGTCTCGGTTGGACAGTGTCTCCCATACATCCTTGAGTTTGGGCGCACTGGCAAGGCCCATTGTAATCACCATGCATGTATGGAAATTGTTGAACTCCAAGCAGAGCTACAAACACATGGATGAGTCTATAGTTCTCTCCCCCGCTAGACACATGGATGGCGCTTCTTACCTTGGCAATCTCGATAAACTTTTTCAACAGACTTCGCTTTGGTTTGAGATATGAAATGCTGCAGATTTCATGCACAACCCAGTGACTCAGCTAAAAAGCTGCCTGTCAGTATTTTCAAGTGTAGACATGCCTGTTGATCTTTGGCTTACCATATTGGCTCTTTTGGTCATGAGCTCTGTATAATTGATGTCTGGCTTGTGGTTGCTATGGTTACTCATGAGCTCGCGGGATTGAATGGATTTGAAGAGGTAGAAGTCCGCCAATGTCAAGTACCGGGCAATGTCTTTGGACTCGAGAGAGACAAGCGATGCATGAAGCGTTGTTTTGAGCGAACTGGAGTCATGGATCTGGATGGGTGCTAGCTCTGGTGTGATGGAAGACGATGAAGAGAATAAGCCGTTGGAGGGTCTGCGCGAGTTGTTTGTATGTACAGTGGCGGGTAAAGAGGGGCTGCTATTGCCAAATGAAAAGTGAAAGTTGAATGCATTGGAGGGCGGTGCTGACATGGGTTGACTGGCTGTAATCATGGAGATATGGTGGTGATGATTAGAAAACTGCTGTATCTGTATTTTGAGGTTGTACTGTATTTTCTCTACTTGTTGTCTGAATTGCTGTAATAGCACGGCATCGTTGTTGAAGAGAAACAAGTTGAGCTTCTTTTGCAGGTCTAAATCGTACTTGAAGTCCTGGTACTGCAGTGTCACCCAGCGATCAATGACAGCCAGCACCTTGGATTGAATAGAATACTGCCACTTTTTAAAGTACTCGTATTCGCCTGGCAACGGGCCCAGATGGAAGCGACTGATCAGTTGGCTGAGCAAATGCGTGGATGTGGTAAAGCTGGCATAATTCATCAAAAACGTATCCACGTACTCCATGTCTTGTGCTGTCTCGTCAGCCAGCTTCTCAAATAAGCGTTCTGTTGTGCCTGCAATCACTTGCAGCTTTCCATGCACCATTTCGTAGAGCAGCACAACCTGGCCATTTTCAGTTACTTTGAGCAAATTATTACTGTCGCCCTTTTTTGCTTTCTTTGGTGTTGCTGCTGTTGCTGCCCCTGTTTTTTAGAGTGCATGCATGAGTATGCCCATTCGCAGTGTAGATCTCTGTTTATTCCGGACGCTTACCTAATGATCTGCCTAGTTTGGCTCTCTTTTCCGTCTAATCAAACGCGGTGTGTGAGTACATGCTTGCATTGGATCAGAAAATCTGCTTACATTATTGGCTGTAGCTTCTTCCTTTTTCAGGCCTAGAAATGAAGTCCAGGAGCTCGTGTCGTCCAATCTGGAGGGCCTTCTGCTATAAGCGTCTGCCTTCTTTTTGGCATCGACGGGCAGTGGAGGCACTGCAGCATTGGAGTCAAACTTTGGCGGCGGTAGTGGCATGCTACTTCTACGAGGCGGAATAGGAGGTCTGAATGAGGATGTGGCATCTGCTGATTTGGGTGCAAAGAATGCATGATGGCTGTTTGAAATATCACTTGTTGTAATCCGCATCTCCGTGGTGGAGGGCGCTGTCTTTTTCTTTTTGCTGCTGTGCACCCGCTTCAGTGTCTCTGCACTCATGGTGATGCTGCTTCTCTTTTCCTGCTTGTTGTTGATGTTGGTTGTGGCGCTGTCTTGTGGATCCATGGTCAGCATGCGCTTCAAATCGCGGTCTTTGGGAGGCACAGGCGGAGGAACAGAGGATGCGGAAGGAGGTGAGCTGGCGACGTTTGCTTTCTTTGTTGTGGATGCCACACTGCTTGCGCCACTGCTGCTATGGCTGTCGGAAGACAAGCAGGGCTCCATGATGTGTGTGCTTGCCAGGCCATCAGTGACATCGTCCAAAAGAATCGAATTGAGCGTTGACTGAGAAGACGAGTTGGATGACACGGAGCGTGCAGAGAAATAGGAAGAGTCAGGTGAAGTAGGTGCATTCATGATTGTCAGGAAATTCTCGACTGTAGGCAGTGGAGGCAGTGGTGAATTCTCTCTCGTCATGGGGGCTGACAGCAGTGCTTTCACTGGAGCAGGCACAAGCAAACCGTTGCTTCTGCGCTTCCTGCTCTTTTCTCGTTTGAGCGTGGAGACTACTAGTGCCTGGTGGTAAGAGTCTTCGCTATCCGCTTCGTCCTCTTCGTCGCCGTGCTCCTCGTGCTGCTGTGGATGAATGGATTCTACCCTGTACAAGGCTCGCTGATTTCTCCAGTTCTTGGATACGTCTTCTTCCTCCATGGACCAATGAATATTGATCTTTTTGGCAAAAGGCGGTATCAAGTGTGATTTGGCATCATTGCCCACCACAACATCGTCGTCCATGGGCATCGCTTCAAAATGCTGATTCATGCTTTCCGTAGAGCAAGTGGAGAGTGAAGTAGCAGTAGATGAAGAAGAGTAAAGGGAGCCCTGAGATTGCTGGTGTTCCGCTTCTTTTGTTGTTGACTGTAATAATAGGATATTTAAGGAGTTGGTTGGTAGGTAATAGGTAGGATATAATGCAAACCCATTTTGGGTGACTGACCTGTTTTCTAGAATGATTGCTACTGAACAATGTGCTGATGCTTTCTCGCTTCTTTCTATTAGTTGCGTACTGCGACTCGTCCTTGAGCGTATGGGACGAGGATTGAAAGAGGTCTCGGATGCCTCTGGACGCTCGTTTCGTCGCTTTCGATGTGGTGCCTGAGTGCTGATTCGCAAACAGCGAGCGAATGGTTGCGGCGTTGTTTGTCTTTGCGGCTGTGGATGAGTGGTTGGAGCTGGTGTCGTCCCACACACTCTCGTCGCTCTGGTACATGTCTTCTTCGTTGATGCGATCGTAAAAGATGCGCTTCTTTTTCGGCGGTTGTTCGGAATTCATCGGTTCAACTGATTGTCTATGCGGTAAAAGCGTCATGGGAAAGGCAGGACGAGATTTGAGAGAGTGAATACTACGCATGAATTTCTTGCCCACTGTGTAAAAAAAGAAAAATAAGCACCGTGGTGTGGATGGAGTGGGATCTGTGCGCTTGCCTGTATCGGTATTGGATCTTTCCCTAGTAGTGCTATAAACATCTGCATGAGAGATTGCGACATGTGCACTGGTAGCATCCACTTACCTGGATGGTTTAGCAGTAGTGTAATATGGATGGTATTGGTCTGTAATTAGTGTTTTCGACGATTCAGAGCTGTCAGTCTCTGGTTGTGGGATCGTATTTTCAATCACACTCGCAACGGAATGTCGGTTGGTGATTGCACTGTTGAAAGCAGAAGAAGAACAAGAGGTAACTGTATTGAAATATATACAAAAATTAGTATCTCTGTGCACTGCTCTGCTCTGTCATGCTCTCCTCTCTTCTTGTTGTCCCTTTTATATGTATGTGCATATGCCCAGTCCCTGAAAAACAAGGTGTATATGCACACATTGTGTATAAATCTTGCTATTTTGTCTTTTTTTCTTTCCCTTTCTCTCTTCTCTCCCAATGCAATAATATCTCGAGTAATTAATGAAAATAACATGCCTTTGTAAGGGTGCACTTGAAATGGTGCATTGGATGGAGACAGCGTGTAAGCAACCAATGAATCTATCAAAATGTCTGTGTGATGTATGATGGCTTCTTGGGCAGACTATGCGGGGATGCTGCTGTTAATACGTGGGCGTAATACCACTGTTGTATATAGCTATACCTCTGCTTTGATGTTTGACTGATTTAAATCTTGCTTGAGTATCTGTATATGGTACAATATCACTTGCATCTCCTTTTTCATCACACTTTCAATGTTGTCATCCGATTTGTTGATGCGCTTTTGAGTTGCAATGATCGCATGCAATATGGATGATAGTAATGTAGACGCACTCAAAATACTGATTAGCTGAGACGAGGCTTCAAACTGATTTGTGGTGGAGAAGTTGTTGGAAAGCACTCCAAGTATGGTCTGAATGGATGACTCGATTAGCTTCCAAAACTGTCGAATCTGTCGTCCTTATGAGTATCCTAGGTGTGCCTTTTCATCGTCCTTAAGCAATTACCTCTGCACTCTGCTGATACGCTGAAAACGAAGATGTCGTTGGATCCACCAAAGTCAATTTAGTGAGTATAACACGTGCAGCTTCATCCATGACCCTTGTGCTTGTCGTTACCAAAAGGTGAGGGAAATTCGAAAAACAAAAGAGAAAAAGAGAGAGAGGAAAAGAGAGAAAGAAGCCAAACAATTATGTATATATACAACTTTATGGTACATGATGTGGGCGATCAGGAATTCCGGTAAAATCGATACCGCTCTCATTATGGATCTTTAGTATTAGGATAATGACCCGGATGACAATATCCTTATGTCTGCCGATTTAATGAATTAACTTGTATACATATACCAACGTACAAGTGTCCTTTTAAGTATTAAAAGTGAATGGAAATAGGCCCCCTTTTCTTTATTATCGTTGTACTGAATGAATCAAGATAAACACAGAATCTAACGTCAAACCAGAAACTCTGATCACAGCTGTTTGTGTATTCAGGGGTAAATTATATGCAGTGCGGTAACGACAACAACAAGGCATTGAAGATCCCGCTACAGCATTTTAATACCATGAAACAGCATCTGTTTGTTTGTATCCACACATGTATTATTTTACGAATGATATCATTCTTTCATCTGAACAAGAACCTAGGCATTCACCAACCATAAGCATCTTTTCTTGCCATCATGTATTCGAAATCAGTGCAAAACTTTTGACCGAATCGATACTCCTGAGTATAGCATGGATTACGGGAAATCAGGGTTTGTTCTAGAGCTAAATCTACCGCATGTTTATCTATCGCCCAGTAGCCAGAATAGGGGAGCCGGAGCATGATTACACTGTTTGTAGTAAAAGAAGGGGGGGTCAACAAAGTCATTAGACATTTGGAGTATACATCTGCTAATTCAAAAGTTCGCTTTTAGATGGAACCAGGACCAAAATATAATAATAAGTAATTGCTACATTTTTCATCGATCAAGCTACGTACATTTGTTCTCGAAGCTATATAAATACTGCCACGATAAGTCAGATAATGTACTTGAATCTGGTCAAATGTTCGTTTTCTATAGATGTCACATTCTTGGTTGCTTAAATGTTAATCTTACCGAAATCCAATCTTAATTGACACTACGTAAATCAACATGAATTTACTGTCACTTTTGAGAAACTTTTCTACCTATATCCTACACACTGCATATATCGTTACTCTAAATGGGCAAGATTCCGAGATTGCAGATACAGTTTAAGGTTGAAATCAGCCGATAGTACATGCGTAGAAAGCTTGGCTTTTATTCTTTAGCCGAAGATTGCTACAATAATCGAAAGCGTATTGATTTGTTGGAGTGTTTCTGCAAGGCAATGAAGGGCTCCATTCATCATATTCAGGTATTTTGATGATTTTTCAGCAATCAACCTATAGTTATTAAACTTCACGAGGTGTTTTACAACCAAATCTGATCAGTTTTTAGCGCCTTCAGATCAACTTATTTTGTCAATTGAATATGAGAACGAGATGTGATAAACATCCCATCATACTTCTTCCTAAAAACTTTTGAGGCTTCTTTCAATAACGCATCTAATGACGCTAAATGCAAAACTTGTTCTGAATGAATTTATTCAATACATGAAATGAGCTTTTCAACAAGAAGAATGCCAAAAAAAAAAAAAAAATAGGTCTTCTATAAATCAATTTGAAAGGCTGCTTTGGCTCGAGAGAAAGAGTTTGGATTACTACAGTATGCTAGACACTTGTAATGGAGAGATTTCTTTGAGGGGGGCTTTCAAAATCAATGTGCAGAATTGGCTTATGTAGAAAATCATCCATACATCCATCGACAGCAAGTCATTATCCATTCTAAAATCCAATCACATAGTTGTTTTCTTCCTAGCAAAATTTGGCATAGGTACGTAATACTTTCGAAAATCAAACATTAACTTTTCGACACTGGACTTTTGGATGGTCAAAACCTTGACATGCAAAACAGTTGTATACACCTAGGATTTTATGTAAGTGCAAAGTCATGCTGTGCAGTTCTAAATACAGTGTTGCGCGAAATTCAATCATCTGTCAGTCAGATACCACTAGACACTTGCAATTAACAGATTTCCTCAAAATTTTAGTCGAAATCAGTGCTCAAAACGGGCTTATTTTGAAAATCGTTCATCCATCAACGGCAACGCATCCAGATGACTAAAGTCTGACCGCACAATCGTGTTCCTCGCAAAATTTAGTATAGGTATAGGTTTATCTCATAAGCCAGATGATTGACATTTGAAGACTTTGATTGATTTGATACCAATAATATAATGCAAAATTTTACTTTTAGATGCTATCAACAGGCGCAGATTTATTCGAAATTCTTTTTTCCAGGATAGTGAATGTATTTGATCATGTCTGATACTTGTGGTGGTATCCTGGGTAGTTATCTTAATCCATTTATACCATGCATTTTGAATGTTTAATCGTGCTTTTCTCATTTCATTTACATTTTTAGCTTCAATACGAATGCTTTATTTCTCTGAGCTGTCTCCAAATTTGAGCCAATCAAATTGTTCTAAATGAACTACATACACCACAAATCCTGGAAAAAAATTGCGAGGGTTTCCCCTTGTTTTGACGTTAGGCGGAGTTTTGAGTATTACTAAATACAGTAATTTAGCAATCCCATCATCAAAATCCCCTAAAATGCCAGAATATGCCTTACTACACACCCCAGCTTATAGTGCAAACGCTTGAGACTCTCAATTAGCACCAAGTAAGTGATACCAATCAAGTGAGGGCAGCCTATCTACCCCCAGCCTCTGAATCAAAAAGTGTAGTTGTGCTTCAACGATAGGCCTATCCACACAACCAAAAAAGAGGGTCATGGCTCAAAGAACCATAAAAAGGAAGGGAAAGTAACAAGAGGGCATCACTAGAATGTGATGAAGAACAACAGAAACATCGCAGCACAGTTACATACAAAAATGTAACATGCAATGTGTATCATCAAAATGATGAGTACAAGAAAGAAAAAAGTAGTGAAAAAAATTACCGTGGTGGCTGCCTCATACAAAGCAAGAACACCATCAATACCACCACCAGTATTACAGAAGAAGTAATACTTGAAGAACAAAATGAATGCAAGGCTACTCCAAAATAGAGCAGCACTGCCAGTAATACAATGCATCAAAAGAAACACTATAGCACTGCGGTACAGCAACAGAAAAACAGTTGCGTGCAGAAAAGGGGAAAAGAATAAATCGCAATAGAGCAAACTAAAGAATGCACAGTATTACGAGAAAGAAAGTAATAAAAGGCTGAATGAATGTAATCCATGGCAATCAAATCCATGGCAACCAAAGAAGGGGAATATACAAACCAAATACAAACCAAACACAACAATCAATATATTGTAACGAACTGGTCTAAAATAAACTGTGAAATTAGTATTACTGTATATTGTACTGCCAAAGGTGGCTCTTATCGGCTGATACCTACTGTAACAGACTTTAAAGGTGTTGTCTTGAGTACTGGTGGTTGTAAAGACACGCTTCGTTTGGCAAAAGTGGTGTTGTATTCAATCAATAGTAATAAAAAGTATATGGTTTAATAGAAACAGTGCAGTGCAAAAACAGTGCGAGAAAGAAAAAAAAAAAAAAACGCGTTGCTGAGGGTGACTGCAGTCAATAGGCTGCCGCAGCACAGAGCACGCGGAATCTGAATGACGTGTACAATGAACATTTTGCAGTGTGGTGACTGTACCCAAATGATTTTTTTGCGATGATTTTTTTGAATCAAAATCGATATAATTTGACATTTGTAAACATTTTTGTTAAAATTAGCTATAGAAAATGTGCTCAGCGTATGCTATTTTCTAATAGACTTAAGGGGAGCATTTGAAGGCGCATTCAATGGTGTCAATTTTAAAATACTTTTAGAATGAAAAGATAAAGAATTCTGAGAAAATATAAAAAGCAGTTTTTACGGGAAAAGTCGAGATTTAGCATATACAACGTTCAAAATAGCAGTTGCACAGGTTACCCTACATCTGTGCGGTCATTTTGATGTAATATCTATCATAGTAAAAAGTGTCGTTTTCGCCTCTAAAATTGCGATCGTTTGATTTTTAACAAAAACCATGAGGGGTACCTCATGGAAAAACGTGAATTTTCGACGATTTGGATCGATCCAAAAAAAATAAAAATGAATGTTTAGGATGTAAATCGTGATCGAAAGCAATCATTTGGCGTTATTCCGAGCGCCTAGAAGGGCTTATAAGACACGATATTGAGTGTTGAATTTGAATGATTTGGTTGGGAGAAGTACCTTTTATGCCTTGTAGTAGATTTATGGCAACTAATGCTACATAATATCAGATCAAGACCTCAGACAATTAATATACCTCGCGGTTATACTCTGAATATCAGCAGGCGTAAAGCGACGTGAGTTTTCTGTGTACCTTTGTCATGAAATTGACACCTGACATGAGCCATCAAACCAATAAACATATAAAGTACCTTTCGGATCATCCACCATGCTGTCAGTTATCACCTTCTTTCTGGGTCAGTCTGTCAGTTATTTTCCAAATAATCCACGTTATCCACATTATTTAGATAGTTTATCTCATGTCTGATTAGCTAAACAACCCGTTCATAAAGTAAAAATAGAGGCCATTTGTTCTAACAATCTCTAATTATTTCTCCATCAAATCTCCTCATCTACTTCCCTTATTAAATATTTTACTTTTCTCTTCTATTAGATATATATCTACTTGAATCTAATCTGTCTGTCTTCTCTTCTATTTTTGTCTCTGATTATCTAATATGGCCCTAGATCCTTGATCAGATCTGATCCAACTACCCTTTTATAAGTAAGCTTATTCCCAAACCTTTTCTGTGAAACCTGTCCCTGAAGCTCTGTACCGTACCATCTACTGCGCTCTGGCACAATCACCTTGCTCTACCTTTGAATACCCAGCATAAATGTTTTCATCTGAAGTTAACCTTACTGATGAAGAAGAATCCCTAGCTCTGAACAATTTCATAGTAGCTCAGTTTGATACTTTAAGTGAAAGAAAGTATCCCCGCCCAGCGTGAAGCTCTTTCAAATAATTTGAGCAGTAGCCTCGACGTATCCATGATGCATGAAAAACTTCAATATGATATAAATCATGTACTATCTCAAGCCGAAAGAGGCGTCAAAGCTTTGAATGAAAAGATTAAAACCTGTATTTAAAGCTAACCAGCCAGAAAAAAAACCTGAGGTGACACACATACAGTACATAATACTTCTTCGCATACACCAGTAGTAGTTGAGGTAGGAGTCAACACCTTTTTCAGGAGGAAGATCAAGTCAATATCATGTATTCTTCTCGCAACTGACATTAGTTCTCTCTGCTACTAATAACCCAGTTCGTTTTAAAGGTGATAAAAACAAAATCCTATATGCCATCTCATATATGCAAGAAATGGTGTTCGCCTATATGGAGCCTTCTTATTAGATTAACATTGACTCAAACGAGCCATCCAAAATACTCAGCAACTTTAAACTTTTTAAGGAGACAATCACCAGAACAGCCTTTAGCGATAGCGAATCCATTACCACTTCTGCTGAGCATGCATTAAGATGACTAAAACAAAAAACAGGGTTTGTATTAAGTTATACCACAGAATTTAGAAGGCTAAGCATGCCTTTAAAGTAGAACAATGTCGCACTCTGTAGTCAATTTAAGTTAAATCTAAAGATTTTTGTCATTGAGAAGTTAGCTCGACGCCCAAACGCAAAGGACTTGAGTGATTTCATAACCATGATGGCCATAGAGATCGACAATCTATTTCACACAGCATTACACAAACGTGCCAACCACGCAAACCACAACAATGGGAGCTCGTTCAGAAACTCGTTCCACAACACCTCCTTCTCGAACAATAGAAATCACCCTAACAATAACACCTCCTTAAACCATAAAAACAATCAGCAAAACAATGGATACGCCCAAAAACATTCAAGAAACTATAAAAACCAGAGAAATAATCATTTCAGACCATCTCAGGTCTATTCTAACATGAATAACCCACTTCAAAATCGCCCCATGACCTCCACGCCATCTACTACTAGCACCATCCCCTCAGTAGTATCCTCTCCAATGGAGTTAGGAGGTGCCATAAATGAATAATACAAGCCGCTGACAGCCACCGTGAAGGAGGTTAGGCGTAACAATGGCCTTTGCCTGTACTGTGGAGAATCAGGCTACCAGGTGGCCAACTGCCCCAACAAGGGGAGGAAAGCCACGGAGTCCTTAGGGTCTATCGTAGTACAAGAGGATACGCTGTTGTACTCCCGACTGACCTCACCACCCACTGAGACCCCCAACAACGAGTATCCGGGAAACCCTCCTAATGTATTTCCACTCGCTACTATCCAACAACCGATCAAATCTCGACATGCCAATCTGATCATCATTCCAGTATTTGTCAGTTATGGCCCAGACGAAAATCAACAAGAACCCACGGAGGCCATGCTGGACACCGGCGCCTCCAGCAACTCTATCTCTAGAACGTTCGTTGACAAATTACAACTTGAATATTTCTCTTGTCCTCCAGGGGAGGAACTACTGTACTTTTTCGATTAGCAAACAACACGGTATATGTCGTCAGCTCACTGCCATTGTCCCACTGCGTATCGCAGATACTTTTTATGAAGAATTGCTTACCATGAAAGTGATTGAAACGGCAAGTTTTTCATTGATTTTTGGCATGCCTTGGCTTAGAAGGCAGTACCCGACGAATGTAGACTTCAGTACCCTACGAGTAACAACGACTTGCCTTGCCAATGCAAGATGCATCCCCGTTTGTTTCGATCAAGCTACCACCGACACCGACGACGCTGCCAACAAAACTGATGACATCTCTGCCATTTCAAACACCATTGACTCCTTCCTGGGTTATACTGACCAACAACAGTATCACCAAGAGCTGGTTTATTTGCCACCAATTAACCAAGACACCTTGAGTCAGCAACAGACCACCACACGTTACCACCTATTCAACTACCACCTGTCAACTTCCAAGAGGCCTTGTGGCAATTGCAACAAGACTTCCAAGATGACATGCACCGCCAGCATGACGGGCTGAATCAATGGATGGAGGGCAAAATAATGCCTCACTACAACGATTGGTTACAGGTCACTCAACCGTTTACTTCTGGAGAGGACGAGCACAGTCTGTACGAACTACAACACCCTCCTAATCCGATTATGACACAGCATGTAATCAAGACAATTGTAGCATTGAACACTCCCCAATACTCAGTACAAGACAACGATAGCGAGGTCGAGCTCCCCCGTCAAGTAATCAACATTGAAACGCCTCCCATCATACTTTCCAGGAACATCGTCTCGAGCCAAGACCATAATGCTACCACTGACGATCCAAATAACCATACTTTATTGATGAATAACAATACTATTAAAGATTATTTGTCTTGTTTCCATCTTTGTCCAATGATTGATAATGAGTCTTTCCACATCTTCATGAGAAAACTAGACCAAAATATATTCCATATTCAAGTCAAAAGCCTTTCCAATTATTGCAAAAAAAAAAACACATTACCCATATAATAAGTCGATGAGTCAGCGCAAGTCGATGAGTTAGCGCAACTTGAAAACATTGCTGAAATCAATCCCAATGAACCCGACAACAACGCCGACCCCGCAGATGTTGATATTGCTGACATTAGTGATAAACATATGGAGCAAAACGACTTGGTGAACTCTGCAGTTGTTGACAACACTATAAACCAAAGCACTGAATCTAAGAATGCTATAAATAGTCCGCAAAGCTACTACACGTTTCCTTAGTCGACATTTACAATCTTACCAGAAACCGCTAAGGCATCCGCAAGTACAGCCCAGATGGCTAAAACAGCTGTTGCCACTGATAAATCGACCAATCAAACACCGAATCTACACATGAATGCTACGCGGAATCATGAAACAGATATTGGAATTGATTATAATACTGCAATTTTAGAAGGGGAAGGAAATAACTGGCAGCGTGGCCCAGAAAGGTGACAATTGACAGCATATATCAGAAAAAAAGTACTTTATATGTTTAATTGTTTGATGGCTCACCTCAGGAGGTGTGAAGTTAATAACAATCTTACTTTAGAAACAACCCTCAGAAATTATAAATAATAAAAACTTTACTTGTCATGCCTCAAGAATGCAGCTTGTAATAGACTACTACTTGTGATATTGGTGCTACCTGAGGTGCATTTCAGCTCTTTTTATACCGAGTATAAAGTTAAAACAAGATTTACGTGCAATAGAGTTGTCATTTTATACAACAGATAATCTTGGAGTGATTGACATATCAACACCCTGCTGCCAAACTACTACAAGAATCATTTAACTAAGAAACAACCAAGGTAGCCACTGCAAGTCTTTTAGTATAACTGTGATCCTCTCCGAGAAGGTATACGTCAGTGCTAACATGAACTCTCTATCTATCACTCATTTACCGTATAAAAACACCACACCTTTTGTCGTATCTTGTTGTCCAACGCCCAAAACAATGATAAGAAGCCTGTGTCGTTCGAAAACAAAGCATGCTAGTAGAGCCAGGAGGTCTTGAATGCAGTGTTGCGCAACATCCCCTCTATCAATCTGTTACTAGTAGCCACTCGTAATTATGGCTTTTCTCAAGATCAGTGCTCCAAATTGCTTTGCAAAATTCATCCATCCATCAACAAAAGATCATCCATCCTTCAGCAAAAACTCATCCAGTATAAAAATCAACTGCACCATTGTGCTCCCCACAAAATGTAGGATAGGTACGTGCCAATTTCAATACTACTCTAACAGCAAGTTTTTCCAAATGAATCTCGCATAATGACCTGATCCTGCACACTGGTGATACTTGCATACAAGCAGGATTTGGTGTCGAGCACAGAGATACAGTATGCAGCTTTCAATAAAGTCTTTGAAAACACACCACATAAGCCAGCAGATGATTGACATTTGAAGACTTTCATTGATTTGATACCAATATAATGCAAAATTGTACTTTTGGATGTTATTAACAGGCTTAGATTGGTTCAAACCTCTTTTTTTAGGATAGTGAATGTATTTGATCATGTCTGATACTTGTGGTGGTATCGTGGGTAGTTATCTTAATCCATTTGTACCATGCATTTTGAATGTTTAATCGTGCTTTTCTCATTTCATTTACATTTTTAGTTTCAATACAAATGCTTTATTTCTCTGAGCTGTCTCCAAATTTGAGCCAATCACAACGCTTTATTTGCCCTACAGACACCCCAGGCCAGAAAAAAAAATTGCGAGGGTTTCCCCTTGTTTTGACGTTAGGCGGAGTTTTGAGTATTACTAAATACAGTAATTTAGCAATCCCATCATCAAAATCCCCTAAAATGCCAGAATATGCCTTACTACACACCCCAGCTTATAGTGCAAACGCTTGAGACTCTCAATTAGCACCAAGTAAGTGATACCAATCAAGTGAGGGCAGCCTATCTACCCCCAGCCTCTGAATCAAAAAGTGTAGTTGTGCTTCAACGATAGGCCTATCCACACAACGAAAAAAAGAGGGTTACGGCTCAAAAAACCATAAAAAGAGAGGGAAAGTAACAAGAGGGCATCACTAGAATGTGATGAAGAACAGAAAAATTGCAATACAGTTACATACAAAGAGGTAACATGCAATGAATATCATCAAAATGACGAGTACAAGAAAAAAAAAAGGTAGAAAAAAGTATCGTGGTTGCCTCATACGAAGCACGAACACTAATACAACCGGTATTGCAGAAGATGTAATACTTCTTGAAGAAGAACAAAAAGAATGCAAGGCTACTTCACAATAGAGCAGCACTGCCAGCGATATAATGCATCAAAAGATACACCATAGCACTATGGCACAGCAACAGAAAAATAGTTGCGTGCAGAAAAGGGGGAAAGAATAAATCGCAATAAAGCAAACAAACGAATGCGCAGTATCACGAGAAAAAAAATAGTAAAAGGTTGAATGAATGTAATTCATGACAACCAAACCCACAACACCCAAAGCCATGACAACCCAATCCACGGCAACCAAAAAAGGGGAATATACAAACCAAATACAAACCAAACACAATGAATAAATATATTGCAACGAACTGGTCTGAAATAAACTGTATAATTAGTATTACTGTATATTGTACCGCGAAAAGTGGCCCCTATCGGCTGATACTTACTGTAAAAAACTTGAAAGATGTCGTCTTGGGTACTGGTGGTTGCAAAAGTACGCTTCTTTTGTCAAAAGTGGTGTTGTATTCAATCAAAAGTAATAAAAAGTATATGGTTTAATAGAAAAAGTGCAGTGCAAAAACAGGGTGGAAAGGGAGCCTGAAAAAAAAAAAAAGACGCGTTGCTGAGAGTGACTGCAGCCAATAAGCTGAGCACACAGAATTTGAGTGACGTGTACACTGAACATTTTGCACTGTGTTGACTGTACCCTAATGATTTTTTTGTGATGATTTTTTTGAATCAAAATCGATATAATTTGACATTTGTAAACATTTTTGTTAAAATTAGCTATAGAAAGTGTGCTCAGCGTATACTACTTTCTAATAAACTTAAGGGGAGAATTTGAAGGCGCACTCAATGGTGTCAATTTTAAAGTACTTTTAGAATGAAAAGATAAAGAATTTTGAGAAAATATAAAAAGCAGTTTTTCCAAGAAAAGTTGAGATTTAGCATATACAACTTTCAAAATAGCAGTTGCACAGGTTACCCTACATCTGTGCGGTCATTTTGATTTAATATATATCATAGTAAAAAGTGTCGTTTTTGCCTCCAAAATTGCGATCGTTTGATTTTTAGCAAAAACTTTTTTTTTTTTGGATGATATTGTTTTATTAGAATAGTAATTAGAAATAAAACAAATGCATCAAAGTAATGGACAAGTGTATGGGATCAAAGTGACTTGCCATGTTAATCTTGGTAATAAACTAATGAGAAAGGGACCTAAGACTGGACAATCTTAGCAGTTCTGTGCGGATGTGGCGACAGGCTTGGATGGCATCAAAGGGAATAAGATCATAGAATTGGCGATAGTGATGTCGCCAGATAGTGCGCATAATTGTGGCGAAGAAGTCATAGATGGTGATGTGCAGGTCATGGTGATAAAGATAGTATTGATTCAGTTTGAAACGCATAATTGAGCTGTAGATCTGTTGTGGGTCTGCTGATTTGGGATAGCTGAGGAACTCTTTGAAAAAGGAGTCCCAGACATCTAGTTTATGGACGCACTGGATGAGCAGGTGAGGAGCATCTTCTATTTCATTGCAGAGGGTACAGCGGTCGGATGCAGCATGTTTGATATTTCGTTGGGCCATAGCCAGTTGATTAGAGCTTTGTTTGTGTATCATTCTATACCAAAGATTGCGGGCGGAGTAGTGCATGGTGTTTTTATAAAAGGACTTCCACTGTTGTTTCGTCAATTGGATTTTTAGCAAAAACCATGAGGGGTACCTCATAAAAAAACGTGAATTTTCGACGATTTGGATCGATCCCAAAAAGTTCAAGGTAAAGGTCCAGGATTCAAATGGTGATTGAAAGCAATCATTTGGGACTATCCCGAGCATTTAGAAGGGCTTTGAAGACGAGATATTGAGGGTTGAATTTGGGAGATTTGGCAGAGAATAATACCTTTCTGCCTTGTAAATTCACAGCAACTGACGCCACAAAATATCAGATCAAGACCTCAAACAATTAATATTTCTTGCAATTATATTCTGAATACCAGCAGACATAAAACGACGTGATTTTCGTGCATGCCTCACTTTAGAAACCCTCAGAAATTATAAAAACTTCCATTGTGATGCCTCAAGAATCTAGCTTCTAATTATACGATAGTACTTCTTGATACTATTAGTACTATCTGCTGTGCATTTCAGTTCTTTTTACAACGAATATAAAGTCAAAAGAATAGTTACGTACAATAAAGTTGTCATTTTAGGCAATAGATAAATCTTGTGGTGGTTGAAATTAGTAAAATTTATTACCTTGCTGCTTAAATGCAAGAATTATTTAACTAATGAACAACTAAGGTAGCCACTTCAAGTTTTTTAATATAATCATGACCCCCTCCAGGAAGGTATACAACAGTGCTAACATGAAGAACTCTCTATTACTTATATACGGTATAGAAGCACCACGCTTTGTCGTATCTTGTTGTCCAGCGCCCAAAACATAGTATGCTAGAGCCAGGCGGCCTTAAATGCAGCGTTGCGCAACATCCCCTCTATCGATCTGTTACTATGGATCTTGCCAAAATCAGTCCTCCAAATTAGCAAATTCCGAGTAATTATCCGTACATCAACGGCAAATCGTCCTATCCAAAAGTCAAACAAACCATTAGAAGTATTAATTTTCGTATCAAATTGCGATCGTTTGATTTTTTCAATGAAAAGCATAAGGGGTACCTCGTAGTTTCTAGTCGAAATTTTGGTGATCCCGATTTACGGGATTCCTGATGTGGAGCTTCGCATAAGATTTAGATCCACAGATAATACAGAGAAATATTATGTGAAATGAAGGGTCAAAACGTGAGTGGCAGTATTTTGATTAAGTGAGTCATGGCAATCAGTTCAGACCAACCTAAATCGAAGGTACAAAGGGCTGCCCGAAGTGTAAACGCGGTTTTTGAGTATGAAGCGAATCCATCAAACAGCTTTTCAGACATGCTGCCCTAAACTAAATATTTCAGCCAAGATTCCCAAGTAAGCATAAACCAAGGGTTAATATCTATGAAAGGTGCGGTTCACTATTGCTCAATCTCCTTGTGTTTCTTTGATGAGGCGATCCTGATCTGCAGCTGACCGACGAGCCATTTCTTCTTGATTTATATGGCAGGCACTGGTAGCAATGTAATGCTACCTTGCAAAATAGGTGAGCAGCTGAAGATATCTTTCAATGTTTCTGGCACCTACCTATCATAAATTTCATTGCCAATAATGATGTTGCTCAGGATGGTTTGTGGTATCCTTGATTTGAGAGCCGCTTTGTAGCATAGAGTTGTTTGCATTGAAAGTATTATCCGTCACATTTCCTATGCGATGGAGTGGCTCATTCCCGAGATTTTTTTCAATACAAAATGTTGGAATCAAACAACATTATAGCTTTGTCTCCGCAATAAATAAGCACCTACCTTCTCTCTCACTCTCTCAATGCATATCACTCGTTGTTATTTCTGTTCAGGACCATGTTACCCAGGCCACGGTACCATGTTTGTTCGTAATGATAGCAAGGTAACATCTCGTCATCTCATGTCATTCAAAGAACTCCTACTTAACAACATCCAAACAGACCTTCCGTTTTTGCAGATCCAAATGTCACAAGAATTTCAAAATGAAGCGTAATCCTCGTAAGGTTCGCTGGACCAAGGCCTTCAGAAAGGCCAGTGGAAAGGAGATGGTCATTGTAAGTAGTGGAATAGAGTTGACATTGGGACATGTGGATATTGATATACTCTGCTTTAGGATTCCACCTTTGAATTTGAGAAGCGTCGCAATGTACCTGTTCGCTATGATCGCAACATGATGGCCACTACCATCAAGGCCATGAAGCGTGTACAAGAAATCAGAGCTAAGCGTGAGCGTGCATTCTATAAGAACCGTATGGCCGGTAACAAGGAGAAGGAGAAGGAGGATGACATCCGTGTGGTCAATCAAAATATCGAATTGGCTCCTCTCGAGTCCAAGAAGAGAGTGCAAGCTATCAAGGCAGAGAAGGCAAAGGCCGAAACGATGGACATGGAAGATTAAAGGTCTTGTCTCGTTCAATTAAACATATAACCACACCATCAATCGCAATCACCCATATACATGTTAATCTTCATCTAATTATTGACACACTTTTTCGATACAAACACACAATTTGCTTTTTTTTTCTGATTTACACATTACGAGTTGAACCTCGTCTAGTTTAATAGTTCGCATTATAAAATAAATTCAATCCTATAGAAAACATGAATGCTATTTTCCAGTGCCAATTTAACGGCTGTGGGCATCGACTCGAGGGCAAATGTGAGTCCTCCAAGTCTAATCCATGAGCTCCCGTATGTATCGTCTTTTTAAACCTGGTCGCATGGTGCTTTCCATATGATGCTCATTCTGTACAACTATTTCTGATTTTCATGCAGGGCTCCTCAAGAGACGCAAATGTGGCTTTTGCTACAGGATAATGTTCAGTTTGCAGAAAACAGTGCTTCACCTGAAATGTGATACGACTATAAGCAATACGCCTTTTGAACACTGATACCAAGAGCTAACAAATACACAAGTAAATCAAGATCAAATTGTAGACGCACTCTTCTATGTTCATGTTGACGAATCACTAAAAATGTGGAAATCAAAACTTTGCCATTGAACCGACAAAGAAGACGAAGAACCCCGTTTGTAACCCACCAAATTACCTATTCAAGCAAGATTGAGGCTTCCGTACATGTAACCAACATTTGGAGCAGGTCATGCATCATCATTCGATTCTGAAAGGCCTCGCGCACTGCTCTAGCAGCAATGTTCCTGGATGAAATCACTCGTCTGTTTCTGATTTATATAGATTGCTTGGCTTAGAAAGGTTGGGTTTCGAAGCGGGATTCCTTGAGCAAATCAAGCACTAAAAAACGAAACAATAAGATTTCTTTTTCTCTAAATTAAACTCGGGTTTCGTGGTACAAAAGGACAAGTGGATGTGGCTGATAATAGGTGGATTGTGTGCGATATTCGCTAAGCGCCAAGAAAGTTTTATAAATAACTCGCTTCCAATTATAGCGAAAAGAAACCCATATACCGCTTGTTTGTTAAGTATAAATAAGATGCCCACAAGTTTTCCGTTTAGTCACTTTTTCTTCTTCTTTCCTCTTGTATAACACATTAGAAAATATCCAAAAATGTCTTTAAGCAAGAAAAATTCTGCACTCTTCATATACACACTACTCGCATTGCTAGTAACATTCATGGGCGACTTTGTCACTGCGGCACCCATTGGTGATGTATCAGACAGTTCAGCTACCATCATGTGTAAGTGAAAAGGCAAGATCAAATCAGCATGGATACTAAATGGTCTATTTTATCAGTCGCTGGACACTCTGTTACTGTTCATGGCATCGTTTTCAGTGTCGTTTTGTTCATTACCGGTGGCTATCTATGTTTCCTTGGAGGTAAAACGGATAAACACAGCATTTTAAAGTCATGATATTTAATGCGTTCTCCATTAGGCGTATTTCAAAAGTTCACCATGTTTATTGTTGGCTTCTATGTTGGTGCCAATGTCGCCTACATCATCTTGACAAATGCCAAATCAGACTACGGAAGCAACACAGATACCATCTTGCTTGTTGTCAGCATCGTCGTGGGTATTTTGGCCGGTGGTTTGCTTTGCTGCTGCTTCTTCTTGGCTGTGTATTTGCTCGGTGCATTACTCGGTTACATGCTCGCTTTGTGGTTGCTCTCTTGGAACACCAATGGCTTGATCCAAACCAATTGGGGTCGTGCCATCTTGATTGTCGTTCTCGTTATCGTGGGCGTCGTGTTGATGGCATTCTTGGAGCGTCCCATGTTCATCATTGCCACTGCATTCATTGGCTCATTCGCCATCTTTGCTGGTGTTGATGTCTATGTTAAAACCGGTTTCCTGGAAATTGTGAATCAAATGTTGCATGCAAAGAGCGTGGATGCTGCAGTAACCGCAAGCAGTGCTCTGCGTGGTATGCTTGGTGGCTGCTTGGGCCTTACTGTTGTTGGTGCTTTGATCCAATGGTGTATGATTAGACGTGATTCATCTCAATACAGAGGTTGGAACGAGCGTTACCCCGCTCGCGGTGGAGGATGGAGTCGTGTATAAACAAACCCTTTCAAAATAACCCATTTCGCTACTCTACAGCATCTTGTATTTATACTCTCTTTTTTTTTTTTTTACGTATATATATCATTTATCACACCTACTATAATAAACTCTTTTGTTTTATAATTGATTTTCGTTAATTTGTAATGTGTTACAGCCATCTCCTGGTTTGTGATTTATCTACAGTGCTTTTTTTTTCTTTTTTAACTTTATACGGTCAATTCCCAGTATTCAACAGGATCACCACGGACTTCTTGAAATGACTTTCGAATGTGAGGATGCACCTCTATCTTTTCTACCACTTTCTGCCAATCGTTGATCGTTTTGCTATCATTGACATCCACAATAGAAGAGCGCAGTTGAGAGACAGACAGAGCGGCTGAGGGATGTTGAACAGGATCCTTGAGATGATTTTCATACTAAAAACAAAAAATTCGCATTATTAAATTAGATCTAAATTAATTAGCGGCCAGAAAAAAATACCTGTTTCATCAAACGTTCTGTAGTATCCTTTACCAGAATGTCGATCTTGTGTCTGTACATCTTGCTTCGTTTATAGTCTCTTGATGCGCCAATAAATGCGGAGGCAACAGAAATAAAAGCTGGAGGGAAAACACAAATCCAATGAGTAAAATGATCAAAAAAACACAAAAGCAACACATACTAATGATCATCATCTTGACATTGAAAGGTGTCTTTTTGTACAATCGTTTAATCTGGCACATGGTAGAATATTGGACATGTTCTGTGCCGAGATATCGATCACCGTCGCTATGTGAAAGAATACGTTAATTTGCAGATCCATCCATGGTTGTATACCGCAGACTTACACTTCCCAGTAATGGATCTTGGGATCTTCCAATACAGCAGCCAAGGCAATGACCATAATTTCATCCGATCTGTCTGCTGGAAGAGGAGGCTGAATGGATTCCTTGAGATCAGATAAAATGTCTTTGACGAGTATTCTGACAACGGGTGCTGGTTCCATGGTGTCTATATCGGCATGAGCCAACAAATGTCTGCAGGCGGATTCTCCTTGGCGCATGGCCAACTTGTTTTTGATTTTGCGTTCGACACGAGCAACGTACTTTCCGAGCACTGAATTGTGAATACAGTCGTCAGCGATGGGGAACATGTGTCCAATGTTGTAGAGTGGTGTCTTTCGTTCGTACAGTGTATCACAGGTCAGCTCACCGCCAGCACAGATACCATGGTCCGGGCATGGGATGCAAGGCGAAGGCAGTAGCGAGAAAATGGAGGATGAAGCTATGTGTCAAGTGTGTGTGTGTGTGTGTGTGAGTGGGTGCTACTGCTGCAGTATCAGATCATCTCCTAAGACGCTTACCAGGTGCCTCTGTGATAATATCGGGATAGTTTTGACAGTATCCATTCTTTTGACGTGCATAGGCTGTGATACTCAACGAAATCACTGCAAAGAACATGTATATGCCACAGAGCACAAAGCCCACCTGTCTGATTCTGGCCTTCCATAAAAGCATACTGTCTTTGGCAGCAGCCATTGTTTGAGACCGAGTGAGGATAGAGTATTCGGGTGCCACTAATGCCTCTGGTGGCACTGCTTGATCTTTGTATAGCTGAACCAGCTCTTCCTTTTCAACCTCTCCCAAATCCTCGTCGTCGTCGTCATCCGATGCGTCTCCATCGGCCTGGTAATCAGGATCGTTTTCCTCTTCGTCCTCCACAGCTGCCGCACTACCGTCAAAGGACACCCTCTTGGCTCCCACCTTGCGCTTGGGTGATTTTTGACGTACTGTTCTTTCGTAATCCTCGTCGTCAGATGAAGCAAATGAGTCTTCAGGATTGAAGCTGGGTGGATCAAATTTGGTGCGTCTGGTTGTTCTTTGTGTTGATGCTGGTGCTGCTGTTGCTGCTGCCGCTACTGCTCTGCTGGGCTGATCCATAGATTTGCTATTGTTGCTACTGCTGCCGTTGCTCACAGCCTTTTGTGGTTTGCGTTGCTCCACTGAAAAGGAAGAGGCGGGAGGCGTGAAATGATCCCCCTCTTCATCGTCAAACGAATCCTCGGGATTGAAAGCTGGAACGGTCTTCTTTCTATTGCTAGGAAGCGCTGGAATAGCGTAACCATCCTTGTCCTTTCTTTTGGGCACGATGAAGGTATCTTCGGCTCGTTTCTGACGACGCTTGGGTAACACCAGTTTATCTTGATAAAAGTTGTCTGGCTTCTGTGTAGCTCTACGTCCGCGTCCCAATGCCTCTTCCTTGTGGCTGTCAGTCTCGCTTTCCAACATCTCGGCTCGTTTGTGTTCTCTCAAGATTTCATTACGGCGAGACAGGATGTTCTTTTTGAATAGACTGATCAAGTCAGGCTTCGTAATGCCGTGCATGTATGGGATGTCGTGATGTGTTAGAATCTCTTTGAGCTGGTGCTTTCGAAGCGAACGAACAGGGAAATCTTCGTCTAGTGCAACGTGGTTGTTGGATGCGAGCTCTGCAATCGTATCAACTCTACTTACCTAAATAATACAGCTTGTCAGGAATATCAGGGTTGTTTGACATTTTAGTAGTAATGAAGAAGAAAAAAAGGGAAAAGAGAAAAAAAAATGGACGCGATCGGTTTATATACAGTTGCATTTTGAACCGTTTCAAGGTGACGTGGTAAAGAAGAGGGTTGAGCCAATGATGCATGAATAATACGGAGACCTGTGCGCCTTGCTAGTAAGCTATACATTGTCCTCTATATAATGATGCCTGACAACAATACACTTGGAATGCCTGATCTCTTTATTGTACAATGGCCAAGGTATTTTGACTACTACTACTATTACTGCTGCCATTTGACAAGCCTTTGAGCAAATCAAGCTCGATGCATGTCTTTTCTAGCTCGAGCACCGCTTCAGCGTATTCTTGATCCTTGTCGTTGAGCAGCATCTTTAGGTTGTTTTCGTCGTCTTTGCTCTCCTCCAATCGCTTCAGCAGCACCGCAATCTCGTTTCGCAGTTTGATGTTGGCTGCTTCCAGTCGGCCTATCTCCATGTGCCACTGCGAGTTGTCTTGATGGGCTGTGCTCTTGAGCGACAGTTGATCGGCCAATTGGCTGGACAAGTCGGCTATCTGGATGGCGTCGTCTCGTCCTTGCGCTTCAAGCTGGATGATTTGCTCGTACAGCTGTGTCAGTTCCTCCAGTGCATGTTGATGCGCTTCTTGGGCCTTTTCCGATTGCTTCTGTGCGTTCCGTGCTCTGTCTTCTGCCAGCAGTCTTGCGGATTGGTCGTGCTTTGACTGTGAGCCCATCCTTTGCAGGCTTCGTTCAATGGTGTCCTTCTCCTGGTATGCAGAGAGCAATCGCTTTTCTAACGTGTCGACTCGATCCGATTCCAGCAGATCCAGTGCTCCCTTGTTTCTTGTCTTGAGTGCGGTGTATTTTGCTTTATAGTAGGCTGCTTCTTCTAGTGCAATTGTTCTTATGCTCTCCACTTGCTCTATCTTTTCAAGTATTGGGTCATTTTGTTTATTTATACTGTGTCTAACTTTTCTAATCTCGGCCTTGACGGTGACAAGTTGTTGAAACAGCATCATTTTATCGTGTTGCTCCAGGTTGAGTAGTGCCACGTCAGTGTCGTCAGTGTCGTCGTTCAATGCGTCTCCTTGCTGTGTGCGCAACTGTCTGGCCACAGAAACTTCGGTCCGCCACCACTGCTCCTTCTTCTTCATCTCTGAAATAATCGCATCTCGTGCTTGGATTTCCAATAGTAGCTTGGCCTTCTCGTCGGGATCCATGGCTGCTGTGATCATGGATTCGTCCAAAGCTGGCATATAGGGTTTAGGTGGTATCTGGGAGCGGGGTGGATGCGAGGCTTCTCGTTTGAATTTGTATGCATCATGCACTGTGGATGGCGGCACTTGTCGATAGGCCTCATTGAGCGAGATCCCCTCTCGAGGCGGCCGTGGCGGAGGTGATGTGGGCGACGTGGGCGGGCTTGCATAGTGTGGGTCGGCTGCAGCAAACAGCTGTCTGGAGGTGCTGAGATTACCCTCGAGCGAGTTGGCTGTTTCGGGTGGATTGATCTTTTGGTCGTGCTCATTGAGCGTTGGATGGTCCATGTGTTTTGTGTCGAATTGAGGCTGAGGTGTCTTGATTTCTTGCTGCAGTTGTGCACTCGGGTTGTCATTACGCACTGTACTCGTCTGAACACGATCCGCATTACTATTTTCGCTTTCTGAGGCTTCTGGCTCGGGTGGATATTTTATCTTGGCTATATCGTATATATAAATAATCACATTCAGTCCAACCTTTTTGCAAACCCACTTACAGCAATCCAGCGTGTACACATAGGCACTATCATCCGTCTTTCCAGTAACGGAGTCGCCACCAAAAACGTAGATTTTGTTGTGTATCACTGTCATTGAAAGCCCATAGCGCGGCGAGGGAGGTGCTCCCATGCTTTGAAACATGTACCATCTCTGACCTTTGTTTGACCTCATTAGAACGATATCGATTTCCTTTTTCTACCAGTGACACTCACTCTTGATCCTAAACGCGCATAGGTCCCCTAGACCGCATCCATTCAGTCCTCGTCCGCCAAAAATGTATATCGTATCATCGACCAATGCAGCTGCACAGCCCTCTCTTGGTGCGGGTATATAGCCTACAGCTGATATCTGGTGCCAAACATGGGTTGCGAGATCAAAGTACCAAATGTCGTTGTATAAATGGCTGGCATTGATGCCACCGAATCTATCCTTTTGTGATGAGTCTTCTTACTCGTGCGTAGCATTGTAAATGGAAAGGCTGCTCACATGTATAGCTTGTTGTCGTAAATCACAGAAATGTGCCCAGATCGGGGCGTTGGCCCTTGATTTTCAAACCGGATGAATTCCCATTCTGCCTTGGCAGGATCTACTCGATTGGTGTGAGTCAGCGTGCAAGCAATATGACATTCAACCACACTCACACTCTTTCACGTTGAATGCACACAGGTCATTTAGGTACTTTCGTTGAAAATGACCGCCAAAAATATACATGATGCCATCATCAGAAACACATGTCGAATGTCCTGCTCTTTCCGACGGCAGTCTGCCCTTTGTGCGTACTCTTGACCATTGGCGAGTATCTATATACAAGGTCAGTGTTAGCGCTGTCAAAATAAAGCGTCATGGCGAACATGTCAACATTTTACTTGTATGCAGGACATAAAAGTACGGATCCCAAATCTCGCTGCCGTGAATTGGCTCGCCACCATACACTAGAACAAAGCACAGTGAGTATCATGGCCTATGAAAACTGTTGCTAACGGTCCATCCTTACGTAATACAAAAGAGCCTATTGAAGAAATTGTGGTGAAGCTTCTGAGAGACGGCACATCACCCGATGTTGCTAATGAACTGGCAGAGATACTGTCTACGTTGATACAAAATGGATTACTATGGCTTTTTTTCTTTTTAGCGTCGCACTGCTGCATTACTTGTGTCAATGATAAACATGTTCTTCTTGGTGTTTCCCTTGTGCATGCCACCATAGACGAGAATGTGCTGATTGTCAAGGGCAGCTGCACTGTGTCCAAATCTCGGTAAAGCATGATGACTACCGCTCAATTTACGTTGTGACCAAGGATAAATGGATTTTTCGCTGTTTCCTCCACTCTTCGTAAACTTTGAGAATAGTGTCATCTAGTTTAAATGTAGAAGAAGAAAGAGAAAGAGAGAGAAAAGGAGGAAAGAATAACAGGTAATTTTCATCTATTATTAGCGGAGTCGTCTATAAGAGAGACAAACAATAATTGTGTTGCAAGGCACACAAGAAATATAGTTTGAGATTGAGGCATTTTTTTTACTCTACGCATATCAAAAGGGCAAGCATTGCAAGAATGGTTTCTGATGACAGAGACGTCTTCAAATTGTACTACTCTGGAAAGCTTTTAATTAGTACCTTAAAGGCCATGTTGGTGGATTTTTTTCATGTAATGATGTCTCAAATCATCATTCATTCATTTGAGCTGTCTTGATATAATATCAGCATTTAGGTGAGCGTTTTGCCACAAAAAAAACTTTGAGATAAATAAATGAAGCACTATGAGTCCTGAGAAGCAAAAATGACAAGCTCAAGTGTCCTTCGCTTCGTGATTCTCTTCCTATTAGCGTCGCAAACATCAATTGATTCATGATTTTAGTGATTTTACAGCCAAAAATGGTTCAAACGCCGACATGAAGAATCTCGCCCGATTCGTCAATTTTGGATTGATTTGCCACTTCGTCAACATGTTTTGTTCAATTTGATATAATAAAATGTAATGATAATCATATGAGCCCTTATGCTTTCATAGTGAAATTTTGAAGGGGCATCTAATGGTACCAAATATTTTAGATGTTTTGAAGACGCGTAATGAGCAATTTCCAAAAATGTAAATTGACGTTTTCGGCGAAAATATCGAGATTTTGCATATAAACGTCTCACAAACAAAACTTTAGGAGGTTGCCTTGGATCAAGAGGAACAATTTGATCTAATATGTACCTTAGTAGAAGTGTCCATTTTTGCCTTCAAAAACGCGATCGTTTGATTTTCGATGAAAAGCATGAGGTACCCCTCATGGTTTTTCATGGGATTTTGATGATCCCAAAAAAGTTGTGCAAAGGCGTCAGCAAGATACTGCCAGTCGAGAGTGATCGTCTGGTGCTAATTTGGAGGTCTAAATTGCTTTCTATCGCGAGAAAACAGGGCACAAATGTACCCAAATTTCGTTCTGTTATGCACTGTTTGGAGTAGTAAAAGGCAATGTATGAGTGTTGCCTGCTTGTATATGAGTTTTTCTCATTGATCCAGATTGGGGGCATCGTATGAAAGCCACATTCATAGATGAAGTGTGTTTCTAGAAGGGCTTCGATTAGTAGAGAGAGGTTCAGCAAGTATCAGATGGATCTAAAACAGTTACGCAAGTGAAAACTGTAGTGCTATCGAAGGAGGCATACTTTTATATGTTTTGATCGTTTATTAAGCCAAAGGGCTCCAGTTCTATTCTCAAAATTCAGTACATAGATCAGCCTTATCTCCTTCCAGACAAAAAGACAACTAGACTCAAAGTACAAATAAAGGCAGAAATTTGATACAACTTGATCGACCCATACACAGCATACACAAAACCGCCAATTATGCATCCCAATCCATATCCTAGGCCCGAGAACAATGCCGCCAAAATACCCTGCGCGACTGATCGCTGATCTACGGGGAAGAAGCCATCGACCTCAGCTACAGCCGTTGACCAGATGAGAGCGTAAGAGAATCCTATAATCAATTATGTGAGTACTAGCTAAACCAAGACTATTCCATACGTGTTCCACATCATACCATTAAGAATCTGCAAGGCCAAAGCAATGATCATAGAGACACTCTCATTTGGCTGCAAACACATGTATGCTAGCGCTCTGATAATGAACGATACATAGGCAACTGTCATCAATAGTGTCACACTGTATGTATCAAACAGCTGTGAATCTTTGTTAATGGGATATTCCCCTGAATGTCAATTTTGATGTTTATGTGCCTTACTTTTCTCGACATCCAGAATGTCAGCACCTCTGCAACACCACCAATCGGTCCTGTCCAGCCCATCATGGAGGCGTCCATGCCTAAATCCTTCAAAAGCAAGAACAAAAACTGACTAATCATGGAATGCGCCAACCCGTATAGCAGGATTGAAAGCAGAAACGTGTAGACAAGAATTGTTTTGAGAATGGATGGCTCTGGTAAGTCTACCCCGCCATCATGTATTGTTCCCAATGCTGACAAGGAGGTATCTAGAGTCGGTATATAGGAAATCACCAAACCCAATGACGGCATTGTGGATGTAGCGTGAAGCTCCTGATCAGCCTCCATTTGCACACTCATAGCCATCATAGTGGTTGTTGTAGTCAAGTGAAGCGTATTTGTGGCATTGCTGTCTCTGCGCTGGATAGTCGTGCTGGATGAGTTCCTTCTGTCATCGTTTTGTAGCCAAGCTGGCTCTGATGCACTAGTCGGATTATACAGATAGTTTCCGCCTGTCCCTGACTTTCCTGTCAGCAATGACGATCGCTCTCCCACATTGAATTCATCACTAGTGTCATTTGTAGCGACTCTTCTGCTCCCGTTGTTTGTTGTTGCGTGCATCATCTGATAATCAAAACGCACAAACAAGGACAGGACAACAAACAGAGTCAGTCCTCCGAGAAATACAGCAAAGGAGATCCCAATTCCCATGCGAGATATCAAGATGCCAACGACAAGGATGTGCAAGCCATTTGAAACAGATCCCCACAGACGCTGGTTACCTATTATTATACAGCCATTTTATAGACAAATGCGGGACACACACAAGCGTATAGTTTTTCATGATAGATACCATAGAGAATCTTCTGATCGGCCAACAGCTTGAGCACGGCACTGTCAACCAGGGCGCAAATGGGACTCCCAAAGAAGGCAAACATGAAGGCACTCACAGTGGCAGCAGCCATGACCAGGGAATCATCCAACTCAAAATTAGGCAGGAAATACAGAAACACCACGCTGGATCCACCAATCGCTGCAATCAGGCCCATGATCAGGCCATGAAATCTCGAGTACTTGTCTGCAATCATTGTCCACAGCGGGCAAGCAACGACCTGAACAAAGGGAGCAATCGCCAATAGGATCCCAATCTGATTGGAGCTCAAATGTAGCACTTCGCTATAAAAGATGGCAATGTACGCTATGGCCGAACCATAAAGCGAGTAGAGTGTGATGTAAAGTGATTTTGGTAGCAGGAAATGCGACGACATTTAGGGTTAAATGAAAAAGCAAAAAGAACAAGAGAAAACATAATTAATGACGAGTTTTAATGATATATACAGCAGTTACTAGCTTGTTTTAGCTCCTCATCCATTATCGAGCGATTTAAAGTTAGTTTTAAGGAGTTGTTGATGTGTCAGTCCGTCTGTATCAACCATTTACACAGTAGTAGCGCGTGTTTCACGTCTGTTTCAAGCACCTGAAAGCGCCCTATTTTTCTCTGCGCTATAATAATACAGCATTATCCCAGTTCAGTGTAAGATTTGCTGGCTCAAAAGTGTTTGTATATATGTAATTCTCACGTAGAGCACGCAGATCAGCTTGTATATATATGGCCTGAGTTAACCCTTTTTGATAGCAACAAGTTAAATCAAGACATCATAGCCTAATCATGGATCCTCTTCTACTAGAAAACTTTTGGAAACTTGTAACTATTCCACAAACATCAATGACGAAAGGCAGAAAGTTTAATCAACTTGGGCCATTACGCCATTCTAAAAGAACAGCGACACGTCCAAGCACACAGAGTTTCTTGCTTGAAAACACGTATTTATAAACGTCAAAGCAGGCCTCGCGCCAGCAGAAAGACAAGTACATTGGTGTAATCGAGAGCATGTGAAGTATAATACAGAAGCATCAACCAGAGAACTACTTGTAAAAACCGATCGGGGACCTGCCAAATTAGACTTTTAATTTTCTGTTTTCCATGTAGCATCTAATCATTAAAGACCATATAGGTAGCCTTGTTCCACCCTCGTAATTAAGAGCAATTCAAGTGTGAATAGCATGAGGCTTTCTGACTCAAATGTGAATCTGCATTTTTGTTTGGATCACACAGCATGTG
Source organism: Mucor lusitanicus (assembly GCA_010203745.1). Classification (NCBI taxonomy): domain Eukaryota; kingdom Fungi; phylum Mucoromycota; class Mucoromycetes; order Mucorales; family Mucoraceae; genus Mucor; species Mucor lusitanicus. The sequence continues at coordinate 1,973,603 of JAAECE010000005.1, read as the reverse complement.
TACTCCATTTTGCATCACATATTGCTGCAGATTGGTGTCACAGTATGCCAAAACTTCTGGCTTGCAAGCCCATGTTGAGCAGTTGCCTATTGTTTCGACAGACAATAACAAAATGCCCAACAGCAAATTCTACATGCTTCCAATGGCCACTGTATTCTGCGCCATGGCGCTTTTTTTTCTTGGAATGTGCTGCAGATGTTTTGGTTGCACTGGTGGCAGCATGATGGCTATAGATTTGCTAATCCATTATTGTATTCCATCTTGTCAACATTCTTCTTTTTTGGGGCACGCTCGCATTTACAACGCCCATGAGCGTGTAGATGTTACATGCCATTGCATACAGTGCCTTCCCTGGGAATTATGTATGTGTATATATACCTACGTTTGCATATGTCCACCATCTCAGACGATAACAGCCTACAAAGAAGAAGGTTGTTGACATGACCCCATTTTAGTCATTGAGATAGCCTGTAACCCGCTATTGTTCTACAAGAAATTGTTGTGTACCTGAATTTATTTGCTTCCGAAACTCTCCTCCTCTATAGTTGGAAGCTCGCCAGATGAGTATTGTACGCCGTATCTTTTGTTGATCATTTAAATCGTCCTGGTTTCTTCTCGATATCCGTTAATTTGAACGAGATGCTAGTTTTCTTTTTTATTTTTAGAACAGACAGAGCCTGCATGCCATGTTCTAGCGATGCTGGTCGCACACAAGCCGGCAATCGCACTGAAGGCAGCAGAGGGGCTCCCTGATAAACGGTGTAACCCTATCCATCATTTCAAAAAGACACTTACGGATCAATTGCGAAGTTTTTTTTCTGTATTTAATACAAGATGTATGAGAATAATATATATATACGAGGGGATGGGAAGGGGGGTTATTTGGGGGTATAGTATACAAAGTATTAGATATTAATAAATTAGAAGGGCATCTCGGTGTTTCTCAAGAGGATGTGTGCACCATGGAATGTCTTTTGGGCGTGGTTGGCACTTTCATGCTGCTGTCGTCCATGATTGTGGGTGGCGATCGTCGGCTGGTGGTGCTACTGCTGTTCTTTTTCAGTGATTTGCATGTGTTTTGCCTTGATCGCATCACCACGACCTTGTACAGCTCGTCGCTTCGCTGACTGTGATAGCTAGGTCGTCGCTGAGGTGCAATATCGAGAAGCAACTCAGTCTGTTCCAAAGGTGATAAGGTTGTCGAGTGCCGACCTTGTTGGTGGGACGAAGCAGCAGACGAAGAATGAAAGGCAGAAGGATGACAGGGAACTGTGCGAACTTCCCACAAGGGCACATGCTTCCAGATGTCGAGCAGCTTGTCGCTGTGCTGGATCATCAGAGTCCACAGCCGAGTCCACTTTGCATTCGTCTCTATAAAGTGGCTCATATCTGTCATCATTTTAGCTCGCGAATGACGTTTGACCCAGCTCGGTATCTCCTTGAGGTTGTGTTCAAGGCCTGTACACACTGGCGCCAACACAATAGCCAATGCTTCGGGGTTCATCATGTTGACATCGGCATGCTGCTGGATGTTGGAGGCCAGAATGATGATGTAGTGAATCAAGTGAAAGTGCTCTTTCGGCAGATGATGCAACATGGATGCCAATGTTTCAATGGTAGATTGATCTGATAGCGATTCGTCTAAAACGGCATGTTAATAAGACGTATGGCTCTACGTGGTCTTGACATTAATGGTTACCGTATAACTGAATAAACTTGTCGTGCGTCGCAATAGGTATCGCAGGATCAGGCAAGTGACGTAGATACTTTTTGACTACACCTGTAATGGCATGAATGTCGTTGTCCTTCAAGTCCAGGTATTTCCCATAGGTGGGTGGTTTGTCAAAGTCAAGCAAGAGGCCCTCCACTTCGGGAGCAGCACCCGAAAGTCTAAATATACCTTCTGTAAGCAGACCTGTTGATACATGGAAAAATCATGCGGCAATGGGCAGAAGAGGTGTGAGCTTTGATTGAACCTCAGATTCAGCATGTTTGCAATGTACCTCGCTTGATGATTTCCTCAAAGCATCGAAAGACAGGATCAGGAACAGTGAGCCCGAAGCTGTTGGTCGAGCCGCACAGAGATGCTGATTTCAAGGGCGCACCGAAAATCCCCTTTGTTATGGCGGATGATCCTTGAAACATGTGTTAAAGATGCGTCATGAAGGGACTACATGTGTGGTTATCTACCTCGTTTGCTGTGAGATGTAGCTGACGGTTGGTATCCCATGCTGTTCAGGAAGTGGTATTTGCCATTCTGCAAAAACGCAAGTATGTTCTTTTGTCGCTTCTTTTCTGAAAAGTTGTCGTCGTAGATCATTGTTTGTCAGGGGGGATGGAAGAAAGAAAGAGCTGCAAATGTAAAATGAGAGAAAGAAGGAAGAAAGAGAAGGAAAAATGCTACAAAGGCACTTTTTGAATGTAACCAAACGACAGCGGCTTTTCAACACCATCACTGAGGGAAGCGTGTGATACCCATTCGAAGCATAATGATCCGTGCAAAGAAACATGTCATTCTGCTAGCTGCAGCCCGCCTTTCATTGTCCACAATTTGCCCTTGCAAAAAAAAGGCTGTTGCTGCATGGCACACAACATATATATACACGTCTCGATGGGCTGCCTGCTTGCTCAATAGTCTTCTTGAAAGAGATTTTATTTTTGTTTTTTTGACCAAATATGGTTTGCACCGTGGGTGACACATTCAAGTTATTATCAGTTGTAGAAGCACCCAGCAGCAGTAATTTTTCCACATGCAGACGGCTCAATATAAGCGGAGATCCAGGGGCAGAAAAAAAAATAGGGTTGATTCTTGGTGTTGCATGAAATCAATCCGTGAGCGTGTGCGATGGAACACTAGTAGTTTTTCAAAATCTAAAGCCTGCAAGCATACTTGAGATGCTGGAGACTCTGACGATACTTGTCTGCGAGCTCAAAAGTGGCTCCAACGAGCGCTAGAAACCCTTAAAGTTTGATGAGATGTGGAATTTTGCAAGTCAGACATTGCTTTCTAAAATCACAATCTTCAGTTACACTTGTTGATGGAATCTTATACACAAGTTCAGGTACACAAGCTAGCACCTGTATCTCTAAGTGCTAGCTCACATGGCTAGCTTTTTTTTTTGACATTTCATTTCATATGAAATTGAAGCCATCAAAAGGGGCATGTAGGCGTTTACATGTAAGTCGGATGTACAGTGCAATTTTGGATGCTTGTCTAATGTTGCGACAGAACCTAAAAATCCAACAATTTCCATATTTGGCCTGTTGAAAAATAAAGGCCATTCTCTCTCTCTCGCTTCCTCTCTCTCTTTTTCTCCCTTTCTTTTCCCTGTTCTTCTTTTTTCACATCAAGGGGGTATTATTGTTTGATACGCAAACAAAACAAACATTACTTTGATCGTTCATCATGTGGCAATGGTGACTCCTTTTCACGCAAGGCATTGCAAGAGCAGGATGTTTGTTGAGCAGAGTTTATACCTTCTCTCTTTAGCATTTTAACATTTCGCCTTTTTTCAGTCTCCACTTGTTGTTATGCGTACCACACACATTTTGGCTATTCTGTCTCTCATGATGGCAATTGTACACGCCGGGCCAGGGACACATCGCTACAAGGAGCCCCACTCAAATTATGGCGACGAGAAAAAGAACAAGCAGTAAGTAGGCCATCATGGAGGATCAGCATTTTGTCTGTCATGTTTGCCGCGAATTTTTTAAACAAAAAATATTTGATAGTCATATTCAAGAACACATGAAGGCAATGGCCAAAGATGACGATGATAAGGTACCAGAGTTGAGTGAGCAGGACATGATCTACTACTTGTTTGTCATCCACGACACAAACGGAGATGGGTATCTGGATGGGCACGAGCTGAGGGCAGCATTTACAGACTTTGATGAGGATGAAATCCAGGATTTGGATCTTACATTGCAAGAGGTAACCGACATGGTGGATCATGTACTGTTGGAGGACGACAAGAACGGAGAGTAAGTTGTGTCTACGTGGATCAACCAGATCAACCGGTGCTGATGCATTTTGTATAGCGGGTTGATATCATGGAGCGAGTACCTTGAAAGTCAATTGTATCATGAATAACAGCAACTGTTTCTTCCATACAAATCTCTACCGCCGCCATCCACTTATTCAAGTGCCCCTTTAAATAGTGAGCCTCCTCCCTCCCCTTCTTCCCCCCTATTTTGGCTTTCAATCAATAAACTTTCCAATGATTCAACAGACATCCTCTTCCTTTTGCTCGACATCTGCACTTTCATGCGATCTACAAACATAAACAAAGAAAATGAGCTTGATTTTTAGCAGCTTTCCTCTCGGAGCCCATTACAGCCTTCAATCTGATATTAATAAAATGACCAAGATTCAAACGAGTATCGTCCTACCTTTGTACTTCTTTGAAACGCGGTTATTTAAATCAAAATAGTAAAAAGAAAGAGGGAAAATTTTTCATTATAAAAACTGACTTGATTTTGACAACCTTTCATTTTGCTTCTTGTTCTTCTTGTTCTTTTTCATATCCGACTTTTTTTCATATAGCAGAATGGAGCATTTAAAGAATCTTCATTTCACACCCGAGACTCCTTTTGGATTGCCTCTCTATCCTTTCTTTGAAAAGGCATATGAAGCTGTTGTCGGTGAACCAGCATCCAAATTCAGGTACATTCCCTCAGTGACTCCCTTGTCCACTGTAAATGAAGGTAATAGAAGGGTTCGAGTGTGCTAGGAGGATACGCGTTAACCGATGATTTCATTATAGTTACAATGACCTGTATCACCTATTTTATTGTCATCTTTGGCGGTCGTTTCTTAATGACAAACGTTGCTCCATTCAAGCTTAAAGTCCCCTTCATGATTCACAATGTTCTCTTGACTTTGGTTTCCGGTATCCTCTTGGTGTTGATGGTCGAGCAAATCTTCCCCATCTTTTACCGTCATGGCTTGATGGCTGCTATTTGTGCCAACGAAACCTGGACTCAACCCTTGGAATTGCTCTACTACCTCAACTATCTCGTCAAGTACTGGGAACTCATTGATACTATCTTCTTGGTCTTGAAGAAGAAGAAGTTGGGTAAGTTTAACTTTTGGGGAGGAGGGGGGGGGGGAGTTATTTGTTTTGATGTGGTTGCTATGGATATCTCAGGTACACAAACTTTGTTAACCTAGCAACGCACCCAAATCTTTTTTTCAGGGGCTGAATTTAAGCTTCTTTTCTTTGTTTTTCGTGCTGACACTGTTGTTATTCTCTAAATGTAGAATTCCTCCACTATTACCACCATTCTTTGACCATGGTCCTCTGCTTCACTCAACTCAACGGCCAAACTTCAGTTGTAAGTACACACACACACACAAATTATCATATGAAATTTCCCTCAAGTTACACGTTCTTTATATCATACGGAATTTCGGAAAAACTAATTTTAACTTGATAGTCTTGGGTTCCTATTACTCTCAACTTGACTGTACATGTCTTGATGTACTACTACTACTTCCGCACTGCTGCTGGTGCCAAGATCTGGTGGAAGAAGTACTTGACCACTCTTCAAATCACTCAATTCATCATTGATCTCGTCGTCATCTACTTCTGTACCTACACCTACTTTGCCTACACCTACTGGCCTCATTTGCCCAACATGGGATCTTGTGCTGGTACCGAAACCTCAGCTCTCTTTGGTTGTGCTCTCTTGTCTTCATACCTCGTTCTCTTCATTAATTTCTACCGTATTACTTACCAAGCCAAGAGAGCTGCTGCCCGCAAGCAAAAGCAAGAAAAGGAAGATCAACAAAAGTCAAGACCCAAGTCCAAGAAGGTCTAATCAACTATATATACATATTATATTTTATCTTTGTAATACATTTCCTTAATCTCTTTTTTTTTTTGTTGCCAGAGGATAGACAACTCACACATCCCATAAAAAAAAGTTATACATTTTTCTCTTTTCACTCATTTCGTTTTAATAAATACTTTAATGTTTCAAATCAAGTAATAAGATATAATTTACACGTGTTTGGTCTTAGTTTTCTATTGATAGATGTCCATCCAAACCCAAAAATACTTGATATAAGATTTGGGCCCAGCTATCCAATGGTCCTGGTATACAATATCGAAGGCAATCTTGTCCTCCAATGTGCCCATCTGGCCGCACATTGGTCAATCTGGCTAAATCAATAAAGACACCACCTGCTGCTTCCACAATTTCGCGAGCCATTGCGTTGCGACGCTCTAATTCGCTCCAGCCATGAGGTAACTTCTTCAAGTAGCTGTCATCCAAAGGTCTTGCTAAAGGCTCAGTGGCGTCATCACAGAATGGATGTCCAATACCTGTGGATCTGTATAATACCAACGCATTGGGGTTCGCTTTACGCATCACTCGGAGTGTTTCAATCAATCCCTTGATGAACTTTTCGTCGCTTTCAATGACAGGTGCTCGGTTCAATATGACAACTGGATAGCCTCGCATGATACTCGATGATGTAAAGGGCCATTCAATGACATTAGCTGTTGGATGTCCATGATTTTGATCCATCTTTCGACGCACAGACAAGATGTCATTGCGGAGATATCGGAGACGAGTCTCTGGTTCCTCACAAACAGTATGATCTTTTTATGTTTCAACATGTCAGCGTTTTTGGCTGTCTTTTGCAAGTATGCCTGACTACACATACCTTTGCAGTTCAATTCGCCAAAACAAACAGCTGGTCCATCACGCAACGTATCCAAGAACAATTCATGTAGCTGATATTGTACCAAATCGCCTACCAGTAACAGATGGCGACCCCGTAATACTTGACACCAATGCTGAGCATCCACATTGATCATATCACATTGCGATTTCCAAGTGTATCTGACAGCAGGGCGGAGGCCAGTGCCGCCTGATTTCTTGTATTTTCTATCGCAACTACCGTAGATGGGGTCTTGGAAATGTGGCATGGTGTAATGTGTTGTGTCCTCCACCCAAGAGCCTGTTGTCCAACAATCCACTAACGATCTGAATTTCTTGGCCTTTGATGCAGTATTCATGATGGAACCAGGAATACCGGTAATTTGGAACTCGGAGGCTGCTGCTCGAGCTTTCTCGATCATACTTGCCTGTAACGCGTCTCGTTCTTGTGTTGTTAGATGGGCAGTGGTATATTTGGGGTCTTGTAGTGGGGCCATATTGGGATGTTGCTCATCATACCAGGGAAAGTCGACGCTGGGTCGTTGTTGCTCTGTTTCGTGTAGTACATTGCTTGGCGTGGGCGATGGCGATGAGGTGGCAAATGATTGAAGTAAGTGAAGCACCAAAATGACACATAATACATAAAGAACAATCCTTGGCCAGCCTAGCCTCCGCCATTTATGTAGGTCTATTAAACTTGACATCCTTTATCTAGTTTCTTTTGTAAGGGGATGAATAAAGTAAAGCGAGAGAGAGAAAAAAAGGAAAAGGGAGAATGAAACCATTGAAAAGGGATCTTCTTTTCTCTCTCGCTGCTCGTTTTCATTAATTACAACAAGATTGTTGTGTCACTTGTTACTACTTGTAAAATGCTAATTATAATTCGAAAGCAAGGAAAAGCCACCAACCCCCTTTAAGTTTGTGTAGATCTCTTTTTGCTTCACTAAAATTGCCAGTTTTTTTGATGCTAAATCAGGAGCCGTCCAATCAAGTACATGGCCACTAATTAATATACATCCTCGGCAATCATTTTGACATCAGATGTTCTCATTCTTGGAAGAGATCGTATATCAATGGGGCCTTGTAAGTTTCTCGGTGGAAAAGGAGTACGTTGGCAAGCGTTCCAGGCGCTGTAAATGAAACTTTAAAGTGTACCTTGATTTCATCCAGCAGCATCCTACAGACTTGATTCTTTTTCAAGAAGATACAGCATCTATTTACGTCGTCGGCCAAGTTGTAGTACAATCTCGCTCCAGCTATCCGCTGAATTGACTTCTTTAAATACTTGCCGAAAACCGTTTACTGATTACTTGTCTTATACTAGCTCTACCTGAAATTTCGCACTGTAGCATTTGTTGTCAGAGGAGAACCGCTAAAGCTCGACGGTAGCTGACGATCTGAAGTTTCTGAGATGCCTCACATGTGTGTTAGAAAGGAAATAGATCATATATGAGCAGATAGCACATCTACAATACCTTTTACCACTCAAAAATAAGCAAACCACAGCGAGATTTGTACACATACGAGGCGTGATTTCTCGTGTTACAATCCGTTTTAGACGGCCAGAATAGCGCCTAACAGTTGCTCTTGGATAGTACTTGCTTTTTGATACCTTTGCTCAACTTTTTTGGGATCATCAAAATTCCATGAAAAACCATGAGGGGTACCTCATGCTTTTCATCAAAAATCAAACGATCGCATTTTTGAAGCCAAAAATGAACACTTCTACTAAGGTACATATTAGATCAAATTGTTCATTTTGATCAAACGCAACTCCCTAAAGTTTGGTTTGTGAGACGTTTATATGCAAAATCTCGATATTTCCGCCGAAAACGCTATTTTACATTTTTGGAAATTGCTCAATACACGTCTTCGAAACATTTGGTAAATTTAGTACCATTGGATGCCCCTCAAAAAGCTCTTTAGAAAAGCATAAGAGCTCATAGGATAATTATTACATTTTATTATATCAAATTGAGCAAAACATGTTGGCGAAGTGGCAAATCAATCAAAAATTGACGAATCGGGAGAGATTTTTCATGTCGGCGTTTGAACCATTTTTGGCTGTAAAATCACTAGAATCATGGATCAATTGATGTTCGCGACGCTAATAACAATAAAACAACCAGTTGGAAGTATACCTCAGGTTATCTGGATATGTCATTGGATTCTGTTGGGCATTTTTATTTCATTATATTAAACACTTGAATAGGGCTATTATCGAAATGCACTCAAACACAAATGTCAATGCAAAATGCATCCTCATCATCAAAGGCCCCAATCTAGATTGCAAAAGACTCTATGTGAGCGTTATCAGTAATTAAAATGGAATTTCAAATCATGGCATTTGAAAATGCTTTAAATAAATGAACCCTTTAATTACCATCCATATAGAGCATTGTTCTTATTCGAGCAATCAGCATGTTGATATACAAACGAAACCAAACTCAACTTTATTGCAAAATTGAAAGGCAATTAACTTGCCTCAGCATGGGCACACACACACACACAGCTTCATCTCTTCTTTTCCAACATTACACAAGAAGCAATGTCGTTCTTACAAGATTTACCAACATTGGAAGATATACTATCTCGCAAGACCCTGCCACCTGTCTGCCTTTACAATTTCTACATTGTCCTACGTGACAAACTCAACATGGACCACTTGCTTGACTTTTATCTGGATGTTCGACATCATGAAATTCTATGGCGTAGATATGTCAAATCTGTGCTCAAATCATCACAGCAACATGATTTATTCAGTAGTATACACAAGCTCGATACGGAGGATCCAATTGAAAAGTACATCAATGTTACTTCCTCTGCTGTGCCTATTGACAAGTATGTGGATATTCAGCATCCAGTGGTAGTACAGCAATCGCCAACATTGGTAAACAACAAAGAGTCTTCAGATGATGTTTCCATCAGCGTGCCTCTGCCTATTATCAGGCCACCCATAGGAGAAAAGTCGGCGGATGTCATCTACCAAGTGCCTGATAGGTACGATTTAGCGACTTCTTCGGAGCGCATCGTTCACACTTATCTGATGCCAGGTGGCCCAAAGTATCTAGAGGTGATTCCTGCCAAGACTCGGCAGCAAGTGATTGAAAGCTACAACATCAAGGGCAGTGTCCGCCATGATCCTATGCTCTTTGCAGGGGCGAAACATGCTGCTTTCTTGTATATGGAGCGTTGGGCCTATCCCCCTTTCATGCGCCTCAAAGTGTGGGGCAACATTACAGAGAGGCAGCAAGTACACCGCTTGGTCATTGGTCTTGTGGCTCTGACTGCAGGGTTCTCTACTGCTTTTAGTTTCATCTTGTTGAATTATGCACCTTGGGGCACTCGCTTTTGGGTAAATGGCATAATGATGATGAGTGTATGCATAGTGTCTCATGATATTTTGTAGAGCTTGTTGCCCTTTTGGGTTGGCAGCTACCAACTGTCTGTCTTTTTGTCAAGGCTGGATCCCTTTCTGGCATTGCTCTTGAATATTAGGTAGGCTTATGGACAAGGAAGATTTCAGAAACGCTGTAAACTTAACCACATCTTCTATAGTGAGACAACCCCGTTTCATTTCAACAAGGTGTCTCAACCTCAGGTAAAGAAGATATTGCAAGCAAGGGCCATCTGGATCTTGTTATTTAGCACTGTCATTGCCGTGGTATTGGCAGTTGTTTTCAGCGTGATACCATCCACACGAATTTATTATTAAATGGCGGTTATTCTGATTTGTCTTGTTGCTCTGAAGAAATCTCTTTCAAAGTGGCCAACATTTGATTTCTAATGTCTGTTGTCAATTTATCAACAGATTCCGAATTTTCGGGAATGTCAGTTGTGTCAACAGGAGGCAAGACTACATTTAAACGGTTAATACCAGCCCCCTTTTGCCAAAGACGCACTGCCATGATCCTTACCCTTGATTTTGATGTCGCCATAGCCAAAGTGCTTTTGTTTGGCATTATAGATGTCTTTGTAATTTTGGATTACGATAGGGATAATCGGTACTTTAGCTTGTGTTGCCATGTAAAATGCTCCCTTCTTGAACGGCAGTAACTCGTTTTTACCGCTGTTGCTTCGGGTACCTTCAGGGTAGATCCACACGCCCATTTTCTTTCTGTGAATGTCGAGAGCTGCTTGCTTTGCCTGCTTGACTGCGCTGTCCCGATTTCCACGATCCAGAAAGATGGTCTTGCTCAAGATCACTGTCGGTTTGGTTGGTTGGGGGTCAATTGGGATGTTTGTTTGTGATCTCAATGCAGCAGCAACTTACTAAACCAACCCAGAAAGGGGACCCATCGAATCGACTTTTTCGCCACGACAGCAGCTCTCTTGGGGAAGATGTTGCCCATAAACATGATGTCCATCACCGTCTGGTGGTTGCAGACGTAGATGGCAGTCTGATCGCCTTGAGGCAAGTTCTCCTTTCCTTCCACAGTCGCAGTGATTGCTAAAAACGTCTTGTTCAAGAATGCCTCTACTCTTGCGACCGTCCAATTGATCAAATGTGCTCTGCCTATCAGTGGCAATGTCACGCCGGCAATGATGCCCCAGAATGCTGCCACTCCCATCAGTATGAACGCAACTATCTTTCTGTACATGAATCCTCCCCGCTTTCTAAAGATGGCTTGAAACACGATGGGTGCGACGACTGCAGTGAGTCCCCAGGGGATCTTCATATTCAATTGCCCTGTGGTGGATGATTGAGTCCTTCTTTGCTGCACCGTGAATGTATCAATGAATAAACCAACCTGATTCTGCCATGGTATGTTTAGTTGAGCAAGCGCTTTGAATCAACAAAAGGAAAGCAGAAGCAAAAAAAAAGAAGGGATGCCCTTTTTATAAAGCTTGAATTATTAAGGTTACTTTTTTGGCACGTGAATAGTGGTGGTTTCCTCTGAAAGTTGGATCAACAATAGCCGCTCATGTGCAAAATCAAGGTACACAACAACGCACTCTGGGGCAACGAGGCTGCTGCTGGCGGCGGGTTACACCTGTGTGCGAGCAAACAAGTGACGTATAATCAACCCTCTCTTTGAACTTCCGTTTCAATTCAAATGAACATTGCACACTCACATACCCACAATGCCAAGCTGCTCTTTATCTCTTTTCTCATATCTTCTCACCCAAAAAGACACGTAGATTGCTGCCATGATTCTCTTAGACTACCACAACGTCATCATCAAGAACACACTGGATGCAAGACTCAAAGAGTAACGTGCTGGAAATGGTGCCATGCTGGCTGCTAACATCCCCACTTTTGTTTTAGGGAGAAGCTCGAGCCTGTTGACATGACAGTAGCCGATTTCGACGGCGTTACTTACCACATCTCCACGCCAGAGTCTAAGTCTGTCCTCCTCATCTCTCTGGGCTGGGCATGCACTCATGAACTCTTTGCTCATGGCGCTCAGGATGTGTTGAAACGCGAGTATGGCGATTTGCTCTTGGATACTCCCGAGCAAGGCTATGATGTGAGTCTTTCCATCGACCTCGAGCAGGTTTCCAAGGAGCCTGGTAAGCATCTCTGACTGTGGCCGCATGATATCGATACTGACAGCCCCGTAAATGCAGAGGCCAGAGACGAGCTCATTAAGAAAGTATCGCTTTTAAAGCGTAATTTGTTGGCAGCTCCTCTTGAAAGAGCTTTTGCAGAACAAGAACAATGCGAGAAGGAGGAGAAGACCGAGATCAATTCCGAACTAATGGCTGTTCACTATCGCGAGGAAGAAGCCATCTATATCAAGTCCAATTTCGACCGTATCACCGTCATCTTCAGCACAACGTTCAAAGACGAAACCGACAAGATCTTTGGCAAGGTCTTTTTGCAGGTAATTGATAGGCAGCGGCAAGCACCACAGTAAGCAGCGTATATTCATCATTGGCTTGCTAGGAATTCGTCGATGCTCGCCGTAGAGTACCAGCTTTACAAAACGCTCCTCAGGTCCTGTATTCCATCCGTGAGCCTCCCATGGAGCTCCGTCACTTGAACTTGAAGGACAGTGATGATATCAGTTATGTTACATTTGGTAGGTGGCAGGATGTCTATTGAGCCAATGCTACCGAGATCTAACTGCCGGACATAGTGTTATTCCCTAACCATTTCACCAGAGGCGATACTCGCGAGGAGACCATCTCTCGAATCCAAATCTTCCGTGATTACCTTCACTACCACATCAAGTGCTCCAAGGCATACATGCACACCCGTATGAGAGCTCGTGTTCGTGATTTCTTGAAGGTTCTGAACAGAGCCAAGCCAGAAGTCCAAAATGCCGAAAAGAAGACTGCCAGGTAAGAGAGAGATGCATGTCTCGATATGTTTACTGCCTCGATACTAACTCCATCCAAATATAGTGGAAGAACCTTTATTCGTCGATCTTAAATTACTACTATTCTCTACTAATAAAGCTCAATTGTATACAATTGGAAAACGTCACAGAAAGCATTGATCGTATAAATAGCATGGAATCGAATCTCTTTCCTTCCTTCTTTCTCACATTTTCCTCAAACTAGCAACCATACTCCATGGGTTCAGCGTGCTGCAAGCAAGAAGAGGTTGACTTTTCCCGAGAAGGTAATGGTTACAGCGCAGATGCATTGATCCAGGATACATGCCCCTTATTAAATCAATGATGATCCCCACCACAAAGCCGAGCTATCACACTTTTACCTGCTCAGAGTGATTGGCAAGGGTGCATTTGGAAAAGTTCGGATTGTCCAGCACAAGAGCGACTTGCTGGAGTATGCGCTCAAGTACATTAGTAAATCAAAGTGCATCGAGCTGCACGCTACCAACAACATACTGACAGAACGTCGCATTTTGGAGTCGATTCAATATCCACTCGTTGTCAATCTTCGGTATGCATTCCATGACGACGAGAACCTCTTCATGGTGCTGGATCTCATGCTGGGCGGCGATTTGAGGTTCCATCTGGATCGACTGGGGCTGTTCAATGAGCTCCAGGTGCGCTTTTATATTGCAGATTTGATCTTATCCATTCATCACATACACCAACGTATGATTATTCATCGGTAATGGTTACTCAAAAAGCTGCAACTGTTAATTTTGGACCTTAACCTTTTGGAATAGCGATATTAAACCAGACAACGTCCTTCTCGATGCTCAAGGCCATGCCCATCTCAGCGACTTCAACATTGCGACGCAGCTGTCTGAAAAGAAGCCGTACAAGAGCAATCGTGCTGGCAGTCTGGTCTACATGGCGCCCGAAATACTGCTCGAAAAACGGTACACGACCGATGTTGACTGGTGGAGCCTGGGTGTTACAATGTTTGAACTTATATTTGGAAAAGTAAAATGTTTGTGTCTAACTTGCTATGTAATTCGATATTAATTATTATCCTTTTTCAATTCTTAAAGCGGCCGTTTGATGGAGATACCAACGATCAGGTCAAGGAGTCCATACTGAACGACCCAATCGTGATGCCCAAAGATGTGCAGATTTCAGCAGAGTGCCAGCAAGTGATAGAGGGCGTAACGTATTTGCCAGCAACACAGACCCATACACTGGATTTTTAATTTAAAAAATCGTTCCATCATGTAGCTGCTGACAAGGTCACCTAAACACCGTTTGGGTCATGGTGCACAAGGCTTTGAGAAATTAAAATCCCATGCTTGGTTTCAAGGTTTAGACTGGGAATCATTGGAAAACAAAACTGCTATCCCCCCCTTTATACCCAACGTAAGCTGAGCGATGTCGAGATATACACGCTGCTCACACCCAGACATACTAGACAAATCAACCCAACTTCGATGCTGTGCACGAACTAGAGGAACTGTTATTTGATGATTCTCCCTTACGACCACACAAAAAGACCTCTGCGCAAAGCGGGAAAATGAAGGAGCTGATTGACATGGATTCGAAATTCCTGCCGTATGACTATACGAAATATCATTCTACTTCTGCCACTATACCATCACCATCGTCTTCTAATCTGATAAGGCGTGTAGGCAGTGCGCTAAACGACAAAATGGATCAGACAAAGTATACATCGCAGGGTTACATTGAACTATCCACAGCTGCTAATATCACCACTACCACGACGACTACTACTACTACTGTTCTATCTGCCTGCAAAAATAAAAAAAGCACTGCTTGAGCCTTGCGGCTTTTACATTTTATTTACTTTTTTTCCCCCTTCTTATCCAACCCCCATGTCTACATCATTAAAGCAGCTGCTGAAGAATAAACCTCAAATCACATTGGCATTGCTAAAGCCTGATATATGTGCCAATGCAGCTTTACCGCCCAAAATCAGAAAAGCAATCGAAGCCAAGAACCTGGAAATTGTGGAAGAGCGTGATGTGCTGTGGACAGAACAACAAGCAGGCGAGTTTTATGCAGAGCATCAAGGCAAATTCTTTTATCATCGTCTGTGTGGATACATGACAAGCGGGCCATTCAAGGCAATGATCTTAGCTTCGCCCAACGCCATCAAAGACTGGAGAGCTTTAATAGGGCCCACACATCCAGTGAGGTAAGTTACATCTAGCGTTGTGTGTGTTTTATTGTGTAATTTTTTAACCTGTCAGTGACAGAGCGCGAGTAAATCAACCTGATACTTTGAGAGCTTTGTACGGACTGACAGATACAAGAAACTCGTTTCATGGATCAGATTCAGATGATTCCGCTAGACAAGAGATCAAGTTCTTCTTCCCTCATGCATTCTAGTTTTTGTCAATCTACGGTACAATGGCATCAGGCTCAATAAACAAGCTCATTTAGACTACTCAATCACAGCAGTAACAACTTACCGGTAGAAACAGCTTGAACTCGGCAGGCAGCTCATCTTCTCCATAAATGCGATCCGTGAAATAGATACGCCTTATTCTGCAATTGGCATGCACAGTTACTCGACTTGTTTCGCTGTAATTTGTTCCATATCCCTTTTTCACATAGTCGCCTAAATTGAATATGATCTGGTTCCATCCTGGATCTAATCGCATTGGCATGGTCGTGATGTAAGGCTTTACTCGTGTTGTGATTTGGTAGTTGGACGCTCTGAATCGTCGAGTCTCCTCCTTGTCGTCCAACACCTGCACTTCAAATGAGAAGTATTTGTCGAGGTTCTTTACAATGAGAACGAGGTATGGCAGTTTAATGCCAAGTGTGCGTTGAGGATGAGGAGGGCAAGTGATATATGTGTTGCTCAGGTTTGGCGACACGAGTTCAATCACGGTACTGCTGATAAGATCGTCGGCGACGCGCTCAATGTGTGCTTCGTTATTGTCGTATCCTTCCTCTCCTTCTTTGGGAGTATGACAGGACCAAAGTTGCAAAGGCTCGCTGCTGTAGAACAGTTTAATAAATGCTTTCATGCCATGGATAAATGCATAATGTGATTTACCCTAAGCTGTATAAAATAGAAAGAAATCCAGACTGATTACTATTAATCAATTGCAATATAATCTAAACGCAAAATCTTACTTGAAATGTGTTGCGAAACATGCTGTGAAAAGAAGGACCAAAATCTAAGCGAATGTTGCTTTCAAATGGGAGAGGAATGTCAACCAATTGGCGGTCACTGGGAGAGTGGAATCTACCACAGTTGCCTGAAATTGAGAGCATTAGCAGTTAGTAGATGTCAACTTTTGAGCTAGATGCTCGCAATGTATACAAGTAGACCTACAGAAATGATCAAGAGGTGTACTACGGAATTGGGAAACTCTACTTTAATCAAGATACCGAACGACTAGATTGATGCTTTCAATAAATTACGCAATGCAATGCCTTCAGTTACTCGGAAGATCGTCTTCAATGCGTAACGTGGTTTGAACGAAACCACATGAACTATTTTTTATACATAGCTACCATTTTACAGTATCTGTAATGCTACGTGTTAATTGAGAGCACTCATAAAGAGGTTGACCAAACATGTCAATAGTATTAAGGAAAATTGCATGGAAAGGGAGCTGTTTAAGACAATGCATAGCAGTACACATCAATAGAGGCTGGTAGTGTGCCTCTCACTCATAATTAACTTCGTGCCAGACAGCTTTCAAAGAGGCTATCAAGCAAGACTGAGGTTCCTGATCATAGATGATTGAGAGCGGCATATGTTGTACATCTTGCGGGGTAATCTCGTGTGTGATCATCACAACTGCGTGCCTCGAATGAATGCTTGATGTGCGTTACTGAATGACAGTTACTCCTCAGTGTAGTGAGTCTCCCCAAGCAGTGTACTCCATGCCAATCGGCGTTGATTCTCTTGCACTGCTCTCCAAATCTCTATACATTAACGAGCAACAAGGAGCCCGTGTACTGATTAACACCGAATGTAACCATGGCAATCACCAGCTTTCATGTGGAAACTCAAGAATAGCATCACTATGTCATTGGTGAAAGCCAATTTCAACTGATAAAAGGAATTCTCATATGCTCATGAAGATAAACGTTTAGCCTCTAGGAATATGCGATCTGGTGTCACTTAAAGTCTGTGCTGCTGCTGGTGGTAGTATATACGGTACAAACATTGATATATATATCTACACAAATGCAATCAGAATCAGCAAGCTTGGTGAACAGAGCAGATTCTCATCAGACAGGGCTTCAGGTGCTATCATCAATGGTATACCCTTATCAGAGACTATATTAAAGAGTATATTTTTTGTTTGACCACCGTGCGAAAGTTGGAAATGCCTAAAATCATCAAATCATTGGTGAATCTAAAGCGAACTGTATAAGGTTTCTTACCTTAAACGTCTAAAATGCTGTCTATACACACACAACCTTTATCCGATGATAGAAAGCAAACCAACAAATGATGTCAAACCAAACGCTTTTGACAGCATTTTTTCCCCACATTATCTTTACACGGTGGAACATGCATTTCATATATAGTTCCCGGGAAAAAATAAAAAACAGATTAGCAAACATATAAAAAGTGCCATGATTCTTTCTCTTTCATTTCCTTTTCTCTTGTACAAATCTACTCAATATCATGTCTTTGAACAATAACAACACCAACAACTCGTCCTGCTCTGTGGAAGGTGTCAGCATCTTGGCCTCCTATAACCAGGACCAAGCTCAAATCTTGTCGGCTGACGCACTCAAGTTCATTGCAACACTCCAACGCACTTTCAATGGCACTAGAAAAGACTTGCTAAAGAAGAGAGACCTGCGCCAGCAAGAGATTGATAAGGGTGTCTTGCCTGACTTTTTGCCCGAAACTGCTCATATTCGAAATGACCCTAATTGGAAGGCTGCTAAACCTGCTCCTGGTCTCCAAGATCGCCGTGTTGAGATCACTGGCCCTGTGGACCGCAAAATGGTCATCAATGCATTGAACTCTGACGCATTGACTTACATGGCTGATTTCGAAGGTATGTGGTATAATAAGCGCTAGCACAGACATAGCAATGAGCTCACACAATGTCGCAGATTCGACGGCTCCCACCTGGGATAACGTATTGAACGGCCAAATCAATTTGCGCGATGCTATCAATGGCACCATTTCCTTCACAAATCCTGCTGGCAAGAAATATCAATTGAAGGAGAATCCCGCTACACTGATTGTACGACCCAGAGGCTGGCACATGTTGGAGAAGCACATTCTTGTTGACGGTGAGCCCATGTCTGCTTCCATCTTTGATTTTGGCCTCTTTTTCTTCCACAATGCTAAAAACCAGATCAAGAATGGCTTGGGTCCTTACTTTTACCTGCCTAAAATGGAGTCTCACTTAGAAGCAAGGTAAAAAGAATTTTGGCAGAACACAGCTATTATACAGGATACTAATGTTTCTATGAACAGACTGTGGAATGACATTTTCAACGCATCTCAAGACATGTTAAATATTCCTCGCGGTACTATCCGTGGCACTGTGCTGATTGAAACTATTCTGGCTGCCTTTGAGATGGATGAAATCATCTATGAACTGAGAGAGCACTCGTCTGGCTTGAACTGTGGTCGTTGGGATTATATCTTTAGCTTTATCAAGAAGTTCCGTCAGTATCCTCAATACGTGCTGCCTGACCGCGCAGACGTATCCATGACGGTGCCATTCATGAGCGCCTATGTCAATCTGCTGATCCAAACATGCCACAAGCGCGGTGTCCATGCTATGGGCGGTATGGCTGCTCAAATCCCTATCAAGAACGACGCCGAAGCCAATCAAGTCGCCATGAAGAAGGTCAGAGCGGACAAATTGCGCGAAGTTACTGCTGGCCACGACGGCACCTGGGTTGCTCATCCGGACCTTGTCAAGATTGCACTCGAAGTGTTTAATGAGCATATGCCTCAGCCCAACCAGCTGTTCAAGCGTCGTGAAGATGTCTCTGTCAAGCAAAAGGATCTGTTGAATATCGACTTTGAAGGCAAGATCACGGAACATGGCATCCGCGACAACATTCAAATTGGTTTAGCCTATATGGAGTCCTGGTTACGAGGTGTGGGATGCGTGCCAATACATCATTTGATGGAAGATTGTGCAACCTACGAGATTAGTAGATCTCAATTATGGCAATGGGCACATCATCAATCCGTAACTGCAGAAGGTAGAAAAATCACTGGCGACTACTGCTTGAAAGTGCTCGACGAAGAGATTGAACACATCAAGAAAGAACTGGGTTCAAAGTATGAAACTTCCAAATATGAAGCTGCCAAGGCTGCATTCGCGACCAACATTACAGGTGAACGCTACGACGACTTTGTTACTACCATGCTGTATGATGATATCCTTTCCATCCAATCAAGCAAGCCTCGCTTGTAAAATCCCCCCTTGAATCTTTTAGTTTTCACTGCCATGTCTCACTCTCTCTCTTTCTTGCTCTCAATGTCACCCCCTTAATATTTAGCACATCTTTTGCTACTGTACCCCGATCATTATTACACTTTTCGAACAAAAGGAATCTGAGTAGCCTTATCCTTATAAATAAACCACATTTAATGGCCGCGTTTTGGGCATTCACCTAATTAAAGGCTTTTTGAGCAAAGGGGATCGACACCCTTTTTCTTTCTTTTTTGTACACATTTTGGTCTTCTCCTCTCCTTTTCTCTTTATTTATTTTAAATAATAATGGCGTTACCAAAAGCTGCGAATTACTTTATAGCAATCTATCTCGTATGCTCCATCCTGTACACATCTTCATATCTTTTAGGCTTTAAAAGAAGCCCGTCTCAAAAGAACCAAGTTCCTGAAATTAGTGTTGCAAGTTTGCAGCAACATTATCTCGGTAAACAGCAAGTGGACTGGACAAACTCGCTCGGTAAGAGGCAAAATCACCACTTGAGCGCGAAGAGTAGGCTGGCTCACATAGTGTACCTTTTTGTTAGACCAAGTGGTAGAATCAACTCCAGAGGATCTTGTCCTCAGCAAAGTATTCTCAGAGACGATGGGCCCATCCAAAGTGATTCCATACTACTTTAGAGCCACCGAGAACTTTGATAACGAGGAAGTTACTATTGCCACCCTGGTTACCTACAACCGTTTCAAGGTGTTGAGTCGACTTGCTTCTCACTACAAAGGTCCTGTTTCCGTCGCTATTCATGTCAACGATGACGACACCAAGCAAAAGATATTGACTGATTTGCACCAACTGTACGAGGAAAACGAAGATCTTAGACGCTACGTTGACCTCCATCTGGTCGTTGATAAGTTTGATCGTCAATTCAATATGTGGCGTAACGTTGCTAAATTTTTTGCTCGCACCGATTATATCATGATGCTGGATGTCGATTTCTACCTCTGCACAGACTTCAGAGAATCACTCAAGAAGAACCCTGAATTGATGGAGTTGCTGCGATCGGGTAGAGGCGCTATCGTTGTGCCAGCTTTTGAATACGTTGATGAAAATGACGGCGAAGATTGGAACGATTTCCCCAAGAACAAAAAGGAACTGCTTGTCGACGTAGGCACAGAAAGACTTGATATGTTTCACAGAGGTTGGAAGCGTGGACACGGCTCAACAAATTATGGAAAATGGTACAAGCAAACAAAGCCTTACAAGGTCACCGAATACAACTATTCCTACGAGCCATATGTAATCTTCAAAAAGGAGGGTACTCCCTGGTGTGATGAGCGTTTCGTCGGTTACGGTGCAAACAAAGCTGCCTGTTTGTTCGAAATCTTTTTGGCTGGTATTGATTATTGGGTTCTTCCTGATGATTTCCTGATTCATCAAACTCATCATTATCCCGAAGACACCAGAGCTAAAGAGGTAAGTTACTGGGTGCTAGGTGTAGTCATGATGTGGTGTCTAACAGCGATAATAGCGTACATACAACAAGAAGCTTTACGACTATTATAGAGAAGAAACTTGTCTTCGATATGCCCGTATGATGATTGCAGCAGACGAATGGGAAACAACAAAGGCTGCTAATCTCAAGAAGGAGTGTGGTAGAATTCGCGGTTTCAACGATGTTATCCAAAAGGTTGCGGCAGAACACAACGAGCTTTAAGTACCTGGTTGATGGATCTTACTTTACCCGTGCTATTTGTAAATAATGAGATAGCCTTGACCCCTCTTTTTTTTTTTTTCTTGATTTACGTGTTTCTCTCTATACTATATCGATTCCCTCTTGTTGTTTTCCTTTTTTTTTATTATAAAAATTTATACATTTTAGATTCTAAGATGCGGATTTTGGTGGTGAAGGAAGACGTATACTCAATTTTACAAGAGTTTGTTCGATCTAAAGATAATATGAAACACTTTACAATGTCGATCATTCAAAGATGAAGGTTATTGAGCAGACAGGAATCACGCTGCAGTGACGTCAAAATCAACTGAATTAGGCCTTTTTCCACGAAAACAGCATCTGTTGTGTAAGCAGCAGCCTGTTGTCGATTGGTTGTCAAACACTCCATGGTGACACCATGGCACTGCTGGTCGTTTACATTATGTTTAATTTGAGGTCTGCTTGCAATGCATAGACAGGGAAATTGCAAGACATTTGCTCTAGAATTTGCTTCAATAGTAGAGAGCGAGGGATGTGCTTGTTTACAGATAGTGGCATCTTTTCATAGACTATTAACTCAATTTTAACACAGATGCCAAACACACGGCGATGATTTCTACCCCTATTGAAATTATTATAAAGCTTTTGATCCCACAATGCCATCGCCTTGACACCAGTCAAAACACTATACGGTGATAAATTTTATTGATTTAAACCTCTGGATTGACCTATTGTATAAAGACATCACTCAACTACGCGCAAGTATTGCTACAACATCACATCCGATTTACAAAGAACTGAAATGCATAGCAGATAGCATTATTTTCAATAGATAGGTAATTAGAAGCTGCATTGAGGCATGATAAGGGGGATTTTTGGTATTTCTGAGCGTTCCCAAAGTAAAACATACACAAAAATTTCATTGTTCTTTGTCTGATGGTAATCAGCGTGTAGTCCCAAAAGATACCAATTGTTTGAAGTCTGGATCAGACTTGTAGCATTATTAGTTTTTGTAGATCTACATGGCATTAAAGGTACTTTTCCCTGCCAAATCGTCCGAATTCAACCCTTAATATCTTGTCTTCTAAGCCGTTCTAGATGCTGGAAATAGTGCGAAATAATTGCTATCGATCACCATTTACATCCTGAACCTTCATTTACATTTTTTTGGGATCGATCCAAATCGTCGAAAATTCACGTTTTTTGATGAGGTACCCCTCATGGTTTTTGTTAAAAATCAAACGATCGCAATTTTGGAGGCAAAAACGACACTTTTTACTATGATATATATTAAATCAAAATGACCGCACAGATGTAAGGTAACCTGTGCAACTGCTATTTTGAACGTTGTATATGCTAAATCTCGACTTTTCTTGGAAAAACTGCTTTTTATATTTTCTCAGAATTCTTTATGTTTTCATTCTAAAAGTACTTTAAAATTGACACCATTGAATGCGCCTTCAAATTATCCCCTTAAGTTTATTAGAAAGTAGTATGCGCTGAGCACACTTTCTATAGCTAATTTTAACAAAAATGTTTACAAATGTCAAATTATATCTATTTTGATTCAAAAAAATCATCACAAAAAAATCATTAGGGTACAGTCACCACAGTGCAAAATTTTCAGTGTACACGTCACTCAAATTCTGTGTGCTCAGCTTATTGGCTGCAGTCACCCTCAGCAACGCGCTTTTTTTTTTTTTTTTTTTTTTTCAGGCTCCCTTTCCACCCTGTTTTTGCACTGCACTTTTTCTATTAAACCATATACTTTTTATTACTTTTGATTGAATACAACACCACTTTCGACAAAAGAAGCATACTTTTGCAGCCACCAGTACCCAAGACGACATCTTTCAAGTTTGTTACAGTAGGTATCAGCCGATAGGGGCCACTTTTCGCGGTACAACATACAGTAATACTAATTATACAGTTTATTTCAGACCAGTTCGTTGCAATATACTTATTCATTGTGTTTGGTTTGTATTTGGTTTGTTATTCCCCTTTTTTTGTTGCCGTGGATTGGGTTGTCATGGCTTTGGGTGTTGTGGGTTTGGTTGTCATGAATTACATTCATTCAACCTTTTACTATTTTCTTTCTTGTGATACTGCGCATTCGTTTGTTTGCTTTATTGCGATTTATTCTTTCCCCCTTTTCTGTACGCAACTATTTTTCTGTTACTGTGCCATAGTGCTATGGTGTATCTTTTGATGCATTGTATCTCTGGCAGTGCTGCTCTATTGTGAAGTAGCCTTGCATTCTTTTTGTTCTTCTTCAAGTATTACATCTTCTGTAATACCGGTTGTATTAGTGTTCGTGCTTCGTATGAGGCAACCAGGATACTTTTTTTTACTACTTTTTTTTTTCTTGTACTCGTCATTTTGATGATACACATTGCATGTTACCTTTTTGTATGTAACTGTATTGCGATGTTTCTGTTCTTCATCACATTCTAGTGATGCACTTTTGTTACTTTTCCCACTTTTTATGGTTCTTTAAACCATAACCCTCTTTTTGGTTGTGTGGATATGCCTATCGTTGAAGCACAACTAGATTTGATTCAGAGGCTGAGGGTAGATAGGCTGCCCTCACTTGATTTGTATCACTTACTTGATGCTAATTGAGAGTCTCACGCGTTTGCATTATAAGCTGGGGTGTGTAGTAAGGCATATTCTGGCATTTTAGGGGATTTTGATGATTGAATTGCTAAATTACTGTATTTGGCAATGATTAAACGTCTGCCTAACAAAAAAACATAGGGAAACCCTCGCAAAAATTTTCTAGGGTCAGCGGCGTTTAAACGAGCTTTTAAGCGATTTTATTGGCTCAAATTTGGAGACAGCTCAGAGAAATAAAGCATTGATATTGAAACTAAAAATGTGATTATAATGAGAGAAGCAAGATTACACATTCAGAATGCATGGTATAAATGGCTTACATTAATTACATACGATACCACCATAAGTATCAGACATGATCAAGTAGATTTACTATCAAAGAAAGGAGTTTAGTGAGCGGTTCAAAGCTGCAGATGGAATCCAAAGGTAAAACTCGTGTAATATATTTGTATCCAGCAAGCTACAGTACCATCCAAAAAGTAATTTTCTGCTCTACATGACCAATGCAATAAAAAGTATAGTCTATATGGCAGAAACTTGTTAATTCTTGAAAAACCTTCAAAACAACACCATCAAAAATCACCTATATAATGGCGACCAAGACACTTGATATGGGTACCATTGAGTTCTCCTTTGAATTCTGTACAGAAACCATATAGGGTAAAAGGGGTGTTTACTATCAACAATCATCCAATTTTGAGGTTCATGGATTTCAGGATCGATGGAGGATCAGTTGTAAATACCAAAATTTCAAATACCGCCTAGTTATATTACAGACCTTATGAATTTGATAGGTCATTTTGGAGAGTAGAGTGGTGGCAAAATGTCATATCAACTTGCAGTTTTCAAGGTATCCATGGATACCTGACATGTTAATGAAGCACCTGTCGAGTTTTGAGAGCTATAGCTTACTATCTTCCGTTCCATATCGTTTCGCCAATTTAATGTACGCATTTTCCCCCGCTTAAAAATGAGATTTTGCATGTCGAATAGGTTAGGAACAAGGCCTTTCCAATACCATGTTCCAACTTAAAAGTTGTTTCATTTCAAATATACGTAGCCCGCATATTATTTTTATAGAGTGTACAGTAATACTTAATAGATCCGGTTAAATTATGGCCGAATTCAGATTTCCGGAGCATATTGCTGCTTCTAAGTGTTATTAATGTCTACGAATTACTTTGGATATTATTGAGATGTGTTTTATGCAATGAATCCATGTTCCAAACATAGCACAGAGGCAAAACTGGGGCTGTGGTGGGCTCAGTAAAATACTTGTTTCCGGTTTTTGTAGCCAATGAGAAACCGTGCCTGGAGGTGGTGTATGGCTTTGACGAATGGCCTTTCTTCATAAAGGCTTATATGAAAATAATGTTATCAACAAAAAAGTTTGCTTCTGGTTGGTCGTTCACCTGTATTGCACAGTAAACGTTTAATACGCAAGGCCTACGCGATCACCTTTCATTCCAAATCGTAGTCTTGGTGTTGAGGCACTGTGAAAAAAAAGTATAAATACCTTGGATACTACATTGCTCCTGATTTAAATCCTGCTTCGACGTTTGAAGAACTGAATGAAGATCTTCATTTATAACTGTATCTTGTCTGTCTCTATCTCGTTATTCTAAGCAATTTTAAATGCTCAGCACTTGTACTATGGTATAAAATGTGTTTGATGGTAGAATTTGATAAATGTCCACTAAAGATTGCTTCTAAATCTAATACCTGAGTCTTTTGAGTTGTCGTTATCTGCTAAACCCTGCCATAACACAAATTAAGCCCTCAATTTTGAGGCATGATATAGTATTAGTAAGGATGGTATGCTGTAAAATAGAGAACTACATCTGATGTAGCCCATGAGGGTACATCAAAAAGAGCTACTTTTTGATAAGCATCATATGCACTTGCGATATAAAAAGAAGCATCCTAGTCTTCTAATTAATCTAAATTCTGTTTGACTCGGGCACCTTCGGCGATCTGATAAGATTAAGGATCAGCAAGCAAAGTTTTATCAGATTTTGGATCAAAAAATGTTACATGAGGAAAAAAAAAAAAAAAGTTTTATTTTAAGCTACCCAACATAACGGGGGACAACATCTATCATTTTAATGAATGAACTAGACACATAAATCATTCAACAAACTAAAGCTTGGTATGAATGGTTGGAAAAGCAAGTGGCATCCCCCGAGGCAAAGAAGCAGGCATCTCCTTTTGGATACAAAATGAATATAAATTCATTTGAGTAGTACTGCCTCGAGGGGGACGATATCCACTTGATAGAACAGGCAAGGAGATAGTTGTTGAGGCGGTCATACCGAAAAGAAATTTCAGCGGCTTTGGTCTTCTCGTCTTTAGCTTCTTCTTCTTCTCTTTGGGTAGAAAGAAGAAAGAAGTAAAGGAGGGGGTCTTGATTAGCAAGAACTTTGGTTTCAATAGGAAGCGCCAGTCTTCTTGGAGACTGACTTGGTAGCAGAACCAGTAGTAGCCGAGGATGTGGCAGCAGCAGCAGCAGTAGCTTGTTCAGATTCCTTGCTGGCATCATTAGCGTCCGTTTCATCATCTTGCTCTTCTTCCCCCTTGGTAGGTTCAGGTTCACCGTAAAGCTTGCGGTTGACTTCTTCCAGCGTAGTGTTGTAGGAAAAGACATTGGTTTGATTGAAAGGATTATCAGGCGACTTTTGGAATTCCTTGTACATGATTTCCTTGAGCTGGCTCAAACGAAGACCAGGATATTGAGCTCGGTAGTTCTTGATCTCTCTTTCCTCGAATTCCTTTAATGCGTTCTTGAAACGACGCTCAGGGTGCTTCTCAATGTCTTTTTCAGTAAGAATAGGCTTGGTCTTCTTGGGCTCATCCTCTTCATAAAGGGCAGTAGGTACAGCAGACTTTTTGGCAGGCGTTTTTTCCGTAGTAAAGACAGACTTCTTGGTGTAATTGGCCTTGGGGGGCTTGGGCTTGTTGAGAGCTTTCTCCTCCTCATCCTATACATCACATTGTCTGTGAGTATATCACCACTAGATTTCCATAGCCGTAACTTACCAAGAGCTTTTGCTTCTCGAGCTTCTTTGCAAGAGCAGCAGCCTTCTTTTCAGCCTCAAGTTCCTTCTTGTCGTTCTTCTTGGCACCCTTTGCCCACTTGGCATCTTCCTTGGCCTCCAGTTCAGCTCTCTTTTGCTGCTCCTTTTCAGCTCTAGAACCAGCCTTACGATTGTTTGCAGCTTCAACCTTGGTGTTAATTCCCTTTTTAGCCATTTGCGAGATGATTGATTTATGAAAAGATGAATAGAATCTTTAATGAAGATGAAAAAAAGAAGAACCCTTATCAGATCCTTCTTTTCATCTCCTTTTATGTGTTTTTATTTTAGAGCCAATTTGCTGTTTTTCAATGTAAAATCCCTTTCCGTTAGCAGCCGCAGCACACATGTCTTGGTTCGCCGCTTTACTCCATCCGATTGCTGATTAATGCTGTCGTCCTTGTGGTGATCCGAGATTCTCAGCGATGAAACGTATCTTAAATGCAGTATCAAGGTAGACACTGGCTAATCAAATGGCAGCATGTGCTCGCTTGAGATAATTCCTTGGGTTGGACATCCCGAAGCGGATCAAGATACCATGTATGCGCAATACAATGATCGAATCATCTCGAAGATCTGGATTATTTAGCAATAGAAGACTTTGCTGGTCTTTACTGAAAAAACTGTTGGCTGCTACACTTGGAGAGGGATCCAAGTCTTGAGATGAAGAGATTCTTAATATACACAGCAAGCTGTGCCGTGCTTGATTCATAGTGCTTGTGACAATGATCTATTACTGACGTGAGCTAGACAAAGTCGCCAATGTAGCGTTGAAATAGAAAGCGAGCCTTGAAGAAACTATGTGCATTTAAAGTAAATGAAAAACGAACAGCGTGATTACACCAAGCAATATAAGATTGAAATACTACTAACCATCGTTTCTCATTGAAAGTTTTGAACATGGGCCATTGAAAATCCAGTATGAAGGCTGCCAGCAACTTGAATTCAGGCTGTCTATAATACTGTGTCTGGATTATCAAACGAACAGCTAGTGCTAATCTATCATAGTATATTTAAATATTGCACTCGTTGTTCTCTATTCCACCTTTTTTTCTCTCTTTTCTTGTACATTTCATCATCACTCATTCGTACATATGAAGACCATTACTGACCTTCCTTCTGAATTGTTGCCCAACATATTTCGATTCCTGCCCATCTATAGCCAACGTCAATGCCTGGCTGTATCTAGATGCTGGAATGCCTCTGTGCGTCCTTCCATACCCACGGATGCTGACAAGATGGACCTTCATGGCTATGGTGGTATTCGAAATCTGTTTACAAGAATCCAAGCCAATCCTGAATATGGCAGACGTATCCGTCGCCTGAACTTCATCATGCAAACTGGTACTGGAAGACCCATTACAAGAAACGAGCTCGTCGCTACTCTTGAAGGATGTCCAAACCTGGCAGAGATTGACTTTGTGGACGTCAATCCTTTCTACTACTTGATGTACATGGTGGACGAAGAAGTGCAAATTCCCAAGCTTGAGCTTGTTCGTGTGGGTGAGTCGCATCATTTGGCTTCTCTGGGTCACAGATTTGTGGATTTCGCATTTTACTATCGCAGAACTATCAACAGGCTCAAGGTCCACATTGACTCTAACGACTTTTCCCTTGCTGTTGGTGTCGACAGCCTGAATGCCTACTTTCACCGATTCACTGCTTTGAAGCACTTGAATCTCGTTACGCGTTGCCCCATCGTACTGGATGAACTCCTGGATGCTTGTCCTTCATTGCAAAAATTGACTCTGGATGCTCCACCAAATAGCTTTCAAGCAATAGATCCACATATTGGTGCACTAGCAGAGCCCATCATCGAGACAATTGAAGTAAAGCAAACACTCATGACTGCAGAGCTGTATGTGTACTTGCGAGATCACTGTAGACACCTCACTCAAGTATCAGTGTTTGGCCATGCCAGTGCTGACGACAATACCGTCATGTCAACCTTTCGCAGATTTGGACGCCAGGAAGCACTGCCCATTGTCAATATCTCGTTCAAAAAAGACTTTCCTGTCTCGGCTGCAATGCTGGAAAGCATCCATGTCTGGTTTCCGAATGTCTGTCAAATTGAACTCAAGGAATCGAACCTGTTCTCTGTTACAGGTGGCAGCAAAAACATCGCCTTGAACTTTGGCAATCTCCATTTGCAGTATCTATCTCTTGATCTCAATCCTCTTATTGGCCGTCGAAGATCAGTATGCAACAAGGTTGCTCTCGAGATTATTTCTGGCAACACTACAACCTGGTATCAAAGAGACGGTAAATGCAGAGCCCAGCGAGTCTTTAATCTCAAAACCCGAACAAGCTACATAAAGGCGGCAGCCAAGCAAAAGCGACTCGAGTCTAACACGACATCAGTAATCACGATCCAAGCAGCCTATGTCAACAACATAAGAGTGCATATTACCAATCGTCATTCCAGCTTGAATCAGCTCATTCATTTAGAAGACGATGAGCAAGACTAAGAAGAGGACTCTGAATATAATTCACATCAACAGGCATTCTTTACTCATACTTAGCTCATTTAAAGCCATATATCTACAAACTAGCATACCCGCCATATCTACATTAGCATACCCTTTGCTTATTATTACCCGTCGAATATCACCACAATAAATTCAAGGTTCAACATTTCAGCATAAAGCGGCTTTCCAAAGCTGAAGATCACACAATCATCCGCCGAGGAGCATTTTCCAGCAAGTCCAGAAATGGTTTCATGTTGGCTTGACAAATACAACGCATAAATACTTTGAGGCTTTTTTTTATCTTTTCTTTTGCTTTTTTCTTTTTTTGCTCACACGAAATGGATGATCAATGGATTTTAGGCCGACACAAGGACAAACCTGAACATATACCAAGCTCGGATAACATGTGCTACAATCCTGAGGGATGGGTACGTAGTATATGTCTGTGTGAGGTGAGGTGCTGTATTAGTAATGCCACATGGTAGGGGCCGTTCTCGTCGATACGACAGCCGGATTTTACGCCTTGCTTTGAGGACACGTAGGTATCCTACTACTCATGGACATCCGCAGTCTTACTGACAGATGCTGCACACAGTGTTGTCATGTTGATACCTTCCATCTATGTTCTCGTAGCAGGCTTTGTTCGAGTGTGGATGCTATCAAAACGTACACAGCTATCCAAAGATGCGACAAGAAACTGGCTGTATTTTGTGAAGATGGTAAGGCAGGTGTGGTTGGATATGGCTGGCAGTGTGTAACATCACCACCTCGTTAGAGTGCGTTGATTGTTTTGTTTCTCATGGCAGCCACAAGTTTTGTGTTTTCGATACGAGAGGCACCGTCCCTTTTTGACAACGCCCAGGTTATAGCGCAGGGATTCAACGTGCTCGTGCTGGTAGGTGCAAAACTAGGCGGAGGGGGAGTCTGGCATGTAGAGTAAACCTTGCTGGTATTAGGGATGTGTCATTGTTCTGCATCATTTGGAGTACACTCGCAACAAAATATCATCCGGCGTATTGCTGTTTTACTGGCTCTTTGAGATAGTGGCCGGCTGCATCAAACTGCGTACCATGATCATCAGTCATGGCAAGACTAGCAACCATCCAGATCATTTCGCCATGTATCTGATTCGATTTGCACTGTCCATCATTATATTCATCTTGGAATTGGTGCCTAGACCACAGAGTCAGTACATTATGCTACAGGATGAGGATGACGAGGTATGCGTGTCTGTGTGTGCATAATAGATGAGGAACCCAGTAACTGAAGAGAAAAACGCAGATGGAATGCCCGGAAGAAAAGGCCAATATCTTTGGGCGGTTGACGTTTAGCTGGATGACACCATTAATGCAACTGGGTTACAAAACACCCTTGGTCATGGAAGATCTCTGGTAGTACAAGCAGTGCTGGAGTTTACTATGCTGTTCATATGAGGGCTGACTTGTGCTGTGATAGGAACCTAAAGCATGAAGATGAAGCGCAAGTAGTTGCAAAACGATTTCAAAAGCATTGGAAGAGAGAAATGGACAAGGAAAAGTAAGATCAGTCAAGAGTCGAGGGACCTCAGCTTGAACTGAATATGTATATGATTTATATAGACCATCCTTATTCCGAGCACTTGTATTTACCTTGGGAGGACCATTCTTATTTGCAGCTGTAAGATGTTGAGAAGGATACTGAGAAAACAGCTGTAGCTTACTGTGATTTAGGTGCTGAAAGCGATCCAAGATGTGTTGCAGTTCACACAACCTCTGCTGCTCCGTGAATTGATGGGTTGGGTAGGCAGTTATCTGACAGATACCCCTGAGCCTGGATACCGAGGAGCATTTATTGCAGGTAAAATTTGATTTTCCCGGTAAAACGAAGCCATAGCTGATAAACTATCCTGTAGTTGGCATGTTTCTGACGGCATTTGCACAGACCATGTTCCTGCATCAGTACTTTCAGCTGTGTTTTACCACTGGCATGAAAATGCGTGCAGCTCTCGTCACTGCTATCTATCAAAAGACACTGGTGCTTAGCAATGCGAGTCGACAGCAATCCACTGTGGGCGAGGTATGTATACATTTTGAGTGGATTCAAAGCCCAAAACAGTATCTAACAAACGCTATACATGATAGATTGTCAACAGAATGAGCGTCGATGCCCAGCGTTTGATGGATTTGTGCACTTACTTTCATATTGGCTGGAGTGGACCATTTCAAATCATCATTGCGCTGTATTTGCTGTGGAAAACAATGGGCCCTAGTATCTGGGCAGGTGTTACCGTCTTGATTCTTGCTATTCCGTTAAATATGTTGATTGCAAAGACAATGCGCAAGTACCAAAAGACTCAAATGGGCAACAAGGACGCAAGAGTAAAGTTGATGGTAAAAGAGTATACTCATTTCAGTGAAAAGAAGCATACATTTCTAACCAAATGTGCCCTTTTATTAATAGAATGAGATCCTCAATGGCATCAAGATCATCAAGCTGTATGCTTGGGAGCTGCCGTTTATGGAGAAAGTGAGTAAAATGGATAGACTCTTTCAACTTGCACTAAAACTAACTACGAATACTAGGTCAGCTTTATCCGTAACGACCTCGAATTAGCCATGCTCAAGAAAATTGGCCTGCTTTCAGCAGCACAAAGCTTCACCTGGACCTCGATTCCTTTCTTTGTGTCGATCCTCACATTTGCATTCTATGTCATGATAGCACCAACTCCCTTGACCAGTCAAATTGCCTTTGTAGCCATCTCGCTGTTTGGTCTGCTTCAGTTTCCAATGGCTATTTTCCCCAACGTTATTACATCCATCATTGAAGCTTCTGTGTCTCTGTATCGCATTGAAGACTACCTGTCCAGCGAGGAAATTGATACCAGTGCTATCACTAGGGAAGATTTCAGAAAGATGCCCAATTGGAACCCAAGTGTCCCCTTGGTGGAGCTTGCGAATGCAAACTTCAAATGGAACAAGCAAGACAATTTCAACAACCTCAACAATATCAATATCGCACTCAAGAAGGGCACCTTGGCCGCTGTGGTGGGTCGTGTTGGATCTGGCAAATCCACACTGGTCAGCTCTATTCTGGGTGATACGGTCAAGGTCAGTGGCCAAGTTACGCTGCGTGGTAGCATTGCCTACGTCCCTCAACAGCCGTGGATCATGAATGCTACTTTACGAGACAATATCACGTTTGGCCTTCGTTGGGACCCTGTGTTCTATGAACAGGTGCTGGAGGCATGTTCGCTGAAGCTGGACATGAAGATGCTGTCGGATGGCGACCAGACTGAAATCGGCGAGAGAGGCATCAACTTGTCTGGTGGACAAAAGGCGCGCGTGTCTCTCGCTCGAGCCTTGTACGCGCGAGCAGACATCTATATTCTGGACGACCCTCTCAGTGCTGTCGATGCCCATGTCGGCCGTCATTTGTTTGACCATGTATTGGGCCCCCATGGCTTGCTCAAAAACAAGGCCAGACTCTTGGTTACGCATGCCATTGCTTACTTGGACAAGGTGGACCAGGTCATCATGATGCGAGAGGGCAGGATTGAAGTGCAGGGCACCTACGCAGAGCTGATGGCTGAACAGGGTGGCGAACTCTACAAGCTGGTGGGTGAGTTTGGTAGTCAGTTGCCCAGGGAAGAAGTGCAAGACGACGACCATGTGATTCTGAGTGGCACTCCTGCAAGTATCGATGAAGCTGTACTGGAGGCAATGGAAGCTGAGCACCCTGCAAGTATCGGTAACAGCGAGGAGGAGTCTTCCATCAACCAAGACATGCTTCGTCGTAGATCGAGTGAGCGCCGTGTCAGTCTCAGCAGTCTTCTCAGCGAAACTACCTTGAGACGTGGATCACTGGCTTCCTCCATGTTCCGGCCTCAACGCACCAGCAAAAAGGCAGACATCTTCCGTTCTACTACAGGCCAATTGATGACAGTGGAAGAGAGTGCCAAGGGTAAAGTAGCCTGGGATGTCTACAAGCAGTACGCAAGGGCTTGCTCGGTAGGAGGCGTGTTGGCTGTGCTCGCTTTTCAATGTGCTTCTCAGGGCTCGCAGGTCGGATCCAACATCTGGCTCAAGCATTGGAGTAGCAACAACTCGCAGGACGGTGCCAACAACAATGTGTGGCTGTATCTCGGCATTTATGCGCTGATTGGCTGGTCAGCGACCATCTTTGCCTTCTTGCAAACCATGGTGATGTGGGTGTTTTGCGCTATTCGCTCTGCTCGCTACCTTCATAGCAGCATGCTGGAGTCCGTGGTCAAATCGCCCATGTCTTTCTTTGACACGACGCCTTTGGGGAGAATACTAAACCGATTTAGTAAAGACGAACACACCATTGATGAAGTCTTGCCTCGCAACTTCAACATGTACATCCGTGTGTTTGCACAAGTCGTGGCTACTGTGCTAATCATCACCTTCTCCACGCCCTTCTTCTTGCTGCTGGTCATTCCTCTGGCCTTTGTGTACATGGCAGTTCAGCGTTACTACCTTGCCACCTCGCGCGAATTAAAGCGGCTGGACTCTGTGGGTAAGAGCCCCATCTACTCGCACTTTCAGGAGACTATCCAAGGCGTCTCTACTATTAGGGCGTACGGTCAGCAACGTGCTTTTGTCTTTCAAAACCAGTATCGGCTAGACAACAACCAAAGAGCCTATTTCCCCTCCATTACATGCAATCGATGGCTGGCTGTCAGACTGGAATTCTTGGGCTCCATCATCATCTTTGGCTCATCCATCTTTGCTGTGTTTGGCGTCTTG
This sequence comes from Mucor lusitanicus, assembly GCA_010203745.1. Classification (NCBI taxonomy): domain Eukaryota; kingdom Fungi; phylum Mucoromycota; class Mucoromycetes; order Mucorales; family Mucoraceae; genus Mucor; species Mucor lusitanicus. The sequence continues at coordinate 1,939,625 of JAAECE010000005.1, read as the reverse complement.
TACGGTCCCAGATCCTACATTGATCCTGGCCTAGTGGGTCTCAGCGTCTCGTACGCTCTCAGCGTCACTCAAGCGCTTAGTTGGGTGATTCGCTCCTACTGTGATATCGAAACCAACATTGTGTCTGTAGAACGCGTCAAGGAGTATATTGATTTGCCTCGTGAAAAGTACGAATCTGCTCGCAGCGTGGACCCCATGTGGCCAGCCAAGGGAAAGATTGAGTTTCGCGACTACTCGACACGCTACAGAGATGGCCTCGATCTGTGCCTCAAGAATTTGTCGTTTATTGTAAAGTTCAAAGAGAAGATTGGCATTGTGGGACGTACAGGTGCTGGCAAGAGTTCCTTGAGCTTGAGCCTGTTCCGTATCATTGAGGCAGCAAAGGGAAGTATCATCATTGACGGTGTGGACATTGCCTCCTTGCGCTTGTTTGACTTGCGCTCTAGACTGACCATCATCCCTCAAGATCCAGTGCTGTTTGCGGGCACAGTGAGAGAGAATCTGGATCCCTTTGGTACGCACGATGATATTCAGATATGGCAAGCGCTGCAAGATGCCCATTTGAATGACCACATTGCCGCTATGGATGGACAACTGAACGGTGTAGTGTTGGAGGGTGGCGACAACTTTTCAGTGGGTCAAAGACAGGTATGAACAGGAGAGTGTCTCATGCCATTTGCGGGATGTGCGTACTAACACATGTTTGTATACTTAGCTCATTTGTCTTGCAAGAGCATTGCTCCGTAGAACAACAATTTTGATTTTAGATGAAGCAACAGCTGCTGTATGTGCGTTTTAGATTTGACCTGACAATGGCCACTAATTCTCTTGGCTTATAGATTGATGTTGAGACTGATTCCATCATCCAAGAAACCATTCGAAGACAGTTTGTCAATTGCACCATTCTCACCATCGCTCACAGAATTAACACTGTCATGGATTCCGACAGGTAAAGCACCTTACACATATTACACGCATGTCAATGGCAGAATGAATAACCACTGTCGTAGAATTCTCGTACTAGACGAGGGCACTGTTGGAGAGTTTGATTCTCCCAAGAATCTGATTGCGAATCATACCTCTCTCTTCTATAGTCTATGTAAAGAAGCTGGTTTGGTTGATTAGTAGCTATACTCAATGTAATAATAAAATTTGTACAATTATGTATCTTTTTGGATGTATCCTTTGGTATCTGACACCCCAGCGTACAGGTATATTTTTAGCTACGGTATTCTCTGTTGCAAATGATGAACCGAGGGTGGATTCTCTCAACAATTCAGTGAGCATTTGCTATCGCCTGTTTCTGTAAAAGAATTTACGGATATACATAATACTTCTCAAAAGTGCCCCTGTATCAAATTAACTAGAGTAAAGGTGCCATGCAAATGGCCATAAGTGTCACTCGCCGCATTTAATAAAACAAAAGTATGGTTGAAGCACTTTTCTCTTGTTTTGCCATTAAATTGTTTCAAACATTGACCTTATAAATGCGTCTCCTTTCGAAAAGATCACCTTAAAGTCGCATCATTCAGTTTATGTTTCACTGTATGTGTATACATGTGGATTGATGGCTATGGAACAACTACATATAGTTCATTTGTATAGACTACAGTGATCAAATGTAGACAAATTGAGGTTTAAACGCAAACCTGGCATACAGAAGCTACACCATTTGAAAGAAATATGATATTAGTGCACACGCTACTCAAGACTCAGGGACAGACGGTCGCCATTGTGATTTACCCAAAATTCGTGCCTTAAATCCATCCAAAACCTTGTTTGCACATCCCCAATGCTATAGACCGAAAACCTTGCAAAAACGGGAGAGATTGTGCCTGTGTATAAAAGGACAAAATATATCTGTTCATCTTCTTGTATATCATCACTATCACTATATACATCACAATGACTGCCCGCCCATTCTTCATTCTTTCTATCATCGTAACATTCATCTGTCTAAGCATGGCTGCTCCTACTTGTTCATCCAAGAAAGCTCGTACCAAGGCAGCTACTCTCTCAACCTACAATGAGGGACATCTTCCTTCTGCCATCTTTCCTGATCTCTCTGGATACAAGCTGGCTAAAACTAATAACTTGGATGATGGTCTCAAAGCTATGGCAAAGCAGAACGGCAAAGTCTAATTAACCAGCAACAGAGGTGCACATCACTTATAAATCACACCAACAATCGAATTTTATCAAATCGCATATACTTTTGTAAATTACTCTTAATAAACATATAAACTAATCTTTTATTATGCTGTCTGAATTGAGGCAAATGCATCATTTACATATGAATCTTTGTTTCTAGCTACTACGTTGACGATTGCTAGCTGTCGTTGGCTTGATATCTTAATCGTTTAATGACTAACAGTATGTAATGACTAACAGTAATATTCTTTGTTTTCTTGGAGGGGGCGTGGTTCCTTATAAGAGGAGGAGGGGGGCGGCGGCAAATGTATGGATGTAGTATAAAGCATCAACCAATGTATGCAGCAGACGCAAGACCGTAGTTCAGGCAAGACTCGACACCAAGGTTTATAGGTGCAAGCACAGAGAAACAGAGAGAGAGAGAGAGAGACCTGCGACCGAGAGATCTTCAATTCATCAAATCAGTGTAGCAGCAAGGTAGATCAAGAGGCAATAGAGTGTTTCTATAGGAATAAGACGAAAAAAATGTCTCTTTTTATACTTTTTTTCTTTCCTGCATTGATTCTCATGTGAATCTACTTGGCACTGATATATGCCTGATCTATCACAAAGGTTTCGTATGCTCATGTGTTGAGCAAAGACGTAAGGAAATAGTCATTTTTGTGTCAATACACTACGCCAATTTTGGCCTTACCATGTTGTGCCTTTCATCTCCTCTCTCTTTCTTCTGAGACACCATGCTTGTCGTGCATAAACTGATCTTTCATTACGTGAAACATGAGCCAAAATTCAATGGACAGAAAATGAATCGATTTATTTAATCTGATAGTCAAGTGAAAAAACTGTACAATAGGAGGGAATGATATATAGTAGAAAAGAAAAAAAGCAAGAAAGTCTAATAAGAATGAAATAATGTATAGTAGTATATGTATAATTGATTTATGCACGACGCTTATTCTTGTGCTTGTTATTATCCTTGTTTCCACCTTTGCTCTTTGATGATTGAGGTGTAAAGGACATCTCCATACCACCCAAGGCTGTACGCGACATTTTGTGGCCATCGTTCTTGCGATGTTTCTCTTGGGATTGCAATCTGGATCCAAACGACTTTTTGCTCTCACTCTTGCCTGTCATTCTACCTCCCACTGTGCCCATACGCATATCAGGTCCACGCTTCTTGGTGTTGTTGTTTCTTGATCCAGATCGAATGGATGTCGATGTCTGCTTTTTATCACGCACTTCTAATCCTCTTTCCTTGCGAATCTTGGACACAATATCGTCTTCGCTGTCAGATCCACCAGACAAGCGGTCGCTATCATCGTCTTGATCCATCTCCTCGTCATCTTCCATGTCCACATCGTGTGCTGCTTCCATTTCTTCATCTGATTCGTCTTCATCATCTGATCTGACATGTCTGCTTTGTTTCTGCAATAGAATAAATGTGAGTATAGTGAAAGCAATCGTCTGCCATGTAAAGCACTTACGGTGGAAGGATGCAACAGTTGGAATTCCTTGGATTTCTCATCCACCTGGAAGTCAGGATCTTCAAACAAGTCTGCGAAACGACTGTCGCCCAAAACTTCACCGCCCTTGGCCTTCTTGGTGCCATTTTGTTCAGCCATGAGTTGCTTGGCAAGTGCCTTGTTGACGCTGGGCAATTGCTTGACGGCACGGATACGAGAACCACGCTCCTTTTCAATCTTGTCCTTGACAGCACGCTCACGATAGTCATCGTAGGCAAAGGGATTGGCAATGAGTCTAGCCTTTTCATACAAACGCAAATCGACAAAGAAACCATGCATATAGGCCTTGAGGACATTGGTACCCATAAGATGCTCCAAACCAAGTGCTGTGAGTTCCTTGCGAGTAACAAACTTGTATTCGTCGTAGATGTCGCGGTTGGGGTTTTCTTCCATTTCTTCTGTGAGATTTTCGAGGAAAGAAGCCCAGCGAGGAGCAGGGCCCAATTGAGGAATGAAATAAGAGCCCATTTGAATGCCTTCGTTTGCAGTAAAGATCAAACCGCTGTCTTCCACAGTAGTAACATCGTTGATGTCAGTTTCAGGCTCAATGGATGTGAAATGTTTGCCACTAGCACGGTCCCAAATCTTGACAATCTTACAATCTGCAACAATGACCTTATCACCGCCTGTTTCTGAATCACTGGCACCAGCAACGCCCTTGTGGAAATGGATGGTCTTGATGGGAAAACCGTATTGGTGATCCTTGACAATAGTAGGTACACTGGAACGCAAATCATACAGCAAAGTATGACCTGTTGTGGTACCCACACCCATCGTCAAGCCATCATTGCGGAACTTGAGTGCTGATACTTCCAATGCTGTGTTGTCGTCTCTGCCATATGCAGCAGGCACTTCCAAATTGGACAAAAGACCCACTCTCGACTTGGATCTAGGATCCCATAATTCTACTGTGCCTTTAGCTGTGCCCATACCAAATAACTGATGGGCTGGATTGATTTCCACACAATTGACACCTTCTTCTGAATCAGTCTGAATAGAGTTCAAAAATCGACCTTGATCCAAATTGAGTCGATATACTTCAGATCCGGATGCAGTGACCATGAGATCACAAGATGGGAAGTGATAGGCAAGATCACGGCCAAACTTGGGAATACGAGTACGGTAATGAATACCACCTTGCGAATGAAGTTCTACTGAACGATCGTTTTGTAAGAGTGCTTGCTTTGTCCAATCTTCGGACAAGATCTATCAAGTCTTGGGTGAGTATACATGTATTCAGCATAGGATGCAGTTTACAACATACCTCAAAATTGAGTGTTTCGGCATCAGTATGACGCTCAAACTTCATTGACATGTCTGCAAATTCAAAAACTCTCATTTGAGGTTTGTATGTGCCGGTTGCTACAACATATTTTCCATCACGAGTTGTCTTTATCTTGTTGGATGCTTCGGGAAATTCGAAATCTTGAATGAGTTCTACTCTTGTACGGAAATCTATGATAGGACACAACCAGTTAGTTACTGCTGCGACATGTCAAATGTAGTTGATGCCACATGCTTACCGAAATCTTTCTTCAATGCCTTCTTCTTTTGACGTACAAGCCAATCAGGGATAGATCGAGAGCCTAATCCACCAGAAACTGTGTAGACTTTGACGTTGTTGGCAGTTGTTACTTGCAAAACCATCTTTTATAAATGTGTCAAATGAATAAATCAAAGCAAAAACCTTTTTCTCGATTCGAATTAGGATGAAAAAAACGCCACTAAGCAGAGATGTGAAAGAAATTCAGTCACCAAAAATTAATGCGAGCATTGGATGTCCTTTGGAGCATTGCAATTTAAACAATGAAATGTTCTGAGAGAAGAGTTTGTATGCCTATACTTTTGTTCATGGCAATGCTATGGCAATTTCACGGCAAGATATACATGGATCTTGGCCGTACATCTTGAACCATAAGCTTTTCATGTATAGGAAATGTTGCCATGGCAACGGTACCTGAAATCAGATTAATTACATTTTTCATGATGAAATTTCTTTGTAACTGCTAAGGTAACTCCACTCAAGACAATGAATATACAACCGTACATGTTTGTTTGTGGTTCACATCGTTGACACTTGCTACATCTCCATGCTTTCATGGAAAAAACACACCTTCCGCACCGTCACAAAAAAAATCAGACAGAAAGGAGAGAGAAAATTTTCCTGATGATCCCTTCTCCTCTTTTTTCTCTTACATTAAGCTTTTGGTAGCATTGAATCTAAACATGACCATGTTGATGACAGAAAATAGCTTCACAGCAACATCCCTTGAATGTGAAGTATCCAACAGAAAAAGACGTCGTGTAGATGATGGCGTAGACAGTACATTGGAAACAAACTCAACATCTACAGCGACATCTCTGCTTATGGTGAACCCAGTGACACAGCAATTCAATAGACAAAACATGGTTGCACCAGACTTCAATTGTTCTGCCGTTTTGCACAATGAAATTACACGATTACAGTTATCGAATTTATTCTTGAGATATAAAGCGGTTGTCCTATTTTTCTATGGATGTGATTTGTGAGTCGGATGAAATTCTTTGATCTGTGTGTACATTGGACCTAATGTTTTCAACTGATCTTAGCACACCAACAGCCTGTAAAGACCTCGCTCTGATACAGTAAGTCTTTACTCATGCTCTCTAATCACATCCATTCACTCAACTTCATAACGACAGCAACAATTTTGAGAGATTGGCATCACTCAACACATTGCCTCTAGCCATGTCAACAGACACAGAGATGGTTCACAAAGCTTTTCTCGGTCAACCTTCCTTAGGGTTTATACCATCGTTTCCTCTAGGTATGTTACCATCTGGTCAGAGTGTTGACCTCATCCACTAAGGCCTCTATAGTATCAGATACAACTCGCTCAGTGTCTCGACATTTCAACATAATAAATTCCGAGACTGGGCTAGCTCAGAGATCAGCCTTCATCATTGACAGCACGAGACAAGTGAGATTCTCATTTGTCGTAGAAGATGAGAGATTATCGCACTCTATAGATACCATTTGTAATATAGTAAGTTTGTGTTTGTCTGATGTGGCAGAGAATTACACCTAATGTCCTTCTTTTCTGATAGCTTGGAACCTTTTGAAAGCCAAGTTGATTGATTATATTACACAAGATTGCTCTTGCATACACCTTATTAAATCTAAAGCATATGAAAAAATCACAGAGAATCATCATTGTGGAGAGACATTCTTTCTCGCGCACCCTATTTGCATTATGTATAGCCATTGTCCTTTGTGGATGTTGATAGGCTCAGCTATTTAGATGCTATGCACACAGCATCAAGTGTTCAAAAGTAAGATATCTTGTACACTGGTTAAATGAACAAGCAACGCTATCTTTATCCAAAATTTTGTGAATGGATGTATATTAAATGCGCTTGATTAGCTATATCTGTAAACAGCATCATTTTCCGATGTTGGTGATCAATTGATAGAATGAAATCGACAAAAGTCTGTTAGTAAACAATACATACCGCAAATAGCATTCTATAAAACCCATCTCTAGCCACATCCTTATAGACGTTACATCGGAAATGTTGAAATCGGATTGTTTATACAGACCCAATACTTTGGAAATCATCAGGAATGGCCAACTCGGATATCTTGATATGGCATAATGGATCATATTTTGTGTGTACCATCAATTTTATTTCTGTACAAAATCTAAATTGAGAGGCTAGATTCAACAGGTAATCCAATCTTGGGTGGTGCTTCGTCTGGAATTTCTGGCCAATCTCTAATAAAGGGACTATCAGGAAGGAGAGAAGCTAAATCAGGCACATTGTAGCTATCGGTTTGCGAGAAATAGTAGTCATCATCAGAGATTTGCACCTTGTTTTGTGCTGATGGTGTTGTTGTTTGAGGTGCCTCAGAGGAAGAGACGGATGGTACAGCGTACACAAAGCTTGGCTCTGGCGTATCAGAGATTTGATATGTCACCATGGATGCTGGATTGACTTGCTCATAAATGTAATTGGGGCCATCTTGATGTACAACATAAGACACACTCTGGCTACTAGCAGCCACACTGCTGACATCTTGCACTTGTTGGTCTTCAAATGTATCAATGTCTATGTATGCATACAGTTATCAGTATAAAGCAAAAAGCACCATTTAGAGTTACAGTTTACCTTTTTCAATGTCTCTGCGCTGAAGACTTGACATTTTCATTGCATTCCTAATGTATGAAACAACGCCTGCAAATGCACCTTGCTGTGACAAAGACGCAGCATCTTGCTGCTGGTGCTGCACGGGAACAAAAGGACCAGCCAGGGTAGCAGGCACCAACATGACAGAGACGACAATGGCTAATGAAATACGCATGTTGTATATAGCAACACTTGGATCACAGAATACTATGTTTATAGATAAGCGAAAAAAAAAGACAGAAATCAACATGTTATATAAAGCATATTTTTATTTACATTTACTAGTACAAATAGCAACATTCTCATGTATGGTTCACAAGTCAATCGATTCTGATCAATTCTTCAATGACAGTGCTTCCTCTCAGCGAGGTTGCTATATTTGTCAGGAATTCCATAGTTGTTGGTTCTCGATGCGCATGTTTATCTAGATATATAATCACCATCACTGCATGCTTGTCGATGCGCATCAGATAGTACGTGCTGCCAATCGTGCTGTCAAAAAAATGAATGGGCCCCGTTTTGGGGTCGTTCAGCTTGTGCTTGCTGCCTTGGATGATGGAGATGATGTTGGGGAGATGCTTGTTGGGCGGTTCCTATCGCTACCCGTGTCAAAGGCTTGCGCCGTATTTAGCCTCTGTCACATACCTTTGGATGGCAGTAGATGAATGGAAATGAATGGATGCCTTGTGGCGCTTCGTAAGTTGTGCCTGGACACACGTATCCCTGCGGATAGAAGGGTGTATCTGCCGTTACCTCGTACACTAGACTGACGCTGTGCGCACCAAATTTCTTTTTGAACGTAGATATCCTACATGTCGCTTAGTACAATGCTCCGTAGAAGCTTCAAAGGCAACCTACTGGTCATAGTAATCAATCCTCAGGCCCTTCCACAGCGACTTCTCTGGGTCCTCCTCGCTCACGACACTTTCCTTCTCCAACAGTATGGTATTGAAGAACAGGGTCATCTTTGCAGTTAGATTTCCAAGTACTCTTGCATGCCATCGAATTGTGTTTGGCCAAATATCTCCTTGTTTATGGTGTATTTTAGACTATGAATGCTTCCATTGAGTTTCCAAATTTTTCTACGACAGCTTGTCAAGCACACAAACCTCAGATTGCCCTCCGAATAAAGGAAATCGCCATGTTGAAGCCTCCTTGATCTCGTCTGGTCTGTTGGATGACTTCTCGGGGTAATCTTGTTCTTGGCAAAGCCGCTTCCAGTCCGTCAGGTCTTGCTTTGTTTGGTAGAGAGCGATGCAGGCGTCTTGGAATGCGTAGTTGGTGATGGCTGTTCGGGCTCGAATGAGGCAGGTCAAGATGCTCATTTCCTTCTCCACGCCGAGCCCCAGCAAGGCGAGGTCTTTCTGCAGATTCAGCTCCATGGCCTTCTTTTGTATGGACTCCATCTCGGCCAGGATCTCGTCGAATTCTCCCTTGATGGACTGGGCGAGAATGGACTGATACAGATTGATCATATCGCGTCTAATGTGGCAGAACTTGGTCAAGGCGTCCATGATGACGATGGTGCTGCTCTTGTCCTGATTTGAGAGCGCAGGCGCAGACACAATGTTGAGGATTTCCTTGGGCAACTCGCTAGCCATGTTTGCATAAACAACCTCCACAGAGGTGTCTTTGCGCATCACAAACCATCTCGAACGCAAGAACTGCAGCTGAGTAAATGTGCTTTCACAGCTGGACAGCTTGGTGAGGATGCTGCCCAGCGGCTGGTAGAGCTTGCTGATTTTGAGGATGAGTTTGTTGGCAGCAGCGTAGTCAAAGGCGCCCAGGGCCTTCAATATGGACAGGCATTGGTCTTCCATTATTTCCTACTACGGATACCAAGACCACAAAATAAGATTTCAGCAGAATGACCCCCAATTGCAAGAGGAGCTGCAAAATGAGAGGGGATCATCGTCTAATTGACTAATCAAACACGGCGGATGTTACTGTCCTTTTTCGCTCAAAATCATGCAAAATCGAGCCTTTATTTTTCCAGGTTTTCCAATAAGGGTTACGGCCGCTCAGACTGGTGCATTTTCACAAATTTGTAACCAAAACAGCCTAAATACTAATTGGTCAGGTTTTTATGCTATTATTCAGTTGGCATGTTTTGGCAGGCCATGTGGCACTTGGTAAAGAGGCAGGATGCTGGATGTGCCCACTGTGCGGGAAAACCTCCTCGGCAACAGAGAGAGAGAGAGAGAGAGAGAGAGAGAGAGAGAGAGAGAGAGAGAGAGAGAGAGAGAGAGAGAGAGCAAAAGAGTTTGTTTACTATTTGTACAAACAGCAATCAACCTTTGCGCCCCGCATATTGAGATGTGTAACCATCATATATACAAGAGATACAACCAGTTAAGAAAGAGTGTTTCAGATGGTACAACAAGATATATATGATTGGTTTATATCAATCTTAAATGTGGGGTTTATTCCTGGATGGTATAAAAAGGACGCTTGAAAGAGATCCCCCTTTGTTCTTCTTCTTTTCCTTACTCTATCCCCACTTTAACATGGCTACGGACAACTCAACTACACGCAAAAGAAAGCAAGAGAATTGGTCTGATTTCGTCTACTCATCGCCAAATTCGCCTCAACAGCCACTGTCGCATCATCAGCATCCCCAGCCGCATCATGATTTCAACATGGACTCCATATTCAGCACGGCTCCGCATGAACACCACGATCAGACCAATGCTGGCAGCAGGCGGCACTCTGTCACGGTAGGCGAGATGCACTTCCACTCGTTCGACAAGCCGCACGGCTACCATGATCTGGAGCAGCTTCTGGGCGCCTCTCTGCCTTCATCCTGGTCCTCCTCCAGCTCGGGTGCCTCTACTATCCAGCAAAACAACCCCCACAGCAGCATTGATGTCATGCCTCACCGCCGCGCCATGTCTCTGCGCCTGGACACACCTACGCAGCCTATTGACATGCACCGTGCTTCCATCTCCACTGCCTCGCCCACGACGCCCGCCTTCTTTTCTCCTAGCTTTCTTGATGCATTGAAGCAGGAAGACGACATTATGTTTGATTCCAATCACCAGTTTTCTGACGATATGATCCATGATTTCATGATGTCCACTTCAACGCCAGCAACAACCACAGCAGCAGCAACTACCTCAACAATCACACCATCTGTTATCAGCACAGGTGACGATGTCCATAACCTTACAAACTGGCTTTTAAACCAGCCTGCCACAACAACGCCTGCTGCAAACAGCAATGTGGCAAAGAGAAAGTCGTCGACAGCGTCCACCAACACATCATCCACATCGCCCTCGTCGCCCTCTGTGCACATGGCGTCGACGCCTTCGCCTCCCGCTGCTGCCATGGCCTCTCTGTATCAGCAGCAGCACCCCTCCATTCCAGAGGAGGAGGACGAGGACATTGACACAAACTTGCTCCGCAACAGCACCGTCAACTCGCGCATCATGCAAGGCAACAGCAATGCGGCCATCCTGAAGCCGCTGATTCAAAAGTATCTTGGTACCCGCGAAGACGAGCGAAAGGTGATTATCCTCACAAGCAAAGTAGCACAAAAGAGCTACGGTACTGAAAAGAGGTTCTTGTGCCCACCACCCTCCACCGTGCTTTCTGGCGCCTCATGGCATACCAACAACCCGGCCACCTCCCTGTCTACAAAGCCGCTCCCTCCCAGCCTGGTGGTCCAAATCTCGGGCGAAAAGACGAGCCAGAACGGCGTGATTGAGTGGCATAATAGCAACAACACTGTAATTGATGCTAATTCTATTATGCCTGGTGATACAGCAGGCGTGACAGGAACTTGTGTCTCTAAACAATTACACATCAACGACGCAGACGAGAAGCGAAAGCGTGTCGAGGTGTTTGTCAAGATCAGCCTCGGCAACGGCGTGCACCTGGGCTCATTTGCCTCCAAGGGCATCAAGGTCATCTCCAAGCCCTCCAAGAAGCGACAGAGCGTAAAGAACATGGAGCGTAAGTGCTTGAACAAACAAAGACGCCTTGTAGCTTACTGGTGTAACTAACAACAATACTCATTTTAGTGTGCATCCATCATGGAACGACTATTTCGCTGTTTAACCGTATCCGCTCTCAAACCGTGTCAACCAAGTACCTGGGTGTCTCTACCAACAGCAGCAACGGCAGCAATAACAACACAGGCACCTGCTTTGTCGCTCGAACCGCTTCCTGGGATCCATTCGTCATTTGGATTGTCGACACCGCTCGCTCGCCTGATGCTCAGCAGCAACAGCAACCGCCTCAGCAGCTCACACATCACCCTGACAACCCTCATTTCCCTCCTCCTCCAGCAATCGCCTTGCAAACAACGCCAGGACAGACCCCCATTGCATTACACTACAATCAAACAGTTGTCCTGCAATGTGTGAATACAGGTTTGGTGAGTCCTGTCATGGTGATCAGAAAGGTGGATAAGGGCAGCATGATCATGGGCGGAAATCGTCTCGACGATCTCTCTGGCCCAACTGGCGGTGAGTGTGGTGATGAGGCCCTGGGCGATCCCGTCTCGCAGCTTCACAAGATTGCTTTCCAAATCGTGCAAGATCCCTCCATTGCACACAACAACAAGGCCAATTACAGACACTACCAACTGCCCCAGCACTTGTCTACTACCGAGTGGACCTTGCCTCAAACAAGCCAGGCCGTGACCTACCTCGCCTGTCTGGATAATGTCGTTGGCATGCACAAGACCACCACGGAAAGAAGCTTTGTCGCTCCTCGTCCAATCCCTCCTACGCCTCCAGCCTCTACCTCCACCTCTGCACTCAACAGCCACAACAACAACAACAACAACAACATGCCCATGGAGCCATCACTGCTGTCCTCGTCTTGGGCTGCTGCCGAGTCCACGTTTGAGGGCTACGACATGATGAATCAGCAACACATGGAAACTGGCGGAGGAAAAATGACGCGCAAGAGACGAGTGTCGTGCGATGTGTCTGGAAAGCCCATGTCAATGCCCATCATGAAGAACAACACAAGCAATCGTCGTCGCGTCAACTCGCTCAATGATGGTCTCCTGGTGAAGCACGAGAATACGGGCGCTGGTCGTCGTAGCAGTCTTTCCTCTGACCGTCGTGGCAGCATCAGCTCGGACAGCGGTATCTACCATACAAACGGTGCTTGCTGGACAGAGGATGTGTCTGATGCCTCTGTATGGACGATTGTCGGCACCGACTGCGCAACCTACAAGTTCTACACACCACCAGCCGTTGTTGACCTGAATTCGCCCTTTGCCAACAGCACAGTCTCTGCCAGCCCCATTACACCATTCCCCATCCTGTCAGCCACCGGTAACCAGCTTGTTCACAATGCCAACATTCAGCAAATGCTGCACTTGACGGGCGAGAACTTTGCACGCGATTTATCCGTCTGGTTTGGCGATGTAAAGGCACCTCGTACAGACTACAAGTCTCGAGAGTCCATTTCGTGTTCTATTCCTGACCTCCAGGAATTAGTGGATAGTCCTACATCGTTCTTGGACAACGACACTCAACATCACAAGATTCCTCTCTTGTTTGTCCGTGGTGATGGCATTGTCTACAACACTGATATGTTTTATAGCTTTTAAATATACGTTATGCTCCACATTTATGAACTACAAACCATATGATCCCCCTCATGCTACTCCACACACCTTTGATTTACTCTCTATACAGTGAGAGCTTGTATAAAATTCATTCTTCTACCTTCATGCTTTTCTTTTAGTGCTAAATAAAAATTTCTTTATTTAAAGTTTACCCATCTTGAACGTACCTTGATAAATGTTGTGTATTTGTCAATTAGCCATCTGCTTTTATTTTTCTCAACGGTGAAACTGTATGATGAAAATTACCAATTTAGGTCAACAATCCATGGAAAAAGGGCCTCTTCAAATTGCCAGTGGAATGGTTGCACATTGTATAGATACTATAAAAAACAATCGAATTTTGTTGTGATAGCGTCGCACATGGAATCAAATGATTCCATATTGTTGTATTAGTCTCTTGCTCCACAATTTGCCATAGAACCTTTTTTTCTACTGACACAAAAATATACGCAGATTCTTGTGCTTACCAAGCCAATTACAGACGAACGATCCAAACCTTAATCTCATAATCAACAAGATCAGGAATCTCTATCAGACAAAATGGCCACACAAGGTCAAAAACGAGACCTTGTTGCTTTGGCTCATTTATATGTGGGGTTGTTGGTATGCATTGGCACAGTGATTTCAATGTGAATTGGCACTTTTCTCGGGTAATCTGATGTTTGTTGAAAAGTCAGGATAGTGATTTTCTGATCTAAACATCGCCGAAACACATTAGTTTGCTCATATTGTGGAGTGACAGTGTAACACCATCAGCTATTCGTGCTGGTAGTCATGCTAAAAGCGATGATGATGTTGTGTTGTTGTGGTTGCTGTTATTGTTGTTGGTTTAGACATTTGATAACTGTTTCATTTTTAGGTGGTTGGTGCCTATTCCCAATTTTCAACTTATGGAGCATTATATCATCTCTCCACTGGAGGCACATTCTACACTCTAGATTTTGTACCATGTTGGTCACCAATATTGCATCACGATGACAGTGAAAAGCACTGGCTAGTGCTTGTAGCATGTATACAGTTCCAGCAACCGAAATCGTTAAAAATGGTCCTTCATAATAGGAAGGACATCCAAGTCAATGTATTTCAATTCATAAGTTGATCTATAATTCGGTCTAGTTTGCCAACCAAGCGTCATTATACGCTTCATATTCGTAGTGGAATGAATGTTACATCCCTTCGACATTGCTGCGACTAATAATTCATTTGGTCTGGGTACTAGTTGGCGATAAATTCGTTTAAACTGATGCTGGGTACTATATGAGATGAGATGCATATGTGAAGCCAATATCCTTTAATGATGTAGTGCCTTTTATTGATTGAAACAAATTCAACCATGATTTGTTTTGCTTCTTTAGTGAAAGATTAGAGTAGCTGAAATCTGAGCATCTAAAGAGGCGAATGTCATATTGGCCTGTTCTTCCCTTCTTTAGCAACAGTTGGATAAGAGTGCCAAATTGGCAACTACCACGAGTACAAGAGTGAAGTTTCTTCCTACAGTCATAGCTGAAGATGCAGTCAAGAAAGAGAGACCAGGACGAAACTAATGTGTCTGATGAGGAGAAAGGTGAGGGTCAGGATGATGGCGATGACCAAGAGGAAGAGTCTGGCACGCAAGAGAATGGTAAATATAAGCGAAACCAGGGCAATCATGCGAACTAACAGCAAGTGGTCAAGGAGTCATTCTTTCAAAGGAGACATTACAAGTTGAAGCAAAAGGAACAGAGGACAAAGCATTGAAGAAGTTATTGCTATCATCCTGTATTTGCCTCCTCCATGGAGGTATTAAAGTAAGCTACACAGATATCGCCTCGAATTAACAACTCCAGCAACTTGTCACTCTTGTGCTCGCGAATCCTGTCAATACCAGTGCTCAAAATTGTCTTATTTCCAAAATCGTTTACCCAGCAACAAAAATTCTTTCAATCTGAAATCCAATTATCCCATTGTGTTCCTCGCAAGATATCGCATAGGCACATGCTTATCTCATAAGCCAGATGATTGACATTTGAAGACTTTGATTGATTTGATACCAATAATATAATGCAAAATTGTACTTTTGGATGTTATGAACAGGCTCAGAGTGAGTCAAAATTCTTTTTTCCAGGAAAGTGAATGTATTTGATCATGTCTGATACTTGTGGTGGTATTGTGTGTAGTTACCTTAAGCCATTTGTACCATGCATTTTGAATGTTTAATCGTGCTTTTCTCATTTCATTTACATTTTTAGTTTCGATATGCATGCTTTATTTCTCTGAGCTGTCTCCAAATTTGAGCCAATAAAATCGCTTAAAAAGCTCTTTTAAAACGCCGCGAACTTTGAAAAATTTTGCCATAGTTCTCCCTTGTTTTTTTGTTAGGCGGAATTTTAAACACAGCCGAATACACTAGTATTAAGCTACGTTGTCATCAAAAACCCCTAAAATGCCAGAATATGCCTTACTACACACCCCAGCTTATAATGCAAACGCTTGAGACTCTCAATTAGCACCAAGTAAGTGATACAAATCAAGTGAGGGCAGCCTATCTACCCCCAGCCTCTGAATCAAATCTAGTTGTGCTTCAACGATAGGCACATCCACACAACGAAAAAGAGGGGTTATGATTCAAAGAACCATAAAAAGGAAGGGAAAGCAACAAGAGGGCATCACTAAAATGTGATGAAGAACAGAAACATTGCAATACAGTTACATACAAAGAGGTAACATGCAATGAATATCATCAAAATGACGAGTACAAGAAAAAAAAAAGGTAGAAAAAAGTATCGTGGTTGCCTCATACGAAGCACGAACACTAATACAACAGGTATTACAGAAGATGTAATACTTGAAGAAGAACAAAAAGAATGCAAGGCTACTCCACAATAGAGCAGCACTGCCAGCGATACAATGCATCAAAAGATACACCATAGCACTATGGCACAGCAACAGAAAAATAGTTGCGTGCAGAAAAGGGGGAAAGAATAAATCGCAATAAAACAAACAAACGAATGCGCAGTATCACGAGAAAGAAAATAGTAAAAGGTTGAATGAATGTAATTCATGACAACCAAACCCACAACACCCAAAGCCATGACAACCCAATCCACGGCAACCAAAAAAGGGGAATATACAAACCTAATACAAACCAAACACAATGAATAAGTATATTGCAACGAACTGGTCTGAAATAAACTGTATAATTAGTATTACTGTATGTTGTACCGCGAAAAGTGGCCCCTATCGGCTGATACTTACTGTAACAAACTTGAAAGATGTCGTCTTGGGTACTGGTGGTTGCAAAAGTATGCTTCTTTTGGCGAAAGTGGTGTTGTATTCAATCAATAGTAATAAAAAGTATATGGTTTAATTGAAACAGTGCAGTGCGAAAACAGTGCGAAAAAAAATGAAAAAATAAAAAAAACGCGTTGCTGAGGGTGACTGCAGTCAATAAGCTGCCGCAGCACAGAGCACGCGGAATCTGAATGACGTGTACAATGAACATTTTGCACTGTGGTGACTGTACCCAAATGATTTTTTTGCGATGATTTTTTTTTGAATCGATATCGATATAATTTGACAATTGAAAACATTTTTGTTAAAATTAGCTATATAAAGTGTGCTCAGCGTATACTACTTTTTAATAAACTTAAGGGGAGAATTTAAAGGCGCATTCAATGGTGGCAATTTTAAAATACTTTTAGAATGAAAAGATAAAGAATTTTGCGAAAATATAAAAAGCTGTTTTTCCAGGAAAAGTCGAGATTTAGCATATACAACGTTCAAAATAGCAGTTGCACAGGTTACCTTACATCTGTGCGGTCATTTTGATTTAATGTATATCATAGTAAAAAGTGTCGTTTTTGCCTCCAAAATTGCGATCGTTTGATTTTTAACAAAAACCATGAGGGGTACCTCATGAAAAAACGGGAATTTTCGACGATTTGGATCAATCCCAAAAAACATAAATGAAGGTTCAGGATGTAAATGGTAATCGATAGCAATTATTTTGCACTATTTCCAGCATCTAGAACGGCTTAGAAGACAAGATATTGAGGGTTGAATTTGAACATCTTGGCTGAAAATGTACATTTTTTAGTCTGTAGATCCATGGCAACTGATGTTACAGACTTGATCAAAGCCTCTTCAGACGATTTCTATTTCTTGGGACTAGACACTGTATACTATTAGACAGAAAGCGATGTAAGGTTTGCGTATGTTTCACTTTCAAAGTCTCAGAAGCCATGAAACAACAACCCCCTCTTCTTACTACTACTGTGATCTATTCAATGAAATTGAAGAATGAAATCACACAAGTAAAATAAACGATAATAAAGTATCAGCTTTCAACTGTGTGCAAAATCAGGATGTTCTTTTATGAGAGTGAATTGTATGGCCCTTTTTATATGTTTCCAGGGTAAAATCCTGAGATATAAATCCAAGTGCAATGATCTAGTAGATTGTTGTGGTTAACCTGTGAATACAGTCTAGAGATTGATGTAGTTGTAGTCCGTTTCTGTCAGTGCTGTTAATGGTGTTGTTTCAGTGATAGACATCTGCTTGTTGCTTATTTGATATGTTCTGTTTTGCGCAATCGCTAATGTGCCGAGGTTGAGGAGGTACTGTTCAGCGATTCAGGCCTTACGTAAATACTGATGATGAGATGTAGGTGTTGTGATAGGTGCAGTGTAGTATATTATGATGATTGATAGTGTGGAATGCATCATACTATACTAGTAGTGCGCTATCATAGCTATTTTTGCTTAATTAGTGAAAAACTAAGGTAGCCACTGGAGACCTATTTATACGGTTATTGACTCCTCCCAAAAATTGGGTATGCAACCTTAGTGAGATGAGCTATCTCAAAATCAGGCAGGGAACAAAAAAATGAGTTGCTTTGTTTTGTGACACACGCAAAACAATGTTCAACTTGTGTCACTTTAAAACAAGACATGCAAGAACCATGTATTTCTAATATAGTGCTGCGCAACATACCCTCTATCAATTGGTTGCTATTCAACATTTGTAATTAACAGCTTTCCTTATGGATCTTGTCAAGAGCAGTACCAAAAATTAGCTTTTTTTCAAAACCATCTATACAGCAACAGCAAATCATCCAATCTAAAATCCAATCTCATCATCCTATTCCAGCAGAATTTGTCATAGGTGTGTGCTAAATTTGATACTCTTCTGGCAGCAATATTTGAAGAAATAGCATCTCGGATACCTAATATACTAGGTATTCTATTATTCAACGACGTCTTGAACTACTGATGAATATACCTAATTATACGACTCAGAATATCTCATATTGTTGAGTTCCCATTATTTTTTTTATCAAAATATAATATTCAAAAAAATTAATATAAATAAACTAAGCCTGCCTTTGGTAGCACGATATCTATCATACAACAAACCAAATACAAGAAGATGGTAAGGGAGGAACAATATGAAGTATCATGGGTTACGTCGTAAAATGTGGTGTATAATTCAGTCGAAAACTTCGAATACCACATACGAATATTATTGAAGGCAGAAAGGTAGACTAGAACGCAACTAGTAGTAATAAGAAAGAGCACTGCCCAGAGACAACAACGTGATATTAACCTGTGTGGCTTAAGGCAGACGGTAAAAATTATTAAACATAATTGTAGAGGACCATGACGGCGACCCGTGGGTTACAACTGCGTCAATCAGTACAGCTGTGTGGGGCCAGCCGTCTGGGTCTTCAACATCTTGTGTTGTTTGCCGCGATGATTTGAGTTATGTGTTTTGCGCAGCAGTGTGTTAGAGTCAGTGGTCAGTAAGTCCCTTTTTTTTCATTCGCATAATGGCTCGCTGTGTGTTGACCCTTTGCTTATTATCATAAAAGGAAAGGTATTTCTTGTACTTCTCTTGGGCTGTTTTATCAACATAATTAAGGAGATTTGGGAATGTTGTTATTGTGGCAACGGGAGTTGATCATCATCATGGTTGCAGTAAAAGAGGGTTTGAAAAAGCAGAAAGAAATACTGTTAAAATCTTTCTTTATTCAAAATCAGGATAATGTGCAATAAAATGTCTATTCGACGTCTCTATTCAAAAGCTCTTCAATTGTCTTCTTGTTGCCCAACACTTGGAACAAGGCATCTTGACGCTCCTCGGTTGTAGGTTTCATAGCAACCACGCTCATCATCATCAGCAGCCGAAGATTCTTTTCACGCATGGCCTACACCGCACTCTCCAAGGAAGCTGCCTCACTTGTCTCCAGCACACACGTAGATGCCATAGCAGCGGGTACCCCACCAGAACCAGCAGTAGAAATAGCAGTAGAAACAGCAGCAGAATTGGAAGAGAAAGGAGTAGACATGTTAACTTGAGTATTGAAACAAGGTAATAAATATATAGTAGGATCAGTAATTAGTTGTAAAAAATGTTTAGAATAAGAATAAATATAACCAGAGAAAATACAATTATAATTGAATATATTTATTGTGTTATTCTAAGATTGAATGAGGCTTCAAACTAGTGTAAAATGCGAAGGTATTTATAGTTTTTTGACATAGCCGTAGTCATAGGACCCTGATCTTGCATAGAGGATAAATGTATAAAGTTTGCACCAGTTAGCCAAGAGCTGTTGCGAGATCCGTCTTGAAGCACCAGTTAAGAATGACCAACGATAAGAATCCCGTACAGAATGTTCTTCATACTGTAGTAGTAGCTTTAATAGAAGAACATTGTCGTAATTGGAACACACTCCCAGGAGGGACGACTTCTCATAGGATATCACTCTTCTAGGAACCCAGACAAAGCTTAGCCATTTCCTGGCACCACTCATAGCTCTTCGATCTAATAAACTTCCGCGCTTCTTTCATGCATGATGCTCAATCCTTATGATGTATTATACAGCGTATAATACATTATTCGCTCATAATTGATCTATATCACCCTAAACAAAAATTCCTCCCAATGCTCTGAATGGTTCAAATGATTGCTTTCGATCGCCCTTTACATTCTAAACCTCTATCTTGAATTTTTTTGGATTGACCAAAATCGTCAAAAATCCATGATTTTTCATGAGTAATATAGTAAGGGAAAACTGTTGAAAATCAAACGATCGCAATTTTGAAGGCGAAAACGACACTTTTTACTATAATAATATACTGTATCATCATTAATAAAACATCATACTAGGAAATAGATGAAATTTAGATATATGATAGTTCCTATGATGATTTATTTACAGCTAAAATTTCAGTAGCGTGTAACACTGCCTCTTGCGTCAATGACAGCCTGACATCTTCTGGGCATGTTGGCGGCTAATCTCCCCGCGAGACCAAGGTCCAACTTCTTCCATTCCTCATGAATGCAGGCACGCAATTGCTCAGAATTGCTGATATAGTGTCTCCTGTCTTCAATACTACGCTTCTCGATATATGCCCAGATATGCTCAATTGGATTGAGATCTGGGCTCTGAGCTGCCCAGAAGTTGAAGCTGTTGATTTCTGGTTGGGCCTCTTTCCAACCTCTGGATTTCTTGCCTGTGTGGCACGAGGTACCATCTTCTTGAGGATAAAACTTCCTTCCTCTTTCTTCAAAACATCGGATATCCAGGGCAAGTAGGTCTCCTCCAAACACTCAACATACTTGTCTTGAACTACCTTGCCATCAAGGGCCACTAAAGGTCCGTAGCCACCAGGGTAGAAGCAGCCCCACAACAACATCACGGAACAACCACTACTTTCGAACTTTGTGGTCTTAACAATGTGGTTGTCCTTGTATTAGTTTTCGCCTTCTTTGCGAATGACTCTACGACTCTACCACCGGGATCGTTGCCCACAACCAAGAATTTAGAATCATCGGACCAAATGACCTTTCGCTAATGTTATGGCCCCCAAGAGATCTTATCCATGCACCATTCGAGTTTTCGAAGCTTTTGCGTGTCTGCCAATGAAGGCTTGTGTGCTGCTGCCTTGTAAGAAGCGAAGCCAATATCCTTCATATACTTCTTGAAAGAATCCATTGAAATCTTGATGTGAGTGTCACACCAGAGCTTCAAGTGGTTCTTCATTGGCAGCCTTGGTGCAAGGCGCAATTGACGACCGACGAGTTGTCTCTGGTCTCTAGCATTCAATTTTGGCTGAGCCCCAGAACGCTTGGAAGGTATTCCGATGCCCTGTTTTCCTGCTCGCTTGATGAAAGTACTCACCGTAGATGGATGCAGACGCATTATTGTCATGCAGATCTTATGATTTGAGAAACTTGTTCTGTGGCAGCTAATTATACCGCCAATTTGCCATTCTGAGAGCTCTTCGTTGTAATTAAGCTTGTTTTGGTTTCTAGTAACGACCGTGTGAAATTTTATATAAGGCTAAGTAGTGAGTTCTGCGATATTAGTACATTCAAACATTTATCATGCTTTTTCAACATTCTTTGAAATGGTTAAAAATAGTCGCCCTTACGGAGACCAATTTGTGGTGAGAGTATACCGGATCGATTTTGAGCAATTGGTGCAATGAGATTAGTATATAATATTTAAGCCAAATTTATGTGAGAAAGACGATGATGGTATAATCGGATTTTTTTTAAATTGGACGAGTTGCTGTTGATGGATCTTTTTTTTAAAAAAAATCAGCCCATTTGGAGCACTAATTATGATGACAATGTCGATAATAAAAGCTGTTAATTACGAGTGTCTACTTGCATCAGATCGATAGAGGAGGTGTTGCGTAATAGTAACACTGTGTGTAGTTTTCGCTATATAGTGTAGTTGTATGGTTGATACTTTAGCCGCACCAAATGTTGCGGGGGTAAAATTGCACCGTAGATTTAGTCGAAATTGGGTAGTTTTGCGACAAGAATTGGGTTGAGTTGCTGAGAAGATTGGTTATGACATTGAGAAAGGTTACTTGAACTGTTTCACTAATATTTTGCACTGCAATGCCACTTTTAGTTTTCTTGAACAGACGATTTATTGAATGATTGTATGTAATTACCTGCAATGCCACTTTTAGTTTTCTTAAACAGACAAGGAAACAAGAGA
This sequence comes from Mucor lusitanicus, assembly GCA_010203745.1. Taxonomy (NCBI): domain Eukaryota; kingdom Fungi; phylum Mucoromycota; class Mucoromycetes; order Mucorales; family Mucoraceae; genus Mucor; species Mucor lusitanicus. The sequence continues at coordinate 1,917,199 of JAAECE010000005.1, read as the reverse complement.
CATTGCAGTTGGCGAGAGATATTTATAATGCTCAAAAAAAAGGGGGAAAGAAAAACAAAACAAACAAACAAAAACTACTGATCATCCTTGCAACCTTGAATACATAGCTTGTGATTTTACAAACTCATCATCCTTTAACCGGCAGGTTTCGATCGTCACCGCGAGTGAAATACTTTCTCAGATGTGTGCTATTGATCCGTCGCTTGAGCAATTTACCCGTCTTGACATCTGCAATCAGATAAGTGTTGTTGTTGAATGCAGAGACCACAATGTAGAACTTATCGACCCAATGAACATCCAGCTTGGTTTGACGGTTGAAGTTTTTGTGAAGAACAGGGGTGCCGGGCAGGAACTTGAGAAAGTCTACCGAAGGAGACAATGAACCTGCTTGGGCATCCTTGATAATGACCTCATTTCGTATTTTCGGCAAGGCCAGCAACTGATCAAAGCCTTGGGATTTGCCAAAAGCCAATAGCGGATCTTGTTCAGCGTCTATAGGCACAACTCCGTAATATAATAACTCGAAGGGTGAAATACCAAGTGCCTCATGAGCACGAACCCGGTAAGCGTACAGAACGGTGTTGAGGTGAGTATCCCAATCGGAAGAATGAGTAACAGATAGTTTTTTGATTGCAGAGACCAGTGTATGATTAAGCTTTTCCACCATTCCTTGGGTTTCAGGACGATAGGGGGTACCAAACTAATGCTTTGCATTGCATAAAGCGATGTACTTCTCCAGGACCTTGTTGGCAAAATGACTTCCATTGTCTGAAAGTATGGTGGTAAGGGGGCCAAACTTGGTAAAGATCTCTTCGTACAGAAAGGTGGCAGCAGTGATAGCATCTGCCTTCTTTGTGGCAACCGCGAGAGGCCAGCGAGTAAACATCTCCGTGCCTACAAGCACATATTTGGCGTCTGACCTTGACTCTAGCAAGGGACCAACGAAATCAATCGAAAATTGCTTGAAAATGCCCAAAACGCCTTGGGTTTGACCTTGGTAAGGGCTCCTTAAGTGTGGCAGGACTGTAAATTCTGGCTGTATGCAGTTATTTGGGTATTTAGGATGAAACCTTCCAGGGTTTGACTTCAAAATCTTGATTCCAGAGTATTATCATTAGCACATATCTATGCCAAAATTTGCAAGGAGCACGATGGTGTTGTTGGATTTTAGATTGGGTGACGAGTTGCTGTTAGTTTATGGATGATCACTCAAAATAGCCCATTTTGAGCACTGATCTTGACAAGAAGATCCATAAGAAAAGCTGTTAGTTACGGGTATCTAGTAGTAGCAGCTGGCTGATAGAGGGGTTGTTGCGCAACATTTTATTTAAGACCTCTTGGTGGATCTATCATACTTTGTTCAAGAGTGGAACAAGTTGAACACTGTTTTGGGCGTTGGACAAAATAAGGCAAAGCGTGTTTTCATCATGCCGTATATGACTGTTGGAGAGTACATGTTATTAACGTTGTTTTTGTACACTTACTCTGAGGCGGTTGTAAGCATATAAACAAAATCCCAATGGCTACGCAAAGTGTACATAAATCAAACGATTCTTGTAATTCAACAGTGGAGTGATAATTATGCCCGATTCCAACCTCTAGATTCATTCTTTCTATCATGTAGAGAGCACGTTTACTGTACGCAACGACTGCCCAAATTTTGTATTTGATATACTGTACAAAGAATTGAAGTGCATAGTAGATTGCACTACTTTCTATAGGTATTATGGGCCATTAGTAGAAGCTGCATTAAGACATGATAAGCGTTGCTTTTGGTATTTCTGAGCGTTTTTAAAATAAAACATACACAAAATTTCCACCGTCTTTTGTCTGATGAAAATCAGCGAGAAGTCCCAAAAGACACCAATTGTTTAAAGTCTGGATCATACTTGTAGCATTATTAGTTTTTGTAGATCTTCTACATGGCATTAAAGGTACTTTTCCCTGCCAAATCGTCCGAATTCAACCCTCAATATCTTGTCTTCTAAGCCGTTCCAGCTGCTGAGAATAGTCCCAAATGATTGCTATCAATCACCATTTACATCCTGGACCTTCATTTTTATTTTTTTTAGTTCGATCCAAATCGTCGAAAATTCCCGTTTTTTCATGAGGTACCCCTCATGGTTTTTGTTAAAAATCAAACGATCGCAATTTTGGAGGCAAAAACGACACTTTTTACTATGATATACATTAAATCAAAATGACCGCACAGATGTAGGGTAACCTGTGCAACTGCTATTTTGAACGTTGTATATGCTAAATCTCGACTTTTCCCGGAAAAACTGCTTTTTATGTTTTCTCAAAATTCTTTATCTTTTTATTCTAAGAGTATTTTAAAATTGACACCATTGAATGCGCCTTTAAATTCTCCCCTTAAGTCTATTAGAAAGTAGCATACGCTGAGCACACTTTATATACTGTGCGGTAACTAATACCACCGATGTTTTGAAATCAGCTAAATCGCCAAACAGCATTTTAGGATCAATTCCAACGCTACAAGCTTCTATAATACATCATCTGAAAGCTATTTTTTACCGCTTAATGTTGATAGTTTGTCTAAAACAAATTGGTGATATTTGATTGGCTATATTAGAAATTACGTCAGAAATGGCAAAACAGTATTTTGATCGTTACTCAGGGAAAAAAGTGTAGCGATATGCGGTTTCTTTTTATGAAACTATTTTTTGAGTAAATCCGCTCCGAAAGTGTCACTACAAGTCCGAAGTGCGGGACGATGCTGTCGAACTGTAAGCTCCATGGAATGTTTCTTTTTTGGCTTATTTTCAATCCACTATGATACTCCATAAGGATGTAATTTTGTGATTTGTCAAAACATTGGAATTGTTGGCGCTACAGCTGGCTTTTCAAATATGTAAAGCACTAGATGATTGGTGCACTATAGCTCGATAAAATCTCATTTGTGTAAAATGGCTAGTTTCGATGCAGTGTAAGGTCCATATACATTCTGCCGCTATTACATTCCTGGTTTCTGTGGCAATGTGGTTAATAGCTGGCTTTAGCACTTGTTCATACCCCGAAAAAAGATTTGAGATAAAACTTTTCTGAAGGTCGGTATTCTTGATTTAGCTGATCTATGGAAATAGCATGTTGATCTGCGATTACTCTATAGCCATTAAGCGCACAAGAATCTGAAACATACCCAACTACACTTTGAAGCGCTGTTGGTTTGAAAATAAAAGTGTAAAGTTTGTGACCCAACTTGCTTCAAAGATATACTGAAGTGAAGCTTTAGATATCTTGAATTCATCGGTGGAATAAGTTACCGCACAGTAGCTAATTTTAACAAAAATGTTTACAAATGTCAAATTATATCGATTTTGATTCAAAAAAATCATCGCAAAAAAATCATTTAGGTACAGTCACCACAGTGCAAAATGTTCATTGTACACGTCATTCAAATTCCGCGTGCTCTGTGCTGCGGCAGCTTATTGACTGCAGTCACCCTCAGCAACGCGTTTTTTTATTTTATTTTTTTTTTCGCACTATTTTTGCACTGCACTGTTTCTATTAAACCATATACTTTTTATTACTATTCATTGAATACAACGACACTTTTGCCAAAAGAAGCTTGCCTTTACAACCATCAGTACCCAAGACGACATCTTTCAAGTTTGTTACAGTAAGTATCAGCCGATAAGAACCATTTTTCGCATTACAATATGCGGTAATACTAATTACACAGTTTATTTTAAACCAGTTTGCTTCAATATATTGCTGTTTGTGTATGGTTTGTATTTGGTTTGTATATTCCCCTACTTTGGTTGCCATGAGTTTGGTTGCCATGGATTACATTCATTCAACCCTTTCAATACTTTCTTTCTCGTAATACTGTGCATTCTTCTTTAGATTGCTCTATTGCGATTTATTCTTGCACCCTTTTTTTCTGCTGCACGCAACTATTTTTCTGTTGCTGTACCATAGTGCTATGGTGTATCTTTCGCTGCATTGTATCGCTGGCAGTGCTGCTCTATTGTGGAGTAGTCTTGCATTGTTGTATTTGTTCTTCAAGTATTACTTTTTCTGTAATATTGGTGGTATTGGTGGTGTTCTTGCTTTGTATGAGGCAACCACGATACTTTTTTCTACTACTTTTTTTTTTCTTGTACTCGTCATTTTGATGATACACATTGCATGTTACCTTTTTGTATGTAACTGTATTGCGATGTTTCTGTTCTTCTTCATCACATTCTAGTGATCCCTTCTTCTTAATTTCCCTTCCTTTTCATGGTTCTTTGAGCCATAACCCTCCTCTTTCTTCGTTGTGTGGATAAGCCTATCGTTGAAGCACAACTAGATTTGATTTAGAGGCTGGGGGTAGATAGGCTGCCTTCACTTGATTTGTATCACTTACTTGGTGCTAATTGAGAGTCTCAAGCGTTTGCATTATAAGCTGGGGTGTGTAGTAAGGCATATTCTGGCATTTTAGGGGATTTTGATGATAGAATTGCTGAATTACTGTATTTGGCAGTACTTAAAACTCCGCCTAACCAAAAACATAGGGAAACCCTCGCAAAAAATTTCAAAGTCCGCGGCGTTTAAAATAGCTTTTTAAGCGATTCTATTGGCTCAAATTTGGAGTCAGTAAGGGAGATCGCAGTGCAAGTTCGTGTAGTAACACCTTAAAATAAATGTGTGTAATCAATAATAATGGTTGTAATAAAAGATTTTAGTGCGTACGGTTGTTCTGTCTATCGGTTCTAGTTTTAAAAGCTGCATCTGCAACGCTCTCCAGTAGTCCCTTTAATACTATAGTTCCTTTTTTCTTAATCCTCCCCACCACAATTTTCACTGCTATTTATGATAACTATCCTGAATCGTCTAAATGGCAGCTACCCTTATCTTTTGAGTGGTGGTGCTATGCTGATTTTTTAGACGGCTATATCACGTTTCGATCTACAAATGGTCTGAGGTAGATAAGATAGACATTTGTACCCTTTTTCTTTAATTCTAATTTCCATACATCCGACTGTGTCAGTATATTACAGTATTTTAATCGCTAGTTGTGTGCTTAATTACTAAATAAATGCTAAATAAATGCCATCGTGACCTTGCTGTGTCAAAGAAAGAACGCTGGTAAAACTACAAAAGCAGTTGGTGTATGTAATTGTATGAAAAACATCAGCAATGTAGTTTTGGACAAACTGCAAGCTTACTTCATGTCATGTCAAGGCACCTAGATTTACATAATCATACTGCGAGTCTTGTAAGTGAGAAGCTGTGTGCCTGCTTTTATCTACACATTCATGCTTTTGTGGCCAGTTGGGTGATTACTACTGCAAAGATTGATTTATACATGCCAGCAGTACCTTCCTCAATCCTCGTGGTACTCCCAAAGTGCATAGCTTCGGCCACTAGACAAGAGCTTAATATGGATATGGAATCAATGTCTAATAGAATCTACAGACATAGCTAGCATGTAGATCAAGATGGGATCTGCTGTGACGCTTTTCGCCAATATTTATGGTACCATTGCTCATAATTATTCGCACGGTATGTATTCATCGGCTCAACTGTTAATATTAGATGCATGCGGATCATCTACTACTGAAGAAAAAAAGCACATAGTGCTTAATTTGCATTTGTTACGCTACAAAATTTCAAGTATATCGACTAGATTCTACATTGAAATTTGTAAAGCAAGTGCCAGGAGTACATGCATTCTTCCTGACAAATACAGCAGCTCTACATAAATATAAACGAACTTGCGAAAAGGAAGGTAGGGATTCGTTCCATCAGCTTTACCGATTTGTCCCAATTTGATCTCCTCTCCTTTCAATGTTCCCTCGGGAAGTTACCCCCATTTTGTTACACACAGACGCATCTCTAGATAACCCCACATTTTTCAGCAATTTCTTTTTGACACAGAGATGCATATTAGTGGGAAAAGAAATATATAAGGTAGATTTATTGATACAGAAAAAAAAAGGTAAGAGATGGAATAGATGGAAAAGAGAGATTGATATGCTTAATTACAGAGAGAAGAGAGAGAGAGAGATTGGACATGAAGAGACAACTAGTCAGTCCAAATAGGCATTTGAATGTTATTGCTACTATTTGAAGGGGGATTGCTGTATTGTCGTTGAGGTTGTGGTGGTCGATCTTGGGTTAATGGCACTGGCATGAAATCATTTTGCTGCTGTTGCTGTTGCTGTTGTGTTTGATGTGCAAGTGGAGGCGATGAGAAAATAGGCGCAGCATCCGACGGATTGGCACCAGGAATGGAGTTTTGTCCCTTCTGATTACTAAAGTAACTGTTCCACTCATCGATATCAAAGGACATGGGTACTCCCCAGAACGCTGTGCTGTTTGGATCAAACGAACCGTCATCAAACTGCGGTTGTTGCTGTTGCTGTTGCATGGGCTGCTGCTGCTGCTGTTGCTGCTGTTGCTGTAAGCGGGAATATTGAATAGACGATTGCGCTAATTCGGGTGATAGATCAACGCTGGGTGATTTGTTGCTACTGGTGCTGGCACTGCCCCGATAGTATTTCTCTTCTATGCGTTGAAAGTCGTTGGGCGTTGACAGGACTTCAGGTTCAGGGGAATTAGGCACTGCAATGGAAGCTGGAGGAGCAGATGCTGATTGCTGCTTGTTCAGCATGGACCTTGTATAGCTTTCATCGACACATTCCAAGTCAATGTCTCTCAGACCAGCGAGAGCGCCCAGAATGTTGCAATGGCGGGCAGATGTAATCCACGTCTTCTCCACTTCGTCCATGGCCCGCATGATCTTGTTGATGCTAATCTTGGCTTCGAATGCAAACATCGAGTCAGACGAGGCGGCGTTGTAGATAAAGATGATACCCGCAGTAAACATAAAGAAGAGCGTGTAGTTGTTGACATTCTTCAAACGGCCCTCAGCCATCAGCGACTCGGTAATGTCTAAAATCTTGTTGGCAGCAAAGGTGCAAATGGAAGCCGATGGGAAAACTGAAGGTGCCACAGTCTGAGCTGGGCCAGGAATGAAGGGTCTATGCATCAGAATGAGCGTCGTGTAGAACAGCATGTGTAGTTGGCACAACTCGAGCGATGGGGCGGGCGCGCGTTCGTTCAGTCTTGTGTTGGGGGGTCGATACTGCAATGTAGGTGGCAGCTTGGACATCCACTTGTTGAGCTTCTTATCCAACGACGAGACGATGCTGTCTGGCGTAGACATGACCGAGAGCTGCTTTCTGCCCTTGACCATGTACAGTTCTCGAATCACATCGCCCAGTATCTCGCAAATCTTGATCAGATAGTGAAAGTTCTCCATGATTCTGGGCGTGCGGTGTGTATCGTCTTGGTCGTTTTCAGATGGGTAAGGTGTGTCGTAGTCTCTTTCGTCAATCATGGGCGACCTTCCGTGCATGGCGCACGATAGTCTGTCCAGCACAAAGCAGCAATAGAAGGCTCGCTTTCTGTCTTCCTTCTCGGTGTCTGTCAGATCCCAACTGTCACAGTTTCTATGGAGACCTAGATTTTGAGACATACGAATCGCCTGTGAAATAAACAAAAATGTTGGCGTGAGTCATGATTACAAATACAAGCGCATTTGAGCGACACTTACCATGCCACTGTAGAGCCACCCACGAGTCGTCTTTAGCGCGCCGTTCTGATGGCTGCTCATCAGCAACAGCGACTGCACCGTGTACACTCGAAAGCTATCCCACTCTAGATCAAGCAACATACGAGCTCTTTCGAAAAAGACATCCCCCGCTGTTTCAGGCTTGGAAGCAATAGATCGCACTCGTTCATCAGGCGATACGCGAGAGGCAACAGCGTAGATGGCGTTCAGTAGGATGTGAGGGGGCGAGGGTTTGCTGTCGTCGTTCATTGATTCCATGAATGATTTCTTGTGCAAGATGGGCAATAGTGGGTAAAAGTAGCTAAAGTACAGCTCCAGCAAATGATCAGACAGGTCTTTGGGTGGCAGTTCAAAGGGGTCGACGACAAAGGGCAGTGTAGGAGAAGGCGCATCGTGTCCAAGTTGCTTGTATTCTCTCGAGTTGAACTGGAAGGCTCTGTTTTGAAAGTTCTTGCTGCTTTTCAGCATGTAGAAGCCAGATGACTTGCCGTAATAACGAAGCTGGCCGCTCTCGTCGATAGACAGGTTGCCAATGTTGTTTGATTCGTCAGAGTCGTTGCCGTCTTTGGTCGACACTTGCTGGTTGTGGTGCTGTGTAGAGTGATCGTCCTCATGCTTCACCATGGGCTCTGTTGATGTCAATGGCCCGCATTCAGCTTCGTAGCCCGAGAGCGTTTCTCGTCGCATGGGGCGAGGCCTGACCAGCTCGCCATAGGCCGTTTCCAAGGGGGCGTTCAGTTCTGCAATGATGGCCTGAGAGCGAGGATCGTCTTCTTGCACAATGCTGCCCAGCAATGCCTCTAGTCTATGCAATCTTCCTTCAATCGCCTCAATGTAGCCTTTTGGAGGTCCTCTCTATGGGGATGAGATGATGTTTAGCTTATGCCAGTTGATGGATGTGATGCGACGTTACTTTTTTGGTGGATTCCTTGTAATGGCATTGCAGTCCCAAAGCGCTGCAATTGTTGCAATAGGGCGACGAGCCATCGCATTTCACCTTCTTTCGTCTACATTGTTCGCTGAATAAAATAGCATGGTTGGAACAAACTCACTTTAAAATGTCTGTGTTGTGTGCTTACCATGCTTTGCTGACACGTTGTCGTTTATGTTCGGTTTGTTCTGTCATTCTAATCTCTTTACTTGGATAAATGCAAGATCATAAGAAAAAGGAGGGGGGGAAAAGAAATCAAGCACAAAAAAGTAGGGGTGGATTTCCAGATGTTGAAAAAGAAGAAGAAGAGGAAGAGAGGGGGGAAATATGGGAGATGGGTCTTGAAGGTCAGTTTGAACCTCATCAGGCCCACACTCTTGTTTTCACGTCATGAATTCCCCAATAGGAAATGTGGGGTATTCATGTGTGGGATGTTCTATGGTACCACTGCTGCACACATAATTGACCCTAGTGATGAACTCGGCAACCAGTAGAATACGCTGCAAGGAATCCTCGGTTTCCAAGGTATTAGAGTTTTGCATTATGCTGCCTCCTAGTACATAAAGCGTTGTAGAGGTTGACTAGATCATACAACGCAGCAGCATGCTTCGTTCTTCTTGATTCAAGCCATACTACTCTACATGTCTTGACGCACTGTCGGTTTTGTAGGCAATATTGCACTGCGTTATCTGCTGCAAATCAGCATTGCAAGCGCCAATATTTAATTAGAATCATTCCACTTTATCCAAGAGGGATCGACTTTGCCGCATATCATTGGTTTCTCGAATTATCGATTGCAATGAAACATCAGATTTAAATCGTGTGTCCTATTCTAGCGCAGATTGATTACATTCCATGGACCGAATAGGGTTTTCATGGATAATCAAGACAAATGAGACATATAACTTGTTGGAAGTGATATCTCACCTGAGAAAAAAAAGTCTAGATGATACAGTTGTATGCTATGCTTTGTCTAACAGTAGATTTTGAATCAAAAGATACAGCCAAATGTCAACGAGTGCAGAATGAAAAATTCGCCCCCGCGCCCTCCATGTCTCCACTTGTTGGTTTCCTCAGTTACGACAAATAGCCTTACCCGGACAGAGTAGGGTTCGCTACGTTTATCCACAAAATGTAACAATGACATGGAACATTTTCATACAATTAAAAATTGCCACGGATGACTCACAATGAACGACTCGAGTCAATTCATCAAACGGGTTGACATGGCCGTTTCTGATGGCATATCTGCCGTTGTTTGTTCCATCTCTCTTGTTCCTGAATATCATGATGAGAGACGCTTATACTCTTTTCCGCAGCATGTATGATATTCATGGATGCGATCCTACATAGTTCGAGTATGCAGTAATAATGACTATGAGTTGAGATACATCATGGCCATGTAAGATACGACGGGATAGAATGCCTGTCAAATGTCTCGAATATGTAACATTTTAGACCGTGTGGGACCTGAAAACAGGAAGCTCACGATGAGGTAAAAAGTATAAATCCTCTTGTCAAACATGTCCATTCATAAATAGCGCGCATTCTACACCCTGCTTTTCATTTGTCTTGATTAGCATTGTTGAACATTCGCTGGTTAATGCAATACATTTGAGGGGTTTCTTACTTTATGGTAGCGAGCATAGTAATATCATTCCATCATATTGCCTCTGGCGATCAATGATTGTCCTGATATTAAGGTTGGCTATTGTGTTGCCAAAGAATCCAAGGAGATTGATTACCTAATTATTCAAGATTCTTTGTCTATACATGGAGAAGCTGAATGTGAAGATACTGGTTACATTGGCCGGGAAACACATCAATAAGGGCTTCGGGATGATTTGAAAGTTCTACCGGTTTACATTACTCATCTGGAAGAGTGGCCTATATATATATAAGCATAATATGATGGTCTTTTGATATAACTGGCAAGCAATTAACAGAAAAAGCCTCAATTTCGCATAGATGCCTCTCATACGTAAGAATCCACTGCATGCAATACATATAACAAGGAGGTTTATTAGGGGACATAAAAAAAGACAATAGTATAAGATAGCACGTAAATTTACCACATAAAGCAAGTATAAAGAGAGTATTAAGCGTATATATTAAAAAAAAGAAGAAACAGCAGCAGCGGTTTACATGGATCGTCTACTGGTATCGTTCATGGTAGGCACATGTGCAGCAGAGGATACTGTTCTTTTAGGTGTCGGTGCCTGCTGCTTGACACCCACCACGCCTCCTCCCATGGAAACACTCTGTTGAGGATTGCTGGCAGTCGTTTTCCTTCTCATGAGGTTTGAAAATGTGCCATTTGCCTTCTTCTTTTTGGAGACCATGGCAGGGCTTGCGTCTTTTGTTTGAACATGTAGTCGTTGCGCATGGCCCACAATACAGCTGATCAGATCATTGTACGTCTCTGCGTCCATTTTGAGCTGCTCTCTCTGATCCAGCAAGTTGTCTAGGTAATCGGCTGCTTGCCGTTGTAGTCGGCTTAGCTCAATGACCATGGCATTCAGCTTGACGTCAGGGAATACGCGAATGGTTTCTAGCACAGGTATCAATACATAAACACGAGCTACTGCTATTGGCCCGTCATTACCTTCTGTTAATTCACAATAGGCTCTAGCAATGTCAATGTCCAGCTCCATTTCTTGCTCTGCCTCCTTTTTAGCTTCTTTGGCGCTGTCATCCATCTTTGCAGTAACTACTCTTAGTCCGCCGGTGGCCGAGGCAGATCGAGTGTGTTGTGTTTGGACAGCATCCGGCGAAGAAGGTGCCGTCGACCGCTTTCCGTCCACCATGGTTGTCTGTCTCTTCTTGGTGGTTGCAGGCACTGTCGCTGAATGCCCTGTCGTAGGCGAGTGGACGGCTGTTGGCGATTTCTCTTCGACATTGAAGGTGACACCCAAGGCATTCAGATAGGCCTTGTTGGTTTCTGACCTTGTCCATTGAAACTGGCCCACCGAGCCTGTCACTGGATTATAGAACACTGTATCGCGGGAGAGCTTGCTCCATAGATCACGACTAGAACACAATCAAAATCCTTGTTCATGCGCCATCACTCTTCTTTTACCTGCACGGTGTGTTTAATATGTCTGTAATAGTTTCGTCTTGTTCCAAGGGCGATGACACAAATTCTGCCTGCTCTTCTTCTTCTTGGCCATCTATGCTCTTGTGGCTGTCGGATGCTTCTCCCCACATGCGATTCAAATAACCATCTATAAACTGACGAATATCACTCGGCCTGTTTTCCAATACATCAACCTAAGTAAGAAAAACGGGCATAAGCACAAGCACACACACACACACTCCAGCAGGATTGCTTACATAGAGCTCGGCTTCTGTTGGTGTCTTGGGCTCTTGTTCCTCCTTTTCGTATTCGGCCATGGGCTCCATTGGCTCCTGTGCTTGTTCGAAATCATCGAAATCTCCAAAATCATCGTCATCATTGTCGGCAGCATCCACAAACTCATCATCAAACTCGCCAAACTCGTCGAGATCTGGGTCGTTAAACTGAGATGGCTCGTCTTGATTATCCACAGCGAAATCATCATTGTCTGCTGTCTCCAGGTTGAGCGCAGGTGTGTCGTTGCAGTCTGGCGGTGGAGCCTCATCCTTCTCGTCCTGCTTTACTGGTGTATCCTGCGTAGATGCTTCCTCTACATGGAACTCGTTGTTGGTAGGTGCGGTTTCCTCTTGCTGTTGCTCAAACGATGAACGGTTCGACATGTTGATGCTTATAAATGAGTGTACAGCTTGACTGCAACAAGAACAAAATTACAAGGCAGGAGAAAGGGAGTAGATGTGTGTGCTATGAAGGGCAATTTTCAATTTATTAAAGAGACCAGTGTTTTAGGCGCTGTTCCAATGTGACTCATTAAGCCAATGCTCATCGCTGCATATTAACAAGCACATCCAGGATCTTGCTCTTGTCTTCCGCTAGGTATTTGGATGGTATCGGGAAAATCACTGTCAAAGAAGAGGTGGGTTAGTAGCCTGAGAAACACCCCGCTTGGAAAAGTCAACTTACATATCGACGTCAGTCTCTTGAGATAGAGCATTCTTTGCAATGGTTTGAAATGCTTGCTCGACGTTGATGGCCTCCTTTGCAGAGGTTTCAAAATAACTATACATCATGTCGTCAGTCGCAGCTGCTAAAGATACTCGTTGGGACGACTTACGGAACATTGCCCTTTGACTGACACCAAGCCATGGCACGCTTCTGGGAGACCATTCTTCTGCTCTCTTCAACGTCAATCTTGTTGCCTAGCAATACAAAGGGGAAGCGGTCGGGGTCTCTGGGCGATGCTTGGACCAGAAATTCATCTCTCCACTGATCTACACACAGATGGATAAGCAGTTGGACACGGACAAGTGCGGCTTATGTAAGCATACCTAATGACTCGAAACTTCTGCTGTTGTTCACATCGTAAGCAAGCACGCAACAGTCAGCACCTCGATAGAATGCAACACCTAATGACTGGAAGCGTTCCTGGCCCGCTGTATCCCAAATCTAGCAAATGTTGTTTGTGTGTTTAAAATGCAGCCCTCTCCTTCAGCATCATCGAGATGATGATTGCTCTTTCACAAACAACACGCTCTTTTTTTCTTTCTTTACCTGCATAGTGACCAAGCGATCGTCGACCAAGACCTCTTTGGTCAAGAAATCAGCACCGATAGTAGCCTTGTATTGGTTGGAGAACTTTTTGTTGACGTATTGATTCATCAAGGATGTCTTGCCAACACTGATATCGAGAGGAAGTGTATATAAGTGGTATGCTACATCAAGGCGAAATCCGCTTTACTTACCCACTGTCACCGAGAATGATAACCTATGCTGTGCGTTAGTCTCTGTCCAGTGGATGGCATGTCCAGCCTATTTACCTTCAAAAGCACTTTCTTACGTCCGGATGCCATAATAATATTATTTAAAAAGATAAAGAAAGAAGGAAGAAAACTGTGAAAAAAGGAAAGGATGACCAAATAAGCCTACCAACTCCTATTTTGTCACACAATCAGGTGAACTTTGTATACTTACAAGCCGCTCGATAACAAATGTGTCGAAATGCCGAATCTGAGCACAGCAGGCTACTACTGTATTCATGCACATTGCATTTGATGTGCTCGTGATAGATTACTAGTATATGGCACTGCTGGCTGAAACTGCATCAAACACTCTTATTCCTGGCTTCAGATGCCATCTGGCAGCAAATCAGCAGCGTGCCTGAATAGATATACCGTATAAACAAATATTACACTTTATTATCGAAGAGCTGCAACAAAAGGTCTATTCTTCATCGCTACTATCAGTGTCACTGTACTCTCCGTTCTCTGTCTTTTTCATTGCTCTCTCAAACTCTTCTGCAAACTCGGCAATGGATTTGCCAGTGGATAGGTCAATCACGTCTTTGGGGATCATATTGGTGGCAAATTTGGGCGCATTGCATGCCAATGAATTGGCCTCTGCTTGTGATTCGACAAGTCTAATATGAGCTTGATCCTTGTCCACATCAACTATTGACGACAGTGAGTTTGGACTGTATCAACAGCACATACACACCACACCGACTTACATGCCATGAGCTCATTCCAGTTGTATAGCAGAGCATCCGTAGTTGGGCTGAAAGGGTTGAAATCGACAAGATACACCTTGTTATTGCTTTGCTGGATATACACATCAAACACATCTACCATTGGAAAACTGTCAGTCCTCTTTTCATCAACATTTCTCTAGAAAGCTCCATTTACAGTGTGTGCTCTCAAAGCCCTCGCGGATAACGTCTTCAAAAAACTCGTAAATGGATTGCTCAACGTCTTGCTTTGTGTCCAAGAGGAAGGGATAAAAGTTCATGTCCCTCTGAGTAATGCCAATAATCTCCCTGTTCTTTACAAAGCATCTGAATTCCATAGAAGGCTGCAAGTCGTACCACTTTCTTAGCACCAGGTTGAATTGCGTCTTTTGGTCCTCTCTATCTTGAATGTCTACACAATGCTCATAGGCGTGGTTCAGGTCATGGTTGATAAAGTCGGACGACTTGAGTAGCAGAAATACGTCGAATGGCGATGTGCATTTCAGCGATTGCGTAGCGGAAATCCAGGCTGCATCTCTGGGCGAGGTCCAGTTCAGTTTGGGGAATACTGCGCCTTCAAACTCGTATATGGCTTCTCTGATCTCTTTTTCGACTTGAGGAAAGCGGGGTATCTAGATATACACCAGGTTTAACATGACATGTTACTATGCTGTGCGTGGCTTGATGGTGTACCTTGCTGTCATCTTGTGTATTGGAAAACTCGGTGATTTCTTCGTCAGAGTCGATTTCCTCAATGCTGGCAGCTATAGGCTGACTGTGCGCAAATGCATGAGCTGATTTGTACGTTTCAGTTACTGTGCATTAATCTCTTACCCATCTTCTGGCAGATAGATGCCCTCAGCGTTTAGATAATCCACAAATTCCTGGCTCAAGGGGAGGATCTTTGACTTGAATGTGTGTGCTTTGAATTGCGGATACCACGCATCAAATGAGCAATTGTCCACATCTTGGCAGCAAATGTCTATAAACTGCATCTTTTGTGCTTCCATATCTTCAGTATTGCTTGAAGCCATTGTTTATTTTGTAACAAAAATGAATAGAAAAGAGTTTTTTTTTTTGCATGTCTACACCCTTCAAAACTTTTATAGCAGATTCAGACATTTTAGAGATCCGCGAAATTGGTAGGTACAGTGCCAGTGGGTTCGCCTTCAGGTGTCTATAGATGGATGACAAATTGCATAAATGTTAGTCATGATGGATCATTTGAATGACAAATACACATGTGTGCACTTACGACGTAGGCGTTGGACAAACCACCGTCAACACGGAAATCAGTGCCTGTAACAAAGGAACTCTCGTCGGATGCCAAGAAGAGCGCACCGTAGGCCTGTTCAATGGCCTCACCAAATCTGCCCTGAGGCACATGAACCAGGCGACGCTGCTTCTTTTCCTCTGTATTCAAGAAATCCATCAATAGGGGGGTACGGATAGGGCCAGGGCAGAGCGAGTTGAAGCGAATGTTCTCACGCGCATGCACCATAGCAAGTTCTCGACTATGACAACGCAGGGCAGGTCAGTAATTGCACTAAGAATCCAGCCTGTTGCTTATACTCACGTCATGGCCAACACGGCGCCCTTGGATGCGGTATCTTTATAGCGTAGGTCAGCTTAGGGCGAGACTAGACATTTAGAGTTTGAAACACTTACAGGCTAATTGAGGGGTGGCGGCACCCATCAATGCGACAAAACTGGCTGTGTTGATAACAGATCCGCCCCCACTTTTGCGCATCGCGATGATGGCATGTTTGCAGCCAAACCAGACACCCTTCACATTGATGTCCATGGTCAAGTTCCAGATGCGTTCTTCTGTGTTGAGCGCATTGTCGTCCTCTGGGTGCATGATGCCGGCATTGTTGAACATGATGTCGAGCTTGCCTGGATATATATATATATACACAGCATGAGACGCTCCGTCGCGCTTGAGCAGCAGCAGCATCTAGCAGTTACTTACCGTACTCGTCCACAGCCTTCTCGACCAAGGCCTTGACCTGATCCTCCTTGGACACATCTGCCTTGAACGGGATAGCAACACCACTGCCGACGAGTTCGGAAATCTTGGTCACCGTGTTCTGAACGCCCTTTTCATTCACATCAGCACACACCACTTTGGCACCTTCCTTGGCAAACAGGACGGCAGTTTCGAAGCCAATACCACTATGCAACAGGGTCAGCCTGCACGCCAGTCATCTTGGGCGATCCTCCCTTTTTTTACTTACCCAGCAGCGCCTGTAACGATAGCTACTTTACCAGAGAGTCTTTGTCCAGTCATTATGCGTATATAGAGAGAGAAAGAGAGAGAGAAATGTAAAGAAAAAGAAGAAAAAAGAGAGAGAAATCAGGGTTTCATGTTGTGGCCTTTATATACAACTCCATTTCAATGCATACGTGTGTGTGAGAAAAATGGACGCTCTATCATGCTGCTAGTCAAAGATGTGATGTTTATTTGGCATATACAGCAGACCGTTTATTTTAGCATTGGTGACAAACTTTGATGGTAGCACCATTTTAGACACACCCACATGCGTCTTATCTCGTTTTTTCTCGCGTTCCACACAGGAGCGGTGGTGTTACAGGGCTCACTTTGCATGAGAAAAGCATCGTACTTTATTAAACAGCCTACTACACGTAGGCGACTTGATCGATGCCTAGGCTACATCTGACCTGCATCAGGGCCACCAGCTCCTTGACGGCTTCCTCCAGGATGACCACATTGTTCAGCAGCATGGACAGGGTGATCTCGGTGCTCTTGTCGACCCGCTTGGGACGTGATGGATCGGCCGTCTTGGGCGCAAACGTGTGCTCGTCCTCGTCATTGAGGTCCAGAATGGGCTCCTCCCTGTCATTGACAAAGTTGGACGGGAACAGAGGCTGTATACGCGTTGTGGACGTCTTTCTCACGTGTAGCGTCAGGGGAGACACGGGGTTGTTGAGTATGACATTCATGTTGACAGCCGGGACAGGGGGTGGCTGTGCGGATATGCGAGGGCTGCCCGTGCCCAGCGCTGTGGATGCGGACGAGGAGGGGCTCAAGGCAGGCGTGTAGGGGTCTGTGGAGAGCGACGGCCGCAAGATGGAGGGCCGTCTGTTGAGGATGCTGGTGTTTAGCTGCTGTGCCCGGTGGCTGTTCATCGAGGTGGAAGTGCTGCTGGAGGGTGACACAATGCGCTTATCGAGGAACGACACCTCGCCCGCAATCAGCGCGTTGCGACGCTCCTCCAAGAGCTTGTCGAATGTCTGGATCTCTGATCTGTAGTAGTCCACTTGCTGTGTCAGCGTGCGCAGCAGCGTAAAGAAGGGCGGGTATGACTTGAAGTAGGTGGGCACCGTCTTTTTGCTGGACTCTCTCTCGGCGCCGAAGTCAACAGAGCGGTCATCGTCGTCGTCGTCGTCGTTCACGGGTGGGCTCGTCTCAAAGCTGGCGTAGATGTCTTGGCGGCGCACCTTGGTTTGACTGACAGCGGGCTGGCCGTCTGCATTCAGCACCAAGACGTCGTCTCGGTTGGTGCGGTCGCTCTCGCTGAATGCGATCCAGCCCTCCAGGCTGCGATAAGGACACAGAGCCAACGCAGAGATAACACCCGTTAGTGCCAAATTGAGTTCCGAAGATTGCGTAAAGAAATGGCTCAGTAAGCTCAGCAAGATTTGCATGAGGGGGTCCGTGGATCTGACACGATGTCGCACAAGGGAGCAGGGCTCTTGTCGAGTCTGTCTGGCTCTCTTATCGCTCTCGTCTTCCTCGTCTCTGGCTTCACGCTGGCCGTATTTGAAGCTTCGTCTACGCTTGGCTTTGGGCGGCTCTGCTCTTCCACGCAGGCAATCATCAGCGGCAGCAGCAGCATCGCCCACAGGCCTTGAGTGTTGGTAGCACCAGTCATTGCCAATGGCCATCTCGACATCACGCAAGTAGTCTTCGTAGCCGCAAGCAAGCACATCTTCAGCATGCGCAGCGTCGATCGCAATGATGAGTGAAAAATAGAGCTCGACTTCACGCAGATGGTGGGATATGATGATGGCGCTGTCGGTGGTGTCGGGTGAGATGGACAGCAATCCAAGCGAGTACCGGCAGTGTTTTGTCACCAAGGTTTTGAGCAGCTTCAAGGTAGCAATCACAGTGGTTTGCGAGTTGGATTTGAGACGGCTAAAGATGAGGTCTTTGAGCGTAAAGTGCGTGGATGATGCTGCGCTGATGTCCAGCTTCTTGATGCCTGTCAAAATGTCGCTGGCGGCCTCTTCGTCGTCCATCAAATAGCCCACCACCACCTTGGACAAGTCGTCCTGCTGCAGCGTTTGCAGTATCAGATCAATGTAGCTGATGACAGCCACGGACGATCCATCCATGTCGGAACACTCTAGAATAGACGGATACAGGATATTCTCCAAAAAGATGGTGCGCACACTGTTCAAGAGCGACACGCAGATGGCAGGATTGGGGCAGCGAGTGAGGACATCCTGGCAAAACTCGAGCAGCTTGAGAAACGAGTCCAGCTGATACTTGAATTCAGGCGAATTGGAGTATTCTGCGCCAATGCCTACAGGAAATCGCATGTTGTTGCTGCTGCTGTTGTCGTCCAAGTTGTCTTGTCCCAGCAGGTAGGATGTGGGGTTTGCGTAGATGTGGTCAATTTCATCTCGCACAATGAGCTTTCTGGGCAGTTGAGAATACAAAGCACCGAGTCCAGCGGCCATGATTGTTGCAAAATCAGATTCCAGTATAAAATCGCCCAATTGGCCGTCTGCCATCTCCATCAGGAACAGCAGGCCGGTGCGTGCATAGTCGCCCGATCTTCCTTCACGATGCACAAAACGCAGTAAATACGTAAACAGCAGAAATTCGTATTCGTGGGGTTCGTCTGCCAGTTTGCTCGCTGCCTCGGGTGTCGCAGCCGGTGCTGTTGCTGTTGGGTGATCGGTGGCTGTGTTCTTTTGTGGTGTTGTCAACCAGTGCTTATCGTGGAAAAAGACATTCAGCAGGGCTGGGAATCCGTGTATTTTGGAGCAGATGGTGTACATCAGATCCACTAGACTGTCGCTGTAAAGCTC
This sequence comes from Mucor lusitanicus, assembly GCA_010203745.1. NCBI lineage: Eukaryota > Fungi > Mucoromycota > Mucoromycetes > Mucorales > Mucoraceae > Mucor > Mucor lusitanicus. The sequence goes on along the minus strand of JAAECE010000005.1, from coordinate 1,898,046 downwards.
GCTTTGTCGATCATCCAGCACACAGAAACGCAAAAGCTTGATGGTAGGCTTGTGCACTGCATTGTGTACCAGAAATCGGTCGTCCAGTAACTCGATCAAGCTGTTGACCATTTGAATGGCTTCACCACGGATGCCCACTGGATAGTCTGCTTTCTCGGCCGCCGTGACAAGGTACTGCAGTACGCCATGCTTCAAAAAGTACTCCATGCACAGACCTGTTGTGTTGTCTTCCTGTCTCGCTTCTTCATCGACTAGCAAATCGACCATTTGTCGTAGTTTGGAAGGAATCTCGGTCTGCTGGACGTGGATGTTGGCTTTGCGGTCATCCATGACAAAGATATTCTAGCATCAGGGACCGCCCGTTAATGTTTCTTGAACTTGACCTGATAGAACGAGGCGGATCTCAACTTACATGAACGTATTCCCAATACTTGTGAAATTTAGCAAGTTGCATAGCACTGGTAGGCGGTGCCTTGGGAGGCGCTATACGCTTTTTGAATTTGGCAAAGTAATCCATCTTCTGCGTGGAGTAATCAGCACCGAGGGGGGAGACGGGGTATCAAGACTGATTGTGAACAGATGGGGTAAAAAGTGTGCTTTACAAGAGAAAAAGAGAAGATGCACAAAAAACTCATGATACAATTTATATGGAAACTGTCTTTAAATTGCTAAATTGTAATTTGAAAGGAACCAGCTGCTGTGGATTACAGTCCGTCTCTCGTTATTATGCTATTCCTGCAGATCAGCAATCGCAAACTGCTCGCAAAATAAAAGAGTAAGGCGTTGTAAAGCATACGTTTTTGAATTCATGATCAAGTCTCCCTCTCGAGTATAATATCGTATTGCTTTTTTAGATCTTAAGATGGCTGTAAATCATCCTCAGCACAAAAAGTAGCCAGCACATTTCGACAAACGATGACCCAAGATCAAAGCATCCAAGCTCCTTGCCTGTCTTTCCATTAATTTTATTCAAAACCAAGTTTAAAAGCTGTCATTGTCTTAGCATCACTAACCAGTTGTTGGCAGGAGTTGTCATGGAATACGCAATTTGTAACATACATCAAGCATCCTACTCATTTAGGTCAAATTTCGACTTTTAATCACTTCATTACTAAGCGAGAACCTCCATATCGCCCTGTAACTGTAAATCCAACCTTTTAGCCATAAATTCGATATGTTTCAATGGGATTTAGTCATATATGAGCACGCGGAATGCTGGAATTACCTGTTATTACTCAAAAGTATGCAAATTACAGCTATATCTGGGTGCATTTTAGCTGTATTTTCTCGTGATACAAGCCGTTTGAGACCGCCAGATTAGTACCAAACAATTGCTCTCATCTGGCAGTTACTTTCTGGCACCATTGCTCAATTTTTTTGGGGTCATGAAAATTTGACGAAAAAGCATGAGGTACCCCTCATGGTTTTCATCGAAAATCAAACAATCGCGTTTTTGAGCATGAAAACGGCGACTTTTACTAAGGTACATCTTAAATCAAATTGCTCCTCTTGATCAAACGCACCCCCCTGAAGCTTTGTTTGTGAGACGTTTATATGTAAAATCTTGACATTTTTGCCAAAAACCTCTTTTCATATTTTCTAAAATTACTTGAAATTCTTATTCATAACATCCATTAAAATTGGCACCATTGGATCCGCCTCAAAAAGTACTCCAGAGATGTATTAAGAAGTAAAGGGATAATGATTACCTTTTATATATCAAACTTTGCAAAGTATGTCAAGGAAGTCGATTTTGGATCAAATCTGGCCAATCTGAAGCAGGGCTAAACCGGAGCTTTAACTATGGGCTATAGCATTATTGTACCAAATGTCGTCTCTACCATGAGGGTAATAAACGCTTTCTATGGCTCTGAGATAGGAGATACCAGATCAAAGAGCACTATGGCTTTGACTGGATACTATTTTTCTATAGGTTTTTGCTCATATCCATATCAAATAGATCAAACCGTTGGAAATTACTGATTCTAATGCAGATTTGCGTGCTAAATGTCAAATGCCATAATCTACATTGCGTTTGCATAATACAAACGCACACACTAGTTTTACAGGTCGGATGGCGAACGCACTGAACCATTGGTAAGTTTCAATACTCACGCAGATCAAATTACATTGGTGCCTGGTGTAACTTTTGGTGTGTATCAAGTGAGATTTTCCTTAGTCAAGCCCATTCGCACGACATTTTTAAAGTTCATGCTTCAAGCAGCCATTCAACTGTTCTTTTTCAATCTAAAGTAGAATTTATAAGCTGTTCTTTTCTCTCTCTCTCTCTCTCTCTCTGTTTGCTAAATTGACACATTTATCATGACAAATACCAAAGACAGGATTCAATCCATCGCAAATCATTTGGAGCCCACCAACTCGACCAAAGACGAAGCTCTTGAGAAATCAGAGTGGAAAGTAAATGCAATATAGCATGGCTTTTCAAGGAACATTGCTAACTCACACTCTTGTTGATAGAATGAGATTCTCGAAATCAGACGTCGTCAGAAACAAAACCGCACAGCAGATACCAACGACAGAGGTTACATCCGACAAAAGACAACGGGCAAACTATGGGTGCGTGAGCGTATCGACGCTTTCCTCGACAATGACAGCTTTCTTGAAGTTGGAAGTGTTGCTGGCAATACAAAATACAACAAAGATGGTAGCGTTGAGAGCTATACAGCTGCCAATTTCGTTGCAGGCAAAGGCAAAGTTGAGAATCGAGATGTGATTGTTGCTGCTGATGATTTTGCTATTCGCGGTGGTCATGCAGATGGTGCTGTGTGGGGCAAATCGGTAAGAATTACAAGCAATGGTCATCAATTTAGCCTATATTGATATTTAATTTATGCACTTTAGTTGTATGCAGAGCAATTGGCCCGCAAACTAAAGATTCCAATGGTACTAATTTACGCTGGAGAGGAGCAGCCGTAGTAGACTACTGACATTCATGCTTGTCTTTTGTTAGGTCCGCTTGATTGATGGCAGTTCCGGGGGTGGATCTGTTACTCTCATGCTGGAAAAAGGGGCTACTTACCTGCCACCATTGTTTGGCATGCATGATATGATTGGTAGTTTATCTGAAATCCCTGTGTGTGCAGCTGCTTTGGGACCCGCCGTGGGCTTGGGAGCTGCTCGAGCGACATTGACACACTTTTCGGTTGTTGCAAACGACATTGGCTCTTTGTTTGCTGCTGGACCGCCAATTGTAGCCAACGCTACCTTTGAGACAGTGTCCAAAGAGTCGCTTGGTGGCGCCTTGATCCATACAGCCAATGGCACCATTGACAACTTGGCTTCCAATGAGCAAGATTGCTTCAACCAGATCCGCCAGTTTTTAAGCTACATGCCTACCAACAACTTTGAGCTGCCCCCATACGTGGCTACAGATGACTCTTGCAACCGCAGAGACGACGAATTGCTGTCCATTATACCCAAACGTCGTCAAAGAATGTACCAGGTTCGAGACATCCTTACACGTGTTGTTGACCATAACTCGTGGTTCGAAATTGGCGCTCGTTGGGGAGATGGTGCCGTCTGTGGTTTAGCCAGAATGAATGGCCATGTTGTTGGTATCATTACATTCGACTGTACGTTGAAGGGAAGCGTTATCTCTGCCTCTAGCTGTCATAAGTTCCGTAGACACATTGATTTATGTGATACATTTGGTATTCCCATCCTCAATTTTGCGGATTACGCTGGTTTCGCTGTGGGTACATTGGCTGAAAAAGAAGCGTAAGTAGATTTGAAATCAATTTCTGATTGTGCAACTTGCTAATTTGTTTGTATCAAGCACAATCCGTTATGGTTCCACACTTACAGCTGCTTTGTATCAATGCGATGTGCCTTATTTCAGCGTTGTATTACGTAAAGTGTTTGGTGTAGCAGGTGCTGCTTTTGTAGATAACCGAGTTCCCAATATGCGAATTGCATGGCCCAGTGGTGATTGGGGCAGTCTGCCTTTGGAAGGTGGCATCTATGTAAGATTCATGTCTACACCCCCCCCATATCAAGCAAACAACTGATGTATATTTCTGCTATATATAGGCTGCCTATCGTCGTGAACTGGATGAAGCAGGAGACAAACGCAACGAGTTGTATGAAAAGATCATGGCTAAATTTGAAGCCGTCAGATCGCCTTTACGTACAGCCGAGCTGTTTGATATGCCTGAAATCATCGATCCTCGAGATACAAGACCAGTACTATGTCAATGGGTGAAAATGATGTACGATCATGTGTTACCACAAAGATTAGAGAGAACCAAGATTCAAGGACCTCGTATTTTGTATCGCCCATAGACATGCTTATTTTTTTGATTCATAAACAAGACATCTCCTTGGTGACCACTTGAGCAACGTAACATGCTGATTGTCTGACTATATTCAATGGCAGTAAAACGTCTAGTAAATATTAGTTTTTGAGCCTGTGTCTTTGATGAAAGGGCTTCTAGCTTTACATGATGCATCAACATGTAGACTTTCAATGTGATTTAATTAACGAGATACATCATAAACTGTCATGCTGATGCATATTTTGCATACATTTGTGTCAGCAGCAGGATGTGATGAGTAACTTGATCTCTGGCTTTGCCCTTGATGTGCTACCACGTGTCAAGTTTGATATACATCAAAAAGGGAAACTCAATACGAGCCATTCAAACAGCTTCCTGGTTTTACTTTTGGGCAACGTCTTGTAGATAAATACGATGCAATGACAAGTTTGTATAGCTTTAATGCAACCTGCATCTAACATTGCACTTGGTTGCCATGGCAACAATCATACCATTTCTCATATGTTGCAATAGCTAATCTCAAACGAATAATGTATCAATTTGATGCAATGATGCCTTGTATTCAAGGAGATTGCTGAGGCCTTTTGAGAGACATTAGACAACGAGGCTACATACCATTTCTTTAGCGGGGAATCACAACTTGAAGTATGACAAAAACAACTGATGACGCTGTGTGGTTGGTCATCCCTTTTTTCCTTTTTTTCAGTACATCTACAACTGATTCTGGTTTACTTTCCCCTTTCTATTTCTTATTGTTCATTTCCTCCTATTTTTTTTTTTTTGAAAAAAAAAGGAACTTTGAAAGAAAATACCAAGAGAAAACGGTGTAGATATAAATTTACCATGGCAACCTCCGAATTGAAATCAAACAAAGCAAATCACAACAGCAGCAGCACTAGCAACAGCAACCATAGTAGTAGCAGTAGTAGCAAATGTAGCAGCAGTAAAGAGGTAAATGCGAGCCCAAATGCTCATGGTGAATATACAGATAATTCTGTGCCTGAACCCCACATGCCTATTGCACCCACATCGCCAAATTATCCACCTTATGGTGCTACTACTGCTGCATACATGGACCCAAATCAAAATTATGATCCTTCCGCTGATCCTGCTGTCAATTACACAACTTATGTTTATCCTTTGAGCCCACAATTTTCTGTTCAGTACTATCCTGATTACTCAAATGGCTATCAAAGCTATCCTGGGTCTCCATCGTTGCATCCTCAATCGCCTCCTATCAATCCCACTAGCCCGCCTTTTAGCCCCAACTTTCAATATCAACAAGGTATAGCTCTCTCACCACCCACACATGCTTACATGTTGCCACCTCACTCTGCTCAGCCTTTCCCTCCTCTTCATATCTCGTCGCCTGTATTAAGCGGCACCAACTCGATTCCTGGCTCTCCTCCTCAGCACTACCTGCCAGGACCTTATATTATCCAGACATCCACCGATAATAGAAGCAACCACAATAAAAAGCATCATCATCATCCACATCAACCACAACCGCATCATCACTCGCATCAGCAACACATGCAACACCAGCATCAATTACACCAGCAGCAACAGCAGCAATTGCAGCAACAGTTGGAGGCCGAGGTGAATTCATATCACACGCATAACATTTACGTTCGTGGCTTGTCTTCATCAACTACTGATGAATCATTTTTGGAAATGTGCCAAGTGTAAGTACTTTTCTTAATTTGGAATGTATCATAACAACCATTTAAAACCATCTGCTTAGATATGGTAGCATTGCTTCTTCCAAAGCAATTATTGATCAGAAATCAGGTGAATGTAAGGGCTATGGATTTGCCATGTTCAATAATGAACAGGAATGTGAAGAAGCGATTGAGGGCTTGAATAAAGCTGGTCTTCAGGCGTCTTTTGCTCGAGTTGGACAGGTAACATCAAGTGTATGAGACACACATATTTATATACAAGCTGAAACGTGCTTTGTAATAGGAATCTTTCAGCTCTAGACTTCGCCATCTCCAAGATGAGACCTCAACCAACATTTACATTTCTAATTTACCCTTGGATACGTCAGAGCAGGTAAATCCAAGCAGGCTGGATAAAAGGCCCATTCAACTAATGCTCTGATGCAGAAACTCGAGGAATTATTCCACCCTTATCAGACCATCTCCAACCGCATTTTGCGTGATCCGCAATCCGGCATGAGCAGAGGCGTCGGCTTTGCAAGATTGACAGACAGAGAAGCTGCATCGGCCATCATCGAGAGGTTCAATGGACACACGATTGAGGGATCGTCAGCACCACTTCAAGTGCGCTTTGCAGACTCTCCTGCTCAAAAGAAGTTGAAGAATCAGACTGCCAGACGAAAGATGGTCAGACCTCGTGAATTCCCGCCCATGGCAGCATTCACCATGAGACCTATGATGCCAATTACCCCAGAAACCATGCTGGGCATTGCACCTGCTCTTTCGACTTCCACATCCCTTCACCACCTTCCTCAATACCACCCTTCACAGTAAGTATGCAGAGTATTTGCCGCAAGTGACATTTGATTCTAAGTTTTGATCTAGATTTGCAGCACACATTGTACCACAACAACAGCAGAGACATCCTGTCAATCACCACCATCATCATCACCATCCAAAGCAAGATGATGATGATAGTTTGGCACAAGACTTTGAGAGTAAAATCAACGTTTCAGAATCTCCTGCTGTTGCAGCTACAACAGAGTGATACACCATGTACTCTTTTTTTCTACTTTTTAACCAACTAATAATAAAACCTTTTCCTTCACGCCAAGCAGTTTACTATTTATTGTCGATAAATGCATTCTTGTACTTTGCGGGTGCATTTTCTTCGTCGAAATCTGCCTGGGCCCAGAAGGGTAGTTCAGTTTCATATTCCCAGCCATTACAAGAGTACTTCCAAGCGTGCAAAAATATGCAAAGCTGGTCATAGTTTTTACCAAACACAAGAGATGCGCTGCATTCTTGACATCTTGTATCGTCCAGTTCTTCTGTGGAACCGTCAGCAAGCACAGTGGGAGCTGCTGCTGCTGCTGAGTCAGGGTCATCCCATTCCTCCATGGGCGAGTATTCAAAAAGTTTGTCCACCAAGAGTCGGGCGTCCTTTTCCACCATTCTTTCGCCTGGTCGCATCCAAGGCGACCAAGATGTGCCATTGCCGTACAGTGGATCATTGGAGATTGGATAGCCCAGATATCTAAGATGAACTCGGATTTGATGTGTACGGCCGGTCAAAGGCTTACATAGAACCACACTTGTCTTGCCGTTGAAACTGAGACGTTCAAACTTTGTGATGGAGGCCTTTCCCTCGTCATGTACGTAGTTGATGGACATTTTGTGCGAAATACACTTGATGGGTGCCTCACACGTAACTTCGCCACTATGGATATGTTACTAATAGCCTCATAGAAACACCTTCTCGCACTTACTCTGGGAATTTGCCATCCACGCGGCACACATATTGCTTTCTGATGAGACCAGCAGACATTTCTCTTTCAATTTTCTGCGCACGAGCTGAATTTTTTGCGATGAGCATGAGTCCTGAAGTAGGCAGATCAAGACGGTTGGCGGCTACATACAAGACAGGTGAGCATATGGCATACACTGTATTACTCATGACAACTTACGATAAAGCTTGGGTATATTGCGCTCCTTTTTCAAAACATGCACAATGGTGTTGTGTCGGTAACGTCCGGCTGGATGAACTGGCATGCCTCCAGGCTTATCGACCACAAACAAATCTTGGTCCTCATACACAATCTTGATGGGCTGATCTGTGCAAGGTGGCTCGTGTCTATGGATCTTGTGTCCTATCACATCCCCGTTTTTGAGAATCGCATCGACTGTAACATGGTTGCCGTTGATTGTAAGGAGGCCTCTCTCAATTGCATAGCGCTACATTATCAGCATGTCAGCCCATCATGTCTTGTACTAGAATGGCCTGCACCACTTACATAATAATCTTCGCTGCGATCTCTAAATTCGGACGCAAAGACATCCAACAGCGTGCGGCCCAACCAACGACCCTTTGCAAATGACTTGTACTCGAAGTAATAAGGCTTCACCTTGCGCATTTCTACACATTGCTCATCAGTAACATTGAAACTGTAGCGCTGTCATGTCGTCAGGTACCATCTTCGAAAAAATAAACAGCAGTGTGCATATCATCCACCTCTCTGAAATCATCGCTCTTTCTTCTACGAAGTCGTTTCTCGGGTGGAATCTCTTTCTGCTTGGCAGCAAGCTTCGCAGCAACATAGTGAGGGTTTTGCTCTGCCATTCGTCTTTTTCTGGCTGCTCTCTCTTTGCTGGTCTCCTTCTTTTCCGGCTGTGAAATGTGCATTAGCCAAGTTACTAATTGAGCAGCTGGCAAGGCTTACCTGTTCAGGGGTCTCTTGTAGGTTCGCTTCAGCGACAAGCCCTTGTAGCTTTTGTTGGTCCAAATGTTCCTTTAAACTCATAAGAAAACAGTTAAAACAGAAAAATGAAAAAGGAAATAAATCAGCAATTTTTTGGAGGAGAAATGTCAATCAGTGCTAAAAAGCCACATAATTATCCAGCTTCTCAAACAGACACTTTGGCACAACACAAATGAAAGACATCAACATGGTATTATTTGCATAACGAGTGATTTATTTTAACGATGGATACAAAAAAGTGATTGACAAACGATAAAATAAATGGATTGTGTATGTAAAAAGGCAATTTAGAAAACAAGAGCGGCACCCTTGGTCTTCTTATCACCACCCAATTCGAAGTGCTTACATCTCTTGATGGCGAGTTGCATCTTGTACTTACAGGCTACATCAAAAAAAGATCCCATCAATACCAGAATACATCGCACGTAATGCTGTCTAGTTACTTACCAGTACACTCAAGACGGAGGACAATCTTCTTGGTAGTCTTGGCCTTCTTGTGGAAAACGGGCTTGGTTTGACCACCATAACCGGATTGCTTGCGGTCGTAACGTCTCTTACCTTGAGCGAAGAGAGAAGCCTTACCGGCCTTGTATTGAGTGACCTTGTGAGGAGTGTGCTTTCTGCACTTGGAACCCTTACAGTAGGTGTTACGGGTCTTGGGAATGTTGACCTAATGAGACATTGATACGGTTAATACAACCAGATCTCGTTGAAAATTGCATCCAATCCCCAACAGAAAAATCCATCCATCCACTAGATGATCTATATCCATCTCTCCCTCAATAGCAATCCACTCATTGTATCGATCCATCTATCTATCTAGTCCGTCTTTCCCAACATCGCCGTGTATAGTGATTTTTAGATGCTACATACCATTGCGAAAGGAGAGAGGGGGTACTACATGGTTTACACGATTTCCGAGTATTATTAAACCTCAAAAAACATCGTCTGGGCTGCCCCGAGTGATCCATTTGTTTAAACTCAATTTTTTTCGCAACCAAAATCAACCAGCATCCTCCGGATGGGGGATTGGATTGAACCTGACAATCTCACAGAGCTGCCTGTTAGTAATGGAATGGCCACAAAAAAGAGAGTAGCATCACTGAAATACATGATTTCATTCAACGTTTGAAATGTTTACAAATGAAAATTCAGGATCAATGTTGATTGATGCGTATACTGCTGTATCGTTGCACCTTCTTTTTACTAACAATTCAAATGTTCCGTGGTGTGCCTTCTATCTCTCTTTTGTGAGCATCCCAAGTGTTTAGCCATCATTTGTAACTGAAATCTCAATTTGACCAGATGTATGAATAGCTATACACATCCAAGTCCATATCAAGGCTGGTATCAATGACACTGATAATCTTGTTTTAAGAGAGTTGATCGCGAATGCTATACATATACATGTCAAGCCTAAGTTCCAAGGCTATTTATGCCTTGTAATTTGTCTGTACAGTACCCTAACATTGCCAATCCAAAGGCTTTATCTACCTGTTCTAGCCATGCGTGTATTCTAATAGAAGAACCGCTCAGTGATAAGCAATTGTCAGAGGTATGAATCTAGGTTATTGAAATGTAAAAGACAAGAATGTGTAGTAGGCAATGTAAGACTTTATTGATTATTAAGTTGTTTATGAATTTATATGAGAATCAATGATAGTGTATAAGAGTTTGTATAGATTTGTATGTAGTATGATAGACATCTTGAATAGAGTCCGTTTTGATTTGTATGGATAGGAGACCGCATTGATAGAGACATTCTTGCAAGGTCTTGATATAGAGTAGAGACAGTAGATATGGCATAGCTTGGCCTTGTATGTAGTAGTCAGTTTTGATATTGTATTGAGCCGCAGGCAGCAGAGATATAAGAGTATGGCTTGCTTTTGTATAGATGTGGAGGCGGCATTGTGTAGTAGAGTAGTCTTGACATTGCAGTATGTAGGCAGCAGAATGAGCAGCTTGGCTTGATTTTGATAGTTTTGATTATTGGAGCAGATAAGACTAGATGAAGAAGAGATGAGTACACAAGTGAGGCAATCATGACTATGTAACAAACCAATTGGGCAGTGAGATTTGAGCATTGATAAGAGAAACCAACACTATGTATAAAGGTACCAAGGTGCAAACTTGCCTTTACTCAATCACGAGGTCATTGACACCCTCTGTGTAAGTCCACCTCCGGATCATAGGGCGTTAACACCCTACTCTCGTCGGCAATAAAGCTTGTGATCATCCCGTAGCATGACCAATGGACGTACCCTACAGCCTACTCGTGAGAGTTAAAGCGGTGATCCTACTCAGTCCCTACAAAAGTAGTTTTTCGGCACTAAATGTAAAGAAGAGAGGGTTACTCAACATGGCTCATACGTTCAAAAAGATGGCAACTTACTCGCACAGTCCACCAAGGTCTGCGTGTATCAGAGATAGTGTGGCCTAGTGTTTCGCATGGACCAGGAGACGTAAAGAGGACCATGGAATTGAGAAGACATTGCTTGTAGTAGTAAGAGAACCCAGTAGATTGCTTGATTCAGATGTAGAGAGAGAGAGCCCAAGAGTCTTGTAGAGAGATGAGATGAAGATGATGAGGGAAACGCTGTTCAAAAGGAACCTCTATTTATACATTTTCTTATCGTTTTTCGCGTGATTCTAGCCTCATTACCATATTCAAATGTGTTTTCTTTACTTTTCTCCACAATGTTCTACTTTGAGAACACGAGAATAGCACCATTTTGACGTTTGACACTTGCTCTATTCGATCCGCTTCATCCGATGCTTTTCTCTGTTCTCTTTCTCAAGTTATGTCCATTTTACTATTACAAAAAGTCCTTTTATCACATTCACATGAAACGAGTTCCCCCATCTCTTTCCTAGATGTAATTAACAGACAAAATCTCATAGGCTCACTCACATCAAAAAGTAAACAAAAAATGTCATTTGACTCTTGATTAGGTAATTTCTCTCAATCATAATATACCTCTCCTTACTTCTCTCTCGCTCTGTCTTTCGCCCTCGGAAATCATACCACTCTAGATCCATCTCTTTTGTTGGTTTCATCATCTACTATCATATGTTTATCTAATCAAGCGATATGGGATGATAAGGCTGGCCAACTTATTGTTTACATCATGTTGCTGCGCCAAAAATCGTGCTCGCTAGTAATGATACCAATCAAGTGCTTACACTATCATACTCTACTGTCACTTGTAGGTACATTTGAATAATCAATTGATTAGTCGTATACATTGTATCCACAAATTGCTTGTAACTGCATTCATTTCGTATGTAGATAATACATTTCATAGCATGCTTTTAGGAATTGCCCGCTTTTGGAAGGTTCTCGGATCATGCAAAATCAAAACAATTCATTTAGAGGGGAAATTGAACTGAACCTTGTTTTTACATGTGAAAAAGTAAACAGAACGACATGAATTAAAGAGAGATAGGCAGGTGAATGGTTGATTTGTGGCCAGAAGGATGATATTTTATCATAAAGCATGTACATTATTAGAAAGCAAATTTCTCGAGGAATCCAATGGTGCCGTTTGCATGGTTCAAAGTAAAGTGTACATCACGAAATCTATCAAACGAAGGCTGTGAAATTTTTAAAAGAGGGCAGATTCGGAATTGGCGGACGCAGCAGCCTTTTGTTTACATGCTATTTTGTTGGTTTGGATTAAATCACTTCCCTTCTATGGCACAAACCTGTTTGCCAACTGCTCGCGGCGGTGGTAGTACTGAAAAGTGGCATATATCTAACTATGTACTTTGGTTAGTGATTTGCTCGATAGTAAACGACTATTCTACATGGGATGTGTTGTTGATTTCACGATGCATGATTAAATTGGCTTTTACATGAAATGTATCCACCCTGACAGCCCTTCGTCGCTCTAGCATATGATGACTCAACATGGTCAATCTTCAAGCAGTACTAGCTGATTATGCATTCCACTGTTGCATTATGAAAGGGTATATTTATTGGCATTAGGCTCTCCATTGAGCTCACAGATTATTATAGAGACTTTGCCCCCAAATTTATTTAAAATACATAGCTATATTACTTACATAATAGTCAGATCTAGTAGTAGAGAGAGGTGGTTTATCACCACCTTCAGCAAGAACAGTTGTAAGAGCCGGTATTGTCATTGTTCTACGCCTGGATCAAGTAAACGAGCATGATTACAGAAAGCCTAGCATTGATACGCAGCTTGAAGCTAACCTGAGTAATTGAAGGTTGATGCTGTCAATGAGAAGCACGTTTAACGTTTGGAAATTTGAACAAGGTGAGCAATTTTGCATCGTGCGGATTATAGGCTAAATCGCCTTTTGTACAGCCAATTTATAGCGAATGAATCTGTTGAGCTAAAAAATGAGCCAGATAATAGCTCGCCTAAACAATAGTGCTCATTACCTCTTGATATCCCTCTTATTAGCCTCACTTGCTAACAAACATTGATTGCTTTCAAACTATACTAGGCATTGCTGACCTTGGCAGCCGCCTCCCTGCTAAAAATCGATTTAATCGCCGCTCGACATTCTGTCCCACTTTTGTTGATTTGGAGACTTTTTGGACATCGATCAACACATTTTGCATTGCTTGACTATATAAAATGTAATCACAATTCCATGCTTCCTAATGCATTATAAAAGCGTCTTTTGAGACGCATCTAATGGTACCACCAAAAGTAAATATTCAGTTTGAGCATATTGAGAAAATCGCATAAATACGAAATAAGGTTTTCGGCGGAAATGTTGAGATTTTACATATAAAGGTCTCACAAACAAAGTTTCAGCAGTTGCTCTATGTCGAAAGCAACCATTTGATTTAATATGTACCTTAGTAGAAGTCGTCGTTTTCATGCTCAAAAACGCGATCATTTGATTTTCGACAAAAACCATGAGGGGTACCTCATGCTTTTTCGTCAAATTTTGATCAACCCAAAAAAGTCGGGCAAAGGTATCAGAAAGTAACTGCTGGATAAGAGCAATTGTTTGGTGCTAATCTGGCAGTCTAAAACGGCTTCTGGCACAAGAAATTACTGCTCGAATGCATCCAGATTATGCTGTATTTTATACACTTTTGAGTGATGAGAGATGATTCAAGTATGTTGTCTTCCCGCATATGAGTTATTCTCAATGAGGCAGACAAGGAGCATTGTAGGAAAGTCAATTTCGACGTTTCAGTGCGTTCACAAACAGTTTTTGCATAATTGAAAAGGTCCAAAAATTGGAAAATTTTCTACATGGAGGCATAGATGATGGCGCTATAAGTCGAGGCCTGATCGAAGCAAAGCGCACGCAGGCTAGTATTATAATGATCATTTTGATGGTTCTCGTTTACACTAGCTACTATGATATACAAGAACACAATCCCATCCGTAAGTGATTTAGACTTAAATCCATCATAAATAGCATATGAGAGCCCCCTTTTGAGAGAATTTTGACAGCTACACCACGCGCTCTAAGAAGACAAAGGGGGGCATTCAGCTTGCACATATTACTAATGATTTACTGGTATATAAAGGAGATGTCGTGAATCTGCCTTCAAAACACTCAAGGTTACATCAGCAAGCATTCTATCTCGCAGCTGATTTGGGTGATACTATACAAATCTGTCAGTTTATCCCTAATATTCGGAATGTCATGGGACTAAACTCATTTCCTGCAACTTATCGATCAAGTAGCAGCTGGATCACGCCGTCTTATGCTTTGCTTTAATCTATGAAAGATATTTGACGGCACACCACACATAAGGATAGTAGGACTTTCACAGCCATGTGCTACTGTGTAGTTTAGTAATCTCTAGAGTAGTAACAGAGTTTATCCTCTCATTCGTTCATCATCATGATCAATATAAAACTCCTTGACGTTCTACAGCATAAGACTGAGTATATTAAAGACCAACCAAACACATGACTGAGAGATTTGTCATTTGACATCTGTCATAGATGTGTACAAACTTCTCTATTGTTCTTTTTTGAGGCTGATTATCAGCCTTTTTCATTCTGATCCATGAAAACAATAGAACAAATGGAGTTGATAGAGTGTGGAGAAAGAAGCTCCTTGCTCCGATTCAACATCTGTAGTAGCACTGCATCCTCAAAGGGAGCGACCGAGATCCGTCATCTTTGAAGCTTTTTTGAACCAAATGGAATTCTAGAGTGAGGAGCATACTTGGAAGGTTGCCCTAATACAGAATGATTAGTGTAGTTGCATTACTTTTATGCTCGGAAAACTGCTTTAAATTGGAACATTTCGACATTTGCAATTTCCCCTAGAGCAGCTGCCACTAAATTGCTATCTGGCAGGCGATCAAGATGTTGTCAACAAGGATTACTTGACGTGCTATCAACCCCATCAACTCACATTAGAAGAGTGATTTAGTCTCGAGTGATTTAAAATAGATATCAGAAATGATTGGGTCTATTGGTTATCTGTATATGCATATGTATTACCCAGAAAGGCTTCTCGTCCCCCAACTCATCACCCCTGAGGACGCCTATTGTAAAAGGTCATATGAGGGAAATTGAACATTGACATGCCATTGGCTCAAATTCGTCAAAATGATGCCATCATGATGATTGATGCACTACTAAGATTTGCGAAAGAGAAGAACACAATTGACGTGTGGATAGAAACGGATATATGGCTTATAAAAGGATATACTACCAAATTGAATTTTGAACGTAAAGGAACAGTAGCAAAAAAAGGTACATGCAATCTTGGCAAAAATGTCAAAAAAAAAAAGCCAAGAATTACCAAGATGCATATGGTAAACATTGGCTAAACAGATTATCAGCACTAGTCAAAATACTTTCTGCTTGTAACACTTTTGTTTAATTTATTTAAATGAATTACCACCGGTAAGATTATAATTCAGTTTCTCTCGGTGTATTAAGAATAACATGTATGGCAATTCAGATCATAAAGACATGCATAGTTTTTGTACTATCACATTGCCTGATTTGGTTCACATTTGAAGGTGCACGGCCAAGTCGACCTTTTTAGAAAAAACAGGTGGTATTTTTTATTAATCCATGTACGAATTGGTGTGTAAATTTGATTCAAAAACCATGACAAACTATTTCACCCCAAACAAGTATCCCATCCACTCAAATCATTACCGAGTATTACCCCTGAGTTTTTAAATTGATCTGATTTGACTGATTTGATCTGAAGAAAAAAGCCTTCTCGCATATTTACCGTATACATTGAATATTGAAAGATACTTGTCTCCTCCTATCTGATAAAGTCGCGTAGTAGTAGATAACTCGTCATTTGAAAGAAGTACATGTAATCTAACTTTTCTTACTGTATCTCCGTGAATGTCGCTTTCATCCCCCGTAAAATTTAACCTTTCCATCTAACTGTTTGTATTGCGCGGACTTACAGCGCGAGCGATTAATAGAATGTGGTGATGAAAATGAGGTAGTCGTTGTACGATAGGTGATGTGCAATATAGAAGTTTTAACGATGAATAAAGCAATTTTGTATTCCATGCTGTGTTCTTTACTATTTTTTCCGTTCTTTCGACTCGCAAGAACCAAAACTATATACCCTGTATAAATTTTATGTGTAGATAAGTGGATACACCATCGAACAAGCGAAAGAATATAGAAGAACAATATTATATTTAGATGTGCTTCCCAAAAATGGCATGTATAAGAAGGTGAACGGACACCTAATCTAATATGAAATCAACATGATAGAGACCAACTCCTCGAGATCGTCAACTAGTTGACAAATCGATGATTTGAACAGAGTTATACTAAATAAATGCGATGAAACGGGGGAGAAGGTTAACTGGAACTTGTGGGTAACACAATGAGTTAAAGGTGAAATAATTTACACATATAACAGAAGTTCGGAAAAAGGTAGGGGTCAACAAACAGATACTAGGTATGGGGGACAAGTATAACGTCTTTAGCAAAGGAAGTGAAGATCAGAAAACATACAACACTTGGCCGATTCCGATAACCTGCTAAGCGTATGGGGACTACCTGGAATAGTAAAGTAAAAATGAGGATTTGATTGTTGGTTTTTTTGGGGGGTATCACTGTGTGTATAGCCATACAACAAAAAGGTACGACAGTACAACAACAACAAACAGTGCATGCAAATATGTTGGCTGAAATCACCAGCTCGAAAAATGTATATGATTTGATGGCAAGTACTATAGAGCCATTTAGTAATGTACCTGGTAGATGTTGTTTTCTAGAAGAATCAATAGTGATCACACTAGGAACAGGTGGGATGAAACATAGCTTCATTTATCTATATTTATAAAAACCACAAAAATCCCCACTAAAATCACATTCGCCTGAAATGTATCTAGCGCAAAAATGTCAAATTGAGAATTACCCAATTTCTAATTAAGCAGTGCAAAAGAACCTCGATCGATCAAAATTTCTACGATTTGATCGGTTTACACGACAGCAAGTGCTTTGTATAAGTTTGAACATGTTTTTGTGTTTTATTTCATAAAAGAGTTTAGGATATGTATATAGAAAAAAAATCAAAGAAAAGCAAATAAATATTTATAATAGTGACAACAAGAGTGAGGGTTTTTGCGCTTATAAAAAAGTAATATGTACATTTGACAAAATGAACTTGCAATGTGTACGCATACTTACACATGAAGATGAGTGTTATATTCCAAACGTAACAAACATAGCATCTGTGAGAGTATATCTTGTGTATACGTACAAGTCATTTTAGAGATGGTGTTCTCATGACTCAGGACAAGTAGAAATCATGACCTTGATGACCGCCGCTTTGATGGCGCTGATGGGGCTGTTGTGGATGATTAAAGTGATGGTAGTTTATGTTTGCAGTGGGATAATTAGCGTAGACTAGAGACAATATTATTAGAGACTGCAGTGATGTATTTTTGGGAGATGTGTACTTACGACTTGTGGTAGTTGCGGCTGATGTAGTGGCTGTTGGTGTTTCAGATGGTATATAGTAGGGTGCAAGTAACATGGGATGAATATTATCAGCATATAAATCATACAACATGTTGGCATTGGATGACGATGAGGGAGATGTCATATCAAAGTAGTTGTGGGTATTATTAGGTTGGTTATTAGTAGTAGTGTTGGGTGGGTATGCTGTGAGTAAAGACGATTGTAAATGACCATCATCAATAGGTGACCAGGGGGAGTCGATCAGAGAGGCAGCAGGCGTATTTAACAGAGAAGCAGCACTGACAGGAGCAGTATACACTGGCAGCTGCTGAGCCATGCTACTCACAGGGATGGTGGTCGTTGTGCTGGGGACAGTGGCAGCGCTAGTAGTAGTGGCAGTAGCAGAGGCAGTAATAGGAGCAGCAGTAACAGGCAGTGTCTTTGTTTGCTTGACCATCTTCTTCTTCTTTTGTTGGTGACCTACAGGTGTGGCAATGACAACAGGATGATGCTTTTTGCTGCCTCGCATGGCCTCAGGGGTAGGTGGAGGAGATAGCTGTGGATCAGAGACAGCACTGGCTTTTCTTTTGCGAGGAATCTTTGCTTCCACTTCCTCTTCTTTGGCTATTAACGTAGATGTCTCGCTAGCGTTGTCGTCGGTATTGTCGGTGGTCTTCTTGGGAGATGGAGTTGTGGAGGAAACATCGGATTCGGCAGATGAGGTGTCCTGATCAGCCATTTGTTTCTTCAATTGATTGCTGGATGCTTCGGCTTGCTTTCTAAGTTTCTCGTTCTCTAAACGTAACTTTTGGATCTCTGAGGTGTATGTTGTCTCTCTCTTTAAACTGGAAGACACTGCGCAAATGTTTAGTCGTTGTACATCATCAAGGCTCATGATGATGTGTCTTACCAAATTCGAGAGATTTTGCTACAATCATCGTCTTGCTGGGTCGACGCACAGTCTGGAGTGATGGAAGGGCATGTGCAAGCTGTTGAAATTTGACATTGAGATGTTCGCGGCGTTGTCGTTCCAAGGCGTTATGAGCAGATCTTCTGTCATTGTGTGCAGATACGTCACTGTTTGTTTGGTGTAAAAGTGTGAGTTATTCATGCATAAATAATGATTTGATTGTTCTCTATCAAAGTACCTTTCATCTAATGTCATATTGGCAGAGAGAGTCATACCTGTTTGATGTGTTAAAATGGGTTAGCATACAAAATCACAAACCAAATGTTGTGTTTGATTTACCGAAAAATCCATTGTTTGGGTTTCTTAAGGATTGACCATTAGTGGTGATTCTGAACTTTTCCGAGGGCATGATGGTATACAGATCAAGGTAAAAGGGGTGAGGATATATAGAATAACGACAAGCTAAAAACAAGAGAAAAAACAAGAAAGAAAGTGGGGTAGATGTTATAAATTTTGCAATCTTTTTATATGTTTTTGATGGGGGGAGACTATGGATGTGGGGGGAGGAGAGGGGGAAGGGGGGGGGGAGATGAGGAGACAGGAGGGGGGGTCTTCTTTAAAGTTTATAATAACACACAGGAAATGAGGGGGGGGGGTCTTGATGAGCACGAAGAAGAAAGGAAATTACATTACATTGTAAGTACCCGATATAAAATATCTTGTAACACAACAGTTATTATAAAATCATGAAGAAATAATTAGTGATCAGCAAAAAGACGAACTTTTTCATTTCTTGATGCACTCTTATTTTTAGCATCTTGAAATCTTCCTTCCAAATTGTATTGATACGCCCGAATTTACCGTGGTATTCCTCAAATACTGGGTTTTTATACTATCACAATTGCTATTCCTGGAAGCAGGGCGAAAATATCGTATTTAGATTCACAGCTTGAAATTACATTGGTTTACTTTAACGCCACTGTTGTTGTATCTATATAAAAATACATGGCATCGCATCTGTATCCTAGCGATGATGGTCCATGCAATATTTTGTATTGTTTTGACTAGGATGTATTTGTATAAAAAATGTATGCATTACTACCATGTTACTACAAGCATGCATGACATGTAGAGTATACCAAACGTAGTAGCCATGGCAACAGCAACAACAACAACACACGTCTAATGTAATGTATCTCTTTATCAACTAATTTTACATGGCAATCCTGCATTTTATTTTATTAATTTGTATATTAATGGAAGAAAAAGAACGAGCGCTCTACATTTTCATCGTTTTATATATATGAATTTTGCAGCGATCGATCTCTTTTTCCATCATTTGCCTGTGGAGGAGAATAGAACAATGAAATAGCGTTAAACTTTTTCTTGTGTACCCACAAGCTAGCAGAATGACAAAATTTAGGCAAAATTAAGCGTGAATTATAATCGTTTTTAGGTATCAAAATGTAATCATAGAGTGCACATCATGAGGTGTTTTAAGGAGGCAGGAAGCCTATGAAATCAGACAGGGGGGGAGAGAGTCGAGGTTCAGTAGTGGGATGTTTATGATGCCTCTTTTGTTTGCCTTATATTCATTATCACAACATCCAGCCTCTTTTCATCATCTTGAGATAACTGCAACATACATTCTTTGTATGCGACATGAAAGGAGATACGATGATTGTACTCGTACATACCCCCAAATTCACCTACATTTAATGACAGATCTCTCTTGCTAGTAACACATTGCGCAACCCATGCATCTCGCTGTCGTTATACAAACATTATATTCAACGATTCGTAATAGTATAAAAAGAACAAGGCATTGTGCGTATGATATGCTTTAAAACCTTGATTTAACTACATGAAACCAATAGCGAAAAGCCAATATATAAATACATAAACTATCTCATCTCGACCAAGCTGTTCGTGTGAATAAACCGTACGTTTTACCCCTTTTTTAATTCTTATTAAATTACACAAAATGCCTCTTTTTGGTTAAAAATCTAGGTGCGCGGACGCAGTGGTTGATTTTTTTTATTCATCAGGAAAGCCTCCAAATCCTAGATTGGTACCAACCATCTCTCTTTCCCAGAATTGTAACATGTATTGATCCACATGTCCCACGTTCAGTTGCATATCGTCGTCATCGTCATCATCATCAGCATCATCGTCTTGGCCTTCTACTTCTTCTTGCTGCACTGGCGCTGATGTCGGTAGATCTGATGGGGCTGCTTCTTCCATGACAACATCCTGGCCCTCTTCGTCGTCGTCGTCTTCTTCCTCGGCTTCAGCCTCAGTCTCGTTGCAGACACTGGCTTGTCTTGTGGGCGTAGCACTTGGCGTGGGTGTGAATGGCGATGCTGGTGCAGATGGAGTGTCACTCATCATTTGACGATTCTCATCAAACTCGTTCTCATCCATGTTAAGTTCCTTTCGAGCAGCAATAGCGGCAGCGGCATCTGACTCGTCTTCTGCTTGCAACAAAGCTTGTTCGTAATCAATTGCCTTGGTGCTACTACTGCTTTGAATAGCAGATCCAGAGCCAACCACCTCTGGCAAATCCTTCCACCACTCGTTCTTGTTAAAGTAGTCATCGGTAAAATCGCCCTCTTGAATAATCACATTATCCAGCATTCTAGCACACAACAAGGAAAGTCAGTAAAGAACGATGCTACGCTTATACAGTTACGGCTTTACCTCTTTTGATTTGCCTTTTTAAAGATGTTTTCTTCAATCGTAAACTCAGTGACGAATCGATAAATATGGACATCTCTTGTTTGGCCGATGCGATGTGCTCTGTCTTGACACTGCTTGTCCATGGAAGGGTTCCAGTCCGAGTCGTAAAAGATGACTGTATCGGCACCTGTCAAATTGATACCGAGACCACCACTACGCGTCGACAAGATGAAGCACATAATACGCTTGTCACTATTAAAGTGCTCTGTCATGACCTGACGCTGCTCTACCTTGGTAGCACCATCCAGACGCAAATAACGATAGCCATGCATATTCAAAAAGGTCTCCAAAACGTCCAAAACGCGTGTCATCTGTGTAAAGATTAATGCACGATGACCACCCGCTGCCAAGGTGCGCAAGAGTTGATCCAGCTTCTGCAGCTTACCACAGTCGTACTGCAACAAGCGCTTATCAGGAAACGCGATTGACAGCCGCGACTCGATGGGATGGAAAATGTCGTTCTCCACACTGGTGGCTGACCGCAATAGCTGCATCTGCGTGCTGTCAGAAGGCGGCTGCCATGGCTGGACGGTTCTCTTGTCGACATTCATAACCACCTTGGGCGTGACAAAGCCAAACTGCTCCAGTATGTGTGCATTGTTGTTGATTCGGTCCTTGTAGCTGGAAACAGCGTGATGCACTGCCTCGCACTGATCGAGATACTGTTTGGGATTATGCGAAAACATGTACTTGAGAGTGGGCGATAGCAGGGCAAGCAAGTTGGCATCGTACAGAGGCCGCTGTGCGCATCGAAAGTGATTGACATAGTGTATCATCTGCCATCGACTCGCAGCATGTATGTGCATCTGCATTTCTCGATACTTTGCATAACGCTTGAGGTCGTGGTAATGACTGGTGGATGTAACAGCACGCGACTCAGCGACGGAGATGCGCTTCTGGTGATGGGCAATTTCGGCCATGATGTGCTTGGTGGCTTCTAGACGCAGTGTGTCGTCGGCGACGGTCTGACTGAGCACCTTGTTCTGATTTGCATCAGTAATGACGAGATTCAGAAAGCCGAGATTTAGCTGGTCTCGTGCAGTCGTGAGTGGCAGGCGTCTGCGAATCAGCGTTTCCAAGCACTGGCCGTTGAACTGGACCTGATCCTCCATGGCAAAACTCGTCAGAATAGGACGCTCCTCAAACAGGTCAGGGTGGTTGCACACTTTGCGCAACTGCATCAGACAGTTGATGATGCTCAAAAAGTTGCCGCTGGCCAGCGTCTCCCTCGTCTTGCCACGGCCCATGAAATCATCGTACAGGTAGCGTTGACGCTTGGAGAGTCGGCAGTAAACGATGTGCTCGTGCTTCTCTGGCATCTGCTTCTCGACATCCGCCTTGAGACGACGTAATAAATAAGGGCGAAGCACAGTATGAAGCTTTTGAATAGCGGCGCGTGATTCCTCGTCCATCCCTGGCTGTTGCCCGTTGTTGTTCTCAATCATGCGATCGACCGGATGCGAGAACCATTCTTGAAATTCCTTGAGGTTGGCAAACCCGATAGGCATGTCCTGAGACACGCCATTGGGCATCAAAAAGTACAAGAGCGACCACAGCTCCATCAGGTTGTTCTGCAGCGGCGTGCCTGTCAGCAGCAGACGGCGCTTGGAGTTGAAGTTGAGCAGCACCTGCCAGCGTTGCGACCGGAAGTTCTTGATATGATGGGCCTCGTCAAGAATCAGATACTGCCACGCCTTGCGACGAAACATGTTTTGGTCTTGCAGCACCAGCTGGTACGACGTGATGCACACATGGAACGCGTTTTCCTTGGACCATCCCACTCGCTTCTCCTTGCGTTGCTTGGGCGAGCCGTAGTAAGTCATGATCTTGAACCCAGGCAGCCATTTCTTGAATTCCATCTCCCAGTTGAGGATCACACTGGTAGGTACAACGACCAAATGAGGCCCCCACACCTGCTTTTCGCAAGCTAAATACGCCAACAAGGCAATGGTCTGAATTGTTTTACCAAGACCCATTTCGTCAGCGAGGATGCCGTTGAGTCCATTATTGTACAGACTTGCAAGCCAGTCCAGACCCACATGCTGGTATTCACGCAAAGTGCCTCTCAAGAGGAACGGAATAGGCGTGTTAAAATTGCTGCTGTTGCTGTTGTTTGTCGTAGCTACTGCAGTTTCCGTAGATTGGGCTGCTTGTTTGTTGTCTGTTTCGTCATTGAGTTGCGCTAGTGTGGATTCTTCGTTTGGAGACGGTGATAAACGAAGACGCTTGGTAGCAGGCTCCTCGTCGATGGACATGCTGTCCGTTTCTGGCTCCAGTGAACGCTTGCCGGACCCCTCTTCTTGTTCCTCTTCCTCTTCATCGTCAGCGTCATTCCCAATACTGTAGTTGTACTTTTGGATCAACTGCTCCACGGTGAGGTTGGCGTCGTCATTCAGGGCGTTCAGCTCCTCGTCATCGTCTTCACTTTGACCATCATCTTCAATAGGAATGTCTTCTGCGTCTGACACGTTGGAGAATTCTGCGTCTTCTGCTGCTGCAACAGATGATGACATGTCGCTTTCCAAGTCCTCTTCCTCGTCAAGCTGAGTGGCGTCAGTCTCAGACTGTGTTTGCTCGTCCTGTCGCATTGCGTGGTACTTTGCCATCAGTTCTTCCACGGTCAAGTTTTGATCGTCCTCCAGCTCTTTTAATGCAGTCTCATCATCTTCGCTCTCTTCTGGATCCTCTTCAATCATGTGGTCTTTTTCTTCTTCTTCGTCTGCTTGGTCATCCTGCCACATGGCATCGTCGTCTGGCTCCGTGTGTGCTGCTGTCGGCTTTTGTTGCTGTCTCAATTCTTCGTTACGCACATTCAACATTTGCTCGGAATGCTCCAAGATCAGTTCCAAATGACGACGGCCTTCTTCCGCCTGTTGCTCTTTCAGCACTTCCTTTAACCTTGCTTCGCATACACGCTCCACGACCTTCCACTTCTTCTTCACTTGGTTCGATGTCCATTTGGCCAGTCTGACAATACGCTTCTTCTCCTCCTTTTGAATGCGCTCATCGTGCGTGCGAATGTTGTCCCAGTAGCGTTCAATGGCCTTGGCACAACGACGAGCAGCATTGCGCTTGTACCTGTGGTTCAGTTGGAAGTTGCGAGATACAGTAACCATGTCTGACAGCAGATTTTCGTGGTGTAGGGGTGGTGTGTGCTTGTGTGCATTGTGTTGCTGGGGCCGTCTGTTGGCGATTTCCTTGAGATCGGGCGTGGACAAGCCTCCTCTCGCTTTCAACGCATTGATCTTTCGACGCACCACGAGCTCCTTCTCTACCAGTGCTGCACATGCCTCGGGTGTAATATCCTCGTTTTCATCAATGGAGACGTATGAATTCATATAGTCATCCAGCGTGGCAAATTGTCGATTTTGACGGCGAAGACCAGTACCTGTGCTGATGGTATTGACAATGGGTGCTAAGGCTAGACTGCTGCTGGTGCTGCTGCCGATGCTGCCGGCGCTGGCGTGAGGTGCATTATGAGCATTGGGTATAGTGTGTATCGACTCATAAATAGCGCTTTGAAGCAGATCAATCAACGAAGGGTCTTGTGCAGAGGAAACAAAGGGCTCCTTTGATTTGGTCGATTTCCACAGGTCGTAATCCTCAACATACTAGGAACAGTCAGTAACTGCATTCCAGCGTCTGATACCATCTACCCGATTTACCTGGTTGTAGCGAACGTCGTTGATGAATGTCTTTGGGTTGTAGTCCAGCATGTTTTGAAACAGCTCCAAATGGTACAGCTCCTTGACAGATTTGTCGTGATTTTGCTGCAGTTTCTCCATTTGAGAAAGTCGTCGAGCTATCAAATCGTTCTTTTGCTGGTCAATGGATGTGGTGGGCTTTGGCATCAACTTGATCTTTGCATTCTTATACAGGGGCATTGCCGGCGCTCTTCTTACAGGTTCTGGGCGTTTTCGCTTTAGCCGTTGCTGCTGCTGCTGTTCGAGCTGCTTCATGAGCTGCGTGTTCTTTAGTTTTGGCTTGGGTCCTGGCTTTCCTCTTGGTTTTGCTTCCACTAATTTTGCTCTTGCGGCGGGTTTGGCTCTTGGCTTGGGCCCAGGCTTCGATCTAGCTGGTGGTGGTGGCGGCGGTGGTGGTGTGGAGGGCTTTGGACCAGGTTTGGCTCTAGGCTTTGGCCCTGGCTTTCCTCTTGGCTTTACTTGTGGAGATGGTATATTGGATGGCGATGAGGTGGATGTGGATGTGTCGCTGCTAGTCGTTTTGTTTCTTCTACGTCGACCTCCCTCTATAATGTTGCATTTGTTCAAATCGCCATCCGTATCAAACAGTGATGTGGATTGCTTGGTTTTCAGTTTCTCTTCAATGAGCTTTGCTCTTTTTGACAGCTTTGGAGACGCATCAGTCGCCACTGTCTTCGCGTTTTGCTCTGCTCTCGTCGTCTCTTCCTTGTCCACTGTCAATTCCAGTGAGTTTATACGTTGAGTGTTATTTATTTGCAGTCTTTTACCTTGATCCACCATGAATAGACGGTATGATTGATGCCAGTATTTTTTTTTTTTAAAAAAAAAGTGAAGAAAACAGGAAAGAAAAAAGACCGTTTGCAAAGTAAACCTCTAGCTTGGTTTAATACACAAACACAGGAAGCCCCCTTTTCAAACAACGCGTCGCTTGGTGATGCATCTGCAGGCTCCAACTGTCAAATGCGAGCCTCCTTTACGTTCCTCAGCAACAGACAGCGTTTCAATGTTTCAATTCAATGTGCTGCCTAGATGACTGAATAATGATATGAAGAGAATTTATTTCGATATTTTTTTGTTTCTTTTTAGGAATGAGATTAATAAAACTATAAGAATATGTAGAGGATAAGGTAATGAAGATGAAAGGATAAAGTGAGGAGATGGTTCAATTCACTGATTACCGTCAGACGTAAAATCGAAATTGAAGTTTGCAAAGTGGAGCCAGTCCGCTTGTTGGTTCATGTTGGGCGACGATGGAATATCTGAGGACAGGAAGTCATCGACAAATGATGGGTTGTTGTCAGAAAAGAGCAGAGATGGCACATCGTCATTGCACCAATCACTCGAGTTGAAATCACTGAAATCATTGTTCCAATCTTCAGTGTCAGCAATGATGGAGGAGGGCGGCAAGGTGGGCGAGTCGACTGTGTTGATCACTGTAGAAGCGCTGGTGCTCTCCACAGCGAGCTCATCAGAAAACAGGCTCATGAAGTTGTAATGGTTTTTGATGGCGGCTTGTTCGTCTTCTTGCTCTTGTTGCGCTGACTCTTGGAACGCCTTGAAGAGGTTTTTGCCTCTTTCTTGAGCGTGAGAGAGAGCTGACAAGGTGATGGTCTTGCCATTGTGGAGAACGTGCTGCTCTTCATCTTCGTCGGCTTCTTCATCATCATCGTCGTCATCATCTTCGTCTGCAGCATTTTGATGGTGTGGTTGTGCAGATGGCGCTGATTTGCTGTCGATCAATGGAGTCCAGCTGAGCGTGGTGGTCTCTGCTGCTGGCTTTGCTGTGGTGATGGGAAGGCTGCTTATGGCATCCGTGTTACATCTTGGGCAGCAATAATCATCTTCCTTTGTGACACCGCCTGAACATCTCAAATGAAGCCATTTGTTGCATTTGATGCACTCAATCATCGTGCCACTGTCATCAGCAGGCTTCTCACAGACACACTCAATGATGGCATTGCTTTCAAATTTGACAATGTTTTTGCATTTTTGCTTGTGGTAGATGTAGCCGTTGCGAGTCTTGTAGACCTTGTTGCAAGGCTCGCAGGTGAATTGGCGAGTTTTCTTGGCGGGCGGCTCGTTCTCTGTGGCATTCGCATCCTGCTGGAGCAGTCGCTTCTTGCTATTGTGTTGCTGCATATTTGGGAGTGGCGGTTTTCTAGGAGAGGCGTGTGGCGAGGCGAGTGGTTCGTGAGGATCGATGCGGCGGCTTAGTAGTTTTAATTCCTCAGAGGACATGCGATTGTGATGGTTGATGGCAGTGTTTGCAGGCAGGTGGTGAATGGCGCCAATGGTCTTGCCGCCCATGGTGGGTCGCTGGATGGTTCTCTCGGTTTTTTCGTTGCGGATGTTGGTGGTGAATGTCTGTGGAATGACCTTGATGGGCTGCTTTGACTGCGTGTAAGGATGGTGTACGGTTGGCTGGTCGTAAGGAGATGAAACAAACACATGGCTGTTCCAGTTCTCTTTGGATGCTTCCTTGGGCCTGCTAGGCTGAATGGACTTGAGCTTCGTGCCCTGCTGATGCGGCGATGTCTGTTGGTTATCAATCGGTGAAAAGACCATGCCATTCCTAAAAGCACTGCTTAATTTCATACAGCCAAAACACAATACATTCCCATCATTTACGTCTTTTGTGTGTTGAATACATTAGCTGAGGGCGCCAGACCTTGGCTAACAGCTCCAGACTTCATCTTGTATAGCTCTTAAATGAAGGGATGTGGAAGGGGAGAAGATAAAGAAAACAAAAAAGAAGAAAGAGGTGTAATCCTGGTGCGAAAAAGTTCCACTTGGAAGCTTGCCCATTGCTCACTGACTGTGAAAAAACAACACTATCCTACTGAAGTTTTTTTCCCTTGTGTCTAGAGTTATTTTTATCTGTGGTGATGGAATGGTTTCGAAAAGAACACTGGCACTGGAATCGCTGTGTAGAACGGCGACTGGCTGGGTCCCTTCATTTCCATAGTCTGCGTTCCTGTGAGGGTATGTATAAGCCCAAGGCATTATCATGTTTGGACGCAGTTGCACAAATCATGGTATGACTATAGCCCAAATCCTCATTAACGGCAGCAAAAAGAGGATTAGCATTGTTATCGAAAATTGGTGGCACATGCAATAGAATCTCCACTGGGACGCCATACGTCCGCAAAATTGACTACAGGCCGGTGGAACCATTCACGTTGCTGGGCGAATCATGAAAACATGACGCTGGATCATACACTCACTGCACGCTCGATCTGCCGAAAATACGACACTCTCCTTTTTGCAGTGTAAGTCTGTATCCTGGTGTTGAATCATAAAACAGGATTGATGACTTTTAATGTCTTGTCATACCCACGTTGAACAATAAGAAATCCGAAAATGTACAGGAGCTCTTTTCCGTCGTTGCAGACTGTTCATTTGGCCTTGATGCCCTTCTCTTTTACATTGAAGGAGGGTCGACGATATCTGCTATTTAGGATCATCTACGCCCGATATGCAGCATGGAAACAAACAAACACAATACAATGACAAATGTATGACACTATCATTTTGACACACCATCGGGCACCCCCTTGTGCAAATAAATTCGACTCTCCTCGAAATGACTACGCATTTTTTGCTTGATTTATCCCTTTGCGTATAGAAGATATGCGCCCTCAAGTGTCAAATCTATGCTCAAAAATGTAGAGCGAACCTGAATGAAATACTAGTATAGATGACTGCTCAGTGTACATTTGTAAAATGAAGCAATCTCAGGCATACATCAATGGTTGCAGTTGTATATGATATCATTGCCCAATAAATTGCATGTCTGAAACCAGATCATGATTTATTGGAATTCCTCTGATCCCTGAAGTGTACAAAGTGCATTACACACCAGTGGGTGCATTTTTTTAATGACAGATGAATTTAGCAAGAACGAATCTATGATTTGTTCCTGTAATCCACTGATACGATATAATAAAGTACCTCAAGAGCTCTCTGTGGAAACCTTTTTTTACAAAGCCAAATCATGACAAAGCACTATTTTGACGCTGTAGGTTCTTTGCAGCCATCAGGAAATGTACAAACATCTCACGTTAACACCCAATGGCAACCTTTATAAACATATGGTTGAGGTTCGTGCTGATGGGACTAAAGACCCCTCGTTTGGTAGTTTAGTGCCTCGACAATATAGCTATCGCCTCCTGATTACATATTCTTTATTGCATTTGCTTCAGTATAAATCAGCTTTTTTAAATCAAGATCCGGACATGGAGAGGAGAAATTTTAGTCGTTTGTGATACAGCATGAAACTATCTAGCATAGAATATACGTATAGCTCAAACTAGAAGACTTACTGGAGCGGAGCAAAACAAGCTACAGTGCCATATTATTGAAAGCATGACTCAGCAACGTGTCAAGTATCGATCGATATCAAGAGAGCAGCAAGCTATCAAGTTGCACTAAGATATTATTGCCAGCTTCAGTTGGTTTAGCACTTATACAGAGCATACTTACACTTTTGCATCAAATGAAGTTGCTATTCCCAAACACTAGTAGCTCTTTTGGACTCAAAGTAAGTACATACAGAATTGAAATGCACATTAAATGATACCACTGTTGTTTGTTGAAGATTACAAGTTCTATGTTCAGGCAATCCAGGTTTTCGTTTATTTTGAAGGGATTTAAAGGAAAACAGTTGAAACAGATGCAGTTATCTAC
The DNA here is from genome assembly GCA_010203745.1 of Mucor lusitanicus. Taxonomy (NCBI): domain Eukaryota; kingdom Fungi; phylum Mucoromycota; class Mucoromycetes; order Mucorales; family Mucoraceae; genus Mucor; species Mucor lusitanicus. Next base: position 1,868,386 of record JAAECE010000005.1, on the reverse strand, counting down.
CTCTAGTACTACTCACTGTGTGGGGCCAAGGTATAGCTATCGTTTGAGGCTTTCATCAAATCTGTAGGATCGGTTGCCTTGGATCTACAGCGCACAAAAGGTATTATTCTCTGCCAAATCGCCCAAATTCAACTCTCAATATCTTGTCTTCTAACCCCTTCTAGATGCTCGGAATAGTGCCAAATGATTGCTATCGATCACCATTTACATCCTAAACATTTATTTCTATTTTTTTTGGATCGATCCAAATCGTCGAAAACTCACGTTTTTTCATGAGGTACCCCTCATGGTTTTTGTTAAAAATTAGCTTACGATAGGGTCCACCCAAAGTATCTCTCCCAAGTACTGCTGAAGTTTGACTTTCCTGAGGCCTTTGTCAACTGCATCACCAACCTTTTCTTTGACAATTCCATCTATGTTAATGTGAATGGCTTCCTCACCAGCGCCATCTCCCAACGTCGAGGCATTCGGCAAGGGGATAGTATCTCGCCAGTTCTGTTCAACCTGGCCATTGAACCGTTCCTGCTCTCCATAGTCAACAACGAGAATCTCTCAGGATACAGCCTACAACATGTGAAGCTCCCGCATCAGATACACAACCCATGGATTACTCCTGCTCCCATCAAGGTTCTCGCGTACGCCGACGACGTCCTATCGTTCGTGCGATCGCAGACCGAACTGGTTGAGCTACAGGAACACCTCAGAGTGTACAACCAAGCCTCTAATGCCAAGATCAACTACAGCAAATCCGTTGCTTTTCCTCTACACGGCGGTGCCATGAAATCCAATGAGGGCTCACAGATCAAGCAATATGTCACCACACAGTTGCAAATGAAATGGTTCGACAGCCACTCTACGGGCTACATCAAGTACTTGGGTTACCCGATATGGTTTGCCAACCACCAACGGGAAGTCTTCACCTCCGAGCTACGTGGTACCATTAAGGCCATGACCGACATCTACAGGTCCAGGAACGTTTCTTTCTACGGCAAGGCCAACATCGCCAACACGCTTATCCTCTCCAAGCTGTGGCATGTTATCCGTGTGGTATCCATCCCTCAAGAGGATTTGAAGAAGATCACATCCACTATCTACTAATTTGTCATGTCCGGTCTGTTTCCACCGCTCAAAGGGACTTCATTCTTCTTACCTCGAGATCAAGGCGGCTTAGGCCTGATTGACATTGGAGCTCAACAAAAGGCGCTACAGTTCAGATACTTACGAGTCCTACTTGCTGACAACCGTGGTCCTCTGCCTGAATTTACCTATCAGTTGCTTACACATGCCCTTCGTCTCACAAATGATGCCGTCCATCATGCCCTGCCACTCCTGTTCCCTTCTGCTCGCTACAAGAATACGTTGAATGGCCTCCACCCATTCCTACCCATGTTCAATGCTTTGGATACATGCAGCCACCATCGAGATTGGGCCAGCCGTCCCACAGTCAGTACCCTCATGAGCCTTCCCCTCCTGGCGGTTTTCAACCACTTTGACGCTACCACAGACTTGGATTTCATGCACAAAGACTCAGTCAGGCGCAGTAGTGTCCGCGACTTCTTCACCTACGATCCTGTCCAACAGAACCTCCAATTTCGGCCTCGGTCCGAATGCCCAGCTCTAACCACCCAGACCAAAGTTCGACGTGCCCTAGCGAACAACCAGCTATCATTTTGCCACTTCGTGCACCACAACAACGATGGTGAGATGGACTTTCTGCCATTTGTGGACTCAATGGTATACCAGCAGCGTGCAATCTTCAAATTGCCGAACAGAGAGCTACGCTTTGTCATTCTTGACATGGCCAATCTCAATGTCGGTCGCCATTTCTGCAACCAATTGACGAAACAACAGTGGAATTCCTTTTACAAAAACACCATGCACTACTCCGCCCGCAATCTTTGGTATAGAATGATACACAAACAAAGCTCTAATCAACTGGCTATGGCCCAACGAAATCTCAAACATGCTGCATCCGACCGCTGTACCCTCTGCAATGAAATAGAAGATGCTCCTCACCTGCTCATCAAGTGCGTCCATAAACTAGATGTCTGGGACTCCTCCTTCAAAGAGTTCCTCAGCTATCCCAAATCAGCAGACCCACAACAGATCTACAGCTCAATTATGCGTTTCAAACTGAATCAATACTATCTTTATCACCATGACCTGCACATCACCATCTATGACTTCTTCGCCACAATTATGCGCACTATCTGGCGACATCACTACCGCCAATTCTATGATCTTATTCCCTTTGATGCCATCCGAGCCTGTCGCCACATCCGCACAGAACTGCTAAGATTGTCCAGTCTTAGGTCCCTTTCTCATTAGTTTATTACCAAGATTAACATGGCAAGTCACTTTGATGCCATACACTTGTCCATTACTTTGATGCATTTGTTTTATTTCTAATTACTATTCTAATAAAACAATATCATCCAAAAAAAAAAGTTTTTGTTAAAAATCAAACGATCGCAATTTTAGAGGCGAAGACGACACTTTTTACTATGATATATATTAAATCAAAATGACCGCACGGATGTAGGGTAACCTGTGCAACTGCTATTTTGAACGTTGTATATGCTAAATCTCGACTTTTCCCGGAAAAACTGCTTTTTATATTTTCTCAAAATTCTTTATCTTTTCATTCTAAAAGTACTTTAAAATTGACACCATTAAATGCGCCTTCAAATTCTCCCCTTAAGTTTATTAGAAAGTAGTATACGCTGAGCGCACTTTCTATAGCTAATTTTAACAAAAATGTTTACAAATGTCAAATTATATCGATTTTGATTCAAAAAAATCATCACAAAAAAATCATTTGGGTACAGTCACCGCAGTGCAAAATGTTCAGTGTACACGTCACTCAAATTCTGTGTGCTCAGCTTATTGGCTGCAGCCACCCTCAGCAACGCACTTTTTTTTTTTTTCAGGCTCCCTTTCCACCCTGTTTTTGCACTGCACTTTTTCTATTAAACCATATACTTTTTATTACTTTTGATTGAATACAACACCACTTTCGCCAAAAGAAGCATACTTTTGCAACCACCAGTAACCAAGACGACATCTTTCAAGTTTGTTACAGTAAGTATCAGCCGATAGGGGCCACTTTTCGCGGTACAACATACAGTAATACTAATTATACAGTTTATTTCAGACCAGTTCGTTGCAATATACTTATTCATTGTGTTTGGTCAAAAGAAGCATACCTTTGCAACCACCAGTACTCAAGACGACATCTTTCAAGTTTGTTACAGTAGGTATCAGCCGATAGGGGCCACTTTTCGCGGTACAATATACAGTAATACTAATTATACAGTTTATTTCAGACCAGTTTGTTGCAATATATTTATTCATTGTGTTTGGTTTGTATTTGGTTTGTATATTCCCCTTTTTTGGTTGCCGTGGATTGGGTTGTCATGGCTTTGGGTGTTGTGGGTTTGGTTGTCATGAATTACATTCATTCAACCTTTTACTATTTTCTTTCTCGTGATACTGCGCATTCGTTTGTTTGCTTTATTGCGATTTATTCTTTCCCCCTTTTCTGCACGCGACTATTTTTCTGTTGCTGTGCCATAGTGCTATGGTGTATCTTTTGATGCATTGTATCGCTGGCAGTGCTGCTCTATTCTGGAGTAACCTTGCATTCTTTTTGTTCTTCTTCAAGTATTACATCTTCTGTAATACCGGTTGTATTAGTGCTCGTGCTTCGTATGAGGCAACCACGGTAGTTTTTTTCAGTACTTTTTTCTTTCTTGTACTCATCATTTTGATGATACACATTGCATGTTACATTTTTGTATGTAGCTGTGCTGCGATGTTTCTGTTGTTCTTTATCACATTCTAGTGATGGCCTCTTGTTACTTTCCCTTCCTTTTTATGGTTCTTTGAGCCATAACCCTCTTTTTTGGTTGTATGGATAGGCTTATCGTTGAAGCACAACTACACTTTTTGATTCAGAGGCTGGGGGGTAGATAGGCTGCCCTCGCTTGATTGGTATCACTTACTTGGTGCTAATTGAGAGTCTCAAGCGTTTGCACTATAAGCTGGGGTGTGTAGTAAGGCATATTCTGGCATTTTAGGGGATTTTGATGATAAAATTGCTAAATTACTGTATTTGGCAATGTTTAAAAGTCCGCATAACCAAAAAACATAGGGAAACCCTCGCAATTTTTTTCCAGGATTTGTGGTGTATGTAGTTCTTTTAGAGCAATTTGATTGGCTGGAATTTGGAGACAGCTCAGAGAAATAAAGCATTCGTATTTAAACTAAAAATGTAATTGAAATGAGAAAAGCAAGACTAAACATTCAAAATGCATGGTACAAATGGCTTAAAGTAACTACACACAATACCACCATAAGTAGTAGACATGATCAAATACATTCACTATTCTGGAAGAAAGAATTCTGAATAAATCTAAGCCTGTTCATAACATCCACAAGTACAATTTTGCATTATATTGGTATCAAATCAATCAAAGTCTTCAAATGTCAATCATCTGGCTTATGAGATAAACATATACCTATACCAGAATTTGCGAGGAACACAATTGTGTGGTGAGAGTTTAGTCATCTGAACGCGTTACCGCTGATGGATGAACGATTATCAAAGTAATTCAATTTTGTGCACTAGTCTTGGCAAGATTTATGAGGAAGGCCGATGATTACAAGTATCTAGTGTTAACGGATTGACAGGTGGGGTGTTTGAAGACACTTTATTCAAAGCTGCATACTGTATCTTTGTGCTCGTCACTATATCCTGCTTGTATGCAGGTGTTTTCAGCATGCAGGATCAGGTCATCATGCGAAACCCATTTGCAAAAGGTTGCTGTTTGTAGAGTATTGAAGTTGACAGGTACTTATGCTAAATTTTGTGGGGAACACGATGAGGTAGTTGAATTTTGGACTGAATGAGCCTTATTCAAGTCAATCACCTGAAGGATGCTCTACACCCAAAGCTGCAGAAAGCTGTGATTGTAAACAGAGCCACGACATTGGCGGAAGGTATCCATATAGCAATTGAAATCGAAAGAGCATACTGGAAAGCAGGAAAAAAACTGTACGATGACTTTAGTCCAGTTCATCAGCCAAGTTATCAGCTATCCATGCCGGTTGCCCAGGAGCAAAACTATCAGCAGCCTAAGGATTTCAAGAAGAACTACAGGGGTAACTACAAGGGCAACGACAAGACTAGGAAGAAGGAGACAAGAAATGCTTTCATTGCAAGAAGGTCGGCCATATTCAAAAAGACTGTTGGAAACGCAAGGAAGAAAAGCAGAATGTGCAGCAGCTGGCAACTCAAGAGGACTCGGATAGTGAGGAAGATGTGAATATTTTTGCTCATACCATGCATAACAACAACAACCAGGAGCTCAATCAGGATGTTAAGAGAGGCAGCAGATTCAACAACATGACAATTCAACAAGAAAATCAACAGGAGCAGTGGGAAGTGTTAGTCGACACAGGATCAACTATCATCAGTACAATCTCCAAGGAAACGGTTCAGGCTCTATCTAGGTCTACAACAGTTTGCGTGCAAACCCAAGGTAATCTGCTATGGCAATACCAGTACGCAAGTAGCAAGCTCCAAGGCTATTATGGAATTCAAGTTCAACAAGAGTGAATATGATAGCAAGGCTTTCCTTTTGGTAGTACCTCAACAAAATGAGAAGATTATTTTGGGCATGAATTGAATGGAAAAGGAAGACATTATCCTACAACCCAAAACAAGAACCGTAACAAAGGCTATAATCCAGAAGATGAACACTACTGATCTCTTTATAGACCAAGTACTAGCCAAATATCCCAAGCTCACTGAAATCTCGGAAAAGCAAAATCTGACTACGGCTCCCTATGAACATGTTATTGACACTGGTGATTCTCTTCCTATCGTCACTAGGGACTTTAGGCGCTCCGCGGCAGAGAACGAAACTATTGCAAAGGAAGTGAACAAGATGTTGGCAAAGAATGGTGTCATACTGTAGTACCTAGTAACAGGGAGTGGTGCTCTCCTGTTATATTGATTCGCAAGCCCGATAATTCTTTTCGCTTCTGTGTGGACTACAGGAATTTGAACCGGGTAACATTGAAAGACAAATATCCTTTACCACTGATTCCAGATCTACTAGAAAAGCTGCGTGGCTACAAGTATTTCTCGACTTGCAACTTGAAATCAAGTTTCTGGCAGTTACCTCTAGCTGCGACCTCGGCCACCAAGACAGCTTTCCAAAATAATGGCTCATTGTACCACTTCACATCTATGCCTTACTACGGATGTGTAAATGGTTCCGTATCGTTCGCTAGACTCATGGCTGCTATGGTTCTCAAGGACATGGATAGGTGCCTGAACTTTTGCGATGATACGATTATCTTCAACCATACATTAGAACAGCACAAAGAGGATGTAGATCGCGTTTTGGAACGACTGAACAGTTACAACCTGAAGATTAACCGCGATAAGTGCCAGTGGTTCCAGAAGGAAGTCAAATTTCTAGGTTTTTTGGTCAATGGCGAAGGAATCCACTCTAATCCGAAGAAGATCAAGGTTGTCAAGGAATGAAAGGCTCCGACAAGCAAGAAGGCGTTGTTGCGATTATTAGGTTTTGCAGTCTTCTATCACAAGTTTATTGACTCTTTATCTAGCATGGCCAAATCTTTGTATGCTTTACTGAAGAAAAACGTGGACTGCCAATGGATAACCCAGGCACAAGAAGCGTTTGACAACATCAAGCAGCAGGTGTTGATAAACTTACCCACTCTGGCGTATCCGGACCCCAGCTTACCGTATGATCTCCATTGCGATGGCTCAGATACAGGCTTTGGCGCATGTCTTGTGCAGAACGGCAGATCAATAGCATTTGCTAGTAAGACTCTGACATCATCGGCAGAACAGAACTACAGCACCGCGGAGAAAGAGTGTTTGGCAATTGTATGGGCTCTACAGCACTTTCACCCATGTATTAACAGGGCATCACTCAACATCTATACGGATCATATGGCGCTCAGGCCCATTCTCTCTGCCAAGGCACCTCGGGGTAGAATTGCCAGGTGGATAGTAGCATTACAGAAATATCAGCCATATACCATCATTCACAAACAAGGCATTCACAATACTGACGCGGATGCTCTTAGCAGGTTGACCCAGAACATTCAAGTAACGAATGATATCTCTGCGGCTGATTTCAAAGAATACCAAAGGTCAGACCCTCGGATTAGGCTCATCTTACAGCAAGGATTGCACCCGCCATTCGTTTGGAACAATGAGATCTTATGCCATTCTGACAAGAAAGGGGAAGTGGTACCAGTGATCCCGAATATTTTGGTGGAAATGGTCTGGCTCCATACCCATAACAAGGCTACCGGAGAACACTTTGGTGTTGAGAAGACGATGGAAAAAGTCAAGACGGCGGGATGGTGGCCAAACCGCAAGGACGATGTACAAAATTGGGTTCAATGCTGCAGTGAATGCCAGCGATTCAAGGTGCAAAACGACAACACCCGTTCGCCAATGCGACCTATTACTCCACGATACGTCGGTGATACAGTATATAGGCATCGGATATTGCGATCTTACCAGAAAGCAAGCATGGAAACCGGTTCGGTTTAGTGATCATGGAGTACCTCTCCAAGTGGGCGGTAACGTGCGCACTTAAATCATTCGACAATAGCAACATAGCGCAAGTTCTCCTATACAAAGTAGTGCTGAAGTTGGGACTACCTACTCGGATCATCAGCGACAACGGTACGAATTACGTTTCTGAGGCTATGAGATTGGTGTGCAGGCGACTTGGTATATCACGTTCACTGACAAGCGTGGAGCACCCACAGACAGACGGACTCGTGGAAAGACTGAATCGCACAGTCAAGACCAGTTTGGCAACGGTAGTCGGTGAATACCCGAACACGTGGTGTGAATACCTTCCCTTTATTACGTTCGCCTATAACACCGCCCAACAAGCAAGCACTCGGTATTCTTCCTTTGAGGTGATGTACGGTCGGAAAGCAGTATTGCCACTGTTGCCAGGTGGTAAGCAAGAAGCCCCAAAGTCGTATGAAGATGCAAAAGCTTGGGCAGAGCAGTTAGCCAGCAAGATTCCCATGATACATGAAGAAGCACTCAAGAACATTGCCCGGGCTCAGGAACGACAAAAGAAGCAGTATGATAGGCAGGCTAAGGAACCGCATGTATTCCAAATTGGTGATCTCGTCGCTAGAAGAAACCATGCCAAGATGGGTGCATTCCCCAAAGAAAGATGGACAGGTCCGTGGATTGTCACAGCAAGAATGAATCAGGACGGCACTGCCTACAGGATCAAGCGCAACTTGCAAGACTCAGCCAGGTTTGAATCTGCCGTTAACATCGCTGATCTGCGCATCTGACACAGCAGATAGAGGAGGGAATGGTGTGATAGTCTAGTGCGACTATCTATATTTGGTAGCAACGATCTGGTGATTATAATCACGAATATATCGAAAGACGTTTTATCCATTTTATCGTATGAATTATTTAGCATGAATATCAACTAGTATAAATATCCCTGAAGAAGACATTGAATGAACAGCATCTTATATCTTAGCTATAAATACTGTGCGCAAACTAATCCCACCGATGATGGATAAAAATCGACAAAATCAATGATTTCTCAATAAATAACAATGCTATTGGCTTGAAATTTACGTCATTCAATAGCATAAAAAAAGAGCTTTAAAATGATAGGAAAAAGTTTTATTATTAATATGAGGGTTATTTAGAAATAAGCTTTCAAAGTCAAGTTTAAAATTTGTGGTTAAGTGCAAAAACCAGTTATCCGCGAATAGGACCCCCTTTTGCCTTGATAACCTTAGCAATTCGTCTCGGCATGCTATCTATATATCGAAGACACTGTTCCTTGTCAATTTCGTACCATTCAAACTCAATTCTCTCCTCCAATTCGACAGTGCTTGAGGGGTGCAAAGGATAGGCGTACAGCTTACGTTTGATCTGATACCATAGGTGCTCAATTGGGTTTAAGTCAGGACTCTGAGCTGGCCAATCCATGATTTTTTCTGTGGGGAAGCCGTTCCTGGTGAACCATCTTTTGGTGGGATTTGCAGTGTGCGGGGTAGCGTTGTCCTGCTGAAAGCGAATTATTTTACGATCCATGCCATAGTAATCAAGAGTGTCCACCAGAGATGTTTGCAGAATATCGATATATTCTTCCGAGTTGATGGTGCCTTCGGTAATGGTGGTACCATATCCAGGACCCTCCGCAGTTATGCAGCCCCAAAACATAACGCTACCACCAGCCCCTTGTACCTGAGGTTGGATTTCGTGAGGCCTTAAAGTTTCACTCCCATCCGACCAAAAGTAAGAGTTGCCGTCTGACCCCCACATATTGACTCTTGTTTCGTCAGAAAAGACCCATTGCCTCCACTGGTCAATAGTAAGATGCTTGTGTTTTTTCGCCCACTTGAGTCGAATAGCCCGATTTTTATTGCTAACGAAATTAGTTTTTACCTTCCTTTTAGCTTTGAAGCCTAAGCCTTTGATCATTTTGCGGATGCCTTGTAAGGTCATTTCGATTCCAATCGACCCCAAATAACGTTGCACAGTTCGAGGACCCTCTAATTCACCAGTACGTAACAATCTTGCAATATATCGTTTGGTTGGCTCACTGACCAATGGCTGTCTTCCGGCAGGACGTGCGTTGATGGGGATTGACATTTGCTTTCGTATGCGGGTAATAGTTGAGGAACCAACACCAGGAAGTCTAGACATAATCTCCGAATGACTAGCATTATGTTGCAAAAGGTTGATGATTAAAAGCTCGCGCTCCTTAGGGATAGGGGGAACCATAATGAAGTTTATAGGGGTGAAAAAGTAATGAAGAGAAAATGAGAAGAGAATGAAGAAAAGATTCACTTTTTATACTTTTCAACTTTGTTTCGGTAATTAAGAGTTTTCAACATTCTTGATGCCAAATTTCAGACGATTTCGATATCTTTCCGACATTCCACAAAGGAGAACGTAAACATTCCACCAAAACGGTTTACTTCTAAAATCGACTATTGTCTCTTTGATGCTCTATATCTTGGTGGGATATGTTTCAAACTTTACATGCTTAGTATCGTTCTAACCGTGAGACCCAACGCTTTTTAATGATAGTAAATATAAGCATATTAGTTGCGAAATGCATTAATAAATAAGCATTAAGCGTAATTTTACTCATCATCGGTGGGATTAGTTTGCGCACAGTAGTACCTTACAGATATTACACTCTTCTACCATGAGATCGGCGTTGTTATTTGCTGCAACTGAACTTTTTGAAACTGTCTTTAGCCAAGGATGAAGGGCCATATCTTCCTTCTCAAGCCAGTCCATTCCCAGGATGACTTCTTCACTCTGGCTGAGTACAGTCAGGAGATACGCACGGCTTGTTCCAACAATGGCGATAATCTTTCCTTCAAGTACTCTAATTGTATACTTGGAGAATAGATAGCAGCTTGATGTAACAAGCTAGTAGTAAGACCAGGACCGAACACCTTCATGGGCTTGTCACCTTGAGTATAGGCCTTCAATTCATCAAATACCACCAGGCTAGATTCACGTCCTTGTGCATGCGTATGGAGAAGTACCTGTTTCACCTTCTCCCAATCCTGCTTGATCGTAGGATCCAGATCAATAAACCAATCGAGAGAAGAATGCCCTTTGAAGACAGCGACAAGCTCCTCTGTCCTCTCCTTGCTGGCACAACCGAGATAGTCTGCTAGAATCTCAAGGCGTCCCAACCATTGTTGCGCTTCAAAAGGAGTACCTCTATCGAAAGTTATAAATCGATGTCTACGACATCTTTCAAGATAGATACAGTAGAATCCAGCTTCTTCTCATTTGCCTTTGCCTCAGTATGCTTAGTTACCACCTGCTGTTTGTCGCTCTTTTGCGCCTGAGCTTCCAACACAGCAATACAATTCTTCAGATACAGTGATTCAGCAGATTCTTGATGAGGACCTTCCTGCACCCGAACTTTACCTGAGGGATCCTTTATAACCGAGCTTGCGTTACAAGTACCAGATATCATATATTGATATGTAATCCAATGGAAGATTCAAATCCTGGCAGACGTCCAGAGTGGGCCAATGGAACTCATGAACTAAATCAATCATGTTGTTCTCCCGGACCAGCGTGAAGAATACTCGCCATAGTATTTCAGATGCCTTGTCTTCTACTTACTGGGCTTTACCAAGTTGTCATATTGCTCCACCCGAGAACGATCTTCCTCGTCGGCTAGTTGTTGTCGTTCCTGAATAATACCTCGAAGGTGGACCTGACCTTGAGGATTGATATGCTTCAGAATGTCCGTGATCATTTGAGCTTAGGACAACTTCGACTCCATACCATCGATAAGGGCTTGACGTTGTTCACCTGTACAGTACCGGACCAAACCTTCGTATTCAGCTTTAGCGTTCAGAAACATATCTCGAGCAGATTATTCTCCATTAAGCTGAGAGCTTTGATCAATGCCAGACATAGGGATCGATTGACCTCGAATGTCAGAGAGGTCAGGAATATATTCTTGCTTCAACTCATTACCCTCCTTGAAAAGATCCTTGAAGCTGTCCTTGCTACTTTGACTAGTAGCTTCACTACCGGGTTTCTTGTTGAAATTGTTATTTGCACCAGAATTATTCACCATAATATTAGCTTCTCCACCAATGTAATGTCTGAACTATGATATTTTTAGAATAGAGAATACTGTTTTATTGATTGCTAAATTGATCCTTGCTTATACTACTAATTTGATTTACTTAGTTATTATTGTTGATTATTAATGTCCAAATACCAATTGATACCAATAGGAAGACCTTGGAAGAAATCTCATTGTTATCCTCTATAGGATTGGTATTTTGACATTGTTGCTGCGCTGTTCCTAGCCGCTTTCATCCAGTTTCAGGTAAGGACCTACCATTGGGGCACCGACTGCGTCTTGACTCACTACATACAAGTAATATCAACCGTTTGAGGCTCTGATGATGCCTGTAGCATCGGTTGCAATAGATCCACAGCGCACAAAAGGTACTTTTCCCAGCCAAATCGTCCGAATTCAACTCTCAATATCTTGTTTTCTAAGCGGTTTCAAATGCTCGGAATAGTGCCAAATAATTGCTATCAATTACCATTTACATCCTAGACCTTCGTTTTTATTTTTTTTGGGATCGATCCAAATCGTCGAAAACTTACGTTTTTTCATGAGGTACCCCTCATGGTTTTTGTTAAAAATCAAACAATCGCAATTTTAGAGGCGAAAACGACACTTTTTACTATGATATATATTAAATCAAAATGACCGCACAGGTGTAGGGTAACCTGTGCAACTGCTATTTAGAACGTTGTATATCCTAAATTTCGACTTTTCTTAGAAAAACTGATTTTTATATTTTCTAGAAATTCTTTATCTTTTCATTCTGAAAGTACTTTAAAGTTGACACCATTGAATACGCCTTCAAATTCTCCCCTTAAGTTTATTAGAAAGCAGTATACGCTGAGCACACTTTCTATAGCTAATTTTAACAAAAATGTTTACAAATGTCAAATTATATCATTATTAATTCAAAAAAATCATCGCAAAAAAATCATTTGAGTACAGTCACCACAGTGCAAAATGTTCATTGTACACGTCATTCAGATTCCGTGTGCTCTGCGCTTCCACAGCCTATTGGCTGCAGTCACCCTCAACAACGCGTATTTTTTTTTTTTTTTTCAGGCTCCCTCTCTACACTGCTTTTGCACTGCACTTTTTCTATTAAACCATATACTTTTTATTACTATTGATTGAATGCAACACCACTTTTGCCGAAAGAAGCATGTCTTTGCATCCACCAGTACACAAGACGACATCTTTGAAGTTTGTTACAGTAAGTATTAGCCGATAAGAACCATTTTTCGCGTTACAATATGCGGTAATACTAATTACACAGACTATTTTAGGCCAGTTTTCTTCAATATATTGCTGTTTGTGTATGGTTTGTATTTGGTTTGTATATTCCCCTTCTTTGGTTGCCATGGATTACATTCATTTAACCCTTTCACTACTTTCTTTCTCGTAATACTGTGCATTTTTCTTTAGATTGCTCCATTGCGATTTATTCTTGCACCCTTTTTTTCTGCTGCACGCAACTATTTTTCTGTTGCTGTACCATAGTGCTATGGTGTATCTTTCGATGCATTGTATCGCTGGCAGTGCTGCTCTATTGTGGAGTAGTCTTGCATTCTATTTGTTCTTCAAGTATTACTTCTTCTGCAATACTGGTGGTATTGGTGTTGTTCTTGCTGCTTTGTATAAGGCAACTACGATACTTTTTTTTACTACTTTTTTCTTGCTTGTACTCGTCAGTTTGATGATACACATTGCATGTTACTTTTTGTATGTAACTGTACTGCGATGTTTCTGTTCTTCATCACATTCTAGTGATGCCCTCTTGTTACTTTTCCTACTTTTCATGGTTCTTTGATGAGCCATCATCCTACTTTTTCGTTGTGTGGATAAGCCTATCGTTGAAGCACAACTAGATTCGATTCAGAGGCTGGGGGTAGATAGGCTGCCCTCACTTGATTGGTATCACTTACTTGGTGCTAACTGAGAGTCTCAAGCGTTTGCATTATAAGCTGGGGTGTGTAGTAAGGCATATTCTGGCATTTTAGGGGATTTTGATGATAAAATTGCTAAATTACTGTATTTGGCAATATTTAAAAGTCCGTCTACCCAAAAAACATAGGGAAACCCTCGCAAAAATTTTCTAGGGTTAGCGGCGTTTAAACTAGCTTTTTAAGCGATTTTATTGGCTCAAATTTGGAGACAGCTCAGAGAAATAAAGCATTGATATTAAGACTAAAAATGTGATTATAATGAGAAAAGCAAGACTAAATATGCAAAATGCATGGTTCAAATGGCTTAAGGTAACTACACACGATACCACCATAGGTATCAGACAATATCAGTTACATTTACTACCCTAAATGAAAAGAGTTTTGAATAAATCAAACTCTGATTATAATAACATCTAAAGTACAATTTTGCGCTATATTGGTATCGAATCAATCAAATTCTTCAAATATCAATCATCTCGCTTATGAGATAAAGCTGCACCTATGCCAAATTTTGCGAGGAACACGATTGTGTGGTCATACTTTAGTCATCTGGACGCGTTGCCGTTGATGACAAGATTCATGAGGAAGGCGGATAATTACAAGTGTCTAGTGTTGACTGAATGACAGGTGGTGTATCGGAAAACACTTTATTCAGAGCTGCATACTGTATCTTTGTGCTCGACACTATATCCTGCTTGTATGCAGGATCAAACCATCATGCGATATCCTTGGCAAAAAATTGCTGCTAGAGTATTGAAATTGGCACATACCTATGGCAAATTGTGCGAGGACCACGATGATCTAGTTGGATTTCAGATTGGAAGAATCGCTGTTGATGGATAGATGATTTTGGAAATGAGGCAATTTTGAGAACTAATCTTTACAAGATCGATAAGTAGAGTTGTTAATTACAAGTTGCTGTGATGTTGTGTTGGTTCAAAATGCTTTGCCAAGTGAAAGGTAACTCTGGAATCCAATTTTGTGAGGTTTTTCATATGCAAAATTTGGATCAATAATGGTAGCAAGAAAAACAAGGGCGATGACTGAAAGTATTTCAGCTTTGCCGGCCTGTCTGATAGTGGCAATGATCATTGGGAAGCTATGAACAAATTGAGAGTATCAAATTGTCAGAGCCTTCGCTTAGCCCAAACATTTTCGATTAGTTCTTTGAGCATTTTGATATCTGATAACGCATGTTAGCCGGGCTCACCATTAAACTATATGCGGCCACAACTTTTTAATTGTGATTTACAACATTTCAACACAAAATTTCAACACAACATTTGACAAGGCCTTCAGGATTTATAAGCTCTTGTTTATTTGACAATATTAGCCAAAGGCCCACAACAATGCCAGTCGCCTGCACAAAGACTGGTTTCGCCAGAACGCAGCGTAAGTCAGGAAATCTTCCTAAGTGAGGAAAGGCTCGTATACTCTAATGCGCATGTTTTTTTTCGAAACCCCTCTCCCCCCCCCCCATGAGGGTGGTTTTTACTCTAAGCCAGAGGATCATTTGCTTGCACTGAATTGCATTGAAAAGGGGAAGTTTCCTGTACTATTTTAGTATGCTTAAAAGAGCCTATTTCTCGGTTCATAATCGGCATGGTTTAAACATTACTTATGCATGATGATAATAATAGTCAGGACACGAAATCCCAGATTCAGGGGACGAAATCTTGGCAACGGAATCAGAGATTGTTTGCAACTAAATTTACAAGGTATTAGTAGAAATGGCAAATTCGCACCACATGTGATTAAGAATACAGAAGAATAAATGCAGTCTAGTGTTTATTCAATTATCCATTTTAAAATACAAGACTTCAATTTAAATATGTATAGATGTGCAATTTCCAATGAGAAGAAACACGCTATAGAACATGTTCTATTACACCACCGCCCAAACACCAATCTTGATCCCAAACTACTACTTGCTGGCCACGTGCTATTGCACGTATCGGATTCATGAAACGAACACTGTATTGACCATCCGGTTGAAGTGACAAAATAGCCTTTTCAGGTGATTGTCTATACCTGATCTGAGCATCGACCACCATTTCTCCACTGCCTTCCGTCAAACCTTTTGGTGGATTCTGATGGATCCAGACCCAATCACGCGCAACACAGCCATTGTGAAAAAGAGAAGGGTGGTTTGAGCCAGCAACGCACACTAGTTTGTTTTCACTCATGATTTTCTGTGCCACAAACCATTTATCTGAACCATGACAGATACGGGATGCCTGACCTATAGTGTAACCAAAAAGACCTTGATGTTGGCCAATCAATTGGCCATTGTCCAAGTTCACAACAGGCCCAGGAGGCTGATCTATGTACTGTTCCAAAAAATCCGCAAATCGTCGACGCTGGCCAACAAAGCAAATGCCCATGCTCTCTTTTTTGGTAGCAATGTCGTGCAATCCCAGTTCTTTGGCTAGCTGCTTAACGGAGCTCTTGGACTCGATTTCTCCCAACGGAAAGATGGTGCGTCTCAATGCCTGCTCAGGCACGGTGGAGAGGTAGTAGGATTGGTCTTTGTTGCGCTCTCGTCCGCGCAGTAATCTGCCATCCACGGAGCGGCAGTAATGGCCTGTGGCAAACCACGCATCTTTTGGTATTCTATCCAATAACGCACCGAATTTGATGAAGCTGTTGCAAGCAATGTCTGGATTGGGCGTGAGTCCGCGAGCATAGTCGTCCAGTGTCTTTTCAAAGACGTCGTTCCAGTATTCCTTGACAAAGTCCACATGCTGGCACTCAATGTCCAAATGCCTGCATACCTTCTGGACATCCTCCCAGTCTTGCCTGCTTGTGCACACGCCATTCTCGTCTGAGGTGTCCCAGTTTCGCATGTAAATACCCCGGACGTTGTAGCCCTGCTTCTTTAGTAATGCAGCTGATACACTGGAATCGACTCCACCTGACATGGCCATAACGACGAGATCGCCTTTTCGAGGTGCGTGCTTGTGCTGGTGCTGGAGTGTCGTGAGACAGCGTCTGAATACAGAGGTGCATTTTAGCGAGCTCCACTTGGTTTGTGCGAGCATGATGTGTTGGAGGGAGAAGAAATGCAGATTGGGAAAAGAATTTTTCATTTTGACATGTCTGTGTCGCTTGTGATTGGTTTAGAGACGGAGCCAGGTACGACAGAACAAAAGCTACAGCAAAAGGGTCTCGATTGTTGTATTTATATGAGATCTCGGAAAAACAGTGATTTTTAATTTAAAAAAAGAAAAAGAATGTTTATTTCTTTTATATATCCCAATATCAACTGATATTTCCGCCCTGTGCTTGCTGTTATACACACCCGCAGCTTCAAACAGTTTGAAGGAGTCGAGAAATCAAAACAATCAGCGTCATTTTCCCTACATGTTGAAACTTTGGATGCTGCTGCTGCTGTCGAGTGATTGACAGGGCATTTTAATATCGCCATAAACAATCGCAAAAGAGTCTGTGACGCATCCCATCATCAGATGGATTTGCTTTGCTCCAGAGTTTCATCCTTGATTTAGTTTCAAAATCAAGGGGGGAGATGGAAAGAGAGCATTTGGGGGGAGAGAAAGAGGGGGGGGAAAGAGACAAACAAATGAAAAGGTATAAATTAAGCTCTTTTCCTCTTGCTCTTGCTCTTCCTCTTCTTCCCTGTACATACCATCCAAAATGACACTGCCACCACTGCAGATGCAGCAATTGATCACACCCGACAAATCAGTGCCTTCGTCGCCAACACTCTCTCGTGCTGTAGTCACACACACAAATGCAACCACTCGTCACCTCCATACAAACGACCCCACTGCAGTTGACTTTATTGAGCTGACAAAACTGCTCCAGCATGTTGTATCCAGCAAGAAGAAGGCCAGCTACCCGCAGCAGCCAAACTCGCCCACCTCGACCTCCACCTCGTCTTCGTCCTCCAGCTCGTCCATCTCGTCCAATTCCTCGGCGGCGGCTGCCGTCATTGCTCCCAGACCCTCCTTGATTCAGCATCATCGGCCGTCCTCGAGCCTGAATCCCAACACACCCGCACAGTTTGTGTTCAAAAAGCCCCTCTACAACCAGCACTATCATCAGACACACTTCCACCACAACTCGCCGCCGTCGCCGCCCAACACCATCACACCAACACACACGCACTCGCAATCCTCTTCACCGATGGTGGACCGCAAAGACTTATTTTTAGCTTGGTCTGATTTGAGAAGATTCTTTGTACAACAGCAGCAACCGCAGGCAGCAGAAGTTGACGAGCAGCCATTCGCCAATCAATTCAGACAAAACATCTCTAGCAGATATGGTCAATGGGGTAAGTGTCATCATGGATACATTTCCAACTTGATTGTGTGCATATAAAAAAAATGCCGCATTAAATGCCCTCACAGCATTTAGCAAGTTGCTCATATTTCGTCTCCTTGAACTCTGTAAATTAATTGCCTCATTTTCTCATAGGTCGCTATATTGGCAAAGGAGCTGGCGGTTCCGTGAGACTCATCAAGCAGCAGAACAAGACGTTTGCAGTCAAGCAATTCAGAAAGAGATTTGCCCATGAAACAGAGAAAGATTATGTCAAAAAAGTCACCGCTGAATTCTGCATTGGATCCACGCTCCATCATCCCAATGTCATTGAGACTCTCGACTTGATCCAGGAAGAGGAGAACTTTTACGAAATCATGGAATACGCCCCCAATGACATGTTCAACGTTGTCATGAGCGGAATGATGTCTCGAGAGGAGATTGCCTGCTGCTTCCGCCAACTGCTGAACGGCCTTGACTACCTGCATTCAATGGGAATTGCCCACAGAGACCTCAAACTGGACAACCTGGTACTGGATCACATGGGCATACTCAAAATCATTGATTTTGGCTGTTCCACGGTGTTCAAATACCCATTCGAGAATTCAGCTACTATGACCAAAGGTTAGCCTCATCTTTGTTTACCATTTATATCGACACACATTCTCATCTGCTTCCCCCCTTGATTTAGGCATTTTCGGTTCAGACCCTTATATCGCTCCAGAACAGTACACACAGCCAATGTACGACCCTCGTTTATCAGATGTATGGTCATGCGGTATCATCTTTGTTTGCATGACAATCAAGCGCTTCCCTTGGCGATTACCTCGCAATTCTGATCCTGCCTTCCGAGCATTTGCCACTAATTACAATCAACAGAAATTCAGATTGCTTAAATTATTGCCTCGCGAATCACGCTCTGTCATGACCAGCATTTTAGAGGTGGATCCTACTCGTAGATGGACTTTGCAGACCATTCTCAAAGACAGCTGGATCACCAACATCGACGTCTGCTCAATCACAGAGCCAGGCGCTCGCCATGTTCACCATGTTTCTGTGATGGATCCGGTCGCACAACAAAAGAGAGGAAATCTGGTTGCAATGACTCCTGAACCACCTGGTGTTGTGGCAGAAAAAGAAAAGCGAAAACGCCAACAAGCAACTATGCCTCCACCTCCTGTCCCTCAGCAACAACAAGCACAGCCTCCACAAAAGCAATAAAACTATATCCATCTGTAAATTTAGCCTCTAAAACATACATGTATACCATACCCCCCCCCCCTTTGTCCCACTAGCTTATTTATACGATTCCATATACTTCCATCATCTTCCTTTTTATCTTTTTTTTTTCTATATAAAAATTACATGTATATGCTTCTGTATCTTTCTATACGACAAACATAATATAGCTTGGAATTTTTTGTATATAATATAAATAATCAAGTTTCATACGATCTCTGCTTCACATTGATTGTGCGTATTAATAGACACAAACATGACATGAAGAGCAAGATGCAGAGCGCATATAGTTCAGCATGTATATGCTCCATATATCATTTCTATGCAACAAGCATGAAAAAAGAATACATGCAGTGATTCCTTTGATGCTTGACACCACAGACATATTCTCTCTTTTTGTATTTCCATGGTGACAAATGCAGTTGTGTCATACTTCAGCAGGATGCTCCTGAAACGTTTAATGCCATCCTTAAAATTTTAAAGTATTTTAATTTTGCTGTTGCACCATGCAGTTACCATGGGGCCCTAATAAACAACACAAGGCTGATGCATTTGATACAGTAAATGTTGTTTCAGCTTTGTCGTCGTCTCGTCGCATGGGGCAAATATGTAAAATTAGCTCTGTAAACAATATTGATATATGGGTGGGCATATCAATACATCATAATGATCGAGTGCCAAACAATGACAGCGATGATGTATTTCGGCCATGTCGTAATTTACACAATGCAATGTAACATTAGGCAATCGAACTTTGCCCGCGCGCGCACTGATTTAATGATGATGTTGATCTTAATTTAACCATTTATGATATCACTATACCTCTCTGTTAAACTTTCTGAGCAATTTATGGGATTGCTTATGGCCATAGTGATCATTTAAATCCCTCTGTCACTTATTGTAACTGAAATGCTCTTCGTTCCACAGATGCATAAGCTTTGGCAGGCCTCGAGATGAGCTAATTATCTAGATTTGTATCACAGAGTGGTTGTTGTATATGCAAAATACATTAACCTTATACTCAAGGGCCACGATAGTATGAGTTTCCTCTGAAAGATCAGCTCTACAACACAGAACTTCATAGCACCCCATGCAAACAAATGTCTGCAAACGGTTTGGAGGTATGAATCTTACTATCTTACAATGTTCTGCGTCTGTATCAAAAGGAACAATTGATATACGGGCAGACAGCACACTTGAATCATCTCTCGCTGCTCAGAAATACGCAAAACACAGCGAAATTTATATGTATTTCGGCCGTGTTTTCTCGTGTTAGAAGCCTTTCTCTGCGGCCAGAATGGCACCAAACAATTGCTCTTATCCAGCAGTTACTTTCTGACACCTTTGCCCGACTTTTTTGGGTTGATCAAAATTTGACGAAAAAGCATGAGGTACCCCTCATGGTTTTCATCAAAAATCAAACGATCGCGTTTTTGAGCATGAAAACGACGACTTTTACTAAGGTACATCTTAAATCAAATTGTTGCTTTCGACCTAGAGCAGCTGCTGAAACTTTGTTTTGTGAGACCTTTATATGTAAAATCTCAACATTTTCGCCGAAAACCGTATTTCGTATTTATGCGATTTTCTCAATATGCTCAATCTAAATGTTTATTTTTAATGGTACCATTAGATGCGCCTCAAAATAAACTTTTATAATGTATTAGAAAGCATGGAATGATCATTACATTTTATATAGTCAAGCAATGCAAAATGTGCTGATTGATGTCCAAAAAGTCTCCAAATCAACAGAATTGAGACATAATGTTAAGCGGCGATTAAATCGATTTTTAAGTGGTTGTGGAGGTGATGGCTGGCTGGCACACCGTGGCAAAATCAATACCATGATGCCAACCATGAAGACAGTAGATGCTTCTGAGGCTGTATAGAAGATTATTTTGCATTAAAAAGAGCCTTGGCAAGATCAGGATATTCATTATTGCTTTTATTCAAATTTTCCAATTAGAAAACTTTCGTCAATTAAGCCGCGCGTTCTGGTATATCCAGAGGCACAATCGTCAGGGCAAAGCATTGCCTTGGCCTTGACCTCAATTGAAGTTGCTCTTTATCATACATCTAAAGAATTACTTAGATACAGGTGTTTGCTTTATAATAAATTAAAGTCTAGCTAATTCAGATGTGTACAAAAGATTCAACCATCAAGTTCAAGGTGAGATTGAGTGATTTTCATGACAATTACAGCTATTAGTTTACAGAAATTGATCCGACGAATTCAGTACTAGGTTAGTGAGTATTAAAAATGTAGGGATCCTTATCGCTGAAATTGCAATTGTGTTATAAGCAATACTATTCTATTAAACATGCTATTTTATTTCCCTTGTTTGGTCCCTTGAATTCTTAAGGACATGTACCTTTTCAAGTTGAGTGTGCTATTGGCCATGTTGCAACTCATATTTAGAGTATCCAGAAACATGGCTAATCTTCGAATGGAGGTATTTTTGGCAGTTGCAATAGCTTTTTTCACTTGAGAGACGTGTTTATAATTGTACGTGTCCCTTCTGCTTTCAGTTGCAAGGATTTAGCAAGTTGAAAAAAGCAATGTGACGAACCTGAATAAATGAACAATTAATGCAGACATAGAACACACGCAAACCCTGCAATTTGCTAGTGTTACTCGAAAACTTGCTAGCTAGTAATAGGCACCTTATTAATAGGTTGTTTTCCCGTCGTATATATGATTACAGCTCATTATTACGGATGAACAGATCATTTGCTGGCAGATTCAAAGTAATCCATTGCAATTGCTATTATCCGTCTAAAAATCTATCTGAGCGAATACTTTTACATGCAATAGTTGGAATATTCAGTGCAATTGACAGAGATAACATATTGTTCGGGTCATTTTTTACCATTTACTGCTTTAATCATATGGGAATACAATCAATGCAACTCAATTGTCTTGTACATGGTAATAGCAATAGCTCTCTTCCCGACTTCCCGTTTGTTTCTATTATAACTTGATTACGTGATTGAGTTTCCCTCGCAGAATACATGAACCCTTTCGTTGTTGTGTACGTGGGGAGCCATGTTGTAAATTGCATTCATATTGATAATTAAGTGATCGATCTTGTGAAATGTTATACAAGAGAGTGCAGCTTTTGCGCGGTAATAAGGATTGCAGAGTCTATCAGCATTGATAATGCCCAATATTACTAATATCGGCTCAATTATCAAAGCGAAATGGCCCTGATAATGCATGTCTGACAAGGCTATCATACAAATAAATTAAATTCCCCACACCTGGGATAAGGCGGGTTTCGTTCAGTTTGTCCAACCTATATGAAAGAAATCAAGGTACACACATCCCTTGATTCAATAAAATCATCCTAATATTTCCCTGAGCAACAAGCTTGCTACATGAGTACTTTGGCAGAATGCACAATGCACTTGATACTTTGTGTCTACCATCATGGTTTGTTTAATAGAACACCCTTATTTGGAGGGGATTCGCTATTCGCCAGCATCTGTCCCAGAAGTGACAGAACTTTAGTTGTTACATGCCACCACTAACGCGAAGCAGCCATTGCATAAAGTGCTCCCTTCTTCGCCTGAAAGAAAAATATATGGTTACACTTTTATTGTACATATGATGCTAGTTTCATCTATTCTAATTCATGTTTTTTCAGGATCAGAACTGCAGCCTTCAGCATATAAATAGCACCAGATCTAATCCGTCTTCTTCTCTCTTTTTTTTTCTTCATCACTCAAATCTTGATCTTTACAAGCTTCTCACTATGGTATCCTTCAAATCATTGATCGCTGGCTGCGTTGGCATCATTGCCTCTACAATGACCTTATCCGCTGACGCATCTCCAATTGCTGCTCATCATGAAAAGCGTGCTGGCACTGCTTACAATTACTGGACTACCAAGGCCTGGGGTGCCAACTTGGGTAACTGGCTTATCCTTGAAAAGTGGATGGATTCAAGTATTTTTGATAAATACGCACCCAATGCCAACGATGAATGGACGTTTGCCCAACAGGCGTCCAATCCTTCTGCTGCCTTGACTGAACATTGGAACAGCTGGATCACAGAGAACGACTTTAAGATTCTGGCCAGTGTCAATGCTAACCACGTACGCATCCCTGTGGGCTATTGGGCTTTTATTCAACCCGATTCAGGGGAGCCTTATGTATCTTCTGGTCAAAAGGCTCAAATTGAACGTATCCTGGGCTACTGTGCTACTTACAACTTGTATGCCATCATCGACTTGCACGGTCTTCCCGGATCTCAGAATGGTGAAGCACACTCGGGCCGCATTGGATCCATTGATTTCTACAGCGATTACAATATCCAACGTGGTGTCAAGACGGTGCAAGCGGTTGTCGACTGGATGAATGGTCTCAGCAGTAATCTGAAGGCAAGAATTGCATCTATCGAATCTGCCAACGAACCCAGAGTCTCTGGAAACCAATTGGCCACATTAAAGAGCTTTTATACGCAAGCATTCAACATCATCGATGCGTCTGCCTTCAAGGTGCCCATGATGTTTCATGACGCTTTCCAAGGCCTTGGTGCTTGGAACAATTTCTTGCCTGCTCCCGCCAATGCTGTCATTGATCTCCACCCTTACTATGCTTTCCCTCCCAACACTGACAAGACTTCCATCATCAACGGCATCTGCAACACCAAATCATCTGCGTCCAGCTTCCATCTCCCTGTACTCTTTGGTGAATGGTCTCTTGCATCTGGTGTCGCTAGTAGCGATTCCTGGTTGAGACAAATGATGGATACACAAGTCTCTGTTTACAAGGGATCCGGCGCTGGCGGCACCTTCTGGGCTCTCAAAAACAGCATCAACTCCAACGTTTGGTCCTTTGAGCAACTTGTGAGCGAAGGTATCATCAACTCTGGCACCTTCTCCTCTCATACTAATGCCCAATGCTAACTTTTTGTCTCGAAATCAATACCTTTTTTATTATTATTATTTGAATAAAACCACATGTCATATTATCCCTCATGCGGTGTTGCCCCTGAATGTGCCTTGCTCATAAAACTCTGCCAATGGATGTGATTAAAGACCTCTTCAATATGGCAAAATCCCCGCAGATCAAGGAGCCACGGTTCCAGATAGTGTAATCTATTTTGAGATTTAAAGACGCTTCTAAATGTCAGAATGCAGAAAATATTACAATTTATACTCATTTAAATGAGGAGAGACAATAGCATTTACCGTCGGCTAAACGGTTTATACCGTATCTTGGCTGAATCATCCATTTTAAAGGTGTGATATGGAAGCTAATCAGTTCTTCTTGAAAGCATTTGCCGCATCTTTTCATCGCAATCCCACCAAATGTTTGTTGGATCCGCATTTGTTGTTCTGTAGTGATACAATTCACCCAAACAAGTATAAACGTCAATGCGCCAAACTCCTCTTGAACATGTCGAGGGTGTACAGGTGTTTCAAATCGAGAAATAGCAGCTTTTATTCTAGCAGAAGCTGACTATGTGTATGTTATTGGCTAATTTGCAAATGCTGTGTAGAATTGGAAGTACATCACACGCGTTCCTGATGTACATTCTCTCCCCATCTTGATATAAGCTATCTCTTGCCTGAAAAATGGAAGCAGATATATGAATTTATTTGATGTATACTTGGAAATGAACGATGAAATAGTCGCAATGACGGAATAAATAAATGAGTAAAGTACAGAAAAGATGAAGAGCAAGTTGCGTGCAAATGTACTACTATGACAATCCCAACTCTCGTTTACTCCATTCGTATGTAACGTAGCTAAGGCTGACAGCTGGCACCACTTTCAGTAATGTAGGCCCTAATCCTTTGTAAAATCCCTTCACTCCTCCTTCCAAGAACGTAATCTGAACTGCTTCCCAAGGTGACTTATAGACTCGAGGATGCCCCTTTGTGCCTTGTGCCTGTAGCCTGGATATGCTTTGTCAGTACAGCACACACAGCAGTATTTGCCCCTTTGAAAAAAACCAACTAACCTTGTTCGGATCACATTGAGAGGATATACACTAGTGGCACCAATAGTACCACTGATCATACCACATGCCCATAACACAAACACGTTTGGTTGCTTTTGAGATCCGTCCTCATTATATTCACCTTGACTGTACTGTAAATAGGATAGCTTCAATGTCTCGTAGATGCCTGTTATTGTTCAATTTGTGTCAAATGCCGTCTACTACATTATGTATCCATTATTGTATTTACCGAGATCCATGGCTTGGTAGGGAAACACACCAATCAGGCCGAGCGTCTATAGTATAATATACACGTTGAGCATTCCAATTACAAAACAAATTCAGGAGGGGCTTACCAAGCCTGGCCAAAATGCTTTGATGCCACCTTTGGCGTACATTGATTTCGCAGTTTCTGTAATGATGGAACTTTTCGCGGTTGCGTATCTATTTCCAGACGCTGAGGATGAGGATGGCGATGGAGCAGCAGCCAAAGACGAATAGGCAGCTTTTGCCAAGCTTCCTGTAGTTTTTGATGCCATTGATTTTGAGGCTGTTGTTGTTGTTGTTGTGTTGCCACCACATGATTGATGCGTCATGATTCTCGTCTTGAGGGTTTCGACAGGATATATAGAGAATTGGGCACAGATACCAGCCATACCACCAGCAGCAAATCGAGCACTGGTTGGTATCGAGTCCTTGTCTTCGCAGTGAAGGATGTTGGCAATGAGCTGTTTGCAGGATTCGTAGGAATAAAACTTGATGGCTGACTCTGGGATGATCTTCATGACATTGAGCCCGTTGCCCACAAAGAAGCTCTTCCAGCCGCCATGGTTGTATATCGATCGAATCGCGCTGGCTAGAGTCAGTGGATTTTGAGGCGTGCTGCTGTGTGTAATCAAGTAGACTTTGAGGCGATCAAAGGGTGCTGTGCAAGTGCGAGATACAGCGCCCGCTATACCGCCCGCTAGTAAATAGCCCAATGCGTTTCTCGCTGTCTCGTCTGTTGTTGGAATCACCACCTCGCCGTCTTGTGTCAGTTGTGTGGACGACTCGTAATAACGGTACATTTCGCTCATGTTGGTCTGAGGCAGTAACTAGTAGGATTGCCGGATCAACACACACATGCCATCGTCTTGTGTATGATGCACTACACTTACCAACAGAAAGTTTTTGAATTCATTGAAATCAATCAAGCCGTTGCCATCTTGTAGTTTGTTAGTACCAGCTCTGCATTGGAGCAAGCAATTGCTGACTCACCTGCGTCCATGAGTTGCATGAATTCCACCACATCTTCCTCGCATATTTCCATGCCCGCCCTTCGAAGAGCCATCTGCAAATCAGTGGGATCCAGCTGCCCCTCGCCGCTCCTGTCCAGCTTTTTGAACAGCTGCCACAATTCGTTTTCCTTGTCGTTGACATAGGTTTTGAACTCTTCAAAGTCGACAAGCCCATCGTGGGAAGTGTCACAGCGAGATAGCAGTTCGTTTGCATATTTGGTGCGCGCAGGTAGATGCGTCATGGCGGTAAATCCTCTCTGTATCGCTTTGCTGTCGAGCAGTCCTCGGTTCTCCCTGTCCAGCGTGTTGAACAGCTCTCGTATGCGATCGTCTCTTTCTGAAGGCGTTTCTGATAGATAAAACTGTGTGGATTCTGGGAAAATCGGCTGCTGCTGCTGTGGATATATACTGCTGCTATTGGTAGGCAAGGTCCCACTGCCGCCGCCCGATGTGCTATTTACCTCGGTTACCATCATCGACATGGCACAAATTAAATGTATGGTAAATAGGAAAAAGAAGAAGAAGAAGAAAAAAGTGCTTCCAGATTACAAACAAAACATATAAAATGTGGGGCAAAACGATATTTATACTCTCGGCCAATGGAACGTCATGAGGCATGCCACCACCTAAATAGGCTCTGGAATTAGAGGCGAGCCTTACTGTGCAAATGCCTAAAAAGGCATGATCTGGATTTACTGTATTGTTTCTCTCCCACACGTTTGGCATGATAGCATCAAAAGAGCTTGTAGGAACACTGACGAGACTATAGGATACATGTAGATCAGTTCAAGTCAATCATTTAGTTACTACTACTGCTTATACGACTACGTGCAAAAAATAAAGATAACCCAACAAGCAGATGTGCATGACGATAGTTGATGACAATTTATTAATTTAAGCTAAATACGTCAGTAAGTCATAATAATAATGCCACTAGCTGATATTGACATTAGCCACCTTTGACACCCTCATCCTCCATCTCCTTATCATAGGTATCCTCCTCTTTTGCATCTGAAACCTTGGAAGATGTGGCAGCATCTGTAGTATCATGGCCATCTTCATATTCATCAGCGGCGCCTTCTTGCTTTGCTTCAGCACCTCCATCGTCTTCTTGTTGCATATCTTCACCACCGTCTTGATACTCATCAGCGCCTTCTTTGTAGGAATCATCACGACTGTCGTCTTGAGCATTATCAGCTTGATCTTCAGCAGCGTTCTCGTCCGTTTGATCCGTCGGCTTGTTGGCAGCGACATTTTCATCAGAAGAAGCACCTTGCTCTTGCTTGGGAGTCTGGTAGCCGCCAGGAACATAGTAACCGTCAAGCTTTTGAGGGGCAACTTCCAGCACCACCATTTTGCCTTGAAGCATGTGAGCAGTGATGTGACAATGGACAGGCCAGACACCAGGGTTGTCCTAGAGAAAGATTGATGTGGTCAGTGTATTTTCAACTATTAGGTAGCATTAACAACAAGAGAGCCTTACCGTAAACAATCTCACTTTGGTCCAGCCGCAATTCTCAGTGCCATTGGCGACACGAGGATAGACGATGCTCACATCGCGATAGATGGGGTTGGGATAGGTGCGAATGTCTTTATCCGTGTCATGGACATAGTCACCAGGACCTTCCGCCAAAAGATAGTGGGAGTGACCATGTGTATGCCAGGGATGAAGCACACAGATACCAGCAGGCAGTTGTACATTTTGAAACACCAAATCGACAATTTCACCCAAGCCCAGGGGATAGGTTTGATGAGCCAGCGAGAAGCCGTCTGTAGCATCCAGGGCACCCAGATCAGGTTCAGCCAGCACGCGGTCAATCAAGGACATGGTAGCGTTGCCCCAAGGCTCAGCAACATATTCTCTTCCGTTCGTGATGAAGCGAGTCGTGTTGTCAGGCATGATGATCTCTTTCAGTGCAAGCTTGATGGTGCGAGTAGCAGGTTCAGACAGGATGAAATCGCTGGGATAGCTTGCTCCAGGCTTGAGCTCGCTGGTGATCCAGCCAGGCGTATCCGCCAGAGGGAAGACGTTGTTTGGCAAGTCCTTGACCAAAGGGGTTGTTAGAAATGAGACTGATTCCTGTTTGCTGGCTGCGGCAGGGTCGACATAACGCAGAAAGCCATAGCCATTGGGTGTGTAACCGAGGCCTTGCCCTCTGTATCTAAAATTAGAGACGATGGGGAAGACAGATCCAGCAGTATGGTTTCCGGTTGTGAGTGTAAGAGCCATACGTTGGCCGGGAGACAACTCGAGGTAAGAGACATTGTGGGGCTGCACGGGCTCAGCGTCAATCTCGACCAAGGTCATGGCGTGGTCTTGTACAGCGATGCCCAGCGTGCGGAAAGTGAGAGCGCCAATGACACGCACCAGATACGTCTTGTTGGGCTCGACATCAAAGTAGGTAAAGCCCTTGCAGTCCGAGGAAGCCGCGCTGATGGAGGTGTTGGCGTAAATGGAGCGCCCGTTGAGCAGCACGCTGTCTGGGCCGCCGTCGCCAATGAACTGAGGGCTCATGTAGTAGTCGAATCTGTCGTGGAAGGACTGGTGCCACCATTCGCCCCAGTGCAGGATGATTTCATTCTTGGAGTAGTTTTCCAGGTGTGCCTGGCTTTCATGCACGATGAATGGGCCCTGGATCGTGTCGTCTTGCACCCCTACATGCGCGTGGTAGTAGAACGTGCCCGTCTGGTTCAGCACCTGGAACTCCTGGACAAAGGTCTCTCCCGGAGCAATGGCCATCTGCGTGATGCCGGCCACACCGTCAAAGCGATTGGAGCCGTACTGCCTGATGCCGTGAATGTGGATGCTGGAGCTAAAGTTGTGCGAGGGGTCGTTGGAGACGTGCAGCTGAATCACGTCGTTCTTCACCACATGGATGGCTGGAGCCGGAAAGTGGCCATTGATCACAGGGCTGGCGAATGATGCATTGCAGTCGGGATTGAGGTGCGCCAGAGTGATGTTCATGTAGAACTTTCTAAAGGCAACGCTTGCTGTGTCACCAGAGCTAATATCGACACCCACATCTAGATCAGCACCAGCATGTGCTAGTCGGAATGCAGCAAGCACCAGCAGCAGGAGCACAAGCAGCGGCGGCGACGAGAGAGGAGACATCTGGAGCGTCATGTTGTTGAATAATGGAGAGTCTCGTTTTTGCGCCTTGGATTTTGCCCTCTTTATATGATGGCTCGAATGTTGCCAACGGACGCCTGCCTGCGACACAGGTCAAATACACCTTTTCGACAATTCTATTTTTATGGCCTCATATCTTGTTGGTAATCTGGATGGAACAATAAATGTACATGTTTGTTAAAAGTGGTTAGTGCTGTGTCCCATATGACCTTCTTCTGCTTGTAAGGCAAGTGTGTGCGCAATGACATCAGTTTTCAAATGTTAATAGACCAGAAAATAAGGGACCCCCTTCTTTTTAGGCATAAAGCATAATGGATCTCGCTGATGAGGATCCCACTGATTAGATCTCAGCATATCACTGATATCAAAAATTTCACATAGGTATAACTATTACTCATAAAGTTCCACATTTTTTTTTGCTCTTCTTCTTCTTTTACACTACTTTAACTCCACCATGTCATCTCCTGTTGTAGAAACTGCCCGTGCTGCCCGTCTTGCTTCTGTCAGCCTTCAATCGGTCACCAACGAGCAAAAGAACGAGGCCCTCTTAAAGATCAAGCAAGTGCTGAGCGAGCGTCGAAAGGAGATCTTCAAAGCCAATGAGCAAGACAAGAAGATTGCCGAGGACTTGGTCAAGCAGGGCAAACTCTCAAGCTCCCTCTTTAAGCGTCTGGACGTGTGTCAGGGCGACAAATTCGACACCATCCTGTCGGGCGTCAGCGACATTACTCAATTGCCTGATCCCACAAAGAAGGTAACCATGGCCACAAAGTTAGACGAGGGATTGGAGCTGTACCGCCTCACTGTGCCTGTCGGTGTCTTGCTGACCATCTTTGAGGCTCGCCCTGAGGTCGTCGTCAATATCTCTTGCTTGGCTCTCAAGTCTGGCAATGCTGTCATCTTGAAGGGCGGCAAGGAAGCAACCCACACAAACGCTGCATTGGCTCGTGTCATCCAAGATGCGCTGGCCAGTTTGCCTGCTGGCAACGGTATCCCCAAGGAAGCTGTGCAAATCGTAGAGACCCGTGAAGACATCAGTGCCCTGCTGGATTTGGACCGCTACATTGATTTGGTCGTTCCCAGAGGAAGCAACAGTTTGGTCAAGTATATTCAAAACAACACAAGGTAAAAAATGGGTGGTGGAGGGAGATACAAGGAAGTCGGCATTGACATGTTGCCATGGTAGAATCCCTGTTCTCGGCCATGCCGATGGTATTTGCTCAGTGTACCTTGACAAGGAAGCCGATATTCAAAAGGCTGTCAAAATTGCTGTGGATTCCAAGGTAGGACGCATGATACACACACTCACACACCGGGGCTCATTCTCTTTTTCATCCAGACAAATTACACTGCCGCTTGTAATGCTGCCGAGACCTTGCTCGTCAACCAATCTTTATTACACAACAACGAATTCACAAAGGTGGCATTGGGTCTCTTGGAAGCCGGCGTGACACTCAAGTGTGAATCAGATGTTTTGGACTTCTTGATGCAATCGTCCAACATTCCCGAAGAATACAAGCAATCCAAGCTGGAGAAGGCGACTGAAGAAGACTTTTACACAGAGTTCTTGGATCTGATCATTGCCGTCAAGTCAGTGGCTGATGTGGATGCTGCTGTGGTCCACATCAACGAACACGGCTCCAAGCACACAGACTGCATTGTTACTGAAAACAAGGACACGGCCGATTATTTCATGACCCGCGTGGATGCTGCTGGATGTTACTGGAACGCCAGTACCCGATTTGCAGATGGCTTCCGTTACGGCTTTGGCGCAGAAGTCGGTGTCAGCACAAACAAGACGCATGCTCGCGGTCCTGTTGGCTTGGAGGGTTTGGTGATTTATAAATACAAGCTGTTTGGCAATGGCGAAGGCGCCGGGGACTATGGATCCGGAAAGAAGCAATACAAGCACGAAACCATCGAACCCGCTCAATACAAGTTGTAGAGCATCTTTGGATTTAAAATATGACCTTGTTGCATTTCATTCCCACAAATAAACACAAAATAAACATTGGAAGGGGTTTTTTGAAATGTATATATTTTGCACATTTGACTCGAGACATTCTTGAGGCGATTGTATATAAAAAGGCGAGCATGCCAATCGAGGCCTTCTTCCAATCTCGATCCCATCCATGTTGTTGAATAAAAGTCCACTGCTGCTCGTCTCGCTTGCAGTATTTGTAGCTAAATCCATCGCTGCTCCTCCAGCACTTTTCAACGACCAAGCCGTAGAAAATGGCGTGGAAGCAGAGCAATCAGAAGAGATGGAGGAATACAGTGCTCAGCAGGATGTGAGTGGGCCAGACGTCTGCCAAGGGAGCTCGCCCTTCTTTATCCCTCATAACGAAGTAACCAAAGCCAACGCAGCAGCACTGTGCAATATGTATGATGGTGATCTGGCTCCCATCTCGAATCAAAACTTTGTGGATGTTACAACCCTGCTTTTCAACTGTAAAGGCCCTATGGCACATGCCTGGATAAAGTAAGTTGGCAGAGTATCTTGTCGTCGCTTGCTAATTCAACACTGTACATTTAGGACCTGGGATGATACCGACTATGCATCCAACTGCCTGTCGTTGTATACGGGTGCCAGCGTTCCTGGAGGTGGCATTGACATCAACTGTGTAGGAGAGGACCTTATTGCACCGATCTGTATTCAAAGAAGAGGGTTTGTGGGTGGTGTAGGCAACCAAAATAAGCAGTTACCTCCTGCTGTCGTCCCTGCTCCCAGCACAAGCTCCAAATATACCATTGCTACTGGAGATGGCGTTCAGATTGGTACATCCACATCGACAACCTCGACTACTAGTCCGCCTTTTACTGCAGTTGAGCCAATTCCAGACGACACCATCTTTTCTGTCCCTAGTTATACCCCATCTGCATGATTGCCCAGAGAAATTAGTTGAATAAAATACAATACATGTTCTTTTGCGTATGCTATGGGTTCGCTGCAACAATATTTAATGCGCAAAACATTGACATCTCAGTGGTAACTTCCTATGATACACCCAGTAGTCTTTCGTTTGCGAAATTATAAGATTCACACTATTACTTGAGCTAAAGGCTTTAGTGAGGAAAATAAACAATTTCAAAAGGCTTAGTTTTGTCTGTTCTTTTATACAACAAAATCAAACGATCGCGTTTTTCACCTTGAAAACGAAGATTTCTATTATGGTATATATTATTTCAAAGCGCTTCTCTCAATCCAAAGTAACCTCTGCTACTCTGTTTGTAGCACCTTTATATGTAAATTTTGGACATTTTGGCCAAAAACCACATTTCATCTTTTGTAAAATTGCTCAATACGTTTATTTTCGACATCTAATACATGAAACTGGTACCGTTGGAAGCGCCTTAAAAAGCACTCTTAGGGTTTATTAGAAAGTAGAGGTTGATCATCACATTTTATATAGGTAAATCTCAAAAAATAGCTAACGAAGGTCAAAAAAAACGATATTTGGCTAATCTTGAACAGAATCCGGGTTGAGTTTACACTGATTTTGGCGCTGCTCGCTGCTGCTGCTGCTGGGCTAACCCAGATGATGCCTTTCTGACAATGACAATGGTAATTACGATGCTGATTAAATGGGGATTATGAATTTAAAGGGATCATCACTTTGTCTGAACACTTTATTTTGCACTTTTGCTTTTGACAACGCCAGCTAACCTGGCTCACCGCCAAATTATATGTATCTGCAACTACCTACTAATCATAATTTGCAGTCTTTTATGTAACAGGGTACTCAACAGCGTTTGTTAGCGACAACTTCTCAATCAGCGTAATATTGGTACATCTATTGAAAAGATGGCAGTTCTTCTCGTTCAATGTCAAGTGGTTATCATTTTTGCATAGACTCATCCGTGCCAAGTTTCGACTAATAATACCTAAAACGCCATTCAGCCTTGGATGCGTACACTGAGAACAACATGAAGATGGACTACTTGGCCTTGTACGCATACACACACACACACATGTTGTGTGCCACAAGCGAGTAAATCAATAATATGCCGCTGGGGGCAACACTTATTAGCTCCCTTTTCCTGTTCTCTCGCTCAATTTTGCAACGACAAGATGTATTTTTAGTATAAGGTTTTGCCCTGAGCACAAGTTTGTTTATATTGTCAAGAGAGCAAGGTAGTAAGATTGCAGTATTTTGTTTGAGGTACGATCACTTGTAGTCATTTCAAGGAACCGCCTTTATTGGAAATGCCTTGTCATATTGTTATTTGTTTGTCCAAGGCATCACGTTATATGCCTTGGTAATATAAGGCATGGCCTTTTGTCTGCTGAAGCGTGAGCCTTCATGTCATGAATATGATATTCACAGGGTCTAAAATATCGCGTATACGTAAAGATGAGCATGTCATATAGCTGGGATAAAGCCTGCTTTACTGCTTTCAATCTGGAATCCATCGACTTGCACCAGATGGATGCAATATAAACAAGATGATGAACAAAATCTCACCCGGGTGTGGCTCCCTCCTTGACTATAGTCTAACTTGAAATATAGTAAGGTGACAAATAGATTTCTTGTCATACCCAGTTGAATGCAATGCTGGATTTTAGCTAAGAGATCTGTGGTGCACAGTGCATCTCATCTCCTCCAGTGGAGAGCGGATAGCATCAGCGTGCATCTATTTACCCCCACGAGCGCAACACCAGCTTTCTAGATCCCACCACTGCACGGGCTGATGGATGTACACATTACCACATTGTTTGATGAGCTGCTATACCACCGGATGAAAGATCCGGACGTTAGGTGATTTTTAGGCATTCCAAAGAGCCAACATGTAGGACAAGCAAACTTAATATAGTAAAGCGAGGTGGTCCAGTGTGCATTTCCGTCTGTGGGTAAACAGAGCGAGAGAGAGATAGCGTATGGAAAATGCTCCTTGTCCACTGTATCATGTGAGCCTGGTCTCTTTATGATAGGTGCCTTGAACGTTACATTGACAGCAAAAAAGCAAAAGCAAGATGGGCTGTATTGAAGAGGCGATATAGCCAGTGTGCTGTGTATGCAGGTGAACGTCAGCCCACTCACTGATAAATGCTGCCACTGTCTGTCTTTTTGAGGTTACTATGGACATTTGGCCCATTTGAAACGTTTTAAGTTTAAAATTTCACATTAGTATAGTATTCATGGTATAAATAAATGACTTTTTGGTACACGGCATTTCTCTCTCTTTCTTTCTCCTGTTGTCTACTTTCCCCTTTTCTCTTGTATTATATACTGCTAATTTATTTGTACCTTTAAAAAACACACACAAAATGACTTCCACCGCTGTTAGGTAAGAGCACACGCACCCAGCGTCTTTTCTCACATCTAACCCGTCCGTCCAACAGAGTCGCATTACGTGTACGACCTTTAACGCAAAAAGAGCAACTCTCCAACTGTACAGAATGTATATCGTTTATACCAAATCAACCACAAATACTAATCGGCAAAGACCACTCGTTTACGTACGATTATGTGTTTGATACAAATTCAATACAACAATCAATATATGAGACAAGTGTCGTACCCCTAGCAGAGAAATTTGTTGATGGGTAAACAAATTCCTTTTTCCTTGCTTCTGATAAATAAAGCCTCTCTAACACTTGCCCCCCTCAGTTTCAACGCAACTATTCTAGCCTATGGACAAACCGGATCCGGCAAGACATTCAGCATGGGCACTGCCCTGGATGAGCACACCGACTCGGATCAGCAAGGTCATCATTTATAATAGCGCCTTCCGTTTATAGCCATGCTGATCCTTCTTCATTTATAGGTGTCGTGCCTAGATTTATTTACGACCTGTTCAACAGACTACACGACAAGAAGCAGGCACAGAAACTGCAGGAATTCCAGGTTTTTGTGTCGTTTCTAGAGCTCTACAATGAGGACTTCGTTGATCTACTCAACGCCTACTCGCAGCAATCACACACCAACAATAACAACAATAACAGAAAGAGATCCAATTCTGTAAGCCATTTTGCTCCACCGCCCTGTGAAGTCCAAATTCGCGAAGATGTACACGGTCAAATATACTGGAGCGGTGTTCGCGAAGAACTCTGCTCGACGCCAGACGAGCTCTTGAGATATCTCACCAAGGGGTCGCTATGTCGCACAACCGGATCTACAGATATGAATTCCGTTTCTTCTAGATCACACGCCATCTTCTCAGTCATCCTAAAGCAGAAGGTGCCTGCCACGGCTGACGATGAGGAACAGGGCGACGGTAACCCAGAGCAGAAACAGGATCAAGCGGACAATACCATCGTCAGCAAATTTCATTTCGTGGATCTAGCCGGCTCTGAAAGAGTAAGCAACAAACAAATGAACTGCAGGCTATCAATATAAATAATTTACCCCTGAATCTGCCTCCTGTAGTTGAAACGCACCAAAGCAGAAGGCAATCGTGCTCGTGAAGGCATCTCCATCAACTCGGGCCTGCTAGCGCTGGGCAATGTCATCAGCGCATTGGGCGACGAATCCAGGAAATCCGTCCACATTCCATACAGAGACTCCAAGCTCACTCGACTGCTGCAAGATTCACTGGGCGGCAACTCGCAGACACTGATGATGGCGTGTGTCTCGCCCTCCGACTCCAACTTTCTCGAGACGCTCAGCACCTTAAAGTACGCCAATCGAGCACGAAATATCAAGAAC
The DNA here is from genome assembly GCA_010203745.1 of Mucor lusitanicus. NCBI lineage: Eukaryota > Fungi > Mucoromycota > Mucoromycetes > Mucorales > Mucoraceae > Mucor > Mucor lusitanicus. Next base: position 1,832,238 of record JAAECE010000005.1, on the reverse strand, counting down.
AAAGTAACCATCAACCAAGAATTCGCGGGCTCCTCTGTGGAAGTCAACCAGCTTCGGTCGCAAGTAGCAAGGCTAAAATTAGAGTTGAATGCGCTACGCGGTGCCAATGCAGGAGGCGGCAATGGTGCTCTCAAGTCCACCACCACCTACAGCCCGTCGGATATGATGATCAACAACATGATGAATGGCTCCTCCACAGCGGCCGCCAAGGCACTCAAGGAGGAAATTGACCGACTGAAGGCGCGTGTCAGACAAATGTCAGACGATATCTGCAGAATCACGACTGAACGAGACTCGCTGCAAATGGAGCGCGAACTAGCCCAGCACATGAACTCGGAAGACTGGCCCAATTTGATGGAACAACTGCAGCAACGTCGAAGCTCATCGGCCTCGCTGACCGACCAAAGCACACCGCTCAGCTCGTTGCCCATCATTGCTCAATACCAAAAGGCTATCCAAGACTTGAGAAGCGAACTCACCGACACGCAAGAAAGACTCGCCTTTTCAGAGTCGATTCGTGCACCTCTCATGCACGCGATGGCTATTCCACCAAGCGCCAATGCCACTCCTCAAACCTCTTTCAAAACACATCAACAGCAATACTCTTCCACCACGACAAACAACAACAACAGACGCCGTGGTGCCGGTAAAAAGAGACGCACTCACAATGGCAGCAGCACAACCACATCTCGAAATGTGACATTCAGATCAACAAGACGCTCCAAAGTGCCCAACATGCCTGCTGCTGCTGGTGTCAATAAGAAATCCGCGCTGTCTGTAGCATCAGCAGCCGGCGATAAACAAAGCAGCAACCTGGACAGCCAGGACGACGATGAACAAGACATTCAAGAATGGCTCAAGGCCACCATGGGCTCTATTCAAACATCGGAATCCTCTGGCTTAAGACTGGATGCTAAAAACTCCATCTCCAATGCCAGATCGCAGATTGATAAGGCCTTGAAAGTACTAGATGAATTCAAGGTATGTACAGTTTCAAGCCGGTTGCTATTTTTCTTTTTTACTGACTGTATTTCAGATCAAGGAACCTGAGCCTGAAGCAGAGAGTCAGGTTGAATACGACTGTGATCTCCTGAATGATGACGAGCTGTTCATCAAGTTGCAGTCTGATGATATTCAGAGCCTGTTTGGCGAGTTGGAGGAAGAGATCAAGGCGACATCTCCTTCGCAAGAGGTGAGTCTTCATGCCTAATTTATGTCAGCAAAGATGATACTAATGTTGCCCTGTAGGATGAAACCCCCTCAAAGGCACCTCGTTACAGAATGGCTTCTACTGAAACACTAATGACGGATGACAATGACCTTGCTGAATTCTATGAAAACAACCCTCAACTGCATCGCATGCTGAACCAAATCCAATCCGACATCCAAGTCAATGAAGATTTGGTGCTTCAACTGGAAAAGACCGAGGTGGAGTACAGCCAAATGCGCAAGAAGTTTGAAAAGAAGCTCTACTCGCTGCGTGATGAAATCCTAACGCTGCGTCAACAGCAGCAGCAACAACAGCAAAAGAAGGAACCTCCCACGGCAACCGTGCCCTCCACAACAGCCGCTGCTTACAGCATGAACAGCATTCGCCATGCCTATGAAGCCAAGATGAAGACCCTGATGAGCCAACTGTCTGAGCTACGCCGCAAGTACAGCCAAACATCCAGCACCATGCAAAGTTCTCGCAACCAAAACGAGAGCATGTTGCGTGCCTTGCGGGTCAATGTCGAGAGTCTCAAGGTGGAGAAACGCCGCATGATCAAGCGCATGAAGGATGAAGCTGAGCGTGTCAAGGAGAAGCTGCACAACCATGAACGTGAGATTCAGCAACTACGTCGCAAGCAGATGAAGGACAATGAAGTCAAGAAGAGACTCGAGCGCGAAGTCAAGCAAATGCAGCTGGTCATTGGCAAAAAGACGGACGAATCTGTGGTCACTGCTGAAAAGCTCAAGTCCTTGGTCAAAATCCTCAAGAAGGCGGTTCGTGAAGGCGGTGTGTTGGATGAAAAGCTGCTGGCTAGTTGTGGCTCTCTGCTGGACATTGGCTCTGCTTTGGTCCAGTCCTCTCGTGTGGGCCGCATGTCTCGCAACAGACGCAACAACAGCAATGGCAGAAACGCACGTCGTCGTCTGCAGCAACAAAGCGTGCCGGCCGAAGTCAGAGCTGCTAAAAAGAAGATGCTGCTGGACAACGCCCTCTATCAACTGATTCAAGGCAAGCAAGCAGTCGAAGAAATGAAGCAGCTGCTGGCCAAGCGCAACGATCTCTCCCAACGAAAGATTGAGTACCTCTCTGAACGCGAACTGCTCGTGCTAGACCAAGACACCAAGGATCTCTCCTCCATCGACAATGCCTTTAGACAGGTCATTGATGAAAACATCGAGACTGTCGAGGCCGAGATCTCGTACATCAATGCGCGTATCCATGCTATCCACAACGATGCTGCTGCTGAAATCATGCAAGAAGACGAAAATGACGAGGAGATCATTGACATGTCGCAAAAGCAGAAGCGAGTGACCTTTGTCGAGACACACGAAGAGCAGGAAGAGGAGGAGGAAGAAGACAACTGGCATGACATGGACGCCTTAGAAGAGCGCTACAGTCTCCCTGCCAGTGCTGGTCCCGAGCAATCACTGGAGATGATTAGCAAGATATTCAGATCGCTGGCTGACGATGAGGCAAGATACGTCATGGAAAACATCATTGATGATATGGTTCTGCTGCGCATGGAAGAGCACAATAACAAAATGTCGATTCAGCAGCTGGAAAAGTCCACACAAGATCTGAGACGCACGCTGATTGTGATGAAGAAGGCTGCTATCGACACAACCATAGAAAACGAAAAGAAACTGAAGCGCTTGTCCATGCAACAGGGCGGCGGCGGCGGCGGCAACAACAACAGCAGTGTGTATTCTACGCATGGCGGTGGATCTCGCCGTACATCCATGTCCAGAGAGTACTCTAGCTCGAAGATGAGCTGTCGATCCTCTCCAACCAACGAAGACTCCAGCGACGCCGATTCTGCTATTGATTTGCATAACGAAGACCAGTACCAGCATGTGGAAACCATGTTTGAAAAGATCTACACGGACGGTCTCAGCGGAAAAGTGCCTACATATGACTATGGTGTCGCCATGGCTGAAGCAACAGCGCCGGTAATCATGGCAGAGAACGAACTGAGCCCCTATCTGCGTCCACATCCTGTTGCAAATACAAATGCTTCTGCTGGAAAGACTGGCAAATCCACAGTGCAAGCTCCCATGAAGCCATCCACATCTCCCCTCGTCAGTCGTCGCCGCGACTCCATGTCTTCTCCAGAGCAGTTCTTGCTCCAGTTCCTTCAAACACCCAAAGAAGTGCGTCCACCTTCGTCGCCTCTCATGAAGCCCGCTGAATTTACCAGATACCAGCATGAGCGTGAGTCATCCACCAACTCTTCTGTGCGCAATCGAAGTCTACCGCCTAGCATTCCACGCCGCTCTTCGCTGCAATCCGATAACGGGTCATGGTGCTCCATCTATTCGTCCAATCATGGCTACAGTCAGCAAATGATCCGTGCTTCCTCGGGTGGTAGTGGTACAAGCAGACTCTCTGGTTCTGTAGCGCCCAATGAGCCACAGCCACTTCAACAGCCACAGCCTCCCCAACCACCTACTACGATACTCAATCGTAGAAGAGCCTTCTCTTTCCAACAACCACCCTCTCCTACACCGAATTCAGGGCCTCATCCTATGCGTAGACGCTCTTTGCTCCGCGAATTGACAAACCCTGAGATGGATCAAATAGCCAACAAAGATTACTCTCATCAGGGCACAGCTCTCATTCCTACATTCAACAGCAACAATCAGAATCAACAGCATCAATACAACAATACAACACGCCCTCACTCAGTGCTTGCTCTTCACGCGGCTGCGGCTGCTGCTGCTTCTACCCCGAGACCTTCCAGTAAAGCCTCTACCGTCTATCCTCGTAGAGAATCGCCCAACAATTCGTTTGAATTGAGGAAATCTGCGGCTGCCAACAATGTATTTGATCGCCTGTCTTCGGGTCATACACATGCCTCTCAAGCTAAAAAGAGATTGGGTAATTATCATCGCTATTCATCGAGTAGCATTGATGATTTGAGAATGCAGTGGGCAAATGAGCTAGCAGAGAGAAATGACGAGCAGTAGTTGAATTTTTGTAAACCTTACTGATTATATCCATATCATATCTATATCTTATCTAAATAAACTTTATTGTATCATGATTGCTGTATTTTGTAGCGTTTTGAGTAGTTGGAGGTAATGCCAACAATATACTAGTTTCCCATGCATAAGCTATCTACGTATATACAGATGTGTGTGATACATTGCTTAAGAGTCGGATTCGTAGATAATATGATGCGGTTTCGTGTGAAAGTAGAGGCAATTATGAGACGAGCAAGGCGGCGCGAGCTTGCTACTGTGCAGATTGGCTCTCACTAAAACTAAGCGAATTCAACGAGCCATTTGGAGCCGAAAAATACTTATATGATCAGCTATAATGAGTCCTTTTGCATGCTGAAGTGCCATTCAATTGCAAGAATCCATTTTCTCTGACAACTGTGCCGCAAGATTAAATTTGGTGTTTGTTCTATGCACCTCTGAATTCATCTTTCAATGTACAATGTACAATTATTATCATATTACGCTGATTTTATGTGTTTGTAAGCGCTAGTTGCCTCCTCGGAGGAGGGTAGTTCTAAAGGCCACGATATGGCACAAAATAAAGAAAGCTCTGCTGATGTCGACAGTTGCGGCACTATATCATTTAGATTCGTTTTCTGTTTAAGAACAGTCTATTTACATGGATTCAAAGGTCATGAACAGCTGCTACTAACTACTGCCATGGTCAACATTGGAGGAAAGCCAGCCTCCGGTAATCAGTTCATGTGCAGGCTGCTGTGACACTTTCCAACCTTCTAACAGGCCAAATTCTTCCCTACATTCTTTTTCTTTCCTTTTCATCTTCTTTCTAAAAAATGGTAATCCTTCTTTCAACGGCCTTAAAAAGAAAAGCACTATCAAAGATCTCAAGCAAAGAAGAGTCGACAGCAGTTTATACTGATGAACTTTTAAAAAAAGTTCTTCATGTTATACATATCAAGTATCCCGTCAAGGTCTCACATTACCAGTCTGGGTCTATTCTTAGGATTTCGTGTGTAAATCATGCTAATCATGATTTACAATCAATTGTTGAGTAGATAGTAAACCTAATTGTATGATAGTTCATCATCATGCTATAAACCCTAGCATAATGAAAAGTATATAAATGCATCCTCTGGATGCATTCTCAATAAAAGTGTAATTCTTTGGCAGATTCATTTTATATTCGTATTTTGACATAACAGCAACCAAAAAAGAGGAATATACAAACCAAACACAAACCAAACACAATGAATATAGTGCAACAAACTGGCCTGAAATAAACTGTGTAATTGGTATTACGTATTGTACCGCCAAAGAAGGTAGCTCTCATCGGCTGATACCTACAGTAACAAACTTGAAAGGTGGTGCCGTCTCGGGTACTGGTGGTTGCAAAAGCATGCTTTTCTTTTTTTTGGCAAAAGTGGTGTTGTATTCAATCAATAGTAATAAAAAGTATATGGTTTGATAGAAAAAGTGCAGTGCAAAAACAATGCAAAAAGGAGAGCGTGAAAAAAAATATGTGGTACAGAGGGTGACTGCAGCTAATAGGCTGTGGCATTGTACGCGGAATCTGAATGACGTGTACAGTGGATATTTTGCACTGTGTTGACGGCACCCAAATTATTTTTTTGCAGTGATTTTTTTAATCAATATCGACATCATTTCGCATTTTGTAAACGATTTTGTTGAAATTAGCTATATGAAATTTGATCAGAGCATACTATTTTCTAATGAACTTAAGGAGAGAATTTGAAGGCGCATTTAATGGTGTGAATTGTAAAATACTTTTAGAATGAAAAGATAAAGAACTTTGCGAAAATACAAAAAGCAGTTTTTCAAGGAAAAGTCGACATTTAGCATATACAACCTTCAAAATATCAGTTGCGCAGGTTACCCTACATCTGCGCGATCATTTTGAGCTAATATATATTATAGTAAAAAGTATCCTTTTCGCCTCCAAAATTGCGATCGTTTGATTTTCAACAAGAACCATGAGGGGTGCCTCATGAAAAAACGTCAATTTTCGACGATTTGGATCGACCCAAAAAAAAATCAAGATAAAGGTACAGAGTGTGAAAGATGATCGAAAGCAATCATTTGGCACTATTGCGGGCTTGGATGGCAAGATATTGAGGTTTGAATTTCAGCATTTTGGCTGAGAAACAGATTTCTTAGGCCATGTAGATTCATAGCAACTGATACTACAGATTTTTTCAGTGAACAATGGGTATTTTTCGGACTGCAGACTCAATTACATTAGAAAGAGGTGGTATTGTTGACATTCACATAAAAAGTGCAATTATGATCTGATTATTATCATTATGAGTTTCTGAGAGTCTGGAGACTACTCTAATAATGGCTTAACAAAAAAAAAAAAAATATCACTGAGAGCTTAGCATCCTATGACCAATGACTTCTTAAGAATGTCATTCTACTTATTATATTAATACTTCTTATACTACAGTACGTATACTCATGATACTAGCTATAAATACATTGTAAAAAAACAAATACTGCCGTTCGATAAGCTGCATGGCTCCAAACGTACTTATTTTTTCGACAATCAGGAGCAAACAAGATTCTACAACACCTTGCTGCTTCCTGCATTGAAGAAAGCTCTGCCAGAAGCCAGCCATGTGCGCTACCCACCCTCATTTAAGCTCTTGAAGGCAAACAATGCCAACCGACGATTTTTCAACTCGGAGGTCAAGACCTTCAACAAGGTCATTCAGCGAATGAGAAGAATAATAGCCAACAACAACAGCCTCTCGGCATTTGAAGGCTTTTATTTTGTAACTGTGAACTTTGGTTCCAAAAAAGCAATTGAAACGTTTGATGGTTTGTATAAAGCGTTGTACTATGTCAAGTGGCACTGGATGATAGTACTTTGTTTAGATTGTAAACTCATTGCGGCGACGACGTTGGACCTTGAAAAGTTGCACGAACCATGTCAAACGCCAATTGACATTGGTTTCGACATCCTCTGCAAGGCCTCCGTTGAGCCAACATTTGCAGTCTTTAACGACAATTCCGCGTAAGGCCAGGTGCCGTTTGCAAACGTATACGACTTTCTCTTGACAGACTCGGTTGATATGGCGATTTCTGCGGGCAGATCGATCCCATATCCAATCGGTCTGTGCTCTGTCTCTGGCAACTTCAACTTGAAGCCGAAGAAGACGGTGACGCGAGGCCACATCAACAAGATTCTTGGCTACAATATTGGCCTTTGGTCGCAGTTCGATTCAAACAATGCCGAAGAATTTCTGGCTCGAGATCTTTCAAAAAGCTCAAAAAAGATCAAGACGACAGCTGTAGGTTATCTACCATATAATGACCAATTTAATACAAGTTACTGACACTCAATTGTAGGAGCGATACTACCTTACCATGCGGGCCATGGAAGATGTCAAAGCTGACGCTCGTCTGGAGTCCAGAATTGTAGATGATGATACAGAGACGTACGAGAGCATCGTCGAGCGATTCAAGTAAGAAGCTAGCACGTTGAATGCTGATGTTGAGTGCTCATCAATATGGTGTTATAACAATTTAGGCACATTTTGGATGACAAGGAAAATCCTGCTCTCAGCTTTCTTCCGTCAAGATTGTTTTTTCAAATGATGGCTTCACTCTTGGAGGCAATTCTTTTGGTAATTGACATTTTGCACAAGCAAAAGAATCCTGTGTCACTGTCGGGTATTTTGATTTTAGCGAAGTATCTGCAGTCGCAAGCCCACCAATCGTTGCATCCGTTTAAAGAACGCTTTGACAAGCAAGTCAAAAGCTTCATAACCCGGAACAATTTTATGAACTTGTATCTCAACGACGACAATAACCTTCACGAGCTGCAACACTTCAGCAATTCTGTAAAAACTATGCTGCATAGTCACTGCAAGTTTTTCCCTCAACAAACTTCTAAGGCGACTTGCTACCGAACTGGTAAGCTCTTTCAAGTCTGTATGCTCTAAATACTGACCCAATAATCTCCTTACGCAACATTGCCTGCACTCTCTTTATGCAACATTATTTCCGATGACTCAGCAATCCTTTTACGCAACATTTTGGTTAACCCGACACTCTCTTCATAATGCAGTATTTCCTGCAACAACCCAACCCCCTTCAATTCTTATCAAATATTCTTATATCCTTAGTTTCTGTTTCTCTGTGCTACTTACCAAATAATATGGCTTCCTCTCTACTACAGTAGCTATGTCTTTTTATTTTCTAATACTGTAATTTCAATTAATAATTTACGAGCAAAGTTGCATTGTTATGCAAATAACGAAAAAAGTTTCGAATAGACGTTTCCATACTTTTGTTAAGAAAAAAAGTATTTTTACAGTACATAGTAAAACCGCATCGAGAAACGATTTTGCGAAAACATGCTCCAATAAGTAAAAATGCGGTATCATTTAATTAGTAAACAGATGGTAACAAAATACGTTGTTGAAGAAGTCAGGGGGAGCAGTGATTGCAAAGCTTTAAGCGTTGAACGAGTTTGATTTCTAACGTACACTGGTTTTCACCATCGTCGCTTAATTAATAGATAACTAAGGTAGCTACCAGAAGATCATTAATATGAATTTGGAGCGCCCATAAACTAGCTATACAGCTATAGTAATAGAAATTTTCTAATAATCAGATGGGCCCTAAAAATACACTTTGTTATGTTTTGTCAAATGCCCTACTAAAATAGGCTACACCTGTGCCATTATAGAACCAAGCGCGTTATAGCCAAGCGGTCTTATATGCAGTGCTGTGAAACATCTTCTCTATCGATCCGTTAGGATTGGACACTCATAATCAAGTATTTTTCTTATGGATCTGGTCGTGATCAGTGCTCATAATCAGTAGATTTTTAAAATAATTTCATACGTCGTCAATGGAAGCTCATCCAATCCAACAAGTTTCAACTACACCATCGTCTTTTTCGCAAAATTTAGCAGAGGTGCATTCTATTTTCAACGTTCTAGCATCAATATTTCGAAACTAATAATACTTGTATATTATTACTAGCCGTTTAATCTCGCTACGATCGATGACGGCGTCGCCCTGCGGGCTTCGGCCGGACACGATTCAAATCACATATGAAATAAAAGATGAGCTGATTTACGGTGAAAAAAATAATCAACCCTCGCTTCGCTATAGTCAAGCCTCTTATGGATGAAATGCCATTGAATGTTGGATTAGATGCTTGAACTAAATGGGTTTAGACCTTTGCTTCGCTACGGTAAAGCATTTTATAGATGAAAGGCCATTAAATGTTGGATTAAACGCTTAATTTACATGGCTTTAGACCTTCGCTTCGCTACGGTAAAGCCTATTATAGATAAACTGCCACCAAATGCTGTATCAAACGCTTAATTGACATGGCTTTAGACCTTCGCTTCGCTACGGTAAAGCCTTTTACAGATGAAATGCCATTAAATGTTGGATTAAATGCTTGATTGGCATGGCTTTAGACCTTCGCTTCGCTACGGTAAAGCCTCATATCACAGGACGTAAATTTTGCAAATTGTGATGCTTAATGTTCTTGGTGGAGGGGCCAGCCCCTCCCCCAAACCCCCTCCCTGTTATATCAAGTATCCCGTCAAGGTCTCACATTACCAGTCTGGGTCTATTCTTAGGATTTCGTGTGTAAATCATGCTAATCATGATTTACAATCAATTGTTGAGTAGATAGTAAACCTAATTGTATGATAGTTCATCATCATGCTATAAACCCTAGCATAATGAAAAGTATATAAATGCATCCTCTGGATGCATTCTCAATAAAAGTGTAATTCTTTGGCAGATTCATTTTATATTCGTATTTTGACATAACACTCCCCACTGCTGGCTTCGCCAGAGGTCTCTGTAGCCTTCCGGTGCTCAAAGTTTTTGAATTTTTAACGATTCTTATTGGCTACGACGACGCAAAAAAAAACATAGTATTTAAGCATATTATATGATGATCGATCAAAACCTTATCAGGCAAACCAGATCTGTACACTGAGGATTTAGCACAACTGCAACATTGTTTTACTGTATATTTTTTGACTGTAGTGTTGCAGAACACCCCCCTATCAGTCTGTTACTACTAGAAACTAATAATTAATTAAGGGCTATCACTAAGGATCTAGTCGATATCAGTGCCCAAAATGGCATTGTTTCAAAAAAAATCCTTCTACCATCAATAGCAACGTGTCTAACCCAAAATACAACAACACAATCGTCTTTCTCACAAAATTTGACATAGATACGTGCTAATTTCAATACTCTAACAGCAGCTTTTTGCAAATGGATCTCGCATGATGATGACCTGATCCTGCATACCAAAAATACATCCATAATACAAGCCGGATCTACTGTCAAGCACACATCTACATCATTATACAATCTTGAACTCAGTGTTGCGCAACACCTCCTGTATCGATCTGATACTACTACTAGTAGACAGTCGTAATTAACAGCTTTCCTTATGGATTTCGTCAATATCAGTGCCAAAAAATTCGCTCATTAGAAAAATCATCCATCTATCAACACCAACAACCCGTCCAATCCGAAATCCAGTCAACACCACCACCCTCCCCTTGTCGCTCTCCCCATCATTGTCTTTCTCGCAAAATTTGGTATACCAACCTACTAATCTCATTCAATCAATTGCTTAAAATCAATTGTTAAAGATATTTAAAAGAGACAGAAAAAAGAGACACCAAGAAGAATAAGAGAAAAAGATTTGGGAGCGATGATTGTATTTTATAGCCTCTGCCAAAGAACTCTGTTGCTAGGCAAGTCATACTGGACTGTCTTTCAAACAGGATCAGGGCAGCGGTATGAAATGGAATCCTGATTTGGAGGCTGATGAGGCTGTTTGGTCTGTTCCCATATGCATAGAACAAGCATTTAATACTATGTGAATGTTGCAGAACTCGGGTTATTGCTTGCCTTATATCAGCAAGGGCAGATGGAGTCATTTGATGGTCTTTTTCTCTAGTACTATGTTCACTGTTTGATTGCTTTTCTAATCGCTTTCTTTTAGCTTTGCAATTTCTATCCCTAGTGTAGCTTGTTTTTTTTCTTCTATAATGCCTCCCTGATGAAAGCAATGTATCTTTTGGAATGGAATGCCAGCTGAAGAGTACTAACGCATAGTTTAGCAGCTTTGCTTTACTATTTTTAGGTCTCATGCAAACGTACAAGCTCCCATACTGGATGCCGTATTCATGACGCTCCAAGCTTATGAAACCAAGCTGCATACGACGATCCTTCAAATCATTTGTGCGAATAGGTTCATGGAAGGATTCGTTGCTTATTAGCCCCTTTGAAAAAAATGAAAATTTATCAAGTATCTTTGGGATGTTTCTATTTTATTCATGTATATCATACATATTAGATGGTAAATGGGGGCGGGGGCGGGTTATGATATACGAGAAGTTTTGATTTGATGTTGTCTAGAATGTGTCTACGAATTTATTATGCTTCCAATTCAGTCAAGTATCGTTCGGCGTCCAGAGCAGCCATACAGCCACTACCGGCAGAAGTAATTGCTTGACGGTATCTCTTGTCTTGGACATCACCAGCAGCAAATACACCCTCGACACTTGTGGAGGCAGAGCCAGGCACAGTTTTGATATAGCCGCTTTCATCCAGATCTAATTGGCCCTTCACCAATTCAGTAGCGGGAGTGTGACCGATAGCATAGAAGAGACCACTTGCTTCAATAGATCCGTTTTCGCCAGTCTTTGTATTACGAGTCAAGACCTCTGTGAGGACATCGCCATTACCAACACATTCAGTAGGTACAGTTTCAAAATGCACAGTAACATGAGGATGAGCCAACAGTCTATCTGCCATGACCTTGGAGGCACGCAGTTGATCACGACGCACAAGAACATGCACATGAGAGGCATACTTTGTGAGATAGATGGCCTCTTCAGCAGCAGAATCACCACCACCAATGACTACAAGAGGCTTGTTTCTGAAAAGAGGGACAGCACCATCACACACGGCACAAGCTGAGATACCATTTTGCCAGTATTTCTCTTCGCCAGGTAAATGCATACGTTTAGCTGAGGCACCGGTAGCAAGAATGAGAGCATCCGTGGTATCAGTAGGTTCGCTTTGCTCATCACTGCCCTCACGCCATAATCTGAAAGGACGCACACTAGTATCGACTTTGGTAATAGTCTCAGTTTCAATGACAGTGCCACAGTTGACAGATTGTTCACGCATTTGGTCCATTAGAGTGCCACCAAGAATACCCTTGGGAAAGCCTGGAAAGTTTTCGATATCAGTGGTTGTGGTCAATTGGCCTCCAGGAGCAAAGCCGTTGGCCATCATGCCCTCAAACATGATGGGCTCCATTTGTGCACGAGCGAGATAAATAGCAGCAGTGTGACCTAGTAACATGTCAACATGAGTAAGTACATTGATGCAAACATATCTAGTACAAAAGCCAACTTACCAGCAGGGCCAGAGCCGATGATTGTAGCACGATGATGAGTAGGAGCCATTTTGTATAGTTGTTAAATTTATGTAAAAGAAGTGAAGAATATGGGTGCCTTGGATACATTTGTTGCCCTATTTATATGAAATTCTGTTACTTGCAAGCGACGCTTTGAGCCAATCATGGTTTCTAGAAGGATTCTGTAGCATATTTGTAATATGGGTCGATTTCATGCGATAGCGAATCAAAGCACAAGCGTCAGAATATTACATTTGACAGGCTGGCAAATCAAATGGCACAATCGAGGATTAGTAATGAAGCGGGCATAGTTTTGCTGAGTGATTAAACATTGCTACTTACCCCTTTCATAAATCAAATTATGTAATTGAGTTTTTATTTGCTCGAGATAGATGATAACATTCTAGGCATTGAGGTGCCATCAGTCAGCTTGTATTCGTTTACAGTACATCATGCTTGGTGTCTATTTAAGTTGCATTTTGAGGCTGAAGTCTGTTGTGATTAAATCAAAGTTTTACAGGGGCAAGAACTGCTTGTATGAAACCGACGAGATGTATAATATGAAAGAGAACCTCAAACAAGCACATTTGTTACGAAATACTGAGAGTTTGTAGTAGTGGATATTAGCATTGAGTGTCTTTTGTGATATCATCAATAATACGAGATGCATTTGTGCGTAGTAGAAATCACATTTCAAGTGGATCAGCCATCACCAAACCAATGCCGTTTCAAGGCAAAATTGCAAAATACGTTGTCTATCTGCATTTTTATAGCGCTTGCATATACAACACATTCAAGTTACTCTTCATCTCGGCAAATGTAATGCATGAATCGAGTTGACATGCCACTCTACACATCCTCCTCCATCAATGTCAAACCGGTCACAGGCTAGAAGCCCTTGCCCTGGGGCAATGAACCCGGCCAAGTTACATTTTTCATCCCTTTGTTCTTCATCAACACACACACACAATCAATCCTATTTATACTTCAAAATGTCTATTTCGCCCTCAAAACAAGCAGCTATTCATGCATACAGACACTTATTAAAGACACAGAGACAAGTGTTTGGTGGTAAGTGCTTCATGTCAAATGGCGGCCAATGCTCGAAATCATTCTGACATGTTTGCTGGATTTTGTAGCTGATTTGAAAGCAATTGTTGGTATGTGAGTGAGGATAAGGAGGATCTGATGAAATCAAGCTAATCACTGATCCACATCATCTTAGCTGCTAGAAAAGAAACCTATTCTAGATTTATGCAATCCAAAGATGAAACAAATACAGATATCCTTGAGGAGGTAAGGCATCTGTGGCGGACTGCGTACAGCACACTGACATCTGCCCTGTGTAGAAACTGCAATTAGCTGGACAAGTAGAGACTCTATTAAAAAAGAATGTGATTCAAGGTGTACCACAAGGAAACAACACATTTAGTAAGTGCTGGGGGATGATTAAGGCATCCGCCGCAGTGTGTGCTGACGAGCTGGCCGTTTGTAGAATTAAGAATCACAGAGGACACTGAATTGGGCGATAACGATAGCATCAAGAACACCAAAAACATCAACCGCAAAAAGAGGGCACACAAACACACTGGAGGATGTTGTGGTGGAAATCACTAAATCAATTTTTGATTGTGATACACGCAACACTAGTAAGGAAGAAGAAGGGTGCCTAATTTTGGACTATTTGAATAACAAACAACCACCGTAACAACAGCCATCACATTTCTGCCTCTCTTTCTCTTTTTCTTTCTTTCGCTTTTTTCCTTACATATCAAAATAGATGACTACTACTAGCAATAAACATGACAGTGTACCAGATTGGTCCTTGCAGTTAACCGAGCAGCTTATATCGCCCCCATCACAAGCACAGCAGCAGCCTACCGAGGATACCGCAAATAAGGCACATATCTCCAATCTACCCCCTTCTGCTATGATAGTGCATCAGACACCAGATGATGAGCAATTTGAAAATTACATAGATCGACAATTCACATCTCGTGATGCGAAATTGTTAAAAAATCGACTCTCTGAAGCCACTACACTTCGAAATTCTTCTACTATACCCGCACATGACTGGAAAGACATTGAAAAGACGATACCCAAGACACAGCAGCAGCAGCAGCAGCAGGGAGCACGAGAAGAAGGAGCCCCGCCACATCCATATCATTATTATCAGGGCCAGGATGATCAGCAGAGCGAAGAGAGCCATGTCTGGTGGGTGACCAAGAATGATCAAGATGGGTTTTATTCCATCTGCGGATTGCTGTTTGTGTTTGGGTTCCTGTTTCCTCCTTTCTGGTGGATAGGATCCGTTTGGCCGAGACATGTGCGAGAGAAGGGTGGTAAAATGGCAGATAGATGGCAAAAGCTGAACCGAATCATGTCAATAGGATTCAGTTCGATTTTAATTATTCTGATCATTGTATTCGTAGTACTGTATGCCACAGGAGTTTATTGATGAATATTAATAAAAAAAGCCAAGTTTACTCATTTACCAAGGTAGTGGGATTCTCCTTTTTGTACACTACATTGTTGATATTGCCTCCTATTATATACAGTGTGTGAGTAAGTTTCACAGCATCGCTAGACAACAGCCTCTGTACACTTACGCCAATCAGTTCGGTGTGGCAAGTCATTAGCATAACGCCATTCTCCATCTACAATGAATTTGAATTCGATATCTTTGCTCAAATCCATTGGAATCTCGACAACGTGACAATTTGAGTTTTCGGTATCTTGGACCATATCAACCGATACTGCAATGATGGAATCATGTGGTTTTTTTTGTGAGTATATTTAAGTCTCTGATTGTGTGTATATAAACTTGATTACCTGACCAGTTATCAAACTCGCCAGTAACTTGAACCTTTTTGCCGCCATGATTCCATCGAATCTAATAGAAGATTATGAGGAGTTTGCGATGATGGTGTTTGTGTGTGCAACCAAGCTTTTTTACCTCGACATTGGTGGTCTTGCTCATGGTCATTGAGTGGTAATATTTGGATGGGGTAGACGAAGATCTCATAATTTGGGATGAGGCAGGAGTGGAGTTGTCCGTGTCCGTGGAAGAGGCAATGCTGCTTGAGGAGAGGGTTCTTTGCAACTGTGTGGGCTCCTGCTCTTGCTCTTGGTCCTGTTCATCAAAGCCAGTGTCTGATTCTCTTAGGTGTTCTTCTTCTTCGTCTTCAATGGCAACATCCATCTCTGGTTTTGGTATAATCTCTCTCGACTTTTTGGCGTCAAGCGATGATGTGGATGAAGAGAGAGAAGAGCTCGAGGAGGAGGAGGATCTCTTCTTTAACTTGCTTGCAACACCAAACACATTCAAGATGGACATCCAAGTCGACAATTCTTCATTCTGGCCTTCGTGTTGACATTCGGTTACTTCCAGTTCTTCTTCTGTGGACGCAGATTCATGGATAATGTCATAGCGGTATTCATCTTCGTCGGTGGTGATACCCTCATCGCTGCTGAGTTGGCGCTTTGCGGACGACGTCGATGCTGATGAGGAGGATGAGGATCCAGCAGCAGTTGTGTTGAGTGGGAGTGCAAGCCAATCACGCATCGTAAATCTTAGGATTTGTAAAAGAAAGAAACGAAATGAAAATGAAAGAAAAGTAGACGAGATCATTTTTAAATCTTGTATGTATTTATTTGTGTTTCCACCCCCAACAAAATTAGACAATAATGATGATAAGTGGGTGATGATGATGATGATGGGTCAGATAAGGGCAGCAGCACAAAATAAGAGGCCCTTTTTATATCAGACGAGATCTCCTGAAAACACTCCCCCTTTTGTGCAACTCTTCTTGAGCATTTCGTTTGTATCGTTTCAACATCCAATCACACCTTATATAATGTTGTTTATGTTTATGTGTTTGATCATGCAAATCTATGGTGATATGGGAAAAAAAAAGTGTATAGTATACATGATTGTTTAGTATTGATAGTACAAATGAGCAGCAGCGCCAATAGAACTCTGTCCTGGCAGGCATTTCAGCTGTCATTTGGGATTTACAGTTTGCCGTTCATATTTCATTTGCACATAAACATGCAAAGCAATGCAACGGCTTCTATAAACAAATCAGCCTCTAGCACACAAATGTCCCGCTGAAATTCCAGCACAGACTTTTATATTAGGAATGGAAGATTCCAACGCTTAATTTCTGCCCCCCACACACACAGGCTGTGTCCAATGTGAAATTCGTAGTTTTACGTTGGTCGGCGTAATGCTTACGAGGACAATTGAATCTGACTGGGCGAGAACCCCGCATTCTCGTATTTATAATTCAATTTCCAATGATGGCCAGAATTCTTTCTTCTTTAATTCTTGCAATATAAATAAAGCTTCCAAAAAACAAGATGCTTCGATTCATTATAAAAAGAAACTTAACAACCAGACGATTCTACTCCACCAACAACATGTCAACTGCTAGACAAGTTACTGCAAATCAACTCTCTTCCTGGCTAGCGGCTCAGGAAACCAAGGCTCACAACGATGTTATCATTGTCGATGTTCGAGAACGACACGAGATCGAAGAGCATGGCAAGATCAAGGGCGCATTGAATGTGCCATTCAAGCTGGATCCTGTCATGTTTGCTGCCGGTTTATCTGACTTGAACAAGCACGGCAAGGTATGTGTGTGTGTGTGTGTGTATATAGCGACATGTAAATGTACTAATGCAAAAAAAAACTGACAGGTCGTCTTTCAATGCATGTCGGGACGTCGCAGCGATGAAGCCGCCATTATCGCCCAGAAACTTGGGTTTGAAGATGTGTACAGCTTGCAAGGAGGCATCAAGGGATGGGGCGGCCCTGTCCAGCCCTTCATGAACAACCATTCACCCTGGGTCCATACGCTTTTTGATGCAGAAACAGAGACAGCCCAGTATGTGGTAACAGATTTAGGTAACACAAAATGTGATATAACGTACGATAAATTTGAAATGGCTAACATTGACATGATTCCCGCACACACAGAAACCAAGGAAGCCTTCATTGTGGACCCCGTATTAAACTATGATCCGTTCTCCTCCACCGTCCATCCCCTCCTGGCAAAGACGTTGATGCAGTTCATAGAAAAGTACCAACTGAATGTTTCAAAAATCATCGACACCCACGTTCATGCGGTAAGTTTTACAGTCATCCACCAATGGCTAAAATGCTCACCCCTTATTATATTTCAGGACCATTTATCTGCTGCTCAGTATCTCAAGGCCGAACTCCCTTCCAAGCCCGAGTTCTGGATGGGCAAGGATGTCACTCAAGTGCAGCAAGTGTTTGGCGAAAAGTACAACCTGACTCACGAGGAGCTGAATCCCACTGGCGAGCAATTTGACAAGCTGATCTCGGAGGGCATGCAGTGGACCTTGGGCAAGAACATCCAATGCAGCGTTTTGGCGACACCTGGTCACACTCCTGCGTGTATGTCGTATCGTATTGGTGATGCTGCATTCGTGGGCGATACTTTGTTTATGGTAACCATGGAAACACAGATTTGGAAAATGGAATTTGTCTAAACTTTAAAACTTTAGCCTGATATAGGAACTGCTCGCTGCGATTTCCCAGGAGGCAGTGCTGAGACAATGTATCAGAGCATCCACAAGATGTATGATAGCTGGCCTGATGATACAAGAATCTACGTTGGTCATGACTATCCACCTGCAGACCGTCCAGTAAGTGTCCATGGCCCTTGAATGGGTTGCACTGTTTTACTCATTGTATCATCATATAGTATCGTGTGGTCGCTAGCCTTGAAAAGCATAAAAAGTTCAACAAGATGATCAACGAATCCGTTTCTCAGGAAGAATACAAAAAGCTGCGCCAAGAAAGAGACTCCAAATTGAGGGCCCCGCGATATATCCATCCTTCCATTCAGACCAACTTGCGAGGCGGCATATTACCAGCACCCGAATTGTCTGTTCACGACAAGAAGACATTGCAACAATTCTTCAAGATTCCTGTACGATGGGTGTCCTCTTGAACCAACCAACCAAACAAACAAACATGTCTTGATATTGAAATATAAATAAACCTTGCTCCTATTATATCAAAGAAACATGTATATACGATTTTTATTTATAACTTATTTGACCTTGGCTATGCTATGAACCATTTCCTACGAAAAAACACAGGATCAGTGTCCAACTCCCTCCTCCAACACACACACATTAAGCTTACCTCCTTTGAAATCAAATGGCATGTCTTTTCAATCAAGTTCAATAAAGAGTTGATGTCATTGGACCAGTTGTTCAAAATCTCGTTGGCGTCCTTCTTGGTTTGGAAATTAACGACACCGGCAGAACGATCAATACGAGCATAGATTGTCTTTGATACAACCAATTTGGACAAGAATTCTTCAGCATCCTTCTCGTTCAAATCAAGTAATTGCGTCAATCTTTTTGTGGATACGCGAGTGTAATATTTGGCAATGACGCGAATGTTGTGCTCGACCACGCGGTTGTGAAGTTCCTTTAATCTCTTTTGTCCGTCCTCAGTGGCGCTGTTGAATGCTGCCGATTGATTCAATAACTGGCCATAAGTTGACTCGATTTCAGACCAACGCATCAGCTCGCTGGTGACAAAGCATTTGGCGATTTCTTGGTATTGAGGGATTTGTGCTAATTTGGCATCTTGGTAGATTCGGTTGAGTAAGTCGGATTGTTCATTGTCGTAAGGTGCCAATACAACAAACAAGACTGCATTTTGAAGAGCCTCCTTCCATTTGGCTTCATCTTCTTGGATGGATTCTGAGTCGTAGATTTGCTTGTAGAATTTGTGAACGTTCAAGTATTGGTCCTCGTGCAAAGCATGCTGAATCATCAAATCATAGAATCTGAGCTTGAGGTCTTCGTTCTCCTTGTCTTGGAAGAACTTGGTGTTGATCTTCTTGGAGATGATTTGAGTTCTAATGTAATCAGACTTGGCCAAGCAGAGTCTCATTTGTTCCAAGATGAAATCCACCTTTTCACGCTTATCCATTGAGCCAAATGTCTCTACTTGAAGTTCTTGGAGAATATCAGCAGCTTCAGTTGTCTTTCCTTCGTCTTCGCGGATCTTTGCTAACAGACGGGTGATGCGTGCACGTTCAACTTCAACGTAGATCTTGCCGTCGGTGACAGTGCGAAGTGTATCGATCAATTCAAGCTTTGTATCCATATCGGGTGTTGAGTCGAGGTATGTCATTGCTTCTTGGATCATTTTGGAGGTAGCCTAGACAGCAAACAGATTAACGCCATGACCTCTATAGCCACATCCCATTGCACTTACGGCCTTGAGTTGACCATGCTTCTTGGACAACAAGACAATTTGCTCGTTCAACAGCTTCCAATCCTTGGCTTGATAGCACAAAGTGACAACCTGAACAAGGATACGACCTGTGGATGCTTGATCGGCAGCCTATGGTTCAGTCGTTAGCATCTACACATGTTGATATGCTGCCCGTATTTACATTTCTAGCTTGCTTTTCAAGAGACAATAGCTTTTCCAAGGCCTCATTCAACTTTCCTTGCTACGATGATAAAGTAAATGTGAGTGAACGCGTCATGTAACTTTAGCAGGACGAATGATTGCCTTACCTTGGCTAAACCCTCAGTTTCAGGCAACAGGGCATCGACTTGGGGACTGAAATCCTTGTCCATCTTTTCTAATTTTCCGTCTGACATGCTGATATTTTGTTGTTTTTATGTAATTCTACAGTGAATAAAGAAGAAGAAGAAGGGCAGTTGATGCGTATTTCTTTTTTTATTACTACTGAACATTTAGATTACGTTTGCCTACGTTTCTTGCAGTCCACGTCATTCGTTTTCAACAGCAGCGAGCACTAGTTTAAGGTACGTTTGGCAATTGTATTTATGCAAAGGGTATTGCTATTTGAACAATCAAAAGTTGTTCAGGGATTAATTTTAGATTGTTCAAATAGCAATGCCCAACATTCAAGACTTATGCTAAAGACGTTGCCTTTAAAACCGGGGCCAAGAAACAACGTCCAAGACTCCAATGCGTCAAGAGCTCAACGCAAAGACAAGCAGTTCAAGCAGCGGAAACCATTTGTGGTCAGAACAGCCTTCATGGTGCTCAGAATTTGGATGATCTAAACGCAAGATACCAAGCTCAACTCGAACAAAGAGATGCTATTCGGCAAGTCTATTATACACAAACGATGGCCAAGCAAGAGTGCAAGTATACGAATATATTAAAGGCTCTCAAGAAGACAATACGTCAACAACCACAACTCCAAAAGTCAAACAGTATTGCTCGTTGGCGACCGAGGAACTGGTGTTGGATCCCGTATCAAGGGTCATTTACGGTACGGTGGCCACTGGAAGTCCAAGATACATGGTCGCTATACTTCTGTTTGTATAACAAACGAACACCATTCATCCCAGGCATGCGCCCTTTTCTCTTTTTCTTTGGCATTGCAATACCGGTATATAGAATCGCTCAATCTTCGTAACATTTCCCTCGTAAATCAATCGCTTGAACCAACAATTGTTGGTTCTTTACCAATCTACTTCTTTATCTTTTCCTCAACTTATTTCCACAAGCCTCCAAAACAAATATCAAGACTATCACAGCAAGCAAAAAGTTTACTCGAGAATCTGTCAAGATTCACCACCTTGCCCTTGGGGCTACGGTAGCCCATGTTTGACTGGAAAGTCCAAATGCTACCGAGGGCAATGGTTTTTCCTCATCCACGGTATTCCTTGTAAGTAGTTTATTAATCAAGCAAGCACTCTCAATCATCTTTAACGTATCTTTCATTGTAAATGTAGCGGGAAAAGTTTCTAAAAAAACTCGCCTAACACTCCAGCACGGTTATCGCCGTCCTACCGTGGATACAATGCTTCTCTCCGGAGGATCATGTAAGTAAACCTTTTTCATATATCAATGCAAGTATATCAGTGCTAACTTCTCTTTTTACTATAATTGCTTATTCCTTCTTTGCTCTTTGGTACCTTGCGTTATTTATTTATTCATTTTGTGCTTTACCCAACTCATTCCAATTCTGGCTTTTTCGCATTTTAATCTCTCTTCAAATTACATATAAAAGTATATAAAAGCCAATGTATTTATCCGAGTGATTCTATTTTGACTGGATGATCGCATTGATCCACAATGTGTGTAATTAGATTATTGATAACAGAAAATTTTCAGCCTGTGAGGCTCAATCTGTTGAAAGAATAGATCGGAATTACTTCAAACAAATGAGCCGTTGCTCGAAAGGATTGCATATTTGACGTATATTGTCGAAATCTAAAGAGATATCTATGCTACAGCGTCACTGATGATGTGAGCTAGAGTGGTGTGAAGTTTAGTATGCTGGTATTACAACAATAGTTTCCTATAAAGCCTTATCCATTTGCTAAGGTACAGACCCCATAATTGAATTTAAATTCTAACTCTTGATGGTTTCGGTTAAGCTGGAAAGGGCATTTCTAAACTAGTAAAGCCTCTCCATTTTGCTCAATAGTATTGCTAGATGCAAACGTACCTTTCCAGCTTAGTAAATTATATATCACAGATGTGGGTGTGGATTCGATAGTTAGTCTATTAAATGCGTGATCTTGAACCGTGTTGTGGGAAATATCCTGCAACTCGCTAGTTTGTGTATCAGGATACAAAGGGAAAACGATTGCGCCGCATCTTCGTGTTTACCCCTTAAACAGGTTTTTCCCCCTCTCTCTCTTGAAGTATATAAGATAGTGTGTACACACACACACACATACGCCCAGTCAATTGCTTCTCTTTTGGCTTTCCATCTATTATCATGGCATTCAAGGAAAACACATACAAATTTACTAATCTGGTCGACTTGGTATTGAGCAATAATCGAGGTATTTCCGACGATAAGCCTGTCTACATTGATGCCAACACAGATGAAACTGTGTCCTATGGTGAGCTAAAGACATTGATCCGCCAAGCAACCGCCGGGTTTCAGAGAATTGGTTTGAAACGAGGGGATTGTGTTTGCGTGTATAGCCCAAATCATGTAAGTCAGGGTGTAAAATGTAAGGTTAATATCGTCAACTAATACGCTACTACCATCCCTCATAGCTCGGCGTTCCTCCCATCTTTCTGAGTGTATTGGCCTCAGGTACATGTTCATCCCCTCCCAAAAACAAAGCGAGGTACTAAACACACTATTCTAGGTGGGCATGTCAGTCCTACAAATCCAGCATTCAATGTCGGGGAGTTGGAGAAGCTTCTTATCATGTCAAAGGCCAAATACCTCATCGCCCACTCGTTTAATTTGGAAATTGCTCTGGAGGCAGCCAAATTAGTGGGCATTCCAGCATCCAATGTATGGTGTATTAATGATGATCCCAAGAAAAGAGCAAAGCACTGGAAGGAGATGGTGGCTAATTCAGTCGAAGAAGCTGATCCCATCAACTACACTGCCGCGGAATGCAGAAATACGCTGGCCTATCTCTGCTTTTCCAGTGGCACTACAGGTAAGTGCATTGCCAACGTCTCTCTTTCCCTTGAAACTGTGTACTTACTCTCTGGTTGGTATCATTCAGGTCCCCCAAAAGGTGTCAAGATCAGGTAGTAAAAGCACTCGTTTTCATTGATCGGGCCTGATACTGACCCGTCTCTAGCCACCACAACTTTATTGCCAACGCTGTGGAGCTGAATCAATTGACACAAGCCAGTAGTGCGCTGCAGAGTGATGGTAATTTGCTCGCCATTGTGCCTCTGTTCCATATTTTGGATCTGTTCCGGTTCATCAATATGTCTCTGTTTGAAGGAAGAGCCACTGTCCTCATGGCTCAGTATGACCTGGAAAAGATGTGTCAAATGATTGACAAACACAAAGTAACTACTGTTGTGGTTGTACCTCCCATGCTTTTGCATCTGCTCAACTCGCCTCACATTGTCGATAAGTATGATTTCTCTCATGTGAAGGCTTTTCACGTTGGAGCAGCTCCTGTGTCTCTAGCAATGGCGGATGCCATCACAAAGAAGTTCCAGAAGCCGGTATTGCAAGTAAGTTTTTGCTGTTTGGTGGAATCAGTACTCGCCCACTAACAATCCCATTCAGGGCTACGGTATGACAGAAGTGGCTTCGGTTTTGACAGCACAGACTCCAGAAACCTACATGCCTGGATCCGTTGGAAGAATGATTGGCGGTATTGATGCCAAAGTAGTTGATGAGGATGGCAAAGGTACGCAGTGTATGCAATAGATTGTTGGGGCCATTTGTCTGAATCCGAATGTAGATTTACCTGCTGGTGAACGAGGCGAAATATGTATTAAAGGGCCCATTGTCATGCTTGGATACCTTGACAACCCAAAGGCCACAGCGGAAACAATTGATAGCAACGGATATCTCCATACAGGCGACATTGGCTATGTCGACAAGCTTGGTAACTGGTTCATCGTGGATCGTTGCAAGGAATTGATCAAGTTCAATGCCTACCAGATCGCCCCTGCTGAGCTGGAGGATACTTTGCTCACATGCCCTCTCGTGTCTGATGCTGCAGTGATTGGCATCTTTGACGAGAAGAGGCAGACAGAGGTTCCAAGGGCTTACATCTCCTTGTCTCCTGCAGGCAAAGCTCTGGAAGAGCAGGAAACCATCGAGCAGATCCATCGTTTCATCAATGCAAAAGTTATCCATTACAAGAAACTGAGAGGCGGCATACAGTTGATTGATGTCGTACCCAAGAGCGTCTCTGGTAAAATTTTGAGAAAAGAATTACGTGCGCTGTACCTCAAGGAGAAGCAGAGTAGTAGCAAGGCTAAATTGTAATAAAGATTCTCTCGCCATTTCGTACGATAATTAAAACATTCTTTGCCATGGCCATGACGACGACAAAATGTGGGTTTTTTTTTATAAGTCTCTTTTTTTGTGGCCATTGGAAACGTAGATATGACTCTGCTGCGATGTTTTCCATTTGAGTCAGCAAGAAAAACTCATTTGCAAGGCATCCAAAACACTAGCATCATCTGTAATGACCCAGAATTATGCTAATCATAGCAAAATTTGTGCAGATTCGAGCCTCGTTTTCTAGCAATGGAAGCCGTTTTAGACGTCCAGAACAGCACCACACCATTGCTCTCACCCAGCAGCAACTTTCTGACGCCTTTGCCCGAATTTTTTAGGTTGATCAAAATTTGACGAAAAAGCATGAGGTACCCCTCATGGCTTTCATCAAAAATCAAACGATCGCGTTTTTGAGCATGAAAACGACGACTTTTACTAAGGTACATCTTAAATCAAATTATTGCTTTCGACCTAGAGCAACTGCTGAAACTTTGTTATGTGAGACCTTTATATGTAAAATCTCAACATTTTCGCCGAAAACCGTATTTTTTATTTATGCGATTTTCTCAATATGCCTAATCTAAATATTTATTTTTGATAGTATCATTAGATGCGCATCAAAAGAAACTTTTATAGTGCATTAAGAAGCATTGAATGATT
Organism: Mucor lusitanicus; assembly: GCA_010203745.1. Lineage (NCBI taxonomy): Eukaryota > Fungi > Mucoromycota > Mucoromycetes > Mucorales > Mucoraceae > Mucor > Mucor lusitanicus. The sequence continues at coordinate 1,807,188 of JAAECE010000005.1, read as the reverse complement.
ATTACATTTTGTATAGTCAAGCAATGCAAAATGTGTTGATCGATGTCCAAAAAGTCTTCAAATCAACAAAATTGGGACAGAATGTCGAGCGGCGATTAAATCAATTTTTGGTGGCCTGGAGGCGGCTGCCAAGGTCAACAGTGCCTAGTAAATCATGAAAGCAATCAATGTTTGTGAGCAAGTGAGGCTAACAAGAGGGATATCGAGAGTTGAAGGGTGCTATAGTTTATTCTGGCTATTGTTCTATTTTTTATGTTTATTTTTCAACTTGATAGCTTTATTTGCTTTGGATTGGCCGTTGAAATTTATTTGACAGATTTATGCTGTCATCATACCATTGTAGTAAGGGTATTGCTATTTGCACAATAGAAAATTAGGTTTAATACGGATCACCTAAACATTTCCTTAGGGACCACCAAGTCCGGGGCAAAATAACGAGCTACCACCTTAGGGACGACCTAATGTAAGCTACCCAGACGTTAGAGCCATTTGCCATATTGAATACTCAAAAGATCATTGAATTGAGGTGTTATAATATACCTATCTGCGTTTCTTTGTTCAAGAAAGATAGAGAAAGAAAGGCATCTATATTATAAATCAGTGATTTTAACTGATTAAATAGTAGACTCTAAGCAGGTAGCTCGTTCTTCAGGCGGTCCACACGTAAAAATCTGCCCCGGACTTGGTGGTCCCTAAGGAAATGTTTAGGTGGTCCGTATTATATCACATAGAAAATTACTCCGTGCACAACTTTTACTCCGTGCACAATAGAAATATTACTCTTTGCACAACTTTAAAATTAACTTTTCAAGTTATTGTTAATTTCAATTATAAATTAGTTTCTATAAGCTTGCAATATATTCTTCTGTGGCAGACAGTGACAGATACTAGTTGGATTTATGTATTTACCAAGCGTATAACGGATTATACTAATAACGTCTGACTAAATAAAAATTTCACGAAAATGTGAATTTAGGTGAAGTTTTAGACAATTCTTCGACACAAGAGCTATAGCAATGGCATTCACATTAAAAACAGATTATTTTGCTTTGAAGAATTTATCATAATTGAGATTCTATAGCACTTAGAGACGAAAATCCGAATTTTGCGTTGTGCAAAGAGTAATTTTGCGTTGTGCAAATAGCAATACCCTTGTAGTAATTTGTAGTAAGTAAATGCTTTACTGACGCATCTCATAAACTATGTTTTAAGTACAGTACATGTAATGATGGCGCCTATAGTCCAAACATCTACAGGACATTGGGCATGTTAAAGTCGTTTGTTTCTAGCAATGCCGGTGGTGTATAGGTAATAGCGCATGCTTTCCAGTCAGGTATTTTTCAGAGGGAGAGAAGGAGCTTACATATAAGACCGCCTCTTATAATGTAGTGTTTTCTAGCTTCTAGTGAGATATAACAATCTAATTTTTTTTTTTCATCAGGTATACAGGATAAAGATGCTACATGGAAGAAAAGCATCGACAATTCATCCATTACTGATCTGCACCGAGTGCATCCTGTTGCGCATCCAGTCACAAAGTCGGTAAGGGCTTTTTTTCATTATCCTTCTACACCTTGGAACACAGCAATCGTAATCCAAGTTTATTGCTACACATTTGATACAAACAAAAGAGAACAACAAGCAACAAAAAGAACGTGTTATATTGTACAAGACGCAACACAAATCAAGAAAAAAAAAACAGGCGCTTGCATCTCGAAATACATGTCTAAAGCTTATCAAGTTCATCCCAAATCAATAGAGAAATCCTTGAAAAGAAATCATCCATGTCCTTTGACAAAGAAAAAGATCCAACTATGAATGGCAATGCTGGATACCCTCCTCTTCAGGGACATTTGCAACAGCAGCAGCAATTCTACAACAACGGCGCGTCCTCTCAAAACAACTCGGGAGCGTCATCTCCCTCTGTGTATCACACGATGCCGCTTTATGCTAATAACGGCTTTAGCCGCTATCCGCAACAGCAGCAATCGCAATCGCAGCAGCCCCAGCAGCCCCAGCAGCAGCCTCAGCAGCAAAAGCAAGCAAGTACCATTATGAATGATAGCAGCAACTCTGTCCATGTCACACGCCAGCTGACCTACGCTCAAAACTCGCGTCAATCATCCTCGCCCCATCATCATGCTCGCACGGCCGCTGCCATGGCTCGCTCCACGCCTGTCGCTTCCACGGTGACAATCACTGATCCCAACAATCCCAACAAGATCTTCAACCGCATCGACAACATAAACACATCTAGCAGCAGCTCGAGTGAAAAGCAGACCTGGACTACGCTGGATATTGGTGGCATGGGATTGAAGCAGATATCACCCACGCTCTGCTCATACAAATTTCTGACCGTGCTCTACATGAACCACAACAACCTGACCAAGCTCACCAGTGATATCGCCAAACTAGTTAATTTGAGGACGTTAGACTGCTCAGGCAACAAGCTATCTACATTACCGCCTGAATTGGGCATGCTTGTCAATCTGCGTGATCTCCTCCTGTTTGACAATAACCTCACCAGTCTGCCAAACGAATTGGGCATGCTGTATCAGTTGGAAATGCTGGGCTTGGAAGGAAACCCTATTCAGTCAGATATAAAGAACATCCTGATGAAAGAAGGCACGCAGGCTGTCATCATGTCGTTGAGAGAAAATGCGCCAGGTAGGCCCCGCGTTGCAATGTAATCTGCCTACAGTAGCTAAACCAAGTGCTTTTCATAGTTGGTATGCCACCACCTCATCGTGAATGGATCACTATTGAGAACGACACGACAGAAACTGATCCCGGTAGGACTCAGGCCGGCATGGAGAAACGTAACAAAGCCTAATTTCATGATTATCATAGACAAGTTCACTGTATTATGTTACAACATCCTCTGCCAAAAGTATGCAACAAGTCAGGCCTATGGTTATACACCTTCATGGGCTTTGAATTGGGATTACCGCAAAGAGCTGATTATCTCAGAGGTACTCAGCTATAATGCCGATATTGCTTGTCTGCAGGAAATTGCCATGAAGCAGTATGAAGGGGCCTTGGGTGACGCCTTCAAGGAACGAGGTGATTATGATGGCGTGTTTTTCCCAAAAACCCGTGCAAAGACGATGGCTCCAAACGAAAGACGAGAAGTGGATGGCTGTGCCATCTTTTACAAGGCATCGAAGTACAACCTCATTGAACATCACATTCTGGAATACAACCAAAAGGCGCTTCAGCGATCTGATTTCAAACAAAGTGACGATATCTACAACCGTGTCATGACAAAGGACAACATTGCTGTCATGGTTATACTCGAGAACAAGGAGACGTTGGCTCGCATCTTGGTCGTGAACTCGCACATCTTTTGGGATCCTCAATTTGCAGACGTCAAGTTGGTGCAAGTGGGTATGATGATGGACGAAATCGAAAATTTTGCTAGCAAACACCTGTCGCCTGCCCCTGGATCAGCAGGACCCACCTACGAATCCACCAAAATGCTGCCAACCATCATCTGTGGCGATTTCAATTCCGTGCCTGAATCAGGTGTCTATGAATTGCTTTCGAAGGGTACCTTGGCCAAGGATCACCCTGAATTTGGAGGTCATTTATACGGATCTTTCACTTCAGAGGGCATATCGCACAAATTGGCTTTAAAGAGTAGTTACAGTCAAGTGGGTGAATTAGATGTTACAAACTATACTCCTGGGTATAAGGGCACTTTGGATTATATATGGTATACCAGCAATACATTAGACGTCATGTCCTTGTTGGGCGGTGTCAGCCAAGATTATCTCGACAAAGTGGTTGGATTCCCTAATCCTCACTTTCCTTCAGAGTAAGTCATCCATGTACATTTTTTACTTACTCAAAGGATTTATACTCATTTTTGCTTCTCTATAGTCATATCCCTTTGATGACAGAGGTCAGACTCAAATCGCCTCGCCGTGAAAAGATGGAAGAGCCCAATTTTGGCTTTTCATCATCATCATTCAAACGATAGAAATTTAATTTAAGGTTTTCATGCTTCTCTCTCACATATAAGCAAAATTGTACATTTTTTCTCTCTCTCTCTCTTCCCCTTCTCCTCTCTTCCTGCGTTTTACTCCTTTTCTTTCGATTTCTTTTCTTCTTCTTCATACATACACATAACATATACATTTTAATTAAAAAAAAAAGATACAAACACAATGATGCTCTATGACGATGAATGTCTACTCTGTTTTTCCAGACTCGATCCAGTTTTGATGAATTCGTACCAGCTCAGGAATAATCTCACTTTCGATTTCAATGTCATTTTCCATCTGTTGCGGCGTGAGTGATAGCACCTTCTCGCTGTGTTGAGTAATAAATGTCACTGTCTGCTTGCGGGTCTTGAGCATGTTACCAATGACAACTTGGTGGCCGTAACGAGTGAGTGCTTGTCTGGCTTTAGGAACAAGCAGATTGTTATCGGTTTCCAGCTTGAATGATACAATCAATCCCTTGGCTGCCCAATTGCTGACGAGTGGCTTTAAGAATTTAGGCACTTGATCCAAGGTCAATGTCAACCCACCATCACGGGATTGGATCTTGTGCTCTGCCATTTTTTGTGATGGGATAAAGAAGTCGCTGACAGCTGCAGCAAGGTAATACATGGCTCGTGTCTCCAAACGTGCTAATATTTTTGATCCTGATTGAAGCTTAAATAAGTACTCGGGAAGTGTAACAAAATCTAGCATCAAAATGCGATTGGTGTCCTTGGCTTGGTTGTATTTTGTCAAGAGTTTATGCATCTTGGTGGCATATTGTGCGAGAACTGTATGGATTCCCCGGTTTGAGTACTCAATCACCTCCAAATACCCACTAAATAATATATACCTTGCACTGAACCATCCTCCTTTGGCTCTAAGTAATCCAAAAATCCCATATTTGAGTGTGTATAATGACGGTTGTAAGGCTGAATACTGTTTTGTCGATGCATGAATACCACTGCATATCCTGCTTCCAAGAAATACTCGGCAGAAGTAGCACCACGAGTACCATTGCTAAAGTTGTCAATGAAACGAACTGTTTGGTTTTCCAGAGGCACCGTTGTTCCACCACTCTATCAATAGGTACATTCAACAAGTGCTCAAAGCAAGCGCATCGTAATTAGACTTACAGTGATGAAGACAACTTTGCTTCCAAGCTCCTTGTGATAGTCGACAAACGCGTTCAGCTTTGATTCGAACTCTGGTAAATCAGCAGGAGGCTCGTTTATTTGAAAGTAGACATCGGGATCAATGACACCTTGGCCATTATCGAGAATGGGCTCGTTGGAGCTAGCGTTGGAGATGGGAACAGTGATTGAAGCCATTTTTCTTTGTGAAAGGTAGTATTGCAGGAAAGAGGAGAGAGGATATTGATGCCGATTCTTTCTCTTTTTCAATTCCCAGTGTTTGCATTCGAGATTTGTAATAAGATTGCCATTATCCGCCCAGTCACGGATTTGAAGTGAAAGAATCTGGGGACATTGACGCTATACTACATCCAGCGGATTAAATCTCTACAAATGCATTTGTGCAACTTTGATTCGAGTCGTTATATGGCATAATGTCGCGTACATAGCCAACTGCATGAGACGTTCCGATATTACTGCGGAGCATCAGGCAGCATTTGTGGCATGGCATCCTATTGAAGATGAAGTCTTTGTTGATCGTAATCATGATACTATTTGGTATAGCTTGCCAAAGCTGATTGAGTTGAGGTCTTTATAAGTATATGGATGAATTCAGCACTACATATGCTGTATATCGTCTGGTAATAAATACTCTCCAATCATACCATTCACAGAGAAAAACATTCTCATGAAAACCTCATCTTGGACAATATGATGATTGCGTTTAGTCAACTGCCATCACTACTATCGATCCAAATACAGTAGCACCACGATAGCAACAACGTTCAGTACAACTCTGGATGAGACCATGGTTACAAAAGCCGAAACGGGTTTGAAGCTATTATCATAGCGTAGTCCAACAAAGACGCCCGACGAGGAACCGAAGCAGAAATGCGAATCCTTCTATGGGCTCAGGGCACTTGGTTGGGCACTGAACCGAGTCCAAAATACCTCGCCACACTACTCCACAGTGCTGCTCATTCAGGCCATGATCCAAGTCTATCCAAGTGAAGTGAACGCTATGAATACCGTTATTTCTGTCCAGAGAATGAATCTCATACAATCTACCAGTAATGCTTGCCTGTAGCATGGCAGCATAGTAAATCCTGGTTGTATGCATGTATTTGAGTATCCAGGATCAGACCGTGCAGAGTTCAGTTTCAAAATATCGATGCTAGAGTACTATAATCAGCACGTGCCTGTGCCAAATTCTGCCAGGAACACGACAGTATGGTTGGATTTTAGATTGGATGAGTTGTCTTTGGTGGATGGGTGATTATTGGAAATAAGCCAATTTAGGGCATTGATTTTGACAAGATCCATAAGGAAAGCTGTTAATTACGTGTGTCTAGTAGTAAAAAACTGATAGAGAGAGTGTTGCGCAACACTCTATCAAAAGTGCATGGTTTTTGCATGCTTTGTTCCAAAGTGGCACAGGTCGAACACTGTTTTGGATGGTTGACAACACAAAGCAAAGCGTGTTTTCATGCCCAATCTGACCATTAGAAATTTTGCGTTTAAACTGTTGCACACCTATTTAAAGAGGATTCTAACCATATACTGTAAAGTGTTTCCCAACACCCCAGCTGTCAATCCGTTAACAATAGATGCTTGTAATTATCGGCCTTCCTCATGAATCGTATCTAGACTAGTTCACGAAATCCGATTATTCAGATGGTCGCTCATCCATTAACGGCAACGCCTCCAGATGACTAAAGCCTGACCACAACACAATCGTGTTCTTTGCAAAATCTGACATAGGTACAGGTTTATCTCATAAGCCAGATGAATGATGACATTTGAAGACTTTGATTGATTTGATACCAATAATATAATGCAAAATTGTACTTTTGGATGCTATGATGAACAGGCGTAGATTTATTCCAAAACTGTTTTTTCTAGGATAGTAAATGTATTTGATCATGTGTAATACTTATGGTGGTATTGTGTGTAATTGCCGTAAGCCATTTGTACCATGCATTTTGAATGTTTAATCTTCCTTTTCTCATTTCATTTACATTTTTAGTTTCAATACGAATCCTTTATTTCTCTGAGCTGTCTCCAAATTTGAGCCAATAAAATCTCTTAAAAAGCTAGTTTAAACGCCGCTGACCCTAGAAAATTTTTGCGAGGGTTTCCCTATGTTTTTTGGTTAGGCGGACTTTTAAACATTGCCAAATACAGTAATTTAGCAATCTTATCATCAAAAACCCCTAAAATGCCAGAATATGCCTTACTACACACCCCAGCTTATAGTGCAAACGCTTGAGACTCTCAATTAGCACCAAGTAAGTGATACCAATCAGGTGAGGGCAGCCTATCTACCCCCAGCCTCTGAATCGAATCTAGTTGTGCTTCAACGATAGGCTTATCCACACAACGAAAAAAGAGGATGATGGCTCATCAAAGAACCATGAAAAGTAGGAAAAGTAACAAGAGGGCATCACTACAATGTGATGAAGAACAGAAACATCGCAGTACAGTTACATACAAAAAGGTAGTAACATGCAATGTGTATCTTCAAACTGACGAGTACAAGCAAGAAAAAAGTAGTAAAAAAAAGTATCGTACTATAGTTGCCTTATACGAAGCAGCAAGAACAACACCAATACCACCAGTATTACAGAAGAAGTAATACTTGAAGAACAAATAGAATGCAAGACTACTACTCCACAATAGAGCAGCACTGCCAGCGATACAATGCATCGAAAGATACACCATAGCACTATGGTACAGCAACAGAAAAATAGTTGCGTGCAGCAGAAAAAAAGGGTGGAAGAATAAATCGCAATAGAGCAAACTAAAGAAGAATGCACAGTATCACGAGAAAGAAAGTAGTGAAAGGGTTGAATGAATGTAATCCATGGCAACCAAAGAAGGAGAATATACAAATCAAATACAAACCAAACACAAACAGCAATATATTGAAGCAAACTGGCCTAAAATAAACTGTGTAATTAGTATTACCGCATATTGTAACGCAAAAGGTGGCTCTTATCGGCTGATACCTACTGTAACAAACTTGAAAGGTGTCGTCTTGGGTACTGGTGGTTGCAAAGGCACGCTTCTTTTGGCGAAAGTGGTGTTGTGTTCAATCAATAGTAATAAAAAGTATATGGTTTAATAGAAAAAGTGCAGTGCAAAAACAGTGCGAGAAATAAAAAAATAAAAAATAAAAAACGCGTTACTGAGGGTGACTGCAGCCACTAAGCTGCGGCAGTGCACGCGGAATCTGAATGATGGCGTGTATAGTGTATATCTTGCACTATGCTAGCGGTACCCAAAATGATTTTTTTGCAGTGATTTCTTTTGATTCCATTTCAACAAAATTTGACATTTTGACATTCTTGTAAACGTTTTTGTTAAGATTAGCTATATAAAGTGTGCTCTGCGTATACTACTTTCTAATAAACTTAAGATGAGAATTTGAAGGCGCATTCAATGGTGTTAAGTTCAGAATACTTTTAGAATGAAAAGATAAAGAATTTTGCGAAAATGTAAAAAGCAGTTTTTCCAGAAAAAGTCAAAATTTAGCATATACAACGTTCAAAATAGCAGTTGCACAGGTTACCCTACATCTGTGCGGCCATTTTGATTTAATATATATCATAGTAAAAAGTGCCGTTTTCGCTTCCAAAATTGCGATCGTTTGATTCTTAACAAAAACCATGAGGGGTACCTCATGAAAAAACGTGAATTTTCGACGGTTTGGATCGATCCAAAAAAAATAAAAATGAAGGTTTAGGATGTAAATGGTGATCGATAGCAATCATATGGCACTATTGCGAGCATCCGAGAGGGTCTGGAAGATGAGTTATTAAGGGTTGAATTCGGACGATTTGGCTGGGAAAATTACCTTTTGTAGCCTGCAAAACCATGGCAACTAATGTGACATATTTGATCAAGACCTAAAGCGATTGCTATTTCTTTGGACTACACACTACATATAAATAGTTAGACAGAAAGCAATGTAAGGTTTGCGTAGAGTTTACTTTCAAAGTCCCAAAAGCCAAGAAAAATGCTGCCTTCAATAATTTAATTTTAAACGTCCTGCACCATATTTTTTGAAATAGCCTTTGATTTGGCAGTAAACAATGCAGAACAATCATACTATTTGGTCTTCAGTATCCCATACGTTAATGTCATGTTATTTTAAATTTGAGTGGAACAATCTTTTTTCATGATTACTAAGGCTTCCTTAATAAGTTCTATAAAGTCAACAACTGAAATCTTTGGTATAATAATTTACCAAACCAAAAAAGTAATATTTATGATGCGTAGCTTCTAGAACAACCTGAGTTTTTGAAAGTGTCTTAGTTTTTATTTCTAATGGTGCTAGGATTTTAAGAGTACTGTATGACAGGCAGATTTTGGTCCAAATTGTTGGATGATTTTCCATGAACCCCTTTTTGGCGATATCTTGACGAAAAATCATCCGATTGGCATGAAACAAAAACGATTCTATAGCTGCCCATTGGATCTACCATGATCTAGCAGTTTTGAGTACCATATATGCATTCCCTTTACGAATCCGCTCAAAATGTGAAATTTCGTATCCCTCAAGCAGGGGATTGGAGACAAAAGTCTGATATTCTATATGAAGCCTATACCATCCGATAAAGATTTGAATGACAATCAACAGTTAAGCTTTACGCTACTTGCATTCACTTAATGAAATCCCTATATACAGCCCCTCAAAAATCACGCATGTGCACTCTTTTTGATCATACATTACTCGTGCAAATCATCTATTACAACCCTAAATGAATCACGTCCTAGTCAAACAAGGTACCCTCTTTTAATTGAAATGCGGCTTTACCAAGTAAAAACACGTTTTTTTTTTATAATTATAGCACGAAAGCGTCTCTTGGGAACTTGTTTTTTTGAACTGAATTTAGATCGTGGTATGTTCGTAGCCAGTATTTACACAACCAGATTTTCATATACTACATCATACAATGAAAAGATAGCCTTGAGCGATCGTTTCTGAACAATTTAGCTGGTGATGGTCTTTGCGGCTGCATAGATGCACGAGAACTAATGCTACAGGATTGTGCAATAATACCTCAAATTACAGCTGTTTCTCTGCTCTACACATAAAAAACTACCCGCAAATGGAAGGATATAGTTTTCACAAACTTTTCCTTTTAAAAACAGTAAGAACACTACATAGAATTCCAACATGTCTGCATATAGCCCTTGCAGCATACCTCGCCCAAATAGTACCATTTGAAGCGCATTTCAAAACTGTGTCGACCTACTAAATAGATCTAAAAGAGTGGTTAGTATTGGAAATTATACGTCCAAGCGATTCAAAGGCGAAGGTATGCAATGTATTGGCGTCAAGCCAATGAGAGCTTATGGAATTTGACCATTCAATCAATGAGATTAGCATGGACATAAGCCAAATCTTGCGAGAAACACAATTGAATTTCGAATTGGACAAATCATGGCAGAATGATGAGTGATTTTGGAAATGAAAACAGCTTGTTCCTTAGGATGTTGGCAGCGAAGTAAATAGAAACCATCGCTTAAATCTTTTGCAGCAAGGCAGCGATAAAGTTTGAAAGAAGCGTGTATTTTTCCCGAATAATCAGGGTTTTGACGATGATACAGCTTTATAAGACTAAATCTCTTTTCGCTAATGGATAATCTTGCTCCAATATACATCCTTGATGGAACGTTTAAGGCTCATGCATTTGACTAATTGCTGCATGTATTGTCATTGTTGTTGCTGTGATATTGCTTGAGTAAGCATACATAATACTACAGACGCAAATTTATTGGCATTTATACACAAACATTGGTAGGGAACATCATGCACATCTGTTGTGTTGTGTGAGGAGGAAAAACTCGACATGGTACATATGGTTGGATGTCAACTAAAAAGAATGAAATAGGTCAAATAGTAACAGCTTGTAGTGTTTATAATGCGAATTACCCATGCGGTAATTAATGCTTTGATCATAAATGGCCATGTGGGAAAGTATACAATGATTATAAGACTTTGTTCCTGGCTTGAGTGAGGTGCATTCAGTGTCACTGATGACTCTACATCTTGCAAGAAATACGCCTATGGTGTGCCGTGCAAAGTCTATGAAATGCTTGGCCCATCCGGCCTTCTTTTCATGCTTGATTCCATGCCTTTATTGAATGAAAAAGAGCTTAAATAAGCCTCTTTAGGCAACATTTGGGGGACAAAAATGTAACCTACAGCTCGTGGTACCTTTGCAACTCCGGGTTCCTAGGGAAGAGTAATATTTATATACCCAAGATGGATACCATGTGATAATTTAATCTTTATTAGTATTCTCTTTTCTCCATTATCTACTCTTTCTTTCTTTCTCGCTACTTTTTTTTCGCACTTTTTTATTAGTGAACTGGAGATGTCGCTTCCTTGTCTACCCAACAAGAAAAAGCAACAGCATCGGCAGTCATTCGTGGGCGATGAATTGCACGCATTTGATTTGACTTGGAGAAACTACATTCCATCAGCATCACAGTTTTGCTGTTGTTTCAAGAGCAGAGGCATCCAATTGGAAGACGACGATCCATTGATCGATCCGCCCTACTACAATGATCAAACACTGTACCGAGGAGAAGCGCTGCAAAACTACTTGGACAATCCAAGAGACTGGGAATTCGAGTCCGTGTTGGGGGGTCAGAACGACTTGCCTCAATTCGTGACCAGAAACCCGTTTGGTACATCTAGTCTAAAAAAGAAGAAATCACACAAAAAGAAAAAGAATCGACGAGAGCGATCCGCCGTGATGGAGACAGATGCCGAGGAAGGCGATGTTGCAGGCTACAGCATTGCAGATCAGCATCATGAGGAGTATTACAACGACGATGCTGAATTTCTCGGAGATGATCAAATTGCAAATTTAGCATACAATAGACATAGTAGCCAGGTATATATTTTGGAAAAATGTCTGATGATGAAATAATTGATGATATTATCATGCGCAGGTGATGGACCAATATGGAGAAGAGCTGTACCAAGGACATGTTCAAGGCCCAATTGAGCAGGAAATGCAAGCACCACCACCACCACGGGAATTTTATGCAGCCAGAACAATTCCAAACATCAATTTTGATAGCTACGAGGACTACGAAGAAAGAGTTGTGCCAGTGCAGCATCTGCAGCCATCCTCCTCCTCCTCTTCAACGCAGCAGCAGCAGCAGAAGCCGCTGGCGTCTGTGGAAGCAGCACAGGCTTTGTTGAGTGACAAATTGGACGATTTGACCGAGAAATTAGCTTTCATCAAGAACAACATCATACACATCCGGCCACAATCGTCCCAGCAAGAGGCAGCAAATGACACGCAAGATGCCGACGAGGAATGCGACAGGACAACTCTGCACACCTTGCATCATAAAGACTCGAGAGAAAGGTAAAAGACACAAGGTTATATTTCACTTGCTGTGCGTTACATACAACATCAGGTTATCTGACCCTTTTGTATTAGTCATTCTATATCTGATCTTGACTCTGTTGCCTCTGAAGCACTAGATGTATATGAAAACACAGCCAGCCACACCAACACGCACCATCCTTCAGCCATACACTCATCATCCATAGCCAGACGCTACTCCTCCGGCGATGAACTCCATATTCCATCTCTCGTGGACAATACCCCTTTTGTATCTGAGCAGCACCCATTCAGCTATTTCACAGACCATAACAACTTGGCATCAAGCCATCACCAAGATGATACCAACACGGACGACGAACCATCCAATGTAAATAATAATGATGGCCTCAATGTTCAGAGCGTATTCAGCATGGGTCGCAAATGGCTCGGCGTCTAACCCACCCTATCCTACTACCACCTAGTCTTATACTCCAAAAATCTCTTATGTACTACCAATCAATAATCTTTTAACTCTTCACATGTACCAATAAAACGGAAAATACCATAGGCTGCACAGCACAGCAGCGTGAACAATGGACCCAGTGCCGAGCCGGTTTTTTTCCAACGTTAATGCGTCTGTATAAAAACGTGCATTTTGAAGGCCGGTATTTTTTTCTTTTCTTCTTGGCCCATCACATATACCACTCTATCAACATGGCCAACAAAAAAGCCACTGTATTCATACTGAATGTGGCCAACTCCATGTCCAAGGTCTTCTCTACCGCCCTGACTGTAATGACGGAAAACATTGAGGACAAGGTAAACTGATGCTGCACGCCAGCGAGCGACTCAAAACACGAACTGAGTGCGCCACACTATCCAGGTCATGAGCGGACGAAAGACAGACATGGTCTCTGTGCTGCTTGCAGGAACTCCAGGTAAGTTCTCTGGATGCGAGACATATACAGCAGAGTCCTCATGGGGCTTCAATGCGGACAGAGACGTACAATGTGCTCAACGATACGACACCCGATCAATACGAGAGAATCACCAGCATGTGCCCTATATCTCAGCCCAACCTCGACTTGCTACGCAGGATACAGAACATCAGTACCTCCAGTGAAGAGACACCGCCAGCCGACGGTAACTAGTAGCAGGATGGAATACGAAAAGCGTGCATTCACTCATCATTCAATAGTGCTTGATGCTGTCATTGTGGCAACGCAGGTGATCCGCGATCACTGCAAACACCTGAAATATGAGAAGCGTATCATTGTGATTACGGATAACCACAACAGGATTGACTGGTTGGACCTGAAAGACGTTGCTGGTATCTTGCAGGACATCAACGCTCAGCTCACCGTCATGTAAGTGCCGTCTTGCTGTCATCAGGTTCCATTGTACTCACTGGATGTCTGTAGTGGCTCTGATTTCGACTTGGTTGTGGAGCACGATTGCCCAGAGGAGATTGCCGAGAACTACACCAACTGGAAACGTCTCATTGAGGAGTCAGGAACGGGTGGAGAGACAATGACACTGGAGGAAGCTCATGTTATTACGCAAGAGGATGTGGCCAAGGAAGTACGCCCAACGCCAGCATATCGCGGCTACTTGTATCTCGGCGACCCGCACAAGAGTGAGCATGTCCTCGGCATCCCAGTGTTTATGTTTTTACGCACCAAAACGATATCTCTTCCCAGTGGCCACAAGTATTCCGCCCACAGTAGTGGTCCTTCCCATAAAGTCGAGCCCAGCATCATGTACAAAGTCAACAATGATGCAAACGTGAACGCTGGTTTAACCTCCTTTTCGCTGGGCGATGCAGATGAAAAGGTCATTGAGGACAAAAGCCGTCTGGAACAAGCTTTTCGCTTTGGCAAAACTGCTATTCTGATTTCTCGAGACGAAGTGATTTCCAACAAGTTTACGTCCAAGAAGGAACTGACAGTGATTGGGTTTATCGACAAGAAGGATGTAAAATACCTGTAGCACGGGATAATGCCTGACTCTCTACTCACGCCTTTTCGCATAGTTCAAGCGACACTATTTGCACTCCAATGCCTATATTCTGATGAATGCAAATACGCATTCACTCGAAGCTGCAAAGGGTCTTGCTGCATTTGCCAAGGCCTTATACGACGAGCAAAGCTGTGCTATTGTTCGCTATGTCCAGAAAGATGATGGCCGTCCCAGAATTGGCATTCTGGAGCCTGAGGACATTCAAGGAGAGCACGACGTGGAATACCTTTTGCAATACTTTGATGTAAGTGTCTTTTGGGGACACAGCATACGGAACTGTCCATCTTACTGTCATTTTATATTAGCTGCCCTTTGCTGAAGATATTCGTGATTACAAGTTTAAATCGACCCCTGATGAAAAGGTATCTGATCCAAAGTGCATTCAGCTGATGGATGATCTGGTGGATGCTATGGATTTGGGCAGTACAATGTAAGTAGGCTGTTTGAATCAAACCAAGCTAGGTCTAATGGAACTGCCATCTAGGGAGGGAAATGACTTTTTGACGCCTGAATACTCGTTTAATCCCATTTTCTGGCGATTCCAAAGAGCCATCAAAAATCGTGCCCTGAATCCAGATGCGCCGATCCCCGATATCAAAGACTCGTTCAAGTGCCAGTTCCAGGTCCATCCTAGCTTCAAAGAAACAGCAGGCGAGTACAGCGAACGTCTGGCTTCTCTCTTGAATGTTCGCAAGGTGATTGACAAGGGCAAAGAAAAGCGAAAGTACAACGCTATGGACGACATGGCTGAGCCAGAGACTCGAATGAATATTGACGACCTTATCGGCAATGCCAAATCATCGCAACGGGGCCCACTTTACACTCCAGCAGCACCTGGGGACACACAATCATCATCATCATCTAAATCCAAGCTCTATACCAGCGGAATGATAACACATGTTGGTCTCATCTCGCCTGTGGAGGACTTTTACGCACTGCTCAACCAACCTTCAGAAGAGGATAATGTGGATTTTGCAATGAACTCCATGTGCAAAGCTATCAACACGTTTCTGGAAAAAACATTTCGAAATGAGAACTTTGCGCAGGTGATTAAATGTTTGAAAGCGTTAAGAGACGTTGCTATCAAAGAGGAGGCTGCTCTCAATTACAACAAGCAAATGCGCGAAATCAAACAATGGTGCAATCCGACAAACAAGGCTTCCAATCGCTATGAGCTTTGGGAACTGTTGAAAAAGGAAAGCCTTGGACTGATGACAAATGAAGAGAGCGAGGATATCGATAATGTGAACACAACCAAAGCGGTGGCTGACAAGTTCTGGAATACAGACGAGGAGGATGAACACGCTCTGATTGAAAAGGTCAACAATACTCAAATTAGCAATTCTAATCAAGATACAGGCGGGTTCAAGATCTCTGACTTGGTAAGTATGGCTGGTCTTGGGCAATGAACCTGTTCTCATGTTATATCTACTCATTCAGGATGAATTGGAAGATAGCGACGACGACGACAACTAGGCGTTCCAGAGAATTTACTGCCTGTATGATATCTGTTTACATGAACGCAAGAGGAAAGTCATTAGGAGTGTTTTAATGATAAAACTTATTCGATACACAACATATTCTTTATATCTAGCAAGATCTCGCATTAAAATATGTATAGCACAAAATAAAGCGTATGCACACACAAAGACAAATGCTCTATGAAAATAGAATATGAAAGACAGGCGACACTAGGATTACGCACTGCGCATTAAACAAAAATGATGGGAGCAAGTTGCTCAGGGCCAATGCCTTGAAAGAGGCTATTATTGATGGCGATGCTGTTTCCAATGTCAACCTCTAAGATTTAGTCAAAAACGCATGTATTAATCCATAATTATTTACATGTAATAAATTAACGCAAAAGCAAAAAATTTATTTCATCAAAATCGTATTTACAAAACACTAATGGCCAGATCTAAGTTTGGCACGTTCAGCAACGAGACCAGCGCCAGGGAATGAGCCGATATGGCTCTTATCGACGGGCGATTTCGACATCAAATGCTGTTGAATAGATGAAGATTCAGCGAGACCAGCTACACCCACATAATCCTTCTTGCTGAGAGGCTCCTCATGCTCAGAAGACTCGCCCTTGGGAGCATAGCGACGAAGTGCTTCCAGCTCTTCATGCAAGGTTTCATAACGGAAACCCACACGGATATCAGGAACATTGGTCTTTTGCATATCGTTACCCTCGACACCAGGCTTGTGCCAGTCCTTACCAATCCAATGGGTCTTGATTTGGTTTTCCCAGCCAGACTGAATGACTGAATTACGAGCCAACTCACACATGTCGGTAGAAGACAGCTTCCAGATCTGAGCAGCCACGCTGTATTCCTCAATCAAGGGCTCCTTGGTAAAGTGGAACTGCAAGGGATCGTCCGTGGACAAGGAGATGTTGAGACCGCGCTGGAAGAACTGAGGGAGGGGGTTGCGTTCATAGGTCAAGAAGAGCGCATTGTTGGACAGCGGAGACATGGCAATACCGACTTGAGCGAGGTAGTAGAGGTACTGAAGAGCAGGCACTTTACGCAGCAAGATACCATGACTGATACCATATGAAGTCAAGAAGGCAGCTGTGAGATGATCAGTATCACCTGCCTCACCACAATGGGGTCTCAACACCAATGTAGTAAATCCACGTGCCTGTCTCCATTTGTTCAAGGCAGCCGTGTTTGCATACATGTAGTACAAGTAGTAGCTGTAGGGTGGGTTGACGCCAGATGTCCAGTCCTTGGGCAGAGGAAAGTCCTTGAAGATGGGCTTTTCAGGCTTAGACTCATCATCAACAGTGTCAAAGCCAATGACACGCTGCAAAAAGACGTGGAGTTCGGGATGCGAGCTGGGGTCCTTTGTCACTTCGAAAAGAGGCTCAAACACATTGGTGATGATGTCCTGGAAGCTGTTGATCGCGTTGGAGGCCTTGTAAATGTTGTAGAGACGAGGAATCTGGATCAGCCAGCGCACGTTGGCAGAAAACAGCTTGTTGTTGACCACCCACTTGGCCAGCTTATCCCACTCATCGATGGATCTGCCGTAAATGGAGACACGGTACTCCACCATCTGGTACTTGGACGACTCCAGATCGGACACCACTTCCTTGGTAATTTCAGCCAGATACTTGCCCTGAATGTAGTTGTCTGTCTTCATAAAGATCTCTCTCAATCTACTCTCTCCAATGGGGTTATATTTCAAATTGAACTTGTCGAATCTGTGAAAGGAGTCCTTGTGCGCGTGCATGTCCAGTGTATCGATACTGAGGTCGTAAGCAGTTAATCCCAAACTCTCAAATACACCACGCAAGGTCAGATGGTGATTATCACGGTAGATGACCACATCGTCGGGGCTCTTCTTCATTTTGGACTTGATGAAACGCAACAAATGCTTTTGGTTCATGCTGCTGGAGTGGTGGACGTGAGTATCCACCTTTCTGACATTGTAGAAATCACGGTGAGGCGTGCGCTTGGAATCAGCCAGTTCTTGAAACTCGTTCAAGAGGATATACATTTGCCACTTGCTGTCCAAATAGCGAAGTCTACGGAAGGCGAAACTCTTGGCGGGTCCATCGCTGATCACGCTCAAAATGAACTCCATGTCGTCGTAAAATTCTCTGGGCGAGGGCACTGGATGGAGGGGATGTCCGGCCGTCTGATCCAGTTCGTTCTTGTACACTTGATAAAATCCATCAGGACCAACGCCAAAGCTATATACATGAGGTCCAGGAATTTCGCATTGATCAAAGTCAAAATCGGAACCGACCGCAGCAACAGGATCGGCTTCACGGGCCTTCTCTTTAGCTTTGCGACGCTCCAACTCTTCGGGCGAGGGCAAGGGCCATGATTTGGGAGGTGGGGCAGGGTAGATATTCCAATCATCGTGGTTACGTGGATCATCCATCAATCGTTGGCTGGAGAGAGTAATGTACTTTTCACGTAAATCGAGACATTTTTGGAGATTTCCGTATAATACACACAATTCGGCAGTAATGGCATCGTCTAGTCAAGTGTGTGTGTGTGTGTTTGTGTCAGTTGCCATGGCAACGCTCAGCGTAATTGTTTGTTTCTGTGTATAGCTTTACCTTTAGCCTCAAATTTAGCGTTTGGATCCGCTGTATGTGTAACGGGTTCCTTTAAAAAGCTGGATTTCTCAGGTACTTGTGGTAGCGTGGGAAGAGCTTCATCATCATCGATATGCAAATCAGAGAGATGGTTTGCTGCGGGTGAGACGGAAAGGCTTTGACAAAGGTACTTGCTATCATGCTGTTGACAATGAGAGCAGATGGGTTAATGATTGCTCTTCATTGCTTGTTTGGCAGCAGTAAAACTCACATTTTCAATGGCCTTTAAATGATGGTAGTCAAAATAAGGGGAATCGTCAAAGTTGTTGATGCCTTCGTCGCTTGGAATATCAATTCCATCGGCCTGTCTTTTTTTATTACTGTAGATCGTATTGGGCATTTCTCTCTCGTTCAATTAAAAAAAGAGGGGTAGGGGGAGAAAATGGGATTGATAAGACAAGAAAGCCAAAAGACGAGTTGAGATTTGAAATGCTCATTTTATACACAACTCTTTAAAAGACTGGTTTTCCCCGGCTACAAAGCCATTTAGTTGCCAACGCCCTAAAATACCACATCAACAACAAGTATAGCGTGTATATATGCATGATAATTTACCTTGTGATCAAAACCAAACCACCAAACTAAAATGCCAATCATCACACAAATGCCAATCGTGAGGAAGAAGCAGCACCACTTTTTCGTTCGTGTTGCCTTTGCACTCAGGATGGCCCTGTTGACGAGATTGGTGCCCTCTTTCAATTGAACAGCTGCTGTCTCTGCGTTCTGCTCAACTGCATTCACCGTCTCCTGTTGACGTTCCACTAACACTGACATGTCCATAAACAACTGATGAAGTTCCACAATGGTCTTTTCAATGTTCTTGATGTCATCATGTCTGTTTTGTACCTCGGACAGCACAGCTTTAGCATGGCCTCGTCTCGTTGCTTGCATGAGCGATTGTGTGAATATCTGAGCATCGTCATCTGCATTGTCGAGGATATCGTCAATTTCATCTTGTGTTGCCTCAGGTTTCACTAAAAGAGGATAAGATTACAAACCAAAAAAGATAAAGCCTCAATGGCAACTTTACCAATCTTGATTTGTCGCTCTATGCGCTGTCTATACTTTTGCTGATAAGCTCGTTCTATATCTTGATACCGTTGAATGGTGTCCATGAACCTCTTTTTCAGGGCAGAAAACTGGAGCGTTGCTTACAAGTCAGTATGGGTATGCTCAGCCCGACTGTATGTCTTCAAACCAACCTGCGTTCTGCGCATCTGTCCATCGGGTGTTTGGCCCTGTCTACTGTTGGCATTTTCCAGCTCTGTCAGTCTTGCTTTGATGCGCAAATTTCGGCTTGTGGTGTCTTTCTTCATGTTCTGTAGTTGGCTCGAGAGCTGCGACCATTGCTGTTCATTGTAGCTCATCAACGCTGCTGTATGGAGTCTTTCGACGGCATCAATGTTTTCATTGACCATGGTGATAGCGTCTTTTATGGATTCCACCTTGTATCCACAGTGAGTTGGGATGCTACACACATGTACCTTCTCTTACAACCATACCTCTTCAAAGAATCCATCCAATGTGTTGATATCCGCAGGCGCTGTTCTTGTAGACATTTCGTTCATTTCAATGACCTGCTCGGGCTGAATTTGAGGCGGTTTGCTACTCGCATATCTACTGTGATCATAAGCATGAGCTATGGGTGTATTTGGTGTAACTGAAGATGCAGATGAATGTGGTGAATTATAGATATTAAGAGTAGTGTGAGTAGTAATAGTATTAGATGTATTAGTAATAGTGTTGTAATCATTATTATACGAGTTGATAGTAGTGATGTCTGCGCCTGAATAGTACCTCGAAGTGGGCCGAGGTCTAGTCGATGCATGTGTGTTGTTTGCAGTAGTGGTAGTATCGCTATGGTTGGGTGTCAAGTAAGCAGCATCGTTGCCGGATGAATGATTTTCCCGCAGATTGCTGCTGCTGCTTGATGTTAGAGTGCATGTGCACCGTTTCATTGCAACAAACTTACGTTGTGGATCTGCTCCCTCCTTCAAAGGATTGCTAGTGTTTGCAGCATGTTAGGGCCTGTGCTGTGTCATGGTCCGCATGGATAGTGATCCTACGTACCCTCAATTCTGCAGTTCTATCGCGAGTAAAGGAATAAGACATTGATTACAGCACAGACAAAGTCAATTGACGTCTAATTCTTGAGTGAATGATGGGAAAGAAAGAGCAAGTGCACTGTCAAAAATTTATCCATCACATCAACAACAGCAGATGGAATGTCAAACAACTCAGTTTTAGAACCCTACATGGATGGTTTACTCGAGTCACGATAGACACATGTGTATGTGATGTTGCCTGGTTTCAGTGCATCATATAGCTAGATTTCAGGAACCAGAGGGGTTGAAAAAAAAACAGTAGAAATCATTTATTGCGTTTCAGTGCTGGGCAATCTTTCATAGGTCTCATACATGTAACCCTCTGTCAATTTGGCAATCACCACGCTAAACAATGCCAAATAAGCCAGCATCCACCAGATGCCGAGGTTCTTGGAGATCAAGGCACACACCAAGATGGCAAAAAAGGAGACGATGAATAGCTTGTGGTACTTCTTTTCAGGCTTTTGACGAACCATGAAAGCGACGCAAATGAGCAGGAGGATAGACACGCCTTCGCCGGCAATGCTGAAATTGACGCTGGCCGAGTACCTGGAGGGACTTTCTATACGGTAATGCATCAATGACATCAAGGATGAGCAAATATAAGCTATCAAGTAGGTGTAGTCAATGTAGCCCTTCTTGAACAGATGCTTCATAAACAGGACACCGCACAGCGTCAGGGGAAAATTAAAGTAAAAGGTGATCTCCATGGTAGACACAATGTACTTTTGATACAGGTATTTTGGCTCAAAATAAGCGACGGGGCGGCGAATGTTATCAATGTAATGAAAGGTATGAATAGCCGTGTGCAAAAGGTAAGCAGCCAGGATAAAGACAGAGTTTTTGCTGTTTTGCTTGATGAAAAACCGAAACTGGATCATCTTGTTTGACGTGCGAAAGTAGCTTGTTACCAGCCCAACGTTGACCGACGCCAGTATGAATGTAAGTACCAAGAATGCGATGCGGATGGGGTTGGAGCCTTCATCGCCTTCGCTTGTTACAATGGGTTTGCCCAATGTAGATGTACCGTAAGTAATCATGTTGTTTCAGCAAGAAAACAAGGCAAAATCTGCTTGTATATTTATACTATTCAGGTCCCAACC
Organism: Mucor lusitanicus; assembly: GCA_010203745.1. Taxonomy (NCBI): domain Eukaryota; kingdom Fungi; phylum Mucoromycota; class Mucoromycetes; order Mucorales; family Mucoraceae; genus Mucor; species Mucor lusitanicus. The sequence continues at coordinate 1,785,370 of JAAECE010000005.1, read as the reverse complement.
TGTCAATTTCACATGAATTTGAATATGTATCGTTCGGCTAAACCATCTCAACAATTGGAATGTCCTCAACATTTGGAGAAGCGGGAGTTCTTGATCGGCATAGCTTGGGTTGTACATGACAAGATGTGTTGTAGATAACTATATAGTAGGCAAATGGAGGAGTTCATATGCTTGAATAGTAATAGCAGAGAAGAAGAAGGATGTATGCGAGCAAAGGCTGTAGAGAGAGAGACAGGATGGCACATGCTAATCAAATGCCATCACTAATGAAATAAGCTTTTGAGCGTGTGGGTATAATGCGCCCAGCAGGGAGTGGAAAGCAAATGTCATGATTTTCCGGATTACATAATGATGCAAATGTTGTAAATTGGATCCAATCGCTCTGGCCCTTTGCCTGGCGTTTAAAGGCTGATGGTAGTAACAAATCAAAAACCTGAAATGTACATGTTGAAAAGGAGCAGATCTTGTCCTTAGAAAGTAGGCATACTACGTCATGTCGTCTATACAATCACACACGCTCACGCGCGCGCCCCTTATTTTCTGTACTCTCCCTCCTCTCTCCCAATCTCTCTTTTTTCTTCTGGATACACTACTTTTTTTTTCTTTTTAAAACAAAAGACGCGTACATCAAAAATCATTTTCAAACAGCACCTGTACACAAAAACAAGAAAAGCAATACACTTGTCTTGAATGTATTTTCAAGTAGTGATCAATTCATTTTCGGGATGCGGTCCATTTTGTCTCAAATTCAAGCCAAACGAGCCATGCACCGTCTACGATTTGAAGCAAAAGCTAGCCAGCACGACATCATTTAGCGTCGAAGAGCAAAAGATCAGGTCTTTGGGAGGCCGCATTTTGACAGATAATGATAATCTGTTTCAGGATTACTCCATTCAGGAAGGGCCCATCATTTTGAATTTGACTGTGCGATTAATAGGAGGAAGAGACAGCCATCAGAGCAGACGAAAGAAAAAGGCCTGTAACGACGCTGAATTGATCCAGTACAATGATACAATGGCGCTTGCAAGCAGAAAGGGCAAGGAAAAAGAGTCGAGGAAGCGCAAATTAGCCTAGCCACCGCCTTGCTTCTTTTATTCATTTATACCACCACCACCCACATCACCATCATCTTCATCATCTACTCTATCGATTGCTAATACGGAACTCTGCCATCCGCCAAATCCAATTGCAAATACAAATTTATCAGCCAAACTCTCGACATACTTTGGGGTTGGATGATTTTCGTGCGAAATGTTGCCATGTCCCAATGCTCCAGAACTATAGTTACCCCATGTTAACAGCTTGCCTTGACTTGTCAATGCACCGTAGTGATAGCTAAGCATTCATCAATAAAGTATGAGTAAAACTGTGTATATTACTAGCCCTGTCTGCCTCAGAAACTTACTCTCCAAAAGACACTTTGCACACATCATGGTTGTCCAATTCAGCGAGTCGAGTAGGCTCAGTATTGCCAGTGACATCAACATTGCCTAGCATCACCTTCTCCTTGGTATAGACAGCAAAGTTATTAAATGCACCCGTGAGGAATCTATGCATTGCGCCTTGACGACTGTTATGTTCATTTTCTGTGCTGCTGAAATGCGTTAATTCCACAACGCATTGCATGGGCCGGTTGTTGAGCGCATCTTGATCCAGCGTTGCAATCTTGAGTACACGGCCGAATTCTGTTAATGCCAATGTATAGCCATCCAGTCCTGCAATCTGGATGATCTTGTCCGTGTGATTTGGCAGTAGCTGAGCCACCGAGATGCCGCTGGATACAATCTGCGTAGGCTGAGGTTCGCTGGTTACTTGCGATGGAATGATCAAATCAGGCTTTGGTATAATGTAGAGATTTCCTGTGCTGGTCAAGACGCTGGAGTAGTTCCAATTTGCAGCTACCTGCACGACTTTGTCATCTGTGTTCAAATCGACCTGTTGCAGCATAATATGATTAGACCAATGCCAAACTGATCCGTCCCTTGCTAGTCCGATAACATGACCTCTGCCACTGGAGATGCTATGAAACTGCACTTTTTGTTGGGTCTCGTTGGTGTCTTGCAACAGCGTAGGCAGGCGTAGTCTTCTCGTGCCAACAGAGCTTCTCGGCGAGATGTCTTGTTGCATCTGATAAAAGCATGTCAGTATCTGTGTATTCATCATGATATCATCATGTAGCTTACAGTTCCCCACATATACACTGATCCAGTCGTTTGCAGTGCATGAATAGACCAGCCTCCTGAGGTAATATCAATGATATGCTTATCCTTTAACGAAGCCACCTCCTGAGGTACGGTAACTTGGTTGGGGTATCTTGCTGTGAATCTAGGCATCCTAATCAAAGAGTCGTCAATTGCTTGGCATTTTTTGTCACCAGAGCTCTGCCTAGAACTATAATAATACATACCTCAGTCGAGGATTGGCAGGCATGAAACCCGTTTCAGCAGCAATGGCAGGCGACTTATCGCCTAATCCCAAGCGATCATCAAAGTTTTCTCCCCAAGTGAATACTTTAGCGTGGTATTTGAGTCCTTGATAAAACCTCTTCCAGCCCTTGTTTCGAAACGCATTATCTTGAGAGATATTAAATTCCTGAGCGCATAATTTCTTCCAAATGAGCTCGTCATTTGTTATACAATTAAAATATTTCGATACAAGCGAAAGACGGATCAAGGAAGCACTGTCGAGTAGATTTAAAATATCATACAAAACATCGGTTGGGAGTTTGTCAAGCATATTTGGAATGAGAGAAATAAAGAAGAGGGAAAGAGAGAGACAGGGAAACACATTTTATTTGGTAAAATTACGTAGTTTTGGCTTTGTTTTTTCAATGGGGGGGGGATATAGGTATAAAAAGTGTGGTGACACCAGATTGAAGGTTTCAAAATGTTTGATAATAGTAATAATAATAAAAGAGAGAGTTCAGGTATGTAATAAATAGGCGTATATATGTATAGAGTTGATATGTATAGATATGTTGTAAGTGGAGAAAGCCTTGAATGAAGGGAATGTGGGATAAATAAATAATAACGTAATTTTTTTTGTGGATTGCCTTTGCCTACTTTAAAACGATAGCTGATCATCTTGTAATGGCAGAGATTCATACTTTGATCTTAATGTTGCTATTTTGAATCCAATCGTTGATTTCAGGTGGTCGTCGTTCTGCTGCTCTGTCTGCATCAATAAGAGCGAATATGATTCTTCGCAGTTTTCAATGGCTTCTCTGGCTGCAATCCGATCACCTGAATAGTACGGCGATCCTCTTGAGTCTTCTGCATAATTCAACTCGTCCATTGCCAGGTTGTACAGCTCATACACCTTCTCAACCTCCTTTTGCGTGTCCACCATGGACAGCTCGGACGAAGCATTGGAGGGCCTTCTGCGAAATGGGGACATGCATTTATCCACCACAATGCCAAGCCCCTCGGATCCAGTCAGCGAGGGTCTCTTTGTATGCGATGGTATGAATAGCGAGTCTTCCTGGTGACAGCAGCAGCTCGTGGCTGTGCTGTTTGTGGATGCTGTGGATGTGGTGGATGTTGTGCTGCATTGCGACGGACGTCTCTTTGTCAAGTCAGGCGTGAACCATGTCTTGAAGCTGTGCCACTTTGACTTGAATGTTGTTTGTGTTGGCGAATGTACAAGAGGATGCATTTTGTTTTGTCTTTGTAAAGATGATGAAAAAGAAAGAAGAAGAAAGAGAGAAAAGAGCAAGGCATAGCACACACTGGCTCGCCCATATTTATATTGATTATTGTTTATGCAGCTTTCCTATTTTCTTTCAAAAGGGGAATTTAGGAAGAAATAGACCGCCCCTTTTTTTATCACCTTGAGCAAAGGCAGGAGGACGAGATGATGATTACATATATATAAATCTAAAGAGGAGCGGCATGAATCCGAATCCCCTTGTTTCCATCTTGTTCTGCTACAGAATGTCAACTCCTATAAAGCAATGTCGATTGGTGGCAATACATAATTCTTTTGTGCTGTATACCATTTTATCTCCATATATAAAGAGCACCCCCTGCGTATTTAAATTCATGCAAAAATCCGCATTTGTAATTGTTATTGTTGTTGTTTATTTGCTGTGTATACAGATTAAGCTGAAAGAATGATTTTACCTGCTGAAGTCAGAGTGCAATGGAAGCACACAAATCCCCTTTATACACATCATGATCAGGACAGGCTCCTATTTAGACTTGATATCATCATCCTTCATCATCTCCTTACACAGCAGTGTGTTGCAGTGGATTGCAAGTATCTGGTCAATGTCTTATTTGAATACATGGTGTTCTACTGGTGAACGTACTAGTCTATCGTCGGAACGTGCATAGTTAAAATATATTCTAATCATCAATCATATCAGCAAAAGATCTGGCCCAATTGCAGATTTACAAACAGCACCATATAATCTATTCAAGTTCTAATATTGACATGATTCGGTTGAAATATCAAGTAGAGATTGCTTTTTATGGCTCTCCGGCTTGATATACTATACATACATGTCCAATGTATCCATCTAAGGCTTTGCTTTGCCTTGTTTAGATTGATGAAAAACGATGTATGAGGCGCATTTAATTTGGCTAGCAGTTCTACTACATAATGTGCGCATATATACATATGATGAGATGGACTGATGATTCGGTTGGACGTCCGGTGATGATACAGTGTGTAGAAACTTGTTTAGTATTGAAACAGTAACATGTTCGAGACTGTATATACATAGAATTAAAGGAGCCTTCTTTAAAGGAGATTAGCATATACACTATTTGCTTGAATAAAATGACATATTCAAGATTTTTCTGATTCTACATAACCTCGATCGATGATGAATAATAGATAATACAAATCTTCCTTGTCTGAAAAATGTACGGAATGTAGAAAAGGTATATTATCGTAATAAAAAATAATGCTTCAATAGTTGAAGGGGAGGGATCAAGCGCATCCAGAAAAAGAAGGGTGTAAGAAGGTGAAACGAGAAAAAGTTGTTGTTGTTGTTGTTTTTGTTGTTCTGAATGTAATGTATGGATTGCAGTGGCTGTTCCTGATGTTTCAACAACAGGTTCAATAGGCGTTATTCTTACGAACCTGATTTTCCAAAGGTAGCCATATTGTTATGATTAACGAGCATATATGAACAAATGTTTAGACACATAAACAAGATCGACAAATTGGTAAATAAATGAGCTATGTCATTTAGTTTCATGCCTTGATACACGCAAACAAAGCCAAGGAAAACAAATACGACGTACAAATGCGTATGTATGCCGTTGCTGAAATGTATTTATAAAAAGCAAAAGAAAGAGAGGCGGCGGCGGCGGCGGCGCTGAGGATGATGGTAGGCGGCTACGACAACGGAGGCGGAGGCATAGATGGCTTGTAACCCTAACAGACAGTGAAAGAAGAAGAGCGAAAGAAAGGAGGATGCGAGGGGCGATAAAAGTGAGTAATATAATAGCATAAAAGGGGGAGATTGGGGGGAAACAATGAATAAGCTCATAGAGCAGATAAGGGAGTATATGGTAGTAATGGAAAGATAAATATATATGCTTGAGCTACCATCGTATCATACTAGATGTATCTACATTAGAAGGAGAATCACAAGATGCACATCGACACAAGGTTAAAAAACAACAAGCATATATAATAGGATAGGGAGGCTACATCTCTTTCTTGTAAACTTGATAGTTCTATTTCTTGTAACTGTATATTTTTCGTAAATACATGCAAATATTCTGTTTAGAAACTGATCCATACTCTCTACGTTACCAGCAGTAAAAAATCATGATATGTAATATGATAGATGTAAATATATTCTTAAACACTTCCAACTTTGCGTACAGTGTATAGTCCCTTCCCATTTGATTCAGCTTTTTATCAGTCTTCTATGCCAATGAATAGTACAGTAGACAATGCGGTACCTGTATGCATTCATCAGAAAGGAGGCATGATATTGCCACCTTAACTGATCTCATATTCAATGCGCTCTTCATTGCTTTGTTTAAAAAACCTCTCTAAATTATAAATGCTCAAGCAGTTTCAAACCTGTGCCACTCTACAACAAATCCTGCTAGAGCCAAGCAGTTTTAAAGAATGTAGTCTTGCGCCGCAGCTTATCTATCAATTTATTATTACTAGACATTTAAAATTAACAGCTTTCCTTACGGTTTTAGTCGAAATCAGTGATAAAAAACTTGCTTATTAATACGAAAATTATTTATCCATCAACAAAAGCTAATCCAATCTAAAATTCAACTACCCCATCTTGCTCCCCGCAAAATTTAGGATAAGTAGGTGCCAATTTCAATACTCTAACAGCAATTTTTTTGCAAATGGGTCTCGCATGATGACCTGATCCTGCATACCAAAAATACCTGCATACAAGCAGGATATAGTATCGAGCACAAAGATATAGTATTCAGCTTTGAATAAAGTGCTTTACAATACCCAACCACCTGTCCATCCGTTAACACTAGACACTTGTAATTATCCGCCTTCCTCACGAATCTTGTCTAGACTAGTGCACAAAGTTGGATTATGTTGATAATCGTCCATCCATCTACGGCAACGCGTTCTAATGACTAATGTCTGACCACCTAATCGTGCTCCTCGCAAAATTTGGCATAGGTACATGTTTATCTCATCAGCCAAATGATTGACATTTGAAGACTTTCATTGATTTGATACCAATATAATGCAAAATTGTACTTTTGGATGTTATGAACAGGCTTAGATTGATTCAAAACTTTTTTTTTTTTAGGATAGTGGATGTATTTGATCATGTCTAATACTTATGGTGGTATTGTGTGTAGTTACCTTAAGCCATTTGTACCATGCATTTTGAATGTTTAATCGTGCTTTTCTCATTTCAATTACATTTTTAGTTTCAATACGAATGCTTTATTTCTCTGAGCTGTCTCCAAATTTGAGCCAATAAAATCGCTTAAAAAGCTATTTTAAGCGCAGCGGACTTTGAAAAATTTTGCCATAGTTCTCCCTTGTTTTTTTGTTAGGCGGAATTTTAAACACAGCCGAATACACTAGTATTAAGCTACGTTATCATCAAAAACCCCTAAAATGCCAGAATATGCCTTACTACACACCCCAGCTTATAGTGCAAGCGCTTGAGACTCTCAATTAGCACCAAGTAAGTGATACAAATCAAGTGAGGGCAGCCTATCTACCCCCAGCCTCTGAATCAAATCTAGTTGTGCTTCAACGATAGGCTTATCCACACAACGAAAAAAGAGGGTTATGGCTCAAAGAACCGTGAAAGGTGGGAAAAGTAACAAAAGGGCATCACTAGAATGTGATGAAGAACACAAACATTGCAATACAGTTACATACAAAAAGGTAACATGCAATGGGTATCATCAAAATGATGAGTACAGGAAAACAATAGTGGAAAAAAGTATCGTGGTTGCCTCATACGAAGCAGCAAGAACACCAATACCACTAGTACCACCGAAGAAGTAATATTTGAAGAAGAAGAAGAATGCAAGGCTACTCCAAGATGGCGCAGCACTGCCAGCGATACAATGCATCAAAAGATACACCATAGCACTATGGCACAGCAACAGAAAAATAGTTGCGTGCAGAAAAGGGGGAAAGAATAAATTGCAATAAAGCAAACAAACGAATGCGCAGTATCACGAGAAAGAAAGTAGTAGTAAAAGGTTGAATGAATGTAATCCATGACAACCAAACCCACGACACCCAAAGCCAGGACAACCCAATCCACGGCAACCAAAAAAGGGGAATATACAAACCAAATACAAACCAAACACAATGAATAAATATATTGCAACGAATTGGTCTAAAATAAACTGTATAATTAGTATTACTGTATATTGTACCGCAAAAAGTGGCCCCTATCGGCTGATACTTACTGTAGCAAACTTGAAAGATGTCGTCTTGGGTACTGGTGGTTGCAAAAGTATGCTTCTTTTGTCGAAAGTGGTGTTGTATTCAATCAAAAGTAATAAAAAGTATATGGTTTAATAGAAAAAGTGCAGTGCAAAAACAGGGTGGAAAGGAGCCTGAAAAAAAAAAAAAAAAGACGCGTTGCTGAGGGTGACTGCAGCCAATAAGCTGAGCACACAGAATTTGAGTGACGTGTACACTGAACATTTTGCACTGTGGTGACTGTACCCAAATGATTTTTTTGTGATGATTTTTTTGAATCAAAATCGATGTAATTTGACATTTGTAAACATTTTTGTTAAAATTAGCTATAGAAAGTGTGCTCAGCGTATACTACTTTCTAATAAAATTTAGGGGAGAATTTGAAGGCGCATTCAATGGTGTCAATTTTAAAGTGCTTTTAGAATGAAAAGGTAAAGAATTTTGAGAAAATATAAAAAGCAGTTTTTCCAAGAAAAGTCGAGATTTAGCATATGCAACGTTCAAAATAGCAGCTGCACAGGTTACCCCACATCTGTGCGGTCATTTTGATCTTATATATATTATAGTAAAAAGTGTCGTTTTCGCCTTCAAAATTGCGATCGTTTGATTCTTAACAAAAACCATGAGGGGTACCTCATGAAAAAACGTGGATTTTCGAAGATTTGGATCGATCCAAAAAAATTCAAGATAAAGGTTCAGGATGTAAATGGTAATCGATAGCAATCATTTGGCACTACTCCGAGCATCTAAAACGGCTTAAAAGACAAGATATTGAGAGTTCAATTCGGATGATTTGGCTGGGAAAAGTACCTTTAGGGTCATGTAAATCTACAAAAACTAATGCTACAAATTTGATCTAGACTTCCAGCAATCGGTATCTTTGGGGACTATACGCTGATTACCATCAGACAAAAAAAGATGGAAATTTAGTGTATATTTTACTTTAAAAACGCTCAGGAATACCAAAAGCACCACCGCTTATCGTGTTTCAATGCAGCTTCTACTACTAATGGCCTATGCCTATAGAAATTAGTGCAATCTGCTATGCATTTTATTTTTTTGTATATCGAATACACAATTTGGACAGTGGTTGCGTACAGTAAAAGTGCTCTCTACATAATAGAAAGAAGGATGGATCTAGAGGTTGGAATCGGGTATAATTAACACTCCACTGTTGAGCTACAAGAATCGTTTAAATTATATACACTTCAGGCAGCCACTGGAAGATTGTTTATATGCTTATAACCGCCTCACAATAAGCATGCAACAATGATAATATGAACTCTCCAACAATCATATACGGCATGATGAAAACACGCTTTGCCGTATTTTGTCCAACGCCAAAAACGGTGTTCAACCTGCGTCACTCTTGAATAAAGCATGGTAGATACAAGCGGCTTTAAATAAAGTGTTGCGCAACATCCCCTCTATCAGCCTGCTACTACTAGACACTCGTAATTAACAGCTGTTCTTATGGATCTTGTCCAGATCAGTGCTCAAAACGGGCTTATTTTAAGTAATCATCCATACATCAACGGCAAATCGTCCTCCAATCTAAACCCCAACTACACCATCGCGCTCCTCACAAAATTTGGCATAGGTATGTGCTAACTATAATACCCTGGATCCAAGATTTTGAAATCGAACCTTGGACGGTTTGATCCTGGATACCCAAATACTACCTGCTGCATACAGCCAGGATGTAGTGTCAATCACACAGCTACTACACTGTGCAGCGATAACTACAGTGTTGCGCAACACCTTCTCTATCGATCTGCTATCAGTAGATACTCGTAATTCGTAATTAACAGCTTTTATTATGGACATTGTCATAACCAGTGCTCAAATTGAGCTAATTTCAAAAAAAAAAATTCAACCATGTTTAGGATATAGATCAATAATGAGCGAATAATGTATTATACGCTATATAATACATCACAAGGATTGAGCATGAAAGCAGCGTGGAAGTCTATTAGATCAACAAAGAGCTATGTGTGGTGCCAGGAAATGACTAAGCTTTATCTGGGTTCCTAGAAGATTGATATCCTATGAGAAGTCGTCCCTGGGAGTGGGTTTCAATTAGAACAATGTTCTTCCAATTTTTGATGTCAAAAAAGCAATTGTCTGCTGATTTTTGACGAAAAGCATGAGGTACCCTCGCATGGTTTTTGATGGACTTTTGGTAATCTCAAAAAAGTTGAGCAAGAGTGATGTTGGATGAGAGAGGTCCTTTGGTCTTCTGTTTTTTTTCTTGGCGATATATCGGGCGAGGAACACTCAGAATCAAAAGATACGATGCGCTCTTCATTGCTTTGTTTTGAAATTACAATCGACTTCTTTGAACATTTCGTTCAAAGACCATAGATGATCAAAGAAAGCAGGTAGCTGATTTCGGAACAACGCGCTGGTGGAAGGAATGGAAAGGCTTTGCTCGCGAAGGAACACCCAGTACGACGCTGATATTCTTGTCATGCTGTAGATGATTATTTCATCCACTGTATTTTTTCACAAGAGTTTCAGTTAGTATATGCCAGCCAATCAGTTAGCAAGCATAAAATAGACTTACAATAGACTTGGATCCCATACAATTTGAGGCGTTTCAACGATGCAAGATTGGGGTTAGTGGCTAATCTCTCTATTTGCTTGTGGATAGATTTGAGGTTTCTTGCTATCTTCACTCTATCGCCTAAGAAATGAGTTTTATCAACTTTATGGGAGGGGCCCGACACTTCTACAACACCAATTTCAACGCCAAATATCTTGTGTGATATAATCAGATCTATTTTTGATCCCACAGCAGCTCTTGAATCATCGTTTGTCTGCACCTTTGAGCACTTCAGATGTGACCCTCCACTACTCAAAATGATTAGTTGACGTCTTTACATACAAATAGTGAAACCCACAGCTTCTAATGGATGTAAGGCATATTTTTGAACAGTTGCTTGAGTATTTGAACCAAGAAATAAAAAATGTATTCCGTTTCGTTGTAATTCTTGGATTTATCAGCAGTTAAAAAGCTAGAACAGATCATATCAGTATGTATTGACAAGAATACATTAGAAGATACTTACAAGGTTTTCATCATTCCAATTAACCTTTTTGTCAACATTTTTTTCTCTGATGGATCTTGATTGCGGATATCTGCTTTCTCAGATTTCAACAATGTCTTGAAACTGGAAGAGCTTGGAGACTGACAAACAAAAGTTTTAGTAGTACTCTACGCTATGTAGGCACTCTATACAGTATACCAACATTTTCAAGTATAGATGCAGATGCTAACATGCTTGATTTCTGTTTGCGATGGCCACTCTTGTATTCTGCAACTCATTGTTTCCTCTCTTCTGATGAAAAAATGGCATTTGATGAATGCTGCTTGTTCTTGGTGTCTAAGTCAATGATGGAATAGTAGAGAAGACTACACGACAATTAGCATCTTTGAGTGAGATATATTGGAATTTCAGTACTTACTGCGTTTTGCTTGGTTTGGATTTATGTTCCAATGAATGCTTCTGATCAGCCAACTTTTCAAGATTAACAATATTGGATAAGGAAATGCTTGTTGGCTTATCATGCTAAAATAAACTATTACCTACAACAGGGTTAAACAATTGGTCGACTTCATCTGCGTACTGACGAGCAATAACACTGATGATGGCTGTTCCTTTTTAAAACTGGAGTGTTGGGAAAAGGCCTTATCAACTTGCAATTTTTAAGGTATCAATAGGTACTTGGCATGTTGGTGCATCTTGCTGTTCAAGTTAGGTAACTGTGGTTTGCTTTGTTCGGCTGTAGACAATATGATGCTGCCAGCGTCGTATGGTTAACGCACTGGAGAACCAGAAAACGTAGCCAATATCTTACCATCATGTGTCGTTAACCATGTAAATGCCATTAACAATCTATTCAAAAGCATAAGCAACTTATTACGCTGATTAAGCAAACATGTAATATAGACTCTACCTTCACGCCTGAGCATTCCTCCTTCAACTTGCCTATTACTTCTGAAAGCCAGAAATTCTTCAATTTGGTTTCTTAGCGATCAAGAAGTATGCTCTTTTAAATAATCTTGAGATATAATGTATGATATAGGGATGGAAAATGAGAAGAAATGGGCAGTGCACACCTCACAAAAAACGCTATTTATCAATAAATTTTCACAATTTGATGACTCAACAGTTTGGAATAGTCTTGATTCAAGTCTCCACCGCATCTGGTGTTTGTTACTAGTATACAAGTTGTCTTTTTATTACTTTACTGGCTGGTAAGAATTGTAAAGTACCCTCAATGTATAAAGGTTTTGTACAGTCGCTGCTTTGGTTTCATCATTCTTCTGCGTTATATTTACTATAGCCACACACCAACAATAAAACAAGATGCTTTCAAAAATACAGCAAAGATTCAAAAAAAAAAAAGTGAATTAATGGTATAATAGATTAGTAAGATTTATGATATACAAAATGAGATGATGAATACAAATACATGCAAATAAATAGGTACAGAAAACAGATGCTTTGCATCCGATTTAGACGAAGCAGTAACTTGCTGGTCATCACGAGCATAGTAGTTATTGTTATTGCTATCATCGCAATCCGTGTATGGTTTCTTTGTCTTGATGACACTTGTTGTGTAGTTGGTGTCTGTCAGCACTGTAGAGTAGCCAATGGTTTCCAGAATACGCAGGATGCCAGGTCCAATGGCATACTTGTACACGTACTGCGTTGTCTGGTTTCTTTCTTCTGTTGTGGTGACATTGGCGCTTGTTGTGTGGTTGCCTACTGTTGTATTATGCACCGTAGTTACATTGACGTAAATCTTCTGGGTAATGTTGTATTTGATCTCGGGCACGTTTGTGTAGGCTTCCTCCACAAGTTGCTGCAACGTCTTTCCACGATGAAATTTATGCGTCATGAGGAAGTCTGGCGTGCCGGTATAGTCGTCGTCTACGTGCGAGGTGGAAATGCCAGGCCGGTAAAGAGCTTCTTCTGTCAAGGTTGTGTCCTCGAGAATGTTGGGCCCAGTCATCAGTTGGATCGAGCGATACGTTTGGTTGAGGTAGGGGTCTGTATAGTACGCACTGCGTTCGCAGGTTGCAGCAAATTGAAACGACAGTGTCTTGGGCTGTGCCATGGAGACATAGATGGTCTTTGCCCTTGCCGACTGTGTTGCGTTATTCAGGAACGAGTTCATGAAATTCACAATAAAAGCATCGTTCTCCTTGACGCAAAAGCTCTGCAAGTCAAAGCTGTAGTCCACAAGCCATTTCGTTTCGTTCCTTGCAGGTATGATCAAGTTGAGAAATTTGTCAAAAATCATGTTGGGCTGGAATCCCGTAACGTATGCTGGACCGGTGGAGTGTCTTACAAACCAATACGGGCTGGGTGTCATGACCTTGAGGCTGTCCTCCGGCGCAATCAGTCCTTTTAGCAGCTTCTGGAAGGGCGAATTTGTGTCTGAAAAATAAGGCGCCCATGAGCTGACCATGCCCAGTCCGTGTATCATTTGGTGCAGTATGAGATACTCCATGTCGACTTGGTAATCCTCAATGGGCTTGTCGTTGCTGAACCAAAAGGCGCCCATCGGCGGGATGCCCGTGCCATTCCAGTCGCCTGTCTTGTCGTAATTGACTGCATTCATGTACATGTCGTGGTTGATGTCAATGGCGACGTCGTAATTCGCCCAGTTGGAGCTGTCAGTAAACAGCGTCAGTTGCTTGGCCAGTGCCTGCGGGTAAATAAAGTTCGAGTCCGCCTCGTTCAAGGAAATCAGCGTGAACTAACAATAGCCCCAGTTAGATATGCATTTCGCCTCTCTCACAACGTTCGCTACCTGTGAGCTCGGTGTTCCCCAGCCATAAGTGTTGTTGGAGCATGTATTCTTGCAGAAACTATAGTAAGAGGCTTGGAATCTAATGTGTCGATAGCATCAGTGTCTGCTCTCTGCCAAGCAACCCAGTCCGTCTGCTTACACAATCTTGTTCTTCAAGTTTACGACTTGAGCAAAGCTGGCTGCTGCTAGCTTCAGTGAGTGCTCGACCTTTCCACAAAACTCCTTGTCGACTTCGCAGTACAGTTTCACCTGCACTGTCTCTGTGATGTCGCTTATCCGCGGTGGTGTCGAGAAGAGGTTTTTGGAGTTGTTCAGTTCTTCGTTTACAGGCTGTGTTGATTCGTCAGCACCATTCGTCTCGGACGTTGAAGGCAGCTGTGTACTGGAGGGCAATGGTGATGAGGACGACGTCGAGTCCTCCTCAGATCCGTCCTGCGCATGTGCAGTGAGTATAGACAGGAGTAGTAATAGGATAATAAATAATGGCTTATGGTACATGGATATAGAAAAAAAAAAAATACAGTAGTAAAGAAGAAAACTTTTTTTCCATGCGAACGAGCACAAATATATGGCGAAATTCAGGGCAGTTCATTAACGGCAAATACAGCTTCCGATCAGATTCTGGGGGAAACTACTGAGCGTGCCACACTTTATTTTGTTTGAAAAAGACAACATTCTGCCTATCTTTGATGCTCTTGTCGTCTCCAAACCAGGCAATGGGTCGAATCAGTTGCCCCAGACACAGAATATGCAGTGCATCCATGGCGGAAAGAAGGGCATCCACATTGCATCTGGCCTCGATGATGGCTCCACCGTCGCTGATGGTGATATGTTTGCAAGTAGATTTCAATAGATAGTCATCAGAGATCAGCGTGCTGACGGCATCTTGGCTCACAGGCACCGAAAATAGCAGCAGCTCTTTCAAATGCTGGCAGTACTTCAAGCCTGTGAGAAAGTCGACGGTGGATTTATCGTGCTTTTGGCGAAGCTCCAGTATCTGCAACTGAGGCAGCTGTTTCAATGTCTCGTGCAAGCAGGGCGCTGTGATGGTCGGAAAGCAGAGTCTCAACTCGACCAACTGTCGGCAACGAGAGAGGTGTTGAAGCGATGCATCGGAAAACAAGAGATCGTGCTCGGTCGTAGCGTAATTGGATATAGACAGCGAGAGTTTGGGTGACTGAGGCGGATGCTTGTTATGTCTGCTGCCATTGGAAGATGCCACAGCTGCTAAAGAGTTTGAGGATGCGGTTGCTGCTGCTGCTGCTGCTGCTGCCGAGTCCAGCGACAATTGCACTCTGGAGGACCTTCTGCCAGAATCCAGATTACTGCTGGCTGCTGTTGATCTAGGGTATATGTTCATTTTGGGCGACAAATCTAGGCGGACTAGGTGGGCAGGATTCAGTCTCTCAATGACAGGGTCAAGGGAGCCCGTGCGAATACGGGTCAGTCGAAAGTCCTCTAGTACGGGCAAATGGCCCACCACATGGCGAATGCTCGGCAGCAGCAGCGGTTCATTGCAGGACACATGGAGGCACTCTAGCTTCCTGCCGTACTGGCTGACAGACAGCCAGGAGAGGTTGTTGAGG
Source organism: Mucor lusitanicus (assembly GCA_010203745.1). Lineage (NCBI taxonomy): Eukaryota > Fungi > Mucoromycota > Mucoromycetes > Mucorales > Mucoraceae > Mucor > Mucor lusitanicus. The sequence goes on along the minus strand of JAAECE010000005.1, from coordinate 1,770,053 downwards.
TCGATATTGAGCATCTTTAGGCTCGCAAGATTGGGGCCGACCACTCGAAGCAATGTCTGCAGGGCGGGCTGGCTAATGATGCATGATGATATGTCCAAATGGCAAATGTGCCCAAACTCTTGAAACGAATGCCGCCCTCCAAGGTCCTGGTACTGGATCGACAGCGATGTGAGGCGAGGCAGACTGGACACCATGCCAGACAGCAGTATGAGCGGCACCTTGAGGCGATGCATCTGCTTTTTGGAGAGATCCATGGCCATGGAGCTCAAGTCATGCGAGGGACGTACTTGGTAGACATGATCACGTTGTTGCTCAAAAGCGATTGCAGGCGATGCGTTGCGCGGCAGTTTCTTTTGTCTGAAAATGCGCTGCAGGATGGGCGTATTTAAGCGGTACCCGTTGAGAGACAAATGGGTGAGATGCGTCAGCGAGCGTGCCAATGCCACCACCAACTCTTCTGATAGATTCCAGCAGCCGCTTAGATCCAATGCTGTGATTGCAGCTGGCACAGAGTCAGCGCCGATATGGGCACTGTAGAGAGGGATGCTGGTGTTTCTGAGAAAGGTCAAGAGGCTGTTGGTGCCAATGGTGCTGTCGTAAGGCGAGAGATCCAATTGCTTCCAGCAAGCGCCGTGTGTGGAGAGCAGACGGTTCATGTGTCTGCATGTTTGCAGCAGCTGGCACTTGTCGCCTACCTGTTCAATCTCTTGTATAATGCGGATGAGTAGCTCTGCTGGCAGATTCAAGAGCATTTTGGATGAAAGAAAAAGATAAGGATTTAACGGGAAAATGCATCAAAACTATTTATGCATCCACGGGTTTTCATTGGCTAGCACTAGGATACATAAACTACACTTTTGCGCCCCCCCCCCCTTTTTGCCTTTTTCTCTCTCTCTCCTTGTTTCTCTCTGCTTTTTGACATTTTCAGCTTTGATGCAACGACAACAAGACACGGATCAAACCTCAACGCCTGCTTGGGACCTTCAAGCTGGCAAAGGCAAATGGAGCAAGGTGATGGAAAAGACACAAGAGGGTAAAGGCACGTTCTGCGTTGCCAAGGAAAAGATCAACCAAGGCGAGCAACTGCTGACAGAGGAGCCCTTCATGCGACAAATCGACGAGAAATACAAAACCACTCGCTGCCATTACTGCTTTGGAGAGCTAAAGAAAGCTACTTCTCGCTCATGTCGTAGCAAAGAGTGCCAATGGAAGACCAAGTACTGCTCTGAAGACTGTGAACGCCATGCTTGGACAAGGGGCCATCAATGGCTGTGTCGCATCCCTGAGCTATCCACACAAGACGCTGATATCGTCTTTGCGGTGGAAGGCTATTTTGTAAGCAAATCGCAGAATCAAGGTAGTATACTGCTACTTATACACACACACGAGACTGACTATTAGACTGACGCATTGGACTAGACATTTTACCTGATCTTGTGTCCAACAGAGACGCTTTTGATGCAAATCTCGTCAAAGGCTACCGCGACAAGCTGACTCAAGTAGCACCCGCTCTGGATTTGACAGACAGCGCCATCGATAACATCATCACCATTCTCTTTCAAATCAAGTGTAACGCATTTGCAGTAAAGACGGCTCAATCTGTGGATGTGGATGCCACCTTTGTGGTGTCACGCGAGTTTCTGACATTGGGAAGAGCCCTCTACTTGTCGGCGAGCAAAGTGAACCACGATTGCGATCCCAATGCCCTTGTGTCATTTGGAGACGGCGCAACAAATCCATGTCAGCTCAAGATTCAATGCGTCAAGGGACCCATCGAGAAAGGAAACGAGATCACCATCAGTTACGGCCCCTTGGCTTCAGTGCACAGCAAGGAAGATCGACTGAAAAAGCTGAAAGAAAGCTATCAATTCGACTGCAAGTGCAATGCGTGCAAGGATACATCGTAAGAACCGCCCTATGCAATTATCCGTACAGTGTTAACCAACAAATTCATTAGCAACAAGAAATCCCCTGAAAGCATCTACAAGTGTCAAATCTGCAAAAAGGGACGCTTGTACAGACAACAATCCAAGTGTGGCGAGTGTGGACAGGAGCCTCATTGGCCTTATTTCATCAAGGTAAGAAAAAGAAAAAAAGAGGCGTGCAGCAGATGGGATCCAGCGGGCCAACATATTTACGTGTAGACGGAAAGTGAGATTCAAGTGCTCAAGCAAAAGCAAGACTTTATCAAGGCGTACAAGCTTCAATCAGACATCTACCATGACGACACACTCGCTCTTGGCCAGACAGCAGATCGCATTGCCATGTATGCCTGTAATTCTGGACAATGGGAAATAGCCTCCAATTACGCAATCAAGTCATTGACGGTTGCACGACAAGTGTACGGAAAGCTTAGCGTGGAAGCAGCGGAAGAGATGATGAAGCTGTCAACTATTTTATTGAACCTGTAAGTGATGTAATGTACCTGTTTGTCAGCATGTCATATGTTTACTTGATGTGTGTGCTATAGCTGTTTGACAACTGGAAAGAGAAAGAAGGAAGCCATTGCACACATCAAGGGCACCATCATTACCTACAAAATCTTGGGTCTGGACAAGACGATGCCTGAAGATATCGATGAACTGGAACAGATGATGACCCACTTGATGTTTATAGCTTTGTAAGCGTCAATTAACTTGTTTAGTGGTGCATAGGAACGATGGTTTATTAGCGATTGGAATAAAAGAGAGTGCATACATTGTAATATTTAAAACAGCAAATGGAGGGTATATTGTGGTAAAGTACATGGAAAGCTTAATGGCCTTGGTTATACAGATGGGTTGCCATTTCGGCATAAAATTCGAGACGATCAAACTCTTGGCCATTGTCTGGCTTTGGCGTTCTGAAGCGGTAAGGAATATGACTAGATAGGTTTTATACACATTAGCCATCATCATCTCATCATTATCATCAAGATAGTTACCTTTTGCCACTCAGATCCCAATGATCGGCTTGAATCGTCTTGACATAGGTGCCCCATTTGGCGCTTTGGACACTGACAATGCCATCATTGTCGCCTTCTTTTTCTTGCACCATTTGTCCTGGAATACCCAGCAGAGATGACCACGCGGGGAACTTGGCTGCAGCGCCATACGAGTAATACTTGACATTGGGGTCGTCAGGCGTGTTGGGATTGAAGTAGTCCTTGCAGAAATCAGTTGTAAGATGCGCGTAGGCGGGCTCGTCGAACCAGTCCACCAAGAGCTTGTCCAGTTTGAGGCCTGTGGGCAGTCGGGAGCTCCATTTCAGTGCAGAGGATGCAGAGAGACACTCGGCGCTGCTTTGGCGTTGTGTGTTACTCATAGGCGACATGGTGGTCGTGGCTGCTGGCGACCATTGCTGGCCGTCCGTTGTGTGCATGGGCACTTGCGACTGGCCCACGCCAAACTGATCTCGGAACCAGTCCATGACAGGCGATCCACGATGAGGCGTGCAGATAGTGGTCAATGATTGCACTTGGTAGGGCCGATCATGGAAGTTGGCTAGCAAATGACGGCAATCAAGGCCGCCCATGGAGTGAGCCACAAAGTTGACATTCTTCCCAACCAGGATCGACTTGAGGATGGTATGCAATGCGTGTGATCGCTCCCAAATGCTGCCGGCTTGTGGCACTTTGGTCACAATAATCTTGGCTCCCAATTTAGCTAGCGTGTCCTCCACACCGCTCCAGTAGTGAAATTGCAATGCAGGAATATTCTGTGGTCCTCGAATATCAAAGCCAAACAAGCCATGGCACAGCACAATGGGCTCTCTGGGCGCCTTGTAGTGAGGTGTGATGGGGCCTGATTGCGATTGCTGCTTGATGGATTCGATTTGCTGCTGCTTTTGCTCAATGATGTCTTTGGGGGAGGAGAAGAATAGATCAGTAGTCAGTTTTGGGGTTCTTGCAGGATACAGGATGTAGAGACGATCTTCTTTGGTGGGTGATTTGCTGGTGCTGACAGAGGCCAATGTTACAGCAGGCCGCTTTGATTTGCTGGCATCGTGTTGCTGATCTTGCTGCTGGAAAAAGACAAGCTTTCGGTGTGCCTGCAACAGCAGCGTTGCAAAGGACGTTGTAGAATAGTTGAGTTTTAAGGAGCGTTGCAGGTAGTTGTATAATGTGTAAAGTGTAATGACAGCCATAGGATGTATTGAAGTATTGAAAAGAAAAAAGAAGAAAGAAGATGCCGTAGCTTCAGGTAATCTGATCAAGCTTTTTATATGCTTGTGCTTTCTCGGCATTTTAAACCAGATGGCTAATTGAATGCCCCAAATAAGTAAGCAAGTTTTTGGGGTTAAGGTGTTGCTAGGCACCAGCATTTGACACTTGACAGCAGCAGTGGTGTGTATGGTTTGCTTGGCTCTTTATGCTGCATCTACACCGTCGCCGCCGCCACCACCACGGCTCTGGTATATGTCATATCGTATGAAACCCAATATGCATCTTGAAATGCCATCTTGCCCAGATCTCCATCTCTATGAGATCAGCCAATCCATTTTCTCATGCAAAAAGAGGCTGTTGTCATTTGCATATATTCTTTGCTCAACGTCATACGTGAACTACATCATGTGGTTATAATCACAGGTTTCTTTTGCCGGCAACTCAGTTTGATTTTTCCCACATCAGTGCAAATCGAATCAACGTTTATTGATTGGATCCACTTGTTAATTTCTAAACGTGGACAAATAATATTCTGCTAATTTGATTGATTGCTGTAACATTTCAGTGAGAACGGTTCAATACAGACCACACCTAAATATTTTTAGTGCGGACCGCCTGAATATAATGAGCCATCTGCTGAGGCAGGACCACCATCATTTATCAGATGAAATCATTGGTTTATAGACTTCAATTCAAAAGGGCAAGCATATTTAGCTAGATAAATGACATTTAGAGATATTCAGTTTTCTGAAGTGACAAAATTTACCGTTCGCTCTCATTGTACCGTATATAATGTACTACTAAACGTCTGGGATACTTAAAATAGAACATGAGCATTATTGTACATAACCCCAATGCTCCTCTGGCTGTGTATACTCAACCATCTGGTGATTTCTTACTGATTGTCCATGATAAGCACTAGCTAGATGCCATGCATTCGACTTGGTTTTACAAGCAAATGAACGGATTTCTTTGAAAAGAGCAAAGAATTTTTATGCAATCATGCACATCACGACATCAGTCAATGTTTCCTCACTATTCACGGCATAGAGCAGAACGCTCTTCTAAATATGTCAGGGCAAGGTACACTGAGCAATGTCTATTGCATAAATCTTTACTTATATCGAATTGGAGCACATATACCACCGTTAGAAATCCTTACCCACACTAGACGTACTTTATCGCCAGCATCAAGAGTGTATCATTTCCATCTCGTTCTTGTCAGCCTCGAGTTTGTATACAAACATACGCTTATAGCACGATCTCTCTCTGTATGGCTGCCCACCACAATAAAACCTCATTTCAAATTGATTTCTGCCTTTTACCTCCCATTTTTAATAGAAATCTTCATAAACAATTTGCAAACAGTGCCTATCTGACTTTTATAGAATGCCTTACGTCCGTAGAGATGGAAAACAGTTCATGTTTTGGCACACATCGTACTTGGATTCCCTCTAAAGACTCAACAACCTGCAAAACACAGCGAAACCTGGATGTATTTAAGCCGTGTTTTCTCGTGTTGGAAGCCTTTCTTTGCCGCCAAAATAGCACCAGATGATTGCTTTCATCCAGCAGTAACTTTCTGACACCTAGGCTCAACTTTTTTGGGATCATCAAAATTTGATGAAAAAGCATGAGGGGTACCTCATGCTTTTCATCGAAAATCAAACGATCGCGTTTTTGAAGCCAAAAATGAACACTTTTACTAAGGTACATATTAGATCAAATCGTTCCTCTTGATCTAAGGCAACCTCTGAAACTTTGTCCGTGAGACCTTTATATGTAAAATGTCAACATTTCCGCTGAAAACCTTATTTCATATTTTTGGACTTTGCTTAGCAAACTCATTTGAAATATCTCTTTTTAACAACTTCAATAGATAGGCCTTAAAAAATGCTCCCAAGATGTACTAGGAAGTATATGATGATCATCACAATTTACATAGTCGACCAAGGGAAAATATATTTTGGAGGTTGCAAAATCGATCAGAATTTCATTTGGAGAAAAAAAATAGCGTTAGACGGATTTTGAAAATTTGGCTGCTGCCACTGCTGCTAATGCTGTGGCCTTTTTGACCAAAATTGCAACATTTTGAGATGAATAAACGTAGCTAGACATGGCAACAGATATCACATCATCAAATACATAATGCTGATATACGATTATGTCTTTTCGAGTGGAATTTTGATATATATTTTTTCCTCTTTATATGTTAAAAGACAGCTGTATGTGCAAATGCGGGCCAGCAGATGAGATGTTGGCTGTTGAGCCATGGTACCTATATAGTCGCTACGAAATTTAAGCAGCCTCATCAACTAGTATATCTACGTAAAATTTCAAGATACGTCTACTAGACCACAGTTCTTCTGGTGGCTGATCTGGCATGATGAAAAGGCAATGCCATCAACCATTTCCATTGAAACACGCAGGCTGGAATCACATTCACATGATGTGCTACTTATGAATTTAATAATGGAGTGAGGGGATCACATGCAATACATGGAGAGCAACAAGTTTCGTATCAAGTAGCTGCCTATGCACCAACAAAGGGTGGTGACTGTCTGAGATGGTGTAATTCAACAACAAGTTTAGGTTTAGTTTTGCATCTCATTTCTCTTTACACATTTATAATATATAGACTATAATGAAGCGTTTGCTCAGCGTAACAGCATTCTTGATTTCTTCATTGGAAGCGACGACAGCGACAACAACAGCAGCAGCAGCAGCCAATGTAGCGTCAGAAGTGAATGCCATGATCAACGATACCATTGTCCATCTAGCAGGAGGAGACTCCTCAAAGGTAGCAGCAACAGCCGACGGATTTATGCACATCTTCACAGCCCTGTCGACAGCAGCAAGCCTATCGATATTCTTCTTCAAATACTTGATTGGGTTCATCATCAACATCACCATGTACATGCTATCACCTCTACTGTGGCTGTCGAGCACTTGCTGGCATCAATTTGTTACTAAGCCGTTGGATCTGTTTTTACACGTGTTACATGTGCTGTATCCAGTTATCATGTTTTGTGTTGCGGCCATTTGTTGCGGTGTATTCATTGGTGGTTGTGCAGGATTTGCAGCAGAGGCCTTCTCGTCCATTCTGATCTCTGCGACGTGGGGACCGCAAGCTACCAAGCAGATTGAGCATGAGGAGGAAGATGTCGAGCTGATCGAGGGCCTGGATGCCAAGGAAGACGAGGGGTCTGACGACGAGGAGCAAGAGAAAGATACATACAGCCACGACAAGCCGTCCAATTTCTTTGGGTCCACATCCACAGCAACGCCTAGAAACAGAAAGGGAAAGGAGCCCCTGATACCACGAGTGGAGAGCTGGAGAGATTCGCTGTCCACATCAAGCACATCATCTTCGCCTGTTGTGATCAGACGCATGAAACTGTCATCGACGGATAGAAAGAGCAGCTGGGAGTGGGACGAGAACAGTGACGAAGGGGAGGAGGAGGAAGTTGAATTCAAGCACAAATAAATAGGGCCTTCTCTTTTCTTTCTTTCTTTTTCTTTCGCTTTTCCATCTTTACACATCTTTACGCTGCACGATAGAAAGATGAGCAGATGGCCATGGCAGCAAAGGGACTATAACCAGCTCTCCACAGGATCGTCGTCAGCAACCAGGGTGCGGCCCAACAAAAAGCAGGTCATCATCACCATTCTAAAGTGGGTTGCCGTGGCTACCGTCTGTGGTGTGGTCACCTTCTTCACACTGTTTGGCATCGATTTTAATTCCCGGATCACACCAAGAGACTACCTCGCCTCAACACGGCCAGCATCAGGCCCACTTTCCTCCACTTGCTTCAAAGCGAACTATACACTAAGCAACCAGCATTATGGAATCATACCCAGTGTCCCTGTCAAAGAGGGCGATGTGTGCTTTGACTATGCTGGCTTAATACACAACTCCAATACCACATCCAACGTCCCGCCCGTAACATACCATACATACTGGTCGTCGCACATGACAGACCGCCTCACCGAGAATCAGGTCGCCAGTCTACGGTCGTTTGCAGCCACGCAACCATCGCAGCATACCCTCTTTTTGTGGATTTCGTCCAGGGATCACACCAAGCTAATTAGATCAGACAGCTTATGGCACACTGTCAACTCGCCCAACATTCAGCTCAAGATCATTGAAGACGAGTCGACTGCGCTGCTGCAACACACATCGCTTCGAGCGCTGGAAGAGAGACATATGCAGGAATTGCTTCGATTAGTGTCCCTGTATTTGTATGGCGGGGTTTGGTTCAATTTGGATGTGCTGTTGGTGCGAGATCTGTCGCCACTGCTTCATTTGGAGTGGCTGACACAAGCAACATGCTTCGAGCTGTCTCAATTTGCCTCAGCGTCTACTGTCGATAGCAGATTCGAGGGCGCCCTGATGCACTTCTTTGCAGGATCACCCTACGTCTGCGAGATGCTGAGCGTGGCATCCGATGAATTGAATGGCGCCGTGAATGGACTGAAGCCGCTAAAGTCGCTAGGACCCGACGTGTATGCCCGCGTCTTTCATCGCGTGCTCAAGGCAAGGATCACGCCGTGGGCAGTACTGCCGTGGTGCTTTACAGATCCTTCACAATGCCAGACATCCAACGCTCTCCCCGGCGCATTCGACAATGTACGAAGCTTCAATGCGGACCATGTGCGCAGGATATTCGCTTATCACTGGCATGAAAAGTGGACGTCGTCGCCAGGCTCGATATTCAGGCATCTGGTGGATCAGCACAAGCTGGCTACTTCTTGGTGATTTTATTTATTTAAAAACAACGTCCCTCCCTCTCTTCCATCCTGTTTAAACCTTGTATTATTCCTATATAAAATTTCCGTTCTTTTTGTATATACGCATGCTCCCTCTTTCTTTCCGCTGCTTGATACAAAGAACGCTCATGACTCAAAGCAATATTCTGTACTATAACCCGGGCTCGGTGTTCTCCAATGTAGGCGTGCTGCTCCTGTGTCAAAAGGGTGTCCAGGATCAATTTGAGCTGCGTCCGATTCAAATGGGTGTGGACAACATAGCGCCATGGTACATCAAGCTCAACCCCAAAGGCCAGGTGCCCACCCTTGTCCACCATGGCAAGCCAGTTCCAGATACCCTTGCTATTGCCAAGTACCTGGACGACCAATTCAAGCCCTCCATCTTTGCGGCTGATGATGCACAGGTAGTGGCATTGATCGAGCGCTGGCGTCAGGTCCGAGTCCTGTCATTGCTGTCAGGCAAGAAGACAGCCTCTCAGGATGTCGCTCAAATGGCATCCACGCTGGAGAACTCCCGTCGCCAAGTAGAGGAATATGCCAAATCCAACCCGGAGCTCGAGGAGGCTTACAAGGTGCGACTGGATGTGCATGACGATCGCTCCAAGATTCTGATTGACCACGACACCTACATGGCACACAAAGAAGGGTTGGCTCGGCTCTTGGAGGATACTGAAAAGGCCCTGTCTGACAACGATGGCAAGCTGCTTCCTGACAGAGATCAGTCGGCAGCCGATGCTTATGCTGTAGGCATTCTGCACTGGCTCAAGAGCAAGCTGGATAAAGACATTCTCAAATCAAGACCATGGACGGAGCGATATTTTCAAGAGCAAGCAGCCCGCTCTAGCTTTATTAATGCATTTAATAAGAAATAAAATAAGAAGGATGTGTGATGTACAGGTTGTTGAAAGTAGGATGGGGTTAGTATGTAAAGTCGTTTATTCGGATGAATGAAGAGTCTGTAGGATGGTATTTCACAACGCCGCCTTTGACCAGTGTTTGGATGTACGGAGTCCAGTATGTGCCAGGCACGAGCTTGATGTAGGGATTGTCGGGAGAATCCACCGCTTGATTCATGAGGTCCTCCAGCAGCTCTTTCAACTCGCATTGCTCTCCCAAGTCGCCTGCATTCTATCGTAATACATGTCAGTCACTGCCCTCATAACTCTGATCAAAGGATACGTACATCGACGGGATGAGGGGGGTAGTACTCGTCCAAGAAATCAATCAAATCGTGTGTGTCTTGCTTGTACTGCAAGTCCCATTCTGCTTGCTCTCTGCGCAATTGAGTGGGGTAAGACTGCACATAGGCTTCTTGCGCTAGCTCTCTCTCCTTTTCCTTTAGCGCAGCATAGACATCCTCACATTCGGACAAGACCTTCTTCTCCTCGCGCAGCATGTTGGTGAGATGGTCCAGCTGCTTTTTGGCAAACTGATTCAGGCTTGCGTACTGTTTGATCTGTCTGTCCACATCTTCTCTAAACTCGATTTCCAGTATGTCGTCTGAGGGTCGCTCCATTGTGTCCAAATTGGCCATCTCTGACGCTACAAGGTTGTTGATCTCTCGATGCTCGTACATGAGAGCCTGTAGCTGCTTGCGGGCTGTTGATGTCACTGCCTCTGATTTGCTGCTGAACACTGCATTCGCTTGATCCTGGATGCGGCTATTCTCGAGCTAGCGTCAGAATGTGTGTCAGTGATCCAGAAAGGCTCATCCATGTGCCGTTGCTACCTGGTAAAGCTTGTCCCATAATGCCTTCTTCTCCAATTGCTGTGCTCTCAGGATGCGATCCAAGTGATCTCCTCTGGCAGTGTTGTCATCCGAGCTCTGCACCACGGGGTCATTGGTCGCAATGTCCTTGTAGTCCTGCGTCGCTTGGCTGATGATGTTATGTAGGGCACTTTCTAAAAGAGACATAATGGGAAAGAAAAGAGGTGGAAGATGGCATTGATTTACCGCGTCACTTTTCTTTTTAAAATGCTTCCAGCGATTGCAATGCTTTTCTTTTCTTTCTTTTTTTGTTACCCAGCACTTCAGCAACATCATCATGGATACACCCAAAGAGACTCCCAAAATTGTAAAGATCAGAAAGCCTAGACAGCCCAGAGGCCCCAGAGACAAAACCATCAAAATCAAGCTCACTGCCAAAAAGAACAAGGCAAAAGACAATGAAGAGAGACACGTTGTACTGCCAGAAGACGAGGATGAGGAGCCAGAAGCAGCCATTGAGGAGCACATGATATTCAGAGTGCCAGAAGGCGACATGTGCAACCGTCTGCACGAACTAGTAAAGAAGAGAGAGATACCAGACGACGTCAAGATTCACTTCAAAGGTAAGCACAACAAGGTGGATCCAAGGCAAGGGGGGGATGCTAACTCTGAGGCAACCACCAGACAGTCGAAAGGGCTACTTTGTGTTTGAGGGTCGCAAATACGATGTACAGCTAGTGGATCTGCCAACCATCATAGAATCACAAAAGACGCTGGATAAAAAGCAGTTTTACAAAGTAGCAGATATATCGCAAGTATGTGTCATGCAGCGTAGTGTGCTCGAGTGGAATGATTGATAGTGCTATGAATGATTAGATGTTGCTGGTGGACCCTACGTCTGGCTCAGAGCCATTTATACCGCAGACAAACAGCCGATTAGAAACAGATCCTTATAGCTATCCTCATGGCCTGACACCGCCTTTGAAGCATGTTCGCCAGAGAAGATTCAGAAAGAAACTGTCGAAAAGAGTAATGAAACAAACGACCACTGCGCAGAACATGGATGACTCAAACATACGCTAGGCTATTGAGGAAGTCGAAAGAGAAGTTGAGAGACTATTAGAGATTGATGCCACTGCTGAAGACGTACAATATGGTAGAGTCAGGCGGAGCAAGTTATTTTTTGACAGCTAATAATCAGTTTTTTGCTTGCAGAGGTGGTTGACAATAGAGAAATGGAGGTCGAGTCTGATGCGGGCACACAAGATATCGATATTGACGATAGCGGAGATGAGAGTGAAAGCGATGAAGATTTGGCAGCAGCCATTGATCGTGATCTAGAGATGATGGATGAGGAAGACGACGACGACAAGGATGATGATGATGAAGATGAGGACGAGGACGACGACGAATCTGAAGAGGACGAAGACGAGGAAGAGGCTGCTCAAACAGGCGAGATTGGTAAGCTGGCACGAGTCCCCCTGCATGATGCCACAAATGCTTACTGTCAGTGTTAGAACAAAAACGTCAAGAAATTGCTGAAATCAAACAAGCCATTCAACGTAAAACACGCGATTTGTCGACAGCTCCTAATGCCATGCTCAAGGTAAGAAGGCTTTTTGCGTGCCTATCGAGATGTTTTATTAATTCAACTGGCTATTCAGAATCGTTTCGAGACGGATATCAATAACTTGAAGAAGGCCTTGACCCTGAAAGAAGCTCATCTTGCTGAAATGAATGAGAAGGAAAAGGACAAGCAGTGAATTTAATGCATAAAGAGTATACGAGTACAAGCATTGTAGTGTGGTCAAGTAAATGCTCTTATTTTGACATTTTAGAACTTGATTGTCGAGAAAAAAAGTTTCTTTGCTCAAGATGAGTTTATAAAGACATTGAGAAAGGGATAATACAGATGCTGGATGGATTTTTCTGGTGTATGTAGTAGTTGCTGAAAACAATGATGCTAAAACATGCATAGATTCCAATAAGAAGAGTCCAATCTGCCATTTGGTGAGTACAAGTCGTCAAAATGAGAGTTTCAAAGAGCAGGGCGCTAAGAAGGGGCAGGGTCTTTTTCAATAAAAATGGGCTAAAAGACAGAGCAATATGTGCTTCTTTTACCATTCAAAAATGACTATCACTGAAACAGTGAACCTGCAGCGCTCGAAAAGGCAAAAAAAATGCTGGAGGAATAATTAATCGACCAACGTGGCGGATAGATAAAAGGCGATTGACTATGCATCATGCTAGAAGCCAACCACAACGCACTTTCTGCACTGTTGAGAATCCAACTAGTAACAAAAGTTGTAAATGTTGGAAATTTGACACAGGTACATGTTTATCTCATAAGCCAGATAATTGAAATTTGAAGAATTTGATTGATTTGATACCAATATGTTGCAAAATTGTACTTTTGGATGTTATGAACAGGCGTAGATTTATTCCAAAATTGCTTTTTCTAGGATAGTAAATGTATTTGATCATGTTTAATACTTATGGTGGTATCGTGTGTAATCACCTTAAACCATTTGTACCATGCATTTTGAATGTTTAATCTTGCTTTTCTTATTTTTCATTACATTTTTAGTTTCAACATCAATGCTTTATTTCTCTGAGCTGTCTTAAAATTTGAGCCAATAAAATCGCTTAAAAGCTAGTTTTAAACGCCGCGGAGTTTGAAATTTTTGCGAGGGTTTCCCTCTGTTTTGACGTTAGGCGGAGTTTTAAGTATTACTAAATACAGTAATTTAGCAATTCCATCATCAAAATCCCCTAAAATGCCAGAATATGCCTTACTACACACCCCAGCTTAGAATGCAAACGCTTGAGGCTCTCAATTAGCACCAAGTAAGTGATACAAATCAAGTGAGGGCAGCCTATCTACCCTCAGCCTCTGAATCAAATCTAGTTGTGCTTCAACGATAGGCTTATCCACGCAACGAAAAAGGAGGATTATGGCTCAAAGAACCATGAAAAGGAAGGGAAAGTAACAAGAGGGCATCACTAGAATGTGATGAAGAACAAAAAAATCGCAATACAGTAACATACAAAAAAGGTAACATGCAATGTGTATCATCAAATGACGAGTACATGAAAGAAAAGAGTAGAAGAAAAGAAGTATCGTGGTCGCCTCATACGAAGCACGAACACCAACAATACCACCAGTATTACAAAAGAAGTAATAATTGAAGAACAAAAAGAACGCAAGGCTACTCCACAATAAATAGAGTAGCACTGACAGCAATGCAATGCATCAAAAGATACACCATAGCATTGTGGTACAGCAACAGATAAATAGTTGCGTGCAGAAAAGGGTGAAAGGATAAATCGTAATAGAGCAAACTAAAGAATCCACAGTATTACGAGAAGAAAAGTAGTAAAAGGTTGAATGAATGTAATCCATGGCAACCAAAAAAGGGGAATATACAAACCAAATACAAACCAAACACAATCAATATAATATTGCAACGAACAACTGGCCTGAAATAAACTGTGTAATTAGTATTACTGTATAATATACCGCGAAAAGTGGCTTTTTTCAGCTGATACCTACTGTAACAAACTTGAAAGGTGTCGTCTTGGGTACTGATGGTTGCAAACACATGCGTCTTTTGATAAAAGTGGTGTTGTATTCAATCAATAGTAATAAAAAGTATATAGTTTAATAGAAAAAGTGCAGTGCAAAAACAGTGCGAGAAAAAAAAACAAAAACGCGTTGCTAAGGGTGACTGCAGTCAATAGGCTGCCGCAGCACAGAGCACGCGGAATCTGAATGACGTGTACACTGAACATTTTGCACTGTGGTGACTGTACCCAAATGATTTATTTGCGATGATTTTTTTGAATCAAAATCGACATAATTTGACGTTTCTAGACATTTTTTTTAAAATTAGCTATATAAAGTGTGCTCAGCGTATACTACTTTCTAATAAACTTAAGGGGAGAATTTGAAGGCCCATTCAATGGCGTCAATTTTAAAGTACTTTTAGAATGAAAAGATAAAGAGTTTTGAGAAAATATAAAAAGCAGTTTTTCCAAGAAAAGTCGAGATTTAGCATATACAACGTTCAAAATAGCAGTTGCACTGGTTACCCTACACCTGTGCGCTCATTTTGATTTAAAATATATCATAGTAAAAAGTGTCGTTTTCGCCTCCAAAATTGCGATCGTTTGATTTTTAACAAAAACCATGAGGGGTACCTCATGAAAAAACGAGACTTTTCGACGATTTGGATTGATCCAAAAAAAAATAAAAATGCATGTTCAGGATGTAAATGGTGATCGATAGCAATTATTTGGCACTATTCCCTGCATCTAGAACGGCTTAAAAGACAAGATATTGAGGGTTGAATTCGGACGATTTGGCTGGGAAAAGTACCTTTAGTGCCATGTAGATCTACAAAAACTAATGCTACAGATCTGATCCAGACTTCAAACAATTGGTATCTTTTGGGACTACACACTGATCACCATCAGACAAAGAACGATGAAAATTTTGTGTATGTTTTACTTTAATAACGCTCAGATATACCAAAAGCACCGCTTATCGTGTTTCAATGCAGCTTCTACTAATGCCCTATGCCTATAGAAAGTAGTGCAATAATCTGCTATGCATTTCAATTTTTGTATATCAAATACATAATTTGGGCAGTCGTTGCGTACAGTAGTAAAAGTGCTCTCTACATAATAGAAAAAATGAAGGATGGATCTAGAGGTTGGAATCGGGTATAATCAACACTCAACTATTGAACTACAAGAATCGTTTAATTTATGTACACTTAACGTAGTCACTGGAAGTTTGTTTATATGCTTATAACCGCCTCAGAATAAGTATACAGTAATGTTAATGTGAACTCTCCAACAGTCATATAAGGTATGATGAAAACACGCTTTGCTGTATTTTGTCCAACGCCCAAAACAGTGTTCAACCTGTGCCACTCTTGAACAAAGCATGCTAGATTCAAGCGGTTTCAAATAAAGTGTTGCGCAACATCCCCTCTATCAGCTTGCAACTACTAGACACTCGTAATTAACAGCTTTCCTTATGGATCTAGTCAAAATCAGTGCTCAAATTTGCTTTATTTTGAAAAATCATCTGATCCATCAACCACAACTCTGTTAATCTAAAACCCTATCACACCATCGTTTTTTTTCGCACAATTTTGGTATACGGATATGCTACTTTGATCAATCGCTGGATTTAAAGCTTGATTCAAAGCTTGTTGGATGATGGTCTAAACGTGGAAAATACACAAACACCTGCATACAGGCAGGATTTAGTGTCAAGCACAAAGCTACACTATGTACTCTTGACTACAGTGTTGCGCAACACACCGTCTATTGATCCGTTTCTACTAGACGGCACTCGTAATTAACGACTTTTCTTATAAATTTTGTCAATATCAGTGCTCTAAATTGCTTATTGCGAAAATCATCTGTCCATCAACAAAAGTTCATTCAATCCAACATTCAACTACCTCATCGTGTTCCCCACAGGGTTTAGCATAGGTACGTGCCAATTTCAATAATCTAACAGTAACGTCTTGCAAATGGGTCTCGTATGATGACCTGATCCTGCATACCGAGAATCCCTGTATACATGCAGGATATAGCATCGAGCACAAAAAAGATACAGTATGCATATTTAAATAAAGAGGACTTGTCATCGTCACCCCAACTAGAGTCCCAGACTTGCGTCCCCAGCTTAAATGGGACTTCGAATAAATAAGTCAAATTTGCATGATACTCTCACGTAGTGCATATAACACTCTCACGTAGTGCATATAATACTCTCACGCAGTAACACATATTAAGCCTGTCAACTGCTGTCAAACGATCCTATCTCTCTTTTCTATCATAATTAACTGATTTGAACAATATTTAATACGATGAAAACCAAAGAAAGACAAAGAACAAGACTTAGCCATCTTAAACAAGACAGATTAATTTGTTTATTTTCAAATGCTTGGTTTTGTTTTTGCAATTCCATTCCAGTTATTTGGCTTTCGAGAGGTCGCACGTTTTAAGATAGAAACACTCAATTTTTAAAAACTCATGAAAAATATATAGACGCCCCAAAAAACTATGAAAAAATAATACGAGTATCCGTCAGAGTATGAACTACTCTAATATGCAAATTTGTTCCAAGTCGTTCAATATATGAGTGAAGAAATGCTTCAAAGTCGAGCGAATTTGCTTGAATCTCTCGAAACGGCACTCAGTCTAACCAAAAAAGGCGATTTTTCACAGTGTGTTTTTTGTTTTAATTACTAATATGTTAAGCAATGATCATCAAACGGCATCAGCTTCAAATGTTGCCACCACATCTACTGCCCCTGCCCCTGCCCCTGCCCTTCCGACTGAAGACGTTGAGATGACATCCATATCGAATAATGCTCTGAATCAAGACACTGAAATGTCAAATGCAGACATTAGCAGTAATGTTGATGCTCGTGGAGTTCTTGTCCAATACGAGATGGCAAGAAGCATTGAAGAAACCACCAGGGCAGTAAGCGAAATCAGGCCCATTGCAACGAAGAGAGCGTATGAACCTAAAATAAAAGAATTCGAGAATTGGGCGAAAGAAACGTTTGTCCATGAGCCGTTAGAGCAACGAACCATACTTACTGGCGATAAATTGAACTATTTCATGCGCACAAAGGTGTGTAGTTTTATTAAAAGGCCCAATAATACTTGTCTATAGTAACCAAATAACTCTGTATCTTAGGTTGTAGGTCGCCTGTCAAGAAAGGGAAAAACTCCTAGAAAAGTAGCTTCATCGACCATTGATCAATATGTTGCAGCAGTTACTGATCTGCACAGATCACAAGTCAAGATGAAAATCAATGCCAACTCACATCCAAGATTGCTCGTCCAGGATTTAATTCTTGTTGAAAAAGAGAAAGACTACCAAACAAAGCGAGAAAATTTTTGAAGATCGTGGAGTGGGAACATTAGCGGATGGCTATACAACGATGGACCAAGTAGCGAAAGTGATCAAGTACTACATGGATCAAGACAGAAGCCATGGCTTCAATCTGAGGGCCTCTGCTGGATTTCTCTTTTCGCACTACTTCTTGCTGCGAAGCCAATCCATTGTAAATGCAGAACTAACTGATATCCAAACTGTCAAATTGGAAAACGAGGGCATCAGCCCGGAAATCGAATGCCCAGCCTTGGTACTAATCTTGAGAAGAGGAAAAACCAACAAAAATAACCGTTTGGAGCTTGGTGGGTGCATGAGGAACGTCAGAGTAGAGGTATGCCCTATAATGGCTCTTGGGTTCTATTTCTTTTGGCGCTACCATATGGAGGGCGAGGCTTTTCCCAATTTCACTACTTCCAAAGACTGGTATGCAACAAAACTGTTAAGATCAGAGGATCTCGATCCGTCAAGTGAGTGGAAGTACAGCTCCCACAAGGATGCCATTTCAAGGGGGCTCAACGGAGCAAAGATCATATCAAGGAGCAAAACACACGTAGGTCGCGGATGCTCTGCCAGGATGGCAGACCTCGCTGGTGTTCATGAAGACCAGATCCGTCGTCTTGGAAGATGGAACAATACAACCATGAACAGCGCTTATCTCACAGGACTCCCAAGGGAAGCTATGCGGGTCATGGCTGGATTCACGATCCAGCCTGGCCAGTTCTTTTTGGCTAGGGCCGCGCTGGATTCTCCAGAGGACTTGATGAAGTTGGTGTTTCCGCTATTAGACCAGTGGAATGACAGGCTGTTGGCCAGGCACGATAACCAGAACAATGGCGATCCCATGCAAGTTACAGTCGCTGCCAAGGCTTGCTTTGATTTGTTTTTCGTCCTGAAAAAATCAATTTTGCAAGACGCCGTGGAAATGATGGACAAGGTTCCAAATCACCCTCTTTGGACGAACGAAATCTTTGCGAATCCTATGTTTTTGGAGTATAAAGAGTATGTAAAATATCCATGATAAAGGTGCATCATAATGAGATAGCTGATCAACTTATATTCAATCAGACGCGTAAAAGCTGTGATCCAGCAAAACAGAGATCCAGCACATGTATTGCTAAAACGTTGTGTCCCTATCATAGAAACGAAGCTGAAAACATTACATAACGACCTACCGTGATTAACAAAACTGTCCCAATGTTTAGCATTTTTGGATTCAATGCTTTATAGCGGAGTCACATGTCGTCCAATAACAATGATTTTAGTATCATTAGAAAGCTAAAACTGTTTTCTTTAAGATCCAATTTTAAAAATTTTATTTTAAAGGCGTAAATCAGAGCTGTCATTGGTCAAAATAGGTGGGTACATTGGGACAATATTGTGAGATCTTCCTGGAAAACAGAAAATCCATCATACATCAAACCCACAATTTGGTATGTCCTTGAAAGTCTCTTATAATAAAGACCTTATTGGCCCAAGTGATTCCCATTATCCAAATCGGACTTCCATTATTCAGGTAGGTAAATTCTCAAGCCATGAAAGCCACTACTGTCTCCAAGGTAAACTCTGCCATTACTATGCTTCGAAGCGGTGTTTCAATCCGGGAAGTTGCTGCAAAGCTATCTCTGGGTAAGTCTACTGTTGGGCGAATCAAATTGGAGCACTGTCCCGGCGTGCAGAACTCGAAAGGTGGCCGTCCTCGGGTATTGTCGGAAGCTGACAGACGCTATTGTGTTCGTAAAGCGACCAAGGAGAGGATCTCAAGCTCCGTCAAGATTACGAAACTGTTGGAGGAAAACTTCAAAATCAAGGTTAACCCGGAAACTGTTCGCAGGGCACTCCGCGTTGCTGGTTTGGGGGCTATTGAGAAGCCCACTAAGCCTTTACTTAGTCAGGCTAATGTCAAGAAGAGACTCGCGTGGTGTAAGCAGCACAAGGACTGGACTGTAGACGACTGGAAACGAGTCATTTGGACATATGAGACCAAAATCAATCGTTTTAACTCAGATGGACGACAATGGGCCTGGATCCGGTCTGGTGAGCAGCTCCAAAACCACCATGTCAAGCTCACCGTAAAACATGGTGGTGGAAATATCATGCTTTGGAGTGCCATTACCTACGCTGGTGTCGGTTGGATGTGCAAGATCGATGGCAACATGGACAAGACCTTGTATAAGGAGATTCTTGAGGACGAATTGGAGCAAACTATCGCTTTTGCTATCGATAAATTGGGCTTCCGACGTGAACAGGTGATTTTCCAGCAAGACAATGACCCTAAGCATTCGTCAAAATTGGTCAAGGAATACCTTCAAGAGCAGTCCTATCAAGTCATGCAGTGGCCCCCACAGTCTCCCGATCTGAATCCCATTGAAAATATGTGGGCTTTATTGAAAAGGCGCCTGAATCAGTACGAAACAGCAACAAAGGGTATGAATGAACTCTATGAGCGAGTAACTGAGGTTTGGTACGACCAAATGAAGCCAGGGAGTGCCAAAAAGTTATAGAGAGTATTCCTAGACGTATCAAAGCTGTTATTAGAGCTAAAGGATATTGGACAAAGTATTAATCCCGAATAAAAGTAATAAACGTATTTTCGAGAAAACTCTCACAGTACTGTCCCAATGTACCCACCTATTTTGACCAATGACAGCTCTGATTTACGCCTTTAAAATAAAATTTTTAAAATTGGATCTTAAAGAAAACAGTTTTAGCTTTCTAATGATACTAAAATCATTGTTATTGGACGACATGTGACTCCGCTATAAAGCATTGAATCCAAAAATGCTAAACATTGGGACAGTTTTGTTAATCACGGTATCTATCAGACTCAGCCAACAAGCAGAGAAGCAGGATGTTCTGAATGACTTTATTACTCGTCTTGTAAATGGACAAGCAAGTGTCAACCTTACCGTCAATATGCCATCTTTAAATCAAACGATCCAAACAAATTCAGTTCCTTCAGGAACATCAGCAGGACCAACAGCATTAACAGAGCCAGCAGCGTCAGCATCAATGCCAGTAGCAGCAGCAGCAACATCATCATCATCAGTACCACCAACATACTTGATGAGTCGTGGCATCGTTTCCTTGGACGATCTCTGGAGGGAATGGTCACAAGGCCTTTGTGGTGGTCCAGCTGTAATGGATCTCGAGCACAGATACGGGACAAGATGGAGAGAAGATGCGTCTGTGAAGAAGTTTTTTTTGAGAAGAAATGGTGTAGTCAAGGTCATTCAGGATTACGCAAAGAATAATCATTTGGATATGAAAACTGCTGTCGCTATAGCTGAAAAAAGACGAGTAGCTAACAAACGCAGCATTCATTGGTTATCAGACAACAAACATGAAATCTTTGGCTCTTCTTGAGCACAGTATGTCCTGTATATCGTCTTTTGTTTCTTGTTTCCATAAAATCACCCTATTTTTATCATAAATA
Source organism: Mucor lusitanicus (assembly GCA_010203745.1). Taxonomy (NCBI): domain Eukaryota; kingdom Fungi; phylum Mucoromycota; class Mucoromycetes; order Mucorales; family Mucoraceae; genus Mucor; species Mucor lusitanicus. Next base: position 1,749,070 of record JAAECE010000005.1, on the reverse strand, counting down.
TCATAACATTCAACATAATACACTACTAGTGTGTAAATATCATCATATTCAACATACATTAGTGTGACATTGTAGTCAAAATTATGAACTCTCGGGTCTATTGAATTGCTTATCCCTTAGTCTACCACTAAAAGTGTTTTTAAAAGGCGTTTGACGAAAGCCCCATGGAACACACTGTTGTTTATAGTACAGTATTACCAATTCATCCTGACAGGCATTTGATTTGACATTTGATTTCAAGAACGCATGCAATAGTTACTGTACAAGGCATTTATTCAATCCTTAAACTCAACATTTGACTTAATTTTGATGGGACTTGAACCGTAAATAACTATCATTATTACGGTAGATGCCGTTATTAACAAGTCTTACTATACCCTGAGTCCCAAATGAGTGGGGGACTTTTGAGACTTTTGGAGACTGCAGCCGATGATAAAGTGTTTTAAATAAAGTGTTTTAAATAACGTGTTTTCCAACACCCCACCTGTCAATCCGTTAACACTAGAAGACACTTGTAATTATCCGTCTTCCTCATAAATCTTGTCTAGACTAGTGCACAAAATTGGATTATTTTGATCATCGTTCATCCATTAACGGCAACAACGCGTTCAGGTGACTAAAATCTGATGACCACACAATTGTGTTCCTCGCAAAATTTGGCATAGGTGCATGTTTATCTCATAAGCCAGATGATTGACATTTGAAGACTTTGATTGATTTGATACCAATATAATGCAAAATTGTACTTTTGGATGTTATGAACAGGCTTAGGTTTATTCAAAATTCTTTCTTCCAGGATAGTGAATGTATTTGATCATGTCTAATACTTATGGTAGTGTCGTGTGTAGTTACTTTAAGCCATTTGTACCATGCATTTTGAATGTTTAGTCTTGCTTTTCTCATTATAATCACATTTTTAGTTTCAATATATCAATGCTTTATTTCTCTGAGCTGTCTCCAAATTTGAGCCAATAAAATTGCTTAAAAAGCTAGTTTAAACGCCGCCGACCCTAGAAAATTTTTGCGAGGGTTTTCCTATGTTTTTTGGTTATGCGGACTTTTAAACATTGCCAAATACAGTAATTTAGCAATTTTATCATCAAAATCCCCTAAAATGCCAGAATATGCCTTACTACACACCCCAGCTTAGAATGCAAACGCTTGAGGCTCTCAATTAGCACCAAGTAAGTGATACAAATCAAGTGAGGGCAGCCTATCTACCCTCAGCCTCTGAATCAAATCTAGTTGTGCTTCAACGATAGGCTTATCCACACAACGAAAAAAAGAGGGTTATGGCTCAAAGAACCATGAAAAGGAAGGGAAAGTAACAAGAGGGCATCACTAGAATGTGATGAAGAACAAAAAAATCGCAATACAGTTACATACAAAAAAGGTAACATGCAATGTGTATCATCAAAATGTCGAGTACAAGAAAACAAAAGTAGTAGTAGAAAAAAGCATCGTGGTTGCCTCATACGAAGAAGCAAGAACACCAATACCACCAGTATTACAGAAGAAGTAATACTTGAAGAACAAAAAGAATGCAAGGTTACTCCACAACAATGGAGCAGCACTGCCAGCGATACAATGCATCAAAAGATACACCATAGCACTATGCTACAGCAACAGAAAAATAGTTGCGTGCAGAAAAGGGGGAAAGAATAAATCGCAATAGAGCAAACTAAAGAAGAATGCACAGTATTACGAGAAAGAAAGTAATAAAAGGTTGAATGAATGTAATCCAAGGCAACCAAAGAAGGGGAATATACAAACCAGATACAAACCAAATACAAACCAAATACAAACCAAATACAAACCAAACACAAACAACAATATATTGTAACAAACTGGCCTAAAATAAACTGTGTAATTGGTATTACCGTATATTGTAGCGCGAAAGGTGGCTCTTATCGGCTGATACCTACTGTAACAAACTTGAAAGATGTCGTCTTGGGTACTGGTGGTTGCAAACACATGCGTCTTTTGATAAAAGTGGTGTTGTATTCAATCAATAGTAATAAAAAGTGTATGGTTTAATAGAAAAAGTGCAGTGCAAAAACAGTGGAAACGGGGGCGAGAAAAAATAAAATAAAAAAAAAAAACGCGTTGCTGAGGGTGACTTCAGCCAATAAGCTGAGCACACGGAATTTGAATGACGTGTATACTGAACATTTTGCACTGTGGTGACTGTACCCAAATGTTTTTTTTTGCAGCGAGTTTTTTTTTTATCAAATCCACATGATTTGACATCCTGTAAACATTTTTGTTGAAATTAGCTATATAAAGTGTGCTCGGCGTATACTACTTTCTAATAAACTTAAGGGGAGAATTTGAAGGCGCATTCAATGGTGTCAATTTTAAAGTACTTTTAGAATGAAAAGATAAAGAATTTTGAGAAAATATAAAAAGCAGTTTTTCGAAGAAACGTCGAGATTTAGCATATACAACGTTTAAAATAGCAGTTGTATAGGTTACCCTACACCTGTGCGGTCATTTTGATTTAATATATATCATAGTAAAAAGTGTCGTTTTCGCCTCCAAAATTGCGATCGTTTGATTTTTAACAAAAACCATGAGGGGTACCTCATGAAAAAACGTGGATTTTCGAAGATTTGGATCGATCCAAAAAAATTCAAGATAAAGGTTCAGGATGTAAATGGTAATTGATAGCAATCATTTGGCACTATTCCCAGCATCTAGAACGGCTTAAAAGATAAGATATTGAGGGTTGAATTCGTACGATTTGGTTGGGAAAAGTACCTTTAGTGCCATGTAGATCTATAAAAACCAATGCTACAAATCTGATCCAGACTTTAAACAATTGGTATCTTTTGAGACTACACGCTGATTACTATCAGACTAAGAACGATACAAATTTTGTGTATGTTTACTTTAAAAACGCTCGAAAATACCAAAAGCGCCGCTTATCGTGTTTCAATGCAGCTTTTACTACTAATGGCCTATGCCTATAGAAAGTAGTGCCATCTGCTGCTGCGTATTTCAATTCTTTGTACAGTAAATATCAAATACGCAATTTGGGCAGTCGTTGCGTACAATCAAAGTGCTGTCTACATAATACTGTGGAATAGAAACGATGGATCTAGAGGTTGGAATCGGGTATAATTAACACTCCACTGTTGAGCTACAAGAATCGTTTAAATTATATACACTTAAGGCAGCCACTGAAATTTTGTTTATATGCTTCTAACTGCCTCATAATAAGCATGCAACAATGTTAATATGAACTTTCCAAAAATCATATACGGCATGATGAAAACACGCTTTGCCGTATTTTGTCCAACGCCAAAAACAGTGTTCAATCTGCGTCACTCTTGAACAAAACATGGTAGATACAAGCGGCTTTCAATAAAGTGTTGCGCAACATCCCCTCTATCAGCCTGCTACTACTAGACATTCGTAATTAACAGCTTTTCTTATGGATCTTGTCCAGATCAGTGCTCAAAACGGGCTTATTTTAAGTAATCATCCATACATCAACGGTAACTCGTCCTCCAATCTAAAACCTAACTACACCATCGCGCTTCTTGCAAAGTCTGCCATAGATATGTGCTAGCTATACTACTCTGGATTCAAGATTTTGAAATGAAACCTTGGACGACTTGATCTTCCTGGATACCAAATACCTGCATACAGCCAGGATGCACAGTAGTATCAATCACACAGCTACACCATGCAGCAATAACTACAGTAGTGTTACGCAATCCTCTATCGATCTGTTACCAGCAGATACTCGTAATGAACAGCTTTTGTTATAGACATTGTCATAATCAGTCCTCAAAATGGGCTGATTTTCAAAAAATCAACCATCATCCATCAAAAGCAACTCGTCCAATCCAAAATTCAATTATACTATTGCCTCCTATCTTCTCGCAAAATTTGGTTTAAATATTATCTACTAATCTCCTCATTACATCATCGATTGCTCAAAATCGATCGCGCATGATGACCTGATTCTGCATATTGAAAATACCTGCATACAAGCAGAATATAGTGTCGAGCACAACAAAGATACCGTATGCAGCTTTAAATAAAGTATTTTCCAACACCCCATCTGTCAATCCGTTGGCACCAGACAGTTGTCATCATCCGCCTTCCTCGTGAATTTAGTCTAGGCCAGTGCTCAAAACTAGATTATTTTGAAAATCGTCTATCCATCAACGGCAACGCATCCAGATGACTATAGTCTGACCACACAATCGTGTTCTTCGCAAAAATGGACATGGTAGATAGATATACAACAGTAGCACTGTATATTTATACCATAATATAAAGAAGCTCACAAAGATTTTGTATATCATTGGAACTTGCTAACTTATCACAATCTCTTTACGAGCTGTAGTGGAATTAGGGTTAAGATCTCACGAAAAAAACAAAGCAAATAGAAAAATACAATAGCAATCAACTGTATTTTTGTTGTGTCAAAAAATGAACTAAAGATCCTGGCATTGAGTAAAAAAAGAAGAGTATTTATATACATTTGGACCTAGCGTGTAGCGTTAGTCATGATAGAGAGCAATAGGTGGTGCTAATGCGATATCTGGTCAATGCTGTTGATATTTTGTTAAAAGTAGTAAATAATGTAAGAGCACTGGCCATAAGGGTTCAACTGCGTAACCTGAATGGGCTTGGGCGAGCTATTGTCATAGCATGGTTTAGATGTAACCTCGATGTGTGGTGTTTGTTATTGATGTGCGAGTGTCTTTATCTAGACTACTGAGCAACTGTGGCATCAGGGCACAGTTGTTATACTGTGCGCAAACTAATCCCACCGATGATGAGTAAAATTACGCTTAATGCTTATTTATTAATGCATTTCGCAACTAATATGCTTATATTTACTATCATTAAAAAGCGTTGGGTCTCACAATTAGAACGATACTAAGCATGTAAAGTTTGAAACATATCCCACCAAGATATAGAGCATCAAAGAGACAATAGTCGATTTTAGAAGTAAACCGTTTTGGTGGAATGTTTACATTCTCCTTTGTGAAATGTCGGAAAGATATCGAAATCGTCTGAAATTTGGCATCAAGAATGTTGAAAACTCTTAATTACCGAAACAAAGTTGAAAAGTATAAAAAGTGAATCTTTTCTTCATTTTCTTCTCATTTTCTCTTCATTACTTTTTCACCCCTATAAACTTCATTATGGTTCCCCCTATCCCTAAGGAGCGCGAGCTTTTAATCATCAACCTTTTGCAACATAATGCTAGTCATTCGGAGATTATGTCTAGACTTCCTGGTGTTGGTTCCTCAACTATTACCCGCATACGAAAGCAAATGTCAATCCCCATCAACGCACGTCCTGCCGGAAGACAGCCATTGGTCAGTGAGCCAACCAAACGATATATTGCAAGATTGTTACGTACTGGTAAATTAGAGGGTCCTCGAACTGTGCAACGTTATTTGGGGTCAATTGGGATCGAAATGACCTTACAAGGCATCCGCAAAATGATCAAAGGCTTAGGCTTCAAAGCTAAAAGGAAGGTAAAAACTAATTTCGTTAGCAATAAAAATCGGGCTATTCGACTCAAGTGGGCGAAACAACACAAGCATCTTACTATTGACCAGTGGAGGCAATGGGTCTTTTCTGACGAAACAAGAGTCAATATGTGGGGGTCAGACGGCAACTCTTACTTTTGGTCGGATGGGAGTGAAACTTTAAGGCCTCACGAAATCCAGCCTCAGGTACAAGGGGCTGGTGGTAGCGTTATGTTTTGGGGCTGCATAACTGCGGAGGGTCCTGGATATGGTACCACCATCACCGAAGGCACCATCAACTCGAAAGAATATATCCATATTCTGCAAACATCTCTGGTGGACACTCTTGATTACTATGGCATGGATCGTAAAACAATTCGCTTTCAGCAGGACAACGCTACCCCGCACACTGCAAATCCCACCAAAAGATGGTTCACCAGGAACGGCTTCCCCACAAAAAAAATCATGGATTGGCCAGCTCAGAGTCCTGACTTAAACCCAATTGAGCACCTATGGTATCAGATCAAACGTAAGCTGTACGCCTATCCTTTGCACCCCTCAAGCACTGTCGAATTGGAGGAGAGAATTGAGTTTGAATGGTACGAAATTGACAAGGAACAGTGTCTTCGATATATAGATAGCATGCCGAGACGAATTGCTAAGGTTATCAAGGCAAAAGGGGGTCCCATTCGCGGATAACTGGTTTTTGCACTTAACCACAAATTTTAAACTTGACTTTGAAAGCTTATTTCTAAATAACCCTCATATTAATAATAAAGCTTTTTTCTATCATTTTAAAGCTCTTTTTTTATGCTATTGAATGACGTAAATTTCAAGCCAATAGCATTGTTATTTATTGAGAAATCATTGATTTTGTCGATTTTTATCCATCATCGGTGGGATTAGTTTGCGCACAGTATTAAGAAATGTTGCACTCCACATTCAAACGTTACACTCTACATGAAAAACGCAAATTTGTCATCAGAGGGAGCAGCTAAGGTTGAGAGAAATTAAATGCTAAAAAATTCATTGTTTGATCAGTTCATATAAGCTTAGGAAACATTCCCTCAAAGTTCTAGAATTCCTCCCAATCCTGAAGGTGGTGAAATTCAGCCTATTCTTACAAGAGATTGTTACACTCCAGATAATCAAATGTTACACTCTACATGAAAAACGCAAATCTGTCATCACAAGGGGAACCTAAGGTTGAGAGAAATTAATTGTTGGAAGATTAATTTCGAAACAAACTATTGAAAGCTTAGGAAACATCTTCCCAAAATCCTAGAATTTCTTGCCTTCTTAAAGGTGGTGAAATTCAGTCTTTTTTTATGAAAAAGTGTTACACTCCAGATTTTTAAATGTTACACTCTAGACGAAAAACGCAAGCTTGTCAAAATTAAATTGAGTTGCAGCCTCTTATGTGGAAAGTGCTATATACCACCTGATGTGTGACTTTCTATGACTGTGTACTGTACAGAAAAGACAGTTAAGCCATGTTTTGGTCGGCCGATAGCCTTCCTTGAAGAAGTTTGCACCAGACTACTACATAACCCTTACTTGGAACGTTACAATCTACAATACATATGCGGTATATATGTCTGAGCAGACTGACAACAGCTTTCTTAAAAATTATTTGTCTTGCTTCGTCAAGTATTAGAATAATGCACAGGGTCCCACTTATAATATAAGATGGATCGGAAAACAATTTTATATCTAAAATATCGACAATTTGCCCAAGTATGGTCTTACCATCTTTAGAAATTAAGCACGATCCAGTACATGGATGCCCAACAAGCCATTCATAACACCATTAGATTTGCCTTGAAAAGTATTTACGGAGACATTAAGAGTACCAATCGTCATACTGTTGTTTGAAAAACTGCGTCATAAAACTAAAATTAAGCATAACTGGCGATATACTGGAAGGATTCGTACACTTTTAGTGTTAATAAAACCACAAAGCCCGTTACTACATGACTGCAAAAGTTTCAAATGAAACCGGTCTAATTTGATTTGTCAGGGAGCAATAAACACGTTTTTTAGCTATTTTTAAGCTACTAAAAATTAGGTGTGAGAGCTAAGACTAATTCAAATTTAAGCAATACCACCTTGAGAAAAGTGAGATTTGAAACAATGAAATTGGATAAGAGCCCAAAATGGATGTATAATGGGATTTTGAGGTTTCATCTCTAATTACCTGAAGCTCTGATCAACTAAAAGTAATTATTTTGGGAAATTGGCAGGGAGATTGTGCATTTCGCGATTTTTGCATTACTAAAGTAATAATCAAACAAATAAAGGTCCGGAAAATGCTACAGTCAGGTTACAGAGGTTTTGAAGCCAAACTTCACGCAGTTTCGTCATACTTTGTCTGGCAAAAATGGCCTCCAATCAAAGGATCATTCTTAAAATTTAGCATTTTCAGCAAACCGCTTATCGTTTCTGCATATTTTACAGGGGGACTTGATGTGTTTTTACAATGAAATTGTAGACAAACTTGTCAAAAAGCTTTTGTTTGAGTTTGAAGAAGATCCAAGTGATTTACAGCGCTCTACAAGGCGCAGCGTTCTTTTGAAGTAATGGTTTTCGAATGAAGCGTACAAGCCAGTCAGTGCACCTGACTCAGTTTTTTATGTGCAATAAGATAAACAATGACCACATTATTAGACACATAAAAAAATATAATGGTATTCCCACATCATTTTCGAAGAAATCAGAGATTGATTAAAATTAGACGTTTTTATAATTACTGGAAATTCTTATTTATGCCGATTTCTCCAATCAGCTTCAAGCTAGAAAGTCTATATTATGGATGTTAATAAAGCCATTGTTTGTGGCTCCAACGGTAGTTAGCTCATACAGATATCTCTATTATACGAGCACTAATCGTAAATCGAAGTTTTGTGACGCAGTTTTTCAAACCACAGTAGGTATGCAGAGGTGGCTCAATTTCTGACAACAAATGCCAAATATCGTTCAAAAATGCATTCAGTATTACTCATCTGAGCTTAAAACTACCTATAGCATAATTTCATGCTGGTTATATTTTTTTTGCTCATATTAAAGCGAAAAAGAAAGATAAATGTATGGGACAAAAATAAAAAGATGCGCAATAATATCATCATCGTGCTCATAGAATAAGAAAAAATAAGTCGCGTAGGCTGAAAAAGCAGAAAACCAATTTTCTGGGTTTTAAATAGGTAGAATTACCCCTTTTTTGGATAAACAATTGATAAACATCAATCTCTTTTGAATGATTACCTTAGGTTGGGTAAATCAAAGTATAACATTGTTGCGGATAGCAAGACTGTGAAAAACTACAATAGATTAGCCGTTTGAACCCGAACCATAATATATAGACACCTTTCATATACACAACCAGCAATTGAGACAGCAACACTTCAAAAAATATATCAATTGTCGAATGAGCACGGCCTGTCTTGACTCCAATCGCCATTTGTATGAGATAAACGCCTTTCATAATAAACATACTGTAGCACGCAAACATTTAAATTGAGCAGCAGAATACAACACCAGGCTTGAGTGTATTACAATAAATAATAATTTCTTTTTTGAGCACTGCAACTTTTTGGTGGGTAAAATAAGGGTGAAATGCCGAGCAAAGTATACATTCTACCGTTGTTATAGTATTACCCCAACGGCAGAGTATACGTACATTTTGCCTTGATATTACTCCAAAGCATAATTAATATCGGACGACGATTGGCTGCCAACATACATTTTCAACTGTATACAAGATTAATTACGGTATAGCCAGTGGTTATTAGGTACTTTAGTTATTATAGACAAATAGGATGTCTGTAAGGAACAACAAATATAGTATAAATGTGGTAGTAAGAGATATATAGTAGAAAGAAGTTAATGTTTATTGAAGAGTATAAAGGTGAGTCTTTTATACTCGTAAATGTAATTGACTAGACAGACTACAGAACATCACGTGACCAAAATAAAGGTCATTACCATCTCTTAAAAATAAGCCTCGACAAAAATTGATAAACCAGTACGTTGTTGGAGTAGCAAAAATGAGGGAGAGGGGTAGGTTCAAATCAGTAAACCTAGGAGATGGCAGCCAATTAATCTCTGTTCAATTGTAGGACCTTGGCCGACTGAAAAAACCAACTTACAATAACAGGTACCAAGAATTGAGATGTCAAATGTAGGTTTAGAGAAAAGACTTTAAGGGTGTTCGAAATAAGTATTTCTTAGCAAAGATGATCCTTTTTCATTTATTCATAATGTCAAGATTATTTATAGCTTTCAGTTCTTTGGTCTAGTTTGTAAACTTCATTGCTTGTCATTCCACATGTTTGTCCATGAAATCTCTTATCAATTGTTTATTCTCAGTGTTGAGATGTTTGTGATGATGTTGCATCCTTGACATGGGTTTACGAGTATTCAATTTAGTGTGAGAGTCTCGATGCGTGTGCTGTTTAACTTGATTAGCATTTAGTGTTTGAGTTTGTTGAGTTTGAGTACTGATTTTGTTGAGTGTGTGTATAAATCCTTGATGTTTGATAGATAGCGTCCAATTTTAAGGAAGATGTGAGTGTTGTAAATGTGCTGCTAGTCTGTGTTGATTGTTTTAAGTTTGTTGTTTCTAATCTGATGCTAGGTTGTTGTCATGAATGTGTATAATAATAGTTTCCATGCGTGGATCTCGGTTACTCCCACACATTCCACATGAATTACACTTCAATTGAAAATAGCTAGATGATCCTAAATATATCCACCAAATACCGATGCAATTGTATGTTCTTGATGATCCCACATCCATACTTGTATAAACCTTCATTGTTTTGCCTGCATCAGCTATCTGTCTTATAATGACCATGCTCCTTCATCTTGAATCAAAGTGCCAACTCCATGCTTATGGAGTATCCACACATTCACCAGTAGTGTACTTAGTCTTACACGTGACCAGAAAGCACAAGTAAAACTATTAAACCATAACAAATAACACGCTGATCAAAATATATCAGCTTCCGTGGCGCAATTGGCTAGCGCGTCTGACTGTTAATCAGGAGGTTGGTGGTTCAAGCCCACCCGGGAGCGTTTTTTTAGCCTGACGTTTTATATAAACGTCTCACGTTTTTGCTCCTAGTGTGGATCCAAAGGTTGGTCAACGTTGCCCAGTGAATCAGCCATTAGCAAAAGTAAAAACATAAGCATTTGTCATTTATTGAACTTCAAATTGTCTTATTTGTTCATAATGTTGATATATCAAGATTACAATCAAGATCTTTCTCTTTGGTTGACAGGATGCATGACTAATATATTATTATTGCCGACAAATGCATCCCGCTCCTCGCCTACATCCTCTTCGTCAACCGGTACTTGCATGTAGGGGTTATCTGGAAAAGGCCTGAATTTGTAGCCGATGAAAGTGTAAAAGAGGAATGTAGCCACTTCGTTGACAGCCTCACCAGCCCAAGTGACATATTGAAAAGGCAACGAAACCTGAAACAACTGTACGACGATTCGTGTAATGTAGATGTAAACTAATGTCACGACGTAAAACGACGACCAGAGTTTGTACTTTTTTAGAATGTCTTGTTCTGTTCGTTATGTCAATAAAGAGTCAAGAAAGTGAAATGATCAAAATCAAGTGCTTACCTTTGCCATCCACGGATGTTGCTGAGGCTAGATGCCTTCTAGTTTGCAAAATAGTCCAGAGGATAATGCCACAGCTGACCATATCGATTAGTGGTAACATCAGGTTCTGGTGATGGATGCTTAGTACAAATAAGAAAAGTTCAGGAACCAGATCAAGTTATTTACCCAAAAAGACCAATCCGCCGAGCCGATTGCCGCTTCTGTGCCTATGGCTGATGCAACATTTGCTAAGACCTGTAAGGGTATGATAATCGAAATAATTTTTTTGTCTCTAGAAGACAGAAATGGCTTGATAAACATCCATCCTGATGCCAAGAGAACTAATAATACTTATTAGCTCTTTCTGTCATTTTTCTGCAAAGCGCGTGTTTACCAATTATCAACAAACTTAAGATTCCTTTTATACTAGTGTGATACAAATCAGCATTTGAAAAAGAATTAAAAATAGCCATGACGTACCCAGCAAATACATAGAATCCAATCTTCCATCCTTCCGAAAGCAATCCTAGGCGCATATAATGGAATTTTGCCTACAGAATTGTGGTTGATAATGATAAGCGTCGCATCATTTGCTATTGAAACAAATCATCAACCTACGGACTGTAATGCCTTGTTGATCACAATGAATAGCAATAGCACAAACATGAGCCAATGTGCTCTGAAGATTCTCTTGTTCTTTTTGAATAGCAGTAAACTGCACCAATATGCAGCAGCCAATAAATACGCAAATGAAGACGATGCATAAACATAGGGTAGCGGAATATCACCAGCCGATAGATAGTTTCCATTAGGATTCACTTCAATCACTGACAGCTACCCATGTTTTGATTATATTAGCAAACAAACAAAGCATCCATGTCGTTACTGTACCTTGAAAGAGACGGCAGCATCTTTGCAACTAATGTATAAAACTTGCCACAACCCTTCCTCCCCTTCACCAATGTCAAATGTTTTGGTCCATCTAATAATTTCAATAGAAAATTGATGAGTATATCAACTATTTCTCGGGCTGAATCTCCCGTACTTGGTCAATGATGATTCATTTGGCAATATCTCTACAATGCTAGCTCCATCCTTTACTTCGTCAGTGATAAAACTGTTGTTCAAGAAGCATGCATCATAATGGATAGGTGTGTCCACGGGCGAGTAATCAACGTCATATTCGTCTTCCAAGATCCAGCCTTTTCGAATATAAAATCCAGCTATACCGTCCGATTGCTTGCTCCACTAGATGTATAGTATTAAATGCTGCTCGCTGTATGTTGCAGGAGCGTTATTTCTTGCTTACTTTGAGTTCTTCCAATGTCAAGGTCAATTGACCTCCTTTCAAGAATCCAAATTCTGCGACTTCAATAATTGTGCGCTCATCATCTTGTATAGTGAGTTGAGGTGTGGCATATACCAGGATCAGCCACACTATAATGAGATAGATTGACTTTTTCAAGACGGATAACATTTGTTTATGCAACTGTTTCTCTGGAAAAGAGAACTAGAAATGATAGTTTAGTAGTTGCCAAGGATGCGCACAATGGAAATGCAATAAAAACTACAATCAGATTCCAGCTCAGAGCAGCCGCCGTCCAAAAAGGTTTAGGATTGCTGTGGTTCCTGGTAAATACTACGCTGTATTTGGTGTATCAATCTTGGGCTTAGTTTAATAAGATTAGGATATAGATTTTATTTATACGAAAGCGATATATTTATAAGGAATATACAAGGGGATTAAAAGTGGTTTTGGTTATACGAGGGCTCGGGATGAGGCATGTGTTGAGGAGTAGGCATTGGAGAGAAGGTTTGATGTTGATGAGGATCAGCAGCATATTGACCAACGGGCTGATCAAAGCCTGGTGTATACGACGTTCTATTGTGATTATAAGCGTCGTAATGCTCACTCATGGGATCAACAAAGGGGGATTGATGCTGTTGTTGATGCTGTTGATGTCTGTGGCTGTCAGAGAATGGATCCTCTTCATCTTCATCGTAGACTCTACCACTGGCAGCAGCATAACCTCCCATTGGAGTGCCACCATGGCCGTATTCCTCGTCTTGTTGACGTTGCTCTTCCAGCTTGCTTTGCTTATTCAAGCGATGTTCATTCAATCTTTGCTGGATCAAGCTCTTTTCCTTCCAGAAGCTGACGCCAGTGATTGCCAATGTTACTAACCATAAAATACAAGTGATCCAAGCAAATCCAGCAGTTACTTTAGCCAAATTACACTATATGTTTGGGGTCAGTGACATTATTACAAAACGGGGCAATAGCAAACAACATACCTGTGTAGACCATGCACTAGTGTAGTCATCGCCATATGTTTCAGTTAAATCGGGATTCAGTGCACAATTGCTTGCGTTATTTGAATGCACAGTGATGGCGATACCAGCAGTTGCCCATAAGAAGGTGTTGAAGCCACAAAAGATCAGATTTGTTCTGTTCTTTAAGCAAAACTTGCCAAGACGCTTGAATTTGTTGTATTTCTCGTACATCCAGGGAAAGTAGACCAGCAAGAACGGCACGGGCAAACTCACCAATGCGACGAACAGTGTGTAATTAGGGCCGGCAACACCAGCACCCAGGTAGCGCGCCTCTGTGGCGATAAGTGGAGCCACAACGGCAATAGTCAAGATACCACATGCGCCGGTAACCAAATGGATAATTTTCTTTGCGAGCTCAAGCTTGTCTGTTGTCTGCTCGGAGAGATCAACAGGCACATCCAACTTGTATCCTGCCATTGTAATGGGTTTGGGTGAAATAAAGGTAAGAAAGAAAGAAGAAGAAAAGGTTCAAGATGGGCTTGGCTTTTGTCTTTTTATAGTGTTTTAGGCCTAGTTACACATTTTTGTGGATTTGATTTTCTCAGCCTCTCGCTGGTCATCGAATATGATGTCTTGTGGATATTGGTAGCAGTAGCAGCAGTAGGCTGTTTCAATAGGCGATCCAGCTTTTTCAGACGCTTTCTTTTTTCCTTGCTTTCCTGTTTATATCATAAAACATCACCATGGCCATCAAACTAGCCGCTTTACTGTTGCTAGTTTACAGTCAACTCGTCTTGTCCTTCAAGCAGGGCGACTCTATACCTATCTACTACAACAAGGTCTTCTCGCTGCAGAATCAACTGTCATATAGCTATCAATCACTCGGCTTTGTCTGCCCAACCACGTTTAGCAGAAAAAAGAGCTTGCTGGTGTTTGACCAAGACCTGAGAGGCGACAGACTTGTGGAAAGCAACTACAAGGTACATGCTCTCGGCCTAAATGCATCAGACCGTCGTGTACTCACCGCCGTCAGTAGATTAACTTTTTGGAGAATCAAGACTGTAAATTGCTCTGTAAGCAATCTTGGAGCGTGGAGGATGCTATCCAGGTGGAGGAATTGATCTCCAACGACTACATGGTAGAGTGGTAAGTGGCAGCGTCTGTTTGCCCAGCCAGGCAGCAACTGACAGCGAACAGGGAATTGGATGGGTTGCCAGGTGCAACTGTCTCGTATACAAATGAAGCCCCTGAGCACAATTATCGAATTGGATTTCCTTTGGGTTTCAAAAAGGTAAATTAAATCATGACTAGTTGCCAAGAAGAACGCCCGAAATAACCACCTTCTTTATTAGGGCGATAGCACCTTTATCAACAATCATGTTATATTCCAGATTCTCTACGCAGCAGACAAAGACCGATTTGGACACTATGACATTGTAGGATTCGAAGTGTACCCTGATTCGTAAGTGATGCATACACACAGAGCCGGGGCATGTTATTAATGCCAGCGACAGCATTGCTGAGGGCGAATGCACCAAGAAGAATGTGGAATACGAGTACCAGCAAGTGACCGGCCGAAGAACCCAAGTGTCATTTTCGTACTCTGTGCAGTGGAAGCAGGTCAAGGAAAACACACGTTGGGAGGCATTCTTGATGAAGCCTAACCCTGACAGACACTTTTCTTCCCTGCTGAACGGCGTCATTGTAGTCATGGT
Source organism: Mucor lusitanicus (assembly GCA_010203745.1). Classification (NCBI taxonomy): domain Eukaryota; kingdom Fungi; phylum Mucoromycota; class Mucoromycetes; order Mucorales; family Mucoraceae; genus Mucor; species Mucor lusitanicus. The sequence continues at coordinate 1,733,967 of JAAECE010000005.1, read as the reverse complement.
TGTGCTGGCCATCATTGCCATCATCTTTCTCAAGACAGTGCGCAAAGAGGTTGGCAGCACTGGAGAGGACAAGGACTTCAAAATCTACGACGATGCCGACGATTTTGTTGGCTGGAGATTGATCAACAGAGATGTATTCAGAAGACCTATTTATGGAGGGTTGTTGACCCCAATTATGGGATCCGGCATTCAATTACTGACTGTGGCAGTGGGATTGCTTGGTAAGAAGAAGAAGACGCGAGGTTGATTGGCAGAAACTAATGGATACTGCATAGTTTGCTTGCAATGTGGCTGGTATCATCCTGCTCAGCCTGGATCGTTGACTCGCTGGTTCACATTCTTGTTCTTGGTCGGTAGCGTGCCAGCTGGATATTGGAGCGCCAGAGTCTACAAGGTCTTTCGCGGCAAATCATGGGTATTGAACAGCATTTTGGTAAGTGTGTGTGTGTGTGTGCCTATGCGATGCCATAGAGACTAGATGCTCACCATGCCGAGTAGACAGCTTTTGTTGTGCCCAGCGTATTCATAGTCATTTTGTTTGCCACCAGCATGATGAATTGGACACAGCAATCATCACTCGCCATTTCTTTCTCTGGATGGGCTAGCTTGATCTCTATTTGGCTATTCATCTTGACCCCTTTGACATGCCTCGGCGCCTATTTTGGAGAAAAGGCAGAACGCATTGAGCAGCCATCTCGTACTACGCAAATACCTCGCATGATTCCCAAGAAACGCTGGCATCAATTGAGCGTGATTCGCATTCTTTTGGGTGGTATTGTGCCATTTGCAGTTGTGTTTTTGAACTGGCATGAATTGCTGAATTCAGTGGCCAAGGGCGAGTACGTCTTGTCCATCGACTACACCATCTGGACGTCGGTTCTGCTGCTGATCTCTACCGCCGAAATGACCATTGTCTTGATCTTTTTACAGCTCTGCAGCGAAGACTATCACTGGTGGTGGCAATCCATGATGATTGGTGGCTCGCCTGCCCTGTACATGTTTGCCTATGGTGTGTTTTACTATTTGCAGAAATCCAGCATCCAAGGTCTTGTTGGAGGCACTATTTATCTGGTGAATCTGTTGATTGGATGTGGTCTGATTGGTCTGTGTACAGGTACACTTGGATTTGCAAGTTCATACATCATTATTAGAAGAATCTATGGCACTGTAAAGACAAATCATTAGATGCCGTATGTTGGGTTGTATGTGAAATAAAGGACGCGAGACGTTTCTCGGCTGCCAAATAAACTCATGTCTTGGTTGACCACATTTGATCACTATCCATCTCGAGATGATTTAGTAGTGGTAGATGATGATAATCAATCCAAGGCCCAAAACAAGGCCAATTATCTAATCTATCCCAGTTTAAAGATAAGATGTGTGCTTCAAGCCGTGGCTTGTTGCATGCATATAACTGTTGGTTTTTAGGAGAACTCTTTCTCCTTGATTGTCCTTTTCTTTCGTCTTTTATACTACAATGAATCTTCCTACACCAATTCATTCGCCTCATCATACATCCATTCATACCATGTCTCTGCCAAAAGTGCCGTCATTTGGCCAATTGGAAAAGCAACAGCATACACCAACCACCCCTCTACCAAAAAGAATACCCTACACAAGACCATCTACTTTTACTGTCGTGCAACGTATACTCAAAGACCTGGATGGCCGTGATAAATCAATGAAGATTATTCAATACATGATCAAAATCTTGCTATACCATCACTCAAATACTACTACTACCACCACCCATCAAAGCGCACATTTAAAACAATTGACAAGCTTAGCAACGCAATTTTCCATCACCAGACAAGTGCTCTGTTTAGGTAATGCAAGCCAAGATGTCAAGCAACTGTTTGCCGTCAAGAGAGACCTGTACAAGCAGCTGCTACTGATAAACAGCATTGCCAACGCAGTGTCTGATGATGTCTATTGCTTACATCGCATTGGAGTCTTGCCGCAAAGGGCGTGGGGTCGCTATTCTGAAGTTATTTCTGCGCATTGTTGGTTTCTAAGCATCATTGTTGGACTGAGCAAGAACTTTGAGAGCATGTGCAGAGCAGAGGTATACGGTACACAGCAAGAGTTGCGATTAGCGCAGATGACAGTATGCAAATCAGTGGCCGATTTATTATTTTGTGGTGAGTTGCAACATGTAGTAGTAGCGTGCAATGATGATTTGATTTATTTACAATGTGTCATGTTAGGTTGTGATGTATTCCATCCTTCCTTTAGCAAAGGGCTTCAAGCTTGGTCAGGGCTTATTAGTGGTCTACTGGCTGGATATAAAGTGTATCAAAGGGTACGGCAATAAAGACAAAACAAGTGTATCAATGTCTTCTTTTGGGTGGCTGCTGTGGGTGTATCATTTCGTTCAGGGGCAGTTGATGCTGGTTTGACAAGATGGGTGCTGGTGATTTGAGTCGCTCATGCATTTCGCTCTGCAAATGCTGGGTTAGTATAGATGGCCATAGTGGTCTACTCTTTTACTTACCACTACATTATTGTTCATGTTGCGAGGATGTGGTAGATCTAATCCCTCAGCTGAAAAGTCGTTCCAGTTTCTCCAGTTGATGGTGATGGGATTGGGCTGAGGGAAGTGGGATAAAAAGGACATGATGACATACAGCAGACCTGTGGCTAGCACCAATGTACCGACGACAATGTTGACAATGCCTGTATCGAGCACCAGACATCCAAAGCTAAGATACACATAGAGTCAGCGTTGCGCTTGAATGGATGTGAATGTTGGGCTACTTACAATATCATGGTGAGGCCTCTTCCTCTGTACGTCGATAAAAAGTAAAAGTAGGTGGATGAAAACTGGAATTCTCGCATTTCATTTACTACCAAAAGAGCAGCTATCACGCTATATAAAATGTTCACAAGTTTAGTATACTACCTAGTAGATAACCCTTAATAATTGTACACATATTTACATGCCGTAGATGCCCATCACAATATCAGCAAAGTCGCCTTGAATACATTTGAAAATGACAGCAGTAATGATCAGCAGATAGAATACGATATTGATACCATTCAAAGCCAAACAAACAATGTGCTCCACTTTGGATCTTGATATCATTTTATGTTAAGTGGAAGAATGAGAGAGAAAGAGTGAATAAGCATAATTTCCAACAGCAAAAGTGGTTCAATTATATGTTGAAATGAAATGTTATTGTCTTTCTAAAAGTAGGAATTACGATAGTGTAGCACAAATGATCAAAGTTTATTTTCTCCAGTGTCAAGTCCATGATTCACTGCAATAATGGTATATGTAACAATCATGTACAATGTCGTATCGTCTAGTCATCGTGTTCTGCTTGTAAATCAGCCAGCTCGCTCTTCTTCTTTTCCACATCTTCCTTGAGCGATGCAATCAAATCAAGAGTCTCTCGAATCTTGATTTGCAATAGCTCGTCGGTTGCATCATCATCCAACACGCCCTTCTCCTCTAGCGCCTCGGTAATCGACAGCGTGCTTTCTACCTTTTGATTGAGTTGCTCCAACTGGCGCTTTGATTGCGCTTCTTCTGCTTTCAGTTCGTCCAGCTCCTTGTTGATGGATTCACTTTTTTGCAGTTTCTTGTCAACGGCGCGCATTCTGCTTTGAACCATTTCGTAGTCTTCATTGAGACCTTTGATTTCTTCTTTGACAAGTTCTAATTGATCGTTTACTTCATCCAGTGATGCGGCGGTGGTGTCTTTGGGAGATGATTCAGAACTCATACTAGCAAATTAGAAAAGGATGAAAAGAGAAGAAAAGAAAAAATGCGTGTCAAATGTGTATCCTACCGCAGTCTTTATCTGAACGGCTAGATCCACTACTGCAATTCAGGCACGCCCCGCTAATTGTGGGTAGTAGTGCTCAAATTATAAGAAGATTTTCCTATCAAGTCCTTTATAGCAAGCACTATGCCACTCACCAGATACTCGTTTCTCGAGCTATAAATACGCACGCTCTGATGAAGCTCATCTGTGGCACTGAATTACCAGAATTTGATACATTGTGCACTGGAAACGAGGCGCAGTCGGGTGATACGCCAGAGCATCAGATCACTTCATTTCATTTTAAAATTAAAAAAAGTGCTGATTCACATATAAAAAGCTACCTCTTTTTCAAAAAGAACCTTGATCTGATTGCTTATTCTCTTTATTTCATTTTCTTTTCTTGATCTAATGCCTAAATACGTTCGGTTTCATCATTTGCCATGGCACAGCGGCTTGTTTATTAGCATTGCTAGCTTAGGCTTTGCCTTTGGAGGGCTTACATGCCTTGTGCTCTCCGCAAGTAAGAATAGGAATACAGCATCACGGCTGCAGGCGTATTTGACTGACGTTTTGATTTAAAACAGTGGCCATCAACGGGTTTCTGACTCAAGGAATAGACTATCCCAAGATTGTCATGGCTCAGGTAAGATTTATAGACACAGTGATTGCGTCTCTAAAAAGCGTGCTTACATGATTTGACTGATACAGGAGGCAATCATACTTACTATGGTCGTGCTGCCCACTATCTCCTGTACTTGCACCTACAATGATAGCCGCTCCGAGAGCCACTCATCAGTAATCTCTCAGTTACCAGTGTTTCATATGATCTTTGCACTGTTTGCATTCATCTTCAGAGCGGCTACAACCGGATTCTATCTCAAGGATCAGTATTCTCAATATTGTAAGTGGTATTGCATGATTCCAGCATGATGCTGAATCAATAACTCACTTTATGCTTTTTACAATAGACAGTGAGAGCAAACGCAGCGTGTATGTTTTGGAGTCAAGCGCAGCATTGATCATCGTGTTGCTCTATTTCCTATGCGTTCCATTCAGTTTTGGTTTCTCTACACCTTTGTTCAGGAAGAGATCAGGTCATACTGTAGCACAAGAAAGGCTGGACTACACGGCCAAACAGTATGCTTTCATTAGCATTTTGATAACAGTTGAGGGCTGGAGAGAAAACACTGTCAAGGATGAAGAAATCGGTAATGCTGGTGCTGTTGCTGGTGCTGCTCCTGCTGCTGCCGCTCCTCCTCCTTCTACTACTACTACTACTGCTGCTGCCGCACCAACGACCTAATGACAATGCTGATACGCGTGTCCCAGCACATTCACCTATATATATATATATGTATAATAACCTTACTAGTAGCTCTAATATGTAATAAGTCTCATATGATATCATAAGTAGTACTAATATCAGACCCAAATATGCTAACATTATAAATAATCTCACTATCAACTATCAAGTGCTCAGCATTTTGTGAGATGGTAGCACCTAACATACTACCATTAATGCAATCCTACTACAGTGTCACTGTTGGGAAATAGCTAAACTGGTTTAATGTTTATTTTAAAGAGCTCATGTGCAGACGATGCTCTAGAAACATAGCCACTTTGCTACTACAGCTTCGAATGGGGATTTGTGCCTGATTTGCTGAGCTGTCAACCGTTCGCGTTTCAGATTTTAGCCACTTTAGTGGCCTTGTTGGTATAAGTGTGTCGCCATTTCCATGTAAAAGTCTATTGTATCAAATCTGGTTTTGTCTATAAAAGGTCTTGTGTGTTTCCATCTATATCTGGAATGGAGAAACAATGTCAATCCATGCCGCATAATGAACAAATAAACCCCCTTACCTTTGTCCATTCAAATCCCAATGATCCGCCTGCAGAGTCTTGATATAGGTACCCCATTTTGCGCTTTCCACACTCACAAGCCCATCATTCATACCCTCCTTTTCCTTGATCCATTTTGAAGGCAGGTTCAGTAGCGACCAGGCAGGAAAAGATGCGTTTGCTCCATACGAATAATAAGAGATGTTGGGATCGTTGGGTGTATTTGGATTAAAGTAGTTTTTGCAGTAGTCTGTGCTGAGGTTGGCATAGGCTTCTGTGTCCACTAATCGAATCAGCTGTTTCATGACTTTGGGCGATTTGGCGAATTCTGCTAATAGAGACCAGCTCAGCGAGGATGTAAGGGATGGCGAGGATGAAGTGCTGTTCGATTTTTGTTGTTTCTCTATGAGTGTCTTTTTCAATTCAGGCGATAACAGTTCTGGAGGCACTTTTTGTTGATTGATCTTTTCTATTGCTGCCACTAATGCACCAGCCATGCCTACACCCACATTATCTCTAAACCAGTCCATGACAGGCGATCCTCGATGTGGCGTTGATATTGTGGTGAGTGAGTTGATCTTGTAGGGTCTATCCGGTATATGCGAAATCAGATATCGACAATCCAGGCCGCCCTATAAGATACGAATCAATTCACAACACCTGGCATGTATCCATAGCGACATTTACCATTGAATGTGCCACGAAATTCACATCTCTGCCATCCAGAATTGACTTGAGAATAGAGTGTAGTGTGTGTGCTCGGTCCCAAATACTGCCTGTGGACGGCACTTTGGTGACAATGACTTTAGCGCCGAGTTTAGCCAATTCGTTTTCAATGCCACCCCAATACTGGACTTGCAGCAGAGGCAATGCATCGGGTCCTAGCTTGTCGAAGCCATACAGCCCATGACATAATACAATGGGCGCTCGGGGAGCAACATAATGCGGTGTAACGGGCATGCTCAAACCAGAGGTAGCTGGTGCCATTTCTGCCTTTATCGACGCATTTGCTTTGGTGACGCCAATGTTGTGGATGATATCAGCAGCCATCTTATCTCCATCGATGCGACGAGGATATAGCACAACAGGCTGATTCAGATCAATGCCCTCTACGCTCTTTTTGCTGTTATTGGCTGCTGCAACACTGCTGGATGTTACATGTGCTTTGCTGAGGATGGTGGTTTTCAGCTGCTGCGTAATGTGGGAGAAAGACAGTAAGGTCATTGCAGTAAACAAGAAGGGAAAGGAAAAAAAAGTGCGAAATATGAAAACTTCCAATCAAATCTAGAATTTATTTCTGTGGGGTCATAAAAAGGTACAGAAGTGTAAAGAACAATACTGAATGAATGACCATATTTAGGCATCATCGGCTGTCTGAGAATTGGAGTGCACAAAATTTTACGAGTTTTTTTTAGTATGATGATTATGATTTACCCCAACCAGGACCCTTGTTGGGTTCTGAACGCATCTAGCCATGGCACTGGCAATCGCTCATGAATGTGATTAATTCACTCATCATGTAAATATATCAAATTGACCAAATCCAGACATGACAATGAACAAGTGTAAACAAAAGATGGGCCTCTTGTCTACAAGTCCCGCCAAAAGTACACTTTAGAAGTTTTTTGGATACACACATAATCACATAAATCAGCACACATTGACATTGAAGTCTTTTCAAATGCCCAGAAGAAGATGCTTGCCATCAGAAAGCTGGGGGGACACTGTAATGGATCAAATGTCAAGGCAAAAGCAATGATCTCATAGCAGGTTTCAAAAAAAAAAAGTGTGGCACAATGATCTAATAGCAAATCCCAAGATTCCCATCCTTGGATTGATATGAACCAACAATATACTTACGCTCTCATCACGATTCGCCCTCTGGGGGGGGGTATTTCTTTTATTTGTGGTTTATGGTAGAATCACAGCAAATCTGCATAATAAATCTCAACTACGTAGTAAATCTACGCTCTTTTGCTGAATCAAGAATTCGATACTACGCTGTTATGCTATATGAGCAATTATAAAGCAACAAATCAGGTATTAGAAAGCGCATTGTTGAATGAGCAGCCTTTAAATGTATCCATCACTGTAGAAATAGCAATTTAAATCGCTTGTATCTTGTCAACAAAGCATAATCTCGGTCTCGGAACTGATGCGATTGTGTTCTACGACCTGACATTAGGTCAAGGATCATTTTCCAGCAACTTTTTGGGGAAAGTTTTGATCATCGATTTTTGAGCATTTTGCCCTTGCTCCTGTAAGGGAAAATTTGATGATTTCAAAAGATGCAAGTTTTCACCTCAAAAACGACATTTTCTATTATGGTGTTCTTAAGCTCAAATCAACCGTATAAGTGCAAAGCATCCTGTGAAACTGTTTTTTGGTCAGTTTACTATGCGTTTTGTAAACATTTCTTCAGAAAACGTGTTTTGCGTTTTTTGCAAATTAGTCTAGTCAGACTTGAAGGATCACTTCGAAAGTGGTACCATTGGATCCCTTGGTCTTTTTCGCATGTATAAGTGTTAAGAAATACCTGTTGCTTATATAGTAAGATTTCGTGTAATGGCCCTTGGAAGGTTTTCAGATGTCCAAATGGAGTATCTGGTGGAACAGAAGAAGCTCTGAAATTCAAATCCAGCCCAGGCTGTGTTTTGCCCTAGCTTTAGCTAATAAAAGACGCTGTACAGGTCTAATTGATTTCGCTGCGCCTACTGCAATACATTGCTGCCTGCTTGGTTTACCCGGTCAAACAGAATCATAAAATCGTAGCGCATTGGGCATTTTCAGAGGGTCAATCAGGCATCTGAGATTACGTACAGCAATTTGATATTATGTCAGATTGACCAGGATCATCCAGTACAAAGTCGCATAAAAAAGGTATGAAGAGGTAGCCATACTAGACGAGAGTGCTGTTCGGCCTGCAATTCCCTTCTCGTTAGCCTCAAAACATGAATCACCTTCATGAAAGGCATTCACGCCAGCCAAATCTGATTTAGTCTCCCACACTTCCTCGATTGTCCAAGATTGGCCAGATCTGGTCACTTTTGAATCGACTTGATCTATTTTGTGAAATTTAACTGCATAAATGTGAGACTAGCCCCATACTTCCTAATACATTTCAAGAGAGCTTTTTAATACAAATCTAATGGTGCTAATTAAAAAATATGTTTTGAATAAATTTATTGAGCAATTTCGAAAAATATGAAATAAGGTTTATGGCACAAATGTTGAGATTTTACATATAAAGGTCTCACGGACACAATTTCAGGGCAAGCGTTGGATCGAGGCGAATATTTTGATATAATATGTGCCTTAGTAAAAGTCTTCAATTTCACGTTGAAAAACGCCATCGTTTGATTTTCGACGAAAATCATGAGGTACCCCTCATGCTTTTTCGTCAAATTTTGACCACCCCAAGAAAGTTGAACAAAGGTGTCAGACAGTTGCTGCTGGATGAGAGCAAATGTTTGGAATTACTCTGGTAGCCCAAAGCGACCTATAACTCGAGAAATTGCAGCTTAAATGCAGCCAAATTTGGCTGTGTCAAGCTATAATTTGAAGTAATAACAGGGAATGATGGTGTGCTTTCCACCAGTAGGTGGATTATTTCCATGAATACAATATCGATGCGAGTGAAAATAGTTAGATTCACGACTTTGGAAGACTTTTATGTGAATAGTAGAAAGTTTGTAGGCCTACATTTAGAATAAAACGTTTTGATCATCGACTGATAGATTTCAGCGTGAAGATCTGATCAAAATGGTTCCAGGGATGGCCTTTGGCCGTTTAATTCATTTCAATTAAGCTGGTAATGCTATGTACTATAATAGTATAGTAGAGGACGCCTTTGTATTAAGTGTATAAATGCAATTATTTAGCTCAATGTTATATGCTCCTCTGGCTAATGTTGTATATCTCTCCATCTAATATTTTGGGATTGACGGTTCAAAACTTAAGCTGGTTGCTTTTTACAGTTGCCTAATCACAAGAATGGTACCACAAGCAGGTTAAACTCGGCACGGATTTTCAAACGCATTCAAAACACCATGAATCAGGTAAATTCAGGTGTTGGGTTTTGATTGCCGCATTCACCAATGTTTGGATGCATCAGACAGAAACAGCCCATTCACTTCATCCATGTACCTGAAAATCATACACATGCCGCATCAGCTGTCGAGCTACAATGGGAACTCACTCTTTCACTTTAGAGGGGGGTCCAATGCCTCATTATCCAAACAGGCAACAGCGTATGTGATGGTTGAAAACACGCGTGATACTGTATGTATAATCTAGGGCATTTTGATTGGCTATAAGAGGGTAAAAGCTTGTTTCCTGGGTTTGCCTCTCAATCGCTCTTCTTTCTCTCTCTCTCTCTCTCTCTTTCTTTCGTTTTTTTCTCTTTTCTTTTATTCCATCTGAACCATGTCTGAAGCAAACATGGACTTGCCAGCACTCTCTGCTGATGAGTCTGCTCAGTCAAGTGGTAACATGACTGACACATCCACAAATGAGCATAGGACATCCACATTGCCTCCTCCTTCTTCTTCCCAGCATGTTAAAAATTTTACGCAGCCCATGGTACCTAACAGTTTATCGCTGCAACAGCAGCAAATACAGCAAATGCACCAACAACAACAACAGATGAGCCAGCAGCATCAGCAGCAGCAACAGCAGCCTGCTTTCATGGATCAATCCTTCTTTTATGGCCTCGATCAACTAGGCTCGGACGATCCCTTATTTTTCATGCAGCAGCAACAACAACAGCAGCAGCAGCAACAGCTACAGCAACAAACAGCATCCTTGTTTGAGGATCACTTCCTAAAAGAAGCGACTGACCATGCTGGTGCCTCAAACGACAATCGAGGCACTATGAATGCATCATCCACTACGTTGGCCCAATCCATTGCCACCAGCATGGAGTCGTTTCAAGCAGCTGTAACTACATCTGTTGGAGAGCAACCTCCTTCTTTCTGGACAGGGCTGAATAATGTGAGTTCAGCCATTTCTATATGCAATTACAAATCAGGGCTAATAATTCGATTTTTTGTGTGCTAGTTTATTTCTAATGTAACACACAACAATATATTTCCAACATTTCCCAACATTGCACGAAGCTTTCAAGAGTATCTAGCAAACCATCCAGTGCCGTTCTTGAGCTCATTGTGAGTAGCTCTTTGTCTAAAATGCGTATGACACAAGTGCTCATGTTCTTTTGGCTTGTAGTAATGCACCCACAGCGTCACCTATATCATCGCCCATGCCACCCTCGTCTATGGATTTTGATCCCATGATGCAATTCAAGCAAGAAGCAGAACGATCAGACACTGGGTACGGTATCCCTTCTTGCACGCCACATCTATTCACTGCTAATGTTCTGGACAGACTGCAAATCAGAGTATTAGGTGTTCCTCAAACAGGCGCAAAGTCCAGAGTCGAGACACAGATCAAGCTTTGTATTCAATTAGTGACAGATGGAGGAGATAAGGCACAGTGGTGGTCTCACCTCAAACTACCCGAGAACATGGTGACCAAGGACAAGCTCAAGAAGTCCAGCAACAATAGCAATGTCAACGAGAATGGACTTCCTGTCAATCCCGAGAAAGCCCTGTATCTGCAAGCAAGAGTGCTGTGCGCAAGCGACCCATCCAAGAAGGTGGTGACATGTTTAGGCTGTATACAAAGAGAAAGAAAGCGATCTCAGCGAAGAAAGGAAAACAAGCAGCAGCAACAACAACACAACAACGATGAGGCAGAAGACGAAAAGACAGAGGACGAGCAATCGCTTGCAGCCGACGAGGAGAGAGTGTTGCTCTTCAATTGCTCAGAAGTGGTTGATTTCAGTGCCGGTGACACGATTTTGCCTACTCGAATCACATGTTATTGCAGACATCATAATGAGAGATTGGGCTTCTGGTAAGTTTGGATAGATATTGAGATGCGAGACAATGTCTGACCCGCACCATCACAGCATCTATTTTGAAATGCTGGACCATACTGGCAAAAAGGTAGCTGAAGGCATCTCACCGCCCATCATGATCACAGACGACCACAAGTCGAATAAAGTCAAGGCTGGATTAAAGCGACGTCGAACAGAGAGCGAAGTGCTTCCAGAGCCTAGAATTCCCTCACTGAGTTGGATCAAATCATCACTGCCGTTTGGTGTGGGTGGCAGTAGCACCATCAAATCAGAACCCACAGCAGCAGGCTCATCTTCTGCAACCGCATTATACCCAAATACTCAAAGCAGCTTTCCTATTTCGTCGTCATCATCATCGACCACATCCGAGATGGAAGACATCAAGTCGGCCCTGAAATCAATGCTGACATCTACCGTCATGCAACACCAGCAGCAGCAACACCAGCAGCAGCAGCAGCAGTATCTCTACAGTCTTACGCATAATAGCAACAACAACAACAACAACACTAATAACACACAGCAGCCTGCCATGAAGAGACTGATTCCAAATGAAGCGCCTACCAGTGGAGGTATTGAAATCACCATCTTGGGCACCAATTTCCGGCCTGGCATGACAGTAATGTTTGGAGACAGGCCGGCCGCCAACATACAATACTGGTCTCCCAACACGCTCATCTGCACACTGCCACCCGCAACACAGCCTGGCGCTGTTGTTGTCTCCTTCAAAGAGGCGCCGCCCACGGATAAAAGCGATGTCATGGTATTCACCTATCTGGTAGAGACAGACCGTGCTTTGATGGAACTGGCATTGCAAGTGGTTGGTATGAAAATGACGGGTATCGTTGAGGACGCTAGAAAGATTGCCATGCGTATCGTTCAGGGCAACAATGGCAATCAGCAAGCGGACAGCAGTAATAACCCGTTGTTTAAACATGTGAAATCAGAGCCATAGGCAGTAGTAAACACCATTATAATTTACATTCTTGCATCTAACCTCCCTCCCCCACTTTCATTGTATTTTGTCGCATTTTCCCCTCTCCAAAAATAATAAAAACATGTGTTGTGTGATAGACATTTTATTACTACTACTCGGTCATATAGCAAGGCGGAGGAGGATCCATGATATCAGTGAGTGGCGGTGCGGACGGCGGTCGATCGTATATCTCGGCTTCAGTGCAGGGCAATGTCAGATACTCGGCAATGGTGGATACAGACGACCGATTGGTGGGAGCAGTAGTAGTAGTAGTGCTACTACTGCTGGTAATAGTGCGTTGTCTGTCAAACGTCGGGTCACTATCAAAGCGTTGGATACTGTTGACATGATGATGCTCATATTGCTCTGGTGATGCCATCAGCTGACGAGACGACGCAAAGGACGACGAGGTGGATGAAGCAATATGCAGAGGGTATGGCAAAGAGTGATGTTTGGGTGCATTATTGGTTGTGATGATAGGCTCGTGTGTTGTGCCAATTCGAATGGGGAGATCCAGTTCAATGGTTGTGCTGTAAAAGAATGCAGGGCCAACGCCTTGCTGATCCGAGCTAGTGGCCGCTGCGACCATCATCATTTTAGACATCATATTGTAGGCACGGTCTCGTTTCCGCTGCGGTATCTCCTCCATGAATTGATGCATGTCCATATTGACAAGCGCTTTCAGGCGATAGTGGATGGCAAAGGGTATCAGTTTGTTGCTGGCGGTCTCCAGCGTCGGTGCTGTTGCTTCCGGTATTCTCAGCTGCTGGCTGCTGTTTACCGTGGCTGCATGATCGTCCACATTACATAATAATGGCAAATTTAAGGTCTTGATGGTGGTGACGCTCCTCTTTTCCTCGGTGGGTGTGGTGATGGTAGTGATGCGTTCCAGCACGACGTGAATGCCTTGTGCCTGCTTGATCGGTGCAATGTGCTGAATGTACAGTGCGAACGGTATCGATTCTCCCGGCAAGAAGCATGAGTGTGGAATGACGAGTTTGGCTGATACTAAGCCCGTATCGCCTTTTCTCAGCGTTGATTTCCTGAGGACAACATCGCGTGGTATTGTCAGCACGATTTCCTTTTCGTTTTGCATGGGTGTTGTGTAGTCTGGGTCTGCTGTCGATATCTGCGCACTGATCAACACGGGGATGGAGGTTTTAGGGTACAAGGACAAGGGTAAATCTGTAATTTCATATACGGCCTTTAATTTGTACTCGATTCTGCCATTGATGGACTATACTAATCATTAGTATGTATATATATACAAGTGGCCTCGGCCATATACCTTGTCATGCGTGCTGTAGGCGGGTAAATGCGAGGGTATCGTAAGCGAGAAGGCTGCCTTGTTCATATCTGACAGCGAGATCCATATGGGGTTCGTCATCAGCTTAAAGACGGATTGCTTTTTGGCATCGCATGCTTTGAATGAACATGACAAGTGGACATCGATTCTAGCAGTGGATTGCTTCCACGTTGTCGAAAGCAAAAGCTGGCTGATGTTGACGGTGCCTATCTCCCCATCCATGCTTACATTCAATAAAAAGACAGCTTCGTTGCTGTGTCAAGTGTACTCACCAGTGATTTCCTCCCCAGGCAAATAAATGTGATCCGGCGGGTGCTCCAGTGAGATGTGGAGCAACTGGTTATTCGACTTCATGGCGATAGCAGAGTCGATTCTCTTTTTTATCGTTTTATCGTCCTTGCTATCAATGACGACATGTTGCTGATGTGGATGCTGCTGTGTTTGTTGATGCGGTTGTTGCTGTTGAAATAGTGTGATGTCCATCTGTAGCGCAATGGGAAGGGGAAAAGGGAGAAAAGAGCGTCTGTAAGATGTTGGCGCTTTTACAGTTGCTGAATACAGCCATCACCACATGACCTTGTCCTACAATGATGCATACATTGCTGTTTATATGCGTATATACAAGTGATTTAGTTTATTACATAGATATATAAAGGGGGTGATAGGGAAGGGAGGGAGGGGGTTTACATATGTATAGAAAAGAGAAGCAAGAAAAAAGATAGTGAAGGGTATATGGTATATATGATGTGCAAGTTATTGTTGTATAGTATCCATAGCAAATGCAAGTGCAGAGAGGGTTTTGAGTGATTTAGCCAAGTATACATAATCAGGATGAGATCTATTTGAATGCTTTTGAAGATCTATAGTAGATAAGTTTAATATACACACTTTATAGACAGATATGCATGCATCCATCCGGATTTACCTGTTAATAAAAGGCAATAACGCGTGATTCTTTGGATAGGTGCAATCATGTAGTCTGATAGAACCATTCTGTTTGTTTCTTTTTTCCTCATCGTGTCCTGTACCAATTGGCGGTATACAATGTTGGAGCTCGCCTTGGAGAGGTATTTTCTAGATTTGGAAAAGTTGACGGCGTAGGCAATGTAGATATCGAAATAAGGCTCCAGGTTGCAGAACGCCTTGCCCACGGCCACTTGGTTAAGCTGTGAATCGTCGTCTAGGTACGGCGTGATGGTATCGTGCAGCTGCTCAACAAGCGCGGTAGACAAGATGATCAATTGAGGTATGAATGCAAATATGGTTTCAATGTCCTTGAGATTGACAAGTGATTTCTGGCTTTTGGCAGCCTGGAGGAGTGGATCCATGTAAAACTAGAGAGGTCAATGAGGTCAGATCAGCATTAAACGCGGGGGGGGGGGGGCTCATTTTGCCAGTACTCACGTTTTTGATGGTAAGCAGATGGCTCAGATAAGTCTCTTCTGTGCTGAGCAATTCGCCCATGATAAACTTGGACAGCTGCATTGATCTTTTGGTGGGCACTTTAGTCTCGATTTGAAGCGATGGAGGAGGATGCAACATGTATTCTTGGCACGTATTTCGCCAGATAGTGATGCCTTTCTGTTCTTTGGAAGACTTCTTGTGATTGTCATGAATGTCAGATGTATTAAAAAGCTGCTTTACTGATGCACGATCCATGTGCCAAGTATGTCTAATGCGGCTTGAAAAGGAAGGTTGAGGCGATAGTTTGTTTGTTGGTGTCGTAGGTGCTGATCGTGTCATTGCTGATTTGGATGCATCACTGATGATATGGGTGCTTGGCAAAATGGTGCTCTGTGATCTACGAGAGTTTCTAGACTCTTTCTGCTGCTGCTGCTGCTGCTGCTGCTCTTGCTGTGATGGCAGATTGGAGAGCAGGCTGCCCTCTAGAAACGAAAAGGATCGTCTCAAATGGCCGTTGTTACCATGGTAACCCTTATTATCTACAGGAGACGATGTTTCGATTTCCAATTGAGGTCTTTTTGAATGCGAAAAGTCTGATTCGAATGATACGGGCGAGATGTCTGAAAGGATATTGCTCACCGTGTTGGAAGCCCATTCCTTGGCTTCGATTTCTTCAAATGTTGGGTAGGAATAAGGCGGCATGTTTTTGATGAATTGATGCTATGGAAAAATGGCAAAGAAATAAAAGAGAAAAAGAGAAGGTCAAGCTAGTGAGAATCCCCAAAAGTAACACTTTATAGTGATGATGATGATACGGACCCGCATAAATATTGCAACATTTGCAGAATTTCATCTGGTTTATTTACGCGGAGATGCTGTGAGCTGATCATCACATCACTTTTACACTCGTTTTCCTTCAATTTTCGGTGTCAATGTGAATGCCCACTCTTGAATAATATGATCTATAGAGATACCATGACCTTACACAACTCTGACGTATCATCAAATCGAAAACTGCCCTTTTCTCTCTTGTTGTAGTATATAGGATGATAGCAATCCAAAAAGCAGTGTCCGGTTCGGGAACACTAAATCGCACCGATTACCCTTGTATTTTTTTTTTAGCGTTTGATTTTGGGAAACCTAAATTACACTTCATCATCATATTATCATCATGGCTCAACAAAAATATACACATTGAAAGAGATCAAAAGAAAACCAGATCTACAAATTTGGAATATCAGTCGAAAGGGGATGAACAGATCGTCATATTTCCATACACATGTGCTTCCAAAAGTAGGTGTATCTTCAATTTCATTTGTCGTGAAGTCTGAAACGGCTATTTCTATTAAGGTTATGCTTTGATTTTGTATATACTTGCTATCGTTTTGGATCACGACTAAAGCACGTTTTTCTTTTTCTTTTTTATAGATCAAATGAGGGTATATACGACTCTACCGACCCTCTCTAGCTTGGTCGAAATATACCAATTGGCTAAAAAATGGGTGCTTGGACAGTGCATGTTGACTCTGGCAACTCATTCGGCACAGGATATCGGGTAAAGATAACCGAAACCTGGAATTTGACATAGAGCGCTTACTCAAATTTGTTGTAAAGGTTGCAAACTTTGTACGCCATCCCATAGTACCGATTTATCAAGATCAAGTTGTGGGTTACATTTGATTTCTTCCTTCTTGTTCTCGATGAAAAAATGATACGCTTATTCAACCATCTGCTGAAATGATGTAATAGTGATTTTGTCAAGTGGATATAGACTGAAAAGCCAAATTGAAATGTGCTACCGAAGCACACAGAAAAAACACTGTGTGTTCCCAGCACCTGTATTGATCTGTTCTCAACTAATATTGCCCTGAATTTTATTTCAAGAGACACTAAAAATTATTGAATAGCAAGCTAATTATTCTCCTATTTGTAAATAGGTAACTCTCACTGTTGCAAATTTTAATTCACTTGTTATTGCGTCAGTCGTTTACTTAATATCCGTCTTTTGCATCTCGAGGATGGCTAGCTAATTTTGATGGTTTAATGACATTATATGTGCATTCATATTAAGTTGCTCATCAGGACATGTAAATACCTGTTTATGTGAGCTCGAGTTAGTTGCAGATAGGCTCGTAGTGTATATGATGCATACCAATTGAAAATGATATCATTATAGCTGTTGCTTGGGTGAAATGAACACGAGATGTCGCCAATAGCTATGTCTAATGAAAACTTGTAATAGGTTCTTAAAAGCACAGCTTACACGCAAATTATTTCAATGCCGGTTAGTAGTTCAGTTGATCTACACTTTATCTATCCATAGTTCTATTTGTATACGCTTGACTTGATGGAGACCACCACAGTAATAACGTTATGTAGTGGAATGTGCATTTGAAAAAGGTTGCTTCGGGATGTATGCTTGTCGTGTTCGCATCAAATTGATTCTGTTACAATCCATGAAGACAGGCTGTAGCTAGAAGTCAATTAGCAGAAGGAGAGCGGCTTTTGCGAATGAATGACTCGGAATTAATAGCATCGTATGCATATACATTCATTTGACTGATGGGGCCTCCTCCCATTTCGCATCAAGGCTCTCACTTATTACGTAAAGTCTTTTTTTTTTACAACAATTGAATGCATCGAGTAGTAAAGTGCAAAAATGCAGGTGTAATATGATCTAAAGCACTCTGTTGTTTATGTGTATACTCTTATCAGCTTTCAAATCATCTTGTTTTCATGCGAAAGGCGTCTATATCTCGCCAGCAAGCAGCCAAAACTAATTCAAATTCCGAATTGCATTCTGATTCAATTCGTTGATTTTTGTGTTCTTTTGACACGATTCGACTTATTCTGCAATGGTCTTCTATACAACTTGTAATGATCAACCCCTACTTCCTAAGACATTTTAGTAGTAATTTTTGAGACGCATCTAATGGTGTTAATTATAAGAAGCACTTTGACTGAAAATGCTGAGCAATTTTGAAAAATATGAAATAAGGTTTATGGCACAAATGTTGAGATTTTACATATAAAGGTCTCACGGACAAAATTTCAGGGCATGCGCTGGATCGAGACGAACATTTTGATATAATATGTGCCTTAGTAAAAGTCTTCAATTTCATGTCGAAAAAAGCGATCGTTTGATTTTCGATGAAAAGCATGAGGGGTACCTCATGGAATTTAGTCGAATTTAGATGACCCCAAAAAAGGCGAGCAAATGTGCCAGACAGTTACAGTTGGTCAAGAGAAATTGTTTGGTGCCATTCTGGCAGCACAAAACGGCTTCTAACGCGAAAAAAACATGACTCAAATGTATTGATTTTGGCTGTATTTTGCATCATTTCAAGTAGTGAGTGGTAATTTTGGTATGCTGTGTTGCCATGTATAGGTGATTCTTATTATGGATACAGGCAAGGAGCATCCCAGAGAAATCTGATCCATAATTGTAGGCTATTCATGAAGATTCGCGTTGAAATTTTATTGAATGTTATTAGTAGAGGGCTGTTTTTGTTAGACCATATGAGCACAATTATAGCTGTGGTACTAGCAATCACTACAGACAATATGCATCATAATATGAAATTCACAACTGGAGCGTTTATCCTGAAAATCTGCATGTTTGAGACCGCATCGTAGGTTACTATCTTCTGTTTACAATGTTTAGAGATTAATACCAACAGGGTCTGACACATGTCCATTCTTTCTGCTGTCAGCTGTTACAAATGAGATAGTGGGAATTTCAATAGTAGAACGAAAAGTTCCAGGGAGATTTGAGGGATCAATAAAATGGTTGATTTATACGATGACAGGTGCAATCAGAGAGATCAAAAGCGTATAAGGAATAGACAGTTACCCAGAGGGAAATATTCAATTATTCACTTATAAAGGGTGGAATTGATGTAGAACAACGAGACAGTTACCAGTAAATGGAAGTATTTAGGTTGCAAGCAGTATTATATAAATTGCTAAGCAAGAGCTGAAGAAAAGTCTTTATTTTACAAATGAATTGGTCATTTTTATAGCTAATCAAGGGAGTGGTGTAACAAGGAAAAAGGGAGCCAGAAAAGAGCCAGGTTGCAACACAGCGTATCATCAAACTCTTTGTTGTATTTGGCTTTCAGCACAGCACTCACTCTCTACTTATCCTCTTTGATTATCACAAGCAGTGCATCGCGGAAACGACGAGAGAACTCCTTGGAACAGGAATCATGTCCATAAGATGTAAGACAGTAGCAGCAGTATTGACATCAGCGACATGATCAAGACGATCATCCATTAAAGAAATAGGAGAGAGAGGAAATCTAGACAGGACATCAAGACTTGGGGTTGTTCGCAAGTTTGATTTCTCGATAACAATGTGGAATGGGAGAGGATGAGCGTTCAGAAGACTACCAAGATCTTTCATCTGAGTGTCCAAGGCAGCTAATCGAGGGTTATGGCACTTCAACGCCATACTACGAACTTTGACCGATGTCACCTCTACCACAACGCATTTTCTTCTTTCAATGATCATCGGATTGCTATTTGTGATTGTCCAAAAAGAAATCATTGTGTTCACGTTGATCCACAAGACGGCCATATGCAGCACGAGAACCAGAACAAGCTCTTGACGGGAAAATGCAGACAGACAAACCATCTTTGCTCGCAACACCATTACTGGTATCCAGTGGCCTTCTTGCATCAGGGAGGTCTTTGAGCTGTTGGTATATTTCGAGACTCACAAATGCATCCAAGGCAGCATACTTGACAGCTTCTTCGGACAACAAGTTATCCACATCCCCGTTATTGCTGGTTCGGATGCTCTCCGGTTTTGGAAGATACTTCTGCAATACGATCGCTGTAAGCGCATGCAGGGAGGAGTTCTTTCCTACGCTGACCAGTTAGCCTTTTGAATGGCAAAACTGGTGTAGCTCAAGCAAGCCTTTTGGAGCACATTTCCAGTCTTCTCTCATTCTTCTAAAGTCCACCGACTCCACACTACGACCGACTTTGATTATCCTCTTCGAGGCGAAGAGGTGCTTGAGATCAGCAGGGAATGAGCTGACAGGTTTTCCACGCGTTGCTTTGCTGATATGGAAGAGGAAGATGCTGTTTTTGTACGCTATTTGGTAAACAGCAACATAAGTGCCATCAGAAAATGCTGTCCACTCCGTATCAAAACCAATGTACAGTTTCTCGTTTGGCTCCAAGTCGCTGATGATGTCTAAGCACTTGGCAGCTATGCATCCAGATGTATCGAAGACATCGACAGTATAGCTTGATGGTACAGCTGCGAGATGCTCCAAATGGCGGTATGGGTCTTCCGTTTTCTTGGAGTTGGCTTGAGAGGGCAAATGTTTCTCCAGAAAGTCTCTGTCCTTGACGACGTGATTATACTCCCTGGGCGTGTAGTAAAGAAGAGTTCCGGCTCTTGGTGACCATTTCTTCGGAGCGAGTCGAGCAATTCATGCAGTGGGTGTTCAATAAATTCCATTGCTGTTGTGATAGTTACTGCTGGATGAGAGCAATTGTCTGGTGCCATTCTGGCAGCACAAGACGGCTTCTAACGCGAAAAAATATGACTCAAATGTATTGAATTTTGGCTGTGGCTTGTATCATTTCAAGTAGTGAGTGGTAATTTTGGTATGCTGTCTCGCCGTATGTAGGTGATACTCATTATGGATACAGGCAAAGAGCATCCCAGAGAAATCTTATCCATAACTGTAGGCTATCCATGAAGATTCGCGTTGAAATTTTATCGAATGTTATTAGTAGAGGGCTGTTCTTGTTAGGTTAGATGAGCACAATTATTAGATGTTGTACTAGCAATCACTACAGATAATATGCATCTTATGAAATTCACGGCTGGAGCGATTATCCTGGAAATCTGCATGTTTGAGAACGCATCGTAGGTTACAGTCTTCTGATTCCATGCTCACACAAGCTGTCCAAACAGTCCATTCACCACGTGTTCCTTCGTAGAACATAAGGCACCCGCAACGGCAACAATGTTACAACGCTTCACAGCCTGTGTGTTCTCATGGTATTTGTCAAATGCAACAATGCTAAACATTGATTGTGTGAAATACATTATAGGAAAGTCGTCGAGCAAGAGCAATCAAGAGAGCGAAAACCGCATCGTGTACGTTTATTTGCCTTTCTATCAATAGTAAAACTGGTCATCTGCCTACACATTGTCTCGGTATTCAATCCGAGTCTGCATATCAACAGTTTTAAGAGTCAAATCTTAATTCATTCTGGTAACACTTTCAAATAACCGCTCAAAAGGCGGATAAGAGTAGTCGAACGCATACTCTAGATGATAATGTAGGGTGAAGCAGAAACATTAATTCGTGTAGCGAAAGAACGAAAACGCATCTCTACCGTTCTCGCTGTATATTGATTGCCTCTTCAATGTTGGCAATCAAAATCCAAACAGGTTTAATGCGGACCACCTAAACATTTCCTTAGAAACCGCCAAGTCCTGGGTAAAGTAATGAGCTACCACCTAATGTAAGCTACACAGACGTTAAAACCACTTGTCATATTGAATACTCAAAGAATCATTAAATTGAGGTGGTATAATATATCTATATGTGTTTCTTTATTCAAGAAAAATAGAAAAAAAAGCGTCTATAGCATAAATCAATGATTTCATCTGATAAATGGTCGTCTCTAAGCAGGTAGCTCATTCTCTAATAGGCGGTCCGCACTTAATATTTGCCTCGGTTCGTATTAAACATGATATATATATATAAATACTGTATCGTGGGCCCTTGCAGCTCTGTCAACTATGCGCAGGCTCTGTCAAATGTACGAAATTGCCAAGCATATTGCATCATATACTTGCTCACATGGAGGTATGGTATGTTGTGAGGCAAAGAAAAAAAAAGAACCTCCATCAAGAGCATCTAAGCCATTGTAAAAAGAAGAGGGCTACCATTTATTTCAGGGCCGAGGCATGTTCAGGTACCAAAAAGTAAGGAAAGTCCCTCTGTGCGAATATAAGTTGATGTAAGCCTATATTCAAGTTGATGGTGAGAAAAATACAAACCAAGATCATCTGGCATTCGCGTTAATGCTAATTGAATTAACCGAATTTAGTGCCTATATTACAGCACTCGAGTGTTTTCGAGCACAAATTAAGGGTCAAGCACATTTGCCACAGGCTAAATTGAAGTAGAGGTTATTAAACAGGCGCAAATGGAACACACGGCGATATCTTGTATACACACTACTACCCACTGATGGAATTTTTCATGTTAAGCAATGGAACTTCCATCCAGTCAGTGATTGGTTGCACAAGCATTGCAGAGTGCGGATATAGAACAAGCTCATCTTTAGCTTGGATGTCCGTGTTCATTATGCCCCTTGTTAAACATGAACTTATATAATAGAGACTGTAACAGGATCAAAGCGCTGCTGCTAGTCAAGCATCTCTCTCGCCTGTGGACCTGATTTCGTGCTCCTTCCAAGCACATGCAGATTTGTATGACCTTCCATAGAATGAAGCTCTAGGCATTGCTTTGTCTTTTTGCAGCGGCCATTCATATTCTAGCACATGCTGCTACTAGACCTTGCAAAAGTTTATTCGCCTTGTACAACACCATGGTATGTATAGAATGGTTTATCAGTGCTAGCATAGGGATCAGCCGAATAGCTCTATATTTGCCTTGTTTATGTTATGAATAATGGATATGAGAGCCTATCATCGATTTTGGATTATGTAAATGGCGTTAAATGTTGATCCTGGTGAGGACATTTCAGTGGACGTAGCACAAGGCCCAATCAAATATAAAAATTGCTCGTGTCGGGATCCAAGCGAGTAATTCCAGCGGAAAATCTGTTTCCATCAGACAGTGTGGTACTTGAGAGGTAACCTTGAGATCAGGAAAAGGCCTAGTAGATTTTGGTATAAATAAGCGTCTGTGAGTCTTGCTCCTTTTCTCTTTTCCTCTTTTCACCGTTTTTCTATAATTATATCTCTTTACACACATCAAATGTCTGTATCATTGATCGTCGCCCTCAAGGGTTGTACAAATGTCGAATTGGAGGGCCATATCATCCGTATTGGAAATGGCGCAAACACCAACACTGTGCGAGGTTTAGCAGCTGAAAAGCTGGGTCTTGCTGTGCCTTTGGACGAAATCAACTTGGAGACATCCAGCGGAGTGATTTTGACAGAAATCGAAAAGGTCAAATTGCAACAAGTGGTGTATGTCAGCTACAAGGAGCAAATCAAAGAAGTGCCAGGCCCGCGCAGACTGCCAATGGTCGGTAATTTATACGACATGCTGCCTGATTTGTGAGTGATTTGAGAGAGAGCAGGGATGTAGCTGTGATACTGACATGTATGCGGGGAATATTACTAGAACTGCTGGCTGGGCAAATCAATTCAAGACATATGGAAACATCGCCATTGTCAGCATTCTTGGCACAGAGATGGTTGGCACGAACGATCCAGACATTGCAGAATTGTTCGTCAAGGAATCTGAGTATTTCACAAAGAAGATTGGTAACACACTCAAGGAAATCAAAGACCTCGGTGGAAATGGTGAGTGTAGCTCTAGATGTCTTTTTTCCTGCACTCTATCTGACAAGCACTGAACACGCAGGTCTCTTCACCACCAACACATCTGACGAAGAGTGGAAATTGGCACATAAACTGTTGATGCCTGCCTTCAGTCCTCGTGCCATCAAGGTAATGTAACCTCTTGCTCGTACAGGGTTGTTTGTTGCTAAACTAACCAATCAATAGGCCTATCAACCTGAAATGGGCATCATTGCCCAAGAAACCATGAAGGTGCTTGGGGAATACACGCCGGAAGACAAGGTGGAGATGCTGCATTGGTGCACCAACTTGACTTTTGAGACGATTGGCAGAATTGGCTTTGGCTACACCTTTGACTTGATGGATCGCAGCAAGCCCTCGCATGAATTCATCGACGCAATGGGCTATGCCCTCAGCAACAGTCTCAACCGTTTTGCCAGACCCACTTTTATGAAGCAGCTTCCTCTGGAGAGCAACCGCAGATGGGAGCGCGGCAACAACCTCATGAAGTCCATTGTCGATGATGTGATTCGCGACCGCAAGAACAGCCCAGATGCCAAAAACATGGAGAAGGATCTGCTTGGCTTCATGCTGAACGCCAGAGACGAGCACGGCGAAGGTTTGACAGACGAGAACATCCGTGATCAAGTGGTCACTTTCTTGATTGCCGGCCATGACACCACCGCCAACACTCTGGCCTGGACCCTGTATGAATTCACTAGAAATCCCGAGGTGGAAACCAAGGTGCTTCAAGAAATTGCCAATGCCGGCATCACATCCGACAAGTTGCCCACTGTGGAGCAAATCAGCAGCTTAAAGTATCTCAGCAAGGTCTTGAAGGAGGTGCTCCGTCTTCATTCTCCCTTGAGAACCATTGCCAAATACTGTCAAAAGGACTGTATTGTGCCTGGCGGCTACCATGTCAAGGCTGGCAACGCCTGTGTTGTGTCGGTCACCAACTTGCACTTGAACCCTGATGTCTATCCTGATCCCGAACGATTCGACCCCGAGAGATTTTCCCCTGAAGAGGAGCAAAAGAGATCTCGCTATGGTTGGTTGCCCTTCTCCACTGGTCCTCGTGCTTGTATTGGTAAGTAACAGTAGTAATATGACACGGTCGTGAGTTAGTAGGGCGTTGTACTTATATATATACTTTAATCAGGTATGGCATTCGCATTGCAAGAAGCCAAGACTGTTCTCAGTATGTTCCTGCATCGATTCAAATTTTGCTATGGTAACAATAAGCACATCACATCACTATGTAACTTGCCTACTCACTATCTCTTGTAGATGGCCCTGCGGTTCAATACGACCCCAAGCAAGTGACCACCAAGCCTTTGGACATGATGATGACCATTCATCCTCGTACCGACTTCCCTGAGCCATGCGAAGATATCGTTGAAACAAAGAGCGAGAGCACCAATGGCGCTTCTGTCACTACTATGGCCAATTTGCATGCCGGTATCAGCGGTGTGGGTACTGTGGAGTTGCCCAAGGCTACGTTCCTCTTTGGCACACAAACAGGCACTGCTCAAGATTACGCCAATCAACTTGCCTCTCAGGCTAAGCGATTTGGATTCAAGGATGTCACTCTCTGCGCCATGGATCAATGGGAGCCTATTGTCAAGGGATCTTATGAAAAGAAGGACCAGGAAGAGCTGGTTGTTGTCTGTACTGCTACCTACAATGGCTTCCCTCCTGATTCTGCTGAAGCTTTCAACAAGCACTTGGACGCTCAGGTCGAGCAAGGCAATGAAAATGCTTTTGCCGGTGTCAACTATGCTGTATTCGGCCTTGGTAACAAGAACTGGAGAACCTACCAAGCATTCCCCTTGAAGGTGGATCAAGTATTGAACGAACTTGGTGCTGAGAGAGCCTTCTCCCCTGGTGTCGGTAATGCTGACAAGGACATTGACGCTGATTTCAGTAACTGGTGTGCTCATTTCTGGACCAACACTCTTGCCAAGTTTGGCGTCGCTGCCTCTTCCAGTAAATCGGTTGTTCCTACTGCCACTTTGTCCTCTGAAGACCTTTCCAAGACTGCCGTCAAGGTGCAATTCGTCTCTCCATCAGACACTGCCAAGTGGACACTAGCCAAGGAAAACAGAAATGGTCAAGCCAACGCTCAAGTGCTTGCCAATCGCGAACTCCAATCCAAGGGCTCTGGTCGCAGCACTCGCCATATCGAAATTGATATCTCTCAGTTGAGTCCCATTGGCGAAGAGGGCCGTCTTTACGAAGCTGGTGACCACATTGAAATCATGCCAGAGAACAGCGCTCAAGATGCTGAGAGCATCGCCCTGGGCTTCGGGTTGATTCTCGACTCTGTGTTCGAAGTGGATCCTGCCTCTACTGAGAATGTCTCGCCTCGCTCGATGGCAAAGGTAATTCAGGGCCCTTGCACTGTCCGCAATGCACTGATCTACTACGCCGATATCCTGTCACCCCCCTCCCGTCGCATGTTGAGTTACTTTGCTGGTCAATTGAAGGTTGCCGCCCCTGAAACTGCCGAGCTCTTTGACAAGCTCACCATGCCCGATGAGAACAACAATGACCAATACCCCGAATTCATCAAAAAGCACAGAACTCTCCTCGACTTGCAAAAGGCTTACCCTCAAGTGAACCGCATTGATTTGGGCCAGTTCTTGGCTGCTGTTAGTGTCATGCAGCCCAGACGCTACTCCATTGCCTCTTCGCCCCATGTCCATCCCACTTGTGCTCATATCTCGGTGGGCGTCGTCGATGATGTGGCTCACGGTCGTCATTACCCGGGCCTTGCCTCGTCCTTCTTGAAGCGCTTGGAGCAAGGCCAATTGCATGCTAGTCTCAAATCTTCCAAGAGCACATTCAGCATGCCTGCAAACCCCGAGACACCACTGATCATGATTGCTGCTGGTACAGGCTTATCTCCATTCCGTGGTTTCCTTCAAGAACGCGCATTTCAAAAGAAGAATGGCCAGAACGTGGGCCCTTGTGTGCTCTACTTTGGTTGTCGCCACCCAGAACAAGATCATATCTATAGCGATGAAATGGAGGAGTACGTCAAGTCTGGCGTTATCGTGCACCATCATGTCGCCTTCTCCCGCACAGACCCTCCCTCTGCTCAGAAATATGTGCAACATGCATTGCTCGCTCATGCTGCTGAAGTCTGGTCTTTGATGGCAGATCAAAATGCTGCCATTTATGTGTGCGGCAGTGGCTCCATGAGCAACGATGTTCGTTCCACATTCCAAGTCATGGCAAAGAGCTTTGGCGTGGCCCAGAATGATCAGGAAGCTGAAGATTACCTCAAGAAATTAGACAGTAGCAAATCTTACTTGGCTGATGTTTGGGGATAAGCAAACATTTATAACAAACAGTAAAACACATCATGTATCTATATCAATAAAAACTATCTTTGAAGGATTAGCATTCATTTTATCGCATTGATAACAGCCATGTTTCTTCTTTTGGCAGGGCGAGGCTTCACAGGCTCGATGTCCTTTTCTTATTAATGCTATCTTGTCTACCTGATTGCTTCTTCAACATTTTCTCGTGCCAGAACAGTTCGCAGGGTATAAACTATTCTGCCCATGAAGGATTAATGTATAAATTATGCACATTGTGAAAGGCTAAAGAAAAACATCAAGAGGAAAGCATGCCTCCAGGCAATTAAGAAAGTTTGTATACCTCAAGTTTAATAATAGGTAAATCGACAGCATTCGCGAATAATTTGACAAGATCAATGTCCATTCTATATGTTTTATTCAAATTTATGCAAACATAAACACATTCTTTTGGGCAGTACACATCTTTTTTGCTCTCTCAGTACCCACAATACGTTCCAGTTTCAAAAAGTCGTACTTGGAGAACAAGGCTGTGCAAGAGAAAGTTGCCTCTTCAGCAGCACTCGCTTCGTCAAATTTAAGGCCCAAAAAGTTGACAATTTCAGTATAATACAAAGGATCCTCTGGGAGCCCGTAAAAGACAACGTGGAAGGTACCACGGATATTGTATCTAAAAGGTAAAATGAGTACATTTGTCACACTCATCAGACGTCGATCACCAAAGCCTCACCTTCTAAAGAAATGTAATCTTTCAGTATATAACAAGAAATTGGATCTACCGTGGAAGAATTGTGCTCTTGATCTGGTGATGGCAGGACCCGAAGCGTATCTACAGACAATGGTTGGTTTCCTGCTGATGAACAACTCTCGATCAAACTTACTCTGAACATGGCTCATAAGAGTATTTGTTGTCTTCAAAGTAGTTTCTCACTCTCACAAAGTCGAAATAAGACGGGATAAAGATGAGGGTATGTGATTGCATGATGGCTGATTTGCGAAGCGTTGGTAGTGTCTGTAGTGATTGGATTAGAACAGCACTTTCCTGCAAGATGTCAGGCATTTACCTTTTCAATAAAGTACTTGTATCGCACATCGTTGATGGTTTTCAAGGAGGGAGCATCGATACGAGTAAAGCTCTATCAACGTAATTATGAATACACACATCCAGCCATTCGGCAATGCCCTTCTTACCTGCTGCACTTGGGGAATAACATCTAAAATTGAGCCCTCTTCATAAGTACGCTTAATCTTGAGCTTTCCTGCCACATTCTTCATGTATTTGTTGAACAAGGCATTGAATTCAGGTGTCAAGAAATCGGCAAACACAAGCGTCTGGCGAAGATATTTGGCTCTAATCACAAAAATGAGCACAGTGCCCTCTGAATTGACATGCCTATACTTACTTTCCGTCCAAATACCAGCTCTTGATTCTGGAAATATCACAACCATGTCCATCCGTGGGGATCAGATTAAGATGTTGAAAGATGTGATCAATGTGTTCCCAGTTTTGCATTAAAAAGTGGTTGGTTTGATCCAAAATGACCAGTTCGATGGATGACAAAAAGTCAAAGTCTCTCTTCTTGTCACTAAACATGTCTTCAGCAACAGACACACACACGGACGCATTTGACAGCTCGACTTACCCTTCAGAGCCGATCAAGGTACGCAAACCCAAAGGCGATGCAATGATAACATCCGCGTTGTAAAAATCAGAGTAAATCTTCATTGATTTCTTTGCAAACTTGATGCCCAAACGGAAATGATCGTCAATGTTGCCTTGGAAGTTTTGCAGGTAGTCGGCAGGCTTGCTCGTGTCAATCGCTTCCTCTTCACGCAGGTTGAACTGCTCGAAAAATCTGTTCTTATTTTCATGCTGCTCTGTTCCAGATAACTTGATGAATGTATCCACAAGATCGACGACTGTGTTTCTGAAGGGCAGAATGATCAGCACCTTGGGACGAGTGAAGCCTTGATCACGCATTTCACTATAGCATCTGTCAGCAAAGCAGGCCTTGGTCAAATGGATAATGTCAACTTACCCAGCGTCATTGCCTTCCTTTTGCGCTTTACTCAGCTTGGCATTGTTTTTGAGGACACGATCTCTCGTCCTTTTGAAAAGTGGCAGGTTAGACAGTGATACTCAAGCCCAAATGACAGTGCTTACTTGGTAATGTGATTCAATGCATGGAGAGCGTAGGCATTTCTGATTTCCTTGGCGTTGCTCAAACTGCGGTTACAAAACACCATATCGCGATAGTTGTTCATTTGAGTGAAAAGGTGGTCTTGCAAAGGTGTAAATGTAACAGCTGCAGAAATATGGATTAATATCGGGCATTGCTGTTGCTTGCATCTTTCACTTACTCTTCTTGATGACTTCTTTGTTGGCCTTTGGCCAGCATTTGGCAATGCGCTGCTTCACATGGACATTTTCCAAACTTTCAATCTTGGGCATCTCTTTAACGGTGTTATCAGCAGTGGTGGTCAAAGCAGTTACGTCCTTTAAAATCTCGTCCTCGAAGGTGTGTGCTACCCATTTCTTTTGCTCAATAATAGAGATCTTTTCGTCAAAGCTGGCAGGTTGTTGATCGGCAAATCTGCGCTCAAAGAGATCATCTGATTCCATGATGTGAGTACATCTGACAGAGTACAGAGACGTCTACTGAGAAATACCTGATGCATCATCTTCTTCAACATCGCTGCCTACATAGACAATTTCCTCTTCTTCCTCGTCGTCTTCTTCGAGAGGATCAGCCGCATCACCGTCCACAGGCTCAGCATCCTCCACATTTTCCTCATCGTCATCTTCCTCGCCTTCACTCATATCATCCAGCTCTTGTTCGGCTCCTTCGTCGATCTCTTCCTCTTCCTCTTCCTCTTCCTCGTCCTCGAGTTCTTCGTCTGCGCTCTCAATGACATCCTCGATTCCTTCTTGCTCACGTTGAATCTTCTTGTAAAAGTCCTTTTGCTTGGAGTTCTTCTTTAGTGATCCCATCAGCAACGAGTAAGCGGAAGGCTTCTTCCAGTCTTCCTCTTCTTCTTCGCTGTCAGAATCCTCGTCCTCTTCCGAATCATCAAATTGGCCTTCGGCTCTGCGTCTTTCTTCATCCAATTCTCGATCCAAATCAGCTTCAGATACAACTCGTCTACGTCTAATGAATGTGATGAGGACATGAAATGACTAGTTTTGCTCAAGAATGGGTGTCTTACTTTGTGTTGTCTGCTTCGTCCTCCTCAAAGTCCTTGGGAACAAGCTCTCCGTAGTCCTCTAAATCTTGCTTTTGCTTTCTGGACAGCTTTCCGTATTTGACAGGTGCTTCCTTTCTCTTAGTGGCAGTTTTGGACGACGAGAGACCCGATACATGAGTGCCAGACACTCGCTTCTTGCTCATGCTTTTGCTGATAGCTGAACGTTCTTTGGCCATGTTGATACTATGGATGGAGTTGAAAGAGAGAAAAAAAAAAGAGTGAAAGTGGCATAAACTTTTGGGATCAACATAGGAAAACCTGTCACCGCATTGCTGGTTTTGGAATGAATGGGCAAAAGCCTCTTTTTCAGGTACGGTACACTCAATACTACATGTCTGCCGATCATTCAGAAACACAGACCAGGAGGCGTCATTTCAGCACGTTTCATATATGAGGGATTATTATCAAATGAAGCATATAAATTTATTGGATGGAAGAATGAAGTTGGATATAAAAAGGAGCAGAAACTTTTAGCTTGAGCAACAAGGAGATTAATGTACAGGATGAAGTAGGGAACAATGATA
The DNA here is from genome assembly GCA_010203745.1 of Mucor lusitanicus. NCBI lineage: Eukaryota > Fungi > Mucoromycota > Mucoromycetes > Mucorales > Mucoraceae > Mucor > Mucor lusitanicus. The sequence goes on along the minus strand of JAAECE010000005.1, from coordinate 1,703,129 downwards.
GATTTAAATATGTACAATGGATTCAATGACTTGCGTAAACAGCTCTTCGTTGTAGATGGGCTCGCCAGAGCTATTGAGAGCGCCCTTCATGCGCACGCATTTGATGCCGAGTCGTTCAATAGCAGCCGTGTCCACTGGGATGGCGCTGTTGTCGAGGTAGACCATATGCGTGATGAAGTTGGACACAGGGCTGGGATAAAAGGAGTTGCTAGGGAAAGGAGGATATCGGTGAGAAGGAGATGCGGGCATGCTTCCAATAGCCATGGAACTGAGCTGGTTGTGAAGCGAATACGAGGACGGAGGTGTTTGTATCACAGTGCTTGCAATGCTGCTCGTTCGACTGTTGCTGGCATACAGATCATCATCCATATCGTCATCGTATTCTTCTTCCTCATCATCACAGGACTGGTAGAATGCACGGCGTGCATCAATGCGTTGGCTTTCGTTCAAAGCAGATGCGATTGCATTGATAAAGTCGATGGCTGTATAATCGCTGGTTTCACGATCGTTTGTGCCGTTCAGCAGGAGGATCTTGTGCCTGAGGCTCTGTGATTGAACAATGGCGTTTCCAACACCGCGAAGGACAAGACATGGGATGAGCGAAGTGTACAAGGAACCAATGGAGTACACCAAGGCCTTTTTCGACGACAACTGGCTCACGACTTTGGGGTTGGGCACTGGGTAGATTTCTTGGCCGTATTCATTGATGTAGTAGATGCGGTCAATAGGCGAGGTGAGCTTTTCATCAATGTGCTTTGAGAAGAACAGGTTTGCATTGTCCATGGCTTTGGGCTCTGATGTAATGTTAATGGGATCTTCAAAATACGAGAATGCATCGATGGGATTCATGCGCTTCTTTCGAGGCGTGCATGCACCGTTCTTTCTCTTTTGCTGGAAGGGCGAGGGATGCGATATTTCGCACTGGCCGACCAGCGTCTCGCCGTTGGCCAAGGACGCAGCGATGGTAGCGGTTTGGTTGGTATTGATGACTGGAACAACTGATGTTGGCACTGATGTAATGCCGGTCATGGACGCAAACAAGAAGATGGCGGCTTCCAGAGAGCCAGTGAAGAGGCGAGCACCTGTCAGGAAGAAGTTGCCAACGCTGCCGTTGCAAAAGTTGAATCGTTTGTGTGCTCTCTTTAGGATCTCAAAGTCAAACAGCGTCAAAAAGCCTCGGATGGCTTCCTTCTTTTCGATAGAAATGTCATTCCAGAGGCTAAACATAGGGGCATTAAACATCCATTCACTACAGAGCGACAATGAAATGTACCTGTGTCTGCCTTCCACAATCAATGCCCATTCATCACGCACTTTTTGAAGGTCTTTGTCAGCAGGCAGTCGATAACTCAGGAGGTCTTTGATGGCCTTCATTTCAATTGATGCTGTGTTTTCGTCCAAAGTGTCCATCAAGCGAATCAATCTGGAGCGCAAATCACCAACACTAGGGCCACCCAGCACTCGCAAGAGCTCGCTCTATGGATGATGCACAATGTTTAGAGGCAAGTCAACTAACGGCTAGGCAACACAATCATCTTACAGTGGATCCGCCATTGTCAGAGATACCAAGTATGTAACTGACATCATGTGAACTTGTCTTGTGGAAGCCATCTAGAATGTAGTTGCAAGCTGATCCGCCTGAAAATACTACATAGGATGATTTTTCCATGCTGCAAAATGGTGTGTAAGAGAAATGTCTAGTAAGGATAAGAGAAGAATAAAGAGGAGAAAAAGAGAAAGATTTCAAACAGTAGATCACTATTTATACCCAAACAAGTAAAGGCCATCTCCGGAAAGTTTGGATTATAGATAGCGAATTTTTATTATCTCTCTTTTGATAAGAAAAATTAGACCAATGGCATATGATAATTAGCGTTATATCGGCGATATGGTATGACAATCATCCTCAACATGTACTTGTATAATGTAAGGTTTGTATGTGTGTGTGTGTAAACAAGGAGATGCAATGATAAGATTGCAACCAATTTGCATCTCATTATTGGCTTGCCAGATCCATCTTATCTTGATGATACAATAAACGCATCAGCAGCAGCAGCAGAACATGGAGAAGCCTGTTACACTAGCAAGTAGATGTCCAAGAAAATTAGTAAAATACCCCTCCACGATTTGTGTGTATAATGGGATGCTTTTCATTTGACTTGTCTGAGCTCAATCTATTAGTGGTTCCACGGGGCCATCCCATTCCCCTTCCGGATGCCCTGCTTGCTGTTTTGTCGAGAGTGTGTCTAGTACATAACTCTCACAAAATGAGTCAACAAAATCTATCACTTTGGAGCTGAGACACTAAATTACGGATCAAACCTTTTCCATTTGGGACATCTAAAAGGTTCTCCTGACATCTTTTTATTCTCTCAGCTTGTACAAATCGTCATGGATACATGAGTGTCACTGGCTATTGTATAGAGATGACATGATATATCCCTCATTCATCATGTACAATCACATGCTGCTTTCATAGGTCTAAAGCCCAAATATGAGTTAGCCAATGTTTGTACAACAGCAAACCCAAGCTGGGCTAGGAAATTGTGTGCTTACGAAAGCTTAAATTAAATGTAAAAGAATTGCGCTGAATGGTAGGTATACACTATACAGAAGCCATTTTATTATGCTGGCACCAGGAGCCATTGTTGGCGTTTTGAGAGCTGCAATATCGAGAAAACGTGCTTCTGGAATGCACCTTCCGAGGTAGATCCAAGGACATGCAAACTCCATTTTGTAATACAACAAATTTGGAAATCTGGAACGCATGTACAGCTGATCCAAACTATAGATATGTTGTATGTGATCTTTGGGTAAACCACAGAAAAGCATTCTGATCTAGAAATTGTTCCAAGACTACACTAAACACCAGCACCTGATTCCTATCATGTCCATATAAATGTTAACTATGGATCATGTACAATAGCTTCAATAACACTGATTGCCATCATGAGAAAGGCACTCTGCCAGCCGCCAAGCCTAATTCAATTTCCGACACACACTATTTTCTCGGCTTTCCGAGATTGGCCAAATCAGTCAATTTTGAATCGATTTGATCTATTTTGCCAGATTCGACTACATAAATGTAAAAATTAGCCCATCCTTCCTAATACATTCTAAGAGAGCTTTCCAGGACAAATCCAACGGTGTCAACTGAGAATCATGTTTAGATTTAGCTTATTGAGCAATTTCGAAAAATACGAAATGAGGTTTATGGCAAAAATGTCGAGATTTTACATATAAAGGTCTCACGGACAAAGTTTCAAGAGGTGCCTTAGATGGATGGCAACATTTTGAATTAATATGTACCTTAGTAAAAGTTTTCATTTTCGAGGCGAAAAACGCGATCGCTTGATTTTTGATGAAAAGCATGAGGGGTACCTCATGGATTTTGAGCCATCTTCGACGATCCCAAAAAAGTTGGGCAAAGGTGCCAGAAAGTAGCTGCTGGATGAGAGCAACTGCTTGGTACTGATCTGGCGGTTTAGAACAGCTTTTGACGCGAGAAATCACGGCTCAAAGACACCTAAATTACGCTGTATTTCACATCGTTTTGGATAATCAAAGGCATTTCAAGTATGCTGCATGCCCACTTATAGACAGCTTTCATTAGTTCAGACGTGAATCATCATGAAAAAGTTAAATTTATAACAGAAATTCAGTTAAAGAACCATAAAGGTGCTGTTACTTGGAAAAAAGGTTATGCTTTTATAACAATCAGATAGAAATATGGCTTTGTTGAAACTAGATGAGGGCAAATCAACAAGTGATGAAACGGCTGCTAATGGCGCAATTTGATGCCATGGTACCCATTCCATTGAGAATGTCTGTCTAACAACAAATCATAGAAGTCTGAACTGAAAGAAATGTTTATTAGCTATGATTTTAGAGAAATATAAGGCGCATTTTGTAATGAGCTGACTACTAGTGGTGAATATCAGCATTGTAAACGCCAACGACAATGCTGAGACCAGCTAATGTGATTCCAGACACCATGACAAGGACCTCTTTCGCATAGTCCACCTTGTACCAGCTGATGCGGCTTGCATTAGGCTCAGCAATGCAATAGTATGCATACATGGGAAACGAGATACCGTAAATAAACTGGAAAATGACCCACCTAGTATGATTTGCAGTGTTAACATTGAAATGCATAGCCAAGCCTATAAATCAATCCACTTACATGTGAAAGTGGTTTGTAAATGTCACCAATGCATTACCAATGGCATGCAATGCAGCAGCAATGTAGATGATGGCGACATTGGAGTGAGGGGCCACCATCACTTGATATTTCAACTTTTTGCTGGAATCATCGTTCAACTCTTTCTGCTGCTGTTGCAGTTGTTGCACCAGTTGATCACATTCTCTGGTGTAATCATCCACTGATTCACAATCGTCGTCCGTGGTAGCGACCAATGTACCTACGCTAGCCTTCTTGTGCAACCCCTTGTTGTGATAGTACAATCGGCCCAAATCAATGCTCAATGCGAAATCAGTAGCCAAGCCTTGGAATTTGAAAAAGAGTGCATCCAAAGGCCATGGCAACACAATCACAGCAAACATGGTGAGCAGCAAATAGACGAAACAAACAGACACAAAGTTGCGCTCTCTATGTTCAGTGTGGATCAGCATTTCATGTCGTTCTGGCACACATGGTGCAACTTACAGCAATGACTTTTGTCTCAGCATAATGTGTGATAAGAGTGCAATTTCAAACAAGTTGTGGAACACGCCAAATGCTGCCCAGATTCTGCCAGCATTCATCAAGGAAAAGGTGAATGAAGCAAAGAATGTCGAGATGAGATACAGCAGGATCAATGCATTGAATGGGCCAATGGCTCTGCGGCTGCGAGGCAGCGAGGGTAGATGGACCCAAAAGATGTGGTATAGGGAATACAAGGTAGATACAGCGATAATAACGACAGTAAAGATGGTCGTAGCGTTGAAGGCATCATCGTCGTAATCTGTTATCTTGCACATCAGCGATAATTGCCTCAAAAATTCAATGTGCGTCCCCCATCTTACCTTCGATATGCGATACCCATGTAGGAATAGCAAATAGCTTGCTGAAACCTCTGCTGGGCGCGTTGGGGATCTCAGAGATCCATTTGGCATCTACTTGAGATGCCACTACGAGTAGAGATAAGAGCAGTAAGCCAGCAATCATTGCTTGTGTGGTTTTCAATGTAATTTCTGCCTTCTACCCTGTTTCTACATGCTTTTTATATAGGACGCATCGACGGTCAGATGTACGGCTTCAGCACCGTAGTCTGTTTGAATTTAAACTATAGAACATCGAACCGAAGGCGAAAAGATGCGCATTTTGATTATGCAAGTTGAGTCATCGTGTGAACCATCTAAACTTTTAATGGTTTGATATTTTCATTTTAATCAAAAAGACCCAAGCGCAACTGCGTACGCGTTACACTAAATGCTAACTCTCTTATGGGTCAAAGAGATGAAGTCCATCTCTTCCATGTTGAATATAAAAAAGAGCCTCAAGAAGCCTTCATCTCTCTCCTTTTTCTTCTTTACCTGCATTTCTCTCGAAAATGACTACTTCAACCACTGACAAAATCACTGTTCTCCTCAACTGGAAGGCTACTCCCTACCATTTGCCACTCTTTCTGGCCTCCAAGATGGGCTACTTTACGGAGCAAGGAATTAAGGTTGCTATCCTTGAACCCAACGACCCTTCCGATGTTACCGAAATTATCGGCTCTGGCAAGGTTGATCTTGGATTGAAGGCCATGATCCACACGATTGCCGGAAACGCTCGCGGCTATCCTATCAAGTCCATCGGCACTCTCTTGGATGAACCCTTTACTGGTGTCATTCACCTGTCGCATAAGAGTGGCATTACCAGCGATTTCACCTCGCTTCGTGGCAAGCGCATTGGCTATGTCGGTGAATTTGGCAAGATCCAACTGGACGAGCTGACCAGCCATTTTGGCATGACTCCCAAGGACTACGACGCTGTGCGTGTTGGCATGAATGTTACCGACGCTATCATCCGTGGTGACATTGATGCTGGTATCGGCATTGAAAATGTGCAGCAAGTCGAGCTGGAAGAATGGTCTGTTCAGCAAGGAAGATCTCGCGATGATGTCAAGATGCTCCGTATTGATGAGCTCGCTGAATTGGGATGCTGTTGCTTCTGCTCGGTAAGGACGACCATTTCTCTCGTCTGACATAAAAGCTAATGCCACATCTACCATAGATTCTCTACATTGGCAACGAGGAGTTCATCAAGAACAACCCTGAAAAGGTGACCAAGTACCTTGCTGCCATCAAGCGTGCTACGGATGATATGATTGCTGATCCTGTTGCTGCCTACAAAAAGTACACCGAGATGAAGCCTCACCTGGATTCCGATATCAATCGCAAGATCTTCCAAAGATCCTTCCGTTACTTTTCTCGTGACCTCAAGAACGTCGAGCGCGACTGGAACAAGGTTACCAACTACTGTAAGCGTCTTGAAATTGTCGACAGCAGCTTTGTCCAGAACCAAACCAACGAGTTCTTGACTTGGCCCTTGCTTCCCGAGTCTGAGCCCGGTACTGAGCCTGCCACGGTCGAAACCGGTGTTGTTGAAGGCGGATGCCGTCGCTGTCAACACAGCAGCATCTCCCAGCCTGTCTTTGCCTGAGTAAGTATATGAATTCATGCCATTGTCGTTGTGTGTACTAACTATTTTGCTATGCCTCATTCCACTGCACCTTTTCTTTATTTCTCTCTCTCTTCTTGATTTTATTATACATTGGTTTTAAACAGAATAATGCGCTGGGGGAGCCTGAACTTGCATTTGCATTTTCTTAATATGGCTGAGAACTTTAAACTCTTAAACACCTGATCAGGTTAATACCTGCGAAGGGAAGCGTTTCTGTTTAAAATTGAATTCAATGTAATCAATAAACCGTTTATGTATGAATTGTACGAAAGAAAAAAGAATGCTTTTTATTATGCGTGTATAATTTATGGAGTATCTTTGGGGCAAATGATTTCTTTGTAGTCCTTGATGGTTCCAGAAAACTTCTTGAGAACACCACCTTCACAAATCCAAATCTCGTTACAGACTGTGTTGATGAATCTTTCGTCGTGAGAAACAATGATAACACCACCCTTGAATTCAGCAAGTGCGTCTTGCAAGGCATCCATGGACTCCATGTCCAAATGGTTAGTAGGTTCATCCAAAACCAAGACGTGAGGGTTTTGCATGCTAAGACAGGCAAATGCAACACGCGATTTTTGACCACCAGACAACGTCTTCATGATTTGGAGACCCACCATACCAGTGATACCAAAGGAGCCCAAATGACGACGGTATTCCTCTTCTGACTTGCCGGGGAACTGGTCAGCCATGAAGCCAACAGCGTTCTTTGTTAAGTCGAGTTGGTCAATGTGATGCTGTGTAAAGTAGGCAATGCGGAGACGGCCGTTGCGATGAACGATACCAGACGAGGGCTTGTTCTCCTCTGTCAGCAATTTCAGCATGGTGGATTTACCAGCACCGTTGGGACCAACAACTGCAATACGGGAGTCCATTCTCAAATCAATATTCACATGGCGGATAATGGTCTTTTCAGCATTGTAACCAAATGTCACTTCATCCATTTGAAGAATAGGCGGCGACAGCGCTTCAGGATTGGGGAATTGGAAGGTGATCAGCTTCTCGTCCTCTGGAGGCTCCAAAACGGGCAGCTTTTCGAGAATCTTGATCTTGGATTGAGCTTGAGGTGCACGCTTGGCGTTGTATCTCCAGCGATCAATAAAGTCTTGAAGATGCTTGCGATATTGCTCTTGAGATTCGTATTCCTTGAACTGAGCCTTGCGACGTTCCTCTTTGGTAGCGTGGAAGTTGGTAAAGTTACCCTTGTAGTAGTCCAGTTTCTCGCTGTGCATGTACAAGATGTCTGTAGCCACTTCGTCCAAAAATTCTCTGTCGTGAGAAACAACGAGCAATGTGTTGGGCCAGGTCTTCAAGTAGTTTTCCAACCAAACGATAGCAGGGATATCCAACATGTTGTCAGGTTCATCAAGCATAAGAACATCAGGCTTACAGAACAAGGCACGGGCAAGAGAAATTCTCATTCTCCAACCACCAGAGAACTCCTTGGTAGGTCTCTTTTGCTCAGTGGTGCCAAAACCAAGACCAGCCAAAATAGCAGAGGCCTTGCTTTCTGCCTTGTCACTCTCAATCTCGGTGAGCTTGTTGAACACCTCCTTGAGCTCTGTGTTGAGCTTGTCCTTTTCGGCTTCAATGGCCCGCTTCTCTTCATCATCCAGCTCCTCCTCCTTGTCTTGTTCAGCTTCCAGAGCACTGATTCTAGCAGACAATTCGCGCTCCTTGCCAAGCAAATGCTCACGCCACACATCAGCACGAAGCACCATTTCAATAGCAGGTGTCTCATCACCGTGAACCTAGTTTCCATCATAAATACACGGCCTACTGCAAATCCTCACTTGCACACTTACTTCTTGTTCGACATACAGCAGAGAAATGTGCTGAGGCACAGCAATTTCACGACGAGACATGGCGCGGAGCAGAGTAGATTTACCAATACCGTTCTTACCAACAACACCATAACGTCTGCCAAATGCCACAGTCAGATTGGCATCTGTCAAGATACGACGGCCAGCAAACGAGATATCAAAGTTCTCAATCTTGATGTCCTTGTTCTTTCCTTTGGTAGTGGTGTAATCCAAGATGGGATTGTAGAGCTTGTATTCTTCTTGCAATTTCTTTTGTTCGTCCAGCAAACGGGATGCTTCGTACTCCACCTTCATGTTGCTCTTTTCGTTACGCTTGGCCATTTTGGCAGCAATCTTTGCCTCGGCTTTACGCAACTTTTCTTGGTTGACTTGAGATTGAACACGACGACCTGACGCATGTTCTAAATCCACAGAGCCTCTGCCGAGACTAGCAGTGGCAGACAATCCACTTTGGTTGCCCATGGTGAATGAGTGTTCTAGCTTGGAGAGCTTTGCTGGGGCAGCAGCCTTTTGGTTTGCTTGCAATAGACTGGACAGATGCTCACATAATTCGTCGATTTTGGCTTCGTCGCCTCCGGCATCAATCAGGATAGGCTTCACAAAGTCGGCAATGGCATCTTCATCGTCCTCAAAGTCGTTTTCTCTGAGATAGCCGTCAATGTACTCCACAATGGCCTCGTCTGCTCCGGGAACTGCCTTTCTAATAAGCTGAATAGACATGCTACAAGGTAAATGTTGCTTTAACCAAAGGTGAAAAGGGGAAAATAACTTTTGGGAAATGCACACTATAGCCGCAGTAGGATGGTGGCTTGATGGCTGCTTTGATGCCTACTCAGTGCCCGGACGAAAAAAGTGACTCGAGATCCTTCCAGTTGCCTTTTTGTTCCTCCCTCCCTCTGTAGGTAAAGCTATTGAAGTAGAATTTTTTGGGGGAGCGAGTATTTTTCTTTCTCTCTCGAAATACACAAAACAACATGTACCAAGATACTTTTGAAGAGGATGATTTGATTGCTGAGGTTGAGCTCGTTGCCCAAGCTCGCTACTCTCAAAACAACGACGTGGATGATGGCTTTGACAGCGAAGGTAACATGTCGTCGTGATGGCAACAGAGCACCCGGTAACTAACATGAGGAGGATCTAGTCGTTTCTTCTCAAGCATCGACCACCCAGATCCCTGATGGCGTTAGAAACTTCATCCTTCACTTCTACCGCAACGTCATTGATAACAATGTCTACGAACTCCACAACATTTACGACAGCTCTTTCAACAAGCTGACCGAAAAGTACTATCAAAAGCAAGCCTGGCCCGAGGCTGAAGTCGTCGCTCCTCTCGTCAATGATGGTAAACACCCTGACACACGCTATGCACAGACAAGTAGCCATTGACCCTTACATGCCATTAGATCAAGTCTTTTTGACCTTGTACCGCGAACTCTACTATCGCCACATCTACGCTCATTTGACCCCTACTTTGGAGCAACGCTTCCACTCTTATGAAAACTATTGTGATCTCTTCAACTACATTTTGAGTAAATAGGCAGCATGTGTATGTGGATGACGCGGGACACTAACCAGCTTCAATTAGACTCTGAAGGACCTGTTTCATTGGAATTGCCTAATCAATGGCTTTGGGACATTATTGACGAATTCATCTACCAATTCCAATCATTCTGCAACTTCCGTGATCGCACAAAGAACAAGACTGATGCCGAAGCCGTCTTGATGCAAGAAAACTCTCAAATCTGGAGCTGTTACAGCGTGTTGAATGTTCTCTACTCTTTCATCCAAAAGTCTCGCATCAACGAGCAATTGTTGGTCAGTAAGAATGGCGGTGATATGATGGAGGCTGCCGGTGAGTACGGCTCTCGTCCTCTCTACAAGATGTTGGGCTATTTCTCCATTGTTGGCCTCGTCCGTGTCCACTGCTTGCTGGGTGATTACGTTCTTGCCTTGAAGATGATGGACAACATTTCTTTGAACAAGAAGGCCATGTTTGCCCGTGTCACTGCCTGCCATGTCACCACCTACTACTATGTTGGTTTCGCCTACATGATGCTCCGTAGATATGCCGACGCCATCAAGGCCTTCTCTACTGTCTTGTCATTCATCCAAAGAACCAAGCAATATCACTCTCGCTCATACCAATTCGACCAAATTGCCAAGAGAGGTGACCAAATGTATGCTCTGTTGGCCATCTGTATTGCCCTCTGCCCTACCAGATTAGACGAAAACATCCACTCTCAACTTCGCGAAAAGTACGGCGAACAACTCTTCAAGATGCAAAAGGGCGAAGAATCCCTTCCTGTCTACGTCGATCTGTTCCAATTTGCCTGCCCTAAATTCCTCTCTCCCAGCGGTAAGGGTGCTGACGCCCACCAGAACCAACTCAAGGTATTCATGTCTGACATCAAGAACCAAATCAACCTTCCTACTCTCCGTTCATTCATGAAGCTCTACACTTCCATGGGCATTGAAAAGTTGGCCAAGTTCTTGGAAATTGATTCTGAAGAACTCAAGACTCAATTGTTGATCTTCAAGCAAAAGTCTCGTCAATACAAGTGGGTCGAGGGTAACCTATTGGAGGGTGAATACTTGCCTACTTCCGATCTGGATTTCTGCTTGAAGCAAGATGTTGTTCATATTGCTGAAAGCAAGGTGGGCCGTCGTTACGGTGATTGGTTTTTGCGTAATATCAACCGTTGTGAAGATATCTTGGCCAACTTGGAACTTAGCAAAGCTTAATTTACAAGTGATTAAATCTATACATATTCTTTTGTTTCTTTTTATACATTTCTCCTCCCTTTATAATCCCACTTCTTGCCGTAATCAACTTGTTGCATGAATTAAAATCAAATGAATCCATCATTGCTATACACACATACATATACAGTTGGAGCCTTGCTTTCGTTGTTGATTGAGATTGTGTTGATCTCACTGACGCATGCCACACCTTTGTGCGAGGCGTCAGGGATCGTCAACGTTTACGATGCATAAATCCTTGAATCGCCTTTCTCTAGTGATTTGGACAATGGTTTTTAATTGCCCAAACACCATCCAATAGCTGACTGATTCATAAACCATCTTGGGTCAAATGCTTCTTCATCTTTATTACGATATGGAGTCTGATACAGTAGACAATAATATGGGTAACTATCTCACGGCGCAATGTGAAGAGGCTGGCTACAAGGTTCCTGAGCTTGTTTGGAATAAAAGTGTATAATGATAAACAAAGCGTATACATTCAAACCGCCTTAAAATATCTTATATGAAAACCTGACTTGTCTGAATACAAAGCTTGTAGTATATGCCTATCAATCGTGGCACCATTCAATGTGCACTTCAATCTGATACGCACTACACACTATAGATTAAAAAGACGGGCCATACTTATAGACGGATGTTGCGATGACAGAGTTTGGTGTGAGGTAAATGGGCTGTACTTGATGAAAATAGTTCAATCATTGGATCAGTTATGGGAGGTATATCTAACATAATAGAGACAATACATGTGTGATAGTACCGTATTAAAAGATACCCCTTGAATCATTAGTAGATGCAAACCTGCAGCAGGTTGAATCATCTTAAACACGCTGCATTCGAAGCCTACTTGCGATTTTTTTTTGTGGTAAGCATGCTATCAAAAATCGACACTTTTTATAATTCTTACCTTTTAAGATGACTCCAAATACCACTGGTTGCTCTAAATTGGCATCAAAGAGATTCGGCAGGCTGAAGCTTGGCTCACAGCCAAGTTTGAGCTTGTCATCTACTTTGGGGCTCTCTGAATTTTTAGAATATCGATCTTTGGCTTATCTTTAAACTCTTTTTTTTAGGATAGTAAATGTATTTGATCATGTCTAATACTTATGGTGGTATTGTGTGTAGTTACTTTAAGCCATTTGTACCATGCATTTTGAATGTTTAGTCTTGCTCTTCTCATTATAATCACATTTTTAGTTTCAATATCAATGCTTTATTTCTCTGAGCTGTCTCCAAATTTGAGCCAATAAAATCGCTTAAAATGCTAGTTTGAACGCCGCTGACCCTAGAAAATTTTTGCGAGGGTTTCCCTATGTTTTTTGGTTAGGCGGACTTTTAAACATTGCCAAATACAGTAATTTAGCAATTTTATCATCAAAATCCCCTAAAATGCCAGAATATGCCTTACTACACACCCCAGCTTATAGTGCAAACGCTTGAGACTCTTAATTAGCACCAAGTAAGTGATACAAATCAAGTGAGGGCAGCCTATCTACCCTCTAGTCTCTGAATCAAATCTAGTTGTGCTTCAACGATAGGCTTATCCACACAACGAAAAAGGAGGGTCATGGCTCAAAGAACCATCAAAAAGTGGGAAAAGTAACAAAAGGGCATCACTAGAATGTGACGAAGAACATAAACATCGCAACACAGTTACATACAAAAAGGTAGTAGCAACAAGCAATGTGTATCATCAAACTGACGAGTACAAGAAAATAAAAGTAGTAGAAAAAAGCATCATCGTGGTTGCCTCATACGAAGCAAGAACACCAACACCACCACTAGTATTACTGAAAAAGTAATAGTACTTGAAGAACAAAAAGAATGCAAGGTTACTCCAGAATAGAGCAGCACTGCCAGCGATACAATGCATTAAAAGATACACCATAACACTATGACACAGCGACAAAAAAATAGTTGCGTGCAGCAGAAAAAAGGGGTGAAAGAATAAATCGCAATAGAGCAAACTAGAGAAGAATGCACAGTATTACGAGAAAGAAAGTAGTAAAAGGGTTGAATGAATGTAATCCATGGCAACCAAAGAAGGGGAATATACAAACCAAATACAAACCAAACACAAACAACAATATATTGTAGCAAACTGACCTAAAATAAACTGTGTAATTAGTATTACTGTATATTGTAACGCGAAAGGTGATTCTTATCGGCTGATACCTACTGTCACAAACTTGAAAGGTGTTGTCTTGGGTACTGGTGGTTGTAAAGGCATGCTTCTTCTGGCGAAAGTGGTGTTGTATTCAATTAATAGTAATAAAAAGTGTATGGTTTAATACAAAAAGTGCAGTGCAAAAACAGTGCGAGAAAAAAAATAATAAAAAAAAAACGCGCTTCTAAGGGTGACTGCAGTCAATAGGCTGCCGCAGCACAGAGCACGCAAAATTTGAATGACGTGTACAATGAACATTTTGCACTGTGGTGACTGTACCCAAATGTTTTTTTTTGCAGCGAGTTTTTTTTTAATCAAATCCACATGATTTGACATCCTGTAAACATTTTTGTTGAAATTAGCTATATAAAGTGTGCTCAGCGTATACTACTTTCTAATAAACTTAAGGGGAGAATTTGAAGGCGCATTCAATGGTGTCAATTTTAACGTACTTTTAGAATGAAAAGATAAAGAATTGTGAGAAAATATAAAAAGCAGTTTTTCCAGGAAAAGTCGAGATTTAGCATATACAACGTTCAAAACAGCATTTGCACAGGCTACCCTACATTTTTGCGGTCATTTTGATTTAATATATATCATAGTAGAAAGTCCCGTTTTTGCCTCCAAAATTGCGATCGTTTGATTTTCAACAAAAACCATGAGGGGTACCTCATGAAAAAACGTGAATTTTCGACGCTTTGGATCGACCCAAAAAAATTCAAGATAAAGGTTCAGGATGTAAATAGTGATCGAAAGCAATTATTTGGCACTATTGCGAGCATCCGAGAGGGTCTGGAAGATGAGTTATTAAGGGTTGAATTCGAACAATTTGGCTGGGGAAAGTACCTTTTGTAGCCTGTAGAACCATGTCAACTAATATTACATATTTGATCAAGAGCTAAAGCGATTGCTATTTCTTTGGACTACACACTGCATATAAATAATCAGAAAGAAAGCAATGTAAGGTTTGCGTAGAAGAGTTTACTTTCAAAGTACCAGAAGCCAAGAAGAAACAACAACCCTCTCTTACTAATATTAACTAATAGTGCACTAGCATAACTATCTTTGCTTAATTAATGAACAATCAAGATAGTAGCCACTGGAGGAGGAGATCTGTTTATAAGGTTTTCGGTTCTCAAAAATTAGGTATAATACATCTTTAGTAAAAAAGTGAGCTCTCTGACAATCAGACAGGGTATGAAAACACCCTTTTTTGCTCTATTTTGTCAAACACTCAAAACAGTATTCAGCCCATGCCACTTTAGAGTAAGGCATGCAAGAACCATGTAGTTTTAATAGAGTGCTGCGCAACATCTTCTCTCCTATCGATCTGTCACTAGTAGACAGTCGTAATTAACAGCTTTCCTTATGGGTCCTGCCAATTTCAGTTCCAAAAATTGGCTTATTGGAAATATCATCCATCTATCAACACCAACTCTCCCAAATTGATATCCAATTACCACCACTACACTGCCCTCCCCATCATTTTTCTCGCAAAATTTGCCCGCATACCAACCTACTGTACTAATCTCACTCAATCGATTGCTTAAAATAGCATGATAATAATAAAACGGGGTTTTAGTATTTCCCAGAGTTTTCAAAAGAAAACACATCATAAATTTACGTCAGTTTCTGGCCCATAGTATTCAGCGTGGAATTTCAAGAAAAAATCAAATGCTTGAAGTCTCGATGAGATCTGTAGCAGACGTTTTCGTCGATCCACAAAACATAAAAGATATTTCTTCCAGCCAAATTGTTCGAATTCAACCCTTAATAACTCATCTTCCAGACCCTCTCGGATGCTCGCAATAGTGCCAAATAATTGCTTTCGATCACTATTTACATCCTGAACCTTTATCTTGAATTTTTTTGGGTCGATCCAAAGCGTCGAAAATTCACGTTTTTTCATGAGGTACCCCTCATGGTTTTTGTTGAAAATCAAACGATCGCAATTTTGGAGGCAAAAACGGGACTTTCTACTATGATATATATTAAATCAAAATGACCGCAAAAATGTAGGGTAGCCTGTGCAAATGCTGTTTTGAACGTTGTATATGCTAAATCTCGACTTTTCCTGGAAAAACTGCTTTTTATATTTTCTCACAATTCTTTATCTTTTCATTCTAAAAGTACGTTAAAATTGACACCATTGAATGCGCCTTCAAATTCTCCCCTTAAGTTTATTAGAAAGTAGTATACGCTGAGCACACTTTATATAGCTAATTTCAACAAAAATGTTTACAGGATGTCAAATCATGTGGATTTGATTAAAAAAAAACTCGCTGCAAAAAAAAACATTTGGGTACAGTCACCACAGTGCAAAATGTTCATTGTACACGTCATTCAAATTTTGCGTGCTCTGTGCTGCGGCAGCCTATTGACTGCAGTCACCCTTAGAAGCGCGTTTTTTTTTTATTATTTTTTTTCTCGCACTGTTTTTGCACTGCACTTTTTGTATTAAACCATACACTTTTTATTACTATTAATTGAATACAACACCACTTTCGCCAGAAGAAGCATGCCTTTACAACCACCAGTACCCAAGACAACACCTTTCAAGTTTGTGACAGTAGGTATCAGCCGATAAGAATCACCTTTCGCGTTACAATATACAGTAATACTAATTACACAGTTTATTTTAGGTCAGTTTGCTACAATATATTGTTGTTTGTGTTTGGTTTGTATTTGGTTTGTATATTCCCCTTCTTTGGTTGCCATGGATTACATTCATTCAACCCTTTTACTACTTTCTTTCTCGTAATACTGTGCATTCTTCTCTAGTTTGCTCTATTGCGATTTATTCTTTCACCCCTTTTTTCTGCTGCACGCAACTATTTTTTTGTCGCTGTGTCATAGTGTTATGGTGTATCTTTTAATGCATTGTATCGCTGGCAGTGCTGCTCTATTCTGGAGTAACCTTGCATTCTTTTTGTTCTTCAAGTACTATTACTTTTTCAGTAATACTAGTGGTGGTGTTGGTGTTCTTGCTTCGTATGAGGCAACCACGATGATGCTTTTTTCTACTACTTTTATTTTCTTGTACTCGTCAGTTTGATGATACACATTGCTTGTTGCTACTACCTTTTTGTATGTAACTGTGTTGCGATGTTTATGTTCTTCGTCACATTCTAGTGATGCCCTTTTGTTACTTTTCCCACTTTTTGATGGTTCTTTGAGCCATGACCCTCCTTTTTCGTTGTGTGGATAAGCCTATCGTTGAAGCACAACTAGATTTGATTCAGAGACTAGAGGGTAGATAGGCTGCCCTCACTTGATTTGTATCACTTACTTGGTGCTAATTAAGAGTCTCAAGCGTTTGCACTATAAGCTGGGGTGTGTAGTAAGGCATATTCTGGCATTTTAGGGGATTTTGATGATAAAATTGCTAAATTACTGTATTTGGCAATGTTTAAAAGTCCGCCTAACCAAAAAACATAGGGAAACCCTCGCAAAAATTTTCTAGGGTCAGCGGCGTTCAAACTAGCATTTTAAGCGATTTTATTGGCTCAAATTTGGAGACAGCTCAGAGAAATAAAGCATTGATATTGAAACTAAAAATGTGATTTGAATGAGAAAAGCAAGGCTAAACACTCAAAATTGACGGTAAAAATGGTTTAAGGTAACTACAGACGATACCACCATTAGTATCAGACATGATCAATTACATTTACTATCCTAAAAAAAAGAGTTTAATGAAGAATTAAAGATCAATGTAAAAAGGCGCTGTTGTACACTGAAAAGCTATATAAAATGCATCAAAAAATAGTATGATGCTGTAACAATACCTAAATTCACGCAAACCTCAGCTTAGCGTATAGAACAAGCACGAAGGTTACGGCACGCTACATTTAAAGTATGCCGACTTATGTGTGATGTCTCTAATATAACTGCAAATTGGCCCATGTTTGCTGCTTTGCTGTGTAGTGCAGACAATAAACTAATGCTTTCAGGGCCACACTTACACACAAAAACTCATTTGCAATAGTGTACCAATGTAACATGTCCTACCCTCCTTTTGAATGAAGCAGCGATAATAAATAATAAGGTCGCAATGAGAAGATATCATCCAAAAGCACCGAACGTTCAGCTTATAATAACAGAAATCACACGTTTACATATTAATTTTATTCATCTTGCCAAATATAAGCCGGTGCAGTTAATATTAGTGAATAAGAGTATCTCTATACTTATTAAGCTCCAACAGAGCCATCTTGCTTGAGTTTATCCACCTTTTCCTTTGAATAGCCCAAAACTTCAGTCAAAATTTCATTGGTATGAGCGCCTAAAAGAGGAGGGGCCAGACGAATGCTTGTTTCAGCTTCGCTGAATTTGACGGGAGGGCCGACCATCTTGATTGTGCCTGCACGCTCATGCTCCACTTCATGTACGAGGCCCCTTGCTACGATTTGTGGGTGTTGGAATGTTTGTTCAATGTTGTTGATGGGGGCAAAGGGGAAGCCAGCACCGGTAAGCTTCTCCAGCCAGTAAGATGTGTCTTCTTGCTCTAAACGATCTTCCAGCAAACGAATCAACTCCTTGCGATGCTTGACACGATCTGAATTACGCTTATATTTGGGATCTTCCAAAAGATGCTCAAGACCCATACGATGGCATAGCTTGGCAAATTGGCCATCGTTGCCAGCCCCAATCATGACAAACGAGTTTTTGGTAGGCAGCACTTGGTAAGGTACAATGGAAGGATGAGAGGTGCCCATGCGCTTTGCTTCTTGGCCGCCAATCAGATAGTTGGAAGCAATGTTGGCTAAGGATGCTACTTGGGACTCGATCAAGGAACAGTCAATATGCTGTCCTTTGCCAGTGGTTCCACGCTGGATCAAAGCTGCCAAAATGGCACTGTGAGCGTATAATCCAGTGGTGAGGTCTAATGTAAAATGTCAAAATTAAGCGCCAAATCAAGACAGTCTAGCGTACCTGTAATAGCCACGCCCACCTTGACAGGAGTACCCTCGGGCTCGCCAGTGATGTGCATTAAGCCAGCTTCAGCCTAGTAAAATCGACAAGATCAGTGCCTATCTTTTCCCGCCCTGCAGCCTAGCATACCTCAATAATCACATCGTAGCCAGGTCTGTTTGCATAAGGGCCTGTTTGTCCGTATCCGGTAATGGACGCATAAATCAACTTGGGATTGATCTTGCTCAGCTCCTTGTAGCCCAGGCCCATCTTCTCGAGCTTTCCAGGCAAGTAATTCTCGACGAGAATGTCGCTCTCCTTTACCAAATCATGGATCAGTTGACGTCCACCCTCTGATTTCATATTGACAGTGACAGATTTCTTGTTGCGATTGACACATAAAAAGTAAGCGGATTCACCGTGAGATAAGTCGGAGGCATCCTTATTATCTGCGAATGGTGGGCCCCAGGCTCGAGTATCGTCACCGCCATTGGGGTTCTCTACCTTGACTACATCAGCACTAGATTGAGCAAGTGTTTGAGTGAGTATAACTATCCCAGTCGGCCACACTGTCGCTAGGCACGTTACCCTAAATCGCCCAGCATCATGGTGCAGTATGGACCAGCTATGGAATGACATGGCATTAGTCAGTCTGCTGAATTCCCCCCCCCCCCCCCCTATTTGACATGTACCCAATACTCTTGTCAAGTCCAAGACTCGGACGCCTTCTAGCGGGGCACGACCTGTTGATTTGGAAGGCTGATTAAAGTCTCTGAATTGCGGTGTGCAAGAGATGAATGTGCGCTGAGCGAGCATGTTGTGGGCAGGTCTGGATCTCAGCAAGAACCGACCAGTGTGGAGAATAGATGTGGCAGACATGATGAATGTAGGGACTAAAGAAAGCGTGAAAGAGAAGAAAGGACCATATTTAAGTCTAATGAGATTATCGGAACCCCACACACAACTGTGAACGCATGAAACTTTTCCCGTGTCAGAGTATATTCTATTTGTCATTTAGTGTAACAATCTCATTGCTTAAAGCAGATCCTGTGAATTTGCATACAAAGTTGCCTTTATGGTCATTTATTCCAAGCAGATCAGCACAAGCTGTGCTTCCGTCAAGACTAGAAGCATCTTTTCATGCACAACTTGTGCTCCCATGATGTCCACATCGTGTCCCTGCGTCAGATCCACCAGCGTCTGCACCTCTTCCAAGCGCTTGTCGTCATGGTGATAGTATAGATAGGCGTTCCGGCTGCTTTCAATGATGGAGGCAAAGTGCAAATCAGCGTCGTGGTGAATGAAGCGGGCGTCTCGCTTGGAGGCCTGGACGAACGCAAATGCATCCAGTGTCGCTGTGTGCTCAATCTGGATCTTGTCCCCTACTTCAGTCAGCGTAAACACCAGTCCATCGACATCCATTTGGAGGCAAACAGAGGGAAGCCTGTGTGCTGCTTCAAACGAGCTGCAAATCCAGCGAGACGTGCCTGAATGGAACTCGTCCACCACGTTGCCCGAGCAATCATACACGCCAAACACAACCGGCTCACCGGCATCGTCCACGTCTTCATCCATGTCGGTTGCTGCTGGATGCTGGGCTGCTTGTACAAAAGAGGGGTTGGACACCAAGGCTGTCGTCGCTGCATTACTATCCTCGGATGTGAATTTGGCTAATCTGCTCTTGATTTCGGACAGGTGGTGGTCAGAGAGTGTTTCCATGATGCCGTCGTCCTTGTCAAACAGCTGCGGCCAGCGTGTGTTTTCGTCCACCTTGGTCATGCACAGCGTCAGTGTATTGTCTTGCAGCGTCCACAGAGACTCGTCAGGCTGAATCGTGCTCCATAGCTTGCGGAATGGGTACGAAATTGAGCTGTTCTGCACAAGCAGACTCACATGGTCCACTACAAATTTGCAGCTGATGGCTGATTTAGGCGTGTTTTCGGGCAGCTTGAATTGCACCGTGATATCAGCACCCTCTTGGCTCCACTGATAGACATCTTGCTTGGGTGCGTCCTCTACAATGTCCATGGGCGCTGTTGTTCCGTCCTCTGCTTGGTCCTCGTGCTGCTGCAGTTTGACCCTGTTGTAGCGCACCTCGCTGCCAAAAATGCATTTGCCAGACGGCGTAATAGCACAATAGACGGGCACCTCTGGGCCAGTTTGAATGTGCAGTGTTTTCAGCATGAGGACGAATGATCCATCGTCCAATCGCTCGGTGGTGTCGGTGGGAATGTCGAGCTCCAGGGTGGCAATGTTGAATTCGGTTGTCTTGGATGCCGTGCGGCTGTATACGACGAGTATGATTTTGGCCTTGATTTGACGGGCTGCTAGTAGCATGCATGGCACAGGCGAGATGCCTTCATTGCCTGCGCCCAGATAACACACCGAGGCAAGTGATGTGCCCACCATCTTTCCGTTCTTCTCCTCCATGCCAATCAATTCAATGTCGCCTACGCCGTTGGATGCTAGCAGTAGTTCGCGGCTGACAGATACGGCTGAAGGCAGTTGAGGCTCAATCGGCACAGTGCTGTCGAGATCTACAAATCCTGGAACACCTCCCAAGGGCTTGATCAATTGGGTGATCAAGTACGTCTGTAGGCTTTTGGTCAACTAACAAAGGACATGGCTGTTAGTGTCTTGCGGTATGATATGCTAGTCGCCACATGCGCCTCTACCTTGTCGCAGACAATCATGTACAGGTTGAATTCCTGGTCAACGCAGAATGACGAGCCTCTGTGTTGGTCCAGAGGATGGCCATAGATCAGATTGCTGTGTCTAATTCTCGCCTGAAGGTCGCGAAAACCAAGTCGTTGGTCGCTGGTGGGTTCATACACCTGGATGTCTGCAAGCGGGAAGCGGACGAGGCTGGTTGCCTCTTGGAACGAACGCAGCTTGTAGCCCTCAAACTTGAGATTAAGCTTGTCTGTGTTGGGGGCAAATCGTGTGTTCATGTTGATACTACAGATGAAAAAGACATGGCATGATGACAAACAAAACCCTTTTGTCCTTTTTTTTTTTACCTCTCCGCTTTGTCTCACCATGGACGCGTTGGTTTAAAATGTGTGCAATGATGATGATGACCTTTTCTCCTCTTTACTGATGAATATGACCATGCCCATGCAAGATGTACAGCAGTTTCTCAACGAAAACATAAAGAATGACCAAGACCTCAACTTGGACCACATCACAGCCCTTTTGGCGTCTCGCAGAAACGAGCAAGCCAGTTTGGATTCTCAGGTGAGTGCACTTGCGTCCATGGATTGAATTGGGCTATTTATCCACATTGGTAGCTGCAAGCCTTGGAGCAGGAGACAAAGAGCATCTTTTCACAGACATTGGAAGCAACTCGGTCATACGAATCTACCTTGAGCCACCTGAACACTTCTTTAACGACAACGGAAAGAGACATCGACAGCTATATCAGCGAATCAACTGGAAGCACACCCAAAGCAAACCTCTTGGAGCAGTTGACAGTACTGGAAAACAAGCTCAAAACAATCGACAACGCAAAAAGCTACATCAAGGCGCTACTAATCGTCAAGGAGCTAAGGTGAGAGTGCGCCTTCCGTCAGAGAATGTCTGGCTAATGTCTTGCGAGATAGCTCCCAAGCACTGAATCTCGTGAAAACAGAGCCTGAACAGGCCATTATACCTTATTCTCAACTCGCCAAATTCGAGACGTACATCAAGGATCAGTTCGAGCAACATGAGCAGTACAGCGCGTTATCAGAGCATGTCCAAAAAAGCCGGATCCGTCTGTGTGAGGAGCTGGACGCAGTATTGACAACAGACTTTAAGCAGACCTTGGACAGCCTGTCATGGCCTACGCCCATGAAACCACCATATGGACCTCAGCTCAAAGCAAATCTCAAGAACTTTGAAAAGGCGTTTCGTAATTTGCTCATGCTCAAGAAGCCGTAAGTAACTGCACGGACAGTGAATGCCCTTATGCTGAACCACAGATGCAATGCAGATCAGAAAGCAAAGACGATATTCTCGGCCCAATTGCCATCATGCTGGAGGGTCTTTCGTTACGATTTCGATTCCACTTTGAGACATCCAAGCCAACAAACCGCATCGATAAGCCAGAATGGTACCTGCAGCATGTCAAGAATACCATTGCTACCCACATGCCATTCATCATGACCACAATTCAGCCCATCATGGAAACGATCAAACAAGATAAAGTGATTTATGCCAAAGATCAGTTCATTCGCGGCCTATTGCAAGATGTTACGAGAAAGCTGGAAAAGACAATGCCCGAATTACTGAACCACCCCAACTGGCTCAGCCATACAATTCATCAAGTGCTGCAATTTGACAGATCGCTGCAGGAGGAGTTTGCCTACGACCAGTACGCCGCACTGTCCAATGTGATTTTGGGCAACTCGACCTGGTTCAATGCTTGGTTTCAAGCTGAAAAGTCATGTAAGTGTGTTGAACAAGCAGATATGCTCAGTTTTGCTGACAATATATGCTAGTTGCGCAAGCCAGATACGACGAGATTCTGCTGGACAATCAAGCATTTGACATTTAC
Source organism: Mucor lusitanicus (assembly GCA_010203745.1). Lineage (NCBI taxonomy): Eukaryota > Fungi > Mucoromycota > Mucoromycetes > Mucorales > Mucoraceae > Mucor > Mucor lusitanicus. Next base: position 1,680,261 of record JAAECE010000005.1, on the reverse strand, counting down.
GCAGAAGATGATTTCGAAAAGCCGCAACAACAATCCAACGGCAAACCCATCAAGCGCACCAAATCAGCGGTGCGATTAATCAATCTTCTGGAAAGCATCACAAACACCTACAGCCTTGTTCCTAGCCTTGTCCAGAAATTCAGCTTTTTTGCCAACATACAGTTGGATCTGCTAGGGCAATATCAGAAACGCTTGTCTGCGGCTATTGATTCATTTGAAGCGCTTAGTTTGATTCGATCCGTCCCTGTGCCTGGAGCACTCCCAGAAGCAGTTACTGGTGTCATGACAGCCACTGAGACTGGAGGCACTGTGTCTGCATTGAATCGCTTGTACAGATGGTGGACCAGTGCTCAATCCATCAGCGATGTACTCAAAGATTGGACAGAAGAGGAGGTACGTTGCTTTGAGTGTAGTGTGTGATGGCAGCTGGTAATAGCCTTTGAAATAGCTGTTTCTTGACATGCAATTCGAGATCAATCAAGAGCCAGATGCCATCAAGGAGATTATACGTGAAAATGAAAAGAACAACTGCATGCTACAGCTATCCGATCAGCAGACCGAGGGGTTGTTCTCCAACGCCTTGATTGCGTATGAGCAGCTGAATAAGCGATCAGAGAAAATTATTGTCAAGATTGCCATCAAAGAGTGGACCACAGAGACAAGACAGTATGCCAAAAAGTAAGGAGACAGCTGCAATTTTAAGCGTCATTTTGATGATTAATATGAATCCTGTAGGGACGTTTGGTGGCAGACGTCTACCGAAACACCAAGCGAGATTTCAGATGAGCTGTACAGACCTCTTCAAGATCTACGGGTGACATTAAACTATCTATACAATACGCTTCCACAAGCAGATTTTTTGATTGTCTATCGCAAAACGCTGAAAGAGATTGAAAGCTGGTACTGGAAGAATATCATCACCCAGAGCCAATTTTCCACAACAGGCGCCTGTCAATTGGAGACTGATCTGAAGCAGGGATTATGGAAAATAGGGCAGAAATGGGTATCAAAGCCAGAGAACTTTATGAAGAGGTAACATCACTACGTTTTGGTTGCCATGGTGATGATTAATTTCTCATGTTGATAGATTGAAGGAGACGATTCAGCTGTTGACACTGCCATTTTCATCAGAGCAAGATGGTATCCCGGCCTGCGATGTCCTGATGAAAGCGCTCGCAGACACAAAGCAACTAGAACTTGTGCAAAGCACGCTTGCAAGGCTAGGAATCGAAGTATTAAGTAATGGCGAAATCCGTGATGTGCTTCGAAGACGAAATGACATGTTGTACAGCTGGAATTGATTTCTGAATAAAGAGGAGGACGAGCTTTGCTTTACATATAAATCTGTCCCTAGTTTTCTTTTTCTCTTTTTCCTTGTATCATACATTTATCATGTCCACAGACTTGACACCACACTATAGCGACGATTTCTTTGCCAATGCGCAATCAGCCATGGACGATTGGCACTACGAGATGAGAAGAGAGATCCAAGAGATTGTTGTAAGTTGTTGGATAGCCCGATACTTTCGCTCTAAACACACGCATTGACAACATGGATACTCTGCTATAGCCTGGCCTCTATCTGGGTCCTTTCTCAGCTTGTCGCCAGATTGAAGAGCTAAAGAGCAATGGCATCACACACATTGTCTGCTTTGTCGACGAGAATGAAGCAAGGCTGTTCCGAACAGACGCATTATCGCAGTATTTTGGATTGGAAAAGTTTATCGTGAGTGATTCCAATCTCCAAAACCTCATACAGTTCTTCCCAGACACGTCTCGCTATATCCACAATGTGATATCACAGCAAGGAAAGGTGGTAGTTTGCTGCAACGGTGGCATGTCTCGTAGTCCAACTTTTGCCATCGCGTACATTATGGAAAGATATAATATTGATGCTTCACAGGCCTATCATTTCGTGCAAGCAAAACGGCTATGCATCAACCCGAACGATGGTTTCAAAAGCCAACTCAAAGTGAGACATTGCTTTTACTAGAATAATGCATGGATTTATTGATGAAAATGTTTAACCAGGAATATGAGCCTATATACAGAGCACGTCAGACTCAAACTGTGAATGAGGAAGACGATGGGTTGAAGAGAAGACGGCGGCGATCGGGACCTGATGATGATGAAGGTGGCAATGCAAGCGGCGAACAGCAGAGTTATGGCGAATCCAAGCGATTTTACGGCGTAGAGGAGCAACAACAGAATGGTGTCAACGCTAATTTGAATGCAGGGTATTCATCGACTTTACTGTAAAAAAATGTATAATAATATATCAAATAAAGGGCAATGCGAGAATCTCAGTTATCAACGCTTTGCTTCTATTTTATCAGTACTTTGTTGGTATCCGCATCATCATCGTTCAATGAGCCTATCCAAAGTCTAATCAACCCAGTGCGTCATGCCATGCTGACGGCAGAGCACTTACCATTCGATTGCTCCTCGTCGTTGTACTCTGCTTGTGTCTCGTGTAATAGCGGTGCTATCATCTCCTGTTGGTCTGTGAAATCATTCGAGTTGGCTCTCTTTTGTAAGCCGTCTTTCTTTTGCATGTAGTAGACAGAGAGCATGCTACATATAAACAGGACAATGAGCAAGCTGGCTACCGTGAATCCCTTGTCTAGTTCATTCTGTGTTAATAGGGTATGTTGTTGCTGTTATTCATGTCAGTCCTACTTACGATAATAGGGTGCATCAGTCACTGGCCACAAGACCAAGGGTGACCAAGTGTACATCAAGGAGGAAGATGTATTCATTATGGCAATAGCCATTGCTCTCACTTCACTGTTTGTAGAAATAGTTTCGCTGGCCCACGTCATAATGGTCTATCAAATGGCATAAGTAATTGAGGCACACAACAGGCTCTTGCTTGTGGTATACCGAAGTGAGTGATCCTAGGCCTGCATGCATAACTAAAAAGGCTACGTATAAGATCCAGAATGGCTGCACAAAGGCTGCTAGCGAACTATGAAACATGTCATTGAGTTGAGAGATAAGCAGCGGCACACAGACAACAATCATTTGGATTGACGAATATCTCTGATTTAGCCGTAAACAAATACAAATAACCAGCTGATTGTGTGTGTCATCTTCTAGATAGAATCAACTTACCACATGCCAATCAATCCAAAAGTTGCTGGGATGACAATACACCTAGTAATATTTAGTCATTTGAGCCTTTTTTTTTTTTGTCGTTTCATGTCGAAATGTAATATATTTACCACACACGCGTGTTGTATCTATCGCTCATGAATCCATTCAGTAAACCAAAGATCATAGTGATGATAGTATCCGGCTGTCATTGCGAGTTAGTAGCGCATTACAGATGTCCAACAAGACTGCGCTTACCGTGGTTAACAAGTTTGCAGTAACCGCATCAAACCCAACCTTCTTTGCTACGATACCAAGGACATGGGCTGCTCCCAATGAGAGATGTATCGATGCCCAGCTGATGACAAATGGGTATAGATACTTGTTCTTGAGCAACGACCTGATCTTTTCAATTCGGTTGCTGGCAGTGACCCTCTTTCCTTCTGTTGTATTGTCGATGCCCATTCGATGAACGGCCAAATCACTCTCTGATTGATTCAGCCATGTTGTGTTTTGAGGGTAGTCGGGCAAATAGTGATATCCCAATGCAGCTAATAGCAATGTGACACTGGCATCAAACATAAACATCCACCGCCATCTAGATACGCTTGCTTGTAAGTTTCTGAAATCAAGACGCAATGCTTCTCTACATACCCACTAATGCCAAATGTTCCATCGAGCGTTTTCAACATGACGGCTTGTACAACGCCACTTAGACCACTCCCGAATGATCCGCATATGGTTACCAAAGCCAATCGTTTTCCCAATTCTCTCTTTGTGTACCATGTACCAATCAGAAATATAATCTAACACCAATTGAACAATAAGCCCTTTTTTTCCCTTGTTGAATGTCAAATATTAACTTACTCCAGGATAAAAGCCTGCTTCAGCTAAGCCCAGCAAAAATCGTATGAGATAGACGCCATGTACAGACTGAACGCAAGCCATGGCTATGGTCAGCAAACACCATACGATTTCTAACGCAGGCAGGTATCTCGATGGCCTCATATTTGATAATAAGATATTGGATGGTATTTGCATTCTAGATATATATCATTCAGGTGAGAATTGATGCATGATATGATGAATACTGTCAACTATACTTGCGATAAATAACCAATCATGAATAACACGCCCATCCAATTGTACTGTAATCCTGTTATGTTGAGTTCTTCTTCCATACCACTGATGAAGGCACTTCCTAAGATGATATATCGAAATTTAGTACACAACAGCTTAATTGATGTGTAGTTGACGCAATCTTTACCCAAGTTGGTGTTGTCCAGAGTCTTTACAAGGTTGCCAAACATTGCAAACAAGAGTAGTCGTTTATCTAACCGATGCACCAGCTCAATTTCATCTATACGATTAAACTGTTTAAGCTCTGTCTCAGTCTCTTCTTCTTCAAGATGGTCGTCTCCAAGTGGGCCAAGCTGAATAGATTGTTGATGCCATTCATGAGATCCTCTTCTCAATTCAATACATTCGTCGTCTTTCATCTCCAATGGTTAAAAAGTTGAAAAGCAACAACAAAAAAAGAAAAAAGGGGAATAATTAAAACATTAAAGGGGGGTAGCACCTACGGTTGTTTCTTTTCAGCACATATATTAAACCATTCGTGTTGGAGCGCATAGAGAAAATGCTCTGTGGGTGTTGAACCACGTTTCAATTAGGCAACTCCGAGATTCCCCAGTTTGGAATCCATGTACCACGGAAAACGTGCATTTGAAAAAACGTTGCTTTGATACCTCGTCTTATAGGGTGTTGGAAAAACGCTTTCATTTAAACAATTATTAAGCGTTTAACTTAAGTTGCAATAAATGATATTTGGTGAAGCACTTTTTTTTCTTATGTTTGTCAATCATTTGCAAGCAGTGCTTTTTTAATTATGCAAATGCAGCATAATTGTTTGTCAAACCAAAGACGAGAAAAAGAAAAACAAAGGTCTAGTAGTTGAACCTTGAATAGCATCTTTAACCTTCATCATATATATAAAAAAAGGGCTGCCTTAGTCGACAAATTAAAAATAATGTAGCATCCAGGAACAAATTCTTCATTTGATTTGACAGATGTTGTCATAGCAACCTATTTCTGCTGTGCTGCTAGAGCCTAATTTGAACACAGCAGATCCAGGAACCATCTGTAACTAGATCTTTAAGTTAGATGTTATTCCTTACTCCACATCAGCAAATGAAATGAGTCAGTACATCTATTTGTACTAGCACATCCAACTAAATATTTCTAAAATCCAATATAAACATATTGGATGCGAATTATGCTTTGTGTATTTCATGTAGTAAAAGGGTTCCGATAAAATTGAGTTCATCGTTTCATGCGAGTTTAGCGTTGCATGTCATTACGTAGGATATTCGTTTCCAAATGACATAGTGCACATTAACAAAACGTGTCATTATACTTTTCTCTTCTTTTTAATACACCATTGTGTCAAGTACTATATACATTCGGTTTCTTGGGGTTGGATGGCTGAAGGACAAACAACAACAACATCAAGTGTAAGAGATGTTTGACCACACTGTTAATGGAAATCCCGAGAGAAAGAAAAAAACCTGAAATGCACAATTTTCCTCAATCAAGTTTCACAAAAAAAGATTCAAGGTTTTTCCAGAGAGCTAAAAGAGAAAAAAAGAGATTATCAAGTTGTTTGTTGTCTTGTTTTAATCTTTCAAAAGTGACCCTCCCCCCGCATTTTTGACATACATGCTACATACAAACAAAAATTGAGTTTCGTATAGTAATGAATATAAAAACTCACACATCGATACTTGGTATGTTCCTTCTTTATTCTGAACTTTTGTTCTTTTATACTTGAATTCGATATGCCTAATCCTGTCAAGCCTGTCAACTTATCCGGAGGACAATGGTAAGAGAACTCAAATGACTCGTACGCTGCGGATGTGTGTACTCATTGCTTCAACTATACAAAAATCAGTGATCATTGCGGACAGGTACGGCTTAAGGCTGATCTGATGAGATCAAAGCTAACATATCGCATCATTTGTAGTACGGCCATGGTAGAAAGCAATGTAGTCTCTTGAGAAAGTAAGGTGCTCAAACTAGCATAACCTGCGAGAGAAAGAAAAATGTAACAGAGATTCCTTGCCACTTGCTCTGAATATACCCACAATCTCCTAATTCCAAACATGTATAAAATGACCGTAGTGCTTGCATATTCTACTTAAATAAAATGCTTAAAAAGTCTTTGCTTTCTTCTTTCTTATAATATATTGGACATGTATTTGTCTTTGCTGCTAATGCAGTGAATTTTACAGAGACATCCTCGAAACTCAATATCTACCTTTTCCTGGAGATAATTTCAGTGCTAGTCCCTATCGAAATAAGCGTTATTTCTGTAAAAACCTTGATTTTGCTTCGGACTGAAGCTTCTAATGCTCTCACATTATTAACGTAAAGTCCTTGAATGATGATAAACAGGTTTTGTTTGGTGTACACAAAGTTTCTTTAACAGCATTATAAACCTGAAAGGGTATAACTACTTGAACGATCGAAAATTACTTCCTAGACAGTTTGTTAATTTTTGTCATTTTGAAGTTATAGAACGGCTTGTAAGTTCATATAATACACATCATCCTTTGATTTCTGGATGTATAGACGACTTCAACATAATTTCACCATACAGAAAATGTAATTTACATACAAACATCGCATTTTATCATTTGACAGCAATGTGAATTTAAAAGCAATTTTGTTACAACTTTTGCTATTATAAATCTGTACAAACAATATGTAATTATATAGATATAGATACAATGCTTAATGTAAGTCTTCATTTTTATTATGATTCGAAACCACTTAAAGACGAAACCCAATATTTAAAATTGCTCAGGAAGTATAATTTTCGATTGTTCAAATAGTAATATCCATCCTAATATCATTTGGTGATGTCGAAAGCCTGGCGTAGTCAATGATGACAAGGCGGAAAGGCTTTTGGCTGAAATGGACACGTGCAGCCAGATCTACGTATAGTAAACGTTCAGCTATTATGTAACTATTATACTAAACCTTGATGTACCTGAGATATCGCCATAGGATCCTTTCAAATGCAGAAGTATATCATCCTGCTTTGGCGAGTCTCTTTCTAATATTGGTTGGTTTGCTTTGCAGGTTGGGCTCACGTATACTTCCTTGCACTTTCCGCGAAAATGTAGTTTGTTCACCATTAACTGTAATAAACGTATCCGTGATTCTCGTGTTTCGTCGGTTGGCGATTTACGTGCATATCCAATTGTTGTGTATTTTGTGTCATGCTGTAAATATCTCCAGTATGCCTTGATCGAGTCAGAAGTATCCGTTACAAAGGCTAGAGGATAGATTGTTAAAATATGGAAACCCAAGATTTAGTGAAATAATTTTACCCCTTAGCTGTTCATTAACTACCCACAAGGTTCGTCCATATTTTCGCTGATTTTTTCGTGAGCGTTCTGATTTTCCCCAGATTTCTGCTTGTCCAATCCAACACTGAAGTTGATTTGCGCTGCAATGATTTTTGAGTTGCGGAAATACACTGCACATTAGTTGATACTGATTTCCTGAAGTTAAGAATTGTTTGGAGTAGCAATTGTCGTTTAAGGGATCTTCATCTGTGGCGATTTCTTTCATAAGGTTTAATACGGGCCACCTAAATATTTCATTCAGGACCACCAAGTGCTGGGCAAAGCAATGAGCTATACCACCTTAAGGACCACCTAATGTGAGCTATCCAGATGTTAAGACCACTTGTCATATTCAATACTCGCAAAATCATTGAATTGAAACGTTATACTATACCTATTTTTGTTTATTTATTCAAGAAAGATAGAGAAAAAAAAGGCGTCTATAACATAAATCAGTGATTTCATCTGATAAATGGTGGTCTCTAAGCAGGTAGCTCATTCTTTAGGCGGTCCGCACTGGAAAATTTGCCTCAGACTTAGTGGTCCGTATTAAACCTAAAAGATTGTAGCTTTACCTTTTTCTTAATCGCTGTATCATTGGCTTTTAGTATGGTTGTCGATGCCATTACAGAGATTCCTTGTTTCGACATTCATCCCGGCATTTGCAAGAATGCGAAACAAAGCCTTTAAAGCGACTTTTCACTACACTAGAGGTAGATGCTAAGGCAAAACATCAGCCTGGACTGAGATTAAATTTCAAAGCTGCCTCTGACCCTCACCATCCTGAATTTGGACATCCAAGATCCTTTCTGGGACGATTACACAAGATGCTACTATGTCAACTACAGGTATTTCTTAAAACTTATACATGCAGAATTAAACGAGGAATCCGATCGTACTACTTTTGAAGGAATTCTTTTAGTTTGTATGGATTAATTTCCAAAAAACGTAAAACACGTTTTTCGGGGAAATGTTTACAAAACGCATAGTAAACTGACCAAAAGACAGTTTCACACAATGCTGTGCATTAATACGGTTGTTTTGAGCTTAGGAACACCATAGTAGAAAACCTCATTTTTGAGGTGAAAACGTCCATCTTTTGAAATCATCAAATTTTCCTGTACTAGTTTTTTTTTTTTTTTTTTTTTTTTTTTTTTTTTTTTTTTAAAGTTTTTATTGTTACTCCGTGTAAATAGGGCCCGAGGGCACTATCAAGAGGCGGGCGCAATTTAGTGTTGTTAAAATAGATGCTATTATAGAAGGCAGGAGGGACTCCTGTACTAGTACAAGGCCAAAATGCTCAAAAATCGATGATCAAATCATTCCCCAAGATATCGCTGAAAAGCAATCCATAGCCTAATGTCAGGTCGTAGAACACGATTGCAAGTGTTCCGAGGCCGAGATTATGCTTTTTTGGCAAGATACAAGCGATTTAAATTCGTATTTTTACAGTGGCAAATACATTTGAAGGCTGCTCACTCAATAATGCGCTTATTAATATCCAATTCAATGGTCTGTGATTGTTCATCTAGCAGGCCAGAGTAGTATCAAGTTCTCAATTCATCGAAAAAGGCAAGATTTTAAATGGAAACTGCTTTTGGGTGTCACATTAGGTGAGTTCTGAGGCTTTGGAATTAAGTATTACTTAAGACAATGGTACTGTTTAACGCTGCCAACTCCATGATATCCTCCAATATATAGACAGCTCATGCACCTCACTCTTCTTATCACCAACGGTGGGGGGGGGTTAGAATAAAAGCATTGTAGAAAAATAGATGCTTATGTGCAGGGCTGCATTTACCTGTGTACACATTCATGTCGTTGTGAATGAAGAATTATCAAGTTTATATGTTGAGAAATGGAAATAGTATTATATGATACAAATAAAATGCAATAATGAATGAGTTTGTTTTAGATTGTTCCAATAGATGAACGAGATGGTGGTGGCGCTTTGTTTTGTGCATAATCCATAGCAACCGCTAAGCCGGTCAGTATCTTTAAAGCCAAATCTAGCTCTAGATAGTTTGTGTCGAATGGATGCACATATTTTTGCAAATCTATAGTAAACTGCTCGTTGAATGGCTCATGCAAACACGTTCTCCTCCAACTGATCCCACTTACCCTTGATCATGAGACAGTATCTCGGTATCCTCTGGATGGGTGCAATAAAGTAGTCTGACATGCCTAATCGATTTGTGTCTCTTCGGGATAGATTTTCCTGCACAAATATAGACTTTTTTAGCATATATTTTCCATATTTCCACCCATCTCCTCACACAAACATGGTAATACCTGATCTATTTTGATGAAAAGCACATTACTACAGGCTCTCTTGATTGTTTTGATGTTTGTTCTATAATGCATGGCGTATTTCAAAAACACAACAAAGCTGGACTCAAAGGACCGAAACACTTGCCCCACATTGTTGGTGGACTGGAATGATTGCAGTAAATTGTCGGATAATTGCACGAGCTCGGGCAGATGATTGAACAGTATAGGGATGTCTGTTGATTTTACAAGTGGATCTTTAGCTTGAGACGCAGCCAGCATGGGCCGCATGTATCTCTATGGAAAAGCAAACATTTAGCCTTACTATGTACAAGCTGCCTGGCAATGCACATGCGTCTTACGTCCTGGATCAGCACCAGCAGCTGATTGTACGATTTCTCGGTTTCTATCAATTCGTTCAATATGAATCTCACCATGGCAAGATCCTTTGGTGATGATTGTCGTACAAATCTTTGTCTCTCTAGTGGATCTTCCGGCTTAGATTCAATAATGTATGTAATAAATGTTAGTGCTATTATAATAAAATTTGATGCAAATGAAATATATCAACTCACTGTCAATGCTGGGTGTGCCATGATCTTGTATAGCTCTCTTTTATCGTGATCTGCCACGCAATCTTGGTCAGGGTTTGCAGATAATAATTGTGTAATCGTATTTCTCCAGACATGAATCGCTCGGGTTTCTTTTGATTTTAGTGAATCTAATCCTAGTACAGTGCGAGCTCGTGCTACATTGACTACGCCTGACAGCCTCTTTTCTTTATTTTGAGATGTAGAACGAGAAATACAGTAATCTCTTTTAATAGATGTCGAAGATAACGCAATATCTGATTGAACTGTGTTGATGAGTTGCTCCTCCTCTTCCTCCCCGTCCTCTTCCTTGATGGTGAAATCGTCCAGCAGGCGAATGGTCTTTAGGGAAGATGACCTGGATGAGCTGCTGGACGAGTTGTTGCTGTCTTCAGTTTGTTGTTGTTGTTGTTGTCGATCAATAAAGTCTATGGCAATAGAGTGTCGGTTAAGCTGCCGATTTTTTGTTTGTTGTTGTTTTTGCTGTAATGATGATGGCGGTGAAAACGATATCTGTCGTGCTATAGTGGCTCTTGTGGTTTTGCTGTTGGGCTCTTCGTCTTCGTCTTCCTTTGCTGACGGGAAGAAAAACTGGGAGAAGGGCCTGGCCGACAGCGAGGGCTTCAATTTAAGATTTGGCGGCGGTACCTGAGGCATTGGCGTTGGCTGTGGTTGAGGCAAAGACACATTTGATTTGCACTCCAATGGTCCCTTCTGCTTTGTCCGTCTTCTTGAAACAGATGCAACGAGTGTCTGCAACTTGCTGAAGGAGGAAGATCTGTTCTTTTTGGTTTTTGTGTCATTAGTACTGTCATTTTTGTTTGCTGCTGCTGTTGCTTTTTTCAATAGAATAGAATTGTTGTTACAAACGTCAATGGACATGATGCTTGCAGTAGGAAATTTTGGCGAAAATTGATAAGAAAGAGAGAAGAGAAAGAGAGAGGAGAAAAGGGAAGCAGAGATGGCACAGTACATATAGCCCCTAAAAAAAAGAACATGTTTGCTGTTTGTCCAACATCAAACTCTTACTTGCTTGTCCATATTAATCAGGTACAGTGATTCTCCACTTCAATATGTTTTTCCAGTGTGCTTAAATAAGGAGGTGTTGGGGCAAGCACATTAATTTTTTTCAGTAGAGATTGGCCTATATGAAATGCAGAACAATGCCATCAAATGCATCTTACAAAATATGAAGCATGCTTGTACATTATGTCATTGCTATCAATCAAACGGTAGTGAGCTGCCATTGCAAGCCCACGCATCAAAGCCGAGAAATGTGGTTTAGCAAGTGATTCTGAGGGCTCATTCACAAGTTTACTTGGCGTCAAGATAAGCCGCGTCTATAACAAACTATACAGTGCCAAGCGTGCAAGTAGCTGTGTAGGTTGAGTCAAGGCTCTGATTGTACGTATATCGTGTACATCATAGCTACCTATTCCTATCCAAGCAATCATCATGATGCAAACCTCAGCTAATCTTGCATCCATTTTCACATGCCATCAATCTGACAGAAACCAAGTGTCGATGTGGGATATTCGATCCACTTATTCTACTCTGTTCCAACGTGGTGGTGCTTTACAAGCACGCTATCCACCAGATCATGAAAATCAAACCCTCTCATCTCTTGCTATTGAATAGGAGCTTGATCTCGATGGACAAGTTTAATTTGATTGTCAAACACACTCTCTCTCGCGTTTTCCACCTTTCTTTCACTACATATAAAACATGGCTCAACGCTGTACTGTTGCTTCTGCACCGGGAAAAGTGCTCTTAACCGGCGGCTATCTTGTACTTGAACAAGCCTACACTGGTTTAGTGATTGGCACATCCGCTCGATTTTATACAGTCATCAAACCAGAAAGTGCAGGTACTCCAGGTACCCTCACTGTACGCTCACCTCAATTTGATCAAGCAACCTGGCAATACAAGGCAGTTGCTGACGACGACAAGCTTGATTTCGCACCCATGTATGGCTGTCTTGTACATTGATTTGAAATAGGCACTGACATTTGGTATTTATAAAGCACTACAGAGAGCAGCAACAAATTCGTGGAAACATGCTTGAAATTCACATTGCAAATCATCCTCGAACGAACCGGAGCACAGCAAGTAAACCAGCTGTTGAGCAATGGCATTGAAGTTACTATTGTTGGCGACAACGACTTTTATTCACAACGTGCCCAGGTAATGTGGACGATACCAAAGAGTACCTTGGCTTGATCTAAATCCAAATGTAGCTTGAAGCAAAGCACCTTTCAAACAATGCAGCTGCATTAGCCTCACTCGACCCCTTTTGCAAAACACATGCTACATTGTCTACTGTGCACAAGACAGGCCTTGGAAGCTCAGCTGCACTCACTACATCTCTTGTCGCTGCATTATTGCTCTATTTCAAGGTGGTCAATGACTCGCTGGATAAAGAGGAAAAGGTGCTTATTCACAATGTGGCTCAGTTCGTGCACTGCTTTGCTCAAGGCAAAGTTGGCAGTGGATTTGATGTGTCATCTGCTGTCTGGGGAAGCCATCGTTACAAGAGATTCAACCCAGCTATCTTGACTCCAATTATGGTAAATAGCGCTTATTGTCCCAAGGAGACGATGTATAACCTCCTTTTTTCTTGCTCGCTAGGATGAACATGTAGACTCCAAAGTGTTATCAAAGGCACTTGACGCTGATAATCAAAGGTACGTAGCAGAGGCAATTGGGGTGAATGTGATTGATTAATGCGCATGCTACCTAGCTGGGACAATGATGTAACTCCCTTTAAGCTACCTCCAGGTTTTGACCTGATGTTGGCAGACATTGATGCCGGTAGCCATACACCTACTTTGGTTGGAAAAGTATTGGCTTGGAAGAAATCAAAGCCTGAAGAAGGTAACCACACACACATGTATATATAAATCGCATGCCACGCTGAATACTGACAGATTTTCTCTCTCGGTAATACAGCTGATGCTCTTTGGGATGAACTAGGCACATACAACTCTCAAGTGGAACAGCATTTCCGTCAATTATCCACCTACCACGACCAAGATACCAAGCTATACAACGAGACACTTACTGCTTGCTCTCAATTAAAGTCCAGTGAATGGCATACTGTGCCTGGATTCATTGCCGAGGAGTTTGTTGCACTAGTAAAGGACGCTCAGCATGTTCGATCTCTGTTGCAAATGATGAGCGACCTGTCCGATGTTCCAATTGAACCCAAGGAACAGACCCGGCTGTTGGATGAATGCGCCAATGTTCCTGGTGTTGCCATGGCAGTCGTTCCAGGAGGTAAGCATTTGACATTGACTCCAAGCGCGGACATGATGACTCAATTGTTTGTATAGCTGGCGGCTATGATGCCATTGTTTGTATTGTCTTGTCTGACAAAGCAAAGCAAGACGTCCGTCATGTTTGGGAGCATTGGAAGGAGCTCAGTGTCGGTCCTCTTCTTTCTCAAGCAGACTCTCATGGTGTCACTTCTGTGCAAATGGAAGCTGTGCCTGGTTTATCCGCTGTTCTCACTGAATAATTCAACTAATCCATTTCTCTACACATACATTGCCAGAAAACATCATATACATAAAAGCCGCCTTAATACACTCAACACTTTCTAGTTGCCATGGCAATGCATTTGGCGCTATTCCTTGGATATCGTCCCAGCACAGTGCTTGTGAATGTGATGAACAGTAGTGACCAGCGAACCGATTTCAGAGACATCTGATGGCCAATGCTAAGGATGAAATGTGACAGATCAACTTGGATAACCCAACTTTGACTGGACGTACGCCTCTCTGTCTCTCTCTTTATCATGTGCGTTTCTCTGCTCGTATCTATGGTGCTCTGATAGCAACATCTCTTATACTCGATAGAAAGAGCATGATTATGATAAATCCGAGCACCTGTATAGAGAGGTGGAGAGAAACAGTCAAACCTGCAACATTCTAAACAATTTTTTTTCTGGTATTTTTCCTAAACCTTTCTTTCTTTCTTTCTCTCTCTCCATCCAACAACAATAGCAGTTCTTGCAACGTCTTGATTCTCTGTAATCAACCTCAATCTAAACTAGCAAAAATTATCACCAAGAAGAAAGCAAAAATAATACTACATCAGCGTATCGATGGGTAACGACAAGGATGGATCATTCTCCATTGCATTGCATTAACGCTCTTACAGTCGTGCATAGAAGAGGCGGTAGACCTAGTGGAGGAGGCAGAAGAAAGCAAAGAGCGCCGGCAAGAAGGAGATCCCAATCCACCTCTGATGAGAATAGCTCGGATGGCGGTTCCATCACTCGCTGTGTCTGTGGTGAGACTCGTAAGTTTTTCTTTGAATGCGACAGATAAAGCGAGATACTAATACTGTGTAAAGATAGCGTCGGTCTGATGGTTCAATGCGACAAGTGCGAGGTGTGGCAGCACTGTGAGTGTATGGGGCTCGAGCAGCCAGACATACCTGACCATTATTACTGCGAGCAATGCAAGCCAGAGAACCACAAGAGCCTTCGCCAGCACAATGGAAGGTAACAAGAAAGAAATCTCCTCTTTGCCTTCTTTTTACTTACCTCTTGCTCTCTCCTCCCCCTTTAATATATTATTAGAACAAAACGCCAATATGTTTCGACTGAACGTGCAGCAGCCGTCGTGAAAGCACCCAAGAAGAGGATGACGCTCAACAGCCGAGAAGCAAGCATGTCGCTCGAAGATGTGCTGGCGGCCAGAAGCGCATTGGAGATGTATGAGTCACATAAGGATGGCGATTCTCCTCAGGCAAGCTCGCCTCCGCCTATTCACACAAACGCATCAGACGACTCGCCTCCAACGCATCACAGCGCAGACGTGGAGGCTGCGACCACAGCAGCAGCAGCAGCATCACCCGAAAACGAGAACAGCATGAATGGAGACACTGCAGCACTAGTCAAACCAACAAAGCGAAAACGGGATTTAGGGATCAAGCTACCTGATACCATTGAAGAGAAATCCGAGCCACCGTCATCAACTGTTTCATCTGTGGGTCATGATGAACTGCCTATCCTGAAAGAGCAAGGTAAGAAGAAGAAGATAGATTGGCATCGATATTAAACTGGCTTTTTCTGTAGACGAGTTTTCAGAACCTGATCGCATCACGCCAAAGCCATCCACCCTAGCAACGGTGAAGCCCAAACGAAAGCAAGCGAAGCCATCAGAAAAAAAGGTGAATGGTCGAGTCAATGGCAAACCAGCCGCCAGCAAACGAGGCAAGCCACGATCCCGCACATCAACACCCATTCGAGAATCATCGCCCATTGCATGCAGTGAACTAGACGACGACACTGGAAAGGAGTCGCCAGAAGACGGCATCTCTTCTGTCTTGTTTGACCATTTCTCACCCGCAGCACGTGCTTCATCGCCTCCAGCAAGGACTCGCCAGCCTCACGCTCGCATGAGTATATCAGAAATGAACAGAAGAGCAAATCAGATATTAGAGTACATTAGCTCTGTCCAAGTGGAGATGGCAAGCAAAGAAACCGATAACCGTGCTGGACATGACAACACTATGAAGTCGACTGAATTGAGCGTAGCAGTGGCAATGCAGCAGCAGCAACAACAACAACACCATTACGACGAGCCCATGCGAGACGACGATGACAACGATTCATTGAGCAGTGCAAGCACAATTCCACTGAACCGAGACGCAGAAGATGACGACGATCTACTGGAACCGCTGGATAAAGACAAGCAGAGCTCAATGGAGATCATGGACATGCTCACACGGAAGCTGATTAAGTTTCAACGACGATTTGGATCGAGAAACCGTACAATATACGAAGAGGCTCTGATGGAAAGTGAGGGCCGCATTACTCGAAGTCGTGAGGCCAGCAGCAATGTGAATACTACCTATCGAAACATGATGGCTCATTAGCAACACATCTAACCCTGTTATTTCTATTTATTAACCTCATTCACTGTGTATATTCTTTCTTTTCATTTAACCACCACCCTCCTCCTCCCCCTTTTTTTTTAATGCTAAAATTACCATTCTCATCATACGCCTCTGTACATAGTATATATATCTTAATGTCATTTAATCCGCTTTATTAGTACAATCAATAAACATATTGACTACATTTTTCTAATGATCTATCTCAAAGGACTGTAATCTAATGGCTTTAAAATGAACGAATGCATGCTATCCACCAGGCGCACTAAGAAAAAATGATGTCAGTGGTGGGATCTTTTTTCATCTGGCATCTCGTGAATCAATTACCTGTTTTATACACTGTGTCTGACCATCCTTCAACCTTCCAAGCCTCTTCTCTGGTGGTCTTTCTGGTTTGCAAATCACTAACATGCCAGTCGATATGAGCATCCATCCACCCTGTCTGATATGAGGAGTGTACAACTTACGGGTAGGTCCACATGTGTTGAACTGTATGCAAGTTGCCCAATTGACTGAACCAGGCTCCGACAGGCTCACAGAATTGGCTTCTGCACTCAAGGCCCTTGCGCCTAAACGTTTACTAGATGTTAGTATCACAAGCACTTTATGCTTTTCCCACCCCAAGGCAGTGAAAAAGCGAGAGATTGTAGTTTACCAATAATATTCCCATTCGAGCAAATTTCCAGGCTGATAGATAAGCCAAGGTTTAGATAAGATGTTGATCAAAGATGGAAAATTCACACTAACCTTTAAATTGTATTTACGCAGCTCGTAGATGCCATTTGTCGTTTGAGGTGGAGAAGTCTTCCAAAAAGAAAACTCGAGCATCATATTGTTCTCACGAGAGATTAACAGAGGTCGGAGATCCTTGACGAACTGTGCATAAACCTTTCAAAATGTGTATTGATCAGATGCCGTGCTTTTTGCCCTCCCTTCAAGCAAACTTACTGGGTCCTTGGCTAATCGCTCCATGGTTTGTTTGTGGCCAGGATAGCCTTTGTATTCCCAAATATGAACTGTGGACGAGCATCGGTTAGTGCAAGCAACGCAAACCATCTCGCAATGACTGTACCAAATGTATCGAGATCACCGACAATCATCTCCCAGCTGCCACATAAATGGACTTCGTTTTGAGGATCGTTGGCGATGCGAGGATAGTGCGTGGACATGAGCTGAATATACTCTTCAACCTTGTCTGGCTTGACGCGGTGGGCTACGTCCAACGTGTTGGTCAATTGCGCTTCATTGCCTTGCGCCCCCGCCCCTCATCCCCTGGATGTTTCGCGATGGATATATACTTACTTTGCATCTCGTGAACGTATTTGCCTCTTGCCAGCTTCTTGGAGTGGGTGGTGGTCAGCTCAGGGGCAAGCACATTACCAGCACCGCTCAATTCTTTGCCGTAGAGCACAGACTTGATGAAGCCAGCGCTCTGCTTGTTAGTGGGATCCACAGGCTCACCAGCGTCTTCGTTCTTTGGAAACAGGCTGCTTCTGGAGGTTGACAAGGCACGAACGCCGATTGATCTGGTACCAATGGCCTTGATTGCGTTGGAGCGCAGGAATCTTTGACTGATGTTCAACATGTTGATATAAAAAATGAGAAATTAACGAAAGAAAGAAAGAGAAAAAAGACTATGCGGAAAAAAAGGGAGCCTTTATATAAGCAAACGGCAATAGCAATAAAAAAAGAGGGCATGATTTTATTTTAAACAGGATTGTCGCACAAAACCAAAGCATTAATTCCCCCCACACACCAATGGGCCCCACATGACGTAAAGAAGTAGAGGAAGGCGGTTGCTCTATTCTTGTTTTGGATCCTCTTCCATCATTGTATCATCCTGATCGACTGCTGTCACTGACTCTAATTTTGCGTCTGACTGGATCTCGGTGTCGGTGGTAGGCTGCTCTGCTTCAGGCACCTGTACATCCTGCTCCTCCTCTTCATCATCCTCATCCTCTTCATCACTCAAGACAGTTACGTTTTCAGCTGTACTAGACCCGGCATCTTTCGCTGTAGTCGTGGTAGCAGTGCTGCCTGTAGCATCTGGTTTTGTGGTTGTTGTTTTAGCAGTGGTCTTTTGCTTCTTTGCTGGAGGCGTGGATGGTGTCGTCGTGTCATCCGCCACATTCTCTTTGCGCTTGGCCATTGCGTCCTTCAATGTCATGGTGGGAGGAATCACATCTTCCAAGAACTCGAGCTGATCAGATTCCTTTACTGTGCTGGCTGTACATGTCAACAGAATAGGCATTAGCCATCCACACCTGTACACACACACACATTGCCGTACCCAAATCCTTGTAATAAACAGTTTTTCTCTTTTCCTTCTTAGCCTTTGAAAATGCTTCCGTGACAAGATACTCCATAAACAGCTCCTACAAGACACGTCATGAGCCATCCATCGCGGCATACAGTACCTGCCTCAGATCACAGACTTACAGTGGCATAGGCTATACAGAACGTGGCCTCCGCGTTGATGAGCGAAACGTCTTTATCCTCTTTAATGACGCGCTTGATTCTAGCTAAAGGCAGCATGGTAGTGCCTGGTGTTCTCTCGGGAGCATGCTTGCTGCTGGATTTGGGGGTTTCCTGACTGAGGTCAATTGGTGTGTTGCTGCTGGACATGTGGATTGAAAGCAAAAAAAAGAAAGGGATGAAAAATGTTTTCTTGTATGAGATCAAAGAGGAGTATAGTAGTAGCACGGTGACTTGTGTCGCAATGACATGTATTATGGTTGTCTTTGGGACATGACCACCTCTTTGAGGCATGGCTCTCGCTTTCCCAGGCGCAAAACAGCAGTGATTCAGTGTCAAAGAGGACCATCCTACCCTTGGGCTTCTACTGCGGCATGTCGCCTGTCGCACGGAAACTGCGGTGAAAGGCAAGACGGATGTGATGAGCATAAAGTGACTCTGCATTTCTAAACAAGCATAAAAGGCTGCTGGATCGACGCAAGCAAAAAAGGCTGGTATCCAGTTTTTGTACTCGTTTTAGTTCAGAAACACTTTATAAGCGAAAAAAATGGCTTCTTCCACAAACGAGATGAATCAGTTTGCATCTGACTTTCCTACTGGCAATTTTGTCGAGGCAGTGCGCACTTCATGCCGTTCATTTGTTGAATCGAGTCCTGTCAAGATTTCTCAGCAAGGCATTGACAAGTTTCTCAACGCATTGGACAAGCTGCAGTATGAGGAGCTCTCGGACGATGTTACCATCAAGATGCCCCTCAAGTTTGAGACGGTCAACGACGAGCTAAACTTCATCACTGTGATTGATTTGTTGAATTTTGGAAGCGGATACCGTGTGCCTCTTCACGAGCTCGCTGGCAGAGGGTAAGTGTGTCATGTTTTATCAGGCAAGAGCCGTGATGTGCTAACACGCGTGTATTATCTACAGTGCCTTTGATACCATTCGATTTGGTGCCATGTCCTTCCATATTGGCGGCAAGCCCATGGATGCCGAGACGTTCAAGAATTCCACCATCTTTGAGGTCGCAGAGATCTTTCAAATCCCCATTGACCGCGAAGTCAAGCATGACAAGCTGGACTTTGTCACCATCACCGAACCTACAGCGCTCAAGCCATTCGCTGCTGGTCTAACCGCCGTGCTCAACACTACAGGCGAGTATCTGCAAGCCCACAACTACAAGGACCTCGCCCAATTCATCATGGAGCACGTCAAGGCCAACCCTCAGAATGCAGCCAGTCTCACTGAACATTTGATCAAGGCGTTTCCCGGTCTGCACGACAGCTACAAGTTCCCTGACCAACCCCAGCCCGTCTATCTGTACAAGAAGGCCCAAATCATTGTCTATCATCTCTGGTACACATTCAAGGAGCAGCTGCCCGAGTTGTTTGACTTTAAGGACATTGATACACTGACCGTCTTTTCCGATAACGTGATTCCTACCATGCTGGCTCATCTCGGCGTCATTCAAGTTCCTGAGGAATGGCAGCAAGACATCAACAACAATATCGATTTAAGCGTCCAGCAGGCCACCACGTTGAGAGCTGCGGGTGTCGTTGCTTGTGATGATATCGTCAAGGCTGCTCAATCCGGCACTGGGCCTATCCCTCGCATGACAACCGGCGGTTTGGATGTCTATCTCTGGAGACTCGGCAAAGTAGGAGACTACCGAAAGGTGCCTCGATTCCAATTGAGAGATACCGTCATGTTCTAGCTACTATCGTTGTTTACTCGAATAAATAAATATATATATACACGTTTTATTGCTTCAATTCCCATTCTGCTTGCTTTGCGGCTGCATTCATCCTCTCCATAAATTCAGATTTGACGCAGCTTTCAGAGTTGATGCGAGAAAGAAGCTGGTTTTCGTGCTCTGTAATGACTTTTGTCTTTGATCTATCTGTGTATGCTGTGATTTTGATGTTGTATAGCTTGCAATCCAAGGCGCCTAGTGCTGGCGACAGGAAATAGTAGCGAGGGTGTTCAAAATCCTGTTGATCCCCCTTGAGTTGCACGGCAGGCACATGAATAGGGTCGCTTGGATCGACGGGGTTCTCGAATGTAGCCTCAATGTAGGGCTGCTTTTCCTTGATGGGTTTGTACATTTGCACTAGCCAAGAGTAGCTTGCTCCATCTGTCAGTACATTTTTTTCCCGTCATTCAGACCCTCCCAATATCGACTTACTGCGCTCCCAGCTGCTCATTTTTGGCATTGATTGCAAAACTAGCACTCAAATCCTCAAAGTATTTGGACTTTTTGAAGCGAGGCTCCTTGACGTTTTTATCAAACAGACAACCACACGAGAAATTCATTATTTAGTGAAAGAAAGAGCGAAAGAGAGCAGGTTTGAATCAACGTCAGTTTCAAGCAGAGAGCGAAACCACGGCTGAGCCAATAGCTCCACATGGCCTTTGCTGTAATCTCCCGAGAAACCTATAGGTTTTTTTTTCTCGTGAAATAATACTTTTGCTCTCCTTTTGTTGGGTGTGTAAAAAGAAGCTATTTTGCGTTCCATGAGCTACTACTCTTCATCATCGAACAAGAGCCTTCAATTCAATGACTATCGATTTGGCGAGCAGGCTGACATGGCAACAAGCACCAGCAGCCCACAATCTGTGTCACCACAACACAGCATGTACTACAACAGAGGCCGCCCACTGTCTCCACTGCAACAAGACATCATTTCACAGCAGCAACTAGAGCAGCATGTGCAGCCATTGACCAAAGACATGCTGGAGAAGAAGGACAGATTGGACGTGCTGCTTCAGAATAGGCCCACGCCAGGAGTCAGAATGATCCAGAGACGTCGGAGCATATGCAATGGCAACATCTATCGTCGACTGTACAATGAAGACAACTCGCCCATGACACTGGCGACGCCATTCACCAAGATGGACTCGGGAGACTCGGACGCCTCTGTCAATTCGCCCAATTCGCACTACGATGCCAGCTTCAAGCGTCCCAATTCAGGTCGACATGCCAGGCACCACCACCATAAACAACCTGCCTCCTCCTCCATCAACAAAGCAAGCAGAAACGATAGCAACCGAAACCGCTCCTATGGCTCCATCACCAACAAGAAACAGTCTACCAACAGCCGATCTGTCAATACAAGCCATGCTTCCCGCAACAGCAGCCATCCCTTCAGCTACCTCCAGCACGATGTCTCGGGTCCACCGCGACGTTTCTCGGGCCTGGTTCGACTGTCTGCTGCTCACATTGCTCTCAAAAGAACCCAGAAAAACAACAAGAGACGACGCTATCAATCAACCATGTCTGTCA
Organism: Mucor lusitanicus; assembly: GCA_010203745.1. Taxonomy (NCBI): domain Eukaryota; kingdom Fungi; phylum Mucoromycota; class Mucoromycetes; order Mucorales; family Mucoraceae; genus Mucor; species Mucor lusitanicus. The sequence continues at coordinate 1,658,244 of JAAECE010000005.1, read as the reverse complement.
TTGTTCACAGGCTAAAGGTCATGGCATCTCGCGTTGTCAATAGCCGCATAGCAGAGCCAGCAGATACCAAAATGTCCATCGAGGAGCTGACCTCACTATCAAGGTATCTCCATGTGCTGCGGCATGGATACAGCAAGGACAGCAAGAGCGACAGTGACAACGACGAGGACGATGACGAAGATGTCCATACGTCAACAGGTGGTGGTGGTGCTACGCCAAAACAGCCTCCCATCATTGGCTTGTTTGTGCAAGACGACGCAAACAGCAACAGCAGCAACACAGTACCCAATGAGCATGACCAAGAGACAGCGCCTCTCCTGCTACCCAAAGATAACAAGAAGAAGCGTAACCTGAGCAGTCTGGGCAACATATTTCCATTTGCACCACTCGACCGTATACCCAGCATATCCAGGTCTGGATCAGAGAGCAGCCAAATCAATGCAGAATCAGATCGCCTATTGCCGCCACAGCAAATTGGAACATCGCCATTACATGATCGATCTCAGAAAAGGAGAAAGAGATACCATCTTGATAAGGTGGCTAAATGGATACAGCGCCTGTGTCAGTTCCAGCAGCACCAGCACGAACACAATACCCAGATTAGATTTGAAGGATGGTCCCTATTCTTGTTTTCGCCTACGAGTTTGACTCGACTGTACCTGTGGAAGATTGTGGGCGCAAGGCAAGTACATACACACACACACACTAAACATCCAGTGGTAGTATTCTATGCATTATTGCTGACGTGTGCTGATCATTATAGATGGTTTGAAGTGCTCATATTACTGCTCCTGTTGACACAGTGGATACTCATGTCCTTTGTGCCTGTGCTGTTCAACAAAGATCCAGCTTTGTTTACAAGGATGGGCGATTTCCTGTTGCTGTTCATCTACATTATCTATACGTATGTACGCGGTCAATAACCTGCTGCTTTGTACGCTGACATACCTGTTTTTATTGCAATAATAGCTTTGAGCTCGTCTCCAAAATCATAGTGTACGGACTGATCCTCAGCACGCATTCCACTACAAAACCTAGCATACTCTCGTGGTTCCATCGCATTCGCCACCATCTGCATCGACGACCCAGCTTTCGTTCTGCAGTCTATACCAGTGACATTGAATCCGTTCTGTCGCAACACTCGGACGAAGCTCAGGAGGATATCGCCTCTCATTATACCCGCAGCCATCATCGCCGCAAGCTACTACCATCATTTGCCCATACACCTCAATCCAACACATCTGCAGCAGCATCTATCCTCTCAGGCACAGGATCAGAGAGAATGTACCCCAACCACCACCACTCGTCACGTAGCATCAGTGGATCAGAGCCGCCTTCGCCGAGCTCAGTATCACCCGCAGCTACCAACACCTCTGTTATAGATGATCTAGAGTTCATCTATAACGGCCCGGAGCCTCATCTGCCTCTCCCCAACAAGCAGCAGCACCGCACTCGCATGGAAGAAGCCGACAGCGAGGATGCCAAATCCATTTTGTCTGCTGCAGAACAGCAGGTGCTCGCTAGTTTGAACCCATACCCTAGTCAAGACGCTCCTTCCACCTCAGCATTCGTGGACGACATTGATTTCCTCAAGGTGACGCACAGGAGCTTCCTGTCCAATCTGCCAAACATCATTGATTTGATATCAGTGACATCCTATTGGATTGATCTAGCCACTGTGATCTGTCTCGGCAGACGTCCGTACCCCATCTTTCAGGCGTTTGCTGCCACTCGACTGCTTCGATTGCTGGTCATCACTGAAGGCACCACAGTCATTATGAAGTCGCTGAGCAGCAGTTACGATATGCTAAAAAACGTCATGGGGTTCTTTGTCTTCTTTTGGCTGCTGTTTTCTCTGGCGGCGCTGTTTATCTTTATGAATGCCTTTAGCAGGCGTTGTGCTGTTTGGCCTGAAGACGGGCTCCACAAGCACGTAACCAACCTACAGTATGTAGAGCCTCGCATCTCCTGTAGCGGCTACATGCTCAGTGTCACTGAGCGCACAGGACCTTACGATATCAACACGGGCACGCAGAATACGCATCCCGGAGGCGATGGACTCTTTTGCAAAGTGGGGCAAGTCTGTATCCAAGACGTTGCAAATCAGCCCGAGTACGGCTACATGAGCTACGAGAACATTCTGTACACCATGCTCAACATACTGACTGTGATCTCTACCGAGAACTGGACGGATCTGCTGTACATTACGCAAGACAGTGTCTCTGAGCTGGGTGCTGCCATCTTTTACTCGTTTTGCATCTATCTGATGACATTTATCATGGTGCCCATGTTCATTGCGGTGATAACGACATCCTTTTCCCATGTGCGAGGTGACATGCGCGAGAGTGCCTTTTCTTCCAAGCGAAAGGCGCGTTTGCTGCTGGCATCTGGAAAGCGACATCATGAACATCAACAACAGCAAGACGAAGATCACGAAGAATGGATCTACGAGGGAACTGGGTTAGGAGGTCATCGTCAGACCAGATCATTGGTACAGGGATGGGCTCATTTCATCACGCACCATGCTTATTTCCCGTATGTTGGTAGTGTGCTGGTCGTGTTGAACGTGTTTTCCATGATGTTTTACAATGCAAACATGCCTGCAGAGGATCAAATATACTATGGTAAGCAGCATTTCAAGTGTATCAATCAATCATCATGCGTGCTCACTGTATATATACATACAGATCTCGTGAATAGGGCCTATACTTGCATATTTGCTCTTGAGATTGCCCTTCGAATCTATGGGTGTCTTCATTGGAGACAGTTTTGGAGGCGAATCAGGAACCGAGTGGATATGATCATTGCCATTGCCACCGTTATTGACGAGTTTCCCTTTGTGCGCGAGAGCAGATATCATCTCTTCTTGCTTGTGTTTAGCGTGTGCAGGTCGTATCGCATCGCGTATCTGTTTCCAGGCGTACTGAGGTTGCTGGTAGGTGTTTTTTGGCAGTATATTGGATGTGTTACTGACCTATATCTGGCCGTATACAGTCAGACGTCATTGGTGATGGTCAGGGTATCATGAACCTGACCTTCTTTACATTCTTGGTGCTACTGCTGCTGTCTCCTATGTCCGTGCAGTTGTTTGGAGGCGACTTTAAGTTTGTACCTGAAGACGAACCATCCATGCGCTTTGACAACTCGTATCAGGCGTTTTTGGCCCTCTTCCAAATAATGACGGGCGAGAATTGGACGGATATTCTGTATGATGCCATGCATAGCCAAGAAGATGCATCCGTATCATATGCTGCCATTTACATGATATTTCTGTATTTTTCGGTGCACTGTAAGTTGTATCTGTCACGAGAAAACGGCTACTGACTCATCCAGCGTTATAGATATGGTTCTCAACCTGTTTATTGCTGTGATCATGGAAAACTTTGATTTAGACGAGGAAGAGATCAAGCAGATTCAAATCAAAAAGTACATTCGAGAGCATCGCTGGAAACCCGAGTATTTCAAGATGGATACCATCAGCAGGTATATATGCCACAGGTGATATCAGTACAGCAGTGCACTGCAATCTAACCCGTATTTATTAGACTCTTATTGCCTCTGTTTATCATTCAAGACGAAAAGAAGCTAGATTTCAAGAGCATTCCGCAAAACCTGGTAGCTCAAGTCACCAGTAGCAGGTTCAAGGACTTTCTGGGAGAAGACGCGAGCAGCAGTAGCGAGCCACCTCATCTCCAATCGCCAGGAAATCTATCCCATTTCTCACTCTCCGAGCAAGATCATCATCCATCTCGATTCTTTGGTAAAAGGCCTTCTTCCCTCTTATCTCACAAGAGCGGCATCAGTACAAGACGGCCGTCTGTTGCCTCGCAATACAGTAACCGTAGCCTCCGCTTGGAGACGGCATCCGTATCGTACCTGGACCAACAAGACGAGCCTCTAGTCAAATATGGCGATGAATATGAACTTAACGTGGCCCGAGAGAACAAGGCAGTAATTGTCGAGAATTTAAACGTCTTTCGCTCCATAATCATCTTGAAAAAGGACAACCTGATACGTAAGGTTTGCACACATCTTGCTGCCAAGGAGAGCTACAACTGGTTTATTGTGGGCTTGATTTGTATCAGCACGCTTCTTGCATTGTGGGCAGATGAGTCGAATCGAGAGCAACATCCTGTATTGATCCGTACAGTGATAGGGCCCTTGCACGCACTGCTGTTGCTGATCTATTGGATTGACATCTTTATACACATGGTGGCTGATGGCGTGTTTATGCTTCCCAAGTCGTACATGAGAAATGCGTGGAACTTGCTTGACATGATGAACTTGACAGGCCAGTTGATCCTGACCATTCTGACGGCGACAAATGCGTACTCGTCCGAGAAAGTGGCGCTGTATGGAAGTTACCTGCGTGTACTGAGAACCTTACGTTCTATGCGCATCGTGTATTATGTGCAAGGCATGCGTGTCATCTTTCTAGACTTGGTGTATGGTCTACCAAAAATGATTGATGCTGTGGCTCTCAACTTTTTGGTGTTTGTGCCCTTTGCCATCTATGGCTGCTTCCTGTTCAGCGGTCGATTCTTTATCTGCAATGACGATGATATTGGCTCAAAGCAGAGCTGTTTGGGCGAGTTTCCAGCCACAGATGATGACAATTACGGCATTCTCGTCCCAAGAACATGGAAAAATCCCTATGATTATTCTTTTGATACCTTTGGAAAGTCTCTTTTGCATCTGTTTGAATGCGCCTCGGGTGAAGGATGGGTAAGAGTAGGGAAATCAGTATAGTACAAAAGTATTGACACCATTGCCGCCGGTAGATATTGTCATTGTTTTCTGCAATGAGTGTGGTTCCAGAAGACAGAGACGTACAGCCTCAATTCAGCTGGTCAACATCCTCCGTCTTCTACTCTCTTTACTATGTAGTGTTCATGTTTGTCGCTTCTCTGTGTTCTATTCAGCTGTTTATTGGCGTAAGATGTACTGCATGTCTTGCACCCGAAAACGCGCTACTAAATGTCTTTACACCCCACTGTAGGTCTTTTTAGAGATCTTTAAGCAAAGAAGTGGTATTTCTTCATTGACGAATACGCAGCGCCAGTTTCAAGATTTGCAGAGACAATTGGCATTGATAAAGCCATCTAGAAAGGCAGAAAGACCTCCTGATGGATCTATGAGGGCTATGTGCTATGATTTGGTCATTGACAAGCGAGGCAAGTTTGCTCAGTTTATGGCTGCCGTTCTCACTGCAAACATTATCGTGTTTGCCACCGAGCATTTGCATCAGCCTGTCTGGTTGGGACATTTACAAGGTAGCAATGTGCGTTTGTTTGTTTTCTAATGTTGGTTCTAAGCTCTTTTTGTGATAGATGCATTGAATGCTATCTGTTTGTCATTGTATGTATTCGAGATGGGAGCAAAGATTGCCGGATTAGGCCTTTACAAGTGGGCTTCTGCAAGATGGAATATTTACGATATGGTGCTGGTATGGCTTGCTATACTGACATCGATTCCCAAGTACTATGGTGATTTACCGGTGAGTTTTTACGCTGCCTGTAATCAGAATCTGCTCTGACACGATTTGTATAGTTTGGATGGGATGTATCTAGAAAACTGTGCTTGGTTGGTATAGCATTTCGACTAGCCCAACGTAACGAATCACTGGACACACTGTTCAGATCTGTCAAGTGAGTACCTGGTTGCTATGCTTTGAAAAAAAAAAATAAGGTGTACTCATATCAAGCTTAGACGCGCATTACCGTCCATCTTCTTTGTGTCGTCTGTCTTTTTTATTGTCATTGTCTGCTTTGGCGTTGCGTTTCAAGAGCAGTTCTCTTCCACTCGCTTTGGGCCTTATGGAAATGAGCACGCAAACTTTAGGTCCTTGTTTAATACCATTTTGGCCTTGTTTCGCATTACTACGGGTGAAAATTGGGTATGTCATCAAGTAACCTCTGTCTCTTATATCATAGCTGACCACACAATACTACTTGTGCTCTGCATAGGACTTTTTGATGCATGATTTCACCGTTTTGCCGCCTGGTTGTGTAGGCAAAGACGATTGTGGATTTCCAAACTATGCCATTGTCCTATTTGTCAGCTTCTACGTGGTTTGCACCTACATCTTTGTCAATCTTTTCACTGTGGTAAGCCTACATGGTATTATTTGAGCAGCATTCATTGCTAACACAGGTTGAATAGATTGTCATTGACAACTTTTCGTTTACATTTGATAAGCGAAATCAATTTACACTGATTACAAGAACTGATCTTCGACAGTAAGTCATAACGAGACGCCATCTAGTGGGTAACTGACACTGTGTATAGTTTTAAAAAGGCATGGTCCATGCTGGATCCAAGAGCCACTGGTTTCATAGACGTAGCTGATATTCCCACCTTTTTGAGCGTAAGTTGTCGCATCAGCCACGCTTTTTCATTATTTATTGAGTGATTGACTGTTGCACAGAAACTAGAAGGCGTCCTATCCATCCACATCTACCAAAAGGAGCATCGTTTGAGCACCTTACTTGATGCCAGTAATCAGATTGATAGCGATGTCAGTCATCTTATCGCTGTTCCCTTATCAGATGCGAAAGGCGCAAACAATGCCATTGGAGAACGCTTTTTCAATCTGCATGAATTCTGCAAAAGACTAGCCAATATTGATCCAGACATTATCAAGGAAAGAAAGAGACAATACGCTGAAGTATACCAGGTAATTTATATATTCCATGTTTCGATCAAGGCCACAATTTGACCCGTCGATCTATAGGAAATCTTGAATACAGCCTCGCATCGTGGTGTTGCTTTTCACCGAATGCTCGAGATCCTCGCAATTCGTCTGGTGGATGTCTCCACATCACTGACGTAAGCTACTAGCACTCCTTGGCTCGATGATACTGTACTTACTTTTTATATGCAGCTTTGATGAACTTGTAAATCGTGCGAGGGTCCAGGATAAGGTTGCTAAGCAACTGGCAACTGAGCGTGCTAAAGGATTAGTGAATATGGTAATCCAGAGGAGACAGTTCTTGAGGAATCGCCAGAAAGCCAGAAACAGCCAAGTATTGAGCAACAATAATAACTTGAGTATCGTAGGCAACTGGCTGAGGCCAAACAGTAGACTGCCATCACCCAACAGAGAGCGATCTAATCCTTTCTTGCAACTTCGCCCTTCTATTAGCAAATCGGCACAAAGTAGATCCAAGTCTGAATCGCCCAACAGGCAGAGACCCAGTGGTGGAGGTACTGGACCATCCAGCAAAGTATAATATAGTATGCTAATGCATGTTGAAAATATAGTGCCCAAGATTGTGGTAGATCAAGCACGTCAACAGAGTTTAGATTCAATCCAGACAGTAGACCCAGGCTTGCTAAGTCAGCAACAATCATTGCGATTACCTGACCGATTTGCTAATCCGGTCAATGGAGCCAGAAGCGTACCTCAGAGAAGAAACTCCACTGCCATTGTACCCATCACACTAGGCGCTCCTCCTTCTGCTCGAAGAGCAAGCACGACACCACAGCCAACAGCATCTCCAGCATCTAGCATGTCATCCTCTGAAGAGATACATATGTCTCCACCCAATATGAATACCAGAAGAGCCACTGCTATGTCGATACGAAGAATGTCTCTTACAGCTGACGTGCTAGGAAGCAATACCTATACTGCGAGCGAAAGCACAGCGACGGACACAATCGGTCTGGATGATACTGAAGACGATGTTTTTACGCAATACTATGCTATTGATATCACCATGAATGATATGACAAGCCCAGATGCAAAGAAGATTGTGCATAAATTTGAGCACAATGCTTGGTCAGGTAAAGATGTATACACACAATGGTTATAAAGAAAGCTATACTAAGACGATTTGTTTTATTTAGATCTTTTACATCATGAAGTAGCTTCTGATGAGGAAGACGATTAGGCTAGTAATACAGTCTTCTTCTTTTTTTGCTGTTCATCAATGTCAATTGCTTTGTTATTTCTTCTTTTAGCTGCTTTTCCGTAACATATTGTCTCGTCAAAGCATCTGCTCTCTTTTGTAGGGTGATTTTAGAAGGAAGAATAAAGAATTAATGACATTGTCACAATTGCAATGATCCAGGACCTTGGCTCCAAGGTGTAGCCATTGGAGGTGTTACTTTGAAAGTTGGAATTGTTACTTACAAGAGTGCGGCCATCGGTAGTGGTGATTTCCGTGGTGGACTGACTGAACGTTTGAGCACTACTGCCAGAACCAGAGACCTTGTTCTTGAATGGACCAGATTCAGTAATGCCATCTTGAGAAATGGATTCAGGCATTGCAGCGGCAAGGATGCAGTAAACAACCAGCAAAAGTGCGAGTACCAGTTTCATTTTATACGAGCAATTGTGTTTTATAATTTACAGAAAAGAGGCAGCGAAAAATGGGAGCATGCGACCATTTGCATTTATAGGCGTGTTAATTGACAGACAACGAAATCTATTTTGGTATATACAGTTTTATTAGTTAGGGGGGTTACTGGTGCTATCATATCGTTTTTCTGGATAAAAGGAGAGTGTAAAAAACAGACATCATCTACATAGACTATATCGTGGTGGCAAAAGCAGTGTCTAAAGAGCAGATGCTTCAAGATAAAAACTTCCAGAATCTACTCATACGAGCAATGGTTTGGATCTTTTGCTCGTTTGTCAAGGAAGGATTCTCTAGATCCCGGATATCTTCCAAGAACCTAGCACGAGTTGAATTTTGAAGGGGTAATGAACGAGCGTATGCACGTAATAAATGGACTTCACACAAGAGAATTCCTTGCGTTTCACATTCGATTTGGTGCTGGTTACCACTACTCCACTCATTGAGCTCTCCTTTCTCCTGATGGATGGGCTCCATGACAATCAATTGTCGCTCAATACGGCGCAATGTTTCCTTCATTGGTAAACCAGTCTTTTTCATCTTTTGCTGCGATCTGCCTTGAATGGTGTTTCTGAACCAAGATACCGACGCCCAAGTCAAAAGCATTGACGGCGCAACGGCTACATGAACTAATCGTTAGAAAACATCCTCTGCTGCCATCCATCTGCAAAAGAAGCATACCTAAAAAGGCAAAATTCAACTCGTTTGATTTGAGCAATTTGTCCAGAGCAGACATGGCCAGATCAACATCGACCTTTGTCTTTTGAACTTGGATGAGGATGGTTTGTAATAAATCACCAGCAATTACGTTTCTCAAGGGATTCTGTTGGAGAAAAAAAGAATCAGTAACGTTGCACGGTAATCTTCATTCAAAAACACTACCTTGATTTCCTTTTCATACTCTTTCAAAAGCACAGACATGTCTCCTTCACGAATGTCTATAGCTAATTGCGACAGCTCATTCGCTGGCATGTGTAAATTGTCCTTTGCAAAGCCAATGACCATACGCTCGAGTGACTACAGGGAGGCTCAGTATGGTATTGCACAATTTAGTACAGCCATAAATACTTACATCTAAATCACTTTGAAGCCCCTCTTTGCTCAACAAGCTAAGTCTCTGATCCTTGAGTCGAATAGTGCCATATACTTTGACTACTGGTTTCCAAATCCAATTCAAAATGAAATCATGCGCAGTCTTTCCCGCCTCTTCAACCCAGTGTATGATATCTTCCTTTCTTTTGAATCCATAGCGAAGAGCCAGTCCACCAATAAAATAAGAGCCCAATGCAGGAATCCAATAACGTGTGATAACAGATGGCGTGCCGTATGACGCTTGAATGCATTCAAGTCGGCTGTTGTAGGTAGAAGACCACTTCTTTGCCACACTATACAGCTCTGCAGTGGCATCATTTGCAGACGTTCCTCTCAGATCCATTGCGCTGAGACGCTGCTGAAGATGATGTGTGTTCTTCTCAATCTGCTCACTATCATCGGAAGCCGATGCCATGACGTACTTGATAACCTCAATGCAGTTTTTGGTCTCCTTTGCTGTTACACTTGCAAAATCGTCTTGGCTGTTGAATTGTGGAGGTGTCAATAACAAAACACCTAGACTAGCCGCTTGCTCCGAGCGAAACTGTTGCAGCGATTTCTTTTTAAGATGCACCTCACTACTGATGATTTCGAGGATCAAAGGGCGGTGATGATAGGAGGACAAATTAAAGAATTTGAAAGCATCGAAAGAGTTTAGAGATTGATGTTGTTCTGCCTTGCCTTTATCGCTGTGGATGCCGCTGTTGTGGATAGGGAATAGCTGCGATAATACATAGTCGGAGGATGTGAAAAGTGATCTGACCTGATCCACGGCAGAGGATGTGTTGCTGATCTGCTTGGCTGTGTTCTTGACTAATGAGTAGATGCGAGATGGTGCAACTACGGATGCTATGTTAGTGTATACCCTTTGCTGTAATGCGATCAAGGGGTCTTCTACCTTGCATTGCGTAATATAGCTCGTTGATTGTGCTACCCTGAATGCTGTTCCAGTAATCGATCGACTCGGAAATAGGTAGAGTCAGACTGAGCACCTTGGAAAACACTTGACCATAAACAGCGATAGTGCACTTCGCTACAAAGAGCCATTCAAGAGCTGGATCCGCTGCTTCTGATGTGGCGTCGATATCACCTACAGCTTTGAATTCCTGGTATTTCTCAAGATATTCTTGCACCTTTTCAAAGGAAGGCAAATTGGAGCTTGTCAAATCCAGCGCTTGTGATGTTTCGAACAGGAATTTGTCTTTTTCATTGAGGGATGATAGACTTGCTGTGCTTTCAATGTGCTTTTCAAAAGACTGAGTGAGCGATGTGTTGAGTCGCTTCACTTGTTCGTTAACAAACGTTGACATGGTTAAAGGGAAAAGAAATGCAAACCCCACGTTTTTTTTTCGCGTGCGGTAGATTTAGAAAAGCATCTGGGTTCGATTCGTCTCATCATAAATACATCATTTATTGCTGCAGCAACAGAAGGGTCAAAGAAAGCAGGTAAAACACCATGTATTTTCAGTTGGGATAATGCGCAATGAAACAAACATTACACCTCTCTAGAAAATACTATCTGTTGTCTGACAGCAGTTTAATAGGTGGCATTATTTTGTATGCTTTTGCTGGATCATTTGGTTTTGTTCGTCTGGATTTGGCTGAAAAGCCAATTTCGATCAATGAAACGGCACCTATAAATCATTGTTTAGCTTAATCGAAACCATGAAATTGGGAGCATCGTATACAATGCATATTTTCACCCTTGGGTCCCATTAGCAGGCTCTTTCTAACGATATAAAGCAGCAGCCGCATTATTCACCAAGTACAGATTCGTTCGCATGCTGCTCTTTATCAGTCCAGCCTTGTCTACAAGAGAGATGATCTCGAATACCAGATGAAATACGACGCCTCCTTACTATACAGAAGCTACATCTTTTTCAGTAAAAAAATCGACTACCATCCATACCACATAAACGTATCTCCCGTGTTTAGAGCCTGTAATTGTTGGTATATCTTGAAATACGGAGAGCTGCTTTAATGCCGAGCAACCACCTCGCGAAATGTAGCACACCCCTGTGATTTACGGCTGCTAGATTAATAAAATCAGACATGAGTTGATTGTTGTTGTGCTTGAGAGATCACGTAATAATACGACGTTGGTGTGTTTATATTTGGCTTGTCATAACGTTCGTGTACTAAGCTTGGGCATAGATGAATTAAAATGGTACGGTACCATCTTTAATATACGTTTTATATAAAAAACTTTTAGAATACCCCTTTTCATCTCTGTCTTGGATTTATCATATCCTTAAACTCTTCCTTAGGAAAGCCAACTGATTTGATCATGCGTCATACTTATGGTGGTGTCGTGTGTAGTTACTTTAAGTCATTTGTACCATGCATTTTGAATGTTTAGTCTTGCTTTTCTCATTATAATCACATTTTTAGTTTCAATATCAATGCTTTATTTCTCTGAGCTGTCTCCAAATTTGAGCCAATAAAATCGCTTAAAAAGCTATTTTAAACGCCGCTGACCCTAGAAAATTTTTGCGAGGGTTTCCCTATGTTTTTTGGTTAGGCGGACTTTTAAACATTGCCAAATACAGTAATTTAGCAATTTTATCATCAAAATCCCCTAAAATGCCAGAATATGCCTTACTACACACCCCAGCTTATAGTGCAAACGCTTGAGACTCTCAATTAGCACCAAGTAAGTGATACCAATCAAGTGAGAGCAGCCTATCTACCCCCAGCCTCTGAATCAAATCTATTTGTGCTTCAACGATAGGCCTATCCACACAACGAAAAAGGAGGGTAATGACTCAAAGAACCATAAAAAGGAAGGGAAAGTAACAAGAGGGCATCACTAGAATGTGATAAAGAACAACAGAAACATTGCAGCACAGTTACATACAAACAGGTAACATGCAATGTGTATCATCAAAATGATGAGTACAAGAAAGAAAAAAGTAGTGAAAAAAATTACCGTGGTGGTTGCCTCATACAAAGCAAGAACACCACCAATACCACCAATAGTATTACAGAAGAAGTAATACCTGAAGAACAAAATCAATGCAAGGCTACTCCAAAATAGAGCAGCACTGCCAGTAATACAATGCATCAAAAGATACACTATAGCACTGCGATACAGCAACAGAAAAACAATTGCGTGCAGAAAAGGGGGAAAGAATAAATCGCAATAGAGCAAACTAATAAAGAATGCACAGTATTACGAGAAAGAAAGTAATAAAAGGCTGAATGAATGTAATCCATGGTAACCAAATCCATGACAACCAAATCCATGGCAACCAAAGAAGGGGAATATACAAACCAAATACAAACCAAACACAACAATTAATATATTGTAACGAACTGGCCTAAAATAAACTGTGTAATTAGTATCACTGTATATTGTAATGCTAAAGGTGGCTCTTATCGGCTGATACCTACTGTAACAGACTTTAAAGGTGTTGTTTTGAGTATTGGGGGTTGCAAAGACACGCTTCTTTTGGCGAAAGTGATGTTGTATTCAATCAATAGTAATAAAAAGTATATGGTTTAATAGAAAAAGTGCAGTGCAAAAACAGTGCGAGAAAAAAAAATAAAAAAAAACGCGTTGCTGAGGGTGACTGCAGTCAACAGGCTGCCGCAGCACAGAGCACGCGGAATTTGAATGACGTGTACACTGAACATTTTGCACTGTGTTGACTGTACCCAAATGATTTTTTTTGCGATGATTTTTTTGAATCAAAATCGATATAATTTGACATTTGTAAACATTTTTGCCAAAATTAGCTATAAAAAGTGTGCTCAGCGTATACTACTTTCTAATAAACTTAAGGGGAGAATTTGAAGGCGCATTCAATGGTGTCAATCTTAAAGTACTTTTAGAATGAAAAGATAAAGAATTTTGAGAAAATATAAAAAGCAGTTTTTCCAGGAAAAGTCAAAATTTAACATATACAACATTTAAAATAGCAGTTGAACAGGTTACCCTACATCTGTTCGGTCATTTTGATCTAATATATATCATAGTAAAAAGTGTCGTTTTTGCCTTCAAAATTGCGATCGTTTGATTTTTAATAAAAACCATGAGGGGTACCTCACGAAAAAACGTGAATTTTTCGACGATTTGGATCGACCCAAGAAAAATGAAAATGAAGGTTTAGGATGTAAATGGTGATCGATAGCAATCATTTGGCACTATTCCCAGCATCTAAAACGGCTTAGAAGACAAGATATTTATGATTGAATTTTGGCATTTTGGCTGGGAAATGTACCTTTTGTGGCCTGTAGTAGATCCATGGCAACTGATGTCATAGATTCGATTAAGACTTCAAACAATGCCTGACTCTGGTGACTACACACTCATTCTATACCATCAGACAGAAAATGGCCTAAATTTAAGGAAAGCTTTACTTTGAAAACTGTCAGAAATACGAAAACTTTCAGCTCGTCATAATATCTCTCATAATTTGTTTATGGAAATTAGTGCCATATGCTGTGTATTTCAGTTCTTTGCAAGTCTGATATAAAGATAAAGTAATATTTAATGTAGTAGTATGTGAATGCTTTTACACAATATATGGATCTAGAAGAGGTTGAAACCAATCCGTATTGGCAATCTGCAAGTCCTACATCATGCCAAAGACAAGTGGTGTTAAATATAACAATGTTTCTCAGCATTCCTTCTATCAATCTTTCACTGCTAAAAACTTGTGATTGACAGCTTTTATTATGGATCTTGTCAAAATCAGGGCTCGAAAGTGGCTTATTTTGAAAATTATCCATCCATCTACAGTAACTCATCCAATCTAGAATTCAACCACACCATTGTGCTTCTCCTCGGAAAATTTGGCATAGGTAAGTGTTACTCTTAGTGCTACAGCACTAGTATTCCGAACCTGAATCTGGACTCCCAGATCATTTATATACGGCCAGGACTGTGTCAAGTACAAGATTATATTTCATGAAAATGGATTGAGGGATAGATCCATATTAAAAAAAGGCATGCTTGAGTAGAAGTTTGAAACTTGGAAGTCAAAATTTCTAGTTTGTGAGGTCAACATGGGATTGTTAACCGAAGAAATGGTGTATAGCTTAATTGCAGTATTTCTCGTATTAGAGCAAAGCAAGCTGTACAATCCGTGTTGATCATCAAGGTCCAAGAATCCACAGATAGTGATTCCAACACCCATCATTTGTATATATATATATTACTGTAGAACTATGGTAGTATTCATAAAAATATTGCAATTTAATCAGGGAGTAATAGAATAACGCTGCATCAAGAACTGATATGTTCCGTAAAGCCGGGAGATAAATCTAGTGCTACCCCCCAGATGTTCTTAATACAGACGCACAAAAGGTAACACAGGCGCTTATTGTCCTTTATTCGTCTTCGTTTCGACATCTGATCAGCTATCGCCAGTGATATGACTTTTCTCACCATATTGAAAGAGCATCTCCGCGGCAAGAAATCGGTCCGCTGTCTCTGAAGATGTCCTGTCTGTACCAGGTTTACGATGTTGATGTAAATACAACTTATGAAAATGATTGATCTAGGCTTATTAATCCAGGGACAGGCTTTTGTAAAATTCTCTGCCTCATGGACAGGCTTTTACAAAGTGGTATAAAGTTGATTGCGTACGGATGATGAGAATCTATCTTTTTTTTTTTTACATTAGGCAATACATCTCATTATTTCAATGGAATCAATTGATCTAAAGCTACCTCGCTACATGGTATACTGTGTGATTGTTTCTTCCATTGGCTCATTTTGTAATGGCTGGGTTATTGGCTCTGCCAATGTACCTGGAGAAGTTACCCATGCTTGTGCAGACGGTGCACCGCATGCTGTTAGCAGCTTGTTTCCTGATTGTCTTTTAATGAACGACGCTCTTTGGGGATTTGCAGTTGCATCTTTCTGCGTTGGTGGTATCTTTGGTGGTCTTTCTGGCGGAGCTCTGCAAAGTAAATTTGGGCGCAAGTATGCAATCATATACAACACTGTTGGCTGGATCATTGGAGCTTTGCTAATTGGGGTGTCGATTAATCCTGCCATGTTTATCGTTGGCCGTGTCTTTTGTGGTATTTCGTGTGGCATTGGATCTCTCTGTACGCCTGTGTACATAAGTGAGGTATCCACAAGTCGGTGCAGAGGAGCGATGAGCGCTTGCAATCAGTTTGCTATTGTGATTGGCATCCTTCTTTCTTCTGTCGTAGGCCTTCCTCTAGCTTATGTGCCTCTTTGGAGAGTAAACTATGCCATTATCGCTATTCCTGCTATCGCACAGTTCATTCTGATGTTTACGTGCGTCGAATCTCCTCGCTATCTGATCTCGATCAACTGTATCCCAGAAGCCAGGAAAGCACTTCAGGAATTGCGGCCTAATACCAGCATTGATACTGAATTTTTTGGAATGATCGAGGGCCAATTAGGAACTGCTGCCGCCAGTGCCTTTGTGCCCGATGAGCGCGAGCCGTCTTACATCAGGGAAGACCTCAAACCAAAAAGCGCACAGGTGGAAGACAACACTAGCCCGCAAGGGATCACTACACAAGAACCAATGGGCATCGTCAGCATATTCAGAGATCCTCAGATTCGGCCTATCGCTTTGATTGTCATCACTCTACACTGCATTCAGCAATTGATTGGTATGAATGCTGTAATGTACTACTCTACAACAATTTTCAACATGTCTTTTGACGCAGACATGTCTAAATACATGGCTATCGTGTCAACAGTCTTTAATTTTGCATCCACCGTCGCATCATTGTTCTTGATTGACCGCGTGGGCCGTCGACCATTGCTCATGACTGCCGAGATAGGCGCTTGCATCTTTTCCATTCTGCTGGTCATTGGTTACGTATACAGCATTGGGGCCCTCTTGATTGTGTCTGTGTTTGGATACGTGGTATCTTTTGCCATTGGTGTCGGCCCTGTGCCCTGGATGATGACCTCGGAGCTGTCGCCTGTCTATGCCTCGTCTGCAGTTGGTGCTGTTGCCACTGCCTGCAACTATGCAACAAACTTTTTGATTGGGCAGTGCTTTCCTCTCATTTTCGAAAAGATCAAGGGCTACTCCTTTGCTATTTTTGCATGCGTAGCAGCTTTAGCATTCATATTCTCTTATTACAAGGTGCCTGAGACTAACGGTAGATCCCTTGAAAGTATTTCCAAACGCTTTACAGAAGAAATAGCTTGAACAAATGCTCAATCACATTTTTAGTGGTGTCGGCCTAAATAAACTCAATGCTGTGCAATTATTTACAATCATTTGCGTCCTTCGTGATAAGCAGCTTTATACTTTTTTACATCACAAGAGATACTGCAGCTTACAACAGTAGAGCAAACATATAAATCACTCTAGCAATTACGAAACCAAGATGATCCTGCAAGGAACGGCCGCAATCAATCAATTCCGCTGCTATCGCTCTTAAAAAAAAGCCACTTTGGGGTCATGGCCTTCATTTATCTCTTTTAAATCAAACAACACAACAATGTACAAACGGAAGCAAACTACAGCAGAGCTGCCCAAAGCCAAGCAGCCTAAGCTCGCATCAATTAGCAGCTCTGGAGAACCTTGGAAGCAGGTCTTTTCTGATGCGAATACAGCGTTTCGAGAAAACAAGTTTAAAGAATCCGTGGCACTTTTCAACAGAGCTCTTGGTATGAACCCAAATCACACCACCATCATGGATTGTCGCGCCGCCGCTTACGAAAAGCTCAACCAACTTGATCTTGCTCTGAAAGACGCACTAAGTATCATCAAGATAGCGCCCAAAGAAGCAAGGGGATATCTCAGGGCGGGAAAGGTGCTGTCGCTCCAACAAAAGCATAAGCAAGCTGTGGGCGTCTACAAACGAGCATTGAACCGTGTTGATTCACAAGACAAACGCTATTCGCAAATCAAATCCATGCTGGCTATTGCAGAGAAAAAGGCTTCACCACCACCGTCGGTCGATTTCATGAAGATCTTACCCTATGACGTTATTTCACTTATATTCTCCATGCTCTCGTTTGATCGACGCATTCAATGCACAGGCGTGTCTCGGACGTGGAGAGGATTTGCGCTTGGTTGGTCAGGCATGTGGCGAGATTTGGACTTTGGGGATAGAAAGGTGTCGTACGCCACGATCAAGAAATATCTCGGGTACGCCAAGGGACGCCACGTTCGACGCATTGCAATGATAGACGCAGATCAGACCAGAATGAAAAAAGTGTTGCAATTGCTTGTAGACGAAAACTGTCAATACATTGAAGTGCTAGGTAACTATGAATGGAACATATCAACGTCCCGATAAACTGACTCGATTGAGTAGATTTTGTGCGGTGCGAATTACCTACGACATCACTCTCGCGCATGCTAAGACTCATCGGTAAACGCGTCAAAAGCATGAGAGTGGATGAGTGCGATATACAAGTAGCTACGGTATTAAACGAGGTGCTGCCACGATGTGCACTGTTAGCCCATTTGTCCATGCTGGGCATAGAAACAGGCGATATGGAAGAAGTGCGGCAAACCATGATGCCTTCCCTAGTATCGCATTTGAGGCTATCGATCAGTGGAGCAGATAATTTGAACTTTATTCTTGCTCAATGCAAAGGGGTAAACGTGCTGGAGGTCAGGACAGCGGATGTTCCAATCAGCGACGCATTTTTCAGCCTCATGACGATGCCTTATTTGAAGGAGATGTACTATACGGTTGGAACCAACTACAGAGCAAACACAAGATGGCCTTTACCGGACAAGACGACAACAAAGCCAGGACTCGAAGTATGCCATGTGCGCGGCGATCTGTCATTCACAGGCGATGTGCTAGACGGCATCATCAGGAAAGAATCCAAGAGCCTGAAGCACCTCTCGATGCTGGACTGTACATCGATGGACACCACGCTGGCACGGCTCGTTATGGATCCAGGTTTGCCCTGTCTGGAGGTGCTGAATATCGACAAGATGATTGTTTTCGAGGAGTGGAATCTGCACACTATCATATCGTCGTGTCCGACTATACAAGAGCTGAGTATGTCATGGAACTCGGGAGTCACCGACAGTGTTCTGAGCGACATCCAGACGGTTACCAAGAAATTACGAAAGTTGGACCTGTCTCATTGCAACAGCATCACAGGCGTTGGACTGCAGCACGTAGTGCAGGCACACCGAGAAACCCTTGAAAAGCTGAAATTGAACAATTGCCAAAGAATCAATTCAGATGCCATCAGATGGGTCTACGATGTGCTAGGCAGACGAGTTGTGGAATGCAAATACGACAGTTGAATAAAACCTTAATTCCCCAGCAATAAAGAGATTAGATACAATTAGCCACTGACAGGAAACCATGGCAACAGCGCACAGAGAACGGGGATTTGAAATAAAGTTTTTCCCACCTTCATTCGCTGTTTAGCCAATCGTAGAATGGCATCCTCTATCGTTTTGACGTTTCGACAGGGTCCACTCCATTTCTTCTCATGCCACTTTTTGATGCAGAATAGCCGTGCCTTGTACATAAGGTAGTACTACACAACATGCCATATAAAATGGGTCGACATGAAAGAGTGAACAGGCTCTAAATGCTTCTGTTTGACATGCTTTTGTATCCCGTTCCGATGGAATTCGACTGGACAGGATCGACTGAGTATAGCCTGATTATTGCACAATTATACCTCATCAATTTTTTCATGTTCTAAATTTCCTTTTTCCTTTTCTTCTGTATACTACATGCTTGCCTAGATACAACTATGCCTATTGCTGTGCCATTTTTGACAGGTACCAGACAACTGTCCATTGAATTAGCCGAGCCCGTCGTTCTGCTGAGGGGCCCTCCGTCTGACCCTACAACGCATGTGCTGAGAGGCGAGGTAGAGCTCATGTTGTCTAGACCAATGACTGCCAGTCAAGTCTTGGTCAAATTGGTTGGAAAATCAAACATGCTATGGCCCGAAGGCTTAGGAAGCAGAGGATCCAAAGTCTACCATGAGAAGACCATCCTGGATCAGAACATTATACTGGACAACCGGCCTGAAGATGACCAAATGCTGCCTGCTGGCTTGAACCGCTGGCCATTCGAATTCTTGATACCCAATCGTATGGTCGAAACCATTGAAGATGAAATGGCCCAAGTCTACTATTTTGTCTCTGCCACTGTGCAAAGACCTGGCCTAGGCATCCCCAACCTCAGATGTCGTCGCAATATTCTCCTGCTCCGCACGCTCTCCTGGTCTGATGATGTGATAGCGTCTCATGCGCTCCCAACAACGTCCATCGTTGCCGAACGAAAGACGGACGCTTGCGATGCCACCATCTACATTGAAAAGTCAATTGTATCGTCTGGAACGCAGTTTCCCATATCCATCGTTCTCACAACGCAAATGAAGAACGTCAGCCTGGAAGCCATCAACGTTACATTGACCGAAAAGCGACTGTACCAGGTGCCTGAATACAACGCACGGAGAGCTGAACTGCACGATTTCAAGCTGCAACTGGCCTCTGTTACTGACATGACGGATTCTGAACAGCTGATTCAAGCCATGATTCCTTCCTCTGATATACCTCTTCAGCAAATTCGTAGAGTTCTCAGCGCCAAAAATGCTCACATCCCCTTGGGAAGCAACCCATTTCAGTACAAATTTATGTTCACACTGCCAAACTGTCTGACGCTCAACCACACAACCTACTTTAAGGAGATGAACTTTTTGCACCATCTCAAGATTGATATTGAGCTGTCTGTGCCTTCTACTGCAGTCAGACCCAACTCTGAGCCATCCTCAAGCGGCGCACCACCCGAAATGGTCAACACAATCGAGAGAACTCACATTCATTTGGAGACACCCATTACTATTCTGGACTGTCGCTTGAAGGAAGATTTTACTACACTCCCCACCTACCAGGAGTCTATGTCTGACACTGCTGTCAATGAAGAAGATGCAGAAGATGTGCTCAAGAAGCGAGCAGGCTTCTTTATCTGCCCTTGCTATGTTGACTACAAGAAGAAGAGCAGCAAGCTGAATGGCAAGGAAAGAATGATGATACGCCAGAACAGTGGTATCGAGTCTTCACCATCTAGCCAGAACTCGAGCACTGAAAACCTGCTCCTGCCACCACCTCCACCCTACAATAAATAATACTGCATCTCTTGTCATCCTTTGCTTTCCTCCTATTTAGAAATACACACTGTACCATACGCAAACATTCAATAAAATAAATATATTATCAACATAGCGCTTGTGCTTCAGATTGCTTATTGCTATCGTATCCACATTTTACGACACAAGCATGCTAATTATTGCTTTGTATTGTGTCATTACCGCCATCATATTGCAGCCCAAGCAAGGTATAGAGGCTCATTTCTGATGGCCAAATGGCGTCATTTGCAGACGAATTTCGACATGAAATGCAGCTTTTATATCGCATGAGCATCTCTAGTCTATTCAGTGCGTAAGCAGATATACGAGAAACACAACAATTATCCACACTTTAATGTTGAGTATCAGGTCCTCCTGTTGAATATCATGGAAATTTAGAGCCTACGCTGTATGAGCCGACTTCCAAGTGCGCCCCTCATATTCTCAGGGCGACCTGCTCAGGCAGTAGCCATTACAATACCGAGAATTTATATACCATATACCAGAATTCTATGACATGAGATGTACAAGCCAAGGTCTGGTGACCACGAAAACTTGTCGAGATATACATAGATTGCAACAGTGCTATATTTCTTATCAAAGAAGCAGGCAAACGGCATCATCAGCAGGTCTGGATTGCAATGATTGCTGTTTAAAAGTGTATTAGCTAGCCAGAAAAGAAGGGCCGTATTCAAGAATTGCCCATTTATAGGCAAAATAGAAAGGCATCAGGACACCAATGGAAACAGAACACATGCATTCAAAAGTATCTTTTCACTCCAAACATAAATGCATGATGCTACCATGGAGGCATAGCATCGAGGCTTGATGGAGTGTGACACATCTGACCCCTTATATGTGGTATATGTGAACCTGCCCCACCGCACTCCACATTCATAGATGATAATTAAGATTTCTCTTTATATAATAAATAATGTGATGAAGTAATTTTAGGATTATGAGCTTTCATGATGATATTCATCAGAAGAATAATTAGGTTGGGAATACAATATGATGAGGGGCAAAGTGCTGAATCACACTTGAAAGGGAGAGTGGGAAGGAGTAATGGAGGGGATGTGTATGCAGAAAATGAAATAGTACAAAATAATCTAGGCGTTCTTTTCGAGTGAGATGATGGACGTTATCATGCTGCATTCAAGAAGAACTGATCTAATCGGCAGTACTTGGACTGGCATCGGCGTAATCCGGAATTCGTCACTAGAGATACGTTGGATTCGGTGCGTTGAAGCATATCAGTGAGCAAGGATACGGGCTTTGATAAGGCAGAGCTTGCTGTGCTCGAGAAGCTGTTGAATCGAGTTGTCTTTTTGGCAAACATGAGTTGCTCAGGCTCTTCCTCCTCCTCCTCATCCTCGTCGTTGAGATGAACTCCATCTTTTGCCGAGATGAAGAACTTTTGCTTCACATGCATATCCTGGCCTGACGTCTCCAGAAACTGCTTCTGCTGCGACCACTGTGAAAGATCAGGCAAAGAGCGAGTTCGAGTCAACTGTTTACTGCTGGTTGATGCGCTTGCTGTCGAAAAGTCAATATCCTCCGAGGTTTTTGGTTCCACCTTCTTTTGTAGCACAGATTGGCGATACCATAGTCTCCAAGACAAGTTCTCTAGCCGAAATCCGTCTTGAATATTGCGCTTGTATTTAGTGAACACTTTGAAAAGGGTCAGTGTGGGCTTTTGCTTGCTGTGATTGCTGTACTCAAAGACTTACCAGCCCATAAACTGGACAGTTGATCGAGGTTGTTCCAAGGCAGCGCCTTGTACTGGTGGTTCTCTGATAGTGTGGTCTTGATCAATAACGGCAAATGAATATCGTTCAATATCAAGCTCATTTCAAAATAGTGTGTTGGATGCAAAGAAAAGAAAAGGAAAAGAGAGGGGAGAAATTAGACTTCTGCTTTTATCTAGTTGCTATTGTGTGGTGGTATTTATACCATCTCAACCCCCACATTGTCATGAAGCTTTTGAACTCAATGCGGCCGGACAACCCCATTTTTTGAATCAAATATAAAAACCCCACACACAAATCGATTGTCAAGATCATGTATAAATGGAGCCTTTGTACATGACAAATCCACGCTAACTGCATTGCAAACAAAGCGCCCAAGAGTCATGTAGCGCATTAGTCCCAAAGACGCCACTGCGTACAGATTTTTACACCATGAAATCATCCAAATAGCCATCTTGAGACAGTATTGTCCTTGAAAATTAAAGTTTGTGCCGTGTACGCCTTTGATAAATGTGTGAATTATTAGGGAAATCTCGTTCAAAAGATGCTGGATCAGTGTATGCGATATCCTCTAGGACACAATGAGGAGAAGGGGCTAATTTTAATAAACCACATGGTGTGCTTGGGGCACCACTTGATGGGTGTCATCCCAAACATATCAGCAAAACTTCAGACCTGCTGTAGGCTTAATGTCACGAAAGGCTCTTTCATGGTGTTTGATTCGACCGCGCCAATGTGCGTTTGAGATACTTCCAATGCATTCTACTATACACAAGCTCTCAGTGTATCATGTTATTCTATACCAAGAGATGCTTACTGTTATGGCAATCTACCAACCAAAAGAGGCACAGCTTTTATATCCCATCCCATAAACGTCGTTTTGTACTAAGAGTCTAAATCATCCCTGTTTAAATGAATCAAAGCAGCTTCAAAAAAGCCCCTGAAGTATATGATATTTTGCTTTTAATAGCCTAGATCTCCAGGTACGAATCTATTGACAAACCGAGACACGATGCGTGCGGTACCAACAATTGCAACGTAGCACGACGGAATATGCCGTTTCACCAGAAATCGCATTAATTGCCACTTCAAAAAGCGCATGACCATGTCTTTTGGCACTTTGGAGCCCCTCGAATATATATAAAACATGCTTACTCTGCAAGGCG
This sequence comes from Mucor lusitanicus, assembly GCA_010203745.1. Taxonomy (NCBI): domain Eukaryota; kingdom Fungi; phylum Mucoromycota; class Mucoromycetes; order Mucorales; family Mucoraceae; genus Mucor; species Mucor lusitanicus. The sequence continues at coordinate 1,634,810 of JAAECE010000005.1, read as the reverse complement.
AAATCTATTTCAAATAGATCAAGCTATAGTAGCATGGTGGTATATACAGAAAGGCTACTCTCCAGTATACTCTTATCCAGTGAGGACATTTCACTAAGGGCCTACAACCGTGAATTAGGCTCATATAATGCATTTAAGTAAAAGTTTACTTTATTCAACGCAAGGCAATCCGATCTTCAGATTGCCTTAATGTTATATGATACACATCCTACGATTAAACTACATCTACTTTTCTTTCTTTTCGCGCAGGTTCAGGTTTGCATTCTTCTTGGAGATTTCCATCTTTGCTTCGTCAAGAATAAGCTGAAACTCCTCTGAAAAACGGCTACAGACACCATTAGCCACTTGGGGATAGTCAGGATGAACGTCTGCAATAGCGCCAACACTGATTTTACCAGAGTAAGATATCAGAGCCATGCCGAGGGAACCTTTACCGCTTTGAGGAGGGAATGTGCGATATTCTTGAATTTCTTCACCAGCAAACTGAATGGGGACAGTTGGACCAGGTACGTTTGTAAAGACACCATGAGGAATATCACACACATGATTATATACACTCATAGGTGGACAGAGCCCAGGAGCATGACTAAGAAACCATTGCCATACCTCATACAGCATACGTGGGCCATAAGAGTTTTTGATGGCCAACATTTCAGTTTGCACTTGCTTTAGAAGATGTCGTGTGTCGAGATCTTTCATCGAGAAAAAGCCCCACGAACCACTAACAACGTTTTGAAAGCTATAAAGATTTGAGGTTAGCCCATGATCAGCATAACCCGTCAATATCCGAGCACCATACCTCCAATCACTAGGTTCACGCAATGAAACAGGAATGATAAAGCTAATGTAATTGTCGTTTCTCTTGCCAATACTCTCCAGATAGCTCTTCAGGCATCTGGTGATAACCACCAACATCACGTCATTCAGAGTTCCACCAAAGGCTTCACGAACAGTCTTGATATCCTTAATACTCACATCATCCGACCAGGCCATTTCCTTTTCATGCGATTGCAAACCTCTATAATACAAATCCTTGCGAGTAACAGGCAGCATACACAGTACCGTGCAGTACAAATCGTGGATAGCGACAACACTGTAGACATAGATTTGGTAAAAAATGAGCCAAATGAACCCCATAAGGGTGGAAATGTATGCGGGTAACTTTTGCCAAATGGACTCTGGTTTGATGGTATCATTTATGGGGGTGGTAGGTTTCTCCTTCTTGCGACGATGGGACACGATAGACTGTTCTTCCAATTTCTTGAGCGTTGCGCCAAGGGAGGTTGTGCTCAACAAACTTCGAATGAATCCTTCACCGTCTGCTAGTGCATGATGTGCTTTCCAGAAAAATGCGTATCGATCGTCTTCCAATCCAGAAATGGCATGAAGCTCCCAAAGAGGCTTAGTGTAGTCAAATGGTGTAACAACCTAAGAAATAAACAGGTTGTCAGTTACTCGTATGGACCAAGTTGTCAAGCATCAGCCATTTTTACCTGTTCAGCGCAGTACCTTTGAAGAGCTTTTCTAGTGGGCTCCTCTAATGTATGCGTCACAATGTTATCTTGGAACTTCCAGCCAACAGGTTCCACCCAAATAGCAGGTCTAAAGAAGCCTTCATGGGCGGGCGTCTTTGCAAATCTTGGGTATTCTTCACAAAGCTTTTCGAGTACTTTGTACACTTGCTTTTGGTCTAAACGTTGCTTGAAGGTCCAAATGGAGGTGACAGTCATCAAACGACGAGGATGTTCCACCTTGAGAAACAGGGTATCGAGACCACCAAGCTGCCTATCGCTCTTCTTTACAGTTGTCATTTAGTGTGTGTTGTTGAGGAAAGAAAAATAATGTGCATTACAGCTGTTTATTCTTGCTTAAATATGAAATCATGTCCCTTGTCTCAAAATTGGTAACCCAATGTCTCATATTACATGATGCCTATTGGCAATTAAAACGACGCATTGACACTAAAGACATGTGAAGATTTCGAAACAGCATTTCCCGTATCTAAAAGGATCTCTGTTCTAGCCTGTTACAAGATCAAGATTTAGGTTAGCATCTGTATTGGAGATCAGCTTTTCCAGCATAATGGGGATCGTATTAGATAATTTGATACGCTTCGTATTAATAATCGTCTCTAGGGACAACATGGCCGCCATCTATCCCGAAAACTGGAAGGCGTGTCATGTGCACAACAACGAATAGAAAAGAGTGCCTCCAAATGTCAATCGTTACGCCAACCAAGCGGCCACCTCCTTACTAATTCAGCGGTACATGGCGTGCTGATTCTGATAACTTGTAAGCTATACACTCTCCACATGACACATTATTTGATAACATATGAATGTCTCCAGGTTTGATTCATACAAACAAACAAACTCTTTTTGGTAGCTTTTCTTTATTTTTTTAACAATGATTTTTTTGCACAAATTTTCAAATAGACATAAGATGATGATAGTTGGGATATGTATAGGATAAGATATAACATGAATTTAAAGATCAAGAGAAACAAAGAAGAATGGTGGTAATATTTACATGGTCAATAGGAGGTATAAATGTGTATTTCATGACTCAAGGCGAGGCCTTGTTGTCTGCAGCGAAGGCCTGACCCTGACGTTGGAATCTTCGCTTTTGACGGTCGCTTTTTTTGGACTTTTCGTGCCTTTTCAGTGCATCTTTTCTTGAAAACCTTCTATTGCAGCAATCGCAACAAAAGCTCTTGATATCAGAATGACAAGACTTCTGATGTCGTTGAAGATCCTGAGATCTACTCAAAGTTTGGTCGCATTCGGGGCAATCAAATCTTGGTTTACCATCGGCATTGGCAGATCTACTGCCTTTGATGAGAATGGTAGTGGTATAAAGACGTCCGTCGTCATGGCCAGCGAGACTAATTGGTGATTGGATGGAAGGTGTGGCACTATACACGCTTTGTTCTTCCATGATAGAATACGAATTGGAAGGAGAATGCATTAAATCAAATTGGGAAACAGGTGATACCATGTCTTGCTGCTGAGCTTCATAGGATAAAGGTAGAAGTCCCTCTTGATGTTGCTGCAAAAGTAGCGATGCATTCCACTCAATGGCAAAGCCATGATCCAAGTTACTGGGCATATGTAAGGATGGTGAGTAGCTACCAGTATGCACTGATGACAGATCAGGGGTGTTGACCATTGATATAGATTGAAGGTGTGTTGTGGCAGCACCTGATTGTAGTTGAAAATCTTCTTGCTCAAAGAAACCTTGCTCAAATTCTTGCGCTCTTGAAGATGTTGCCACAAAGCTTCCCTCTTGCCATGTATCCAGGAAGCTAAACTGGTCGCTTGTCGTAGTGCCATTGTTCGTGATGTGTGAAATTTGATCTTCTATGAGAGGGAACAGAGGAAGGTTTGAAAAATCAAACAGACTGCTTGAAGTAACCATTCTACTGATACGGTCTGAGCTTGCTCTATTATCAGCAGCTGGCAATGCTTGCAAGTGTGGAGATGACGAAATTGCAGGCGAATCAGTCATCACGAAGTCGTCCATTTCAAACAGCTCATTTGTGAATGTCATGGATATGCAATTGGGGTTATATAAAATAGTTAAATGTTTGGCTTGATGTGCTGTTTTAATGAAATTGTTGAAGGGAAAGAAACAGAGGAGGAAACGAAGAAACGAGAGAAGAAAGGGAGATGATTCTCAATCTCTTTTTTTATACGCAAATCATACAGCTGTGTCATTCACTACTTTCTTTATACCACTTTGTGATACAATCTACCCTTTAAGAGCGTCAATGCACAAACAAGCAACACTGATGAAAGTTGCTGCTGCGCGATCAATATTCTGCCAAAAATGCCTATTTTCTGGTTTGTTGATCTGCTGGCCCATATGATTTATGGCTTCGACATCCATCTGTACCTGAACCATGATTATTTTGGTTTTCAACTTTTTTAATACTATCAATTACCTTGCAAACACACACACACACACACACACACAAGCTTTCCAATAAATAGTTTACCGAAGCTTCAAAGTCGAATTAGGAAGACTGTGCGACATTCGCTTAAAGAGCTCACACTTTTTGTCTTCTCAATCAAGAACAATCAAGAAGGATTGTTGGTACAAATCCCCCGTTACGGTTTTATGAATAGAGCAGATAGCATCTTCAAAGTGTTTTCATGAAATATAAAACTTTATTGCTTTCCTCTATTAGCGTTTGAATGGGAAGCTACCTCCTATTCTTTTTTTTTTTTGATTAAGACAGACCGTGATAAAATCGGATGTAACGACTTGATTGATGGTTCCGATATTTGGTAGCAAAGTTTTCATGCTTGTAATCTTTGTCCTATAGGGAAGTGCCATTCATTAAATGAGAAGGAACGAGGTGAATTTCGAAATTTGACCAAGTTTATTGGGAAAAGATAACATTTTAAAGTGTCATTTGATGATGATGAGCAGTGATATTTTCTGTGATGAGAAAACTTTGTACCCTGATTGCTTGTTTTGGATGATTTCGAGCCAATTGCCCATCGATAGCCTTAAAAATAAACAACTTGCGACAAATAGCCCTCTGCTTTGTTCCTACAACCAGAAGACAAGGCGCAGTCGTTCTTTTTATTGCTATCAATGTTGCACAGTTGGATCAATCAGGTCAAAAGTAGTTCTTCCGGTTTTTCATGGCCCATCGCTTACTTTTCTTTCTTGATGTAATTGTTTGTACGACATATTAAAAGCAGCTTTGCATGGATTGGTATTCACGTATACTGCTCAACTATTGTACCCAGTAATGACTTTTTGTGAAATCAGCATTGGTTTGCCTCAATGGCAGATTTTGCGGTTTCTCTGAATCTAGCTCAAGCAGCACAAATAACGTATCACAGAGATGGTGTATAGCAATAATTCAGGGTTACAGGGTCTTTTTCTGTAGGAGTTTCCTGGCTCCAGCTCTAGGCGGCTTTCCCCAAAGTGCCTATTCATGAAACATTTATTACTTTTAATCGATCAATTTCTCCTTGAGGCATACCGCAGTCAAGTTGAAAAATCTGGCTGTATCTGAGAGATGTATATGAGATACTCTAATGAAAGGTGTTATATATGTAAAGAATGTTTTAAATCAGGAGCAAACCGGGGCAACTGTGAACAGATCTCATAATTTCTTAGAGACACATCCCGCCGTCCATGTATGGTAATTTTGTAGCTCTGATTATTTTACATTAAAATGGTTTAATTAGACCTGTACAAAGCTTATATTAAATCAGTGAATAGCTTTATTATAAGCACTATACCGTCTGATAGAATAAGAAAGCGCAAAATACACAAATCGCTACTTTGGGTCTGCCGACATGTGGCACGATTTTTGAGTTCGTTGCTCGTTTGTTCATCTCATGTGAATTGATTTACATACTTTGATGTTGGAATGTAATAGAGCTTACAGTGTATTTGAAAACCTACTTTACTTTGTATATACTTGGTTATGTAGATATGTATGTGCTATAGTGGTATTTTTAATCACACTTCGATTCCCGTTGCGCACACATCCCAAATCACAATATTGTGATTCATTGTGCGTTTCAAATTGCGCTGTGAATTACTTTTGATAATCCATACGTCGCAAATAGGCATAAGCTATATCTATATCCTAAACACATGTGCTCAATTTTCGGCGTCTACAGTGTCTTCTACTACACGAAAGGTTGCTTGCAAAGGCAAAACACAGCCTAAGCTGTGTTTGAATTTCAGAGCTCTCTCCTGGTCTTCTGAATCCAGGATCTGGACATTTCAAAACCTTTTATGGGCAATTATACAGCATGTTATTACATAATCAACAGGTATTTCTTAGGACATATACACGCGAAAAAGACCAAGGAATTTGACGGTGCCACTTTTAAAGAGATGCTTCAAGTCTGACTAGATTAATTTGCAGAAAATGCAAAATACGTTTTTTGAGGAAATGTTTACAAAACGCATAGTAAACTGACCAACAGACAGTTACACACGATCCTTTGCATTGATACGATTGTTTTGAGCTTAAGAACACCATAGTAGAAAACCTCATTTTTGAGGTGAAAACGCCCATTCTTTGAAATCATCAAATTTTTCCTTGCTAGTACAAGGCAAAATGCTCAAAAATTGATGATAAATCGTTCCCCAAAATATCACTGAAAAGTGATCCATAGTCTAATGTCAGGTCGTAGAACATGATTGCACTTGTTTTGAGACCGAGATCATGCTTTGTTGGCAAGATACAAGCGTTTTAAATTGCTATTTTTACAGTGGTAAATACATTTGAGGGCTGCTCATTCAATAATGTGCTTATAAATATCTGATCTGATGGTCTGTAGTTATTTATTTAACAGAATAGCGTCGTATCAAACTCTTGATCCATCGAAAAGGACGAGATTTTAAGAAAATTTTTGCGTAAATTTACTAGTATACTCGTAATCTAACGGTATTTGAGGCCTAGTTCATACATTCATATGACACTTCTAATACTGCTTATATTTCTATAGCTTGAACATGTTTCTGTCTCGATCAAAAGTTGATAAGCAGTAGCACAACATTGAATGCGTCCCATCAGCTGTAGGAAAACGGCTTGTTTATAATAGTACATATATTTTTTTAATAGTATTTACATTGGCTTTTTGGCCACGAAAAAGAACATGGGGGTAAAGATATCCTCTCGACCGCCAGCAACAACGGAATCGCCAGCAACCTCTAGTACTTCTTGAGTTTGTACGGTGCCTTTGGGTGCAAAGCCAACCTTTTCCAAGACACGGCATATGTTGGTTGTGGCATATCGGCCCACTTGAGTCATAACGAGTGTAGTAAAGATATCACGAAAAGTTTGACATTGACGTAAGTCACCCTCCAAAGGATAATACCAATGAACACGATCACCCAAACGAGCCAGGTCCACATGCATTTCAATCTCGAAACCAACCTTTTGCAGAGCATTCAATGAATCCGCTACTGTGCGTACATCAGGCAGACTATTGCCAATGGCGATACCGTGTGCAATCTCTTTGTGCTTGGGGTTCTCAGCATTGTATTTGTCGGTCATGCACCATTCGTAGCAGCCAAATTTGCCTCCAGGCTTCAACACACGGTAAATCTCAGCGTAAGCACCTTCAAAGGAGGGAGCATGGCATGTTGCTTCAATGGCGTAGACGCGATCAAACGTTTCCTGATCAAAGGGAATTTGCATAAAATCACCCTGAATTACGCAATAAGGTTAAGCTCTGGAACCTCTTTCAGATCAAAACGCTCGCTCACCTTTATAAAGCTCAATTTGTCGCCTAGATCTTCTTCAATAGCGTACTGTCTAGCCTTTTCCAGTTGATACGCATTGTTGTTGAGTCCAATGATACTAGCACCAGTCAAATGCGAGATGGCTCTTGCAGGACCACCAACACCACAGCCAACATCCAGCACCTTCATGCCTGGATCAATGTCCGTTTTGATAGCCAAGAAGTGCTCATGACGCTTGACCGCGCTATGAAACTCTTCGCCTGGATAAAATCTGCAGAAATGGAAGCTCCTTCCCCAGCCATACTCAAAGAAATCAGTCGCCAAGTGATAGTAAGAATTGACTAATTGACTGTAGCGAGAAGCGCGCTCCTGTTCATTGGCCTTGGAATCCGTTGCAGCATCTTTTCCCCACATGTTGAAGTAGGTATCAGAGGTAACACCGTAGACGTCTTGGTTCTTTGATTTGAGTTGAGCCCACAGACCCTTCTTGAGATCCCTACCATGCAAGGCCTGAGCAAAAGCAATGTCTTCAGCGTGGTTTGTAGAAACAGTGTTTTGCAGTTTTTCTCCCAAATTTTTCTGCTCTTGATCTTTTCTTGTAGTGATGGATCTACTGACGAGATCAGGAGAAGTACAAGTAACAGTAGTAGTGTGGATTGCAGTAGGAGGCATGATAAAGTAAATAAAGTGTAAAAATGCAAACGAACCAAAGTTGAGAGTCCAGAAAAAGAGGAAAAACGATAGATTAACTGATTCAAACATCCATTTATATGTGTCTGGCCTTGTTATTCCTTGATCTGTCCATCTTTTTGAATTTATCTTGCCGTTTTAATACACTTTCTACATTTCCTAGTCTGCCTCCGTATCCGATTTTCAGGCGGAGTAGTCCTCGTATGGCTATTTCGACAGATCATGTAGGCATCTTGGCGCATTTCTGACAGCTCATGGTAACACCATCATGCCAAAGCAAATCGCATGAATGGCTCTCACGTGGATGGCATATATCACCATGATATGTGCACTGTTACAGGTACACAGCACAGCGATGTTTAATTGGCCGTAAAAGAGGGGGTAGAGACGCAGAATGTTTCATTCACTGTCTCCATTTATTGCTTATTTTAGTATCGCATGTCAATTACCAAATGTTGGCTTTAAACGCAGCATACAGGAGTAATCAAAGGCTAGTTCTGCAAATAGAATGACACATGCAAATATAAGCGGCTACATTAAGACCAACCGCTTTATCGGCTTCAAGGTCCTCTAGTCACATCAAAAGAGATCATTAAGCGGCATCTAGTTTTTAATGCACAGCAATTATTGAGATACTTAAGCCTATATTGTTAAGGCAAGTGCTAACGCTGCATACAAGTATCTTACATCAATCCAATGCTACGTATGAACAGCGTCAGACTACTATTCTGATTTCGGGTGGGGTCTGGCACAGATCAAGGCTGTAATAGAGCTTGATATCAGACATCGGGATACAGTACCGCCATATACACGTAAGCACAACACTCTCGCTGCAAATGCTATAGATGCGCATCTTCGAGAGCCTAAAATAGTTCAATCATCAACTCCATCGGACAGCCGATCCGCAGACAATCTTGGAGAAATTACTTGTGGTATTAGCGAGATCATACAATGTTAGTTTATTTAAGGGAGTGCCACTACAGCAACTGCTGTCCAGCAGCGGCAGCCATAGCGGTTACAGCGGGAATATGCGTATCATTTTCATCAAAAACGATCCTTTCTTCGTGGTAAATTTGATCACTACTACTTCTAAATCCTACAGCTTGCGGTTTCAGTACCAGAATCAGCACAACGATGGTAGCCACTAGCACGATAAACACAAAAAGTGCATTTCGAGAATAATTCTTCCATTTTCGATCTATCTTTTTACTGGTAGCTGTTCGCTGCAGTGATGAGCTGGGGTTATATAATGCGCCAATGATCCATAGTGGAGGAAACAAGAATCCATACGCAAACAATAAAAAGGTAGGGCGGTTCTTGCGTTTGATCTCTACGGCTTCTTGCTTGCAGGCTTGATTTTCCACGTCGAGCTCCTTGACAGAACAAGGCGGCTTGAACGAGATGTTTTCCCATTCGTCATCCAGGCTCACCAGACTCGATTCATATGGCTGTGTTGTATGTAAGCTGCTAGCTGTGTCTTGTTCTTGCTTATTTTGTGAGATACTGAAATCCACAAGCAATGTATCTGGCTCTACTGCCACCAGTAATGCCCCGTCCTCCGTTGCATGCGCTATGTTACAGTTATGCTCGTTCGCATCGCCATCGTCATCCTCTTCCTCCGTGCTGGAATCAACCAATGTCTCTCTCTTGATCTTCTCGGCCTTTCGTCTTAGTTGTCGTTGCAATCGAACAGCAGCAGATTCCTTGTCTCCAGTGTTGAGCGTTCCATTCAAATCTTCGCGAAATCCTTGATGTTGAATCTTCTTCAACAATTCCAGCCTGTCTTTCCATAACACTTCGTTTTCTGACTTTTTGTACTTGGGAAACTGTGTTAGTGATGGGCAAGGCAGAATTTCAATCTGTGAGCCGCTTCTAGGGAACGAATCATCAAAGATGTCATTTTCATTGTCTTGTAAAACGGGGTTGATGTGCAGCTCAAGCTGCTTTTTATCTGGCAATGTTGGGCTGGGCACCGTGGGGAATGCAAATGCTGCTGTGGATACCACCCCCTCTCCGTCAACAATGGACAGGTTTGGAGTGGTGGTTGCGCTGTTTTGTTGTTGTTGCAACGCCCTCTTGGGTCTTGGCATCATTCCTAAAATGTCTTCTTGATCTAATGGCCATTTTCCCTTGTAAAAGTATTGCTGAGACGACACGGGCTTGGCAATGCTGGTTTGAAACGAGCCAAATGTATGCTGAGGATCAAATAGCGATTCCCATTGTTTACTCTCCTCTGCGATAGTCTTTTTTCGAGTTTCGTGTGGTTTATTGCTGTAAGGGAAGATGGCTGCAGGGTCCAGTTGTCTAGGCAGATGTCTGGGAGTTGTTGGCATGATGGCTGGTTTCTGGGCTGCAGGTGATTGATGCGTGGCAGCTTCCTCCATGACAGGGGAGAGGTTCTCATTGCTTACTGTGTCTTCCAGCTGGATAGGACTAGGACATTCTTCGTGCGCTGACAAGGGCGGCGATGAATCATTGCAGGAAGCATTGTTTCGCACCTCCGAACGCTCCCTCTTCTTCTGCCGCATGGAAAACGACATTGGATTTCTGTTCAAAGCTCTACTCTGATTATTTGTTGATTTCTGCTTGGCTGTGCTCATGATCTATGTCTTGCGATCAAGGGAATTTTTCAGTATTTAGATCAATGGTAGGAAAAAGAGGGATTAAATCGTTGATTGCGTTTGTTTTTCGCACAAATGCACCTTTTATATACAGTTGAAATAAGAATAGTATTTTTCCGGGAATTTATCCATATGTTTAGAACCTTCCTCCATCGTATCCGGCATCCTTTTTGAATGTTTTTGTTTTTTCAATGTCATGATTTAGAAATGTGTATCATCCAAAGGACAGCATTTGCTATAAATGGACATCCAGCTTGCAGCATTCCATCAGAACAATGAAACCATGAAGCTATAAAAATGCCTCGAGCGCAAGCCAGAATCAACTCGTCATCTTTCAGCTCTACTACTGCTACCGCAATGTTTGATTACAAGGACGAGAAGCATATATATAAGGACGCCCTTGATTTGAAGCATCCAGAATCAACACCGGTTGCCAAGGAGCATAATTTAAAGCAGAGTAAGTCCCGTTTACACCGTCTGCACATGTGATCAGATGCTAAATGCAACAACATACATAGCTGCCATCAATATGACTTTTGAAACTGTAGAGGATGCAGCAGGCTTCACCTCGGCCGTCTTGACTGGAAATAAGGAAAAGGTCTTTATCAACGAGCCAAACTTCTTGAACCCTAGGAAAGCTGATGATTTGTTCATCGATTACAGCGAAAGATGCGTGGTGATGTAGTGCATTATGGCAGCTTCAGCTCAAGATAATATCATAGTAGCCACCCTCCCCCCTTTATTTAATAAAATTCTTGGTCATTGAATTTCATGATGTGCAAGATGCAAATACAAAGATTTTATCGTACCTGCTTTTAGACGTAGGTTTTGTATGTATGCATGGCAATCGTAGCGATAATTTACGGATTGTCTTGCATTCACCCCTATATGCACGACCGCTCTAATTTATCAGAAGCCAATGATGCCTTTTGAATTGGAAGGTGAAATTACAAATTCATGGCTTACATGTTCAAGATGATTACATAATCCAGCCGTGCTTTAAAACAACAGCCCCTCGGCAGTAGTTTGCTGGCACTTTTTCCCTTGTTTTCTCAATTACAGACGCGATGGCCAAACTGGATTTGCTCTCATTTGATATCAAAGGTGCTTTTGAAGGAGACAAGGTAACTTCACAACGAGTCTATATCTGTTGTGTATGCTCATTCTATATCTACAGTTTGACAAGGCGTTGTCATGGCTACCAAAAGCCGAGCACCCATCTGTCATGAGATTCAAATTTGAGAGAGATAGACATTTAGCATTAGCCAGCTTACTATTAAGGCGACATTACTTTTCTCAAGAGCTACAGACGCCTTGGTTTGATCTCGAGTTTGATCGTTTACCTGCAGGAAAGCCAGTTTTGGTATAAAATCCCTACAAAAATTCATGCAAATTTTTGGTAGACTTACAAAACGCGGTAGAAACATTTTGATTCACTAAATTACGATTATAACACATCTCATGAAGGAGATTGGGTTATTTTTGGCTGTACAAAAGATATGAAAATTGGTGTCGATGCTGTGGCCATCGATCGCCCTAAAAAACAATCGATCGATGCTTATTTAAAGAGCTTCCAGCCTCAGGTGAGTGGAAAACAACATCATGTCTACTTATTGCTTGCTCAATATATTTGCCTTCCAGCTGACGCACAACGAAATGCATTTGGTCATGGACAGCGATAGCGAAGATATTCGCTTAGAAACGTTTTATCAATTGTGGGGATGTAAAGAGAGCTACACAAAAGCGCTTGGATTAGGATTGTCTCTGGACTTGCTGAAGCTGGACTTTTCTAATGCACAGAACATGGTGAGTCATCAATCATGATACATCATTTTGCCTCCTAACTCCACCTCTACATGATAACAGATCAAGATGAAATTCGAAGGCAAGCAGCTAGATAATTGGGTATTCTATCTGAATCGCCTGGATGAAACGACGCTCGCTGTAGTGTGTTGCGGTTACTTGGAGACATCAATGGCATTAGACCCAAAAATGATCGAATTTGGTCAATCAACGCAACTCCTTGGTAAGCATTCACAGGTGAAAAATGATACAAAAGCCTTTTATCAGATCAAATTGCAAGATTTCGAGAACAATGAGTGGATGCCGCGCAGTTAATTTGCCTTTCAAACATCCATCACGTGTTTTTATTCATACTATAACAATAGAAACAAATACACAGACGCCCCTCTTCACCCCTCGCAATTGATTTCTGTATAAAATACTAAAGTGATTCTAGTCATCGAGATCGTTTTCTTCTTTCTCTTTTCCCAATCTTTCTTCTTGTGTAAAGTCTCTTGATACCGTAAAATACAATGGGTTGCTGTCCATCTAGCCTTGTAGATCAAGGCTCGTTGTCAAGATCAGCTTCCTCTGCCAATCATAATACAAATCAATCAAATAACAGTAATCGAGATCACCCTACATTTCCAAGAGCATACTACAATAAAAGCAAGCCATTTAAAAGAACAGGTTTACTGTGGACAGCAGACATGCCCATCACCAATGTAGAATTAGACCGCAAGCGTTCGACATTTTGGGACACAGCACCTAGTTATGGGGTAACTATCTCGATAACATGTTGAATACTATGCGTCTAATTGCTAGTTTCAGGGCAGAGAAGAGATATGGCAGGCGCTGCGAGTAGCGTTCTCAGAAACAGACATCATCATGGCAAGGTCCATATTAGAAGCAGCAAATATAACTCTTCCTACTGGGAATCCGTGCGAAGGGTGTTTTGACGGTAAATCTCACAAAAGCGAGGATATGATCTGGCCATTAACCCCCCTCTTTCTATTGTGATGTTATACATCTCTCCCTTAATGCACATGTAGAATTAGGAAATGAATATGAAATACCTGTATATTGTGTTGTATCTCCTGTAAATTTAATAACAGAGCAATGCCAGCCAGAGATAGCAGAGGATGATCAATCCTCGCTAGCTCTATCCTGCACGTTTTTGATGAAGGAAAGCCCCAGCATGTACTCCAATTCCACCATGGATCATCAGCAGTTAGTGCCTGCACCAGACTGCTCTCTGAGTCCATTTTCAGTGGTTGTTAGACTATCGACAGAAAAAGATATCACACTGACCATCAGCTCGCAACATGAAACTGTTGGGTCATTAAGGAGTCGCTTATTTGACTGCAAACAACTTGGGATTAGCAACGACACACACACCTTGCGGCTGGTCTATCTAGGAAGGATTTTGCAAGACAGAATGGCTTTTGCTTGCAGCGAGCAAGAAGTTGACGTTGAAAAGACCTTTTACAAGAAGAATTCCATTCTGATCGCGAAAAATAGCATTATACAAGCACTCGTTGTAATAAAGACATGATTGCTGCTCGCTGGTTTTGTATGACCCAATGCAGCGCTAGTGAAAAATGCACAAAACACATTTGACGTGATGCTAGTTGGATCCACTGTCTTTCAGGATCAGGCCATAGGAATATAAAAAAGAAAACACGTCCGCATCAAATTATTGCAGGAACCCTTTTCTTTCCAAATTTTACAACATGAGCGACAATAGAAAGCGTCCTGTGCCATCGGACGCACCAGAGTTCCCCTCCAAGAGAGCGAATCGCCTGTCATATGGAATGGACAGGCTTTCTTTGAACAATGATGAAGCCCTGTCTACACGGGGCTTTCAACATGCCATCCTTGTCCGCCCCAAGCCAGCAGAGCCACACACAGCGAATATAGATCAGGCAGTGGACGCAGTAGAAGTCTCCCCATCGATACCATACGCTCATCATGAGCAAAGCGCATTTGCCAACGAGCCATATACCTTAAATCGACCTCAAGAGATACTTTCAAGGTTCTTAATCATAAGCTTAATGGAAGCAAAGAGACGTAAAGCTAACCTCATTTCACAGAATAGGCCGTCCTACAATTCGGTCGAGTTTAGCAGACGTATTCAGTGAACACAGCTCTCCACTTGCAGTCAGAAAATACCCAACTGATCCCAGAGATACAAAGAGCAATGATACTCAGAGACGTTATGCACAAGCCATTGCTGATTATTTGGAGAAGATTGGATTCAGGGAATTTGTACCACAATACAAGGCCATTCGCTCTCTTTCCTCCAAAGATTTCCACTACATTTACGCACACTTGGTGCAGCACTACGATCCAAGCTTACGGCACAGAAAGAAGATCGAAGATCATGTGATTGAGATCATGAACTCATTCAAATACCCACTACGAGATAGCATTAGCCGCAAATCGCTGCTGTCCATTGGCGCTATTCACTCAAATGCAAATTTCTACGGTTTGCTCCATTGGCTAATGGAGGCCTGTAAATCAAGGGATGTGTCGAATCCGAAGGAATTCAAAGATCCAGCTGTAGCCAGTTTGGAGATCGAGGAGAATGCGATGGCCTCTGCATTTGCTGATTTCTCGTTTGCATCTTATCAGAAATACATAACCTCGGAAGAGGAGGCTACCTACGACGAGGAAATCGATCCATTGAGAAACAGATTCGGTAAGAGAAGATGCACATTGGCCGGTATGACAGCTCATTCTTGTCATTTAGATGTGATAGCTGCAGAAAGAGACAGAGATATATACGAATTAGACGCAGAAATAGCAGCATTGAGGGAAGAAGCAGCCATGTTGGAATCAGACGGGGTAATACCAGCAACGAACAAGGGACAAGGATAGAATATTCATTCATTTTCATAGTCAACGATCGAAAGCTTGAAGAGGAGAAACCATGATTTGACAAGAGACACTGCAAAGTTTCGAAACTATTGCCAGGAGAAGCGAAAGCGAGTGGAGAAATATAGAAGCATCAACAAAGTAGTGGAGGATGAAGTCAAGCGCTTGGACAACGAAAACCAGATATTAGAACAGCAAAAGGCAGAACTAGAGGAAAAGCTAAAAGAAAAGAACGTGTCGTTGGCTGCTTTAGAATCTTTGGCGAAAGAGCATGAGGCAGAAATGAAGCGATGTGCCGACCTGACAGCTCATTTGGAGACACGCCGATTAGCATACAGCGAAAAAACGCAGACATTGACTATTTTGAGAGACAAGGTGCGCCAACAAGTCGATGAGTTCAACACTAAAGTCAAGAAGCTGTTTCCTACGGGCTCGGAACAGCATGAATTTTTGTTAGTCTACAATCCTGGTGCAACAGCCCCAAATGAAGAGCTTTCCTACGATGTGGATCAAAAGCTCATAGTAAGTTAAGATCAAGAAGTACGCTGAATTACGTAATATTTATGCCTTTGTTTCTTTTTGTTACAGCCAACAATAGAAAGATTGGAGATCAGCGAAAGACAAGACTTTGATCAAATCACCATGGAGACACAGAGATTGCGCGAAAAAACGGATGCACTGAATGCAGATATCGAACAAATCAAGCTGGAATTGATAGAAAAGCAAAAAGAAGCTGAGCTCAAGGCGAAGAAGCACGAAGAGAGTCGACGACAATTCATGGCAGAAAACGAGAAATACAACATCATGACCGAAAAGCATGAAAAGGCATTGGATGATGCCCGTAGTCGCAGCAGAGAAGCTCTTTTACAAGCAAAAGAAAGGCTCTTTGCCGAAGAATCAAGGTAAATCATTTCACCCGAAAATTGCTGCATGGCGAGGCTGACATTTAGATGTAGATTGATCGAAATGGAGCGAAGATTTCAGCAGGAGCAAGAGGTATTAGCGGTGACAGCAAGGAAGATGGTCGCACAATACACAGACTCCCAAGCAGAATTGATGCCAATGCTAAATACCTTAACCCAGTTGGTGCTAAAGCAAGGCATACAATAAAGCTTTCGTGTTGTTATTATTGTGTTTTACAGCAACGTGGAGAAGGGAAACATTTGGTGCGTGTGGGTGTTTTACCAAGATGAATATTTGTGAGTCATGGGAAAGTCTTTGGTTGTCCCATTTGACACTTTGTTTATTTGAAACTTGTTTGTTTTTGAAAAAAAAAAAAAAAAAACAATATGTATAAAAGTGGTAGTAATAGATAATAGCAATATAGCAGTGAACTAGTATTAAAAAGATAAGGCAAGAGTGTATGTATGTTGTGGGTTGTATATATAAAAGTCTATTCGGAAAGCAGCAGTTGGCTTAATGGTGTAGCTTGGGACAATCTCTGTCAAAAATGTATTAAAATCATGAAGATATCTATCAAATCCAAATAGCACATTACCTTGTCTTATGAGTGAATGAGCCGCAGGTGCAGCATTTGCGAGTGATCGAGTTTACAGGCAGAGCAATGGTGGCATCCTCGGCCAGAGTGGCGGCAGCGGCAGCGGATTTAGGAGACATGGAGAAGGCGACAGACATTTGAGTGATATAGCAATTTATTTGGATGATAAAGAAAAGAAGGGAGAGGGAAAAAAAGAGGGCATTTATATATACATATCAAAAGGAGTAAAATCAAAGCATTGTTCCAAACAATTCTGTGTTGTAAAGCATTACGGTTTCTGTCAATCCTTTCTTATTAAAGGTAGTGGGTCGATCCCAAGCCATAAGTGATTTCTGCTGCGTGTCCAACACAGGCCGAAAACCGTGGTGGGTCACATATGACTCACTGTTTGTTTGTATACCACTCCTACGCTGTTTCTGCTCTTTGTTACTGAATTCATGATTGAGAACATCACTTCTGAAAAATGTGTTTGCTCTTTTCCAAAGCCATATCGACATGATATTATTGGTCGTGAACGTATACAAATCAATTAAGAATCCATATAGCTCGAAAAAGGGAATTCTTGTAGCTTGTTGTTTACCAGTCATTGCATTGGGAGTGGTGCTGGTGCTGGTGCTTTGTAAATACAGCATGGATGATTGTTTCGACCATTTGCTAGGCTCACAATGCCGTTTCATTCTTTCATTAATGACGATAAAATGTTCTTCTTGAGTGTCCATGTACTGTGTGTGGATATCAATGTAGACCAGCGTCCACTGATTCGCATTTCCAATTGCTAACTGTATTGGCCCTTTGGTTATATGCAACAGCAGCCTCCATAGTCTGAGCCTATGAAAATCGACATTTTGGATGATATAATTGTTTGTGCAGTGATCCACTAAAGCAAGCTGACCGGTGGTGATAATCTGATTTGAATCCGAATTGAGAATGTCTTTACATGCTAATATATCCTCGTAAATGCAAGCATCAATTATTTTAAAGTATAACTCTAATGGTAACAACATGGTTAAATCTGTTCAGATTAATTTCTTACTCCCTACCTAATAAATAGATCCCTTTTCCCTGTGACCACCTGATGTTCTGTCTCGTTATGGTAATTCATGATCGAAATAAACTGTAGATATGTGAGGAATGATGTATTTAACATTCATAGTGTGAAAGCATGATATGTATGTGTGTGTGTGTGTGCGTTTTATGTTGCAATTTCAACTACAAGCTAATGGTCTTTACAACGATGTCATGCCTACATGTAAATCAAAATTGCACTATGATTGCTGCTGAGCCAATTTTACAGGTAATGTTTATTTGTATCATCCCATTATCCTACAACAATGAAATAATGTGTGTGAATATTGTTCTCTTGTAACCTCAAGAGTGCATAAATCTCTACTGTCTCAAGAATCTTCAAGAAGTCAAAATGTTTGATCTATTATTATAGTATAATTACAATCTTAATTATTTCATCTTCCAAAGCCCAACTAGTAAAATGTATCACATATGCTCATATGCACAATATGGAACATGTATGATATTATCTTTAGATACTTCTTTTTCTCTTCTCATTGACAGTTTTAATTTGGATAAATATAGTATGCTGTGATGAACAAACAAACACTGCGAACCCCAAAAAATCACTGCTTGTGCGACACTTTAGAGCGCCTATTCCGTTCAATGCAAGGCATATAAACATTAACTAAATCAATACATATTACACATTATCTATCAAACGTCTTCAATTATGCCATTTAAACAAGAAGTTCATGCTCAAGGTACAAAACCATTTGCTCATCATCAGCAGTAGGTCTATTTCTCTTGGAGGATTTTACGTCCGCCAATAAGCTTGCTTTGTTGTACACATCACTACGTGTATGTAAATAAGGATTTCTCACCAAGTTTTAAAGGTAAATAAACTCATAAATTATACACTAATTAGTGAAACATGATCGAAGTTGTCAAAGATGCCTTGAATCATTTAGATCAAGAGCGGAGATTATTCATTATTTTCAGGGGTAAAATCAGCCATCATCCTATTGATATGTATAGTATGATACAAGAAGGCTGCTCTATGGCCATCCTGAAGCAATGAAAATGAATTTGCTGTAGTCATCTAATCTTATCAAATGTTACTAAATCATACATAATAAACTACCGGACGCCGACAACTAGAGTCCAGACTATGTATCTGATTATTAGATACCTTTGTCTGTTTCTCAAAACAACAACATAATAAATGTCATAGACATAGTACGTGTTTGAAATTTTGAAAAAGAGCCATTTCGTAAAATTTTTGACAGTTGCCATGTAAATTCAACCGTCCCTCCACAGAAGTCTATAAGAGAGCAAAATTAAATCCTCTTCTTTCTTTTTCCTTTCTTTTTTCCTTATCTTTTAATCCATCTTTGAATCAAGCTTTAAATCAAGCTTTAAATCCAGCGATTGATAAAAAAAGTAGCATATCCGTATACCAAAATTGTGCGAAAAAAAAAAAAACGATGGTGCGATAGGGTTTTAGATTGACAGAGTTGTGGTTGATGGATCAGATGATTTTTCAAAATAAAGCAAATTTGAGCACTGATGTTGACTAGATCCATACGGAAAGCTGTTAATTACGAGTGTCTAGTAGTTGCAGGCTAATAGAGGGGATGTTGCGCAACACTTTATTTCAAACCGCTTGAATCTAGCATGCTTTGTTCAAGAGTGGCACAGGTTGAACACTGTTTTGGGCGTTGTCAGACAAAATACAGCAAAGCGTGTTTTCATCATACCTTATATGACTGTTGGAGAGTTCACATTAACATTACTGTATACTTATTCTGAAGAGGTTATAAGCATATAAACAAACTTCCAGTGACTACGTTAAGTGTACATAAATTAAACGATTCTTGTAGTTCAATAGTTGAGTGTTGATTATACCCGATTCCAACCTCTAGATCCATCCTTCATTTTTTCTATTACATGTAGAGAGCACGTTTACTACTGTACGCAACGACTGCCCAAATTGTGTATTTGATATACAAAAATTGAAATGCATAGCAGATTATTGCACTACTTTCTATAGGCATAGGTCATTAGTGGAAGCTGCATTGAAGCACGATAATAAGCGGTGATTTTGGTATTTCTGAGCGTTTTGAAAGTAAAACATACACAAAATTTCCATCTTTTTTTGTCTGATGGTAACCAGCGTATAGTCCCAAAAGATACCGATTGCTTGAAGTCTAAATCAAATTTGTAGCATTAGTTTTTGTAGCTTTACATGACGCTAAAGGTACTTTTCCCAGCCAAATCATCCGAATTCAACTCTCAATATCTTGCCTTTTAAGCCGTTTTAGATGCTCGGAATAGTGCGAAATGATTGCTATCGATTACCGTTTACATCCTGAACCTTTATCTCTAATTTTTTGGGATCGATCCAAATCGTCGAAAATTCACGTTTTTTCATGAGGTACCCCTCATGGTTTTTATCAAAAATCAAACGATCGCAATTTTGAAGGCGAAAACGACATTTTTTACTATGATATATATTAAATCAAAATGACCGCACAGATGTAAGATGGCCTGTGCAAATGCTATTTTGAGCGTTGTATATGCTAAATTTCGACTTTTCCTGGAAAAACTGCTTTTTATATTTTCTCAAAATTCTTTATCTTTTCATTCTAAAAGTATTTTAAAATTGACACCATTGAATGCGCCTTCAAATTCTCCCCTTAAGTTTATTAGAAAGTAGTATACGCTGAGCACACATTCTATAGCTAATTTTAACAAAAATGTTTACAAATGTCAAATTATATCGATTTTGATTCAAAAAAATCCTCGCAAAAAAATCATTTGGGTACAGTCACCACAGTGCAAAATGTTCAGTGTACACGTCACTCAAATTCTGTGTGCTCAGCTTATTGGCTGCAGTCACCCTCAGCAACGCGTCTTTTTTTTTTCAGGCTCCCTTTCCACCCTGTTTTTGCACTGCACTTTTTCTATTAAACCATATACTTTTTATTACTTTTGATTGAATACAACACCACTTTCGACAAAAGAAGCATACTTTTGCAACCACCAGTACCCAAGACGACATATTTCAAGTTTGTTACAGTAAGTATCAGCCGATAGGGGCCACTTTTCGCGGTACAATATACAGTAATACTAATTATACAGTTTATTTTAGACCAATTCGTTGCAATATATTTATTCATTGTGTTTGGTTTGTATTTGGTTTGTATATTCCCCTTTTTTGGTTGCCGTGGATTGGGTTGTCATGGCTTTGGGTGTTGTGGGTTTGGTTGTCATGAATTACATTCAATCAACCTTTTACTATTTTCTTTCTCGTGATACTGTGCATTCTTTTAGTTTGCTCTATTGCGATTTATTCTTTCCCCCTTTTCTGCACGCAACTGTTTTTCTGTTGCTGTGCCATAGTGCTATGGTGTATCTTTTGATGCATTGTATCGCTGGCAGTGCTGCTCTATTGTGAAGTAGCCTTGCATTCTTTTTGTTCTTCTTCAAGTATTACATCTTCTGTAATACCGGTTGTATTAGTGTTCGTGCTTCGTATGAGGCAACCACGATACTTTTTTCTACCTTTTTTTTTTTCTTGTACTCGTCATTTTGATGATATTCATTGCATGTTACCTCTTTGTATGTAACTGTATTGCAATGTTTCTGTTCTTCATCACATTCTAGTGATGCCCTCTTGTTGCTTTCCCTTCCTTTTTATGGTTCTTTGAATCATAAATAACCCCTCTTTTTCGTTGTGTGGATGTGCCTATCGTTGAAGCACAACTAGATTTGATTCAGAGGCTTGGGGTAGATAGGCTGCCCTCACTTGATTGGTATCACTTACTTGGTGCTAACTGAGAGTCTCAAGCATTTGCGCTATCAGCTGGGGTGTGTAGTAAGGCATATTCTGGCATTTTAGGGGTTTTTGATGATAACGTAGCTTAATACTAGTGTATTCGGCTGTGTTTAAAATTCCGCCTAACAAAAAAACAAGGGAGAACTATGGCAAAATTTTTCAAAATCCGCGGCGCTTAAAATAGCTTTTTAAGCGATTTTATTGGCTCAAATTAGGAGACAGCTCAGAGAAATAAAGCATTCGTATTGAAACTAAAAGTGTAATTGAAATGAGAAAAGCAAGACTAAACATTCAAAATGCATGGTAAAAATGGCTGAAGGTAACTACACGATACCACCATAAGTATCAGACATGATCAAATAGATTTACTCTCCTAAAAAAGTGCTTATACACAAGTTTAACTAGCCTGTTCATGGGATCCAAAGGTGCGTCAAATTAATGCATGATGGTGTCAAGTCAATTAAAGTTTTCGAGTTTCAATCGGTTGATAAATGAGATGATCATGTACTTCTGCCAAACTTTGCGAGCAGCACGATGGTATAACCGTATCTCAGATTTGATGAGTTGTTGCTGATGGTCGAATTACTTTTGTAATGATAAATCATTTTGTTGTCAACCATTAATGTTCACTAAAAAAACTATAAAAAAGCTGCTAATTGCAAGTGTTTAGTAGTAATACAGCAGTGGATATGGCGTAGAGCAGCGCTGCATTTAGAGCCGCTTGGTTCTAGCATGCTTTGTGGTACAGTGGCATAAGTTGACAATGTTTAAACACTTGGCAGAAGAGGGCAATGCATTTTTTAACGACCTATTCATGTCAATCATCTCGAATAATACAGCAGCAAATTTTGACACCCATCTCTAATATTTGTCAATGAATAGCATCGTCTGAGGAATGCGCATTTACAGCAGCTAATGTAGTATATCCAGAGTTGAACCAGGAGTTTATTATAACCCTAATACTATTGGTAAGGGATCAATTGGTTCATGCGTTTTCATGGCACTTTTATGTCTATTTAGTCATTTTTACTAGTTTTTGTTGTGACTAGACATCTTCCTATTACTAGCCCATGAATATATAAAGTTTGAGCGTCTTGAATTACTAATACCAACCATCTTTTTCTTATATTTCTCCCAAAACTATCAAGTTTCTACTTTGAAATGGCTTCACGCATCATTTTATCTCAACTCAAGAGAGTAAGCACATTGCGTGCCAACATTATTCCTCAAGCAATGAATTATGCACCCAAAAGAACATTGTTGACCAAAAATTTGGTTTGGGCAAACCGTATGAAGGCACAGCAAGCAACCTCTTTGTTAGGACGTCAACAAGGTAAGCATAACTTGCTCAATCCGGCATGCAAGAGGGAATATTGTCTAATGTAATCTGTAGTTCGTACCATGTTCATCCAGACGGAGCAGACGCCTAATGACGACTCACTCAAGTTCATTCCTGGTGTGCCAGTGTTGGGCAGTGGTTCAGCCGAGTATTTGGACGTTCGCTCCTCCATGAAATCACCCCTGGCAAAGCAGCTATTCCACATCGATGGCATTGCTGGTGTATTTTTTGGACCTGATTTCATTACAATCTCGAAGGAAGAAAGCGCTGAGTGGCAATTGATGAAACCTGACATCTATGCAGCCATTATGGATCATTTTGCGTCTGGCCAACCTATAGTATACGATGCTGATGACTTGGCGGCCAATGACACTGCTATTCACCCTGACGATTCAGAAGAAGTCCAAATGATCAAGGAGTTATTGGACACCCGCATCCGTCCTTCTATCCAAGAAGATGGTGGTGATATTGAATATTGTGGATTTGAAAACGGCATCGTTCAGCTTAAATTGAAGGGTAGTTGCAGAGGCTGTGATAGCTCAACCATCACGCTCAAAAACGGTATTGAGAACATGTTGATGCACTATATTCCAGAGGTGCAAGGTGTCGAGCAAGTCATTGATGAGAATGAAGAAATCTCTCTTCAAGAATTTGACAAGCTTGAAAAGAAACTGGGCGAAAAATAAGCATGTAGCAATGTAGCACCACTAGAAATTTGTATAATAAACAGCAATGTGTTCCTTTATTCCTTTTCCAAGTTAATAGCGTTGCCGAATTTAGCGTATAAGTCTTTCTTCAATTGCTCCATCTTTTCCTGAACTACGTCGATTTGGTGTTTGACATCCTCAAGTGCTAAGCCGAGTTTCTCTGAATCCTTTTCGACCTTTTCGATTGCTTCCGATGCACTAACATGCACAAAGGCATCACCGATCTTGTATCTAACTGCCTCATCCTCATCTGCCAATTCAAGTTCCATAGCAACATCGTCTAAATACTCTTTTTCTTGCTAAAACGTTCCACATATGCCCGTCAATCTCGGCTTTCTTCGCTGTACATCTTCCTCGTATACAAACCTTGAGTTTTTCATATTGCTCCTCGAGATCGTCTATTTTGGCATTATATTGACTAAACTCGTTGATACGTTGTTGATCGACCCAAGAGACTTCCACATCGCCACCAGTCTCCTCCTTTTCATTCAGCTATTATCGGTTCTATATATGAGCACCGGCTTGACTGTACACACTAGGACTAGTAATACATACCATTCTAATATTTGACATTCTATGGTATCTTTTTTTCTTTTGCAAGGCGAAGTATAAACAAGACAGAAGAAGTGGAAAAGTAGGTTACGCGCCTTTTATTAGCTTTCAGATGAAGCATTTCTTTCAATAACCGCTTGCTATCAAGCCACCTTTACAAGGTGGATAATGGTGCCTCGGTTCTGCGCTTGACTTTAGCGAGGAAACTGCCCTTTGCTACAGTCAAGGTGAGATACTGTCTCAGGTTCGTGGCTTCCTCCATCTCTTTTGGGATTGGCTTTATCTCGTAATACTTGAAAAAGTTGGCCAAAGCAAGACGCAATTCTTGTAGTGCGAAATTCTTGCCAATGCAGTTTCTTGATCTAGGCAGAATGAGAATATTGTCAATGCTGATCATGACAAACTTACCCTGCACTGAATGTAAAGAGAGAATCATGATCTGTAACCTGATTGTAGTCGTCCTCCCCTGGAATCCATCTTTCAGGAATAAATCTCGAGGCATTTGGCCAATATGCATTGTTGTTGTGAGCATGATACATGTTTGCAGTAACGACAATCTAATTTATAGAAGTCCATCAGTGAGGCTGGTACTGGGAATTGAATCAGAGAACCACATACATCCTTGGGCACGACCAACTCGCCTCTCAAATTGATCTCCTTTTCGGTTCTTCTTTGCAATCCAACGCCAGGGACAGGGCGTAGACGCAACGTTTCGTGAATTACGCCATTTAGATAAGGCAGCGCCTTTAATTGCTGATTGTAAAAGAGCTCTGTTCCTTCCATGAAGGCAAGAGTATCAATCTCTTGATGTAGCTTTGCCATTTTATCTGGATTACGAAGCAACTCGATTAGCGCAAATCCAAGTGTATTACCGGTTGTATCTGATCCAGCTGTTAAGAATAGGAATGTTTCTCTCACTAGGTCTCTTGTTGCCATGCGTTTCTCTGGATCTGGATCATCTTGCGTGTCTACCAGAGCTTGCAGTATATCATCTCTCTTTTCACCGCTCGCTCTCCGTTTTTCATAGATTCCCTTGACAAACTAGACTGTGCATTAGCGTCATTGGCACTGTGTACATCAGCAGCATGCAGACTTACATTCATGATTTTTGGACTAGGACCTCTGATGAACAGCTTGAAGAAAGATGGGTAAGCTGATACATAAGCTGCTATTTTCATTCGTAGCATCACAAGTCTGGGTATGGGATGCGTGCCATCTTCGAGCATATGAAAAGTCTCTCCAAAAGCTGTTTCTCCAATGATGTCCAGTGCAGTGCACGACATGATCCGCCAAAGATCAACTGTTCCGTAGCCCTCTTCGTCAATGGTGCTTTGTATATTCTTCTGTACTTGATCAATCATGCTTTTTGAGACGCCCTTCATGTACGGCTCCAATGAATTGAGATACTTGATTGAAAATGCATGAGCAGCCATCTTTCTCTGTTGTTCATGTAAGTTTGCAGATCAATAGTCCACCAGGTGCGCGATTACTTGCCTTTTTCTTGTGAACCTGTCTGTTCTCAGTGCTGAGCATGGTCTCTCCACTTACTGGGAGCGCGTTTGAGATCAGTATGTCGTTTGCAAAGGATGATTACTTACATCTAAGGTTGGCATAGATGGGGCCTTTGGGGAGGTCATCCTGCACCAAAATTTGCTTTATCATATCCTTATCCGCAACTGAGATGCTTGTAGGGCCTGTGCGCACAATAGCACCATGGATATCATGCAATTTCTTTAGGCTAGCAAACCTATATTCGACTTGAGTGTGTGCAATTTACGCTGTGATATGATAGCGTTGAATACTTTACAGTGTGCCTGTTGGCATGTCGTAAATTGGGCTTGGTAAACCCATAAACTTGGCAACAAATGGGCCTGGTACCTTGCTCAACGGTCCAAAGAACGCGACATACAGTTTCTGTATGGCATTTGCGATTAGCTTTGATCATGTACACCACGAGAAGGCACTTGCCTGGATTCCTGAGTAAATCACATAAGAAGCGGCAGCAATTTTGCAGGCGCTTTTGAGATAGCTCTGGTTCTTGGAGTAATGCCGAAGAATAGTCTGATACAGCAGGCTCAATCGCTGTACAACAATTTCACCGCGGGTTTGCATTGTTGCTAGTAAAGCTTAAGTTAGTAGTGAAAGAGAACAAAAGCAAAAGAAAAGAGAAACCCTCTCCCCTTGATTTATTGTTTAGATATTGAATTCTAGCGCCCTTGCATACGATTTTGTTGATCTTTATGCAAAGTCATGCATCTACTAGTTGTATCGTGTTAACTAGATGCCATTATCGAGTGGAGCTTTGCGTCAGTTGGAAAGACGTGGTGCGTGTTCAAGAGGATCATTTTCTCTTTCTTACATGTCGTTGAATGTTTGCAGCTTCGTGATGCAAAGCAAAACTGATGAAAACATGCAGGCACACAACTGGAGTCAATCAACATCAAAGCAACATCTAATCAGTAATATCGTTCACCGAGTATAATGTACTACGTGGATATAAGAGTTTTATTTACATATTACCTATTACATATATATATATACTGTATTACTTAATTTTTGGATCTCTGTGAGAAGGACGATCTTCTCGAAATTGGAAGGTAGCTGACACTCTCATCATCCGAGTCGTCGACTTGCACCGCTTCATTGCTGTTAGTGCGGGTATTGTTGGGGCGATACAGACTGCTTGGACTATGTACATGCTCTGGAACTTGAGGTGTGAGAATGGTGATGGCTGTGTGCTTTCTGGGGACATCTCTATCAATGGTATCCTCTGAGGGTGGTGTATCGGTGCCATAGGTTTCTTCAATGACTGTAGGCGGCGATTGCTTGCGGCCGATAATGGTGTCCATCTTTGGGATACGCAACACTTGGTTGCCCTTCTCACTGGTGATAGTAAGCGTTCGTGTGGCAATCGTGCCCAAAAAGTAGAGGGGTATAGTGATGCCATGTGCAATCACTGATCCCAGCACCATGAAATAGATGACAGGCTCTAGAAGCGCACGTGCGTGAGCGTTTGGACCATCTTCAGGGAGAGCTTCAAGAGCGACTGTGTAATAAAAGATGGCGCCTACACCAATAGGACCGAACCAGCCAGTAAAGACGGCCTCACGCCAGTTGTGAATAGTGGGGATCCATTTGTACAGTGCAAGCACGATGGGAAGGCGTCGAAGCACCAAGACCAAGATGGCCAATACAACGAGTCTCCAGACTGTAATTTGAAGATCATCGCTTGAAAAGGCAGACCAAGGCTATTAATGCGGGTGTTAATGACATTGTTTGTGCTGCTGCTGGACTAAATAACATACCATGGTTAAGCCAATATAGACGAAAATACTGAGATTGAGCAAAATGTCTACTACCTCCATCAGATGCGCCTTTTCTGTCTCAACGCGAAACCAATCATTCCAGGTAAACGAGTTGCCAGCAACAAAGCAGGCCAGCAAGTCGTCGCTGCCAATAAGGCCTACAGTGCCCATCAAGAAGAGCTAGTAGTGGATGTTGGTCAGTTTCATGTCTCTTTTACGAGTGTCTTATTCTATACATACAGCCAGCGCAACTGCGAATACGAGAAAAGACTCCTTATCGATGTATCTTCTTTGCTCTGCGTATTTAAGTAGCTTGCGAGCAACGAAGCCAACGACCAAGCCGATAACGATGGATAGCAAGACGTTGTACGCCATGATCCAATAGGCCCATTTGCCAATCGCTGGTCCAACATCCATTTGCAGCAGATAGATGGCCAGAAACAAGAACGGATACCCAAGACCGTCGTTTGCGCCACTGATAGTAGACGATTAGCTTAGCTCAAGTGTGGAGTGAGCAATCTTTACCTTTCGCACGAAATGATATGACGCACATGGGTGGGCACATGCTTCTCGGCAAATTTACCCTGGACGATCGAGTTGGCGAGCACTGGATCGGTGGGCGTGAAGCAGGCAGCAATCATCAGTGCTTCCAGCTATAATGGCACGGTTAGTGGTCGCAACAAGCAAACAAAGCGATGGGACCTTACAAAATTGAGCCCGGGGATGAGGCCCCAGACAAGCAGGCCGCTAACGAGCCACATGAACAGCATGACAGGTCCCAGCAGGACGAGGATGGAGCGAATCTCCTTGCGCAAGTAGGCCTTGGGCAGAGCAACGCCTGCTGCCATGACTTGGATGGCAATCACAATGCGGGTAAACTCGTGCGTGATCATAGGCTCATCGCCCCACTGGCGGATGTCGATGAACTGGGCACACACAGGCCCGAAAATGATGCCGCAGACAAGGGCAACAGCTATACATGCAGATGGTGAGATGCTGGGCAGAGTGCAGGCGTGTGCAGACTTACATGCTTCGGACAGATAGAGCCTCTCCTTGATGACCAGCGAGCAGAGGCCGTACAGCAGTATGAATCCTCCGAGAATGGCAGCGACAATGGAGACAATGTCCGACATGGATAGTTTGAGATGTGCTGAATTGACGAGTGAAATAGGGTTGAATTGCTGCAAATCTTATGGATGCGATTTTAAGCAATGTCTAGGAACCACGGATACCGATAGTTGGGATCTGATTTGCTTTCGAGTTGCTGCTGCTCACAATTGATCTACGGAACTTCTGGAGCTTCCTGCTCTTCTTTTATCTGGAGCCCTTTTATATACTTTTTTCTCCATCATTTCAAGTTGTCACAGGTGTTTCCGCATCCAGATGTTTGTATTACTCATTCACCATTTGCGCCAATTTTGCGAGCTCTGTCATAGGTTGTGATCTTTCGGCAAACCAACGGGCGGCTTCTGTATTTGTGTGAAGTAATTTTATTGTAACTCGCTAATGCAGCAAATTGTAGACTATTGATGTGTCCATTGCGTGATGACATATATGTATAAATACTCGACTCGACCGCACAGTCGCGCTTTTATCGGTAGTATCTTGATCTGTGTGCTGCTTCATACCGCTCCCAGCTTCGCTCTCTGGATCGGTAGTATGGTGGCGGTGGTGGTGGCGGCGGCGAGAGGTCGTGGTAGCGATATCTGAGGTCGGGCGGTGGAGGTGGAGGTGAGTGTCGCATGCGGTCATTGTATGGATAGTAGCCGGTATAGCGTTCGTAAGGAGGATAACGGCGGAAAGGTGGAGGTGAAGGCGAGCGGTAATCATCATAGTAGAGATCACGGGGAGGCAGCGGTGGTGGTGGCAGTGGTGAGCGTGAGCGAGACCGTCTGCTCAGGTATCCCCTGTGCGATGCCATCTCCAGTCTGGATCTCGTTTCTCGAGACATGTCTCTGCTGTGGTAGCTCGTTCGCCGCTCGGTGGATTGCAATGTCATTTTTGTCGATTTGGATCGCTGGCCCTTGTCCGCATTTGTATTAGTGGCTGTGGATGCATCATCTCTTTTTCGCGCTGGTTGGACTCTAGAGCCGTCTTTCTCTCTCGCATGATCATCACAGTGTCTTTTCGTCTTTGCTGCCTCATTGCAGGACGTGCTGGCAGTAGGCGCTGAATTAGACCTGGGCTGGGATGGCTTTGACAGAGTGTCGCTGGGAGTCTTGTGAGGACGGCGACTACTACTGCTACTACTACTGTTGCTGCTGCTCTGCTGATCTGATCCAGTCGCATGCTGGGTGGCCGTGGCGCTACTACTGACATGATCCGCTTTAGCATGTTTTGTGGTGGTGGTATGGGTGTGTGTAGCTGAAGAGGCTGTGCGGGTGCTGGTAGACGGCGCACTAGGTGCTACAGTGGTGCTCTTGGGTATCTCCCATACACTTTCACGAGTGGCAGAATTGTAGTAATACGGCCGCCCGTCGTCTGCCGTGTGCCTGACCCAGGTCCCTTTTGATTCCGTGTCTGCTCTCTCAATCTCCTCTCGCTCCACTGTCGACAGGCGCTTGTGCTGTTTGTGCATGGTGGCATGGTCCTCTTCGTCGTCATCGTCTGATTCATTGCCCCAGTCTGCTTGCATTATTCGTTCTTCGTCATCCTCCATGTCGAGCGAAATGACAGGCTCTTTTGCTGGTATCGGCTCTTCAGGATAGCTGAGCACAATCTCGTCTCTATTGACCAGCAACTGGCTGCTGGAATACGCCGAGTCCTTGGTGGCAGTGGATATATCTTTTTCACGCTCGTATGCTCTTGAGCCGCTGGACTGTCTATGAGCGTCGTATTTATCACCTGGATATCTCGTTTGCCGCCCTGAATCAGAGCGTCTATGCCCGTTTTCTGTGCAAGACTTATGATATGAACTATCCATAGAAACCAGAAAAAAGGGGGAGAGGGAGGGGAATGTTTAAAGGAAGAGAGCTACAAGAGAAAGAAAGAAAACATGTTGAATTCTGCCACCTCAAGGAAGGGGGGAGGTAGAGGCTCCTCTTCAATTAAAATACGCTGATATGATTTGGTGCGTTGCAATCCCCTCTTTTCCCACTTTCCAACTGCTGCTGCTTTACCATGAAGCGAAATTTGCAGCCTCAACGACTGCCACCTCTCAATGTAGCAACACGCATGGAACCAGAAAGCACACACCACCAGGACACTACACAGCACTTTCAAGCGGCAGCGTCTGCCCAGCAACCTGCAGCACCGTCAAAGGCTACAGCGCAGGTTACAGAGGCTGCTCAGACTGTTCTTTTCACTGCGTGTTCGCTGCAACGCACGGTAGGGCGCTGTATCAGTCGCATAGGAAACGAGAGCCTGCACGCTGCATTTGCGCCCATCCTGCTCAAGTCCAAGGCCAACACGGAGAAGCTGGTGGCCGTGCTCGATGTGATTGAAAAGCGGCCCACGACGCCCGACCTATGCGACGAGCTTATCCAAGCAACATCCGCGTGCATTTCCACCCTCAAAGAGCTTTGCTGGACATTGCGGACGAGGCTGTCGACACTTGTTCAAGGCCTGGATGCAAAGTTCTCGAGAAATCTACTGACAAACCTGTACAGCGCCACTGTGGACATGAAGGACGCCTGGCAAGTGATCAGCCCTTATTTGTCTGTGGACCCTGCTCAGACACTGACATCATTTATGCAGCAGCACTCCAAGACGGGCACGACACCGCTGAGGCATCGATCACAGAGCGAATTGGCAGCATCGGCGCACTCGCCCATGACCTCGCCTTTGGCGTCGCCCAGCATCAAGGGCGACAACACGCAGTTGTACACACATTTGCGCAATGCGGTGACCAGCTCGCTGCACGTACTGAATACGCTCAAACAGTCGATTGAAGAGACAGTGCAGGGCGTCAAGATCCCTGCCTCGTTGGAGAAGAAACTGAACGAATTGCTACGACAGACGCAGTATGCGACAGAGCTCTCGCACCGCCTGGACAAGAATGTGGAGGCAAACATGGGAAGCAACAAGGAGGACCTGCTGCTGCTGCCAACCCGGAAAGAGTCCAGCAGGCGTATTTGGGAGGACACAAGCATCTATCTCAAGGCCATTGTCAGTGTCATGACGTTTATCCGCTCGATTTCCACCGAGGAAGAGTTTGTGTGGCCCAAATCAATCAAGCAAGGATGTCTGTATGTGACGAGAATGACAGCAGAGGTGGCCAAACTGTGGAACAGCAGCAGCACATTTGCAGAAGACGGCTTCTTTCTCGGCCGGCAAGAGAGAAGCTCCAGCGTCTCTGAACAGCCATCATCACCCTACTGCACTTCGCCCGCGAGCACCATCGATATACCCAGAAATACTCAAGTCACCCGTGCCCCTCTCGATTATTAATTTGCTCTCTCGTTTTCCTTCTCTTCTTCTTCTTCAACAATAAAATGAACCAACGTCATGTCGCTGGTATTCACTCGACAACTTCACTATAAGCGATTACCCAACTACAATGGCTGGTGGACGCAGATCCTGAAGCAAGCCACAAATCCAATAGAGCAATCCATGCAGGAACCAGCTGCAGCGAGACAAAAAGTGCCATTACCTATACCCTTTGCTGAAGTGATCGAGCCTACACAGCCAATCGTCACCAATGTAAACAAACCCAAAGTATTTGTCCATCTAAAAGGGACGCCAATAGAGCTTCCAGAGAAACCCGACCCCCCTGAAAATTGCTGCATGAGGTAGGCATTCACCACTGGGCACGTAGAAACGCAAACAGGCTAATCATTGTATACACTGTAGTGGCTGCGCACATTGGTAATCATCTCTGGCTGTTGTGCTGAGCAAACCTCACAGGCTGACATCTTTATTATATTCTTATGTAGTGTGTGGGACATGTACCAGGAAGACATGGAGGAATATGCAGCGAGGAAAAAGGAAATCAAGAAGCAATTTCTGGATGCTGGAGAGCCGCTACCTAGAGAATTAGACCCTGCAAACGCTGTAGACGATGCTGTCGAGGAAATGGATCCAACAATGAAGGCCTTTTTGGAGATGGAGAAGAAACTCAATAGCAAATAAATTGTTGGTGTTGTATATATTTTATTTTCATTAAAATCTATAGTGTTGCAAATTTTGAAAGAGAGAGTGTATATATGAGAGGAGACAGGCAGAGCAGGGTGTTGTTGGTTATTAAGGGAGAAAATATATATATAAATAATGGAAATGTAATGATGATGATACTAGGAAAGAAAGGTGCAAGTTTAACTCCAAACATCCTCTTGGTAACGGCCTGTGTTTCTCAAGTTCTTGACATAATCCTGGGCCTTTTCCTCTTCAAGGCCACCAAATTGCTGGGCAAAGCGGACGAACGTTTGGTTCACATCACGAGCCATGACCTTGGCATCACCGCAAACATAAACATAGGCGCCCTTTTCCAACAAGTCCCACATCTCGGGTCCGTTCTCCATCAAGCGATGTTGGACGTACACCTTTTGTGCTGTTTCACGAGAGAATGCTGTGATGATGCGAGATGACTCGCCCAATGTCTCGAATAACTCGGGCCATTCCTCTTCGTACAAGAAGTCTTCGGCAGAATTGCGACAGCCAAAGTAGAGGATGGTGGGGCCGATGGGCTTACCTTCCTTCTTTTGAAGAGCACGCTCTCGGACAAAGCCACGGAAGGGAGCAACACCTGTGCCGGGACCAACCATGATGACAGGGACAGTGGGGTTTCTGGGCAGCTTGAACTGAGATCGACGCACATGGACAGGGACACGAGCCACCTTGGATTCGGCATCGTAAAGACAGTTGCGAGGGCCAGTAATGCTGTAGTGAGGGAAGGAAGCGTCAGGCTCAATGCCATTGATGGATTCATGAAGGCGCCAGAGATAGTTGGTATTCACGCCGTAGACAGTGCGAGGGGAGGTAGTTTCAGGAGTATATTGAAGGGTGACCACAGTAACAGTGATTTTCTTGGGGCTCTCCTTGGATGAAGAAGAGATGGAGTAGTAACGAGGCTGGAGACGAGAGACGCTCTCGACAATCAAGTCGAATGGCACGGAGGAGAAGCTGCCTTCGACATCCAGGGACTCTGATTCGGCCAACATCTCCAGGACTTCGCCCAGGTTGCGAGTAACATCGCCCACACGCACGCGGTACTCATCCTTATCGGTGGCCAACTTACGCAAAATATCCTTTGACTTTTCAGTAGGTGCATATTCAATCAAGGACATCAATGTTTGGCGAGAGACAGCAGCACAGATATCAAGGTAGTGGCGGAAAATGGCGCGGTAAGTGGTAGGCACAGGGAAGGGGAACTGCTTGGAAGCAGCAGCATCCAAAGCTTGGACGCGAATCACGGTGTCCAGCTTGTCAGATAAACCAAGGACCTTGGCAAGTCTTTCAATTTCAATTTCGTTGTTTGTGGGCCAGATGGCAACATGATCACCTGTTTGATAGGTCAAGTTGGAGTCGGAAATGTCGATTTCCATATGAAGGCAATGACGATCGCCACCCTTGAACAAATCGGTCGAGGTGATGGGTGCATTGTAAGGGCGTTTGGCATCGTAAACGACTCGACTGTGATGTAATAAGGCAGCGTCAGTATCAATAGATCATCTGGCACACACACGCATTAAGAAATTACTTACGCTCCTTCTTTAAGCCACTCGCTCAGCTCGCCAACATAGATCTTGGCTTTATCGAATTCACTCAACTCCTCCACCGCAAAGGAAGCTTGTCTAGGACCGGAAGAAGCGCTGTTTTCATCGACACCCAAGGCCTCGCAGAACGCAGGCCACATCTCCTCTTGCCATGCCAAGAAGTCTTCTTCCAATGAACCGTCATCATCACCTTCACCACGCTCACCAATTCTCTTTGCGCCCATGCAAGTCAAACGCTTGTCGATGTTTCTGATAACTTCGTTGTAATGCTCATATGTCTTGTTACCGAGGCCAAATGCAACGTAACGCAAATTCTTCAATGGAGCTTCCTCATCTTCGGCTTCAGAGAACTGAGGCTGTTCGTCAGACACAAGATCCCAGAAATCAACAGCATTGTCGGTAGGTTCACCTTCACCATAGGTTGCCATGACAAAGAAGACCAAGAAATCTTCAGGAACGGTGTCCAGATAGCTCATGTCGTACTGCTCAATATCGGCAGCCATGGAGCTGACACCATACTTTTGTGAGCATTCTTTTGCCAGGCGAGAAGCATAGTCCTCGGCTGTACCTGTTTGAGAACCATAAAAGAAGATAACTCTACGTCCCTGATAAATAAGCAGCCATGTGAGTTGACGTCCAAACGATACAAATCCGAGGCTTGCCTACCTGTTGCTGCATCACTTTAACAAAGTTGCGCTCCTTCTTTGGTGGGCCTGTCTTTGTATCAGCGGCAGGCTTGATTTCAGGCTTGCTTGACTTGAATAACTTGTCAGCAATTTGATGTCTGGCAAACCAAGCAATGGTACCGAGGCCAATGGTGCCCAAGAATATGATGTCCAGTGAGTCTAATAAATGCTGAGATGATCGAGTCATATCAAATAGAAATAGATGTGTGTATAATCCAGAAGAAAAAAAAGAAAAAACAAAAGAGATGTAAGGGGGTTGCTCTCTTTGCTGGCTCTTTTATATATTAATTTGTTTTACATTTAGTCGCCCTCTCCGCCTAAATCAAACAATCCCTCCCCCCACACGCAAGACTTATATTCGGCCCACATGGGGCCGATTGGCTAAGGTTTTCACATGGTAAAAACCAGCTTACCACCTAGTGACGTTCCCCTCCTGTTCAACCGTTGACGAACACATACAAAAAGTCAAATGCTGGAGATTGAAAAGGCTTAATAAAAGCTTGTGTCATCTTGATTGAACTCTTTTACTGACCTTCTCAACTATGTGTGTATGTGCGTAAATGTTGGCTAATAATGCCTTCTTTTTTTTTCGCCAGGAAACCAGAAAATGCGCAGGCAACAAAGGTTCCTCCTCTTCCCCCCGCAATCTATAAAAGAAATGTCTCGGGCAAAAATATACCAATTTGTATTGAAAGATCTGATAACCCAAAACTGAAAAAACATTTGTGTGTCATTGGAGTTTTACCTAATAAGGGATCCTCTATAGAGTCATTTCCTTGGTCCCATGGCTTTTATGTTGTATGTTTACATGGACTTCTTTTGGTATTCATGTCTTGTATTATAGAAACATGTCTATGACAAGTAAAAAGAAAAGTACATGTTGAGTTTTCCATCTGACCGAAAATGCGCGAAATGATACCAATCGGAACTCTTGTTACGGTTTGTTCCTTTTTCCTTCTGTTGTAATGGCTCAGTATTTCGTAGCAGCATCAATATATACCGTAGAAAGCCCTGCGCTGATACACCAGCTGATGCAACGTATGTCCTCACGAAAAGAGTCTCATATCAACATATGAAATGCCCTATGAGAGCTAAATGGCTTGAAATTGCGCTCGTTACTCACTACCATCTGTGTTGATGTTGCAAACAAGGAACCATCTCGTTTGAATCAGGCTTCCTGTTGCACAGATCTACCAGTGCCAGTCTATGTGAGTAACAATCCCGGTCATTATTTTCAGAAAAAGGCAACGATATGCAATCCAAGTATTTTGCAAACGAGCAAACAAGCCCATTTTTTGGAATTGCTTGTCATTTTGATGTGTAACAATTGAAAATTTGCATGTAAACAATGGCTGTTGTAGTACTAGTAGACATTAGACGTTTTGTGGCGTGAAGAAGGCAGGCTAGGAGAATATTAGAATACAAGCAATAATGCCTTCCAATTAGCGTTGGACCTGGATAAACTAATCGAAATGTAGTACTGATGCAAAGAATTACGCCGTCCACAAAAGAACAAGAGCTGCTATTACTCTGATAAACCCATCGCTTGGCATTAATGCGACTATGAATTTTGATCCATGATTGTAGGCATCTGACAATGAATACAGTTCATTAGTCCATCCTATTTGATCTTGTATATTAATTGGCAAGCGTTTTTAGAGGCGAGGGGGCTACGGTGGTGTCTGCTGAGCTGCCAGCCCCCCCCCCCCCACCCACAATGCCGTACTACAAATTGGCTCGACGAATGCGTAAACAAGCAAGCAATTCAAACTAGTAGAGCTACTATCCCTTCTTGAACCTCATCATCCACGGAAAAGTTCCGAAGAAAGTATGCTAATTCCATTTTTATTTACTTAATTATAAACTGTACCATCAAAAATATGAGAAATTGTAGTAAGATGATACATTGAGCACAATATCACAGAATGTGGAGTACAGGAACAATAGTAAGACCACAGTATATCATCTCAAACGAAAATATATATCTAACAAAAAAACAAAAATTGCGACATGATACTTACCACCAAGTGTGGTTTTCGGTATTTTCCAGGGTTTGCAAGATAAATCATACATATAGGTCAAACCACTTCCGTCTGATGAAGTTCAGTTTGCAGTTTCAAGAAACACCAATCGACTGAGATTTCAATCAGATTTATAGCATCTCAGTTGCCATAGATCTACAGGCTACAAAAGGTACTTTTCCCAGCCAAATCATCCGAATTCAACTCTCAATATCTTGTCTTTTAAGCCGTTTTAGATGCTCGAAATAACGCCAAATGATTGCTTTCGATCACCATTTACATCCTGAACACTCATTTTTATTTTTTTTGGATCGATCCAAATCGTCGAAAATTCACGTTTTTCCATGAGGTACCCCTCATGGTTTTTGTTAAAAATCAAACGATCGCAATTTTAGAGGCGAAAACGACACTTTTTACTATGATATATATTGAATCAAAATGACCGCACAGATGTAGGGTAACCAGTGCAACTGCTATTTTGAACGTTGTATATGATAAATCTCGACTTTTCCCGTAAAAACTGCTTTTTATATTTTCTGAAAATTCTTTATCTTTTCATTCTAAAAGTACTTTAAAATTGACACCATTGAATGCGCCTTCAAATTCTCCCCTTAAGTTCATTAGAAAGTAGTATACGCTGAGCACACTTTCTATAGCTAATTTTAACAAAAATGTTTACAAATGTCAAATTATATCGATTTTGATTCAAAAAAATCGTTGCAAAAAAATCATCTGGGTACAGTCACCACAGTGCAAAATGTTCATTGTACACGTCATTCAGATTCTGTGTGCTCTGTGCTGCGGCAACCTATTGACTGCAGTCACCCTCAATAGCGCGTTTTTATTTTATTTTATTTTTTCTCGCACTATTTTTGCACTGCACTGTTTCTATTAAACCATATACTTTTTATTACTATTGATTGAATACAACGACATTTTTGCCAAAAGAAGTTTGCCTTTACAACCATCAGTACCCAAGACGACACCTTTCAAGTTTGTTACAGTAGGTATCAGCTGATAAAAGCCACTTTTCGCGGTACAATATACAGTAATACTAATTACACAGTTTATTATATTTTAGGCTAGTTTGCTACAATATATTGTTTGGGTTTGGTTTGTATCTGGTTTGTATATTCCCCTTCTTTGGTTGCAATGGATTTGGTTGTCATGGATCTGGTTGCCATGAATTACATTCATTCAACCTTTTACTACTTTCTTTCTCGTAATACTACTGTGCATTCTTTAGTTTGCTCTACTATTGCGATTTTTTCTTTCCCCCTTTTCTGCACGCAACTATTTTTCTGTTGCTGTACTATAGTGCTATGGTGTATCTTTTGATGCATTGTATCGCTGGCAGTGCTGCTCGATTGTTGTGGAGTAACCTTGCATTCTTTTTGTTCTTCAAGTATTATTACTTCTTCTGTAATACTGGTGGTATCGGTGGTGTTCTTGTTTTGTATGAAGCAACCACCACGGTAATTTTTTTGACTACTTTTTTCTTTCTTGTATTCATCATTTTGATGATACACCACATTGCATGTTACCTTTTTGTATGTAACTGTGCTGCAATGTTTCTGTTGCTCTTTATCACATTCTAGTGATGCCCTCTTGTTACTTTCCCTTCCTTTTTATGGTTCTTTGAGCCATTACCCTCCTTTTTCGTTGTGTGGATAGGCCTATCGTTGAAGCACAACTAGATTTGATTCAGAGGCTGGGGGTAGATAGGCTGCCCTCACTTGATTGGTATCACTTACTTGGTGCTAATTGAGAGTCTCAAGCGTTTGCACTATAAGCTGGGGTGTGTAGTAAGGCATATTCTGGCATTTTAGGGGATTTTGATGATAAAATTGCTAAATTACTGTATTTGGCAATGTTTAAAAGTCCGCCTAACCAAAAAACATAGGGAAACCCTCGCAAAAATTTTCTAGGGTCAGCGGCGTTTAAACTAGCTTTTTAAGCGATTTTGTTGGCTCAAATTTGGAGACAGCTCAGAGAAATAAAGCATTGATATTGAAACAAAAAATGTAATGAAAAACAAGAAAAGCAAGATTAAACATTGAAAATGCATGGTACAAATGGCTTGCGGTAATTACCCACGATACCACCATAAGTATCAGACATGATCAAATACATTCACTATCCTGGAAGAAAGAATTTTGAATAAATCTAAGCCTGTTCATAACATCCAAAAGTACAATTTTGCATTATATTGGTATCAAATCAATCAAAGTCTTCAAATGTCAATCATCTGGCTTATGAGATAAACATGTACCTATACCAGAAGAATTTGCGAGGAACACAATTGTGTGGTGAGAGTTTAGTCATCTAAACGCGTTACCGCTGATGGATGAACGATTATCAAAATAATTCAATTTTGTGCACTAGTCTAGGCAAGATTTATGAGGAATGCGGATGATTACAAGCATCTAGTGTTAACGGATTGACAGATGGGGTGTTGGAAAACACTTTATTCAAAGCTGCATACTGTATCTTTGTGCTCGACACTATATTCTGCTTGTATGCAGGTATTTCTGGTGTGCAGGATCAGGTCATCATGCGAGATCCATTTGCAAAAAGTTGCTGTTAGAGTATTGAAATTGGCACGTATCTATGCCAAATTTTGCAATCAGCGCGATGGGGTAGTTGGACTTTAGATTGAATGAGTTGCCTTTGATGGGCGGCTGGATGAAGCTTTGAAATTTGTTAATTTTGGGAACTGATCCTGACAAGATCCACAAGGAAGCCGTTAATTGCGAGTGTCCAGTAGTAACAGATCAATAGAGGAGGGGATGTTGCGCAACATTGCAACTAAAACCGCTTGGCAGTAACATGCTTTGTTTTAGAATCGCACAGGTTGACCACTGTTTTGGGCGTTGAAAAAAATACGTTATAGCTTTTTTCATGCTTTATACAACTTGAATTTACATCTTTTGGCTTGGGATGAATGTGGAGCCTATTAATGATGTGAAATGCAATTTATTGGCAGCTCGTTTGATTCTGCTGCCCGCAATTCATCGAGTAACAACCTGGTATACCGTATTGATCCATTGTAATAAGCAAAAGCATGAGATCATGCCTCCACAACGAATTTGTATAAACCCTAATCCCAAGCTGCGTGAAGCAGCAATGTACCTGTAATTGCGTTTTTGACCTCGAATTTCACTCTCATCCTGGCATTCAAGAAAGCATGCTATACAGCACCCTTTGGTAGTAGAATAAATAAGGCAGCTTATCGTTTGTTAAATAGAAATCTATAAGCTTCATATCATTATTCGGCATCATAGTATTGAACAGGGTACCTTCATGGAGTGATACTGAACTATACTACTATGAAATGGCGGTTCAAATCACATTCGATTTAGGGTTAGATACCAGCTCCAAACACAGACTTTGTTGATGCACAAAGGATGTATCTCTTTCGCACGGGCACGTGATGAGAAGGGCATTTTGTTTATTAGGCACAAATCATTAGCTGAGAGGGTATATCTCTCTCTCTCTCTTCTTTTCTCTCAAACAACAGTTCATTGATCATGTCTGCATTCATCTTGTCCACCGGAAAGCTTGCTCTTAGAAGCAATATGAAGGCAAGCTCTACGATAACCATGCATTGTGTGGGTGTGTGTAAGAAACTAATCCTCCTTGACGATAGACTCAAGTCAGGGGTATCTCTTCTGCTGTAAGCGCCATCTGGCATCCAATGTCTCAACAGAGAGACTAACACATCTTTATAGATTGACAACGTAAAGCGTGTTGGTATCATTGGCTCTGGTCAAATGGGCCTTGGTATTGCCTATGTAGCTGCCAACGTGACACGTCTTCCTGTTGTGTTGATGGATGTCAATCAAGCACAAAATGAAAAGGGCTTGCAATTCATGGGTAGCGTATTAACTCGTATCTGAGGTGACGATATTGGATACTCATGCCTTGTACAGACAAGCTCTTGGCCAAGGATGTCGCCAAGAACAAGATCACAGCTGAACATGCAAAGATCACTAGAGAGTTGGTCTCCACGACTACTCAAATGTCCGGTTTGAGCGATGCTGATTTCGTCATTGAAGCAGCTTCCGAGAATTTGAACATCAAGACAGCCATTTTCCGTGATCTGGATCAAATCTGTAAGCCTGATAGCATTTTGGCTACCAACACCAGCTCCATCAGCATCACCAAGATTGCTGCTGCCACAAAGAGAGCCGAGCAAGTGATTGGCATGCACTTTATGAACCCCGTGCCTGTGATGAAGCTTGTGGAAATCATCCCTGGTTTGGCTACCAGTGATGCAGTGCTCGAGCAGACTCGCTCTCTCGCCACCGCCATGGGAAAGACATGCACCGTCGTTCAAGACATTCCTGGATTCGTGGCCAACAGACTTTTGATGCCTTATATCAATGAAGCATTCATGCTCTTGGAATGTGTAAGTGC
The DNA here is from genome assembly GCA_010203745.1 of Mucor lusitanicus. Taxonomy (NCBI): domain Eukaryota; kingdom Fungi; phylum Mucoromycota; class Mucoromycetes; order Mucorales; family Mucoraceae; genus Mucor; species Mucor lusitanicus. The sequence goes on along the minus strand of JAAECE010000005.1, from coordinate 1,593,590 downwards.
GGAACTCATTTTAAACACCTGAAATTGCTTGCTCACACTCTGTCACCAGGGCGCTGCTTCTGCCGAGGACATTGATACCACCATGAAGTTGGGCACCAACATGCCAATGGGCCCTTTGACCTTGGCAGATTTCATTGGCTTGGACACCTGTCTTGCCATTACCAAGGTGTTGTACGAGAATACTGGTGATTCCAAGTACAGATCCAGCGTATTGCTCCAAAAGTATGTCGATGCTGGCTGGATGGGCAAGAAGAGCGGCAAGGGCGTCTACAGCTATTAAAAAGAGCTAGCAATTTACAAATAGAAATAAATTTATTACGAGAAAAACAAATGTGTATAGCATCTTTTTTTTTTTCTTGCCATGCATGTAAAAAGAGGAAATAAATTATGATGATGAGGATGGTTGCAATGAGTAATTTTTGTTCTTGTGTCGCTGTCTCATGGTGTGATTTACTGCTGGCCAGAGGGGGAGAATTCTAAGAGAGCCTTTTTGAAGCTGGTGCCTTGCCATTGCGTCAGAATAGGATGTGCCATTTCTCGCAATTTGGTGCGCTCGTCTGATGACAGATAATCGCTTGAAATCACTTTGAGTGCAAAGTTCAATCCGCGAGCTTGATCGGATAGCACCTCTGTCATGGTTTCCGTATTGTTGAGGGCCTCGTACAGACATTGGCGTGCCTCGGGGTCATTGTCTTGATTGATCAATTTGAGCATGATTTGCGAACCCAGCTTGTGTGTAGCTACTTGAACCAAGCAGGGTGCTAATTGCGATGCCAACAGTGATAGGCGATTCTCTAGCGTGGAGCAGTCAATGAGCCAAGATATCAATAGAGCGCCATTTGCATGAATGGCCAAGGAAACTGCGTTCTGCAACAGTGCTGCGGCAATGAAGATCTACAGACGAATGAGTCAGTACGCTTTGTTTAGCACAGCTATATTAAAAGGACCCTCACCTGCTGCGCACTCGTAATCAGACTGCCCTCAAGGATGCCACGCATGGCTCTGGCTCCAAATCGACCTTGAGCAATATGCAAGAATTTCTCGACCATTGCGTTCATGATGAACTGGGTATCCCCATCCAATCTCAAACAGCACTGAACGACGTAATTACCGTATTGGTCTAGCAATAAGGGTGGTATAAAAGGCTGGATATGTGCACAGACAATTTGTATCTAATAAGCGTAAGGTTTGTATGTGTCCCATCACCCAGCGTGCTGCATCCAGTGACTTACCTGTTTCTGGGTATTTAACGAGTCAATGATCTTTTGTGCAGCCCAGGTTCCGTTTTTATGGACTCCCATGGCCGCTAAATGGGGGGCAACTGCCTGCAACATGATGGTCTTGATATCTTCAGAACACTTTTCAAATAGACGCTGAGCCACTGTGTTTCCAATATAATCTGTCATGCCCAGCGTGAGTTTCTCCGGCATGTCCGTACGTGTGTGTTGTGGTAAGCTTACCGCTGCAAATCTCTGCAATTTCATCCATGCAATCCAAAGCAATAGAATCAGCTTCTTTGTGATCCCCTTTGGACGAAAGGTTGTCCAATCGTTTTCTGATCTCTCGGAGCTTGGCAGCATCATGGCGTCTTTGTAGTCCGTATTCAGGCACAGGTGGTATAGATTCGAAATACGAAGATGATTGCAAGGCTGTCTAAAGGTCAGATCGTCGGGTCCAATCCGCTACGTGCCTGTAATTACTTACATTTCACAAGCTCCATGGCAGTGTCAGGAGCCCCCAGTCGCTTCATGATGCTCCATAATTCCCAGTTGGATTCTCCATCCAGCATGTCCTCATTCGATGACGATTTTGATAGTAGCTTGCTGTACGCGTTGGCTGCTTTGCTGTTGATGGGCACTTTGGCGAATCCTATGCGAATGCCCCAGAGCTCCTGCACACTGGGATCATTCTGGATCAATGCGTCTCTTGCGGCTTTAGCGCTCTCTTCCTTTTCATAGTTGATGAATGCACAGTTTTTGTGAGACAGCACGCGAACAGACTCAATCACACCAAACGACGAGAGTGTGCGCTGCAATACAGACTGCGAGATACCAGAAGGCATATTGCCCAGCCCTGTGTGTGTGTGTGTGTTCACAGTGCTTAATACACATGGTCTTTTCCCCTTGTCTTGTGTACCACTTACATAATGCTCGGGTGGGCTGTGACACCACGGGTGTTTCAATGACGGTTGTAATGGGCGATGCTACGCTTTCTGCTCTGCCAAAGCCAATGCGAACAATGCAGTTTCCGATTCTCCCGCCTAGATTTGTCAATACATCGTCTTTTGCGCGCACGGCATCGTCGATATGAAAGTAGTTGATGAACGCGCACTCTTTTTCGAGCAACAGACGTACGCTTTCGATAGGGCCGTACATGGAGAATACGTTGGAGAGGTTGTCCATGGTGACGGAAGCGTCTATATTGCCCACCCACAGTGATCTGGATGCACCAAGATTGGATGGCTGCTGTGCTGATGCCCCGAGCTGCTCTCTTGTTACTGCTGATGGCGTTGTTGGCGTGGATACGGAAGCAAATTCGGTGTTTATAACTGCATGATTATTGTGGTTGATCTAATATCAAAAGCGTCAGTATGACATTACTCGGTGCATTCGCGAAACGCACGCTTACATCTGGCTCCATCATCGCACTGCTGGTATCGCCGTTGATGTGCAGCATGTTGGCCAGCAGTTCAGAGTCGCCCAACGACAGCGAATGCTCCGGCGACATGGCGTGCTCTTCACTCGACTCATAAATGGAGTCGTCTTCCAGTGTGCCTAGTTGCATTTTCCACAAAGAGGACAATCCAGGGGGTGTGTTGGTGCTATAGTCCATCTTTCCCATACTAGAGGCTCTTGGTCTGCTATTCATGCCTCGATGGCTGGTGCTATTCATCAGCATGTTCTCCATGGAGGATGCGGACAAGGAGAAGCCTGCTCCTACCAGCGGCTGTGGCTGTGGTTGCTGTTGGTACATGGCAGCATTATTTACAGAATAGGATCGACTCCTTAACGTGTTTCTCTGCTGATGTAATAGGTTGGCGGATGGAGATCCTCCTGTTGGTGGCGTTGCAATCGAGTTGGACGCAGACGAGAGCGGCGAGCTGCCACTGCCATCCTTGTCATCATCCAGGCCAATCGATCTCAGCGTGCGAGCAATATCGTCGCCCTGCTGCAAGAGCTGCTCTGTTGTGGAGGGAGATGTCGGCTCCATCGTGGTAGGCCTCCAAGCAGCATACGTGGCAGGCACCGGCAATGTGAGAGAGCCCGAGCGATGTCTGTTCACAGTGCTGTTTGTGACCACAGGGAATGCGACTGGCGGCAGCTGTGGCTGTAGCGGTGCTTGGTGCTGGTGGTCCATGTATATCACAGAGGGCATGGTGCCCGCACGGGCACGTCGTAGTGGCAGAAGTGGGGTTCGTGTTTCTAGATTGGCGGTATCAATAGGAAATAATTTGCTGCTGGAATATGGCGTGTTCAGCATATTCTCCAGGTAGCCATGGTTGTAGTTTGCTGCATTTGCCGTCTCTTCTAGCACGATGTCCAAGTCTCTGTCGTATCTAGGCAATTTAGACGTCTGCAACTACATTTACCAGTGATGAGACTAGTTACCTGGCCGAGTGAAATGGAGCTGCACTAGGCTGTCGGTCTTTTTCGTTATGCTGCATAAACGAGTATAGGCTTGATGTAATATAGAGAAGAGCAAAAGGATACGAGTAGAATCAAGAGGGAAAGAAGATGAAGAGAGAGAAAGAGAGAGAAAAACGGGTAGCTACCTTTTAAGGGGCTTCTCTCCATTTTGATGGTCTGGATAAACACACACCCCGAATTTTGCACACACACACACACACACACACATGACACACATGGATTTACAGAATAGAACCTTAAAATTAGCCCTCGTATTTATTATTAATGCTTTCAATTGGATGCCCAAGCGCTCAAGGTTCATGCCTCCAAGGTATAGTACAGTCTGTGTCTTCAAGATGGGGTTGGGTAATCGTCCAGTGCAGCGCTCTTTTTTGCAGATTCAATCAGAGGCAAAAGACACGATAAAGGGGCGGCTTTGGTCAGAAACGGATGCTGCAGCAGTTCAGCAGCAGAAGGCCTACTTTCGGCATTGAACTTGAGACATTTGCCCAAGAAATCACGGAATGTCACTGACAACTGCTCGGGATCCTTCAGCGAGGGAGGCACACGCTGCGTCGTCAGCAGGCGAATGGCTTGCTCCGGATCCTCCAGATGGGGTGGGCTTCCCTCCACCATCTCAATGGCTGTGATGCCAAGCGACCAAATGTCCACACTGGGCCCGTATTCTTTGCGCTGGACAACTTCAGGCGCCATCTAGCGAGAAGCCATGAGTCTTTTGGACGGCTGTATATTCATTAAAAAAACCTACCCAGCAAGGAGTACCGGCCAGCGTTGTTCGTTTGGAGTGCTTCTTGTCAATTTGAGCGCAATAGCCGAAATCAGCTGTATCGACAATTAGCACACACACGCACAAGAGTGTCTCATCATACTACACTGCCACACTTACACAGCTTAATTTGGCCCTGCATGCCAATCAAGATGTTGTCGCTCTTGATGTCTCGATGGATGATGCCTCTGGAATGAAGATAGTCCAAGCCGTGAAGCACCTCTAGACAGACAGCCGCAATCTCTCTTTCGGCCATGTAGTTTTGCGTCACGATGTCTGTCAAGCTGCCGCCCTCCATGTACTCCATCACGATCCAGACATCGTTCTTCCATATGTAAGACTCAATGTGCTGCACCATGTTCTTGTGTGCCTGATCTACTTTGCCCATGCGGACTTCATCCACAATCAGGTCCTTTCTCACCTGGCGTCTCAGGTGGATTTGCTTTATAGCTACAAACTGGCCATTGTCTCTGCTGGCTATTCTCTGCGCTTTATAAACCGAACCGGACGCTCTATTTGTTTAGGGGGGGGGGGGAAGAAAAAGGTCAGTATTTTATTAGGGAGATGGACGACTGCCACCACGCTATCAGGGCAGCAAAGTTTGATTTGAAATGTACATACCCTTCTCCAATTTTCACCATATCAGTGTATATAGTGCAAGGATCCTCCTGTTTACACAACTTGTTTAGCTCGGCAATAGCTTCTGGCGTTGACATGGCCCTCTTTGTGGGCCGTTTGCGATCGAATTCCTTGGTCGGCTCTGATTTACCCTGCTGCTGCTGCTGCTGTGGCACTGTCTCTGCTGCTGATGGTACTGCAATGGCTGGCAGAGGCCTGTTTTGCTGATTCTTTTCAATTTCGGCGTAGACTCGCTTGATGAAAGAAGACAGTAAAATGTCCTGTTGTTTGCTGCCTAGACCAGCTTTTTTCACAAGGTTAATAATGATGGATTTTAATGGCTCTACCGCTTGGTCGACATACATATTTCCCAATCTGGCGCTTTTCCAAGTGTCATTTCCCCTGTATCAGCATCAAAATGTATGTGCGTTTTGTGGATTGCATCAAATGGCCATGATATAACCATCATGTTTCTATTCGAGTGCGCCTTCTTTTGCTTGAACAAGAGCATGCCTGCGTCAAACAACAAGAATAATCAGTGCCCTGCTTGGGCAGCGGGGGTGTCCAAGCTTACTTACGCATGATTTTATCAATGACACCTGAGCTTCGTCTCTTTTGTGTGGTATTGTAGGAGCTGTCAAATGTACTTCGCTTTGATCTTTTGTTGAGCTCAGCTAGATACGAGGCAATTGGCTCATCGTTTTTAGGCATTTGCTGGATACTGTGCTGAGAGGCAGACAACACACTCATTTGAACTGTTATTACGGAAGAGAGAAAAAAAAAAGAGAGGCAAGAACGATTGAAAATGGGCCTTTATAAACTGCAAGCACAGATTACTATAAAAGACCACTTGTAAGGGAAAGAGTTCGGTTCATATCCGTATAATCATTATTGGAAACATTTACGTTAGTAAAAATGTATCTAGCTATACTGCTACACTTTGCGCAACTGCTTCCCTGGAAGTGTTGATCTGCGTCAAGGGGGAGGGCAAGTATTATCATATACCATCTTGGATAATTAGTAGTGATTTAACAACAAGGAGAAGCACAGCTCAATGACTACAAAATGCTTATATTGTGAGCATAACATGTGTATATTTAAACTTGGTAATGAGCTGCATATCACCATGGCAATAGGTGCGGTTTTGATATTTATAGATGGATGATAATAGCTGATGTAAACGGCACAGTAGGCCTTATATATTTAGGGATCAGTAACGAAATGTAGTATGATCTACTACCCAGAATGAGATCATTCAGCAATCTCTGTATCATCATGATCTGGTGGACCGAAATAGCACTTGCCTAATCAAACTGCTTGTACGCTTATCTCTATACAGACAGTCAGTGCTTGTACTTGATACTAGCATGATGGACAGTGCTCTCATTTGAATACAAGTTTGAAAGAATCACGGGCAATCGCTTTGTTGGTATCTGAGCACCAAAACACGTGTGTGTGTGTTGCCTTGGAGTGTATCACAGGCATTTATAACACACTTTTTTTTTTAGAGTTTTGTTCTCCCTTTTATTCCTCTCTTTATCACTCTTTTTCAGAAATCGTTCAGGGCAAGCATGGCATCCGAAAAATACCAGAAAATCGCTATTGTTACTGGGGCCAATGGAGGCGTTGGTTTTGGCATCTGCCAACGGTTATTAGAAGCAGAAGGAGAAGGTTTGACACTTGTAATGGCCTGCCGTAATCCTGCAAGAGCAAACAAAGCCAGGGAACTGTTGCTGAGCCAGTTTCCTACGGCAAATATTGACATTGAGCTGGTGGATGTGGGATGTGCCAAGAGCGTCTTGTCGTTCTCATCTGCCATCAAGAACAAGTAAGTGCAAGGCGGCCATGTACCACTGCAACAAGCAGACTCATTCAGCGTAGGTATCCCCATATCAACTACTTGTTTTGCAATGCAGGCATTCTTAGCTCTTGTGGATTGAATTGGAAGACGATCTTTGTTGGATTTTTCACAGATCCAGTGGGGCTGTTTGAACGATCAGATGCCACTATTCAAACTGTTGGAGAGATCAACGAGGACGGCATGGGCAAGGTGTTTGCTGCAAATGTGTTTGGCCACTATACCATGGTAAGCAGGGATCTATGCTTTGGAGTATACCGACCAACATGAGTTACAGATGCGTGAACTGGAAGGGCTATTGTCCTACACGGGCGACGGAAGAGTTGTTTGGACCAGCTCAATTACAGCCCACAGCAAATCATTCGACATCAATGACTGGCAAGGCATCCTATGGTATGTTGATACCCGCAGACACGTACAATGCAATCTCACACGTTGGACAGCAAAGAACCATACGAATCCTCCAAATGGGCCTGTGATCTCATTTCGATCGCTTCAAGCGAGAGATTTCAAAAGGAAGAAACTCGCATTGCATCCTTCACCACATCGCCCGGTGTTGTCGCAACTGAAATTGGCGAGTTGCCCGTGTGGGTAGTGAAGGCTAGAATTCTTGTCCACTACATTGTAAGTTGACCATGACAACACACGCCAAGCAGCGTTGTGCTCACACCAATGTTCGTTCCAGATGCGTATGTGTGGTGTCGCTTCTCAAAATATCACAGCTTATAATGGTGCCATAGCGGATGTTTATGCAGCATTGGAGCCACTGTCTAGATTGAGCTATTTGAACCGTTATAATTCACTGTCAACTCGATGGGGAAAGGCCTACGTGGGTGCTCAAGCTATCCCAGAGTACGATCGTGTTACAGCAGAGAAACTGGTCGAGAAGTGCGAGTTGGCTTACCAGGCCTTTAAAAAGAACTTTGATCCTGCAGCAACCGCACCTGCAAACTAATTAATCATCAGCGCATAGAATTACTAATACTATAACAACACACACACATACACACACCATCATTTTGCCCTGTATTTTTCTGGTCAAATTTAATTAAACACGACACACAAAAAGGCTATTTTGTTGGTGCTGTGTGCGTACACAATGTCCATCGAATTTTAAATCAATCTAGAAAACTGAAGAGACATTCCTCTTGAAAATTCGGTAATGTTGTATTTCGTTTGTTGCGTCTGGCCGATGATAAACCATCAATGATACTGATGGTGCAAGTGTATGGATAGTAAAGCACTGTCAGGCATTCATGGCCATGTGCGATTTCTGAGATGGGCCATTTTGCTACCACACAGCATGTGTAGAGCAAGGAAATGATTTAAATATGGCAACAATCACAATAACATTTCGCAACAAGCGATGTTCATATAAAAGAGCATCATTCGAGCACAACATATCTCTCTTTTGCATATCTAAAACTTTTTCATGTCTTTATTTAAATCAAAGAGAAAGAATCAGATCAAGTCAGAGTTTGACTCCACATCACAGTCTGCACTATTGCCGGTTCAAAATGTGTATAGCGCATACAACAGATTGCCCAGTCCAGTGCATACGGTAGACCAAGACATGAAGGATGTCTACTCTGCCAGCAATATTCGAAGCAAGTTCCATCGACAGTATTTCAACAAACAGCACCACGATCATCATCACCAAAAACCACATCAGATACACCACCATGACCGCACAGAAAAATTCAGCCAGCAACAAAAACTGATCAAAGAAGCAGAGGAAAGGGCTGCTGCAAAGCTACACAAAAAATCACCTTACGCGCGGTTATTCTGCTGCTTCTGCTTTCCATGCCTGCCCATGTGGACAAGAACGATTTGCTGCTTTGGCTTGCTGTTAATATGCGGTCTAAGCTGCCTGCTGTTATTCGTGGCACTGTCCTTCAAACAACCTCAGATTGTTCTTAATGGAGGCAATGATACTTCAATGAACTATAGCATCTACAATGGAAACTACTTTGAAATGAGCTTTGACAAGATCAAGGCAGTGGTAGGTTGTCCCAAACTTGAAGAGCTTTCTTGTTACTGAATACTGCTACCACGTACTACAGATGTTTTACCCCACCCCAAATCAAACAACAATAGGTGTTGGTGAAGTATCCGATATCGTACTGAGACCGCATGCAGTGACAAACATTACATTTCCAATGCAATTATTCAGTAGCACTTTTGAAAGCATTGATAAAAACACGACTTTAGAAGCACCAGACAACAAGAACCCGATTTTAAAAAGCATTGCATCTCAATTATGCTCGGCAGAGACGGACGATAATGCTGGAGAGGCAAAAGAGATTGACATTGTGTATGATTTGATGCCAACGTTCAAATTTGGAGAATATGGGGCTTTAAGTTTGTCATTTACAGGACAAACAGCAAAGATTTCTTGCGAAAAGGTATGTGTCCATCCAGTCGTCGCGTATGCGTTCCTAATTGTCTACCAACTAGTTGCGAAATATGGCCAACGAATCTTAATTTCAAAGCGTTTTTCATACCTACTATGTTACCTTTCATGTATAAGATGCCAAAGAAACAAACTATCTCTAGTAAAATACATGATTATGGAAGAGCATTTTGAGAATAAAACCGTAAATTTGTCAATAAAGTTGCAGGATATCAGAGAACATACCACTGCTAGACATGTTTTCGCAGTAGTGTTCATATTTTTATAGTACCTTATGAGCATTTGGCGCTAAATACTTCTTGAGAGACACCATTGTTAATGGAAAACAGTTAAAATTAAAGACTTTTCAGGACAATCTGTCCTACTTTTACGATTGGCAACCCCCTTTATTATACAAGCTCCATAGACTTTCTTTGATTCTATGGTTTGGAAAGGCATTGTATTTGCAACAAGCCGGATTCTATGCAATTTCCGCTTTGTGTGCTGACTTGATTTGCTCATTTTGGAGCTTTTTGACATGATTCGATCTATTTTGCTACTTTTCGACTATCCCTGCTTCTTTTCAATGCATTTAAATATGAGATAGTAGGGTTCTGTGTGTCGAGAGGTCGACATTTTATATATTGCAATTACATGCTTTGATTCTTTTGTAGTAGGTAATGCTAAACGGAAAAATGGTGGAAAAAACAATGTGCTGGACATTTGTAATTAACAGCTTTCTTTATAGCTCTCGTCAACAATAATATCAGTGCTAAAAACTGGCTTATTACTTCGAAAATCGTCGCTGCATCAACGGTACCGTTTCCAATCTGAAATCTAATTACACCATCTTGTTCGTCGTAAAATCTGGTATAGGTGTATACTAATCAAATAAACTAAATGGTTAAAATTTGACAACTGTTATTGACTTGATACTAATATGATGCATACTCCCACTTGCACCTTGAATTTTATGAAGGCACTTTGATTTATTCCAAAACTGTTTTTTTCTGGGATAAAAGTAAATGTATTTGATCATGTCTGATACTTATGGTGGTATCGTGGGTAATTACCGCAAGCCATTTGTACCATGCATTTTCAATGTTTAATCTTGCTTTTCTTGTTTTTCATTACATTTTTTGTTTCAATATCAATGCTTTATTTCTCTGAGCTGTCTCCAAATTTGAGCCAATAAAATCGCTTAAAAAGCTAGTTTAAACGCCGCTAACCCTAGAAAATTTTTGCGAGGGTTTCCCTATGTTTTTTGGTTATGCGGACTTTTAAACATTGCCAAATACAGTAATTTAGCAATTTTATCATCAAAATCCCCTAAAATGCCAGAATATGCCTTACTACACACCCCAGCTTATAGTGCAAACGCTTGAGACTCTCAATTAGCACCAAGTAAGTGATACCAATCAAGTGAGGGCAGCCTATCTACCCCCAGCCTCTGAATCAAAAAGTGTAGTTGTGCTTCAACGATAGGCCTGTCCACACAACCAAAAAAGAGGGTTATGGCTTAAAGAACCATAAAAAGGAAGGAAAAGTAACAAGAGGGCATCACTAGAATGTGATGAAGAACAACAGAAACATCGCAGCACAGTTACATACAAAAATGTAACATGCAATGTGTATCATCAAAATGATGAGTACAAGAAAGAAAAAAGTAGTGAAAAAAATTACCGTGGTGGTTGCCTCATACAAAGCAAGAACACCATCAATACCACCACCAATATTACAGAAGAAGTAATACTTGAAGAACGAAATGAATGCAAAGCTACTCCAAAATAGAGCAGGACTGCCAATAATACAATGCATCAAAAGAAACACTATAGCACTGCGGTACAGCAACAGAAAAACAGTTGCGTGCAGAAAAGGGGAAAAGAATAAATCGCAATAGAGCAAACTAAAGAATGCACAGTATTACGAGAAAGAAAGTAATAAAAGGCTGAATGAATGTAATCCATGGCAATCAAATCCATGACAACAACCAAATCAATGGCAACCAAAAAAGGGGAATATACAAACCATATACAAACCAAACACAATCAATATAGTATTGCAACGAACAACTGGCCTAAAATAAACTGTGTAATAATTAGTATTACTGTATATTGTACCGCGAAAGGTGGTTCTTATCGGCTGATACCTACTGTAACAGACTTGAAAGATATAGTCTTGGGTACTGGTGGTTGCAAAGGAGTGCTTCTTTTGGCAAAAGTGGTGTTGTATTCAATCAATAGTAATAAAAAGTATATGGTTTAATAGAAACAGTGCAGTACAAAAACAGTGCGAGAAAAAAAAATAAAAAAAAAACGCGTTGCTGAGGGTGACTGCAGTCAATAGGCTGCCGCAGCACAGAGCACACAGAATTTGAATGACGTGTACAATGAACATTTTGCAGTGTGGTGACTGTACCCAAATGATTTTTTTGCGATGATTTTTTTGAATCAATATCGATATAATTTGACATTTGTAAACATTTTTGTTAAAATTAGCTATAGAAAGTGTGCTCAGCGTATACTACTCTCTGATAAACTTAAGGGAAGAATTTGAAAGCACATTCAATGGTGGCAATTTTAAAGTACTTTTAGAATGAAAAGATAAAGAATTTTGCGAAAATTTAAAAAGCAGTTTTTCTAGAAAAAGTCGAGATTTAGCATATACAACGTTCAAAATAGCAGTTGCACAGGTTACCCTACATCTGTGCGGTCATTTTGATTTAATATATATCATAGTAAAAAGTGTCGTTTTCGCCTCTAAAATTGCGATCGTTTGATTTTTAACAAAAACCATGAGGGGTACCTCATGGAAAAACGTGAATTTTCATCGATTTAAATCGATAAAAAATAAAATAAAAATAAAGGTGCAGGATGTAAATGGTGGCCAATAGCAATCATTTGGCACTATTCCGAGCATCTACAAGAGGTTAGAAGACAAGATATTGAGAGTTGAATTCGGATGATTTGGCTTGGAAAAGTACCTTTCTGCCATGTAAATTCAGAGCAACTATAATACTACATAATATCAGATGAAGACATTAAGATAACAGTTGATACTCCTTATAATTACACCCTGAACACCAGCTGACATAAAGCGATGTGAGTTTCATGTGTACCTTACTTTATTATAAAACCTCAGAAATAATTATAATAAAAACTTCACTTGTCATGCCTCAAGAATGCAGCTTCTAATGATAGAAAAGTACTTCTGGACATTAGTGCTATCTGCTGTGCATTTCAGTTCTTTTTATACCGAATATGAATTCAAATCAATATTTACGTACCATAGAGTAGTTGTTATTTTATATAACAACAGATAAATCTTGGGGAAGTAGTTGAAAGTAGTAAAAGTTATCACCAGCCGGCTGCAAGAATCATTTAACTAATGATGAACAACTAAGGTAGCCACTGCAATTTTGTTAATATAATTATGGCTCCCTCAGAGAAGAAGGTATACAACAGTGCTAGTAGCATTAACTCTCTATAATTATTCATATACGGTGTAGAAACAACATGTTTTGCTAACAGTTAACCTTAACTCCTCACTTCTTTGAAATCTTTATTTATATCCAGAACATCAACTTTAAATGATGGTAAAGAATTAATGATGCCCGCAAAGGGTGCATATGCACAATATTGGATTTTAATCATGCTTTCCATTGGAATGCCCTTCACAGAAACGGCAAACTTCTTAAGACGTCCAGTAACAAAAAAGACACTCCTCGCTGCATTTGTTGAACAAAAAAAGGACGCTGTCATCAGGCACATGCAGCAATACATGACGAAAAAAGAAGCCCTAAAAAGTTTGCGCAATATGTATGAAACCGAGTTCAAGCGTCGCTACCCAAAGTCCAAACGGGGCCCATCTATGCGCTTGGGAAGCAGTACGTTAGGCGAACTGTTAAGCACTACTGCATCCATCACACAAGTACTTGATGGTGCTGCATCTTCTATGATCGGTAGATCAAAAACAAGTGCTGCTCCAATAGTTGATCGCTTGAGAGATGATGATCCTGAAAGCTTCGCGTTGCTCTTAGAGAAGTTTCACATTTTTGTTGTATGCAAAGCCTACGTTTACCAGCATGTGCCAGAAGACTATATGCACATCTGGCTCCACACACACAAACACATGGACTAACAGCGTGTGCCTGGACAAGTTACATTCACTTTCGCTCTAGCCACTCGACATGTTGTTTGTTTACATGTTGATCATCGTCTGTGCACTGGTAACACCCAACTCAACGTGCTCCAAACTCTTTACTGTGAAGACCCACTCAATGCGTATACATCACGCTCATCACTTCATGTGTGTACTCTACATCAGATATTCCACACCCGAACATATTAATCTCGCTGTTGGATTCTTGTAATTATAACAATAAGAAAAGAAACCAGTAGAAATTACGAGATACGAAAACTAAAGTTACTTTATTGAACACTTCAATTTACATCTGCTATTCATACTAATTCTAAAGGACACAAATTTCTTTGGGACGATTGATTTGATCGATAGGCGTGATTAGCTAATTGATTGAACTTATTTCTATTTGACAGATTGTATCGCTCTTACCAGACACAATCTCTGGGTCTCTAGACTTGACAACTCACTTGTAATACAATGCTACACAATACTGTACTTCATTTCCTGATTTGAAACAAAGACTTTATTCTTCCAATTGTATTTCAAACATCTACTTCAATCTCCAATTGAAGATGAGCTTCCTAAGCTACCCACTATTATTCTGGCAGAACACGCGCGTTCCACCCATATATTCATCTTCAATGTACTGTCGTTTAAAAAACTGCGTCACAAAACTTTGATTTACGATCAATACTCATATAATAAAGGTATTTATGTGAACTTACTACCAAAGAAGCCACAAGCAATAGTACCATCAACATGTATAATATTAACCTCCTAGCTTGAAGTTGATTGGATACTTTGGCATAAATGAAATTTTTCAACAATTATAAAAACGTCTAATTTTAATCAATCTCTGATTTCTTCGAAAATAATTTGGGAATAGCATCAATTTCGTTTATGCGTCTAATGATGTGGTCTTCCCTTATTCTACTGTACATAAAAAACTGAGTTTGGTGCACTGACTGGCTTGTACGCTTAATTCAAAAACCGTTCCTTCAAAAGGAAGTTGTGCCCTGTAGAACGCTGTAAATCGCTCGGATCTCCTTCAAACTCAAAGAGAAGCTTTTTGACAAATTTAGCAATAGCCTTAATTTAAAAAACTACCAAATCCCCCTGTCAAATATGCAGAAACGTTAAGCGGTATGGTGAAAATGCTAAATTTTAAGAAAGGTCCTTTGATTGCGCGCCATTTTTGCCAAGCAAAGTATAACTAAACTGCATAAAGCTTAGCTTTAGTACCTCTGAAACCTAACTGTAGCATTTTCCAGACCTTTATTTGCTTGATTATAACCTTAGCAATGCAAAAATCACGAAATGCACAATTTCCCTGCTAATTTCCCAAAATAAATACTTCTAGTTGATCAGAGCTTCAGGTAATTAGAGATGAAACCTCAAAATCCTATTATACATTCTTTTTGGGCTCTTATCTAATCTCATCATTTCAAACCTCACTGTTCTCAAGGTGGTATTGCTTAAATTTGAATTATCCCTAGCTCTCACACCTAATATTTAGTAGCTCAATAATAGCTAAAAAATGTATTTATCACTCCCTAACGAATCAGAATGACCGGGTCTCGTTTGAAACTTTTGCAGTCATATAGTGGCGTTTTTTGCGGTTTTAATGACACCAAAAGTGAGCAAATCCCTCCAGTATATCGCTAGCTATGCTCGATTTCAGTTTTATGACGCAGTTTTTTAAACAACAGTAGTAGTCATATCCAGGGATCTACTCTATTTCAATCAAGAGATGCCCTGTAATAAAGAAGTCTCTTTGCTTTTGTTTAGATACAGTTGACAACTGATTGTTCATATCGTTTCAATCGACTTTATTAACACGAATTCATCAAAGTAGCTTTTGTGTCCTATAGATCGACGGCAACCGATGCTACAGGCTTGGTCAAGGCCTTAAACCATTTGTAATTTTGAGACTACACGCTGATTACCATCAGACAAAGAACGATGGAAATTTTGCGTATGTTTTACTTGAAAAACGCTCAGAAATACCAAAAGTTCTGCTTATTGTATTTCAATGCAACTTTTACTAATGGCCTATGCCTATAAAAAGTAGTGCAGTCTGCTATGCATTTTAATTCTTCGTATATCAAATACACAATTTGGGTGGTCGTTGTTGCATACCGTAAAAAATGTGCTCCTCTCTACCCAATAGAAAAAAAAAATGGATCTACAGTTTGGAATCGAATATAATTAACACTCCTCGACTACTGTTGAACTACAAGAATCGTTTATTTAATATACACTTGACGTAGCCACTGTAAGTTTTGTCGGTTTTTTAGCCTATCATTAGATGTCAAGCCAATTCCATACCACTGACATTTAAATGGAATTGTAGTACCGTGCGCGAAAAAAACGTTCAAGTGTTTTCGATTTTGGGACACCTTCTTCGTAGTGTGTATGCATGTATCTTTTGAGCATTATGAGATACAGAAATGAGACTACTATGTTTCAAATGAGAGCAGTGTCCTCTTTTGAAAGATATATTGTACATCAAGATATGCCCAATTTCTATTGGCTAAGAGCAAAATCAAAGCGATGTTACCGAAAATCAATTTAATCAGTTTAGCTGAGAAACAAAACCTATTGGAACCAAACCAAGGTTATTTTAGGTATTGCCGCTACAGTATCAACGAGTCATAGAAGAGACAAAACCAAAGCATTGCTACGCATCAGACAGGCCAGCTTTATACACCCCCTCCAAATAAGGCATTTTACATTATTGCAGATTAAATCACTGAAAGGCGCTCAAACTTGAAACATAATATATCATCCGAAAGCCTTTTTTAAGCGCTACAAACACCTGCAATAGCAGTTACTAAAACCAACTACTTCTATGTTTTAGATACCAAAGAAAAAAATGACTAAAAATCAAGCATTTTTTGGGGTTAACCATTTGCCGGCAAATGCTTTTACCGAGTCGTTTTGCTGAAGATTTTCTACCGTGTGGCTTGGCAGCTAACGTTCATGCCTTAAAATTTAGGTTTCCTTCAGTTTCTTATTATTCGCTTAGTCAAAATAACGAAATCTAAAAATTAGCCGTTTATTTCGTCTCAACCAATCAAATCTGGCTATTCCGCATTTTCAAGCTAGAGATAGTAAGTGGCAGTTATGAGCTTCAAATTGGTATAATTGAAAAGATGCTAGCACTGAAACTGATGTAGTAATACGACCAGAAAGATTTTGTCAGGGCACTATCACTTGAACGTTTTTTTCGCGCACAGTATAAATATGTTTTGAATCCAGGACACGATTGATCCTGGCTTCCTTTTATAAGAAACATAATAAAGACCCTACGTTCTACGTGATAGAATTACTACTGTCTTTATATTTTATAATTTGGAAATAATAGTGATTTCGTATTACTTAAATAACTCTCAAGTTTGTTTATATGCTTATAACCGCCTCAGAATAAACATACAACAAGGTTAATATGAGCTCTCCAACAGTCATATACGGCATGATGAAAACACGCTTTACCGTATTTTGTCCAACAACGCCCAAAACAGTGTTCAACCTGTGCCACTCTTGAACAAAGCATGCTAGATTCAAGCGGTTTTAAATAAACTGTTGCGCAACATCCCCTCTATCAGCCTGCTACTACTAGATACTCGTAATCAGCAGCTTTTATTATGGACATTGTCATAATCAGTCATCAAAATGGGCTGATTTCAAAAAAAAAAACAATCATCCATCCATCAACACCAACTCGTCCAATCCAAAATCCAATTATACCACCATCGTCTCTTCTCTCGCACAATTCCGCTTAAAATATCATCTACTAATCTCATTATTACATCGATTGCTCAAAATCGATCTCGCATGATGACCTGAATCTGCATACCGGAAATACCTGCATACAAGCAAGATATAGTGTCGAGCACAAAGATACAGTATACAGCTTTAAATAAAGTGCTTTTAAGTACCCCAACTGTCAATCCGTCAACACTAGACACATGTCATTATCCGCCTCCCTCATAAATCTTGTCTACGAGACCAGTGCTCAAATTTGGATTATTATTTTGGAAATCGTCCACCCATCAACGGCAACGCCTCCAGATGACTAAAGCCTGACCACAACACAATCGTGTTCTTTGCAAAATCTGACATAGGTACAGGTTTATCCCATAAGCCAGATGATTGACATATGAAGACTTTGATTGATTTGATACCAATAATATAATAATGCAAAATTGTACTTTTTGGATGCTATGATGAACAGGCGTAGATTTATTCAAAATTATTTTTTCCAGGATAGTGAATGTATTTGATCATGTCTGATACTTGTGGTGGTATCGTGGGTAGTTATCTTAATCCATTTGTACCATGCATTTTGAATGTTTAATCGTGCTTTTCTCATTTCATTTACATTTTTAGTTTCAATACGAATGCTTTATTTCTCTGAGCTGTCTCCAAATTTGAGCCAATAAAATCGCTTAAAAAGCTATTTTAAACGCCGCGAACTTTGAAAAATTTTGCCACAGCTCTCCCTTGTTTTTTTGTTAGGCGGAATTTTAAACACAGCCGAATACACTAGTATTAAGCTACGTTATCATCAAAAACCCCTAAAATGCAAGAATATGCCTTACTACACACCCCAGCTGATAGCGCATATGCTTGAGACTCTCAGTTAGCACCAAGTAAGTGATACCAATCAAGTGAGGGCAGCCTATCTACCCCCTAGCCTCTGAATCAAATCTAGTTGTGCTTCAATGATAGGCTTATCCACACAACGAAAAAGGAGGGTCATGGCTCAAAGAACCACAAAAAGGAAAAATGTAAGGCTACTCCACAGCAATAGTGCAGCACTGCCAGCGATACGATGCATCAAAAGATACACCATAGCACTATGGCACAGCAACAGAAAAATAGTTGCGTGCAGAAAAGGGGGATAGAATAAATCACAATAAAGCAAACAAACGAATGCGCAGCATCACGAGAAAGAAAATAGTAAAAGGTTGAATGAATGTAATTCATGACAACCAAACCCACAACACCCAAAGCCATGACAACCCAATCCACGGCAACCAAAAAAGGGGAATATACAAACCAAATACAAACCAAACACAATGAATAAATATATTCCAACGAATTGGTCTAAAATAAACTGTATAATTAGTATTACTGTATATTGTACCGCGAAAAGTGGCCCCTATCGGCTGATACCTACTGTAACAAACTTGAAGAATGTCGTCTTGAGTACTGGTGGTTGCAAAGGTATGCTTCTTTTGACCAAACACAATGAATAAGTATATTGCAACGAACTGGTCTGAAATAAACTGTATAATTAGTATTACTGTATATTGTACTGCGAAAAGTGGCCCCTATCGGCTGATACTTACTGTAACAAACTTGAAAGATGTCGTCTTGGGTACTGGTGGTTGCAAAAGTATGCTTCTTTTGTCCAAAGTGGTGTTGTATTCCATCAAAAGTAATAAAAAGTATATGGTTTAATAGAAAAAGTGCAGTGCAAAAACAGGGTCTGAAAAAAAAAAAAGACGCGTTGCTGAGGGTGACTGCAGCCAATAAGCTGAGCACACAGAATTTGAGTGACGTGTACACTGAACATTTTGCACTGTGGTGACTGTACCCAAATGATTTTTTTGTGATAATTTTTTTGAATCAAAATCGATATAATTTGACATTTGTAAACATTTTTGTTAAAATTAGCTATAGAAAGTGTGCTCAGCGTATACTACTTTCTAATAAACTTAACGGGAAAATTTGAAGGCGCATTCAATGGTGTCAATTTTAAAGTACTTTTAGAATGAAAAGATAGAGAATTTGGAGAAAATATAAAAAGCAGTTTTTCCAAGAAAAGTTGAGATTTAGCATATACAACGTTCAAAATAGCAGTTGCACAGGTTACCCTACATCTGTGCGGTCATTTTGATTCAATATACATCATAGTAAAAAGTGTCGTTTTCGCCTTCAAAATTGCGATCGTTTGATTTTTAACAAAAACTTTTTTTTTTTTTTTGGATGATATTGTTTTATTAGAATAGTAATTAGAAATAAAACAAATGCATCAAAGTAATGGACAAGTGTATGGGATCAAAGTGACTTGCCATGTTAATCTGGGTAATAAACTAATGAGAAAGGGACCGAAGATTGGACAATCTTAGCAGTTCTGTGCGGATGTGGCGACAGGCTTGGATGGCATCAAAGGGAATAAGATCATAGAATTGGCGATAGTGATGCCGCCAGATAGTGCGCATAATTGTGGCGAAGAAGTCATAGATGGTGATGTGCAGGTCATGGTGATAAAGATAGTATTGATTCAGTTTGAAACGCATAATTGAGCTGTAGATCTGTTGTGGGTCTGCTGATTTGGGGTAGCTGAGGAACTCTTTGAAGGAGGAGTCCCAGACATCTAGTTTATGGACGCACTTGATGAGCAGGTGAGGAGCATCTTCTATTTCATTGCAGAGGGTACAGCGGTCGGATGCAGCATGTTTGAGATTTCGTTGGGCCATAGCCAGTTGATTAGAGCTTTGTTTGTGTATCATTCTATACCAAAGATTGCGGGCGGAGTAGTGCATGGTGTTTTTGTAAAAGGACTTCCACTGTTGTTTCGTCAATTGGTTGCAGAAATGGCGACCGACATTGAGATTGGCCATGTCAAGAATGACAAAGCGTAGCTCTCTGTTTGGCAATTTGAAGATTGCACGCTGCTGGTATACCATGGAGTCCACAAATGGCAGAAAGTCCATCTCACCATCGTTGTTGTGGTGCACGAAGTGGCAAAATGATAGCTGGTTGTTCGCTAGGGCACGTCGAACTTTGGTCTGGGTGGTTGGAGCTGGGCATTCGGACCGAGGTCGAAATTGGAGGTTCTGTTGGACAGGATCGTAGGTGAAGAAGTCGCGGACACTACTGCGCCTGACTGAGTCTTTGTGCATGAAATCCAAATCTGTGGTAGCGTCAAAGTGGTTGAAAACCGCCAGGAGGGGAAGGCTCATGAGGGTACTGACTGTGGGACGGCTGGTCCAATCTCGATGGTGGCTGCATGTATCCAAAGCATTGAACATGGGTAGGAATGGGTGGAGGCCATTCAACGTATTCTTGTAGCGAGCAGAAGGGAACAGGAGTGGCAGGGCATGATGGACGGCATCATTTGTGAGACGAAGGGCATGTGTAAGCAACTGATAGGTAAATTCAGGCAGAGGACCACGGTTGTCAGCAAGTAGGACTCGCAAGTATCTGAACTGTAGCGCCTTTTGTTGAGCTCCAATGTCAATCAGGCCTAAGCCGCCTTGATCTCGAGGTAAGAAGAATGAAGTCCCTTTGAGCGGTGGAAACAGACCGGACATGACAAATTGGTAGATAGTGGATGTGATCTTCTTCAAATCCTCTTGAGGGATGGATACCACACGGATAACATGCCACAGCTTGGAGAGGATAAGCGTGTTGGCGATGTTGGCCTTGCCGTAGAAAGAAACGTTCCTGGACCTGTAGATGTCGGTCATGGCCTTAATGGTACCACGTAGCTCGGAGACGAAGACTTCCCGTTGGTGGTTGGCAAACCATATCGGGTAACCCAAGTACTTGATGTAGCCCGTAGAGTGGCTGTCGAACGATTTTTAACAAAAACCATGAGGGGTACCTCATGAAAAATCGTGAATTTTCGAGGATTTGGATCGATCCAAAAAAAATAAAAATGAAGGTCCAGGATGTAAATGGTGATCAATAGCAATCATTTGGCACTATTCCGAGCATCTAAAAGGGCTTACAAGACGAGATATTGAGGGCTGAATTCGGACGATTTGGCTGGGGAAAGTACTTTTTGTAGCCTGTAGATCTATAGCAACTGATGCTACAGATTCGATTAAGACCTCAAATAATTAGTATGTCTAGGTAATAAACACTGAAAACAATCAGACATAGATCAACGTAGATTTGGTATGTGCTTTACTTTACAATCCCCCCAGAAATACATACCAAAATCACACTTGTTATGGCTCAATGCAGATTCTGATAGCCTATATTAATAGAAAATACTGCCAAGGTAGTAGTAAAGATTATATAGAATCTATTAATGTTTAACAGCAAAACAACCACGAAATAGCGAATAACAGCAGGTCTCAATAATAGCAGCGTAAATAGGATTATCCACCCTGTTGCCCGTTTGTATTTATTGATAATTAACAATTACCCCTCCTGATGGATCAGCACTTCTCTTAAGTCCTGATGTGTTTGGGTAGGTTTCTTTTGCAAGTAAAGTGTCATAGCATCTATAGACTACTTGTTGAGTAATCAATTTAATTGAATCAAAATAAAGGAAACCACATTACTATACACTATAAAAGTACTGTATGTATGTACAGATAATGGATACTGTATGTATGTACAGATAATGGAAGGAGCGTTTGTGAGAATCTCGTATCAGATCAGGTATATATATTAGCGTACGATATGGATGAATGTGCCATGTTACAACAGGCAAGTGCTACGGTATGAACAAACAAGCATCTATGTAAAATGAGCGTCTGCTCAATCATGAAGGAAGATCTTATTTGACAGTGCAGTCCATTGGGACAAAAACCTGTATAAAAGGTGTCTGATAAATTGGATACCCTTTTTCTTTTTTACCTTTCTCTTTATCCTATGTATTTATCCGTCATCTTGCCCATGCAGAAACAACAAAGAGATGAGCAAGGTAGGTCGAGCTTCGTTTACTTCACAAGGTCTGTTACTAAAAAAAAGGATCTAAGCATATCAGGCGCTGGTGCCTCTCATGGTCCACCTAGTAAGTGAAGGCAGCCATGCTCTTCCACTCCTGAAAGACGTTGACTTGCTGTATCATGTAGAAAAGCAACGAGCATCTGAAGAGAACCCATCCTCATCAACATCTACTGGTTTTGAAGAAGCAGCTTCCTCTGGTAGTGTCAACGAGTCTTTCTCATCTGCTGTTCAACCCATTCAAGTGGATCCTGTTCAGACACCTCCACTCCGTGGCCTGCATGCTCGTATTTCAAGCATTGTTCCAACAAGCCCAGCAAGAAGGAAACCTATTTCATTGAGTAGAAGTATGAGGTATTGGTGTATATACGTGGTGAGCGCTTACCAAACGAACAGCATACTCTTGATGGCAATCTTGTCTCTGCCATTGCTCATCAAAATGCAAGAGTGCAAGGCATAGACCCCGGGCTTGTCACTATGGCTACTGGTGTGGCCACCACATCTCAATGTCTGCTCAACAGCGTGAATCGCTTCCAAGCCTTGGCGGACAACAAGCTGGTACTACACCCCAAGGACAAATACCTCCCGCTTGCTTTAACTGCAAAAATGGTAAACAATGGCGTCGGTTCCAACATTGATCGTAAGAAGATGGAAAAGAAGAAGCCCAGCTTAAAGCGGATCCAAAAGAACAGGGTGAAAAGGAAGACAAGGATCAAGAAGTTCTACCAGAGAAAAGTAACGGATGACTGTGGAAGAAAAGGCTCCTGTATTACACTCACTGGTAACTGGTCCGCTTCGGTCCAACACATCAAAGGACACACGAGAAGAAGCACAAAGCCCTTCTATAGCGAATTGGCCGTCTCTCCACAACATCACGTTCTCAGCGTCGATGAAAACCGCTCGACCATTACATGCTCATCATGCTTCAAAAAAACATGTAAACAGCCTCTGATCATCAATGGCAAACTCAAGCGAGTCGCGGGGGCCGTTATTTGTTACAATACACAATGCCCAAGACGCCTCACAACGAAAGCAACGACAACCAACCGCGACCGAAATGGTGCGTACAATATTGCTTCGATTGGGTTTTCCTCCTTTGCTTCCAGAGATGGTTTACCGCCCCCCCCCCTTTTAGAAGAAGCCGCCCAGCAAACAAGTAAGCTTGCCATTTTTATATTAATGCTACACTGTTTCTCATGTATTCCATTGCAGGTATAGCTTGTCAAACGAATTTCTCGCACACCAGAGCTTGGTTTACAACCAAGATGGTGTGAGAACACCCACTCAAGGTAGTGACCAATTAGAAGCCCCGAGCGGGTCATAATCAAAGCTAGGTCTTTTGATATGATAGCATCGATATTTCAAAAACAAAATCTTTAATGGTCAAAACATTTGACATGCAAAACACTTCTGTACATCTAGTATTTGGCGCGAAAAGATAGTAGATAGCTATACTCCACAAAAGTGAACTGCATGGTGGATCCATGTTCAGAATACTACATACTTGACTATAGACGCTTGATAACACTGGGAAGTGGGATGGCCTTGTTTGTGAGGTTGATGCCGTATTGGCAATCAGCGAATTTGCTTATACTATATACCATACATGTTTGTAGAATTGCCGAGTCCGCCTTTTGTAGCTTCCGGGAATTTATGTCACATAGTAAATGCCAGAGTGCAAGCACCACACTTTGATGCAACTTCAAAAAGGTGGCGAACGTATGCCATTGTATTGCTTAGGGCCAAGCTCTAAATCTAGCCATCGTGTTTCCAAAGCCATGATAACTCAAACTTTGCAGCAACAGTGATACTGTATCCTTTTCGACCGAACATCATTGCCTTCATTTAGCACACTTGGTAATCTTGTGGTATAATGGGCGGCAGCAACATTCAGATCAAACCGGGATTAAACAAAATCAGGGGTAATGCCATTATTTTTCAACCGTCGGTAAAGAGAGCCAAATTGGCTATTGTGCCTGTACAGGTTGTGAACGCCACCATCGATATAAGCAAACCTGTATAATAATACTAATAACATCACGTGGCAAAACGCAAAAAATGTTGGGCGAACGACGATAAAAGTTGCGGTGTTACACTTTCCTTTCCCTCTAGACTTTTTTCTTTCTTTTTTTAACTTTTTCAGCATGACTAAATCAACCATAATGAAGCGTATTGTCGCTTTGTTCAAGAAAACACACGAGAAAAAGGAAGAACATGCATACCCCTCTGAATTAGAGAGCACCTACAAGGTGACCAAAAAGACGCTAGGCGTCGGCTCATTTGCTGTTGTAAAAGAATGCGTACATCGTTCAACAGGGCAATCATTTGCGCTCAAGATCATACTGAAGAAAGCCATCGCAGGTAAGCGAGCCTCCCATCTTTACACACATGTTACCGATACTGTTGTTTTTCCCAAGGCAAGGAACATATGCTTAGTAGCGAATTGGGTAACCATCCACGAAAGGGACAAGCAATGCCAGTCTTTGACACCTTTCAATAGATATTTTGAAACAAGTTAGACATCCACATATTGTATCCATGCATAATTTGTATGAATCGATTGATGCTGTATACATTGTCACTGATTTGGCTAGTGGTGGAGAACTGTTCCAGCAATTACTGAAGAAAGGAACCTACACAGAGAAGGATGCATCAAACTTAACGAGACAAATGCTAGAGGGGTTGCAGTATCTACACGAAAGAGATGTAAGCCAGGGAAGATCATCAAATTTAGCTGATTTGGTGATTAATTGTTCGGTTTTAGATTGTTCACCGCGATATGAAGCCAGAGAACGTACGTTCCCATCGAGTCGCTAATTGCAGTTCTTGTACCGACTAAATTGATGTGTAGCTATTATTCCAAACAGCTGGCGACGATTCGAATTTGATGATTACGGATTTTGGTCTATCAAAGATTTTGAAAGCACAAGATGACATCCTGACTACTGCGTGCGGCACTCCTGGCTATGTTGCTCCTGAAGTATTGTTGCAAACCGGTCATAACAAGCCAGTAGATCTATGGAGTGTGGGCGTTATACTGGTAAAGGACAAGTGCACACTTTAGAAATGCTGCCAAAAACTTATTTAGATTGTCTAGTTTACATTACTGAGTGGATATACGCCATTTTGGGGAGAAGGTAGTATACAGCAGAGATTGATTGCACGCGAGACTTATATCACATGTAGATCAAGCAAGCTTGTTTGAGTCCATCATGTCAGGGCAGTACGAATACGATGAGGAATACTGGTCGGATATCTCTGATTCAGGTTTGTTATGATGTGCACATGTCTTGCAATGCAGTGTCTGATGCAGCATCTCTATTAAGCCCGGAACTTGATTGACAAACTATTGACATTCGATCCAAACAGCCGAATTACAGCAGAGGAGGCGCTTCAACATCCGTGGATAACAGGCACTGGATCCAAAGAGGCTGGCCCGAGAACAAGCACGAATCTTGCACCTGCTATTCGAAAAGGCTATAGTAGTAGAGGCAGCATTACTGCAATTGCTCTTATCAATCAGTACAAAACTTCTGAGGATTCATCCAGTGAAGAGGAGAGAAGAAGCGAAGAGGTTAAGAAACTCGACATCACAACTTGAAACATTGCGGCTTCATGCTCTTTTTTAAATCACCAAACAGAGCACTTATACCTTTTAATATGCCATAAAAAATGCTTCAACAACCAATACATTTCTTATACTATCAGCTTCCATTTTAATGTTACTCGAACGTAATAAAGAGGATCAGATAAGTGAGTTGGTTCCTGAGCGGTAATTGGGACGGAGTTCACCTGTCAAAAGCAGTGATCTACGCATCAAAACTTTCTGAAATGGATCAATATAGACGCGGAAGACACACAAGGGTATAAGAAAGAAAAGGCAATGCTTTTGAGCATAGATAATATTAAAAATCATGGACACAGCCAAGAAGAGTAAGTAGTCGAGTTGTTCAATTGACTTTGAATACAGTATACAGTAGCCATAATACCTTGCAGATTTCCATATTCACTCAACAAGCCGGATGGTCCAGATTACAACAAGTGGATTTATTTACAGTACGAGAATAAGAGACCTCATTGGAAACAAACAAACAGCTCTACATGTAGCAAACCCATGATTTGCCTGTTTTTCTCAGAGCAGGATCTAAACTATCTAATTCTATAATGTCAAAGCTTTCTTGGGGTTGATCCTTGTATTTCAATGAGAAATCCCAGCAATACAGCCTCTCTTCATAGTGTTTCTGTCCGCGCACCTCAATGGATGCAAACACCTTTGAATAGTCAGGCGTTAGTCGCACGTCTGTGATTGTGTAATGTTGGTAAGGCTTCTCTAGTGTAGGCAGTAGTCTGTAAGCGATTTTTCCACTCTGCAGATCCCAGACGTTGATACAAGCACTTGTGGATGGCATCAGTTGCTCTTCCTCTGTATCGCTGCCTCCTGTTTTGTTGATTGATTGATAGTACTGGTAGAGCTGATAAGGCGTCATTTGAGCAACGGGCGGCGCAGGGCTGTCTGTTTCCTCTATACTATCGCTCAATTTCTTGACGTAGCCGGCTGACTTCTTCTTTTGTCTACGTTGCTGTACAATGTTGTTTGTGGGCGGCACCAGCTTGGTTGTGCTGCTATCGTTGGCTACCTTTCCTTTTGTGAGAAGAAAGAATGGTGTGAGGCAGAGGCGGGTGAATGCAGTGATGTCTTCAGCAGCCCATTCCGACGTCTGCACTGTTTCTTCAGGGACACGCAACTCGTAGACAAGCGAGCCAGTCAAAAGCGAAAAGACCAGAATAGGGCCAGACGCATCTGGAGCGCAGGCAACGAGATGTCCATTGGCGGCAATCTCGCCAACGCCTTGATACCAATCGCTTCTTCCTGATAAATAGGACGAGATATCAATCATGCCTCGTCGTGTGGGTCGATGGTGATTTGTCCACCCAGTATTGCTGTTTGAACTGTTGTTCTTATCCAAATCCCAAACACGAATCATGCTGTCTGAACCACCGCTGACGACAACTAAACAACAGACGCATGCAGTTAGTTGGTATTACCATGACCCTCGTTTGCAAGCCAAGCCTACCATCGTCGTTCATACTGATACACAAAACTCGTCCCCGATGTCCCTGCCACATTCTGACCAGCGTCTTTGTTTCCAGGTTCCATACTGCCACTGTGCCGTTGAGACCGCCTGTCACTAGCCATTTGGAATTGGGTTGCGTATAATGGCAGACGATCGAGTGAGATCTTGCAGCCTCGGGCCAGCCAGGTATCTCGCTGGTTGCAGCTGTATTGTCCAGAAAGAACCGTTGCTTTGTCTGTGGGGATTGAATTATCAAGCTTTGCGAGCCTGATGGACCATGGTAATTTGGATTTGATCTCACAATGCGGCCATCGTTTGCAATCGTCAAGCTGGTGAACATGCCCTGTTCTTGCGGAGCGCCTATAACAGTACTGGGCAGCGTGTCCATTGAGGTGGAATCGCACACATTGGGATAGAACCCCTTCACACAGCGGCCGTTATACCAATTTCGTGTGATTCTGTACATGTCCTGCCAACTTCGCTGATTTCTGTGAGCCTTGGGTGAGGGAAACTGGAGCGACCACCAGCGTCGAGCACTGGCTCTCTCAAAGTCTCGATGGCAGGCATTGGGCCAAATAAGCTCATCGTAATGAGCAATGACTTGAGCCCATTGTCGGCACACTTGGCTGCAAGATGTTAGTGTCGCACCGTCGAGATAGGCAAAGATGGCTAGCAAAAGTTCCGCTGGAAAGGGTCCATTTTCACGGTGCTGTTGCTGGTTTGCAGTGCTGGTTTCCATGGTCTTGAACTAGTATATAAGATGGAGAAAAAGCCTCGAGAAAGGACTTTTTCCTGTTTAAATGAAGGCGACATTGGGGCTCACACACACACACTATTTGCTCTGGCAGTCCCGCTGTTTTCTTTTAGTCTCGACTGTTTGAGAAGTAATTGAATAGATCTTTCTCAAGCGAGACTTGAAACACTCTTTTGAAGCATCCACAGCGTCATGGTTGGCATATAAAATCAGTCTTTTATTGCTTCTTGTACTTTTTCTCGGGGCAGCACACGCTCTTTCCACCCGCGGCGATCAGCTCTCTGCAACATTTGTGCAATGCCTCCAGTTCTTTTGCGCATCTGGCCTCTTGATAATCGTTTTTCCCCAGGCAGTCTTGGATGGCACAGGCTAATGCATTGGTGTTGTTAGAAGCAGCACATGAGAAGACGCTCTCGACATTTACCGAATTTCTGACAGTGAGGAACCTGGTAGCCAAGCACCGTTAGCAATATGCTGACAACACATTGTATGGCTTACCTGTTCTGATGATGCAGTGGGCATTGAGTTTGTTTGTTTAAAATGTAGGGGGTTGGTCAAAAGTAAAAACACTTGTGGGTACCGTGCGGCTGGCAAATTTCGTCCCTTTTGAGCAACTAAAAGGGAGGACTTGTGAGGCAACACAAAAGTTGTTGGGAGGTAGAGATGACCGTAGTCCGAAAGATAGTCCTCCTCATGTAAATTGAGTCAAGTTTAAGATGCAAGTCTTGGATCCGAAGAGTTCTAAATTTTGTCTGTTGACATCTTCATCCCTTTATTTCTCAAAGCATGGCTAGTTGGGACTTGGAAATGAATACAGCCCACAGATTAACACCCGTAGATTCAGAAACGGGGACGGATCAGAAAGGAGCCATGTTCTGGGGCCGCCTTCTTTGGCAAAGATGTATTGAGTGGCCAGTTCAAGAAGGTTTTCGCAGCTGTAGCAAAGCTCCAGCTGCAGGATGTCAAGTTTGATGTAATAAAGCAATGCGAATGCTTCAAGTAGGTCATCCTTCCACTTTGGCCAGACAATTCAAACACCAGCTTGCTCGAGACAAAGTCTTGAAATGTGTCAAATGGAGAAGAGGCAGCATTGAGGTGGAATTGGAGATGGAGAAAAGCTCTTGAAGCCATGCCCTTCCATATAATAGTCATTCTTGATCACCACCGCGAAGTGTGTGATCCGGCGGATGCTTGCCCTATTGGCAGAAAGTCCTGGGTTTGTCGAAAGAAGAGCTTGACCACCTATGTAATGAAGCATGTCAAGGTACAAAAATCTGCATTTCTCAAAATAATATTGTAACTAAACCCACTCGTATAATACTGCACACAAAAGACGTCAGTTTTGCAATGATGGAAGCTGAATTTGTTACACATTTCGTCAGTTGACTCAGTAGGCACATAAACTGCAAACTTTATACTTAACATCCGTATGAAAAGTGTTCATAATAGAACATTAGACCCAAGCTTTTGTGAAGAGAAAACTAAAGTTTGAGCCAATGCCATTATGGAAAACTAGCTGTCGCACATTTGGTGATCATAGTAAATAGACAAGAGGAGGCAATCCTAGCGCAAAGCCAAAAACGGACATGTACACTGTGTTTGATTGATGCTGCTGATGGCCCGTAAATCTGTGCTACTCACGCCACCGCTCAGCGCCAACCGTTTTACTCCTGAACAAGCGAAAAGCGTTGACCCGGCGTTTGCATGTATGGCCTTTAAATAGCCCACGCAGCAGCAGATCGGCGGCATCAATCTAGGGAGGATGTCTGCTCAGGACAGACACAGCTAATTGAGCCCGTTCAAAATGGCATGGCCTGGCTAACCGAGCTACTATATATGATTTAATATAAAATCCAATTAAAGAGATCAGAGTTACCTAGACCACGGCAGTAGCACAAGAACCGTGCAATGGGTCAACTTGGATTAGTGTATATTGGACACCTTTCTTTTTTTGGGTGTCCGAATGTAAATTGAAACATGGTCAATAACTACTCACAGCAATTGAACGCCCTTTATTTGGTTTCTTTTTCTCTTATTGCACTTGTTCTTCTTCCCTCACGAAAATTTTTCCTGTTCCTGAAGCATCAATACCTCTTGAATCATGCCTGGGCAAGAGATAGTTTATACGGTCCACAAATTCGAAGCAGAGAATGTGGATGAAATCTCGATCAATGTCGGCGAGCAAGTCATTGTTCTCGAGAAGGACGAAGGCTTCAATGATGGCTGGTGGCAGGTAAAGTAGCTTTTGTACATTGCCAATGCAGAGCAAGTAAGGGGGGCTGCTTCTAAACTATGGATTTGTCGCTGTTAGGGACGCAATGTGCGAGGTGAAATCGGCCTTTTCCCCATTACATACACAGTAAAGCATCCTCCTCCTACAGTCACCGCCTCCTCACTCGCACTAGAAAACAAGATTGATTCACTGGAAAACGCTATATCCAAGATGAAAGCACCCACATCAACGAGTGCTCCACCGCAATCCAAGAAGACGATCAGCTCCATGTCGTCCATGTCATCCATCTCATCGAAAAACATTCATTCGACCGTAAATCAGTCGCTGGAGAACCCGTTGCTAGGCAACAAAGTAGAGGAATGGACGTCTGACCAAGTGTCAACATGGCTGATCAGCGTTGGATTCGATAAACAGCTGGCAGACAACTTCAAAGGTATATATACAACGGAGCTCGCCCTCATGTCAGCTGTATTAAATTGGAGATGCTTATTTTGTCCATCATGTCTTAGATCAGGAAATCACTGGCGACATTCTATTGGAATTGACTCTGGATTCTCTGAAAGAATTGGATGTTACTACATTCGGCAAACGATTCAAAATCCACAATGCCATCAATGCTCTTCGGCAGGGAACCAGAAAGCAAAAGGTAGGTGCACAGAGTCCAGTTGATGCGGTTTTCTGCGAATTAATTTTATATAGCAACACACATCTCCAGCTGACAATTCTGTGGCAAGCAAAAACACAGAAGCACGGGTTGCTTCTCCATTTCCAGACTTGGGCAATCATCGTAGTAACAATAATGCGCTTTCGTCATATTACAACAACAACAAACAACAGCAGCCGTATCCTGACGATGACTTGGTATCAGACTACAGCACTGTCCTTCGAAACTCTCAATTAGCACCGCCAAAGACAGCTGCTCCAAAGAGCTCTATGCCTCCACCTCGCCCATCGATTCCCTTGGACATGGATTTAATTGCGTCCTCGCCCAGGTTGTCAAGCCTTGTTGAGCGTCAAAATACAGAGCACTTGAAAAACAGTAGTCAGATGGATCGACAGGAGCAACAATTGCAATTGCAGATCCAACAGAATCAATCGCGTCTACTGCAGCAACAGCAGCAGCAAAGAATTCAATATCTTCAGCAGCAGCAGCAGCAGCAGCAACAACAGAGACCCATTTCACATCAAGTCATCTCAACGCCTACGCACAATAATCAAGTATCGGCAGACTGGAAACGTAGCACAATGAACAATATCAAGACACAGGAGGTATGGGAAGTTATCGTGCTCGTCGATATTGATTGCTGACACGTGCTGTTCGCTTCATTGTAGTCTTTACCAGAAGGCCGATCGTCCACGTCGAGTCGATATAGCTTCATGCGTTCGTCATTGATGCCATCCGGCAACAACAAGCTGCAAAACATATTGCCCACCAATGCGCCGAGTGTGCGTAGATCAGAGGATGTGTCCTCGTTATCGGAAGCAACTGCTGCACCAGATATGGAAGGCTGGTTATACAAGCAAGGCGACAAATACAAGACTTGGAACAAGAGGTGGTTTGTGCTCAAAGCGAATAATCTGTTCTATTTCAAGAGCCCAAAGGTATGTGGCCTCACCCGTCAGTGCGAGTGATATGCGTATTAAACAGTGAGATTGGCGCAGGCTGTGCGAATGAAAGGCATCATCAATTTGAAGGGATACAGAATCGAAGTGGATGAGTCCATTCATCCGGGAAAGTACTGCTTCATGGCGCATCACGAGAGGGAGAGAACCTTCTACTTTTACACCGAGTCCGAAAAGCCCATGAAAGACTGGCTCAAAGCACTGATGAAGGCAACGATTGCTAGAGACTTTGCCAGTAAAGTAGTGCCTGGATTGCAACATGATGCCTGTACTAATGATTATTACTTGTAGCGCCTGTCATGTCGTCCAGCACAATTCCTACCATTTCATTGGAAATGGCCCGTCGAATGCGTCCCCGCCCTCCCTCCACCATCTTCCTCTCTCAAAACGACCCCATGCGCGCAAGCTCTCCTGCGCCGTACCGCAACAATATGAACCAGCACTTTTCGCTCATGTCACTAGACGAACGCGCTCAGCCTATTATGCAGTTTTCTCACCAACAAGACATGTCTGTCAACGGCGGCTCTCGTGCGCCCTCCGTCATGAGTACACGGCCCATGGACCAGCAAAAACGCATGCTACCAGACAACGCATCCGATTACTCCATAGATCAGCGCAGCCGACTAAAAGACTCGGGATTCAATAGCACACACGGGGGAACCGGACTAACACGATCTGCCACGGAGAGTAGCCGCAGTTCATCCGGCCGCCAAAGCATATCCATGGCGTCCGTGCAGCAGCAATCCGTCAACGACACACCAGCCACTGTGAATGGCACTGCATTTTATCTCGACGAAGAAGACGAAGATTTGATTGATCCAGAGCACATGAGCGTCATTGAGTCCAACCGTCCAACCGCTACAACGGCTGCTTACAGAGACAACACGGATCGCTTCTCACAAGTAACTGCTGTGCTCGATACAAGGCCTACAAAGCAAGATGCGTATGTTGACTGGATCAATGCCCACATTCAGGGCAACATCAAGAGCTTGACAGATTTGAGCTCAGGCGACGTTCTGTTGGAGTTTCTGGAGGTCTTGACCAGCAAGGAAATACTGAGACCTATCGTGATGCCTGGCCAAACATTGAACGCTCAGCGCATGGACCGTGTGATTGCAGCATTCAAGTTTATGAGCCTCGAAGGTGTTGATATGGACGGTTCTTGTACCATTCGAGGTAGTGTTGTTGAGAACGCGGTATCAATGTTTAATTTATTCACACTACTACTATGATAGATGTCTTGAATGGCAACGAGATCAAAATCATGCACATGCTGGACGCTGTGGACTACTGGTCCAAATCACAAACGAGCGAAGCCAATGGCAAAAAGATGGCCAGCGGTGGCACTTTTGGCGAGGATGACCAGTGCAAACTAAGAGAGTTGGAGGAAGAGTCTGAAAACATCCTTCCACCCAACTCATTTGCCTCTCGATAAACCACACGCTCCCCTCCCTTCTATACATAATAACGCCCTTTATACATATATCTATACTTATCTCTATCTTGCTATTCTATTATACACTATACACAATCTTACTACTACACTCATTTACCATATCTATCACCTATTTTATCACTTAGACTTACTCATTGTACTATTGTTCAGCTTAATTAATGCACTTATTCATGATAAATGTTGAATAAAGAAGGAATCTTCTTATTGCTATTTGTTTGATTAGATGGCAGAGGCATGGATAGCTATACTGGTTACACTCGAAGCTCTTCATCATGTGATAATTGATGGCAGAGTGTCAAATCTCGGGCCTGTTTCAAGATGTCCATCTTCTTTTTTCCAATGTGGTACATGCACTAGAGCAAAATAATGAAGAGATGAGCGAGTAAGATGTGTCTCTCGGACCAGCCTGCAGCCAATCAACCACATGCAAGTATTTTCATAAAATTTTTTCGTGGAATCTGAACCCCACCATTATCAAGTCTAAAGTATAAAGCAAAAAACACGGCTGGATGTACTACTCTTTCTTTTTCTTTACACTTACAAACAACAACCTCAATACGACAAGATGCCTTATACACTTTTAGCCATGGAAAATCCCTTGTTGGATATCCAATGTAAGCCTGACCAAGAGCTCATGGACAAGTACAAGCTCAAGGCCAACGATGCCATCTTGGCTGATGCTTCTCATGAACCTTTGTACAAGGAAATCGTCGACAAGTATGAAGTTGCCTATGTTGCTGGTGGTGCTGCTCAAAACACCGCCCGTGGTGCCCAATTCTTCTTGCCTCCCAACTCTACTGCCTACATGGGCTGTATCTCTGATGACGAGTTTGGTAAGACCATGACCGCTGCTGCCAAGGATGATGGTTTGTACACCAACTACGAAATCACCAAGGAAGCTGCCACCGGTACCTGCGCTGTCTTGATCACTGGCAACCATCGGTAAGTTGTTGTCTCTAGGACATTTGACGCGTCTTTTTTTTTTTTTGCTGGAGATTGGTTTGGCATAGACAAGCTGAAGTGTACACGCTGGCTATCAGGCATCGAGTGATGATTAAGTCTTTGATGAGAGTCTACCCATATACGCAACTCGGGTTTTCTCAATCTCATGATCATATATCTACTTGCCCTCTCTGATTGATTCCATGATATCCCGTGTATTTCCTCTTGTCTGTGCCTTGCCTTGCCCTGCTAGACTTGTATGCAGTTTTACTTACGTTTCATCTACAGTTCTCTCGTTGCCAACTTGGCCGCTGCCGAAAAGTTCCAAGCTTCTTTCCTCCAAAAGCCCGAGAACTGGAAGCTCGTTGAAGAAGCCAAGTACTACTACATGGGCAGTTTCTTCATCACCCACGATGGTGGTTATCAATCCGCTCTCTTGGTCTCTCAACACGCTGCTGAGAACAACAAGACCTTTGCTCTCAACTTGAGTGCTCCCTTCTTGTCTCAATTCTTCAAGGAGCGTCTTGACTCCATCATCAAGAACACTGACATCCTCTTTGGTAACGAAGATGAAGCCCGCACCTACTCTCAACAAGCTGGCTGGAACACTGATAACGTCGAGGAGATTGCCAAGAAGTTGTCTCAACTCGAGAAGGGTAACTCCAAGCCTCGTTTGGTTGTCATCACCCAAGGTGCTGATGCCACTGTCACTGCTCAAGGCGATGTTGCTCACACTTACCCTGTCATCAAGGTCGATGCCAGTGAAATTGTTGACACCAACGGTGCTGGTGATGGTTTCTGTGGTGGTTTCATGGGTTTGTATGCCCAAGGTGTTGAGGATCCTGCCCGTTGTGTCAAGGCTGGTCATTACCTTGCCAACATTGTCATCAAGCGTGTCGGCCCCACTTATCCTCCCATGGCTGAGAGAACCAACATTCCCTCCTTCTAAATTTGAAGTATATTCAATATGAGTTGATTTTGTTTCTGAAGGGGTTCAACACCTCTTGCTGCCATTCTCGATTCTATTATATTCCAACTTCATGCCAAAATTTTTTGTTTCCTGTCCTCCCTTTTTTTCACATAATTCATGTCTTCTAGAAAATTTCACTCTGTTCAAATCTTTCCCTGTATCATAGTTTCAACACATATTGTACCTTATTTTAATAAATTATACACCTTTGTTGGTTTAACCACATGCTTTTGCGCTTGTTTATGTCTTGGAGGTATCATGGTAACGTTTCGCTCGTAAGATTCAGCGGCTTTCGTCATTTAGCCAACCAAAATAACGTGAGCTTTACCGAACAGCCCACTGGTTTGGACTTTTTGTCGCATTAGAGTCCTCCATGTTTGTATCGATGCTATTATCATATCATAACGCTCAAAAAAGGTTACACTATCATTGCAGTGGCAACTCACAAGATTCTTTGCTTATGCCTGCGTTTATGGATGCGTTTATGGCTGTAAGCTTGAGGCATCATCAAACATGTATGAATTATAATACTTTATGATCATTTGTAGTATGTCGATTTTATTTACAGAGATGAGGAAGAGAATAAATTAATGTAGTAAAATAAGTAAGGTAATGCAATTAGAAATCATCATCTTGAGCAGACACAGCTGTGTATTTGCTTGTGCTTGGTTTCTTGGAAAAGACGCTCTTGATTCTGTCCATAATGGAGACTTGATGGGCATGTCTTTTTGTGGCATTCAGTAGACCATCATGCTCGGTATTACAGACAGAGGCAGTAGGTGAGATGCTATTAGCTTGATGCAGAGCCATTTCAATGTCTTGGTCATCTCTCATCTCATGTACCAGTAGGGACAATCTGACAGCAGCATCATTGGAGGAACCGTGCTCAAAATCATCCAGACTCTCCAAGGTGGGTCGTTTCCAAGTCCATCTCAAAGTCAAGCTACTGAGCACCACACTTGTCGAGCTGGCAGCCATAGCAATGCCAGCCATCATAGGATGCAGACGGTAGCCCCAAGGCAAAAAGATACCCATAGCAAGTGGAATACCAATCAAATTGTAGATGCAGGCCCACAGCAGATTCATGCGAATTCGGTAAAAAATGGCCTTGGATAGATCCAAAGCAGCAACCACATCCGTCAAGTCGTTACGCATCAAGATAACATCGGCAGCCTCCATGGCAATATCTGTGCCACTGCAGAGCGCAATACCCAAGTTGGAAGCAACCAAAGCAGGCGAGTCATTGATACCGTCGCCCACCATGGCAACCACTGTCTTGCTGCCCGTGCGAGTGTTGTTCTCGTAAAGGGGCAGGTATTGACGGGAGCTTCTCAGACGAGACCACCAGGGCACCTCCTTGCGAGCAAAGACCTGTTCTTGCATCTTCTTGACAATCTGCGTCTTGCCATTGGGCGACACACTAGCATGCACCTCAGCGATGCCCAATTGAGCAGCAATACAGCGAGCAGTCAGTTCATTGTCGCCAGTAACCATAGCCGTCTGAACACCCATCGCATGCAAAGTAGCAATGACTTGCTTTGCCTCAGGCTTCACCACATCAGACAGAGAAATGAAACCAGCAGGGAGACCATCGATGCCCACAAGCACACACGTTCTGCCCAAAGAGCCCTGGGCTTGGTAAGCCGCTTCTTGTTCATCCGAAAGGCCAATGCCATTGTGCTCTTCCAGCCATTTCTTGTTGCCAATAGCGACTGTGTGCGATGTGTTGGACAAGGGCGCCAAACAAGACTGCACGGCAGGATTCAAATCAGTAGGAAAAGCATGGTCCAGCGTGATATCACACGAGATGCCAAAGCCAGTGACACTGATAAAGTTATCCACAGAAGCCAAGGGATCCAGCACAGCCAATCCAGTCAGTTCCTTTCCAGCAGCAACCACAGCACGACCCAGCAAATGCTCGCTATGAGACTCGGCAATAGCAGACAAGATCAGCATCTGCACGCGATGCTCTTCCTTGCCATTCCAGCTCTTTGATTCCACGAGATCCAATTTACCACATGTCAGGGTGCCTGTCTTGTCAAACACAATCTTGTTGACAGCCTGGCCATTCTCCAGAACAGCGCCTCCCTTGAACAAGACGCCGTTTTCAGCACCTACGCCCGTGCCTACCATGACTGCGGTTGGCGTAGCAAGACCCAGAGCACAGGGACAAGCAACAATGATCACACTGATGCAGAGCTTCAAGCAGACAAAGAACCATCCACCATCACCGTTACTCAGAATCTCCTTTTGCAGAATTGCGGGCAAGTGATCCACGCCCAGCGACTTGACAAGCACACTCCACACAATCAGCGTGCCTACACCCAACATGACGACGGTGGGCACAAAATAGCCTGCCACGGTGTCTGCGAACCCTTGAATAGGCGCCTTGCTGACCTGCGCATCTTCAACAAGCTTGACAATCTGGCTCAGGGCAGTATCAGCACCCACCCGCGTTGCCTTCATGATAAAAGTGCCCAGTCCATTGACAGTGCCGCCAATGACAGTGTCGCCCACATGCTTGGGGACAGCATCGACTTCGCCCGTCACCATGCTCTCGTCCATTGTCGTTGAGCCAGAAAAGACCTCGCCATCAGCAGGCACCTTGTCTCCCGGAACAAGCTTGAGCAGGTCGCCTTCAGAGATCAGCTCGGAGGGGATCTTGCGTTCTGTCAAGACCACCTTGTTCTCGTCTACAGTCACCATCAAGGCAGTGGAGGGCGTCAGGGACATGAGTTTGGAGAGGGCAGAGGAGGATTTGCCCTTGGCCTTGTTCTCGAGATAGCGGCCCAGCACGATAAAGGTGATGAGCATGGTGGATGTGTCAAAAAAGACGGTGGGCGCCACCTTGGCCTGCGTAATAAGCCCGTTCAGCATGGACAAGATAGAGAAGCTAAAGGCAGCCAATGTGGATATAGAGACCAGCACATCCATGGTGGGCGCGCCGTGAAGCACAGAGACATAGGCAGAACGCAGGAACCGCTTACCAACACCAAATTGCACAGGGATCGTCAGCAGCAACTGAGTGGCATCCACCAGAAACACGCCAGGCACAAAGAAGGGGATCTCCATGACCATGGGACTCCAGCTGAACATGGGCATCACCATGGCAATGAAAAAGACGGGCACAGCAAAGAACAGGCACTCGGTAAATGCCATTTTCCACTCCTTGATCTCGCGCACCTTGGATAGGCTTTCCAACTGGGCGTCTTTGGTGGTATTGGCCAGAATAGCGTTGAATCCAAGCGACTCGATTTCCTCCACAATGGCTCTTGGATGGGTCACATCACAGTTGAATCTGACTTTGGCTGTTTCCGTCATGAGGTTGACAGACACCTCCATGACGCCAGGAAGCGCTCCGAGACCTCGTTCTATGCCGGCAACACAACTAGCACATGTCATGCCGTAGACTTGCAATTGAAGCAAGTCGTCTTGCTTGCGCTGAATCACCTTGGCCTCAAAACCAGCGTCGTTGATGATTTCGGCAATCGTATCAGGCAGAATGTAGAGGGGGTCATAGTCCACGGTGGCTCTTTCTGCCAGCAGTGCCACACTCACATAGGAAATGCCCTTGTGCGATGTCAAGGCCTTTTCGATGCTAGTTACACAAGATGCGCAAGTCATTCCACGAATCTCCAGTTGCACTGTGTTTGCTGTTGTTGAGGCCATTTGCTCCTGTAGTAGCTTTTCCTTGACTGTGGTGGACGGCGGCGGTGATTTGATCTGTGTTTGCTGAGAGGCATGTGTCTTGCTCGTCGTAGTAGTAATCACATCAAATCCGCAATCCTCTATCGATTCCACAATGTCTGGTGTGCCAATCAGCTTGGGATCGTATGAAACTGTCGCCTCTTCTTGCTGTAGATCAACCTGCACGGCGATGATGCCTTGCTTATCAGAGAGGACAGCGGTGATGGCATTGACGCAGGATTGGCATGTCATTCCCAGGACAGGCAGTGTGATGGTAGTGATGTCAACGTCAAATCCACAGTCTTCGATGCAGTTTTTCAGGTCGGTGAATGTCAGCAACAGGGCATCGTGGGTGATGGTAGCAGACGAAGCCTTCAAATCCACCTGGACAGCTTCTACGCCGTCCAACCCTGACACGGCTTGTGTTATAGCACGCACACATGATTGGCAGGTCATGCCTTGCACAGGTAAACGAGTCGTTTGGACAAGTTTACTCATTTGCTAAAAAGTATCAAAGGGGTGAAAGAGAGAGAAAAAAAGAGGAAAGAGATTGACAAAAAAAAAAGAAATTTTTACGGGGGGGGCCTTAAACGGGTTCAATACAACGATATAGGGAGAGACAGACGAGATTGGCCATAACTCCGTTTTTGTACAATAACACAAGAAACTTGATTAAGCTCGTCTCATGTCTCCTGAATCACACCGCCCATAAGAGGAATAGCAACGGTTTATTAAATAGAGCTTGGTATATATCAGATGCGTTCCTTCTTTCAGTGTGTGGCATGTCTACAACAGGATGATATCAAAGATCTGATAATTAGTGATTGGATGAGTAATTTTTTTTTTCGCTTACCGAAACTTATCAGATCATCATTATAAGGTTTAGCGTCGTACCCCAACACTTGCCTCGGTAGCTATACAATAAAAAAAGATCAGTAATCCCAATGTTCCTTAATTGGAGAAAATCAGCTCACCAATGGCAGAAGCAGCGGATGAGCGGCGAGAAGCTTGAGAGACTTGGTCCAATTGGGCTAGCGTGGCGCTGGAGAATCACATAAATTAGATGTCCCATCTTATCAGATGCTTTTGTTTGGTCTTACTTACTCGTCAATCTTGACAAATTCGTCCTCTTTGATGGCAAACTCATCTTCAGCAGGCTCGTTTTGAAAGAGGGCAAAGAACTCTTCATCGCCCTCGTAGCTAAAACTCTCCTCGGGAAGAAGGATGGGCAACGCTTCAGATGTGCTGGCCGCCACCGCCTCTTGCTTGATGGAAGCCTCATGGTGGTTGTCCTGCTTGGCACGCTTCTGCTGCATGTCCACTTGTTCCTGATGTCTCTTTCGAGCAATGGACTGGGGCTGCTGAAGAATGTGTGCTACGGGCGCCTGCGCCTTGCTGTGCTGTGGAGGGGCTTGTGGTTTGGACTGGGTAGGCTGTGCTTTTGGCGGCTGTTGTGGGGTTGGGGGACGTGGTGTCTGTGGCAGCTGGAGTGGCGGTGGGCGGATGGTGGGGGCAGGCACCCGTTGCTGATGTGCTTGCTGCAGTGCTAATTGAGGTGCAACGTCTTTGGGCTTAAACTGCTCATGTCGGTACAAGTTGACAGGCGAGAATTTGATCTAGTGCGCAAACGAGTCAATGCAGCACTCGGGCATGCCTTGCTTAAATGCACAGAGCTTACCTGAGGATTTGCCATTTGAGCCACACCTTGCAAGTAGCTCTTGTCGTATAAGCAGTTGCCAAGGGCGTTGCCAAAGTTCTTGAGGGTGCGCTTCATGGCGTCTGTGGTCGCCGCCTTTCTGGCCTTGTCAATGGCGATGCCCTTGTTGGGTGCATTCTGACTGGAAGCGTAGCCAATGTCCTGTTTCCGCCATTGGTCAATGATTACTGCGACTGGCACTTTTTGATTGACCCACCTCACGGTATGTTCCATCCTTGAGAGTGATGCGCATCGTCACCGAGACACCCACATTGGCTCTTCTGTTTTCATCGACATCAACCTATCGACGGCGGTTATTAGCAGGGGAGCTTGCATGCTGTTGACTCGTGGTAGAGATGTTACATAATCGACCGTTGTGTTCTTGATCTCTGACGACCAGCCATCAAAGCCGAAAATGTCGTTGGCCAGCTGGATAGCGAGGCCTCCGTTGAGGTACGATTGCTTTCCGGCAGGCCCCGCCCTGTACGAGATGTACTCTGGGCCCAAGGGCTTCCTCAGCGTTTCGCTCAAGCGCTCCCGTTCTTCAGCAGTAAAAGGCTTCATTATCTGGGGTGAAAAAAACAAGAAAACGGTCGCCCAGAGAACCAGATTCCAAAGAGACCGTGTGTTCTCCCAATTGAGTGGTCACATAAATGAATTGGGAATGCAAGCGAGCATATTGCTAAAACAAGTGCTCTCTATCATGTCGCAAGCAAACAATGCGTTTCCAGATGATCCCTTGCTCAAGCGACGCAAATCCGACTCGAACCTGCTAAACACCAGTCTGGACAGAGCACAGCAGCAGCATCGAAAGCGAAACTCACAGATGGCGCATCAGCTCAACAAGTCCATCTCCATCACCATGGCTGAGAGGCAGCTTGCGCAAGGTGCGGCAAGGAGGGAGAACGACAATCCGCAGGAGGATACCTTTTACCGTGCGCTCGAGATCAAGTTCCACCATTCCGTCGGCAGCATGAGCATCAGTCCTGCGTGCAGAGATGTTGTTTTGGCAGGGTAAGCTATACACAGCCTGGAGGGCAGACACTGGCACTCACACGCACACAGTCGGCAAGGCCTTGTGGTCATTGATCTCGAGGACCCTTGGCTGATACCGAGGATCCTGCCCCACATGTCCAAGTGGGAGGTGGCTGATGTGCAATGGAGCCCACACATTGCCCGGGAGTCATGGGTGGCATCCACGGTAAGCAGGAGGAGGGACACATCTAACAGGCAACTCATGGCTGGTCCTCTAGTCGAATCAAAAGCTGCTCGTCTGGAATCTGAGCCACTCGGGATCAAGGGCCATTGAGCATGTTTTCCATGCCCACGCAAGAGCCATCTCAGACATCAACTGGTCTCCACACCAACCAGACATACTAGCAACCTGCTCCGTGGATACCTATGTTCATTTGTGGGATCTCAGAGAGCCGCAGATCAGATCCAAAGACCAAGACGACGACAGGAAAATGAGGCCCAGCTGCTCATTTACACCATGGAACGGTAAGTAGCCTTGTGTGTGCTCTCAGGCGTCTTGGTGGCTCACCACGGTATCAATAGCGGCTGCCACACAGGTCAAATTCAACAGAAAAAGCGAGCATCTCATTGCATCAGCGCATGACAAGGATGTCAAGATTTGGGACTTGCGAGTAACTATGGGTTCATGTGCATACCAGAGAATGGCACTGACATGGCTATCACTGTGTAGAAAGGCGCCGTTCCTGTCACTAGCATCACAGCACACTCGAAAAAGATATACGGCATTGATTGGAGTCGGCAAAACGACCATGACATTGTGACATGCAGTCTGGACAAGATGGTCAAGGTATAAGAGCAATGCGTGCGTTGGCATGAGCGTGGAGACTGACGCCAAGCTAGTTTTGGAACATCCATACACCCGAGGAGGAAGAGGAGGTGATTGTGACAGACACCCCCATCTGGCGTGCCAGAAACACGCCCTTTGGCAACGGTGTGCTGATCATGCCCCAGAGAACAGACTCCAAGCTGACGCTGTACAGCAGAGCGTGTGCAGAGACACCCGTGCACGCGTTTGATGGACATCAGGACACTGTCAAGGAATTTGTCTGGCGATGGAAGGGCGACATCCATGGCGCCAATGGAGGTAAGCAATACAGAGCCGCGTGTGGCATGAACTGATGCCTTTTTTTTGTCTTTTGTAGACGACCGCGAGTTCCAGTTGGTGACATGGTCCAAGGACCAAAACCTGAGACTCTGGCCAGTATCCGAAGAGATTATGAAATCTGTAGGACACGAGCCAAGCACAACCAAGACCAAGCTGTCTGCCCCCTTTATGGCTGTCGAAAAGAACAGCTCGATCCGCTCACACTCGTTCCAGCAAGAGCCCATTGAAAAGCCCACCACAGACATGCGCTCCTCCTTTGCCCCTGCCACGCCAGTGCGTCTGACTCCCAGCAGCAATGCGTCTACCATGACGCCCTACCGATCCAACATTGTCAACCATGGCGCAGGCACTGGCTACGAACAGACAAACGCGTACAGAGAGCAGAAATACTCTGCCATCAACCCGCTGCTGTGGATGCAAAATGTCAAGACTGTGGGTCCAGCTGGTGGCGAGGTACGCCGCGACGCTACGGCAGAAAACACTTATCAGTCCGTCGCTGAGGAGATGTCGTCTGTGCTGAACAAATACCTGCCGGTGGGTGTCAAGACTGAAAAGATCAACGCGGCATCACGCACGTGCACAATATCGCTGCATGGGCCATGGTCTGACACGGGCGATGCTCTGCTGCGAATCACAATTCGATTCAGCCCTCAGTACCCAGACAACAGCCCGCCCGAGTTTGACATACAAAAGAACAGCATGATCTCCATCTATTACCGCGCCCACATGACACAAGACTTGAACGCATTGGCTTCCACCTATACTTCGCAGAAAAAGTGGTGCTTGGAGCCGTGCATCCGCTATTTGCTGGGCGAAAACATGCAGGAAGAGACAGACTACGGACTGGAGAATGCACATTCATCGCTGGACTCAGCAACAGGCCTGATGAACCAGAACAGCACTGCAACGACTGGCAGTCCGGGCCATTGGAAGGGTGCCACTGCTGTCGATACAGGTGATTCTGACGACGAACTGGGACAAGGCTGGGGCAACATGGGCGACGGCTACCGCTTTGGCAAGCGCGAGAGCATGACAAGCGAAAGAGGCATCATGGTGGACATGTCTGCCAAGCAGAGCACGGATGCCAAGGTGCCCTTTCCGCGACTCTGTGGCGGCGTGTTCTCTGGCAGCGGACAGCTGGTCTGCTTCTTTTCTACATTGCGTGTGCGCGACAATAACAGCAAGACAGAGAAGGCGCAACACGACAGTCAGCCGCAGAACGACCGCAGCAACGGCGAGTACTTTGAGAACACGTACAGCGATTTCTACAGACATCCAAAGACCTATGAGCAGTTTGAAGAGTACAAGGAGATTGCAGCCATGTCGCGACAGGGCAAGAATGCCACGGTGTTGGTGGGCGGCACAGGCGGTGCCTTTGGTGAATACGCTTATGACGACGAGCAGGACGACATTGACGATGGGCTGAATACCATGTATTACAAGGCAGATGTAAGTGAGCCTGTCTATGTGGATGAAACGCGCGTGCTGATTCTTTTTATATAGAACATTGCGCTGAACAGCACCATGGGCAGTGGTGACAACCTTCTCTACCACGGCACCAAGGCAGATCGCATTACGCACAATGTCGTGATTGCGGATTTCTCTGATAAAATGCCCTACAGTCCCTGGCTTGCCAAGGAATACATGTAAGTACCAAACCGCTTGATCTCATAGAACCTATTGCTAAGACATATACACATGACACAGTCTTTCGAG
Source organism: Mucor lusitanicus (assembly GCA_010203745.1). NCBI lineage: Eukaryota > Fungi > Mucoromycota > Mucoromycetes > Mucorales > Mucoraceae > Mucor > Mucor lusitanicus. Next base: position 1,549,177 of record JAAECE010000005.1, on the reverse strand, counting down.
TAAAGACCCTGTAGCCGCGTGTATACACAATGCAAAAGTATGTCGAAAGTACGGAAGACTCGATTTGTACAAGGTCTGGTATTTGGCAGTCGAGATCTTGCGTGGATGTGTTCCTGCCACACTGCCTGAAGCAGATCGCGTCATTACTGATGGGCATCAAGTCTTGCTTGACAGTCTGGACGCCAATGCCGTGTTGGATGAAAACTGGCAGCGGGATCAGCAGTTGGCAGAAGTGAAGAATATGCTCTACAACGGAGGCAATGTCCTGGAGACCCACAAAAAGCAGGCGGAATCGATTGCTGCCAAACCTTTGCAGAGAGTGAAATGGGGCATGCATCCCCTGGGCCAGAAACTGGTAGATGCTTTGTGAGTAGTTGCAGTACACATACATACACACAGTCAATGTCGGCTAACTCAAGAGCTTCATGTCTAGACTCCAGCATTTCATAGAAACAGGCGATATTCAAACAGCTGCCATGCTCTCGTGCACATTTCAAGTTCGACCCAATAAAGTGCCCTCAGCCTTGTTTGGCCAAAAGGTAAGCCGCTTCTGCAGCAAGAGACGTGTACGCTGTGCCACTGACCATGGCCTATTGTGGTAGCCTATCCCTGTAGACAAGTCGCCAGACACAGAGTTGGATTACTTTTCCCTCAAGATGAACCATCGCAATGTGCATCATCACAGCCAGCATGCCTTGCGCGCCAATTCAGGCCCCAACACAGACGCCACTGAGAGGATCACAGTGACTCCCGTCAGTGCTTCCTACGGCGCCAAATCCAACACCATGCTTTCCTACCTGTGGGACACGAGCGACAACAGACGACTGTCTCCTACAGAAAGATACACAGATACCCCGAATGAACTGCAGTCGCCCAACAAGCGCAATTCGCGCCTGAATCGATCATGGACCATGAGCCACCCCAAACTAAAGATCCCAAGCAACACGGCGCCAGGCATCCGCCATATTGTGGGCAGCCTGGGCTCGCACTCATCCGCCCTGTCATCGCCCATCATACAGACGCCCACCACGCCCTTGTTCAACAAGGAAGGCAAAGTGCTTCAGGACCCCAGCGAGATGAAGATTGAGTTTACCAACATGGAGTACTTTGACAGTGAGCGCTTCTTTGGGTTCAACCATATACCCCTGATGGACACCAAAGGCATGGCACAGAGAGATGTGTTGCGCCTCAACTACGCCGATATGCTGTACAGATGGCATCTGCTGGATCAGAGAGCAGAAGTACTTCGTTTCCTCAATCATCAGCCCTTCCCTGCCGACAAGGAAGCGGCATCCACACATATCAGAGTCTCCTGCTATGCGTGTGGCACCGAACTGTCCAGCAATGACAAGTACTGTATACAGTGCCGCAAAGTACGAAAGCTGATTCGATGCTGCTTCTGTCATATTCTGGTCAAGGGCCTCGTCAACTTTTGTATTCATTGTGGACACGGCGGCCATAGCAGCCACATGGAGGATTGGTTTGCGACGAATCAGCAAGTGTATTGCATGACTGGATGTGGCTGTAAATGTGCGCTAGAGTCTCTAGAGATCAATGCATGATTGTGTGTAGCAGTAATGAATCAATAATAAAGTCTCTTTTACGCTGTGCTCCACCATGTATATAGGTCACGCAGTAAGATAGTTTTTATTTCATTAGTAGATGTATAGGTATAATTACAAGTGGGATCATCCTAATCATCGATTTCCATAGATTCATCCGCTAATGGCCCTCCCTCAGACGCCTTTTCCGTCTCTGCCAGACGCTTGCTCAGTTCGTAATATGCATTTGGATGCTCGATATTGTCAATCTTTTCCTTGTTTTGCGGATGGGTCACTTCAAAGTGCTTTGTGCATGCCAATTGATAATGCTTGTTGCGCACAAGTTCCAAGATTTCATCCACATGAGCGCCATTGATGTTGTCTCTACGCAATCTAGCTTCCAGGTTGCCAGCTGAAAAGTGGCGGAACGGACAGCCGTGGTTTTCACCAGTCGAAGGAGGATTGCTTGTGATGATCTTTGCACAGCTATTGCATACAAAAAGTGTATTAGCCCAAGCCTTCTCTCTTGCACATCCTGCGTCATTTTACCTGTAGGGCTTGAAATTGACTCGCTTGCCCTCAAGACCGTAATTGTATCGAATATTGTAAGCATATTCCTTTTGGAATTTATCGTCTGTGATGTTGGCAAAGGCCTGTCTCCAGAATATCAAGGCCTCTTCCACGCTCAATCCAATACCCTTCAAAAACAGGCCATACTGAAGTCTGCCTCCGTGCTTGAGATGCTTATCGGCTCGTAACGAATCGTGCAAATTGCGCATACACAAGGGTGCATGATGGTGAATAAACTACAAGAAAGACAGCATCAGCATCGGCGCATGTCTGGTCATTTTGAGAAAAAAAAAGAGCCTTACTGAGTCGACTTCTCTGGCTGTAATCGATCCTGTGCCATCGCCAATATCATCGTAGTTTCGTCCAATGTATTGCTTTTCGACGTTGAGCAAGATCGGCTTTAGTCTGTCATCCTCCTCCATTCTAGGCAGCAGTTTGCTCGTTGCCTCCAGTGCTCTGATCAGGCGATTTTTGAATTCCAACATGACAAGATTGATCTGATCGCTCATGGGGACATAAGCCTTGCCTCTTCTCACATAAACCGACCGACTTGCTACCATCTGAGGCACCTTGAAGAAGTCAACCTGCGTGGCGTGTGTGAGTCATATGGCAGTGGCAGGCTGTAGTTGATGCACATACCTCGAAAAAGGTCTCTGAATTCACATAGTCTTGCACAGCTTGCGCGTTGATTGTCTGTCGAGGCCTTGAGCAGATTTCTAGTTCCTCCCTGATCTCTTCCTTTTCTTCATTGGATAGCTGTTTGCATGTATCAGCGCCGGCTCTTTGTTCAGCTATCGGGTGTGCACACTTACAATCTTCCAATTCAGGTTCAAGTGCTTTAAAAAGTTCTTCTTTTCCTCTAGTGATTCCTGCTCGAATCTGTATTTGAACAATGCGGTTTCCTGCTTCACAAACCAATCTCGCAGATCGTCGCTACAAGGCAACAGACTGAGTTATCCGTTCATCCAGCAATGCTTCATGACAAACCTTCTGCAATAAGCCATTCGCAAGACAAAATGACTAATGTGATCTTTGCGTCTCTCTTCATACAGCGTATCCGATTTCGACAGGTTGGATTTGAGAGGCAAGTACTCCTCAATTGTCTTTGCAATCTCAGTTTTGACGTCTCTGTTGCGGATAGTGGCAGTTTCAATGGCCCTCAGCACTGTCGTGAGATGGCGTGAGTGAATGCTTATTTTTCTTTTCTACATCCACCAGTATTACCTTGGAGACGATCCAGGGCAAATGTCTCGAACTCTTCAATGGTGATCTCGGAGGGTGGAGGTCGCAAGTAAAAGTTGACTCGATAGGGATAGTCAGCTTGCAGGTTGTAGTTGATGCCATTATCGGCATAGACAGATCTTCCCGTCTTTGCAGCATTGGCAGCAGCTGCAAATCGATTGATTCCCTTGCCTTTATTTTTGAGCATAGTTGATAAATGTAAGATGCAAATGTGAAAAAGAGAGAGAGAAATTTTATTTCAAATAGGTTTCGAATCACGAAAAACGCGGTTATCGCGAATCCAACAATTCATCACCAACAGCAGCAGAAGCAGTGACTATAGCTTTTTGGCGTCTTTCAGCTGTCGTTTCAGGGCTTCAAATTCGCTTTCTCTTTCTGCAAATGACATTTTCATGTTGATCAGCATGGACTCTGTGTCCGTCAATTGATTCGCCAGCGAAAGATTGCGTTCTGCCAGCTTCCTGTTCTCGGAGGCAAGCTCGTTCATTTGCGTTTCATACGACAGGCTCATGTCTTTTTTGTACTGCTCAAACTCTGCCTTGACTTGGGCCAGTTCGTGGCGGATCTGCTGCTTTTCATCTTCAGTGCGAGCCACTGTCATTTTGCTGTCAATGATTTGCTTGGTAATGTCTTGATTTTCGAGACGAAGTGCTTGCAGCGAGCCCTCGACAGATCGAATGTGCTCCGACAGTTGGCCGTTGATGCGTCTCAGGTTGTCCTCTTGTGATATCGACTTGGATTCCCTGGCTTCTTCGCCAGTGTACTGCTGAGCAAGTCGTGCCATGAATCTTGCTGGCAGATCCACGCGATAGGTGTCTTCCACGAACCCATTGCCATCGTCGCCAAACACGGCAAACACGCCGTTGCAAAGAAACTCCACCAAAGACTCAAACTTGAGCTTGAGGATCTTTTCTTGGTTGCGTATGATGATGGCCAGCGCAATCTGCACCAGGATATGAGTGCCTTCCACCAGCAGCAGATCAATGACTCTAAATGTCAATTCGATTGGACAGCGGTAGGCAAACAGCGTGATGAACCACTGAGACGCATACATGGATGGTGTCACACCTTCGTTCTCCATGTGCCGATGGATCACGGGCAGCTTTTGCTGGAATACATTGTCAAACTGATACATGTGCTGATGCAAGACTTCCATGCGAGGTGTAAAATGTCCTCTCAGACCGTATTTCCCCATGAGTTTGATGAGCACGCAAAAGGCGGATTCCTCAGACATCTACAAGAGTGCGGGTGTTAGTGCTTGTTGCTATACCGCAGACACACAGCAAAAAGAAAAGACTCACGTGCAGCAAAAGGCACCCAATGATGAATGCCAGCCCTTGGCAGTACCCCACTTCTTGATCAAATATGCTGTATGCTTTCGCCACATTGAAGAGTGCCTGTCTGCCTGATTCCTGCATAAAGTAGGGATGGTTGGGGAATGTTCTGGTCAAGTCTCTCTGGATCTGCTTTTCAAACGGACTGACTGATTTCTTCAGTATCTCCTTGTACTCGATTTCCATGTCAAAACTGTCCCGGGATTTGGAGATGATCTGCCATAGTAAGCCTCGGATAGGAGATGGAATGCCGCCTTTTGATAGATGCTGTCTCATGTCGTCCATTTGAGTGTCGATAACAGCGCCGAAATTATCAATCACTAGCTCCCAAAAGTCTAATAGGTGGCATATTCCGTCAGATCAGCAATGCATCAGGACAATGCCATGTCATAGTTACCCCAATCAATGCTGTTGTTCTCGATGCCGCCCTTTTCTCTATAGTGCTTCAGTTCCGCCAACGCTTCTTGCTTGAGAAGAATGTGCTTTTCTGAATCATACTTGTGATCATTGTGAGAGAAGCGCCTAAACTTGCTAACTAGCTTGTCAAAGTGGCGATGGTTGCTGGCAGGCGATCTGGGCGTCCCCATCATGCCCAGAGGCACTGCTTCAGAGTATCGCTTGCTTTGTCTTTGCTGGAACGACTGTGAGGGTCTGGGCAGTATCACCGGAGACTGAATGGAAGTAATTGAAGAGGGTCTTGCTTTGAACGGGTTATTAAACGTGGAGAGAATACTATGGCGACTAGTACTACTGCGTTGGGTATCTTTGGAGGATCGACTCGTGTCTGATCGAGATGCGTCATCCTGTATGCTCTTGTTTCGTAAGGAATCCGCTTTGGGTGTTGGTGGTGATTTCAAAATAGGCACTCTACTGCCCAATGCTGCGTTATTATTATCATCTGCCATGCTGCGATCAGCGTTGCTGTTGGGGGCATCTGTTGGCATGGGCGAGATCTGATAGTCAGACTTGTCTAAGCTTGTAGTGTCATCGGACATCCACTTTTGATTGTCATGAGGATTGTGTGTGTGTGGATGCGGTGTGGTGAGGTTGGTGTCAATCGAGTCATCATCGCTTGTTGCTGTAGCCGTTGTAGTGGATGAAGAAGGATGGGGCTTTGTCAGCGGTTGCGGCGGCTGCTCGCTGTCGGATGCATCAAAATCAGAGTCGTCGTCGCTAGACGACTCGTCGTCTGTTCTCACTTGAATCTTGAATCCAAAATGATCCATGTATTCTGAGCTTGTTGGATTCAGAAGGGCGTCGTCCACCACATCCAGGTCGAACTCTGCAATTTCATATCCCTCTTCTTGCTCTGACTCTGATGTATAATAGCTGTCGTTGCTGTTGTGATGGTGAGCAGCAGCAGGGGGATCGTATAATGTTGTCATTTTTTGGTATTCTTTAAAAAAAAGGGAAAGAAAAGAAAAAGAATGAGCCCAAAACGAAAAAAAGGGGGAATATAAATTTGTGAAACTTTAATATGTTTAATTTGCGGTTGTGCATACCAAATGAGATAAAGCCACTAGCACAGGCGGATTTCGATACAAGACTGGTGAATAACGGATTTGTAGTATGTCAGGCATCAGAGTAGTAGCATCCAGTCGGCATCTACTGTCTGTCAGGCTTGTGTTAAGGATGTCTGATCTCTTGTGCGCTAAATAGCTTTAATCTAGCTCTTGAAATCATTCAACTCAAGATTGCTGGCCCAAAGACAAAAAAAGGTAACTCAAAGTATCCCATGGATTAGACGACTCCACTGTGATGCTCCACGTCTATTTTGGTGGAAGCAATCAGCATACAAGCCCGCAGTTAACTGGAAATACCTGCAATGGCTTACAATTGCGCAAAGCAAAGTAAACTACTTTGGGCATGTACAGTGAGGCAAAATTAAAAGCAAAATTACACACAAAAGCAAGTAGTAAAATAGACTTTTCTTGGTTGTGTCATTTATATGTATACAACAGCAACGGTACTCACAGGGGCAGCTACGAGAAAGTGAGAGTCCGAATATTTCTAGTGGTTTACGGTGCCTGACGTGAGCCAACAACAGCAATTCCTTCGCACTGTTAAATGCTCGGACGACAGACAAGAAGTCATTGAAGCACTGAACACACATGCGGTCCACCCAATGCCATATAAAAACCTGCAAAAACAAAACGCACTCAAGAAACAAAAGGGTCGTCGTGATTACGGGACCCAAGACTAAGGCCTAGTGGAGAGAAAGGAATAGTAACACAGGTGGATAGTGCAATAATGTATTTTTTCAAGCTTGTAAAAGCACTGAGGTACTCAAAGATTCACTTATTTCAATCTCCCGGACCATGTATTGTATAAAAGCACCCTTTTGCTTCACATGACTAATATATTAAGGTAAAATGTACAGAGCACCGAGATTTCGGTGCTCTGTAAATTTTCCTGACTGTGGATCCGTCTACATACACTTTTGCTTGTTGATGCGCACATTTGGCCTTTTTAAGTCATTAGAGCTTTTCATACTGAATACATTGATGTCAAACTTCTTCCATTGACGAGGAAATGTATTTGGATCATTATGGCGTACTTCACTTGACAAATTTTTGACTTTTTTTGTTTGACTTAGTCAAAATTTACTCCTAAAGAAGCTTACAGAGCACCGAAATTTCGGTGCTCTGTACAGGCTCCCTATATTAACTATATAGCCAGTTTGCAAGTAACTGAAATGCACAGTAGAAGAAGGCACTATGTTAGTTTCAATCAGCAGCATATTAAAAGCTACTGTAAGACATGACAACAGGAGGTGATGTTTCTATAATCTCTCTGGGGGTTCAAAATAAAGTATGCGCTAGGCTTGCATATGTAGCTTTCTGTCTCATAGTTTTCGGGCGTAGTCCAAAGACATACTGATTGTTGGAGGTCTTAATCAAATCTGTAGCATGACTTGCTATGGATCTACAGAGCATAAAAGATACATTTCCCAGCCAAATCGCCCAAATTCAATCCTCAATATCTCGTCTCCAAAGCCTTTCTAGATGCTTGGAATAGTGCCAAATGATTGCTATTAATCACCATTTACATCCTAAACCTTTATCTTAAATTTTTTTGGATCGATCCAAATCGTCGAAGATCCACGTTTTTTCATGAGGCACCCCTCATGGTTTTTGTTGAAAATCAAACGATCGCAATTTTGGAGGCGAAAACGACACTTTTTACTATGATATATATTAAATCAAAATGACCGCACAGATGTAGGGTAACCTGCACAACTGCTATTTTGATCATTGTATATGCTAAATCTCGACTTTTCCTGGAAAAACTGCTTTTTATATTTTCGCAAAATTCTTTATCTTTTGATTCTAAAAGTATTTTAGAATTGACATCATTGAATGCGCCTTCAAATTCTCCCCTTAAGTTTATTAGAAAGCAGTATACGCTGAGCACACTTTATATAGCTAATTTTAGCAAAAATGTTTTCAAATGTCAAATTATATCGATATCGATTCAAAAAAATCATCGCCACCACAGTGCAAAATCTTCATTGTACACGTCATTCAAATTCCGCGTGCTCTGTGCTGCGGCAGCTTATTGACTGCAGTCACCCTCAGCAACGCGTTTTTTTTTATTTATTTTTTCTCTCGCACTATTTTTGCACTGCACTGTTTCTATTAAACCATATACTTTTTATTACTATTTATTGAATACAACACCACTTTTGCCAAAAGAAGCTTGCCTTTACAACCACCAATACCCAAGACGACACCTTTCAAGTTTGTTACAGTAGGTATCAGCCAATAAGAGCCATTTTTCGTGGTACAATATATAGTAATACTAATTACGCAGTTTATTTTAGGCCAGTTTGTTACAATATATTGATTGTTGTGTTTGGTTTGTATTTGGTTTGTATATTCGCCTTCTTTGGTTGCCATGGATTACATTCATTCAGCCTTTTATTACTTTCTTTCTCGTAATACTGTGCATTATTTAGTTTGCTCTATTGCGATTTATTCTTTTCCCCTTTTCTGCACGCAACTGTTTTTCTGTTGCTGTACCGCAGTGCTTTAGTGTATCTTTTGATGCATTGTATTACTGGCAGTCCTGCTCTATTTTGGAGTAGCCTTGCATTCATTTTGTTCTTCAAGTATTACTTCTTCTGTAATACTGGTGGTGGTATTGGTGGAGTTTTTGCTTTGTATGAGGCAACCACCACGTTAATTTTTTTCACTACTTTTTTCTTTCTTGTACTCATCATTTTAATGGCACACATTGCATGTTACATTTTTGTATGTAACTGTGCTGCGATGTTTCTGTTGTTCTTTATCACATTCTAGTGATGCCCTCTTGTTACTTTCCCTTCCTTTTCATGGTTCTTTGAGCCATAACCCTCTTTTTTGGTTGTGTGGATAGGCCTATCGTTGAAGCACAACCACACTTTCTGATTCAGAGGCTGGGGGGTAGATAGGCTGCCCTCACTTAATTGGTATCACTTACTTGGTGCCAATTGAGAGTCTCAAGCGTTTGCACTATAAGCTGGGGTGTGTAGTAAGGCATATTCTGGCATTTTAGAGGATTTTGATGATAAAATTGCTAAATTACTGTATTTGGCAATGTTTAAAAGTCCGCCTAACCAAAAAACATAAGGAAACCCTCGTAAAAATTTTCTAGGGTCAGCGGAGTTTAAACTAGCTTTTTAAGCGATTTTATTGGCTCAAATTTGGAGAAAGCTCAGAGAAATAAAGCATTGATATTGAAACTAAAAATGTGATTATAATGAGAAAAGCAAGACTAAACATTCAAAATGCATGGTACAAATGGCTTAAAGTAACTACACACGACACCACCATAAGTATTAGACATGGTCAAATACATTCACTATCCTGGAAGAAAGAATTTTGAATAAAGCTAAGCCTGTTCATGACATCCAAAAGTACAATTTTGCATTATATTGGTATCAAATCAATCAAAGTCTTCAAATGTCAATCATCTGGCTTATGAGGTAAACATGTACCTATACCAGAATTTGCGAGGAACACAATTGTGTGGTGAGAGTTTAGTCATCTAAACGCGTTACCGCTGATGGATGAACGATTATCAAAATAATTCAATTTTGTGCACTAGTCTAGGCAAGATTTATGAGGAAGGCGGATGATTACAAGTATGTAGTGTTAACGGACTGACAGACGAGGCGTTGGAAAACACTTTATTCGAAGCTGTAGTATACTGTGTCTTAGTGGTCGATACTATATCCTGCTTGTATCCAGGTATTCTTCATAGTATGCAGAATTAGCTCATCATGCGAAACCCACTTGCAAAAAGTTGCTGTTGTTAGACCATTCAAATTAGCACGTACCTATTATGCAAAATTTTGCGAGGAATACGATAAACTATACAGGTATTGTCTGCCATTAATTGGTAGAAAATTGGCTCAAAGGTGCGGTCGAAATTCGTCCGCAACTATTACCACTTGTTAAAATAAAGAAATGTAGAGAAACTAATTAATTATAAGATGATTAAAAAATACAGTAATAGTGAAGACGGTAGAGAACTTTTAGAATAAAAGTTTGATACGTAGGGGTGGAGCTGGACAATTTTTTGACGGTAGTCTTTTCAAACACTTCTCTAAATAAAAGTGACCTTATAACTAATAATCTGCAGTACCGACTTTCTCTAAACTCACTTTCTTTCTTCTCAAGTCTTTCTTTGTCAAGGATGGTCATGCTCTTGCTGATGGGTGCGTTGTAATGCAGCTTGGTGATACTTTTTGTATAGTTGAGCAGGTAACAGAGGTTCTCCAGCCTTTGCTGTTGAGTGTGAAGGATAAAGCTGGATTGTTATCAGCAAGCAAATGCTGTACCCTAGGGGAGAACAACCGTTCACTACTACCAGTTCATCAAAAACTTCTTTGTGGACAAAACAAATCCAAGGTACCAAAGGATGACAGCTCTTCTGATTTCTACAAGGTTGTCATGTGTCCTGAAATCTTCTTTTCCGATGATACCGCTGGTGGCAATTCAAAGCAATTTTTACCATACGAAAGTTGGTCTATGGTCCATGCGGCCCTTCCATACGAAGATCGAGCTAGACGGGAGAACACCAAGTATCTGAGATGCGTTCCTAAAAGTGAAGGTCTATCATCCATGAGCTTCATTCCAAGTATCGCGGCCGACCTTAAAATGCTGAAGAGGGGAGTCAAGATGCACTCAAGCGTCTTTGTTGAAATTGTCATTGTCAAGGCACCGGTGATGTTCATCGTAGCCGAAAATACTGCCCATTCGAACATATGTGGCTTGCTCCAACAAACGACCTTATACGCCTGTCGCAAGTGCTACTTTGAGAAGCTGATTAGAAGACAGAAGCCCAAATTACCTCTTCTTTTCAGTTGAACAAGTGTTATACAAGACGAACTCCGGCACTACGAGATTGCTGCGTCGGATCTTGAGCAAAGATCAAAGGCCTGGATGTTTTTGTGTCTCCCAAGTCGCCAGCAGCACTGAGCTTCAAGAACACAGGATCGGATTGATTGCTGCAGCTGACGTTTTACAATCCATCATCTCTGGATACCCAAGTTGAAGTCCTTCACTGCATACCTCTTGGCGTAGGCAAGTACCTGATCGAGCATCTTGCAAAAGTCGCTTTAGGTGGTAAAACCAACAAGGCTTGTTCAAAGATTGAAGGAAAACCAAAGGAATCAAGCCTACAGAAGAACGTCCAGAAAACAATTACAGCATGTTGGCTCTTTTCCCGGCCGTGATTTCAAGCAGCTGATGCAAATCTTGTCTCACATCATTGCTGATGAATTTACAAATCCATGTGTTGATAAAGATCTTCTTTTGCTCAACGAGGCCTTGATCGTGCTGGGAAAGTTGTGCTCGTTGCTGTTTGTGCGCAAAGTTGAAAGTGATTTTGAAGCGTATGTCGAATGTATCAAGACCACGGTGGAAGACCTACCTGAGAAGATCCTCGTCTTTCATAGAGATACGAACAATCCACATCCCTTTTCGACGAGTCCCAAGGTGCATTACCTGCATCATCTACATGACGACATCCGCCACTTTGGCTGTGCGTTGCACTTCGAGACGGAAAAAGATGAGATGTTCAACAAGTTCATCAGGGAACAGCTGTTCCATACCAACCGTGGTAACCCTCCGAAGATGTTGCTGTGCGACTTGCAAACCAAACAACCCTGAAGCATGTCGTTGATGGTGGATCTTGGGTGAACAACAGCGACAAAAGCGTACGATATGAATCCAGCATTGCGTCCTTCGTGAAGTATGACGAGGCTATGTTTCACGAAAAGTTTTTTGGTGCTCGTGAGTACGCCGACAACAACTACACCACCGTCAATGAGAACCCCTCCACTGGATTCACAGGTGGCTTCAAAATTAAGAGCGTCATCGAAGGTAGAGATGTGATCTCCTCCTTTGTGGGGGTCTTAAATGCTGAGGGATGTGTCGAGGAATGCGAGATCCTTGACGAAGATGATTGTGAGAGGCTTGTGTGCTACACAACTGACAGGACACACTTAAAAGATGATGTTCTTGCTTTGGGCGTTGTTGACATGGGCCAATGCAGTCATTCTATCACAGATAATTCTAACAAAATTCTTTACAAGTTAAATCTGATGAACAAATTTGGCACCCTTACACTATTGCAAAGCAATCTCATCCACGATAGCTTTCAAAGACAAGATCTCTTTTTTTTATTTTATTAAACCTCTCTACCCAATATGATGATAATCAAAAATTTGTAATTGATGTGTGTCCCCAAACCCTATTCATATCAACTTAAATATGCTCTTAAGTTCTCATTAAATCAATCCTGCTGGGCCTGCTATTATTTTTCTAATGACTGTATTTCAATAATGGTCTTAGCTAATTAAGCATCTCAAGATTGTAAATGTTTTTAAATTGTCTCAAAATATCAACGGCTGCGACATTCATAATCAGTAAAACGTCTATTGTTAATTTAACATATAGAATATATCATTTTTAAGCTGTAATAACATACAATATATCCTATAAATTCGTCCTTTGTATACATTGAAATTTGGCATGTATACTCCCTAATACAGCTATATTATACACATTTTCTTATAACTTGTAAATCGCCGTCTGCTTGCTGCAGGTTCCAACGAAATCAAGTCAGCCCGAACCCTAACCCTAGTCCGTACTTCAAAGTATATCGCCAATTCAAGTGACGTCCTTACTCAATCTAATCTAATCTGTCACAACGCAATAGACCTTAAACTAAACTCCCCTTCGATCATAAGCATAAGCATAACCAACCACACAATTTTTTCCCTTGCTAGGACAGGCAGATTTTGGTCCAAATCTGGTGATTTTCCATGAACCCCTTTTTGACAATATCAACGAAAAATCATCGGATTGACATGAAACAAAAACGATTTGATAGCTGCACATTGGATCTATCATGATCCAACAGTTTTGGGCACCACATATGCATTCCCTTTATAAATCTACTCAAAATGTGAAATTTCGTGTCCCTCAAGCAGTGGGTTTGTGACAAAGGTCAAAACTTTTATATAACATCTATACCATCCGATAGAGAATTAAATGACCAACAATAGTTAAGCTCTACGCTACTTGGATTGACTTAGTAGAATTCCAGTGTAGACCCCTTCAAAAAGCACAAAAATCACGCATGTGCACCTTTCCTTGATAATTACTCGTTCAAATCATCAACTACGACCCTAAACTAAACACGTTCTAGTCAAAAACGTGCACCCCTTTTGATTGGGCTATAGAAACTTGGGGCATTTCTATTAATTTAAATGACTTTTACTAGTAGCATAAATTAACCCTCCAAAAATATTACAAATCTCTCTTTTGTCAAGAACTATGGTAGCTACCAAAAAATGGTTTGCAGATTCGGAATCAGCACAAGAAACTGTCCTAGGAACATGCTAGTCTCAAAGCTCTAGCTTGCGTTTTTCAAAAATCGATGTCAGGATGGCAAAAAACCCAAAACTCCAAATTCAAAATTCATTTTGTACATCATGGGTCGATGAGGCAAAAATTCCAGAATGTTTTGATACTTAAATATGTTGTAAAGGAATGGTAATGGACCAACTTTTAAGTTGGAACATGGTATTGGAAAGGCCTTGTTCCTAACCTATTCGACATGCAAAGTCTCATTTTTAAGCGGGGGAAAATGCGTACCTTAAATTGGGGAAACGACATGGAACGGAAGAAAGTAAGCTACAGCTCTCAAAACTCGACAGGTGGTGTATTAACATGTCGCAGTAAGTAATTTGAGTATAATTTAAAAAAGAGAGCAGTAGGAAGTATTGTATAAAGCCGATCAAATAAAGCAAGTGTCAAAATTCAAAATGATACTACTGTTACCCTTTCAAAGTAGCGCATTGTGGAAAAAAGTAAAGTAAACAATTGGAATATGATGGTAAAGAACCGTTTTTCCCTTGTCTTCTTCATCTCACGCCGCTACAAAAAGTGAAGTTATCTATACAAACAAGCTCTCTTTACAAGACTCTTGTGGTCTCTCTCTATCTCCACTGTACTCTACTACATTCTACTCTATTCATGACCATTTAAATCAAGAAGTCTTCTATCTTCTAACACCGTTGACTTGTCTCATTGCTACATACAATGCCGTCATGAATCCATGGTCTTCTAAAGTTGTGATCCATGTAATAAAGTTACGCTCTACTTGTATTTCTGATAAAAGCAGCAGAAAGTCAATTTTTGCCGGTTTGTACTTGTCAACTACTGGAGTAAGGCATCATCACTCTTCATCATTAATAATAGGACTCTGGTTCTGTTTGTTTTGACTTGCAAGCACTCTATACTTCTTGATTGAAGCTGCTAGAATGAATCCATTGGCCTGAGCATTGGTAGTCCTAAAGCGAGGTTGAGTCCCGGCTCCCGTTGGCCACGGCCCAGCTACCGATAAATGGGAGGAATCTTTAGCTGCTGATGATATGCAAGATGTGGAGGCTGGCTAGCCTTGGTAGCGCGGCTTCATATTTTGGTCTGCTCATGTTTCAAGCTGTTGTTATCATTGCCCACCAAGTATGCTATAATGAAAATGCTTATGTACTGGCCTAATGTCTCTTTATATCGGTCTGTATTTTGAATTGTCAAAATTACTATTGTCTCTGCTTCTATCTGCTGTTTAACGCAATGCCAGGACTCTCATTATGCCGATTCTACATCTACACAAGATCAAGCCGCTTCCCATACCTTCGGTCTCTTCTTCTAGCAAGAGATCACGGTGTGCATTTATTTATATAAGTCAATTGAACTCTATACATGCTCTCAAACATTATCAACCACTGATCACGGTGGTCTTGATACACACATACAATTTAATAAGCAATTAACCTTGCCATTGCATTCTGCCATATGATTTCACCAAAAATAAGCATAGCCAGAGTCCTTTAAAAGCCATCTGATAATTATAATGCTACAATAACATACGTGGATCATCACAATCCCTCTACTCATGAAACAAACGGTTCTTTTGATTCACATATCCAAATATTAAAGATAGTTTTCTTTATTCTTTACAAATCAATAAGAGAAACAACCTTTCTTTTTCAACATCATGATGCAGATTTAAATGAAACCAATCTATTATAAAGAAAGTTAGTAAACGCTCTCATATAATGCACAGGTGCGCGTTAGTACCTTGTTGGCAACGTCCAAAGCATCAACGTCGGCGGTCAAACGGACGAAAGCCTTCTTGTAACCATCGGGTCTGTAGAGAAACAAAAAAAGATCAACATCTCGGTTCTCGCTCTGATACAACCACACATATAAACTGCTTACCTGATGAGGGTGTTGATCTTGGCAGCCTCAACATCATAAAGACGCTTGACGGCATCCTTG
Organism: Mucor lusitanicus; assembly: GCA_010203745.1. Taxonomy (NCBI): domain Eukaryota; kingdom Fungi; phylum Mucoromycota; class Mucoromycetes; order Mucorales; family Mucoraceae; genus Mucor; species Mucor lusitanicus. The sequence goes on along the minus strand of JAAECE010000005.1, from coordinate 1,533,652 downwards.
ATTTGGTTCTTGTTGGCCTTGACATCAACGAGGAAGGTCAAGGTGTTGTGTTCCTCAATCTTCTTCATGGCAGTCTCGGTGTTGAGAGGTTGACGAATGACACGGTATTGATCCATACGGGGAGCATGGGCAACAGACTTGCGAGCGTACTTGGGAGCACGGTTCAAAACCAAAGTCTTGGGGATATGGAAGTGGGTAGAGGTACGGATCTTGCGAACAGCCTTACCGTTGACACCCTTGAGGGCGGCCTTCTTGGCGGCTTGAGCCTTAGCCTTGGGAGCTATGTAGACGTTTAGTTGGTCGTGTTGATCCAGAATGCATAGAAAACGAATGGACAGGAGCAATGGTTGTGGTTAGGTGGTATTCATCCATATTTAATACTGTAGATATTTCACTTTGAATAGCAAGTTGTGTAAGCCATCATCAATCTAAACCCAACCCATATTGGCGATTAATCATCTACATCTATCCATCCATCGTCCTCATCCATTCGTTTCCTATCGATGTTTAGCATCCATGTACGAACCTGAGTTTGCAGGCATTATTGACGTTAAAGAGGAGGAGGTACTACAACAACGATCTTCACATCAACTTTACTTGACGACCACCCAGTTCTCCCTGCTTGCCAAACCTTGGGTGATACTGAAAGCTAAAATGTGTCGACATGACTCCGGTTCGGACACCATTCAACCGCCATTCGAATGCTGTCAAAACATCTCTCCACTTTTTCGATACCCAATAAGTACATAAATGCAAGGGCTTGACACCTGTTGTTCTCTTCTTTTTTTTTCCAATTGATTCTATATTATTACACAAAATGTCACTTGTAAACAGACCAAATCGTGTCCTCGAGCAGCAAAGATACTTCCAAGTAAGCACTCAAAACCAGCTCAACATGACTTGTTTACTCACAAATACATTAGCAACCTTCCAACAAATTGCTATTCATGAGAGGGCCCCGAGATAAGCTTTTTGTATATGGCACATTTCTTGTTTTAGGTACAGGTCTTGTCGGTGGGCTTTGGGGCGCTGTCAAGATGGCTAGAGTAAGTTAAGCTTTCTTCTCTTTTGCACATACCCTTACCATCTGTCAAATTAATAGGGTGTTAAAGATTAAATTTGTACCTGTGTTACTTTAAATGCAATTCTTGTTTATCAAATGTCTTGAATAAAATCTCAAGTTCTTCTCAACATCAGAATGCCGTTTTGAAGTAGTTGAAACTCTTATACCCCAGTATTGATAAAACGTTTTTGTGAGCAAATAGTGATGTATACCTATTAAAAAATTGCTGCCAGAGACAATAGTAGCATATTTAGCAAAGCATTGGCTCGCATCATTATGACAACTACCATCAGAACTGACATTTTCTACACGACATACTTCATTTTGCTCGATAAGAATTGCAGAGTGCTTTACCTGGAGTAGATGGCACTCAGGATTGCTTATAATCTGTGTAATTCGCTTTCTCGTTATGTAAGATCATGCAATGACAAAGCTGCTTACTACAGCACTTTCAAGCCAAACTTTAAAGCGCGCAGAAGAAGAAACCCAGAGGAAACTGTGCTTAACACCCTCAAAGTGAATTGAACGTAGTCTTAGATGATACCTTGCATTTCAGGGAATCTTTTGATACCACATTGATGCAGTTTGAATACGTTCTTTGTTTCACTGTTGCGCATCAGATGGTAGCAGGCATGATACCTGGCTTTTCTGGAAAGTTGATTTTCAAAAACGGAGCGAGCGATAGCCAGACATGCTAAAGATATAAAATTAGCATCAAAAGAAAGCCAAAAGGCAGGAAATTATATTACAAGTAGCTGCTATGCTATAGCTGGTCAGCCTGTTTATTTTTTGCTGCTAACAAGCACGTTTTTAGTTCAAATACGTCAAAAATAGGTGCAACGGCGATTGCCGAATCACTTTAGTAGGACTTCAGCCAAAGCAAATATTTATCAGTTCTATTCATTCTGTTTATTTGTACAATTTGGATGAGACGAGCAATAAAAACGACAATTTTTCTTTCTATATTAAATCCAACAGATCATATCTTAGTTGCCACCACGAGCAGCGCTAAGCACCTCATCAGCGAAATCAGATTCCTTCTTCTCAATACCCTCACCCACTTGCCAGCGGATGAAATCAACAACTTCAGCATCAGCAGCTTGTTCCACATATTCAGCAATGGTCAATTCTGGCTTCAAGAGATACTTTTGCTTGTTCAAAACGTGGGCCTCTTCAAATTCTTCCAAATTAGATTGTGATTGACGCTCGGCTTCTGGTACGTCTTCAGAGTTGAGATAGGTAGGGCTGAATCCAACGACTTGGCGAGCAATTTGGCGAGCAGTCTTTGCTAATGTGGCAGCGGCGGTTTCGTCGAGGTCTATTAACTTGACCTTCTTGGGTTGAAGAACTGCAATGCCACCCATCTTGCCACTTGAGGCGTCTCCACCATGAATGTAGCAAGCAGAAGCGCCTTGAGCTACAATAGCAGCACGACGCAAACTAATGTTCTCACCAAGCTTGCCAATGGTCTCCACAATGGTTTCTTGAACTGTCTTTCCAAGATCGCTGGTTGTATTGTCGGTAGGGTGAGGCATGAGTGGTGCATTGAGAAGGGTGTCAACAGGGATGGATTCAATGGCACGGGCACTTCCAGCAACAGGTCCATCATGCATTAATAAGGATGTAGCAGCAATTCTGGAGGCGAGGTTCTTGAAGACATCATTTCTAGAGACGAAATCAGTTTCACAATTCAACTAAATGTCTAGAGTCAGCATGCATGGCTTCATTCAACTGCACGTACAATCATGACTTACCTCGATGATGGTGCTCTTGCTTTTAATGCCATTGACGACGGGCACTTCGACCGATGCAGTGGTGATCAGACCCTCGCTAGCAGTTCTGCCAGCGACCTTTTGTGCCTTCTTGGCACCAGAGACTTGGGCATCTTCGGACAACCATGCTAATGCCTTTGCATAGTCGTTGTTGGTCTTGACAAGGGCCTCCTTTGCCTTGGTCATGGAAACCTCGGTTTCCTTACGAAGCTCCTTTAGCAACTTGATGTTAGGCTTTACTTCAGTGGCATAGCCTCTTGTCAAAGTGCGAGGAAGGCTGCGGAAGACACTGAGCTTGTTCATTTTACTGTGATGGATGGAATGAAAGAAAAAGACAGGGGCACATTGCATCAACTTGCAATGTTCATGGCATTGAGTCTCAGATCAGAGAGCCATCAGAAAGTTGGAAATTGACATTTCTCCTATAGTGGCTTAGGAGACATGTACGAAATTTTTTTCTAGCTTTAAACATGAGTTGACTTTTGATTGTATTGAACCTTCTCTTTCGTCTATATTTCGATTTCTGTAAGTGGAAGCATGGCGAATCAATTGAATCCGTGGCATTGACATTAGCAACTAGTTCAAAATGGCCCCTACTGTCAAGTCCAAGAAGAACGCCGAGTCCATCAACTCTCGTCTCCAACTTGTTACCAAGTCTGGTAAGTACACTCTCGGTTACAAGACCACTTTGAAGACTGTTCGTCAAGGAAAGGGTAAGTGCAGGACATTACATACGAAAGCGATCTCTGTTTATTACTCTGTATGGGGGGGCAGGAGCCTTTTTTTCTTGCATACATTTGGCCTTTGCCCTATACAATGTTGGCAGAGATCGTCCCTCCCTGTAAGCTTGTTATACTCATACATGCTTAAATAGCCAAGTTGATCATCATTGCTGGTAACTGTCCTCCTCTCCGTAAGTCCGAGATCGAATACTACGCCATGTTGTCCAAGACTGGTGTCCACCACTACAACGGTAACAACATTGATCTCGGTACCGCCTGTGGTAAGCTCTTCCGTACCAGTGTTCTCTCCATCACTGATGCCGGTGACTCTGATATCTTGTCTGCCCAATAAGTTTTCTGAATGTAAGAAGCTGTTTTTCCATTGATTCAATAAAATTGTGGAAACTATACATATACTTTTATTTTTGGTTTATTGGAGGGAGGGAGGGAGGATTATGCCAATGCTGACTTGAGCTGCTCAGCATCGTAGATAGGCAAACCGCATGCAAAGTTCTCGCAAATGTATGCTGCTGGCTCATTCACAAGGCTCTGAGATTGCTCTGCAATTTGCTTGATGACTGAGTTTTTGGATGCGATGAAGCCTTCTAGCTTGGCCAGGGCCACCAGTTTGTTTGGCATAAACACACGAGAGACAATCTTTTTAAATGTAGACATGGTGGGATCTGTGGGTCTACCTGCTAGAACAATCTAGTGGTGCGTCCATTATGTTAGTTATCAATGACGCTCAATATGCTTAGGAACACTTGCCTCCTTCTGACCATTGGAAACCAACATGAACGAGGCGACCAAGGCGGGTATAGCAAACGGGAATTTGCTCAAAGACAATCTAAAAGCACTCACTGTTTCCTGAGCCTTGTTAAAGTAGGCAGACACTTCTAAAAGAGATGCAAGGCGAACTAGGTTTCTCAGAGAAACAGCGTTCCTGAATGCATCCAAAGAGAGGTTAGACATAGACTCACACTAATCTTTCAAGTCAAACTTACGCTGAGGGTTCAGCGCCATCTTGTTCTAATAGCAATCGATTCAGTAGCTGCAAACGGACAACAAAGCTTTGTCATACTACCTTCTTTCATTCTAACCAAGATGGAAGTGTCGTCGACCGTGACATTAAAGTAGCCTCCTTGTTCAGCATCGTAAAACAGCTCGTTTTGCTTTTCTTGCAGTGCAAAAGCCCATTCAATCCATCGTTCATCAAATGTCACCTCGTATAGGTCTAAAAGAGCTTGGATCAGATTGCAATAGTCGTCGATGAAACCTTGTATGTCAGAGGGGCCGTTGCAATAGCTTCTCAGCAGGGTATGCGTTGAAGGATCATACAGTTGGTGGTAGATGAATTCAGCTGCTTCTACTGCCAATTTGATAATCTCCTCGTCTTGAATGGCATCATAAGCATGAACTAAACCAGTGATCATCAAGCCATTCCAAGAGGTTAAGATCTATGTCTATGAATGAGTCTACCACGTACGGAACATTGGCTTGGTCTTACCTTTTCATCTCGATGAGGTCGAGGACGAACTTTGGCACGGTATTCCCATAGTTTGATCTTTGCAAGGTTCAGAATTTCATGTACTTCGGTGGGCGTCATGCCAGCAGCTTTCGCCGTATCTTCTATCGACTGAGACTCTGACAGGACATTCTTGCGCTTCAGTTCATTTTGAGGATCCTGGGCGGGATCGACGTTTCCTTCCTCCTTGCAGCCATAATGCACACCCACAACATACGAGTTGACCAGGCCCAAAATGTCTTGCAGTTCAGAAATCTCCCAAACACAGAACGCGCCTTCCAGCTTCTTGGTCGATTTGTCGAGCGGCAGTGAGTCGGCGTCTTCGGCTGAATAGAAGCCACCCTGTGCGTGGTGCAAATCTCTCGACACATACAGAATGATGTCTCTTGTGACCTCTGCAAACACAGCCTCGCCAGTGATTTGATACGCGGATGAATAGAGCGATAGCAGCTGTGCCTGATCATACAGCATCTTTTCAAAGTGAGGCACATGCCATTTCTTGTCGGTGCTGTAGCGATGGAATCCGCTGCCAACATGATCATGAATGCCACCCGCTGCAATCTTCTTTAGTGTGAATAATGCCATTTCAAGAGCCTTTTGTGCGTCAGCTGTCTTTTTCTGTCTGTTGTACATGTAATAGTCTATCAGAAACTGTAGTTGCACGGGTGTGGGGAACTTGGGCGCAGGTCCAAATCCACCGTAGACGGGATCAAACGAATTCTCGAAATGGTGGTAGGTCTCTGCAGCAACTGCAATTGGGTCGAGTGCGGACGTCAATTCTGCGGGTTTTGCCTACATACAGCATAGCCTTTCAATAGGAGTGTCTCTATCCATCACACACACACGGAAAGCACTTTACCTGGATGTATGATCGCAATTGCTGTGTCATATTTTCTCCACTTGCTTTTACCTTTTGGGGATCCGTTTCCCACAGTTGTGCAATGCGGTTTAGCAGAGTTTTAAATCCGGGTTTACCGTACTGATCTTCGGGAGGGAAATAGGAAGCTCCAAAGAAAGGGTTCAAATCAGGCGTCAAAAAGACAGACATGGGCCACCCGCCTTGGCCTGATGTGAGCTGAACATAGGTCATGTAGAGCTTGTCCACGCCAGGATTCTCTTCTCTGTTGTATAATAAGCAACTGATTTCAAATGTCCATCCAAGCTAATAAAACTGACCTATCCACTATAAACCAATAAGAATGGATACTCTTCCCGTCACCATCCTTCCATCAAATTACCTTTAATGTTCACAAATTTTTGGTTCATGATGGCTGCAACGCTTTCGCTCTCGAATGATTCATGCTCCATGACATGACACCAGCTGAAAATGAGGCGCTTTAGTCACCCTTCTCGGCTGATTACATAATAGACTTACTGGCAAGTGCTGTAACCCACGCTTAAAAAGATGGGCTTATTTTCTTGCTTGGCCTTGTTGAAAGCCTCCTCGCCCCAAGGATACCAATCAACCTACAGTTTCGGATTGAGTTGAATAGCACTGACCAAGCTGCACTAACGTACTTACGGGATTATGAGCTATGGAAGGAGATCAAGACGCTTAGTGTTTTAGACAGTACAAAGAAAAATCATGACTTATATATATTACCATGTTGCTATAGAAATGCAGGAAATTGGGTTAGCAGCTTACACTTGACACATAAACAAGCCTCAACCTACCAAAAGATAAGGGCTCTTTTCGTTGATCAATCTATTTGTAAATGTAGACATGTCTCGTTGCAAAAAGAAATAATGTTAAAGAAATAGAGAAAGAGAGAGACGCAGAGAGAGAAAAAAAGGCAAATGAAGCTGAGGCTCAAGTTTGCTAATTCAAAAATCAAGCATTGGGCTTTACATGACTACATCATGTTTCATTTGGATAAATAATGTATACGATTTATTGATTAAGGGAAGAAGTATGATTAAGTTATTAGTAGTGAGATTAGTGATGAGAGGAGGAAGACGACGAAGATGAGGACTTTCTGCTGCCAAACAGCTTGGATAACGACACCTTTTTGCCTACAATCGAGCGAATCATGAAATTACGCTCTTTGACGGAGGTGGAGTGTGTGGGCATTGGGGGCGGGGAAGAGGCAGATGACGAAGAAGGAGCGGTTTTGAAAGAAGCAGACAAGGACGCTTTTGTTGGGAAGGATCTGCTCTTTGTGATGGTAGCAGCAGCAGGCAGCTGCAGTGGCTGATGGTGTGATTCTGCCTTTTCGATGCTAATGGAGGATGAGGATCTCTTCATCAGTGGAAGGGGATTCAATTGCTGGCATCGAGGCGCGAGATTGTTGCTGATAGGCCTGAATGCCGAGATGCTTGATTCACTTCTGACCATCAGAAACGGCTGATTTTTTTTGGGCTGTGGGTTGTATAGCTCTGCCAAACAGGCGTCTGTTTCCACCTTTTCGTCGGCAAACTCTTGCTCAAATATAATAGGCTCCTCAGGCGCTAACAGTGGCTGTTGTTGCTGCTGCTGATGGTCAGGCTGCTCATCCACAAACCAGCTCTTCCACTGAATGCCGCCTCCCTGGACATGCTGCTCATTGATATCACTGTGATCGCTGTAGATGCTTTGATCGTCCGACGTGATACTGACCTCGTCTTGTTTCATTTCCATCTCTTTCCAGCAAGATGCCTGGTTCAATTGCTGGTAGTAGCTTTCGTATTTTCGGTTGAACCCGCTCTTGTTGAACGAAAAGTCGTCTTGACTTGATCTGAGGGAAATGTTGGGCGTAGAGCTTGATGAAGTCAAGCGGAAGCTTTGCTGTTTGAATACCTGGTGATCAAGTTCAATCAAGTCTTCTTCGCTTTCCGTCTGTTCTGGCTTGCTGTCAGTTGTCATGATGGCTTCGTCTTCCTCCTCGCGTAGGATATTGAAGGATTCTTCAACGGGCGTGTTGTTGTGTTTGACAAGTAAAGGAGCGTGTACCTGACGATCTTCTTCATCGTCGTCCTCGTCTTGCACCTCTGTACCAGCCAGAGGGTTCACTGAAGTGTCGATTGCAGAAACACCAAATCCTACCATAAAGTCAGGATCTCCCAACGCCTGGAGCAGCTCTTGGCGTGCGTCCAGCGATCTTTGCATAGACTTGAGGCTGAGGATGTTCATTGTATGGACGGCTTCAGTGATACTAATTGAATCACGGGCGCTCCATGCCTGGGCACATTGCAGCATTTGCTTGGAATCCAGCCACTGCTGATCGAGATAGTGGTCCATGAGTCGCATCCAAGCAAATCGAATGTATTCGTAACTGGGCGAAGCGGGTGTTTTGTCTATCAGTTGATTCTTCCATGCTTGAATGAGTGTTTCATATTCTTTTTCGACGTTTGGGTCGTGTGGGTGAAGGAATGGCTGTGAATTGTGTGCATCCTGCGCATGCTGGATATGGGAAAACATAGTGAGATTGGGGAAATGAACGAATGGTATATGTAAAACGAAAGGAAGGCGATGGAAATTAGATCCTATCCAAAGACATGTGGAGTATTATATATCCCATTTTGACATTTATTGCATTCCCCATCTGTACAGAGACACCTTTATAGGCGGCGGTCCCTTTATTATCAGCAACCCCTGAATGTGTGTTACTGTAAAAAGTCAAACGCCAAAGTGGTGTGTGCACACCTTAGTTACAAACTGAGCCTGTGTGTGTGTGTGTGTATCTCGCTTTTTCGTCTTTTGATGAGCAAAAGAGAAAAATGACTCAATATGGTCTAAATAACAGCGCATTCTTTGCAGAGGAGCGTCAAGATGAGATTTATGCACTGAAACTAGGTTTGGTCCATTAGTTTGATATGAAAGCCCCTATTTATGATTGTTTTAGCTGGTAAAGATGATGAAATGAGCGACAGGGGCACGAGGCCACTTGTGTCATGGAAAGCATTGCCTGTACCAAACAGTATTCAAATCAATGCCGCGTTTCTGGTGAGTTGGCATCTAGCTAAGTAACTGCACTAGATTATACTGATATTTGGCCCAGCAAAAACTGAGGACACCTTTACCAAAGCCAAGCGTCCAACAAGATCAAGTCGACATGAAGGATTTAACAATAGCCTTGTTCAACAGCAATAGCTATAAACAAAGGTTAATATCCCTGCTTTTTCCATCCCTTAAATTTAATAGAATTATTAACCTCCTTTGTCAACCAGCACTAAAAACTTTTACAAGGAAGAGATCACTGACCAAGAGCACGCTCAGATTAATGAACGGGTCACTCTTCAGCAGCGCCAATTTGCCAACCACGAATCGAGGCAAAGGATCAGAATGTACCGTGCCATTCGAGAAGTGTTTGACTACCTCAGCGACGAAGAAATTAGCGACATTTTGAAAGAATGCGAAAATAACGAGGTTGGGCTTATTAGTAACAGTAGAGTTACATACTTTCTAATGCTGGGCTTGCATTCAATTAGGAAAAGGCGATCTGTCGGCTGTCAGAGCCAGGCACCTTGGCTCAGCTGCGAAAAACCATTGCCCTGAGATACAACAAAGAGGAAACATCCTATGTCCCATTGATCAAGTCAGGACAAATTCCGAGCCAAACGGCACCAAAGCAAGCTACTACAAAAAATAGGTAACTTGGAACATTTTCTACTAGTAGGAATAAGTCTTGTTCAAGTTGATAGAAATTAGACAACCTCGTACGAAACTGGGTTTGGATGCAGCATTGAAGCAAATTACCAACACCAAATCAAAGGTGGGATTCGAAGGATGGTCTGAGGCTCGCATCAGATCATTTAAGATGATTGAAAAGAACCCAAATAGCTACTATTACAGATTTAATGAGCCAGGCGAGGAGCAAAGGAGAGGTCCTTGGACAGAGGTAGTAGTTTTTAATGAACATGCAATAAGCACGGCAGTCTAGTCTGATAGCCACAAATCATAGGATGAAAAGAAACTGTTCATCGATCGGCTGAAAGTGATGGGTACAGAAGGACAGTGGGGTCTGTTCTCAAAGGGTATTCCGGGCAGAGTAGGGTATCAGGTACGATCTACGGACATTGACAATGCTTGCATGAAGACTCACGCTATTTAGTGCTCTAATTATTACCGGTTTTTGATTGAAACAAAGCAGTTGCAAGACGAAAAGTATGTGATTGCATCGAACGGAAAGCCATTGTACACGTTTGAAAAGAAATTAGCAGATGGAACCATTGAGAAGCGACTGAGAACACACAACAAAAGCCTCAACCAGAATTATGCTAGCGAGAGCCATGCGCAGCTAGCAAACGCAACGCCTACCGACGACAAGCTAAAGAACCCCACCAAGCGAAAGATATCAAATTGCAAAGGCACTACGAAAAAAGTTCGCCGTCGCCATCGGTTGACCATGACCAAGGATTCAAGTAGTGATAGTGAAATTGAGAGCTACGATAATGATGCCTCTGGAAATTTCGTGCCTCGCAACTACTACAGAACTCGTGCTGATAAAGTCCAAAGCGAAAAGTACAAACAAGCAAGATGCTCACCTGCCAAAGAAGGCCAGGAATCGGACAGCCCTACTGCCTTACAAGATACGACATCATCAGACGAATATGAGTGTCTTCTCCCTGGATTCATTGATCCCATCACATTGGATCAGGTAGAGAAACCAGCCATCTCTAAATATGGTCATGTTATGGGGTACGTTGTACGTTTTTTCTACTCTGTACATGTAGATACTAAGTCGAACACGCAAGGTATGACACCTGGACACGCTGTTTGAGTAATTGGCAAGGTGGATCGACAAAGAATGTGTGTCCTATTACTAAACAAAGGCTCACAAAGCGGGACCTGGGTGAGTGTATTCAACTATACTATCAAATGATGCTTATTCTGAACAAACATTTAGTCCTTTTAACATCTGAAAATTTGCACTTGTACAAGTATGAGATTAATATGATACACAGCCTAATAGATGTACTGACTCAAACTGATCTGATAGGGACAAAATTTCCAATCTGCAAGCCTAGCTTCCGCTTTATCTGACTATTTCAAATGAAATTCAGCATTAGGCATCTGGCAATGATGCTTTGCAGTGTGGTGAATCTTCAAAGTAGTAATAAATGTTCTTTTCAGCCAAGAGATACTCTTGCAATTTGATATGAAGAGTCGAGTTTCATCTGAATTATCAGCATCCCTTCAGACCTATGGCTGATGGACTGCTTCGTGACCCTTTTTCCCGAAGATGTGCTCCAATACTTGATGAAAAAATGTTTTCTGACACTTGCTTTCTCCTCTAAACATAACTACACATTACATTCAACATGGGAGAACCAGTATCACGCCCTTCCGAACTGAAAAACAAGCACAAGAGAGAGAATCTCTATCAAAAGCAAAGGCTCGAAAAGCAAAAGGCCAAATCGATCAAGAGAAAGCAGCTTGCTAAGGCCGAAGAGAAGAATCCCGAATTGAAAAAGGTATGCTCTTTGATTTACAAGCAGCAGATGGACATGATTGCTAATAAACGATGGTAGAAACGTTTAGAGGAGAATGTCCCCAACACATTGGATAACACCAGAGAAGCAGATGAGACTATGGTAGATCAGGATGATGAGGTAGCTCAGGACGAAACCATGGATGAATTAGCCAGTTACTTCAGTGGAAAATCGCCCAAGGTGCTCATCACATCCAGCAAAAACCCTTCGCCCAACTGCTACGATTTCTGTGCAGAGCTGGTCTCCATGTTCCCTGACGCACAATTTGCTAAGCGTGGAGCTAAGCATGAATTAAGACAAGTGATAAAGATTGCCAATGAGAAGGAGTTTACTGATCTGATTATCGTCAATGAGGATCGTAAAGTGCCCAGTAAGTGTAGATGTGGGATAGTGGTTTAGGGACAAATGTTTCTAATTGCAACATGTAGATGCCATTACCTTAATACATTTGCCCGAGGGACCATCCGCTTACTTCAAGCTCACCAGTTTCACACCTGCCAAAGCCATTTCTGTAAGTTGACCTTGATCCGATCTCATCCTCCAAGCTAATACTGATTATAGGGTCATGGCCGTGTCACTGCTCACAACCCTGAATTGATCTTGAACAACTTCAATACCAGACTGGGTCATACCATTGGCCGTATGTTCCAAGCTCTCTTGCCTCAGGTACCTGAATTCCAAGGCAGACAAGTGATCACTTTCCACAATCAGCGTGATTTCATTTTTGTGCGTCGCCATCGTTATGTGTTTAGAGATACAGAAAAGGTGGGATTACAGGAATTGGGCCCAAAATTCACATTGAAGCTTCGTTGGTTACAGAAGGGTGTGTACAAGCGTGATGGCGAGTATGAATGGGTGTTTAAGCCTGACATGGAAACGAGTCGTAAAAGATTCTTCTTGTAAATATATTTGTATCATCACTCATTTTGCCCTATTTCCACCATCATACACATCTTTTTTTTTTGTAATTTCAATAAACTCGACCCCCTTTTTTATTATTTCATGCCTCCTTATTGCCTTTTTGTAAAATGAGCAGGTGCCGTTCGTATTTATGCGCAATAAACAGAGCGTATATCTTGATATAGTCAATTAGATGCCAGGACTAGAGTAGATGGAATGCATGGATACATACCTTTCTACTAATAGCAATTCCAGTCAGAATCAGTGTGAAAAGCCCACCCCAAAATTGAAAAAAGTAATCTTCAGCCCCTATTGCCATGCTTGATCTTTCATCAAACCCAGGGATTCCTTTACCAAATGTATTGAGTAAATCAGCTGAAAGCAAATGCAAACCAATCGAGCAGGTTCCTCTATGGCTCTATACAATGCAAAGAGCCTATAGATCTTGATTACGTTGTAGGATGCCTATACAATGCTAATATGTTGGTTCTTGCAACGATGAAAACGCTAATGATAGCTAAAGCTTGCCATTATACTACCAACGAGCCCCATTAGGTAGGTAATGATTTCTATGACCAAACTGAAAGTGATTGCAGGGATCAGTTCGATCTCTGTAGTGCTGATGTCTATGTACTGTGAGTTCAAATGTTAATTTCACTACAAGTATCTCCATACCAAGCAGCTCTTCAAAGTTCTGTTTGTCATAATAATATAACAATAGCCAGAATATGGCCGATGTCTATCATTTGGTAGCAATGAGTATGCATTTACTTCAGGATATTGAACGCTCACCATTGGAAGGAGCGTTGACAAGAAATTGCCAGCTCTCAATGACAGGCAACAATAACACCTATTGTATGTAGTGTTAGATTTATCGCACATATTTGGAGAAAAAGGACGAACCTACCATCAAATCACTCTCTAATTAGTTTGCTCTGCTTCTGTGTTACTGTTCATCTTTGTAATGATTGACAAATCCCATACAAACCACATGAGCAATGACTTGCACGACTTTGATTGTCATGGTCGCGGTTAACAAGTGGGATTTCCAGTAGCCAACAACCTACCCAACAAACTACCCATATCGCTGAAATTCCTTTGTAAACAAACCGTAACTGCGGTCCTGCTGACTATTTTAGGACGCTCCACGTTTGTATTGATGAAGAAGTTCTACAAACAGGCACACAGCCTACTAAATATACCTCTCATTGCCCATAACTACGGAAAACAAAGCAAAATCTAGACGCATTTGACCCGTAATTTTTCGTCTTACAAGCCGTTTCAAACCGCCAGAGTAGCACCAAGCCATCGCTCTTGACTAAGAGCTATTTCCTGACACCTTTCCCTAACTTTTTTGGGATCACCAAAATCCGGCCAAAATTCATGAGGTACCCCTCATAGATTTTATCAAAAATCAAACGATAGCGTTTTTGAAGGCGAAAATCAAGACTTTTACTAGGGCAAATATTAGATCAAGTTGTTTCTCTCGACTCAAAGCAGCCCCCCTGAACTTTGTTTGTGAGACCTTTATATGTAAAATCTCGACATTTTTGCCAAAAACCTCATTTTACATTATCTGGTTTTTCTCGAAATATTTATTTGGAATACCTTTTAAAATTGGTACCATCTGGTACGCCTCAAAAAATACTCCAGAAAAGTATAAGAAAGCATTTGATGAGCATAACTTTTTATATAGTCGATTAAGGCAAAATAGATGATCGAAATTAATTCTGGAACAAAAATTCACCATTTCAGGTGAAAAGAAATTAAACGGAGTTGTAGGTTTTTGGCGGCGGCTGGCAATATCACTGCCGTGCTAATCATAGAGGCAATCACTACTGCTGATGCTAATGACAATGCACTTGCGATTTGAAAAATTACCATAGCTTAGCCAGCAAGCTACCTAATACTGATATTAAGTTCTTTAAAAATTTGGCCGATTTTATCATTACAAATTACTTATTCGAACGCAAAATGCACCAATATTGCCTCAGCCAAGATTGCATTTATAGTTTGGATCAGAACCCATTAGAGTAATGAAAAGATCTTTAAACAATTGCTAGATTTAACTTATCATCTTTCAATAAGAAAGTTTTGCAAAGCCTTATATTTAATTGCTGGGTATGCAGATCATATTTATTGTTTTGTTGACATTATTGTACTTAAAATGTTAAGCCTACGTGTTTGTAAGGGTCGCTCGAGCAGGATGATTGTCGGAAGGGAGTATGTTGGCATTAGAGGACGTAGTGTCTGTGTCGGCTTCACCATGCAAAAGAACACTTTGCTGTCTATCTGGTTTACCGCCATGAACAAAGAACCAAATAACGATAGCCAGCGCATTAGGAAGATCAAGTAGAAATATACCAATAAATCCAATGATCTTGCTATCTTCAAATCCAAATCGTCCTTGATTAATCAAAGCTGGTATTACTGCATTGGTGATCATTGCAATGATTGTGAGTAAGTTGAAGAGTATAAGTGCATAGCGTTTGAAAGTGTTTTTGAATGTGCTATAAAATACTGAAGTTAAAACAAGGTTGATAGCAATGAAGCCCCAGATGCTGTAATAAGCAAAAATTGCTGCTTGTGCAGACATCACATATGATTTGCGGTCGCTTTCTTCATCCCGCGTGGAACTCATATTTGGATTCAAGTATTCTTGGCCTTTCACCCGTAATATGAGGAATGCTATACCAACAGCCAGTACAACAACTGACCAGAGGTATCCTAAATAGATAAAGCAATTGCCGAGTTGCAAGAGTTTGTTGGATTTGCTTTCTCGCTTTTGCCGTCTTGCCGTTAAATGGAACGAAACCAGCACAGGGATGTAGATCAAAATGTTGTACACGCCGTAAAGTATGTAATAGTAGGGTACGAGGTCAATCCGCTGGGGTCCTGTTGTCAGCAATAATGAAGAAGCAATGATGCCAACAAAGCCAGCGGCCAAGCAGAGGTAGCCTATGATACCCGGTCTTTTGGATGGAACAAGACAGAATACAAGCATTACCGCAGTCGTAACTGCAGATATAATTAAAGGCCCATATTGCATTTCTGGGAACATGATTGTTCCAACGTTTGGGAGCATTTTAATTTAAGTAAGATATATATTGTTGTGGAGGTGACGAAAAGCTAGGAGCTAATTGAATCAAGTTCTTCTTTATATACGGATGAATGATGTTTCACAAGAACTAGGTGCTTCTTATTGCTAAGCACTGAGCAGAGTTGTTGCACAGTTAGAAAGCATGGAGAGTCAAGTAGAATAAAATTTCTTATGTGTTATATTCTAGCTTTTGCGTGTAATAAAAGTGTACCTTTTCCATAGTGCTGGCTGTACCATTGATAAATGCTTCTTTAATCAGTGCATCTACAAAGTGATATATATTAGACAGTTCTATGCAATGATTATGATTTTGGTATACATTTAATGCATAATTTTCACATCTTTTGATAGCGTATACAAGTATAAGACCTTGATTGACCGCAAAGTATACTAGAATCTGATAAAGGCTATCCTTGCTAAAGTTTGTGAATGAATAGTTTTATAAGTAAAAATCATGCTTCAAATCAAACTTGGAGGTAAATCATGTAACAAAAAGATGAAATATTTGATATGAATTAGTAGATTTTATTAGGGATATGCTATTTACATGAGAGTAAAAAAAAAAAGGGAAAATAAATGTTTGATAGATAATAATGTACAACCCATTCTATGTGATAATGTGATGATGTTTTGTGTTGTGTTAAGTATATATATGAGATAGTTTAGACCTTCAATTCTTGTTCAGGGTAGACGGACTCATTGGTCATGCTGCCTTCAGCAGAATTGGAGTGTTGGATAGCGGTAGGAGAGACATAATCTTCCTCGAATTCTTCAAGATCCTTGCCCTTGGACTCAGGAATCCAGAGATAGGTAACAATGAAACCCAAGAACATGACACCAGAGAAGATAGCAAGCACCTCAGGCAAGAAAGCGTGAGCACCTTGAGGACCACCGATATCAACAAGGGCGTTGAAAGCGAAAGAAGCAAGAATAGCACCAGCCTTACCAGAGGCGGCAGAGATACCGTGAGCAGAAGCACGCACCTTGGTAGGGAAAACTTCACCGGGGATAATAAAGGTAGTAGAGTTGGCACCAAAGTTCTGGAAGAGCTGAGCCAACGTGAAGATGAAGATGAAAGCAGGCATAGACTTTTCAATCAAGATGTTGTAACAACCAGCAAGGATGGCAAAGAGAACAGTGGTAACAGCGAAACCCATCAATTGGATAGTACGACGACCCAGCTTTTCAATAGTGAAGACAGTGATGTAGTAACCGGGAACGGAACCAAGACAAGTGATGATGATTTGGCCGACAGTGTTAGCCCAAAGAGTCTCAAAGGGAGTAGGCTTCTTGGCATAACCAATAGCAGCCAAGATAGCAGAGTTGTTGAGACCGAGACCATAGAAAGCAACATCGAGCAAGAACCAAGACAAGGCAGTACCGAGCAAGACCTTGAAGTTCTTCCATTGACCAAAGTAAGCTCTGAACTCGGCCCAGTGATCGCGCTTCTCCTCAACCTTGGTGTATTGCTTGGCGAGATCGGTGCTGACAGTTTGACCCTTGGCCATAGCAGCAGCTTCAACATCGTGTTCAACGTTAAGAGAGTAGCGAGGAGATTCAGGCATGGTGAAACGCAAGTAGATGGTACCAACGGCAGGGACAGCACCGAGACCGATACAGAGACGCCAGACGTAATCCAAATTCATAACATCAGCAATGATAGCATTCTTGAAGATGGCCAAAAGAATCAAAGTGACAATGGCAGCAGCCAAGTTACCAACACCTTGCATGGAGAAGATGAGAGCCATCATCATACCACGCTTGCCGGCAGAAGACCATTCAGAAGTGATAGTAGCAGACATGGGGTAGTCACCACCAATACCAATACCCAGAATCAGACGCCAGAGACCAAGGAAACCAATAGCACCAACACCGCGGACGGCAGAGGAAGCAGTGGCACAGTTGATGGTACCAATGATGATGATCAGCAATTCAAAACCGTAGATCTTGCGACCCAAGATGTCACCCAAGAAACCAAACAAGAGTTGACCAATAAAGGTACCGACAGAGGACATACCCTTCAAGATACCCTCGATATCAGCAGGAATCTTGTTGCCGTTGTGAGCATAGTAGACATAGCCAAGCATGGGAGTGACTAAATTGATGATGAAGACATCATAAGAATCGGTAAAGAAACCAGCACCAGATGTAAGAATGGTACGAGCAGTGAACCAATTCCAGCCACCAGCACCAGCATCGTCTAATTTCTCGAGAGATTGGAGCTTTTGTTCAGCAGCAGCCATGCGCTCTTGCTCATGTTGAGAAACAGTAGTGTCAGCCATCAGATCGGATGTCCTTTGTTGTATTGATGAGAGAGGAAAAGTAGTGAGGAAAACGGAATGTGGACATTTCTGATGCCCCTTTTTATATAAAACTTGGGATCTGGTGTCAAGTGAGGTCGTGTGAGCCTAAATCATTGGTATTGATGGCACTCTCCATGATTGATTCCAACATTTCCAACAACATTTAGGCCAATGAAAACAAGGTATTGGCCTCGCGTGGTCGCATGTTTTCTATTTTGCTTTTTGGGATTTGGGTCGGAGATGCGCCCACTTGGAGCTTCATCATCAACTGGCATTGGGTGCCTCTCAAATGTGTACCTTTTGTGTTCCTTGTATCAAACGTGTGGATTGTGAAATAATCTCATTGGTAGTGGCATTTCCTTACTGCCAAGTGGATCTACCCCTCTGATCTGCGAATCACATTTTCTTGTTGGTCTTTTGCGCAGGCAAAAAAAACATCCATATTTGTTGACGTGATCTAAATGTTATTTTCGTTTTGTATAATTGATCCAGAATTGTAGAATTAATAGACATGCCTTGATCTGGTGGGCAATCTTTTTTTGATCACTTTAGGTTTGTTCGCTTCACAAGCCAATCAAATGTCTGAAATTTACATGCTCTCAAGAATACATGGAATCTATTCGTTGATCACCAAGACCTCTTTTTCAAAATGGAAATAAAGGAAAAATCGCTGTGGTTTGGATTGCCCTCGGTAGATGAAACTCAGAGCATCCACACCACTGGCCTGACTTTCTGGACAACAGCTAAAGCATCCATACCTATAGCTAGATTTCCTGCTGTCGTCAAAAGTGTAGACATAATTAGATGTAACTGAAGTATCCTCCAGCTCACGCATTTTCATGCGGCATGTGTATCGTCCATTAAGCATGTTTGCCAAATCAGATGGGAATGTGACGAGGGCAGACTGTCAGAGATCTATACAAGTCATACTACTAGAAAGATACTAGTTGAGACGCTTCAGCACATTGTAATACTTTATCCGTAAAGCAACAAAACCATCAGCATCGTCTTGCTGGCCGGCGTAATTGTTCAAGTGCTGGTGATTTTGCTCACGGGTATAGGTGTTGTGTTAGCTTGGTGGTATGTGTAGCCAAGGTGACCAGAGATTTAAATCTTGATCATTTTCACATTTAGGATTAAAAATCATGAATTTCAGGTAGTGGATGCCATTCAGGAGAGAAGCTTCCATACATTCAAAACCTCGGCTGCTAAATATAGGATCACTGGAAACCATAATCTACCCGCTTAAAACTGCCAGATTAAGGAGAAGCTTTTTTGTTGTGTTTGCTTACTGCATGCAGTGTATAATTTAAAAAATTAAATTGCCAAACAGAGCAAGAAAGTGACCCAAAACAGACAAAAAAACAAGATTTACTGTGGAAGGAATTCATGGAACCTTGAGCGAAGGGTTACATTTAAATGCTGAGGGAGCGAGTCATGATGGAGCTAATAGTATTATGATAAACAAAGCTGATAAATCAAGCTGATTCCGTAATGTTTACATTGACATTGTAGCACCAGAAAAAAGATCGCACACACACACAGAGCGAGAGAGTAGTCTAGCAAAACAGACATGGCATCAGCTCATTTTGGTCTTCTCCACTCATATGTCATATGGACTTGATAGGCAACAGAATTTAAGGAGAGGCTCTCTGTATGAGTTGAAAGAAGGGAGGGAAATTAAATGATGATAATTGACATGAGTATATAAAGCTTGTAAACACACCATTGTTCATCGTTTTTCTTCGTCTTTGATTCACATGGACATCACCCGTTCGCCAGACTTTATCCAGACGCCTCAGCCAGACAGCTCAGAGATAGCAGCTAAGATTGTGTCTCTATTGTCAATCACAGTGCTCTCAACCCTGTTTGGCATGAAGACGTTCAACATCCAGTTTAAATACTTGTCATATTCAAGATGGCTTGTATTGGCATTATACATATTGTCCTGGGCATTTACCGCCATCAGTATGGTCCTTGTTACGACGAACAATGGTAAATTATCAGTTGCATGGTCTCCAATGTCATCTAACGCCACCCACGTCAAGCTAATTTCACCTCGTGCCTCCTGTCCATCATGGTATGCGATGTCTTTTACTCGGGCACAAAGCTTGTGATCTATGCTTGGTAATGCTTGTATTTTATGCACGTCCGATGGCATATTAACATCTACGCCAGGCTGATTGAGAAGGTCTACGTTGTGACATCCACGAGACAAAGCAGATTCAAAACCTTGTCGTATAGAGTGCATGTGTTGCTGATGATGCCATATGTTGCTATTCTGACTCTGATGGTATTATTATGATCTTAAAATGCACATACATCCTTGAAGACTAAAGTTTTGTTGTGGCAGCTTATATTTCATACGGCGGATCTAGAAGCATCCGGCGTATGCATTATCGGTCTCCAATCTGTTGCAGCAATCCCACTTATAGTAAGACTACATATACCATTGTCAACATTCACAGACCCTCCCCCTTACTGATACATTTCCATAGGCTTATGACTTTGTAAGAAGCAGTGCGGGCCAATGTGTGGACGTAGACGACGCTGACTATTCTCTTTAGGCCATCAATCTCTATATGACTATATTCTTTGTTCGCCCCTTGTTGAAATTGGGAAAATCACACGATACAAGCGATCGAAAGCAATCGAGATTGCGGGAAGTTGCCCTTCGAACATTGGTTGCGTCTATTGTCTGTCTTGTGGTGTCGTTTGCAAACATCTTTTCCCTCCAAATGCTTCATGGCAGAGAACGTGGACTTGTGTGTTTGACGTGCTGTACAGGTAGTAATCTTGTTTTCTTGTTGATCGTCCCTACTAATTAGGAAAAAAAATACAGTTGATGTTACAATTAATGTGATTACCATTCATTGGGTTACCACATCGCAGTCTACTATGCGAAGAGCTAAGGATACCAGCCAAATGGACTACAACGCAAACCCTAACAACTCTAATCCCAATCACTCTATGCAACATGATCAGTCATTCCATCGTAAACTGAGCGAGCTCGACAACGATGACCAACTTACTCGATTCGATGTCCCTACAAATGATACGCCGATCAACGAACTTTATGGTTTCACAGATCACACCAATATGCCAGCCAAATCAGCTCCTCGTAACGATTCTAAAATCACAACACTCGACAAATGCGATGATAGCGCATCGTCGGAAAGCGTGTTCTGTGCATCGTCCTTGCATGAATCCCAGAGTAGCCGCAAATCACTGACCAAAAAGTGAGTGAAATCCTATGAACACTATTAAATATTACTACTATCATTACTATTACTGCTATTACTATTATTACTAAACTGCCGCTACCATGGCTCTTCAATAAACCCTATTATGATATTTCAGTCCTCACCACATGTAGCTGATAAAATGCCAAGATACTTTGAAGACGGATTGCCATAAAAATTGTCGATCATTGCCTCAAGATACGCTTTTTGCATTAAGCCAACGAAATTTAAATGCGCTGAAATTCCAGAAGATTTACTCATATAATAGTGGATCATATTTATACAATATAATATGTAATTTTGGATTGTTTTGGGTTGACACAGGAGGGCAACTAGCTATGCTATTTTTTGCCTGATTTGAAGTTTACATCAAACAAGAAGAAGACATCAACGACGTTATCGAGATTAACAAACATAATAAATATTCCAAAAAGCTGTCAAGCAACATGCAAAAGTACCATTAGGGCAGAGATATCTTGCACGAGCTTTAATTTACCTTTGGAAAGCTAAAAATTATTGTTTATGGTGGCATTGCCGATATTATCATCTATTTTTGACCATGGCGTAATAATATTTGCTCTAATAAAAAGAGAAAAGCTTATACACTTCCCGTAGTGTATTTGAATCAAACGGCTCCTGTACAATACCTTACATCTCCATCAATGAGTACGGGCCATATACAGGCACACAGCTTACTAGCATCACCTTCTAATACACACAACTCTGCGAAGTGCAGCAAAAACTGCATGTGTTTGAGCCGTAATTTACCACGTTGACCCCTTTTCTAAATGGTACATACATACATGATTTGATGCTGAACAACAAACTGAAAACATTCTTCGCTCAAGACAGTCTACTATAATAACTTTCCAAGCGGCAACGTTCTATGGTAGCGCCTATGTATTGGAATCATCGCTCACAAATTCTTTTTTCCTCCTTGACATTCAATTTTGACCATTCAGTTTATGAAACTTAGCACGTACCTATATGTACCAAATTTTGTAAGAAATACGATTATGTATTTTGATTTCAGTTTAGATGAGTTGCTATTGATGTATGGATGATTTTCAAAATATGCCAATTTCTGACACTGATCATGACAAGATCTATAAGGAAAGCTGTTAATCACGAGTGTATAGTGGTAACAGGCTGATAGAGGAGGTGTTGCGCAACATTGCATTTAAAGCCGCTTAGCTTCAGCACGCTTTGTTCTAGAGTGGCATGGGTTGAACACTGTTTCGTGGATTAGACAAAATACGGCAAAGCGTGTTTTCATTCCGTATATGAATATCGAAAAGTGCCATATTAACATTGTTGTATACTACCTACTCTGAGAGGTTGTAACTATATAAATAACTTTCCAGTGGCTATCTTTGTTATTCATTAAATAAGCGATTATTCTTGCTGCAATTTACCAGCATGGTGATAAATTTTACTCACTTCAACCGCCTCAAGATCTATCTATTGTATGAAACGAATATTGCGCTATACGTAGTTATTATTTCAAACCTTATATTCCGTTTAGAAAGAACTGCAATGCATCATAATTGCAGATAGCACTACGATTGAGAGGTAGCCCATTTAAAGCTGCATTGAGGCATGATGACATGTAAAGTTTCTATAATTTTTGAGGGTTTCTAGAGTAAAGCATACACAAACCTCACATCACTACTTTGTGTCTGTTAATGTTTAGGGTGTAACCACAAGAAAGACCAATTGTTTGAGGTTTTAATCAGATATATAGTATCAATTGGCGAGAATCTACAGGGACAAAAGGTATTTCTCCCAGCCAAATCATTCAAATTCAACACTCAATATCTTGTCTTATAAGCCCTTCTAGGCGCTCGGAGTAACGCCAAATGATTGCTTTCGATCACCATTTACATCCTGAACATTCATTTTTATTTTTTTTGGATCGATCCAAATCGTCGAAAATTCACGTTTTTCCATGAGGTACCCCTCATGGTTTTTATTAAAAATCAAACGATCGCAATTTTAGAGGCGAAAACGACACTTTTTACTATGATATATATTAAATCAAAATGACCGCACAGATGTAGGGTAACCTGTGCAACTGCTATTTTGAACGTTGTATATGATAAATCTCGACTTTTCCCGTAAAAACTGCTTTTTATATTTTCTCAAAATTCTTTATCTTTTCATTCAAAAAGTATTCTAGAATTGACACCATTGAATGCGCCTTCAAATGCTCCCCTTAAGTCTATTAGAAAGTAGTATACGCTGAGCACACTTTATATAGCTAATTTTAACAAAAATGTTTACAAATGTCAAATTATATCGATTTTGATTCAAAAAAATCATCGCAAAAAAATCATTTGGGTACAGTCACCACAGTGCAAAATGTTCATTGTACACGTCATTCAAATTTTGCGTGCTCTGTGCTGCGGCAGCCTATTGACTGCAGTCACCCTCAGCAACGCGTTTTTTTTTTTTTTTTTTTTTTTTTTTCTTTCTCGCACTGTTTTTGCACTGCACTTTTTCTATTAAACCATATACTTTTTATTACTATTGATTGAATACAACACCACTTTTGCCAAACGAAGCGTGTCTTTACAACCACCAGTACTCAAGACAACACCTTTAAAGTCTGTTACAGTAGGTATCAGCCGATAAGAGCCACCTTTGGCAGTACAATATACAGTAATACTAATTACACAGTTTATTTTAGACCAGTTCGTTACAATATATTGATTGTTGTGTTTGGTTTGTATTTGGTTTGTATATTCCCCTTCTTTGGTTGCCATGGATTTGGTTGTCATGGATTTGATTGCCATGGATTACATTCATTCAGCCTTTTATTACTTTCTTTCTCGTAATACTGTGCATTCTTTAGTTTGCTCTATTGCGATTTATTCTTTTCCCCTTTTCTGCACGCAACTGTTTTTCTGTTGCTGTATCGCAGTGCTATAGTGTTTCTTTTGTTGCATTGTATTGCTGGCAGTCCTGCTCTATTTTGGAGTAGCCTTGCATTCATTTTGTTCTTCAAGTATTATTTCTTCTGTAATACTGGTGGTATTGGTGGTGTTCTTGCTTTGTATGAGGCAACCACCATGGTAATTTTTTTCGCTACTTTTTTCTTTCTTCTACTCATCATTTTGATGATGCACATTGCATGTTACATTCTTGTATGTAACTGTGCTGCGATGTTTCTGTTGTTGTTCTTCATCGCATTCTAGTGATGCCCTCTTGTTACTTTCCCTTCCTTTTATGGTTCTTTGAGCCATAACCCTCTTTTTTGGTTGTGTGGATAGGCCTATCGTTGAAGCACAACTACACTTTTTGATTCAGAGGCCGGGGGTAGATAGGCTGCCCTCACTTGATTTGTATCACTTACTTGGTGCTAATTGAGAGTCTCAAGCGTTTGCACTATAAGCTGGGGTGTGTAGTAAGGCATATTCTGGCATTTTAGGGGATTTTGATGATGGAATTACTAAATTACTGTATTTAGTAATACTTAAAACTCCGCCTAACGTCAAAACAGAGGGAAACCCTCGCAATTTTTTTTTCTGGCCTGGGGTGTCTGTAGGGCAAATAAAGCGTTGTGATTGGCTCAAATTTGGAGACAGCTCAGAGAAATAAAGCATTGATATTGAAACTAAAAATGTGATTATAATGAGAAAAGCAACTAAACATTCAAAATGCATGGTACAAATGGCTTAAGGTAATTACACACGATACCACCATAAGTATTAGACATGATCAAATACATTCACTATCCTGGAAGAAAGAATTCTGAATAAATCTAAGCCTGTTCATAACATCCACAAGTACAATTTTGCATTATATTGGTATCAAATCAATCAAAGTCTTCAAATGTCAATCATCTGGCTTATGAGATAAACATGTACCTATACCAGAATTTGCGAGGAACACAATTGTGTGGTGAGAGTTTAGTCATCTAAACGCGTTACCGTTGATGGATGAACGATTATCAAAATAATTCAATTTTGTGCACTAGTCTAGGCAAGATTTATGAGGAAGGCGGATGATTACAAGTATCTAGTGTTAACGGATCGACAGGTGGGGTGTTTGAAGACACTTTATTCAAAGCTGCATACTGTATCTTTGTGCTCGTCACTATATCCTCTGCTTGTATGCAGGTGTTTTCAGCATGCAGGATCAGGTCATCATGCGAAACCCATTTGCAAAAGGTTGCTGTCAGTAGAGTATTGAAGTTGGCAGGTACCTATGCTAAATTTTGTGGGGAACACGATGAGGTAGTTGAATTTTGGACTGAATGAGCTTATGTCGATAGATGGATGCTTGTCGCGATAAGCCAGTTTTTACCACTGATTTCGACTAAAACCGTAAGGAAAGCTGTTAATTACAAATGTCTAAGTATATTAATTCAAATTGTTGTTCTCAATTCAATGATACTTTGTTTGTGGGACCTTTGTATCTAAAAGCTCGTCTTTTTTTATAAACCTCATTTTATATTTTTAAAAATTGCACAATAGTAAGTTGGATCGAAGTACTTATTTACTTGTACAAGCACCATTAATAGTACTTGTCTAAAGGTTTATTATCAAAAGATATACAGGAGCATGGAATGATCGCCACATTTTGCATTAGTGGAACTGAGCAAAGTAGGCAAAATCATATTCTTGAAGCTCCAAAATCAACGAATTTGACCAGAATTTCGAGTGACACTTTAATTAGGCTTGGCTGTTGTAATGTAACATAAGAAATGATGTTTCTCTTAGTGTAGACCATTACTAATGCTCTTGAAGGCGACAGAAAAGAGATTGTGGATTGAAAAGGTACTGCAACTTGACCTGGTTTACTACTTGAATGATTTATTCTCTGCAAATTGCCCAATTAAACAACAAATCTGCTAGAGATGATGAGCTATTTGTGCTTATCCGATAGATATGTACACTTTCACCAAACTAATGCCAGGGCCAATCATGTATAGACAGGCTGATCACATTGAAAAAATATAAAAAGGCTGTTTCTGCACTTTTTTACTTGCTCTATTACACAGAAATAGAATGGTTCGGTTTCTACAGCAGCTTCCCGCTTTGACAGCTTTATTATCCTCATCTTGCTGTGTAATTCAATTAGCTCTGAACTTCTTTTCTGTGTCCTGTGCTGGCTTCGCGGTATTCACACCTTATAGGTCTGTTCTCTCGACGTTTACTGTCTTTCTACTAGGCTATAACCTGGTTTCCACAACAACATCCTCGCAAGCTAGACAAAAATTGGTGATTCTGGTGGTCTCTGTCCTGTTGATGGTGAGCCCTGAAATAGTGCAATGGGTAAATCAATCGCCTGCTGCAGCATCCACAGCAAAGAGTCATTACTATCGAATTCATTTAGACGGTTTAGGATGTGAAGCATGTGCTAACCGAATCAAAAGCACACTGATATCGACAGATTGGATATCAGATGCCACAGTGTACTTCAGCAACCAGACAGCCATTGTTCAGATCAAAGACAGCATTGCAGAAAACACCGAGCTCGTTGATTTGATAAGGTCCATTGATAATAAATATGATGCCCAGGTACTTGATTCCTGGGTAATATAAAAAGGGATACACGAGTTTAATGTACAGTGTAACATGAGCAGAAAATGAAAATAGCACAAAATTGATTATTTGCTAGTGAGTTACATTTAATTTATTTTAGGCGTCTCTAGCATCATTATTATAAAGAAAAAGAGAATCTTGCAAATCCATTTGGTCCTCTTCTTTCCCTAATCTACCACTTTTCCACCCTTCTCCTAAGTGAGAGCATCCCACTCCTTTTCCTTCATTTCAATATATATCAAATTCCCCTTCATTTCGTCTTCTTTTCCTCTCTCGCACACATAAAACAAGAATGAGCTGGCCATTGCTGATCTCTACTACGATTGCGCTCATCGCAGCTGATTCAACAGAAGCAACTCCATTCGTTTGGGACGTGGATAAAAGAGCTGAATGTAAAGTGTGTTGCAACAAAGTAGCTCCAAAATAGATTTTCATTGTTTATATTGTTATTATTAGCCCAGAAATTCGAAAATGCTGATACAACTACCAAGAAGTCAGAATCGACCTCCAAAAAGCCAGAATCCACCACGACTAAAAAAGCTGCTTCCACCTCGACATCAAAGAAGCCCGCATCAGCATCCAGCAGTGCTGCTCCCAGCTCATCTGCTGCTGTTGCTTCATCGACCGCCGCCATCACATCATCCACAAGCACCCAGCCCCCTCTTATGGTAGTCAATCCCACTGCCAATGCATCCTCCTCCAGTGCTCTTCCCTCATCCACATCCACCACACAGAAAGACGCCTCTTCAGCAAACGCTCAAAGCGGTGGTGGCATATCAGGCGGTGCTATTGGCGGTATTGTCGCTGCCATCATCATTATCATTGCAGGTGTTATTGCCTACCTCATCCTCCGCAGAAAGAGAAACAGAAAGAACGCGCAACGCAACATGAACTCTCGCATGTCGAAGCCTGATCCATTCACAATGGGCTTCGGCAGCGACCAGGCGTTCCAGAATACGCAATCCTCTTACCAACAACCTCAGATGCAACAGAACAGCCTGCAAGTGAACACCTCGCCCTATCAACACCAGTATGGTACAGTCCAACCTGCTATTGCTGTCACATCGCCTACATCGCCCTCTTCTCCTTATTACAACAACAATAGCGCACAATACCACGATGCTAATAACCATATTATAGCTGGTTCTATGATGCCTGCTATTGCACCTCAACAGCAACAACCATCGCAACCATACCAAGCCCAAATCAATCAGCAGTATCAACCCAATACAATCTACCAGCAGGAGCAACCCGAGACTCATGCTGCCGTCAATGATGCTAACAATGCGCTCAATGTGCCTGCAAATGCTTCTTCTACGAATGCTACTGCTGCTGTAACCACTGCTGCTGCTGCTGCTGGTGCAGGCGCGATTGCTGCAGGTGCCAATGGTGCTCCTCCTCACCACCACCAGCAGGCTTTGCTTCCACCAACTCAAGCTGGCTCGGTTGGTGTATTCTATGTAGCAGCCACATACACACCCACACTAAGCGACGAGATTGATATCCAAACTGGCGATCAAGTGGAGATCCTGGTAGAGTATGACGACGGATGGTGTCAAGGTATCAATTTGAGCAGAGGAAATGCAAAGGGTGTCTTCCCCAAGCACTGCGTCGAGTATCCCACTTCAGAGAGCACAGCCAGCAGCGAAGTAGATAGAGTCAAAAGAGTCAGTTCCATGTATATTGCTCAATAATAAAATAATGAATAGTCCATGATACACAAGCACATTGCACACATGCAAATCTGGATGAGTGAGAAGCCTGACAACAATAAGAAAGAAGGGATTTACAGTGTGGAACGCACAATTTGTTTTAGTCGATTTCTTCTCTTTTTATGATGCTATATGGTATCCATGATGGTGACACATGGAGAGCCAGAGCTAGAGATTTCCAGGAAGCAACAAACAAACAGACAACATTTCGCACTTTTTCGGGTTCCAGAAGGTGAATGTAGTCATATTACAGCAACACATCCTACATTGGCGCATACTGTATTATAGAGCCATATTGTGTATGTATGCTGCCGTATGTATGTCTGTCTTGTTTGTATACATCTCATGTACATTGTATGCTTCTTGTGCGCCTGTTCCTGGTTGAGTGTACCCTTTGATTGTGTTACGTATGTGTGGTAGATATCGCATCTTTTGCACATGGAGCACCTTGCTGTGTGGGCACCTTGTCATATGGATGATGAAGAAGCCAGCATAGATGCATTCAATGTGTGCACTACAGACGTTTGTTGGTTGTGCCTTTGGTTTGTTTATAGCCAAATACTCGTATGTGCATGCCTAAATAGAGTAGGGACGCCGATTCAAACATCCAGATGAGAAGGGGGCGGTAGCACCGCAGATGAATCTAATAGAACCGTTGTTTCTCTAGCTGCTCAAGCTGAATTTTTTAATTTAAAACAACAAGGAGAAGAGGGGAAATGAAGGCAGCTTACATGATCATACGCATTGAATTTGCATGTCAAGGAAAAGCTGGCGTTATGAAAACATTCCTTCTCATTTTCTTATATGGTTACACTTCTTTTACGACCATCCGAGTCCACCATCATTAGTAGCGATTTAAACTCAAGACAGCATCGTCCCCCCACATGTTGAAACAATCTGGTATTTCTTTTGGATGGATAGCCATAGTAATAGATCATTTTATTGAGAGTAAGAATTAATAATAAGGGTGAATAGAAGA
The DNA here is from genome assembly GCA_010203745.1 of Mucor lusitanicus. NCBI lineage: Eukaryota > Fungi > Mucoromycota > Mucoromycetes > Mucorales > Mucoraceae > Mucor > Mucor lusitanicus. Next base: position 1,504,374 of record JAAECE010000005.1, on the reverse strand, counting down.
AACTTTTGAAATAGGAACCACCAACTAGCAGAGAAACTGAATATGTACAGGGAGTAGACTCAATGAGTCGTAATTTTCGGTTTCGTTAGTGAAAGTGTAGAATGGGGGGGATCCTGGAAATAATAAACTTTTTGAACTTTTTGCAAAAGATGCGGAAGGGGGGATATGTATACAGTTGAAGAAATTAATAAGAGGAGGAGGAGGATTGGGATGATTCATCGTTGGAAAAAGCATTTGAAAATAAGGTAGAGCCAAATGTAGCCAAGGTATGATTCAAGGCAGCCATGTGAGAATGCTCAATGTGATACTTTAGTCCATTCAGGTTCTTGTATCGCTTGCCGCAGTCGCCAATTGTGCATTGATAGGGTTTAGCCATATTGTCACTATCATCAGCTGTCATGTTGCAGTGTCCATGTTGATTGTGATATTTTAATCCATTGGGATTCTTGTAAGCCTTGTCACACCCACCGACAGGGCACTTGTATGGTTTGTCAGCGTTGGCATTTGAATTGGCAGAAGCTAGCAAGGCGCCGGCTTGAGCAAGGAAATCCTCGTCTGTCAGCAGAGGTGTGGGCAGATCGCCATTGCCAGATGCAAGGGCAATCTTTTTGGCGGCAGATTGGGTCAATAAATCAAACGCATTGGGTGTGTTGATTTGGCCAAATGTTCTCTTTTTGCCGCTGGATTTCTTTGTGGCGGCTGCTGCTGCTGGCGGTGCTGCGGTTGGCTCCTCCATTTCCTCTTCCACAGCACTCGAGATGCAGGGAGAAATGGGCGGTGTCAGCATGGACGAAGACGCAGAAGAGGTCGAGTTGTATAAATCAGACAGATAGGCAGCCGCCCTCTTCTTGAGTGTCACCATTTGATCGCTGTCAACCTCCTCCTGCTGCTGCTGCTCCATGGTGGGGGATGACATGGCGGACCAGCTACCTGAACATGATGCCTCTGTCTCGTCATAGAAGCTGCTTTCTTCATCCTCCTCCAGTCTGACATGGCACTCCTCATAGTGCTGCAGCAAGTCATGAAGATCGTCAAGAATCAGACCACAGCACGCGAAATCACGGCAGAATGTTGCCTCCAGCTCGCGCGATTCAAATGCGCCTTTAATGTCATTTTGGGGTTGACACAATTGGAAATCATAAGCGCTACATCAAATAAGAAAGGTTAATTGTCATTGAAGAAGACAGGGTGAAATCAAACTCACTCAAAGTTTATATCCTGTTTGGGCACAGTAATCGTACTCATACGGCGGATGGAGCTGTATTCAATTGGGATTGGCATCTTGATGTGTGTTTATTAAATGTAAGGGGGGGCCTTTGTGGTGCTATGAAAGAGGAGGGGAATACAGCTGAATGAAAAAAAGAGAGAGAGAAAGAGAGATGGAAAAAAGGGCTGCTCTGATTCATATTTTATACCTTTTTCCACATCCAAAGCCCAGGTTGGTCGCACAGGTCCTGATCTGGGCTCCAATGCCGCACATCTCCGCTAGTGCATCCCTGGATATGCTCTGTTTTATCATACAAAATTCATACGCTTGTTTCAAACAAAGATTACACAAGGAGGCCAGAATAATATAAACAATTACCTGAAAATGCTGTAATCAATGAACCCGTACGACGTTCCACATCTTTATGCTTATTTTATTCAAGAAATAATGGACAAAAAAAAGGGATTTTAAAATAGGTAACTCGGGTCTCTCCCATCATAATGGCAACAAATTGACATCGGCATACCAAAATGCTGCAAAAAGAAAAAAAGGGCTCGGCAGTTTAGAGCCATCTGTGTACCACGTTGCTTCCGTTTCATAAAAAACCATTTGTGATACTGATTCATTGGCCAAGTTTAACTGTGATATTGACATGGCATCTCCGTCTATAATGTGGGTTGTGTTGGACCCCTCTTTTTATTGTTTGATATTATATACATTTGTTTAATCGCTCAAATCCTGCTCAATCAGCTTGGCATAGTCCTCGTACGATGCGAACGTAGGGAGGGCGTCCTTCTTCTGCTTCTTCTTCTTGGACCCGCTGGGCTCGTCGAATGCTGATCGCTTATTGGTCTCGACTGGCTGCTCGTCTTCTTCATCCATACTAGACGCATTCATCAGTTCAAGTTCAATATCCTCCTCGTCTTCGTTGTCCACAGGCTCGCCTTGATCGGATTCGAATTCAGCCATGTCTGCTTCATCCAGCTCCTGCTCTTCTTCTTCATTGTCATCATCATCAGACATCAGCAAGGCTCTCATCTCCTCGTCATCGTCTGAATCGTCCAAGCCATTGTCGTCGTCGTCTTCGTTGTCTAGTCCACCGGGTATAGATGACATCATGGCACGCCATACTTCATCCTCGTCTCCATCCTCATCATCCGCATTTGCCTTGTCCTTCTTGGCCTTTTTGCTGGTGGTGTTTACTGCCTTTTGGTTGAAATACTTGTGGAAAAAGACCTCGTCTGCTTCGACATCGTCTTCTTTCTTTTGCAAAAACTGCTCAGAGTTGAGAGGAACTGCGTCGCTCTTGATGCCGCTGCCCTTGGTGAACATGATGCCGCCATCGCGCCTACTGCCCGACAAGGGCTGCATGATGGATTGGCCCTTGGTGGTGGTTGTCTTCTTGGCATTGCGATAGACGAATCTGTCCAAAAAGTGCATCAGGGTGAACTGGTGCAAATCGGGCTGGTTTGTGATGAGCTCGCCTGCAAACAGCTGCTCTGTGTATTTGGCGACGGAGGGATGATAGTGATTTTTGAATGGGATCTGTACAGTACAACACGAAGAAATCAAATTAGTATTAATTAAGTAATACTGGCTTCTGTCTCTCTCATTACCAGTTCCCACAAACAACTCTTCTCGGCGTTACTAAATCTAGGATCACGCTTTCTACCATCATATTCTGATTTGGCATGGCTGCGTTTGGCCTTCTCTTCGGCAATCTTCTTCTTCTTTTCGTCATCGTCGTCTTCCTCGGGCGCGTCGACAAAATACTCTTCATCGTCGTCCTCTTCAGGCGTTGTCAACATGGCTCGCAGGCCGGGCTGAGCATCCATCAACTAGAAAGGGGGGGGGAGATAATCAATATTTGTTGGGTACAAAATAAAAGGAGGCTGACTACATACCTGACTCAAAAGGAAGAAGATACCCGAGACAAATGCTGGTTGGTTGCGGGCGGCGATCTGCACCATACGCTTGACATAGGCTTTCACGCGACGAGTGTCTGTATCGGCACGAATGGCCTTGAACAGCAAATTCAGATACATGGATTGCTTGGACGAGTGGCTGATGCGAGGATCCAGCAAGGATTCGTATAGTGTGCGGTAGAATCTGTCTGACACGGCTTGCTTGGAGAGCGAGATAGTGAAGATAAGGGAGAGTGCCTGGATGGCAGCATTGAACGTACTGGCATGAGTCATTCTAAACAAGACCTCCAAATGTTTTTCGACCCTATTTTTACACACACACACAAATAAATATCCAACTTATTACAGTTTCATCGTCTTTGCAAGTTGTAACTTACATATCGTCAGAAATGTTGGCAAAGTGGAAGGCACGATTCACACCTGTCAAGATGGCAGCAATCATCTTGGTTTGGTGGTCTTCGAGCTCCATGTCCTTCTTTTCCTTGGCCTTCTCCTTGTTCTTTCTCTTTTCGCTCTTCTTCTCGGGCTCGGGCTCTTCGTCTGTCTTCTTCTTGTTCTTCAGTTCCTCCTTTTCATCGTCTTCGACAATCTTCAAGAGCTTTCTAAAGAAGATAAAGTACAATTCAACCAGCTTGTTGGCGACAGCAGTGTCTTTGGATGTCAAGATGGTCTGATTCATGGTGATGATGGAGTAGTACTGGGCTTTTTCGCTGGTGTTGGGGCGAAGCAAGAGCTGCTCCAGTTCGCGGATAACAAACATCTTCATGCCGGGATGCTTCACCAGCAATTCAATCAACAGTTGGGAGGTCTTTGCAGCCACCTTGTTGTCGGAATCACCTAATTTGTTGACCAGCAGTTTCAGCAAATTCTGCTCTTGTTCAGGCTTGTTGGCCAAAAGATCGTGCAAACAGGTCACCATGTTGTTGCGGACGTGCATCAATGTGTCGCGAGAGAGCTCTTCAATCAGTTGAAGAAACTCGAGGTAGGTCTTTTTGAGGTGATCTTCGAAAATCCACAACAACAGATGAAGGTGCGTGACATCCTTGGAGGCGAGAGGTCTGTCGGCAAAGTAGATCAGCTTGCGGTCAGGCAACACGGAGCCGATAAACAAATCCTTCAAACTGGTGATTGCCATAACGGACTCATTTCTGCCCTTCTTTCTACCCATGGCCATCAAGGTATCCAGGGTCTTGATGCCATGGAGTGGAGATTCACGGAACATCAAGGTCAATGCAGACACCTTATCGTTCAAGGTACCAGATGTAATAATGTTGGACATGAAACTACGGTTGGAAGATGTGAGGAGAGGGTGCTTTTCAGAGTTGGTGTTTTCTTGGGTCAAGAGCTCTTTGGCGAAAGCATATTTCTCTGATGTCTCGACAGGTGACAGGCGCTTGACATTTTCGACAGATACAACTGGGAGTGCGACTTTGTACCAGAAAGGTGTAGGTTCAACAAGCTGTCAAAGTGGTGTGGCTTTGGTTAGTTTATCCACTATACATCTCATTAAATATGGCTTACCAAAGTCTTGCTAGGAATCAACTTGGGTTGATGAATTTTCATATCAGAAGCTTGTTCTTCTTCTTCGTACTGTTCTTCTTCCTCGACATCTTCCTCCTCCTCCTCCTCCTCCTCTTCTTCTTCGTCTTCCTCTTCTTCCTCCTCCTCTTCTTCTTCTTCCTCTTCGGGTACTTCTTCATCTTCGGTATCAATGTCCTGCTCGTATTTGTCAGCAGACAAGCCAATGTTGGTCATGAAGCTCATCAACTCTTTTTGGAGTGATTCCTAGAAAAAAAAGAAACGCTCTTAATTACAATATCCACCTTTTAAACAAAACTAAACGTACTTCTGTCTTGACATCATCTCCTGTAATCATCTTGTCACTATCCTCGACATCGACATTCTCCAAGTATTTGACATCGCCTTTGGTTCCGCCCAATGCCATAATAGCCTCACGGAGCTTATCATTCTGAGCTTCGTAAGGACTCTTGCTGTCAATGTTTTTGTCAGGTTGATCACTCGAAGATTTCTTGTCCTTGTTGAACTTTTTTTGAGCTTGCTGCCCCTTCTTGTTCTTCTTATCAATGGCAACCATACTGTATATTGAAAAAGTAGAAAAGAGATGTGCACTTTACTTCAATACTGCAAGTCTGGAAGAGATCGAGAAGCAAAGAAAAAAAAATTGGTAAAAAGAGTCCTTGATGTGACCGCCCGAGGTATAGCATAAGCCTCTCCAGTTTCGCATTGATCTGATTCATGCTGCCATTTGGTTGGCATTAGAGAGAAATTTGCTTAGTATTGTAAACATCAAACATCTCTAGACTGGCAGCTTTCAATGATTCAGCAGCTATAAGATCTACAAATTTGGTACAGTAAAGCCCTCGCCCTAATGATCTCATTTGATGTATGGACAGCATCACATCAACTGGCATTTGATTGATTTGATCAAGGCAAAGGTGCTATGAATGTTACTTTATGGCAAACAGATAGTGAGTAACACTTGTTGGGGCTGAAGCGTTTGGATTTCAAGTAGTGCGGGATATCTTGAAGCATTGGTATATCACCAGAAGCGACACTGGATGTACATTTAAGCCCCCCCCCTAAACACTACACTCAATTTTCAGATTTAAGAGTGCAGTAGCAAGTGATCTGACGGTCTCTCTTCAAAGCATCATACCTTTCAATGAGAAGCAGTATGAGTGATCAAGTGCTCAAAGCTCTAAGTTTATAGGACAATAAATGATGTAAATACAACTGAAATTGATATTTACATCATAGGTATTGCCAAATTTACTTGACTTACATTGTAATTTGTATTGAAAAAGAGAAGGCTTTTATAATAGATTGGTACGTTAAAGTCTGTGCTGGCAGATAGTGAGCGTGGCGATGTCAATTAGACGTCTACAGTGGTCTTTTACTTCACAAGAGGTAGCAGCTAGGGCAAAACAACAGCCTGTGCGGCGATTGAATTGCAAAGCTGCCTCTGATCTTCGCCATCCGAAATTTGGACATCCAAATTCCTTTCCGGGGCAATTACACAAAATGCCACTATATCAACTACATGTATTTCTTAATACTTATACATGCAGAATTGGACGAGAAATCCAACGGTGCTACTTTTAGAGTGATTGCTTTACTTTGTGTTGTTCAATTCCCAAAAAACACAAAACACGTTTTTTGAGAAAATGTTTACAAAACGCATAGTAAACTGACCAAACAAAAGTTTCGCACGATGCTTTGCATTTATACGGTTGTTTTGAGCTTAAGAACACCATAGTAAAAAACCTCATTTTTGAGGTGAAAACTTCAGTCTTCTGAAATCATCAAATTTTTCCTTACAGGAGCAAGGGCAAAATGCTCAAAAATCGATGATCAAATCGTCCCCCAAAATATTGCTGAAAAGTGATCCATAAGATAAATTCAGGTCGTAGAACACGATCCCACCTATTTTGAGGCCGGTATTGTGCTTTGTTGGTGAGTTACAAGCGATTTAAAGTCTTATTTTACAGTGGTGAATACATTTGAAGGCTACTTGCTCAACAATGTGCTTATTAATATCTGATTTGATGGTTTGTAGTGATTCATCTAGCAAAACAATGTACTATCAAGCTCTTAATCCATTGAAAAGGGCATCGATTTACTATAATTGTGATCTAGTGACATTTAGCGCCTATATGAATTTTTAATACTACCAATCCTCTTTATGAAGCTTCTTATCAACACACATACTACTCTGTCAAACATTGCTTCAAATCAGATTTTAAGAATTCCATTAGTTCAAACAGATGTATAAACAGAGATGTCGTCCACAAAAGGATATTCTTAAATAGTAAAGCAGAAAGTATCTTGCAAATATAGGCAAGATGTCTGTAAGTAACACAAAAGGAGTAGCTATGTAATTGTCATAAAGCTTATATCTACATTCTTCTGATCAACACATTTGCAGCTTGGAGATCATGAACTCTTTGAAAAAAGGCCCCATATATAAACCTATGTCTCTGTATAAATTGATATCAGTCAGCCTTGCGATTATTTATGTTATAAACTGATCATTTGCGGCTCATCGAATTGTTCCTCAACCAAGTATTGGCTTACAAGCTGTAGGTAGCACTGATAGACAGACATCTGACAATTGGATTATGCTTATTGCTTCCCTATCCCTGTTGTATGCCAAGTAATGACAAAGCATCACCTCGTTTGCAATGCTTTATAACATTGTGCTATATGTCTTAATCAGCCTATACTAAAGCCCTCGTGTCCTTCCGTTGCAATAGGCTTTTATAAATTGAATGAAGTATGTGTTTAGTAGCTTTAATTGATTTAAGGTTTTGTACACAAGAATCTATTTAAACTCATTTTTTAACATCTCTAAATCATAAGCAGTTAGTCATAATGATCTGAATACAGTTTAAGCTTTTTTTTTCTTCTTACCTTGCCAAATATCATGAGAGGAGGTGTCTTCAATGATACTATCGTCGGCGCGAGAACCATTATCCTCGCCATCGGGATCATCATGATCGATGAGATCCTTGTCATCTTCCGCTAAATCTTCCTCGTCACTGGAGAGGTACAAATCATAGAAAGAAGAGCGGCTATTACTGCAAATAGAAATTAGTACGTTATTCATCCAAAAGACGTCTATCCTTACTTTGCAGTGTTTGTTACAGATATAACAGAACCATCATTGTGAGACCGCAATTCAGTTGCAATGATTGGTGACGAAGGTTGTCCCACGTCTCCATTGTCAATGATGATAGCAGGCACTATTACAACAGATGAGATCCCATGACATTACACAAGAAAATCAAGCCTTACCATCTTTTTGTTTTTTGCTTTCAAGATGCTTCAAGAACTTTTTACGCAACGAAATAGTCTCTATCAGGCCTCGGACGCGATCAATGGAACTGAGAGTATGAATCGCCTCCTCCTTTTTCTGGTTTTCGAGCAGTTCTTCCAGGCTAGCAAATCATGTCAATTTTGAGGCTGTTCTTTCCATGGCATACATCCTACTTACATAAGGGCATTCTCAGGAACAATTAATTTTCTTTGTGCAAGCATCAGCAGCATTTGGTTAAACGATACACCCCTGGATGTAGATTCCACTAATGCAGTTTCCTGTATACCTCGTCAGTATGTGCAACATATGTTTAAGAAGTCTCATTAACCACTTACCCAATATATCTTTTCTAAATCCTGGCGCTTTGCGTGAAGATCTCGCTTTTCGAGCAGATTCAGCTTTGCATTCAAAGCTTTCAGGTCCAAATGATGCTGGTATGGATCACTGTCAGCATTGCCTACACTGCCGTTGTTGATACTGCACTCCTTGACGAGGTTCTTGTAAGAGTACTCGGGCTCAAATATGCGCACTGTAAAGATACCATCCAGTTTCTGTGCAGGGGGTTTTAGTGAGAGAACTCACTGCAATTTGTCTCATCTCCACTTACTCTAAACAATGTCATGTAGTCACTGGGCTTCACGTAGCCTGTTCTCTCTGTGTCAATCGATGCCCATGTCATTTTGAATTTTCTGATTTCATCTCGGTTCACCAGGGAGAAGTTGGCCTTGATTTGATACACGTAGGAAAAGTTGTCAGCAACCACAGCGACGAAGATGGCGATAAAGATGTACATTGAAATAATGTTGAATGTCAAGAACAAAAAGTACGACCATCGAAGCGACCCGCAGTCAGAGTCGAGGTAGTTGTCTGCTACAACACAATTGGGATATTCGATAGTGAAATCATGCATGATCGAATTCCAGCCCTCGCTAAACAAGTGTCAGTAATCATCAGCTTGGCTGCCATGTAAGCAGGCTATGCACTCACCCCGTAGAGTATCGCACCAGTGAGATCAGTGTGTTTGCAAAGGATCTAAAGTTGATGTGCTCGGTTGTAGCATTGGGCCCGTACTTTGTCAGCCCAAATATCTGCATAAACATGATGGCGTAGGTTACAAGCACCACAAACCACACAGCAAAGACGTTCAGGATTTGATAAGACGATGCACTATGTAGAATAAGTGAGTATGCTTTCGTTTTTGCAAGTCTGGATATACATACGCCATGGTGGTGAACAGCTGATTTAAACTATCGCTTCTCTGAACCAACTTGAAGCAAAGTGCGGTCATGAATAGCTTTTGTGATTCAACATTGACTTGTAGATTGGGGTTTCCCAACGTGATCACTGCAGTAATAAAGCTGCCAACGACCATGGTCAAGTCATATAGATTCCAGAGATTTCGTCGGAAGGATTTCCATCCAAGGCCAAGTAGTTTGATGGTGATCTCCATCCAGTAAACAAAGATAAACAGCAAGTAAATGTACACTAAAAACGGTTATCAGTAAGGGGGTCGTAACGAGAGCATCTCTGACAGTACCTTTGACACGACTCCACCCAGTCTCTCCATTGTCCACATCATTGACATCGTAGACGGCGTCCGTACACAAGAACAGGATGTTCAGCGAGATCACAAAGGTCATAAACTTGTAGAATTTGCCTCTCTTCTCGACTGTCAGATTGAAGCATAACTTTCGGATGGGGTTGTTTGGCACCGTCTTGGGTCTTTTAGCAGGCCTGAATTGATTCAGCAGCTTCTTGAGATCCAGCCAGCGTCTTTGGTCACTGGTGAGGTATGCAGTTCCGTTTCTCTTTGTAAAGTTCTCAATGACCACACCGAGAAACAAGGAAATTACAAAGACAGAGCCTGCCAGATTGTATACCATGAAGAAGATTCCCCACAGCTGGCTTGCATCTTGCTCTGGCGCGAGATCCTTGCCTGTAATTCCCATACTCGTCGTCAGCACGTCGATCCAGCCCTCGCCACTAGCAATCTCAAACAGAATCAGCAGCGACTTCCAGAAAGAATCAAAGCTGTAGACGTAGGGGTTGTTCCATATACGCGGCATGTACACCTCAGAGTCTTCTGGCAGCGGCTCCTGCGTACCCAGCATGCCTTCAAACACACACTCGGGTCTATTGCTGTCGCCATCATTGCAGTTGTAGAACAAGCCCATAAAGACGTTTTGTCCGTACAGAGCAAACGGCACAATGAGACATAGACCCAACACTGCAGCGTCCAGAATTTGCGGGAGACCAGTGACAAGAATAGCCGTAAACGTTTCTTTGGCAGGGCCGAGCAGGTTGATCAGACGCAATGCCCTCAAAGCCTTGAATGCTCGGAAGCCACGCTCCAGGCCAGTAGCAGCAGCAAAGTTGCCAAAGTTGGACATGTAGAGCGTGATCAAGACAAAAAGATCCAGCAGGTTCCAGCCATTCAGCATGTAGGCATTGGGCGTGAGGACCAAACCATCAGCAATCACCTTGACGACAAACTCAATGCTAAAGATGACAGTAAATGCCCAGTCCACATAGACAAACGGCATCACAGCAGATGGATTATGGCGGTTCTCAAACTGATACACGGGCGAGTTGTAGATGGTCAACACCACATTGATAATCACACAGCAGGTAATGATGGTCAAGAAGGTGATGCTGCCCCATTTTGACGCAGGCGTGCCAAAAATACGCTCTCCACGGCTCGGTTGTACGATCAGTTGGCACCATCTGCGAATACGGTTGCTAGACGAGAAGAGGTAGAGCGATTTGTCGTAGGATGGATGCGCTCTGATAAAGTCCTTCTTAAGCGCCTTTCGTTCCTCCAGGTCGAGATCTGTCGTTTCCTGCTGATATCTGTTGGCTACCGTCTCTCTCAAGGTGGGGTCCACCAAGTAGCGCAATGAACGAGGCTCGTTAACATCATGCACACCGCCTCTTTTCTTGAAATCGTAAAATGTGCCGACTTGATCGAATGCGTTGGCTGGATCAATGTAAACGCTACTTCTGTTTCGTTGTTTGCGCTGCTCCTCTATCTTTTTGCTGCTGCTGTCCGGATACAACACGCCCAGAAGGTTCTTGACCTTGGACAAGACACCAGTTTGTTGCTGCTGTTGTTGCTGCTGCTGATCTGCTAGACCGCGGTTCTTTGCGGATTGCAATGTTGGCTCATTTGCATTGACATCTGTCGCTTCATTCATGAATTCACGCACAATGCTCTTTTGCACAGACAGGACGAGGTTGCTGGGGATATTCTTGACGTCGAGGCCTTTGGCTTTGGGCTTGAAGTACCTGTAAATGTTCCAGCGACTGACAACCGTCTTTTGGCCTAGTTCGTTTTCTGTCTTTTCCATGAATTGCATGACTTGGCGCTTTCTCTTATCCTCTTCTGCAATTTCAAAGTTTTCCATCAGCACGGCAATGAACAGATTCACCAAGACGACTATCAAACTGAGTGTTAGTTGAGCACATTGTAACAGGATGGTGCACTTACAGTTGGAAAAGGCAAACCAAAACACCAGGAACAGAGCGTAAATAACAGCATTGTTGTTTTCTGATCCTGCCTCCATCACATTGTACAGCACTGTGGTCCAATCTTCGCCCGAAAATAGCTGAGTGCAATGATGAGCGCATTGTCGCTGGATCGCCATCATAGATACTTACTTGATATAGAGACACAAACGAATTATAGACTGAAAAGAAGCGCATCTCTTCGCCCAAATCATTGATCACGCCTTCAAACAGCTGGAATGCGATGATGGCACACAGCAGTGTTGCCAATACAATAAAGAATGACAAGTTGATGAGACCATATACACTGCCTAGAACGCGAGACTACATGCAATATCAGTAACCATAGCAACGAGGCTTTGTATGCTGCATTACCATCAGTTTTCTCAATCTCGGTACGGCGACAACCAGTCTGTAGATACGCAGCACTTGGAATCCAGTAAACCAGACATACACATAGACATTTTGGTGGATAGGAGGTATTTGAATGATACAGGTGATCACTGCAATCAGAAAGTCGGTCGAATTCATCTTGCTCTTAAAGAACCCTTTGAGGTCCTTTCGCGAATTCAGCATGCGAACCAGTATTTCAAACAAGAATGCAATAGAAAAGATGGTCTCTGCCATATTCAGCGCCTCCAATTCCTCGGCTGACATGTCGTTGTTCTTGGATGCCATGCACAAAAGGTCCACTGCCACCAAGACAATCCAAAATGGGTTCATGTATTTGACAACCAGGGCCAGGGGCGAGTTCTTTTTCAGCTTCTGTCGTTGCGCTTCATCCTGTTCAGAGTAGGCCCATACTCCTTCCTCGTTGGCATCTGCCAAGACGGGGCGAGCCGTTGAATTTGTGAATGCCGAGTGCTGTGAGTCTTCTCTGACTTTGGCAAACATCTCGGTAATGACAGCAATGAAAAGATTGATGAGCCAAAAGTTCATGACAATGACAATAATGACAAAGTAGAGACTGGCCACAAAGTACTCGGCATCCATCATATCATACATTCGGTCGGTCCATGATTGAACTGTAAGAGATTTAGTCAGTTGACAAGCCAAATCATCTCAACGGATGGACACACTTACCGCCAGTAATGATCATCACCAGGAGCATGGACGAGAAGATGTTGTCAAAGCTAATTGTGCCTCCGAAGGGGTTCTCAGTTTCCTATATTAGCAGTAGGGCTTGAATACAGGTGATACGATCAGAAACTTTAAATCCTCCCTTTACCTCACATGTCAGGCCAATTTCACAAATGAACCCTTTCGACCATGGTGCTTCCGACCCATCTTTTAGCAAATAAGGCACCACATCGCCTGTCGCATTGATGTATCCACCGCAATACTGCTGCAGTTCCTGGACATTGCTGGAATTGGTGGGATCTATCAGTCGAGTGAGTCTTCTGCCGCATCAAAACACATTTAGCACTTGCTTTACCATGCCACACACAATGTCTTCGGAAAGACCCTTTAAAGGACTGGACACCTACAATGCTGCATTCTCGCAGTAAGTACACTACAACGCACCACAACGATAGGCCTACTTACGCAAATATCACGAAAAAGAACAAGACAAAGAATAGCACATTGACCAAGAGAGGCGCTGCCTTCTTCAAACTGTTCAGAATCACCCTGCTGCCATCTGTCAAATTTAGCAATCGAAGAAGAATCAGAGCAGACAGCATCTTGAAAACCAATATCCGCCTATCCTCGCCTATGATTTCCTGTTGCGTCAATAGCAATGCTAGATCAATCCAATACGACACAATCGAGACGATATCCACTCGGTTCCAACTGTGTCTTAGAAAGGCTGTTTTCGAGTTGGGCGTAGAATTGACGAATAATCCATACACAATGATACGACAGAGGGTGGTGAGGGTATAACATGAGAATATAACAAGCAGCACAATCTGATCCCATGTGGGTGTCCATTGATTTGGTGGCTCTGGAAATGGATTGGATCCCCATCCAACAACGAGTAGCACTGTTCCATGCAACACAATCAAAAGCATAATGAATGTCTCGAACCATCTGCAAGGTGGCACGTTAGATTTGCGTAAAAGCAATGCATGGATATACTCGACTTACTTGTAGTACAAAATTCTAGCAAAAAAGAGTCGAAATGGATTTGTAGGTGACAGCAATCTCAAGCTATTGCCTGCTAGCTGGATGGTGTGCTTGGTATCTTTTTGGTGTATACTACTACTGCTGCTACTGCCGCTGTGCAGTGGAGACGGTGACATGGTGGTGGTATGCGTTGTGGGTTTGAGATTGTTGGATGACGTTCGGGTCATGGGTATCACTTCGTTGATATCTGAAGAGGAATCGGATTCGCCCCCATCCTCATTGTATCTGGCCTTTTTGCTCATCAATGCATGTTGCTCTTGATCTGCAGATGGTGTCAGTGGGCTTTGCTGAGGGCGTGGGTCTTGTGGATGTGGCTGCTGAGGCTGAGCTGTTGTGCTATTGTCTGGATTGTAGTTGTTGTGCACATTCACCACTCGTTTGGATAGTCGTCGAATGGCCCTGGATACGTTTTTCGCAAATGCTCGTCTATCCACATGGAGAAGCTTGTGTAATCTTCTATTTCGCTGATCTACTTCGGGGTCAATGAGAGCTGGTTCGTATATTCTGCTCATAGGACGTCCTTGCTGGAAGGAAATTCTACTGCTGTTCACATTTGTGTTGTAAATTTGCTGTGGATCCAGGTCATCATTGGGTTGCATAGCAACAGCATGTCGTTCTTGATCTCTATTACTGTTGCTCCCCTGGTTGCTATGGAAACCATTCATATCAGATGCATTTACTGTTAATCTAGCTGTGTCCGAGAACTCCTCAATATCATCATATGATGCCATGCTGTCTTCTTCTGCATTTGAGATGACTGAATGATCAGAGCTGACACTGGGTGGCCTCACAACAAACGAAGGTCTTCTTTCTTGTTCAAATTCTGTCATGAATTCTGCCATAGATGGTGGTTGTCGTTTTTGTGTGTAGCGACGAGATACATCGACATTGGGTTTTGGACTGAAAGACATGAAGGGTGAGGCAGATGATGCTGATGCTTCTCCATTGTCATTTTGCAGATTTGGATCTTCATCGTCGTTCATTTGTTTATATGGATTGTTAGATAACGGTCGCTTATTTACAGATGGGTTCCTTATAAAAGACATTTGTCATTCTTTCTCGTCTCCTTTTCAGTAAAAGAGAAAAAGTTCAAGAAAAAAAAAATATTGCAAAAGAGGAGAAGGGGAAAAGGGGAAGAGAAGACACCACAAAACAATTAGACAAACACAAATTGAAATCGCAAAAATGCTAAAAATAACTGTTGACTTCAAGGTAATCAACACAAGGCTGATTTTGTATTAAAGACTTTCCTCATTCACTGCAATTTAATCAAAGCTTCCAAGAGATTTAAACTCATGCTCGGGTTTCAAGGGTATCACACCTTCCAGAAGCAGCCGTTTGGTGTTTGTCGTCCGCAAAATGAGCATTGCTGGCTGATTCTTGCTTCAGATTATGGGCTTGTTCGAGGAGGTGGGATAGATGTACTTCTTGACAGCTCTTTTATCCATTAACGCACTTTACGTGAGCCTATCTCAGCGATTCCAGCTGTGAATACATTGCTCCATGCGCTGTGGATGTATCCAGCCTTACATTTCAACCAATGGCGTAAGTATATTGTGCTTCTTCCAGTGTTCAAATCAACCAAGAGGTGATTTGCATAGCCGCTGACATTTGCCAAGCATATCGCTCAAGTGAGATTGGCCAGGATGGACAATTTGACCTTATATTACTATTCCAAGCATCTCGCAATTGTACATTAAAGTAAGATATCTACACGAATGCGCGCATCTTTTTAGAATCCGGGTTTCTAAAGACGATCTTTAGACTGAGAACCAAGATGAGCCTTTCTATTTCTCATTCACCTTCTGCGTTGGACATGATGGATATGGAAAAGTCTATTTCTCAAAAAGATCCGATCCACAAGGTTGTTTTGGTGTTCTTCACACACACAACCTGAACATCTCGTTGCATTATTATAGATTTTTCATGGACCTCCGCCGCATAATTGTCCTTTCCTTCATGACGTGCGTGTCTCATAGATCATCACCACTAATTGGATGTGATTGAGGGACTTTGTTTATCAAACTGAAGGGGCTTATCCACCATTTTAGAGTATAAAAAGGCTCTAAATTCTTGGAACCATGCAACTTTTCAGCATCCTTAGCTGACGATCTTTGGAATACCCTTCTTTTTTTTGCATTATATTTTCAATAAAATCTCTCTCTTTCCTATAAAAAAAACATAAACTCTGAAAAACTTCAACACGTAAGAACATTTACTGCGTTGGACTTTGTGGATGTGTGCATTAACCAAGGTCTAATGTTTGACTTGTATCATAGGGAAAGCTTAAATATAATGTCTTCCAATTTCCCTATCCCTTCGGTTGCTGCTGCTGGCACTGCTCCTGCAATTACTAGCTCTGTAGGTGGTGCACACATTCCTGCTCCTGCTGCCAATGCCACTCCGCTCCCAGCACTCTCTCCACGCTCTCCTTCTGCTCCTCATCGTCCTGTCACTGCATTTGAGGACAAGGATGTTACCACTGCTACTTTGGTCCTGCAAGATGGCTCCAGCTATCAGGGCATCTCGTTTGGTGCAGAAGGGAAGAGCATCTCTGGTGAGTGTGTCTTTCAGACAGGTAAGTTGGTGTGGGTTTCAAAGGGAGATTTCTTTCCGATCTGACATGTTTCACAAACACAAGGCATGGTGGGCTATCCTGAATCGTTGACGGATCCTTCCTACCGTGGCCAGATTCTGGTCTTGACGTTTCCCTTGGTGGGTAACTATGGCGTGCCTTCTCGTATCGAGATGGATGAGCTTCTCAAAGACATCCCCAAGTACTTTGAGTCCAGTGAAATCCATGTGGCTGGCTTGATCGTTGGCAACTATGCACAGGATTACTCGCATTACTTGGCTACATCCTCTCTTTCCGCCTGGCTCAAGGAGAACAGTGTGCCTGGCTTGTACGGTATCGATACGCGTGCAATGACCAAGAAAATCCGTACAAAAGGTGCTCTTTTGGGTAAGATCCTGTTCCCTAAATCACTTGCGAATAGCACGGTGGATGCTGCTGCGTCTGCCCTCGGATTAAGCGCTGCTTCCAACTTGATGCCCTCTGAGCGCTGGATGGTGGACTATCAAGACGTAGATTGGGTCGATCCCAACAAGCGTAATTTGGTCGCTGAAGTCTCGATCAAGGAGCCCAAGATCTACTACCCGGATCCAGCCAAGGCCATCAAGACCCCCTCTGGTCGTACGATGCGTATCATTGCTGTGGATATTGGTATGAAGTACAATCAGATCCGTTGCTTTGTGTTCCGCGGTGTTGAGCTCAAGATTGTCCCCTGGGATTACGATTTCAATGCGGAACCTGCTGACTCTTACGACGGCCTCTTCCTTTCCAATGGTCCTGGCGATCCCACCACGATTGACATCACCATCAAGAACACTGCCAAGTTCCTCACGGATCTCAAGAAGCCGGTCTTTGGTATTTGTCTCGGCCATCAAGTGATGGCGCTTGCTGCAGGTGCCAAGACTATGAAGATGAAGTACGGTAATCGTGGCCAGAACATCCCCTGTACCAACATGCTCTCTGGGCGTTGTTACATTACCTCTCAAAATCACGGCTATGCTGTCGATGCTGCCTCTCTTCCTGAGCACTACCAAGAACTGTTCGTTAATGCCAACGATGGCTCCAATGAAGGCGTCATTCACAAGTCGCTTCCCATTTTCTCTGTCCAATTCCATCCTGAATCTACGCCTGGTCCTCGTGATACGGAGTTCCTGTTTGATGTCTTTCTCGGCAATGTCAAAGACTGTCTGGAGAAGAACACACTTGTCCCTGTACAGATGCCTGGTGGTGATATCGTCGAGAACCGCAACAAGAATCCCAGAGTGCACGTCAACAAGGTACTCGTCTTGGGCTCGGGTGGTCTGTCTATTGGTCAAGCTGGTGAGTTTGATTACTCTGGCTCTCAAGCCATCAAGGCACTGAAGGAAGAAGGCATCTACACCGTGCTGATCAATCCCAACATTGCCACTATCCAAACGTCCAAGGGCTTGGCTGACAAGGTGTATTTCCTGCCCGTTACCCCCGAGTACGTCCGCAAGGTCATCCAGTTTGAGAAACCCGACGGTATCTATGTCACGTTTGGTGGTCAGACTGCATTGAGTGTGGGTATTGCCTTGAAGGATGAGTTTGAGGGGTTGGGTGTCAAGGTGCTTGGTACCTCGATTGACACTGTCATCACCACCGAAGACCGTGATCTCTTTGCTCAGGCCCTGTATGAAATCAACGAAAAGTGCGCGCAATCTTCCTCTGCTGTTACTGTGGATGAAGCCGTGGCTGCTGCCAAGGAGATTGGCTATCCTGTCATCTGCCGTGCTGCCTATGCGCTGGGTGGTCTTGGCTCTGGTTTCGCTGATAACGAGAAGGAGCTGGTGGCTCTCTGTAACAAGGCATTTGCTACCTCTCCCCAAGTGCTGATTGAAAAGTCCATGAAGGGCTGGAAAGAAATTGAGTACGAAGTTGTCCGTGATTGTCAAGATAACTGCATTACCGTCTGTAACATGGAGAACTTTGATCCTCTGGGCATCCACACGGGCGACTCCATTGTGATTGCCCCCTCGCAAACGCTGTCTGATGAAGACTACAACATGCTCCGTACGACTGCCGTCAATGTCATCCGCCATTTGGGCGTTGTGGGTGAGTGTAACATTCAGTATGCCCTGAACCCCTTCTCCAAGGAATACTGCATTATTGAAGTCAATGCGCGTCTCTCGCGTTCGTCTGCTCTTGCCTCCAAGGCCACGGGCTATCCTCTTGCCTTTGTTGCTGCCAAGCTTGGTTTGGGCATCCCCCTGAACGAGATCAAGAACAGTGTGACCAAGGTAACATGCGCCTGCTTCGAGCCTTCGTTGGATTACGTTGTCGTCAAGATCCCTCGCTGGGACCTCAAAAAGTTCAACCGCGTCAGCACTGCTCTGTCTTCTTCCATGAAGTCTGTGGGCGAGGTCATGGCTATAGGCCGCACGTTCGAGGAGACCATCCAGAAGGCCATCCGCGCCATTGATTTCAATTTTGTTGGTTTTAGTGAGGTATGTATTTGCGAAAGAAAAGAAAGAAAAAAGGACATGGGCCAACCCCACAGCTGCTGCTTTTTATAGAACGAATTTGTTGCTGCCGAAGACATTGATTTCGAGCTGACAAACCCCTCGGATCAGCGTCTCTTTGCCATTGCCAATGCCATGAACAAGGGCTACACTGTCGACAAGATCTGGGAGATGACCAAGATTGACAAGTGGTTCCTGAACAAGCTGATGCACATTGTCAACCTGGGCGGCCGTCTCAACGGCTTCAACAAGTCCAATGTGCCTGGCAACCTGATTCGCTCTGCCAAGCAGCTCGGCTTCTCAGACCGCCAGATTGCCTCTCACATCAACAGCAATGAGCTGGCTGTGCGCAGACTTCGCCAAGAGTATGGTGTCACTCCCTTTGTCAAGCAGATTGATACGGTGGCTGCTGAATTCCCTGCCTTCACCAACTACCTGTACATGACGTACAATGCGGTGGAACACGACATTGAATTTGAGGACAAGGGCATCATGGTGCTGGGCTCCGGCGTCTACCGTATTGGCTCCTCTGTCGAGTTTGACTGGTGTGCTGTGCGTGCTATCCGTACCATCCGTGAACAGGGCCTCAAGACGGTCATGGTCAACTACAACCCTGAGACGGTGTCCACTGACTATGACGAAGCAGATCGCCTCTATTTCGAAAACATCAATTTGGAGCGTATCCTGGACATTTACGAGATCGAGAAATCCTCGGGTGTCTTGATGTCGATGGGCGGTCAAACACCCAACAATATTGCCTTGCCACTGTACCGCCAAAACGTCAAGGTGCTGGGCACGTCGCCCGAGATGATTGATAACGCTGAAAACCGCTACAAGTTCTCCCGTATGTGCGACAGCATTGGCGTGGACCAACCTCTGTGGAAAGAGCTTACGAGCTACGAAGAGGCCGAAGTCTTTTGCGAGAATGTCGGCTTCCCTGTGCTGGTCAGACCCTCCTACGTTCTCTCGGGTGCTGCCATGAATGTCGTGTTTTCCAAGGACGACCTTGCCTCCTACCTCAAGGAAGCTGCTGCCGTCTCGCGTGATCATCCTGTGGTCATTACAAAGTACATTGAGGAAGCCAAGGAGGTGGATATGGATGCTGTCGCGCTGGACGGCAAACTGGTCATGCATGTCATTTCTGAGCACGTTGAAAACGCAGGCGTGCACTCGGGCGATGCGACGCTGGTTCTGCCTCCTCAAGACCTGGACCCCGAGACCATCCGCAAGATTGAGGTGGCCACTGCCAAGATTGGCCGTGCGCTGAACATTACGGGCCCGTTCAACATTCAGTTCATTGCCAAAAACAATGAAATCAAGGTGATTGAGTGCAATGTGCGTGCTGCTCGTTCCTCTCCTTTTGTGTCCAAGGTCATGGGCGTCGATCTGATCGAGATGGCGACACTAGCCATGCTGGGCCTTCCTGTCACGCCCTATCCCAAGGTGGAGATCCCCAAGGACTATGTGGGTGTCAAGGTGCCTCAGTTCTCGTTCAGTCGTCTGTCGGGTGCTGATCCTGTCTTGGGCGTGGAAATGGCCTCTACCGGTGAGGTCGCCTGTTTCGGCAAAGACAAGTTTTCTGCGTACCTCAAAGCCCTGTTGGCTACAGGCCTGACATTGCCCAAGAAGAACATCTTGTTCTCTATTGGCTCGTACAAGGAGAAGCAGGAGTTGCTGCCTTCTGTCCGCAAGCTGCATCAACTCGGCTACAACATCTTTGCTACCACAGGCACGGCTGATTTCATCTCTGAGCACAATATTCCTGTCAAGCATCTGGACACGCTGGATGCCGACACCGACGATAAGCTCAAGGCAGAATACTCGCTTCAACAGCACTTGTCCAACAACCTGATTGACTTGTACATCAACTTGCCTTCCCGCAACCGCTTCCGCCGTCCTGCTTCGTACATGTCCAAGGGCTACCGCTCTCGTCGTATGGCTGTAGACTACTCTGTGCCTCTCTTGACCAACGTCAAGTGTGCGAAGCTCTTTATCGAAGCACTCGCCCGCAACAAGGACAATGAGATTTTGAGCATTGACTGCAAGTCAAGCCACACGCAAGCCCATCTGCCTGGCCTGTTCAACATGAACGCCTATCTGGAGAGCAGCGACGAGTTTGCTGCTGTTGCCAAGGCCTCGCTGTCTGCTGGCTTCACAACTGTCTCTGCTTTTGCCAAAGATGTCACCAACGATATCACGCTGGATAAGCTGAGCGACATGGCTCGCAAGGAAGCCTACACGGATTATCTGCTGAATATCACTGCCACGGCTGACAATGCGGCCCAGGTGGGCGACTACGCTTCAGACGCTGCCGCTGTCTACCTCAACACTGATCGCATTGGCTCTGGCAAGGTCTCTGTATTCGACTCTGCCTTCTCCTCGTGGCCCCGTTCTCAGCTGATTGTCACGGATGCCAAGGGAACGGATCTCGCCTCTCTGTTGCTGCTGGCCTCGCTTCACAATCGCGTCATCCACGTCTCCAATGTGGCCAGCAAGGCTGATTTGGCCCTGATCAAGATGAGCAAGAAGAAGGGCATGTCTATTACCTGCGATGTTGCCATCTACTCGCTCTTCTTCCACTCTGAAGAATTTGAAAACACCAAGCTTCTTCCCACCAAGAAGGAGCAGGAAGCCCTGTGGAGAAATTTGAATGTCATTGATTGCTTCACTATTGGCTCTGTCCCTCGCAAGTTGGCTGCGGAACTCGGCCAGCCTGCTGATGCCACCGCTGGCATTCACGAAGCACTGCCTCTGCTGCTGGGCGCTGTCTCGCAAGGCCGCTTGACCATCAGCGACGTCTCGGAGCGTCTCTACGACAATCCCAGAGCCATCTTTGGCATTTCTGCCCAGCCCGATACCTCCATTGAACTTGTCGTTGATCGCAAGATCAAGTGGCCTGTCGACAACGAGAACTGGTCACCTATCGCTGGCCGCACTGTCCATGGCTCTGTCGAAAGAGTTGTTATGGACGAGACCACCATGTTCATGGACGGCTCATTCATGGAAGGCGGCGCTAAACTCGGTCGCGATGTCTCTCTTCAAGCCCAAGCTATCAAGTCTGGCAAGGCCTTTGAGAGCGAGCAAAAGGAGAGCACGACACACAAGCAAGCCGAGCAGCAAACCCAACAGCAGATTGAGCAGAGCTCAGTTGCCCTTGAAAGCACGGCGGTGCAAGAAGACCGCACGCCTCGTTCCTCTGATCCTGTGAGATTGGCTGGTGCCGCTGGTCAGCAACTGGTGTCTCTGCAAGCACCAAGCTTTGAGATCTCTGCCTCTCTTGCTCGCGTGGTCAGCCGCTCCCCCTTCTACCGCAAGCACATTCTGAGATCTGCTCAGTTTGACCGTGATGATCTCCATTTGCTGTTTGGCGTTGCTCATGAAATGCGTAATCTGGTCGAGCTCTATGGCTCCATCAACTTGTTGCAGGGCCGTGTCATGAGCACCATGTTCTTTGAACCCTCTACGCGTACCTCATCCTCCTTTGAAGCTGCCATGTACCGTTTGGGTGGCCAGGTCGTCTCGGTCAGTGCCACCACGTCGTCTGTTCAAAAGGGCGAATCGCTTGCTGATACGGTGCGCACCTTGGGCTGCTATGCTGATCTGATTGTGCTCCGTCATCCCCAGCCAGGCAGCGCTCAAATCGCAGCGAAATACTCCAAGGTACCTGTCATCAATGCAGGTGATGGTATTGGCGAGCATCCCACGCAAGCCTTCCTGGACACGTTCACCATCCGCGAGGAGCTCGGCACTGTCAATGGCCTGACCATCACCTTGGTGGGTGACTTGAAGAACGGCCGTACCGTGCACTCGCTGGTCAAGATCTTGACCTACTACCAGGTCACCATCAACTACGTGTGTCCCGACTCTTTGGCCATGCCCAAGGACGTCATGGAAGAAGTGGCTGCTGCTGGCATCAAGCAGAACGTCTGCTCTTCTCTCGATGAGGTGATTGGCACCACGGATGTCTTGTACATGACCCGTGTTCAAAAGGAACGTTTTGACACGGAAGAAGAGTACCGCCGTGTCAAGGATGCTTACATTCTCAACAACGATGTGTTGAGCAAGGCCAAGTCCCAGATGATTGTGATGCATCCTCTGCCTCGCGTCAATGAAATCGAGCCTGAAGTCGACTTTGACCAGAGAGCAGCCTACTTTAGACAGATGCGATATGGCCTCTTTGTCAGAATGGCCTTGTTGGCTCTTGTGATGGGCACGCATCGCGGCTAACTTGAGAGAGTTTTTTTTCTTTTGCAATAATAAACCATGTGTGTATGAGAGTAGTTATATAGCAGGCCTGTGTCACGGCACACAGCATTGACAGATTTTCAATTTGTGCTTGTTTTGTCCTCTTGGTCAGGTTAGTCTTCTAATACAATCATTTGATGTAAACAAATGCAAACAAGAAATGAGCAAAGTTGTATTATTATTTGTTGTTTATTATCGTTACAACTCTCATAGCAGCAGCAGCACTGAACAGGCGCAACACCCCCTTGGAGCATCATCGTCTTGTTTAGAAGCCGGGAACCTCCTTGATTTCCCATTGTATATAAATCAGGCTATTTCTCATTCTTTGTCTCTCTTTTTCTCATTCTGATTTGATCAAACATGACTATCGAAGTACCTCCAACTGCTGCTACTACTGTAGTAGAGACGCCCGCCAAACCCGATGAAACCAAGACAGAGGAGCCAACACTGAGCATCCAGATCGAACCACCCACGGCCAGCAATGAGAACCCCGAGGATCTTGTTACACCCAATGAGGAGAAGCAGCCTACCAGTGCCAAACGAAAAGCTCTATTCAACAACCCTTTCAAAGTGACCAAGAAGGAAGCGACCACACCTGACACGCCAACAGCCCATACAGCAGATGCTCCCAAGGAGCATGTTCATGCTGAAGAGAAGGCTGCTGCTGCTGCTGCTACTGCCACGGGTGCCGCCTCTTCTGGCACAGGAGAGAACAAGATTGCCAAAGGTCTAGGCAATCTGTATACCAGAATCAAGGTAAATCACTAGTTTCGTCCTTGATAAATGTCATGCTAACACTTTGATCTGCTCAAAAGCAAACTACTAGTAGCCACAACATTAAAGATGCCGCAGGAACATCTCCTCCTCCTCCTCCTCCAGCTGCAACTTCATCTGAACATGCTGTTGCTGAGGAAAAGGAAGCTGCTACTGCTGCTGCAGCAGAAAAGAAGACTACCAGTTCTTCTTCTTCATCATCATCCTCTTCTTCTGAAGGTGGTGATGCACAACAAACGCATGAAGCAGAAACGCCATCCGCATCAGCTAATCATAGCAACACCAATAAGCGTCAATCTTTGTTGAGTAAATTGTTTGGTGGCAGTGGCAAAAAGAAGGATGAGGAGCATGCTGAAGCAGGTAACCATGGTGACGAACAATTGTATATAGCAAAATCGCTCATAGTATACTATAGATCACACTGCCAGAGAAGTTACCACGTCCAGTCATGAAGCAGAGACAAATGATGGCACTCCCAGCGCCACTGCTGTTGATCCCGAATCTGAGGAACGTCCAGTATCACCTCCATTGAGTCGTCGTGTAACAGGCTTCTTTGCCAAAAAGATCCCAAGCTATAACAAGAAGCATCAGAAATCAAATGACAAGGCTGCAGAGGATCATGCTACTACTGATGCTACGGAACCTGCTGCTGCTGCTGACACCACTGCTACTACCGCTACTCCCCCTCAGCAACAAGAACCATCTGAAGCTGTTGCCAAACAAGACGCTGTTGCTGCTGCTACTGCTGCTACAGGTGTTACTGACGCTGAAACAACAACAAACAAGGATGCTTCTCCTGCTCCCGTTACCACCTCTGCTTAATCAAGACTTTTTACCATCAAAAGAGCCATCTTTCTCTCTCTCTTTTTTAATACGAAATTCACTTTATTATTGCTTCCATTCATAATAAATTAATCCATCATTTACTGCTGAGGATTGCTAGCGTTGGGATCACTTCCCCCGTCTTGCTGTTGAGCACGGTTCTTGTAGACCATTTCAAACAACTTGAGTGAACTGGATTGAAGCTGGTCAATCTTGGCCTTGATGTCGTCGGGTTTGACGCTCTCATCACCACCTTGAGCCTTGACGGTTTCAGCTCTCAATGCCTCGATTTGTTGCTTCAACTTTTCTGCCTCGGATGAGTCGACTTGCTCCTTGAAATCTTCCATTGCCTTCTCAGTCTCGCTCATGACGGATTCAGCACGATTGGCCATTTCAATTGTGTCACGACGAGCACGATCGGCTTCAGCGTTCTTCTCGGCTTCTTGGATCATGTTTTCAATCTCATCGTTACTCAAACCTGAGGATGCAGCAATTGTAACTAGTAAGGGGGTGGGTCAGTACCAGACGCTAAGCGCTGCATCATCACTACTTACTTGATTGGTCGCGGTTGGTTGCCTTGTCCTTTGCGTGCACATTGACGATACCATCAGCATCGATATCGAATTCGACCTCGATTTGAGGAACACCCTTGGGGGCAGGAGGAACACCTGTCAAATTAAAGTCGCCCAGCAGCTTGTTGTCACGGCAAAGCTCACGTTCGCCTTGGAAGACACGGATCTGCACTTGAGTTTGGCCATCCGCAGCAGTGGAGAAGACTTGAGACTTCTTGGTAGGGATGGTTGTGTTGCGGTTGATCAAGCGAGTAAAGACACCGCCCAGTGTTTCGATACCCAGGGAGAGAGGAGTGACATCGAGCAGCAAAATGTCAGTAACAGAGCCAGCAAGGACACCGCCTTGGATGGCGGCACCAATGGCGACAGCCTCATCAGGATTGACAGACTTGGATGGCTCTCTGCCAAAGACAGACTTGACAGTTTCAACGACCTTGGGCATACGAGACATACCGCCCACCAAAATAACGTCTTGCACATTCTTGTTGGTAATACCAGCGTCCTTCATGGCCTTTTCACAGGGAGGAATGGTGCGCTTGATAAGGTCTCCAACCAGGCTTTCGTATTTGGAGCGAGTCAGCTTCATATTAATGTGCTTGGGGCCAGTGGCATCGGCCGTAATGTATGGTAAATTGATGTCTGTTTGCACAGTGGATGACAACTCGATCTTGGCCTTCTCGCAGGCTTCACGGATACGTTGAATTGCCATACGATCCTTGGATAAATCAAGGCCGCCACTTTCCTTCTTGAAATCATCAACGACATAGCGGACCAAGTGAGAGTCGAAATCCTCACCGCCCAATGCTGTATCACCGTTTGTCGACTTGACTTCAAATACGCCGCTTTGAATTTCCAAAACCGAGATATCAAAAGTACCACCACCCAAATCATAGACAGCAATCGTTCTATCGCCAGTCTTGTCGAGACCGTAGGCCAATGCAGCAGCAGTAGGCTCGTTGATGACACGCAGCACATCCAGGCCGGCAATCTTACCAGCATCCTTGGTCGCTTGACGTTGCGAATCGTTGAAGTAAGCGGGCACAGTGACAACAGCGTGTTTCACTTTCTTGTGCAGAAATCCCTCGGCGGTTTCCTTCATCTTGCCCAAAACGAATGCACCAATTTGCGAGGGAGAGTACTTTTTGCCTCCAGCGACTTCAACCCAGGCATCTCCATTTGAATGAGCAATGATCTTGTACGATACGCTAGGAATGTCAGCTTGAACGGCTGGATCCTTGAACTTTCGACCAATCAGTCTTTTGGTGGCATAAATGGTATTTTCAGAGTTTACAACAGCCTATAGAAAACATGCCAGTATGAGCTGCTTTTCCCATCCTGTAAACTGTCTTGAGTGTTTTTATACGCATACCTGACGTTTGGCTGTTTGACCGACCAAAAGTTCGCCCTCCTTGGTGAATGCTACAACGGATGGTGTTGTTCTCGCACCCTCAGAGTTCTCAATGACTCGAGGATTCTTGCCATCCATGACAGACACACATGAGTTTGTTGTACCCAAATCAATACCGATAACTGGCCCAGTGATTTTGGGTGCGGTACTGTAAAGTTGAGTCGAAGCGCCAATCTATAGGCGACGACAATGCCTGTTAGCAAGCCTGTGGATAGCAATACTTGTCGTCAATGACTTACATTGCATCGAGCAATACGGCTTGTTTGCTTTGTGAGGTGTGATAAACGATACATTGG
The DNA here is from genome assembly GCA_010203745.1 of Mucor lusitanicus. NCBI lineage: Eukaryota > Fungi > Mucoromycota > Mucoromycetes > Mucorales > Mucoraceae > Mucor > Mucor lusitanicus. Next base: position 1,477,608 of record JAAECE010000005.1, on the reverse strand, counting down.
TTCTTTTTTTTAAAAAAAAATGGAAAGAGATGGAAACGCTGCGAAAAAAAGGGTTTCAATCATTATGAAGGATGCCACAAACCCCCGTTTTAGGTGTCGAACTTTCAAATGTGAGGAATTGCATAATGTGTAATACTCAATTCCAGCATTGCCGGACTTGAAACAACAGAACAGCATTAGCAAGGCGATGAAGTTATCTACATTAGAATGCCAATACGAAGTTACAGCATCATGATGACAGACGTTTGTAAAAACAAGTTGCAGTATAGCACTTGGCTATCAGACTAATCTGTGTCGTTAACCAGCCTGTGGATAAAATTACCAGCCAAAAAATAATTAAAATGCCGCTGGAGATTCTGTCTCGAATCGTTCATTTTTGAACTTTTGGAACTCGATTTTAGACATTTTGTAGATCTACATTATATAGATTGAAATGATCATACCATAGTCTCTAGTACATTTCTAAAGCGGTTTTTAAGCCACATTTAACGGTACTAATTTCGACAAACTTCTTGACTGAAAATATTTAGAAACTTTAGGAAATGTAAATTTAGGTTTTTGGAGGAAATGTCGAAATTTTACATACAAAGGTCTCACACTAATGCTTTAGGGGGCTGCTTTTGGTCGAGAGGAGCACTTTGATCTAATATGTACCATATAAAAAGTCTTCATTTTCACCTTCAAAAACGCGATCGTTTGTTTTTCAATGAAAACCATGAGGGGTACCTCATGCTTTTTCATCAAATTTTGATGATCCCAAAAAAATTGGGCAAAGGTGTCAGGAAGTTACTGCTAGATGAGAGCAATTGTTTGGTGCTAATCTCGAGGCCTAAAACGGTCTGTAGCACGAGAAATCATCTCATAAAAACAGCCAGATTTGGCACTGTAAAGGGATATAATCGAGGAGCAAGACGCTGTATGGCCAAGCTGTTAAATGAAAGCGAGTTCAATGCAATGATTCAGAGGTGCTGCATCATATGAAATGCAAATTTCAGACCACAGGCGATATTTACAGGATTTTTGTGGCCCCAATGCATGCCAAAATGTGTCGCAATATAAGCTGAAGCGAGCTATTTTGCCAACAAATGACCGAGGGCAGCACACAGTTGTATGAAATGACATTGGTAGATAGTTTCTAGCACTATATCAATGCCACGTATCTATGTATATGGCCTAGCAAGCGTAGCAACGATCGTTAAATACTGCTTGTTTGGGCGATTGCAACATCCAAATTGCATTTTACACCGATTTTACAACAAACTGGTCAATATTTTTGGTAGTTTTCAATAACAAACAATGCCTTTACGTCTCACCGCAAAGTCCATGGCAATTGTTCTCACAGGTAAAATAAACTTTTGATGTAGCACACTCATGACAAGTATGGGCATACAGTGATGAAACTCTTCTGGGTCCCTTTTTTATCTCAGCAAAAAACGCGCGCTAATACTATCCCATACTTCTCTTGCACCTCAACACAACAATTTCAGCCTTTGTCATTAAAGCGAATCATCACAAATACCAACGGCATGTCTGAATCATTATCGCAGCTATTGAAATCACACAACCAAAGGCAGAATGAAGTGAAAAAGCAGAATGGTAGATGGCAAATGTATATTATCGAGGCTGCTTATTGATTTTGCTACTGCAATGCAGAACAATTGAAGAAGAATGCGATACAATCAACAAACGAACTCACAGACTCGATAACTGAATACGTCAATGATGGGTAATTTACCGTCTCATTCGAGGGTGTTTCCTTCAGACAGACTCACAGACTACAACTCGGTTATTAGAGTGACAGAGATATTTTCCAGGCAAAAAGAATTGGAGCAGCAATCGAGAAGGCTGGCCAATCAAACCACCAAATACGCTAATCAAACGCAGCAGTGGTTGACATTGGTGGATGATTTCAACATGTCGCTAAAGGTAATAACAGGTGGCACTCATATCCAAGGGGATGGACTGACCATGGAGCGATTCAGGAGCTGGGAGACGTCAGAAACTGGGCCGAGATCATGGAGCATGACATGAAGGCAATCATGTCCACACTGGAATTTGTCCATCAAGGTAGTATTTGCAGAAACAAGACACATGTAGATTACACAATGTATTAAGAGTATTGTTTTAGGCACAATTGGTGGTGCTGAACCAATGGAGTGATAGCATGCTCCTGAGGATAGTGTCCTCATGTTTTTGGGCGTTTGTAGGTGTAGCTTTTTCCTTGTATGACAGTAGTGTCGTACATGTGGGGTAAATAGGTTGGAAATGTGAAATAAATGTTACTTTGAGAGCAAGCTCCAGATATATTTGTTAACCAAGCCCCGGTGAGGTTGACCGAATTAGTAGTTGCGGTTTTTTTTGCTCATATGATGTATATATACAACCAACATCGCATCAGGTGAGCAGGATACAACTGACAGAGGGCTGTTTGTTGTATGTATATTTGAGTGCCATTGAAGCACCGCGTACAAACCACTGAAGGGATTATAGCTGTATACAGCCTGTTACCCCGCACTTTTTTCCCATCATTTCAGGTCCCCTTTTCTTCCCATCTATTTTGTGTATTTCTTTCCCTTTCTCTCTCTCTTTCTTTACTACTTGCCATTTTGCAGCAAGGGGGCTCACAGGAAACTTATAGTATATATATATATACATTCTAATCAGCAGGAGGAATGTCGGAATACCATTCATTTTCATTGACACAGCATTTGCCTAATAAGAATACAATAAAAAGTAATACAAACACTAATAATGCACTGAGCAGCACTGGCAAGCATCTTCAGTTACAGAACCCGCAGCAGCATAATTTCCACCAGCATAATTTCAACCAGAAAACCGACTACCAGCAGCCAGAACTCATCAGCTTGAATGACCCCAATGCACCGCCATTAGCATTGACCTCAGATCACAGCAAGCAGAATCATGAGATTGATTGGTCAAACCAGCACCATACATCTACCTTTCAGAGCTTGGACTCCATACTGAACAATGTGCCAAACTTCAATCATCAACGACATCACACTGCTCCTGCTGCGACCAGCGATTTCCACCCTCTGTTTGATTTCTTGCCGTTCAGTGATCCATCGACGCATGGGCTCATTATGCCATCCAATCAGCAGCAGCAGAGCCTTGCCAATCCTGAAGAGCCCAACGACATTCACCACACTATTCCTGATTTCAATGTAATAATCTCTCTATGGCTGCAAGCTCAAGCTAATGACTAACATCCTTGTATGACAGGATCAGCACGATCTGTTTTCGTTCAACCACAACGACAGCAATGACGATGGATCCAGGTCCATTATACCATATTTTGATGGCATCGACGACCACTACAGCCAGCCAAAAGACAATGCTTTGCTGGTAAGATGTTTGTTCTTTTTGCCCTTTTTTTTTCTCACGATAGATACATGATTAGAAATAACTCTTATATAGTCTTCTAATTCTCATCTTCTACTACATGATCCACAGCATTCGCACCTCACTGCTGCCTTCTCTCCTACAAGCACGGCGTCTCCTTCGCCTACAACCACTGCAAGCTCCTCTTCTCCTGCTTACAGAATCTCGAATTTATCCATTGTTCAGCAGCAGCAGCAGCAACAGTCGAATCAGCCAAATCAGCAACAGCAACAACAAAATCAACACATTCAAACTCCCTCTCTCCTTGGAAACGCAAAGCAGCCCAATGCAACCGAAGAGATTGCCAACAAGCCGGCCTTTCTCGAGTTTCAGTCGCCAGCGCCAAGCCGCATCAGCTCCTCTGTGTCGTCTCGAATGATGCAAGGCATGGTGAATGCTGTCAAGATGAAACCAGCAATCCAAGCGTACCTGCATGCCGATGATCCAATTGAAGCGGGGGAGCGTACAGTCATCATCATGACAAGCAAAGTTGCTCAAAAGAGCTATGGAACAGAAAAGAGGTAGCCCCCTTATTTCAACAAGAGACGATGCAATGCATGAATTGACCAAGATGATCCATATAGGTTTCTGTGCCCTCCGCCTACTGCCATTCTGGTGGGCTCGAGCTGGTGGACACCCCCTTCCGTAGCGAGTCAGCAGAACGAAGAGCACCAGCAAGATGCGCTGTTCTGCGACAAGGACAACGTCATTCGAGCCCCTCCTTCATTGACCATATGCATTTCTGGCGAAACATCGGGCCAGCAGTCAGGACGCATCGAATGGTATGCTTTATCCGGCACCATGGTTGGGCAGACGGGCGGCACGCTGAACAATGCAAAGACGCAATCCACTACGCCTGCTGGCAAAGGCACCAAAAACGCATCCTCAGCAGCCGCAGCGGCATTAGCAGCAGACAGCGCTGCTAGCGGGGAAAGCAAATCAAACGCAAACGATGATTGGTATCGCAACAGCAGAAAAGAAACGCTGGCAGGCGGTCGCTGCGTTCTCAAGCGACTCTTTATTAATGATGCCGACGAAAAGCGAAAGAAGGTCGAATGCCTCATCAAGGTCCAGCTTGCAAACGGCCTCATGCTGGGCACGCTGTCTAGCAGAGGCATCAAAGTGATCAGTAAGCCTAGCAAGAAGCGCCAAAGTGTCAAGAACATTGAACGTAAGTATCTGCTGCAAGGTTATTGCACACTCTAATCATCCGGCTCAACAGTTTGCATCTATCACGGCACCACTGTGTCTCTGTTCAACCGTATCCGATCGCAAACTGTGTCGACAAAGTACTTGGGCGTGTCATCCACATCTGGCGAGTCTTCCCTGTTTGACTACCCAGGCAGGGTTCAGAACCAAAAGACGCCTCAGGCCAATACGGACACCTGCTTTGTAGCAAGAACCAGCTCCTGGGACCCCTTCGTCATCTGGATCGTCGACCCTACACAGAGCGCAACTGCAGACGAGTCGACCTCTGCCTCTCGTGCTGACGAGTACATTGGATGTCCAAGTCTTGTGCCTACAATCCCGTATCCAAATCCCCCTACCATCGCTCTGAAAAACAAGACAAACCAGCCACTAGCGATTCGCTACAATCAGCATGTGGTGCTTCAATGTCTGACGACTGGCCTCGTTAGTCCTGTGATGATTGTCCGCAAGGTAGACAAAGCTTCCATGGTAGTGGGCGGTGCTCGCTGTCCTGAAGAGTTTGACCCGTCCTTCTCAGGTGGCGGCGAGTATGGCGACGAAGTGCTTGGCGATCCGGTATCCCAGCTCCATAAAATCGCTCTACAGATTGTCCAACACGAGAATGTCATCCAGCACCAAGCGCAACAGGCGGAAGCCAGCTATCAGAGCAGCTACAGCCATACCAACAGCGCTTATCAGAACCACTTCAATATCAGTCCAGCAAAGCACTTGCAACAGCAGCAGCAGTTGCAGCCACAAGATGCAAACTCAATGATGCCTCAGATGACCAAAGGCCCGGTGACCTATCTTGCCTGCTTGAACGATCTCGTTGGAACGCACAAAACGACCGATAAAAGAAGCCCCATCAAAGGCATTCATTTCAACATCAATCCCGCTGCCGCCGCTGCTGCTGCCGAGTGCTACAACTTCACTGCGAGCGCTTTATCCGCTACATTGAATTCGAATATGACACCAAACAACCGCAAACGACGAGTGTCCATGATGGATGAGCAGTCCAACTACGGCATGCTGTCGAATCCACATATGCAGCAAATGTACAACAATGCTCTGGGAGACTTGGATGGCTCTAGCAGTGTGAGACGTCGTGTCAGTAGCTTGAATGACGCTCACAAGCTACCCAACTCGGCCCCATCAGGACACCATAACATGCTTATGCAGAGATCGCACTCCATCTCGACCCCGTCAGCCGCATACCAAGATAAATCAGCAACAGCCAACCGCAAGAGCAGCATTGCTGCTAACAGTGGCCAGGCGCTGGCAGAGTTTGGCGCGTACTGGTCGGAGGATGTCACTGATGCTGCTGTATGGACGATTGTTGGCACAGGTAACAAGATTCAGTCTGTTCCTTGTCGGCATCCATTAACCCATTTTGTAGAATGCGCAAGATACACCTTTTGGACGCCTCCTCATTTGGACGAGAACAAGCAGCAAGAAAAGCAAATTACAGCTCCATTGAGCACGCCGTTCCCCTGCCTGACTCACTTTGTCATCTCCAACGATCATTACATGGACCCCAATAAGCGAAATCAACCACAGCAGCTCCATCAGCAAAGCCATTCAGATGACGACTACAACCTGTCCACCATGATGACAGTATCTGGCGAGAACTTTACGCGTGATTTGCAAATCTGGTTTGGCGACATCAAGGCTCCATTTACAGAGTACCGTAGCCGTGAGATGCTGGTATGCCGCCTGCCTCCTCGAGAAGAACTGATGCAATCTGTGGGCCTCAATAGAGTCCATGATGTGTTGGCAAATGAACAGCACGCAGACGACGACGATGACCAAAGAAAACCTAGAATGCCGTACAGTATCAGGATACTGCTGGTGCGAGGTGATGGCGTCGTTTACAAGACAAGTCGATCCTACTCTTTCTGCTGATACTCTCTTTTAATAATCTTTATGTACATTACGCCCTTCTTTTGTTCCTATGATAACTTTTTCTCTTCTCTGAAAAGTAAACCCTCTCTTACTTATGATATCTATATATACTACTACTACACCCCACTTATATCTTTCTTCTGTAACAATAACAATACTTGCTTTTTTTTATACAAACAACCGTATCGTACTCTGTTGAATATCAGTCTTGTCAGATGGTAAAACAAATCTAGTAGATTCATGACACTATTTTCAAGATGAATTTACGCTGGCATAATATACAAAAGATTTGCTTGAATTATTCTTAAATTTTTATTATAGTACAATTAGTAGATAGGGAGAATACAGTGTAAAAGTACATGCTTTAAAAGTAGGTTACATAACCATAAATGATGTAGCGTGAATGAATATATGGAATGATTTGTAATGTATCTATGAAGTTTGCTGTAGGAAGAGTGAGCCATCAGGGCGCTTGATGTTCATATTTAAGCCTTCTCAGTAGTATGAATGGACGCGACCTCGACATCATTCTTGGCAGCAGCAGGGGAAGCACCATAACGAACATTTCTAAAGAAGAGGGTGAGGATGAAGCCCATAGCAGCAGCAGCAATAGGTAAGATGAAAACGGTATGAAGAGCGTTGGAGTATGCTTTGATGACTTGTGTTTGCACATCCAAAGGCAAGTTGGTTGTACGAATGAGCAGGTAGTTACGAAGAGCACCAGACTTGTTAGCGGCAGCCAATACGTCCATGGGTAGCTTGGCGAACTCCTTCTTGAGGAAGATTTGATAAAGCACTTGGTAGATAGCAATGCCAATAGAAGACGCAATCATCATGAAGAAATTATTGGAGCTAGTAGCAACAGCAATGTCTCTCAGTTCGACACAGGATTGAACGGTCAAGATGGCATTTTGTTGGGACAGACCGAAAGCAAAACCACAGAAGGCAAGATAACCAGCTTGTTGGCCCCAAGTACTGTTCTCATTGACAGTGTAAAAAAGACCGTAGCCCAACAAGTTACATGCAGAGCCAATGACAAGATAATACTTGGTGTTTGGGTATCTTCTCAGGAGAATACCACAGCCAACGGAGCCACCAATGAGACACACCATGAAAGGAATGAGACGAAGGCCAGAATCAGTACTGTTGACGCCAAACACGGCCTGGTAATAGACAGGACCAAAGTACAGGGTACCGATGAACGTAAGACCCAAACACATCATATAACCATACACGAGAGTAACAGGAGGATTTAACAAGACTCTGCCAGGTAAGAGAGGCTCCTTGGCGACCCATCCTTCAGAAATGACCAAGCCAATGAAGGATACACCGGCAGCAACAAAAGGTCCAATAGAGTGAGCACTGCCCCATCTACGATATTTGGTTAGTAATCTATGTACCCTGTTATGCTACTTTTGAGTCTACATACCCGTAGGAACTACCCCAGTTAAGAGCTAACAGTAAGCACACAATGAAGCCGATGGAGAAGAGGGTACCTAGCCAGTCAATACGCTTTAGTTTGTCCATGAATGACTCTTCACCAGTCTTGGTGGGCTCCTTCAAGAAGAAAAACATGATAATGAACGCAACAGCAGCAAGAATAACGTTTAACCAGAAATCCCAGTGCCAGGAAGCATGATCCACAAATGCACCACCTATGAATACGGTTGTTAGTACAAAGGTCCGACCTGCTGGTATATAGTAGATCAGATCAGGAAATGGACTTACCCAAGAGGGGGCCTACAACACTAGCAATGCCGTACACAACAGCGAGCATCGATTGAAAACGAGGACGCAAAGGCACAGGAGCAACATCAGTGACAAGGATAAATGTCATTGACATGACACCACCGCCGCCAAAGCCTTGAATAGTACGACCAGCAATCAGCATTCGAATGTCCTTGGAAAGGGCATTGATCAAGGAACCGAGAAAGAAAAAGATGATGCCAAACATGAACACAGCTTTTCTGCAAATTAGAAGCATTACATGTTAGTACAGAATATGAGAAGAACATGAGAGAAATGCACTGTAGTACCTTCCGAAAATGTCTGAGAACTTTTTCGTAAATGGAATTAGTCAAGTGTGTAAATTTTCGTAGGAGGACGAGGCTTACCTTGCCAGCTAGAGGTTGGAATGAGTTTACAGCTACAAGATAGGCAGTAGCGATCCAAGTTTGCTGCTCGATAGCATTGAGCTCAGTAGCAATGATGCTCATTGCAGGTGCCACCACAGTTGAATTTAGCGACATCATAAACATGGCAAAGATGATACCAGTCATGACAAGAGTAAATTCAAACAGTTCTCGCTTTGATTTAAAATTAGATTCCTTTCCAGTTGCTTCGACTTGGTTGTCAGCGTCTAGAGTAGCTGCATTTTCTTGCGAATCAGCCGTAGATGATGTTCTGCCTTGGTATAAGTCTTCGTTTGATTTGTGCATCTTGATCTGTTCCGTTAATGTCACAGAGTTATTCGTAGTAGTGTATTTTTCGTCAGTAGTATTCACTGAAGCCATCTTTAGATAGTTTCTGTAAAGAGTTTGGATAGAGAATAAAAGAGAAGCTTCATTTTGCCTCTACAGATCCAGATCAATTTATATCTTTTTTCAGTGGAGAGCGAGGGGATAACATGAGGATCCCAATGTTGCACCGGTTGAAGGTACCGCCGATGGTATTCGATAAACAATTGGTGGAAGAACTGGATGTGTTACAAAAGTCCAAAGCACTCGGTCTTATTGTTCAGCCATGAATCAGAATCCTTCGTTTCCATGGTGATCTGTATATAAATAAATCTCAATTTTGCAGGTTGTTGATCTGATTTGAGCAAGAGATTCTTTATCAAGGGCCCTTTATCATCTATAAAGAAACGCAGGCTATGTAAGCTGAAAAATGCTGCCAGTATTGAGAAGCAATTACAACTCATTTACAATAGTTGTGAATATGAGCGAGATTAGATTTTTTATGATATGATAATTCTTTGCAGCAAGCGTGTGGTTGCAAACATGTCATTCATTGTTTAATATACTTTTTAGGAAAATGCCCATACAAGGAGGAAAATTGATTCTGCCGTTTATGCTGGCTGCTATCATATAGTGTACACGTAAACACACATCTCTTGGGAATTGTTTGATTTCTGATCTGTGATTTTGAAGCTCCATTTGTAAAGCTGGTCTGTTGCAATATTGGGAATCGCGGCCATGCAACCAATGAGATGGATAAAGTGCAAATCGTTGGTAAAATGAGAATCCATCATACAGCGCATATATATTTGCCGAGATCAAGTAACACAGAACAAGACGTATAGATCACCACTCTCAATCTATTTGACTAAGACTAAAATGTCGATTCTTCCCTTTGCTGAAATTTGGATTCCTGTGCTCCCTTGGCTGCTGTTGGATTATTAATGCTCTTGATAAAAGACTTTGCTGGTTATATTATTGCGATAGCATTCAAAGATCTTTCACTTTTTTTATTGGTTAAAAAATCAATCTCGTACACGGAGGTCATGATCATTGCAATCTTTTTGTCATTTTTTCGTCGAGAACTGCTGGATGTCCATTTTGCCAAGGTCTTCAGATGCTTATCAAGTTTACGGTTGCCAATAATCTGCATATCAGATTCGTGGTCAAAAAGCTTGTCGAAGTTATGGAGGCATGTTGTTACATCAGAGTCAGAGGTTAGGTTGATCAGCTCATGCAGATCTCGCTTGTTAGAGGTTGCTTTCGTACCATGTTGGATCACCTATAAAGCAATATTCTTGAACAATGCTGAAGTAAATCCGTATTAAACCTGTTGAAAAATGTTGGGCAAAGATTAAGGCTGGATGCCGCAGAGAACGCCTTCAACAAGGTGAAGCCATCACAAAGCGGACATATGATTTTGCTTCATCAGTAACGCCTGACGACTTGAAAGGCTGGATTAACCATTCCATTTCGTTCTTTCCGTTATGCTTAGAAAAAGTGAAAGATCTTTGAATGCTATCGCAATAATATAACCAGCATTACTGCCAACTTCTCTGCCTCCCGCTAATGCGGCTTTGCTTACATAAAATGGGGCAAGATAGTCAAGCTATCATTGCTTGATCTAGCGTATCATTCCAGATTCGTCATTATCTTTTGCTTTCTAGACACCGCAATCCGTATATAAAAGTTGGTTTTGTATTATATGATACCTGCCTCCTTTCTTTGTTCATTTTCCCCATTCAACAACCCAAACATGTCACCTACCAGCACCGTATCTATTCCAGCTGAAGCTGTTACCACCACACATTATACCAAAGATCAGTTTGCATCAAACCAATTGATTATTTGCTATGACACGGATGCGATTGTAGTTCAGAATGTAGTGTTGGCATTCAACCATCTGCTTGCTACCTATTCTCAATGGTCTAGCGGCATTGCGCTTGTGTTCTTTACAAACGGGTCTAATATCCTCGCCAGGAATGTTCACTTTTATCCCAATCTTGATAAAGAAGTTCGTGACACTTTGGAGGCATTGGCTGTTGTGAAGATCTCGCTCTTATCCACGTCACTAGGCACAGATGATACCATTCCAACGCTTGTTGCATTGAATCACGCCCAATGTCCAAACCAAATCGCCGTGGATACCACAAATGTCAAGCAGATGGCAGACATGTTGAACCAGTCATTGGTAAGTAGACGCCCTTTTTGGCTGTTTGGGATTCGGTTTTTATCCAAGCGATCTGCTATCTTAAAAATCGCCAACTAAGGGTTTTTCTGATTGAAAAACCTTGGAAAAAAAGTTTTTCTTTTTATGGGCTTTTTTTCCATCAATTGTTACATTTCCACTAAAAGACCTCTTTCTCTGACATGATCCAACAGTCAACAAAGCCATTAAATACTTCCGTGCTGCTCAATGTTTACAAGAACACCCAGAAGCGCTTGTTTTTGTTTGATTATGATGTAAGTGTGTCTCAACCAAAGAATACAAACTCGGAAATTGATCGATATTCAAAAAAGGGGACTTTAACACCTATTGTAAGCAACCCAGCAGATGCCCAGCCTACACCAACATTGCTGAACCACTTGAATGATCTTTGCAAAGACCCCTCCAACACTGTGTGGATTATCTCTGGTAGAGACCAAGTATTTTTGGACACATATCTGGGAAAAATTCCTCGACTGGGCCTTAGTGCCGAACATGGCTCATTCATGAAGAAGGCAGGCTTGAATGATTGGACCGATATGCTCAAGGATGCTGATATGTCATGGAAGGACACTGCACTAAAGATCTTTGAAAAGTATACCAGCTGCAACCCAGGCACCGTAATCGAACAAAAGAAATCATCCATCACCTGGCACTACCGCAATGCTGGCAATACTCAGGAAGCGTAAGTTTTTTTTGTTCATGGGGAGAGTAGTGTCTAATGCATCTCGCTCTATACAGTGAGAAGCAGTCTGAGCTGTGCCATCAAGAGTTGATCAAGATACCTGGCGTCGATATTTTAGTGGGCAAGATGAATTTGGAAGTGAGATCTCTGCTGGTAAACAAGGGAGAAGTCGTGAAACGCATCAAGCAGAAGCAAGAGTCAGATTTCATCATGTGTGCTGGCGATGATCAAACAGATGAAGACATGTTTAGTGCCCTCAAAGATGACGATAAGGCATTCTGTGTTTCAGTCGGGCCCTTATCAAAGATTACACTGGCAAAATATTGTGTAGAGCATAGTGAAGATGTCGTAGACATTATTGGTCAATTAGTGTCGAACACCAGCACGTTATAGATTTTTAGACATAGATGTAGATTTCTTGAGCCTTACACAGCTCTCTAATGTTACTCATTATTCCAGTTATTGTCAATTAGTACCCTCGCTTATATTTTTTTTTTCGTCCACAACTCATTAAAAATCACGTTTAAATACAGACATTGGATCTACAGTACTGAGGACGAGAGAACATTCGAATCACAGCTGGGATGGCTTCCTTTGATAAGATACGAACTCCACGAGGTGTCTCGCCACATGGGTCAAGTAGAAAGAAGAAAAAAAAGTATATGCCGCAGGTGATCTTTCGATGTTAATAGGTTTGAATAATTTAAGTGTTTAATTTAGTAGTAGTTGTAAAAATGGTAATAATATTTGTAGAATCAATCTACAGTTAATAAAAGCATCAAGCTTTTTTGATCAATTGTCGAGTAAGAGTAAATTTCAGCGATTTAACGAGAGAGTTGGTTCGAGCAGACGACATCCTTCTTCCAGACAAGAGAATTGCTTTCGGGAGATGCGTTCTATCATATCACAAGATTTAGCTTATCATATATTCGTCCACCATGTTGCAAGCTACTTACCAAGTTCAATGAAGAGGCAATGTATACAGATCCTTTAAATACAACCTTGGAGCCAGTCTTGTAGGTTCTTGTGTTGGTCCATCGAGTGTTATGCTTGCAGTTGACACCTGATCCAATAGTGTCTATGATGCATAAGCAAATAAGTCGTCGTTTGAAGAATTCAACGCTATTGACACTTACTCTGGACTGATCTAGCAGCAAGACTTGCAGGGCATGAAGCTCCCTTGACCCAAACACCAGCAACGCCTCCAGGAGTATCGCCTAATGTCCACCACTGGGCCGTCCAAATAGAGCCAGAGTAAGTGACCTGATTGTCCTTGACGTAGGTAGCAGAAGACGACCAGGCAGAGATGCCTGAGCAAGCATTAGTGGATGTAGCAGTAGCGGTAGTAGTAGTAGTAGTCTTTGTAGCACTTGAAGAAGTGGTAGTACTGACGGTAGTAGTGGATGTTACGGACTGGCTAGTCGTCGTCGTGCCAGTGGTTGTAGTGCTTGTCTTTGTTGTGGTAGTAGAGGAGGAGGAGCTGCTACTGCTACTGCTACCTCCACCAAGAGTACCACCAGCACAGCTACTGACTAAATGTGATGCGTGAGGCTCATGTGCAATTGTGAATTACCAAGATGCTTCTTTACCTGGAGACCAATCACCATTAACATTGCCGGAGGGTGTTTGAGTAGCATACCATTTAGCCTATTCGTTGGTGAGTACACACATTGCAAGACTATATCTTTATGTTCTCACTACTTACCGTCCACATGTAGCTATTAATTTGGTTTCAGGCAGGGCCAGGAAATGTTAGTACGGGTCGAAAATATCTCTATTAAATGTCACTAGTTACCCACTATACAAACAGCGTCAGTTCTGGATTACATAGTTTCAACAGTTCGCTATCACTTACTTGTACGATACGGTGGTGCCGCCCGAATAGCTGTTTCCAGGAACAAAAGCGGGCGCAGTACATGTGGGGAAAGTAAAGGAACCATCGCATTTCTCTCCTGATTTGAGTGCAGTCTTGAGGGCCTTGTCAATGCGGTTGTTTTTGTACGCTTGAGAAGCATCTATGTGTCTATGGAGTAAGCAAGCATTTTCTGAATGAACAAATCATCACACAGTTACCCCAGAACATGACACCACCAAAGCTAGGGAAGTTGTTGCGAGTGGTGAGAGCAATGTTGGTCAGAGTGCTAGCAGAAACATAACCACCACCAGCAGCTGATGCACTGGCAGGAGCGCCAATATAAACCTTGACATTCTTGTTGGGAGAGATGGTACGAGCCCAAATATCCCAAATACCAAAGTTCCATTGAGAAGCAGAGTTGTAGTTTTGAAGACCACAAGGATTGTTATCTATAGGCTTCAGTAAGTATTAGCACTAGATGTGATTATCAGCTGCTTACAGAATTGAACATAGACAGCGTCGAATGGATAGCCATTCAATGTGGTCTGAAGACTGGCATCAGGGTAGACACATTGAGGAGCAGCAGTTACATAATACTTTTTGTTGGCCTTGGAGAAGTAAGAGTTGAGCCTGTTCAGGAAGGTTACATAATCTATAGAATACGATCGATTTATACAAATTAGATTATGTTACATGTAGTACAATGGCAGACTTACAGCTAGGGCTACCGCCTTCAATATCGAGATCAACACTACAAGCAGGGCATGGTTTAGTATATGTGAGATTGGTTGCATGTGTGCAAAGCCATAGTTACCCATCCAAGATAGCGTTGCCAAAAGGACGAGTATTGGAACTTCCACCAAAGAAGAGGTTCCACAAAGTGTCAGCAAATGCAGTAGCTTGCGCTTCGGTTTGGAAGCCTGCCATCATTATGTGTTAGGGGCCAGTACGTGTTTCCGACTTGTACCATACCTGTGGATCCAGTAGCACCACCCAATGAGAGCGTAATCAATTTACCCTTACTTTGACAGTAGGCAATTTCAGGTGCAATGTCTTGACAATTGGCCAAGCCAGTTCCAGGGAAAGTGGCGTTATCGACCGAGTTACAGTACTATTGCAATACATTAGATGAGTATCTTTACGAGCACAGCAACATACATTGGCCAAATTGATCTGAGGCTCTCCGCCCACACCAAAGAAATGGGTCAAAAAGGCAATTGGAAGCACATCAACGGTATCATCATCACAGTAGAATTTCAAAGGTTGCTGCCAACCAGAGACATCGCTGCCATTAGCAGCACCGTACGAGTTTTGACCCCAATCTGCAGACTACTGTCAGTAGCTGATCAATTACATAGCATCACATATACATACAGTCAACAATGTTGTCATTGCATTGGTTCTATAGGGCATAAGCAATGTCAGTGATTGGGCGATTTGCATGACACTTTGAGTCTTACATTATAGGCTTGGACAATGCCAATGATTGCGAACGAGGCTAATGCAAAGATATTCTTCATTTCTGGCTATTGGAGAGAAGACGGCAGAAATTCAAATCAATATGTGTTTATATACCCTTCCATCAAAAAGGAAAATAAAATGTTCCTTTTAGGAGCACAAAGTGATCGAGACAAATGTAACATCATCGTATTATATTGTAATAATGTCTAGGAGTATGCGTGAAACGTTACTTTTTGTAGAAAAAGACTTATCTAATAATAAGCTTCAAGGGAATTTATTTCTATTTGGCACCAAGCACTTCTCTAGCTATTTTGCAGGACCACTGCACCTTGTTCAATTCGGCCTGGTCAAGTCCAGAGTGTCTGCCATGGACCACGGCATCCAGCATGAAGAACTGGCAGCCTTGCGCTAGTGTTCGCAGCTCCAGGATCTTTGCAAACACGTTGGCAATGGCTTGTGCACCGCCAGAATGCAATTGTAATAATAGATTAGCAAACAAAACCTCCAGGAAAATACGGGCATTGCGTTGCACAGACATGAAATTAACACTCTTTAAAACTGCTAATGTAAGTGCCCCATCAGCAATCAAGGACGCATAAAATTTGGCCATGTTGGACAACTTGCTGACACGGATATTCTTGCTGCCTCCATCATGCACGCTGTTCTCAGCCGCGCTTCGCTCCAGTCCACCCACTTCGCTCTCACCGCATTCTCGGAGAAAATCCCACAGACAGTATTGAAAGGTCACCTTGAATGAATGATCTACTTCGCATAATCGCTTGCTCACCAGCATGTAGTATGGATTGAACGTTTTTTCCTATTTAGGAAAGAGATGCGATCAGCTTACACTGCCTATTACATTATACACACTACTTACATTGCCTGTGCATTGTAACATGACACGACAAATTTCACGTTGTTGCACTTCGCTTAGTCCCAATTTCATGAGCTTTTCAAATGCGTCCAAATAATCCTAAAACGCAGCATTATTATATAATATATTGGACAATGTCACCCTGGACTTACCTCGGAACTCATGATGGTGACAAAGATTGTCCTACGAATATCTGTATTCATGCCCTGCTTTCTGGCAAGCTTCAAAAGAGCCTCTTGCAACGACTGATCCTTCTTCAGATCTTCGGGCATTTTGGTTGTGCTGTATTTGCTAGAAGTGCCAACCAAGTTGTCTTTCCATGAAGCGCCTACCAACCACCATTTACCCTTTGTTTCAACGTTGCGGATGTCGTCCAAACTGACACGCAATGCTTCTGTGCTACGCACTGTACGCTTCTTAGATAATCCGTTTAGGAATTTCTTCATTTTCGAAACCATCTCCTTGTCGCCGTGTCCTCCAGCAGTCTGGTTATTTTTGATCTTGTTGTTCTTTACATTGGCAATTGTTTCAAGCATGAATTTATGACGGGTACTAAAGAACGTGTTACTCTGTGTGTGCATAATCTCTGGTGCATGATTCTTTGCTTACGATATTGTTGCAGGATCACGTTTGGCCGTTTCCTTTTGGATTTCATCAATAATGTGTTTTAAAGAGGTGGGATCGTCGCTACGCATTTCAGGACCAGCAGCTAGAAAAGTCCATGTGTGAGTGAGCGTGATCCTGCCGTGCATAGGCTACTATGACTTACTGCGAATAATGCGAAGTAGCAATTCAACGCTGTTTTCGTCCAAATTTTCAATCAACATGCGCACGATGTCGTAAATGATGATACAGGACAGGACTTGGAAGTTGTACAACTCCAAGATCAAGGTCAACAGGTTCTTTGACTCTCTGGACCCTTCTGGCCCTTCGTCTCCATTGTCGTCTCCACGTTGAATAGAGGCTTTACATTTCTTGTACTCTTTTTCAAACAGTTCGACCAAGGTTTGTACGAGATGTGCGGCTATGAATCACATGTTACGACTTTGTGCTGCTTTAATTTAACCCCTTCAGATTTTGCTTACCAAATTCAATACCAATCAAACGATACAGACTAGCAACAATGGTGGCATATGTAATGACAAATGAGTCCAGTAAGTTTGATTTTTGTGAGATGGAAGTCAAGATAATATCAGTGAGAGTAGCAGTTACATCTGTTATATACATGTTAAACACGCCGTTCAATTGCCAGCCAAAACAAAACATTACCATGACGAGGATAAGTGCCGTAGCATTTCTCAATTTCAAGCAGAATACTCTCCATATTGCTTTCACTGAGCCTGTTCAATTGACCCATAAGCTGCTTATGCAACTTGATTTGCATTTCTGATTTGCCTACTGGTGCTTTTCTTAGATGAGGCGGTACGTATTTGGTCAAAACGCTGCTTTTTGGTTGTTCAACAGCCTGGGGTGGTTGGACAGCCTCGTCATCCTCTTGATCAGATTCTTCTTCTTCAAGCGCCATTTCATCACTATCCACGTCGTCTTCATTGATCAATTCTGCATCTTCATCATCTTCACTGTCGCTTTCATTCAAAAGGCCATCCATATCCATATCCTCGTCGTCATCATCATCTTCATTTTCATCTTCGTTGCTCTCAAATCCAGCAAACATGTCATCCATGGCTTCCTCGGCTTTCTCTTCCATAGCTGTCTTGTTCTTCTGGTCGTTTTGTCGCTGTCTCTTCTTTCTGAGGTACTCCAAATCGTCATCGTTTTCACCGTCTTCGCCTTCAATGTTACCGAGCACTTCCAGTAAGCCATCTTCCTCAAATTCCTTGCCCAAAGACTTGTCCTTCTTCTTGTTAAGACCCAATTTCTTTTCCCAATAGGCAATATCACGGTCATCTTGCTCAAAATCTCCATTATCGACAATCACTTTGCCAGTTTCGCTGTGGATCAGATTATCGGATTGCAGCATTTTGTAAAGACCCGGATTGGATTTCTCTAAACGCTTCATTGCCTCTGCAGATGACTTTGTCTTTTTGACTGCAACTGGCTTTTCTGCCTTGTTGTTGTTGGTCTGCAGCTGCTTCTTGATCTGAGCCTCTGTCGTCGTTGTCTTTTGACGTTTATTGTTATGGCTGTTTACTTTGACAGGTTCTTCTATGGGTCTCTTTCTTTGATGACGTTCTGCATTACGCTTGCCCTTCTCGACCTTCTTTTGCTTTCTCAATTCTTTACGGGTAGAAGCTTTGATGGTGAATTTCTTTCCGAATTTACGGTCGTCTGTCTCTACACCGAAAAAGTGTCAATCATAGTATCAATGCAAGTACAATTCCAACAATTACCTTGTTCATCTAGTTCTTCCTGCATTGATCGAGGGAGTGTTGATCCTGGAGTAGGTGCATGTTTCTTGTACCCTCCTTTCTTGAATGATTGTTGTTGAGGTCTCATACTGGAGATTTGCAAAGCAAGCACTGAAATCTCTTGTTGCATGCAATGTGTATTGAAAAGTTCTTTTGAGGTGACTGTACCTAGGACCGCTTTTTTAGGCAAAATTCAGTTACAATCAATGCAGATCAATCTAAAGGGACATCTAGTAAGTCTTACTGTTTGACTACTGTTGAGTGTCTACATCAAAATATGAAGCTAGTCAACTAACCTCTTTGTTACCGTTAGTCATACAGATGAGATAAATGTATATGATATGAGCGGCTGCCTTGTAAAACTGTAAAGGTGACCTAAAGTTGACAGAAGAAAATGTCTCTCGGTTGTTGAACAATCTCTAAATCAGCAGTTTGAATAAAACTGACGCTGCCATAAAATGCATACGATGATCTACACAGTTTTGATATTTAATGTCAAATCTTTATGGCCGAAAGCTATGCGACTTCGCTCGTATAGCAAGCTCAGCATATATCACAGCAACCATGTCCACTATCAATCTTTAAGAAACTATCACACGTTGAGATTTTACCTATGATTTAGCAGAGCAATGGATCTATATGACTGAACGCAGTCCTTTTTGTTTGTTGGCTGGTTATTTTTAAAAGCAATTTAAGAAACAAGGTTGATACACTTTCAAGAATACCACCAGTGCCTTGAAACATCAAGCCAACTGTGCCTTGCCGCTAGCGAATAATTTGACTTACGTAGGCATGTCATGCGAAAGCTTGTAATACAGCAACAAGTAGATATAATGCACTACAAAAAAAGTAGCTGCTTTTGGTTGTAATACCAACATTATGCTAGTCGATGTAAACAATAAAGATATCACAGGCATTTTCATACATCAAACTTGACATGTTACGTAAAAAGTTACGAACGGAGGTGATTACGACAAAGTGAATATGACTTCATCAAAGGTAGTCAATGCACGTATCAAGGTGTCGACAATGATCAGGGAATTGAATAATGAACAATTTGTCAGGAATTCTAATGCATAATTTAGGAGATACGTTGTAATTGAGCATGCCCGCTAAAAAAAATCTTGAACGTGAGAGTGCTAAGGGATTGGGAACTTAAAACTACATGCACTGCAGCATGTGGGCAAAAATAAAATAAATGCCTGCTAACAGAATCGAACTGTTGACCTTCTGCTTACTAGGCAGACGCTCTGCCAACTGAGCCAAGAAGGCATTTCTTGCATTTTTGGCATTTAAAAATTATTCATTTAAAAAACAATGTTTTTTTTTTTTTTCAATTCTTTTTTCTTTAGATTATAAAAAAACCTTTTATATCGTGTCTAATACTTCGGCATTTATATCAAATTCAAAAGCTTTTACTTGTATCATAGACTAAAATACCAAAAATATTAAAAATCTCTTGTTTCTCAGGTTATATGCTACTTATAAGAAAATGCTTTACAGATTTGGAATCAGGGCTTTCTGCTTTTTGTTGGAATTGAAGGCATGGAAGGGAGCAAGTCTGGCATTTGATGTGCTCGATTTGATAGACTGCAAGATTTTTCAAAATCCCTTGTGGCCTTGACTTGAAATTCTATCTAAAATTGTTACTAGCAGCAATACCATGTCTACAGAACGAACAAAAACCTTTTTGGACCACCACCATTGGAAATGAGGTAGACAATCAGCTACAAAAGTTTGTACAGTACTTTCTTTTGAAGCAAGCGATGAAGTTTATACAGTGAGATTGTTGTTGTACAAAAAAAATTATTAATCACATCAAACTTTATTGAACCAGGTCTGAAGAGACTGTACGCAAGGATATCTTAAAACTGTATGTTGGCATATTGAAAAAATATACAAAATCGTTGCGAAATGGCAATGTATGAGACAAACATGTACTGTATCTAAGCCAAATCTGACGAGGAACACGATTGTGTGGTCAGACTTTAGTCATCTGGACGCGTTACCGTTGATGGATGGATGATTTTCACAACAAGCCAATTTTGAGCACTGACGGCCTTGACAAGATCCATAATTACGAGCTTCAAGTAGTAACAGATTGATAGAGGGGGCGCTGTGCAACACTGTAGTCGGAATTGCATAGCGTAGCTTTCTGCTTGACACTAAATTGTGTTATTATGCAGGTATTTTTAGTATGAAGGATCAGGTTATCATGCGTGATCGATTTTGAGCAATCGATGTAATGATGAGATTATTAGTAGATGATATTTTAAGCGGAATTGTGCGAGAGAAGAGACGATGGTGGTATAATTGGATTTTGGATTGGACGAGTTGGTGTTGATGGATGGATGATTGTTTTTTTTGAAATCAGCCCATTTTGATGACTGATTATGACAATGTCCATAATAAAAGCTGTTGATTACGAGTATCTAGTAGTAGCAGGCTGATAGAGGGGATGTTGCGCAACAGTTTATTCAAAACCGCTTGGATCTAGCATGCTTTGTTCAAGAGTGGCACAGGTTGAACACTGTTTTGGGCGTTGTTGGACAAAACACGGTAAAGCGTGTTTTCATCATGCCGTATATGACTGTTGGAGAGCTCATATTAACATTGTTGTACTGTATGTTTATTCTGAGGCGGTTATAAGCATATAAACAAACTTACAGCGGCTACGTCAAGTGTATATTAAATAAACGATTCTTGTAGTTCAACAGTAGTCGAGGAGTGTTAATTATACTCGATTCCAAACTGTAGATCCATCCTTTCTATTGGGTAGAGAGCACTTTTACTGTACTCAACAACGACTACCCAAATTGTGTATTTGATATACAAAGAATTGAAATGCATAGCAGACTGCACTACTTTTTATAGCTAGGCATAGGTTATTAGTAAAAGCTGCATTGAAATACGATAAGCAGTGCTTTTGGTATTTCTGAGCGTTTTTAAAGTAAAACATACGCAAAATTTCCATCGTTCTTTGTCTGATGGTAATCAGCGGGTAGTCTCAAAATTACAAATGGTTTAAGGCCTTGACCAAGCCTGTAGCATCGGTTGCCGTCGATCTATAGGACACAAAAGCTACTTTTCCCAGTCAAATTGTCTAAATCCAATGCTTAATAACTCGTCTTCTAAGCGCTCAGAGATGCTCGGAATAGTGCCAAATGATTGCTATCGATCACCATTTGCATCCTGAACCTTTATCTTGAATTTTTTTGGATCGATCCAAATTGTCGAAAACTCACCTTTTTTCATGAGGTACCCCTCATGGTTTTTGTTAAAAATCAAACGATCGCAATTTTGAAGGCGAAAACGACACTTTTTACTATGATATATATTAAGTCAAAATGACCGCACAGATGTAGGGTAACCTGTGCAACTGCTATTTTGAACGTTGTATATGCTAAATCTCGACCTTTCCTGGAAAAACTGCTTTTTATATTTTCTCAAAATTCTTTATCTTTTCATTCTAAAAGTACTTTAAAATTAACACCATTGAATGCGCCTTCAAATTCTCCCCTTAAGTTTATTAAAAAGTAGTATACGCTGAGCACACTTTCTATAGCTAATTTTAACAAAAAAGGTTTTCAAATGTCAAATTATATCGATTTTGATTCAAAAAAATCATCGCAAAAAAATTATTTGGGTACAGTCACCACAGTGCAAAATGTTCATTGTACACGTCATTCAAATTCTGTGTGCTCTGTGCTGCGGCAGCCTATTGACTGCAGTCACCCTCAGCAACGCGTTTTTTTTTTTTTTTTATTTTATTTTTTTCTCGCCCCCGTTTCCACTGCTTTTGCACTGCACTTTTTCTATCAAACCATACACTTTTTATTACTATTAATTGAATACAACACCACTTTCGCCAGAAGAAGCATGCCTTTACAACCACGAGTACCCAAGACGACATCTTTCAAGTTTGTTACAGTAGGTATCAGCCGATAAGAACCACCTTTCGCGTTACAATATACAGTAATACTAATTACACAGTTTATTTTAGGCCAGTTTGCTACAATATATTGTTGTTTCTGTTTGGTTTGTATTTGGTTTGTATATTCCCCTTCTTTGGTTGCCATGGATTACATTCATTCAACCCTTTTACTACTTTCTTTCTCGTAATACTGTGCATTCTTCTCTAGTTTGCTCTATTGCGATTTATTCTTTCACCCTTTTTTTCTGCTGCACGCAACTATTCTTCTGTTGCTGTATCATAGTGCTATGGTGTATCTTTTGATGCATTGTATCGCTGGCAGTGCTGCTCTATTTTGGAGTAACCTTGCATTCTTTTTGTTCTTCAAGTATTACTTCTTCAGTAATACTAGTGGTGGTGTTGGTGTTCTTGCTTCGTATGAGGCAACCACGATGATGCTTTTTTCTATTACTTTTATTTTCTTGTACTCGTCAGTTTGATGATACACATTGCTTGTTGCTGCTACCTTTTTGTATGTAACTGTATTGCGATGTTTATGTTCTTCGTCACATTCTAGTGATGCCCTTTTGTTACTTTTCTCACTTTCTCATGGTTCTTTGATGAGCCATCACCCTCTTTTTTCGTTGTGTGGATAAGCCTATCGTTGAAGCACAGCTAGATTTGATTCAGAGGCTAGGGGGTAGATAGGCTGCCTTCACTTGATTGGTATCACTTACTTGGTGCTAACTGAGAGTCTCAAGCATTTGCGCTATCAGCTGGGGTGTGTAGTAAGGCATATTCTGGCATTTTAGGGGTTTTTGATGATAACGTAGCTTAATACTAGTGTATTCGGCTGTGTTTAAAATTCCGCCTAACAAAAAAACAAGGGAGAACTATGGCAAAATGTTTCAAAGTCAGCGGCGCTTAAAATTGCTTTTTAAGCGATTTTATTGGCTCAAATTTGGAGACAGCTCAGAGAAATAAAGCATTGATATTGAAACAAAAATGTAATGAAAAATAAGAAGAGCAGGATTACACATTCAAAATGCATGGTGCAAATGGCTTAAGGTAACTACACGCGTTACCACCATAGTAGGTATCAGACATGATGAAATACATTCACTATCCTAAATAAAAAGAGTTTTGAATAAACCTCACTCTAATTATAACATCCAAAAGTACAATGTTGCATTATATTGGTATCCAATCAAATTATCTGGCTTACATAACCATAATATCAGAAATATTCAATTCAAATGCATAGAACTTTTTAATGATTCAAGACGTCTATCCAAATTTATGAACCTAGTAGTCATTTTTTATGTAGCTTTGGTAGAATTTCATGAGTCAACGAATGGAGTAATGTCTGTTGTATCAAAAGAAGCCATCACTTGTTGGTCTCATATTATGTCTTTGGAGCTATTTTTGGGTCATATAGGTAAATCGTGCTAAGTCATGACTTACATTCATTTGTTGTTGGATAGAAAAAAAAAGATATAAACTTGTATTACATTGTATCATCATCGTGGTACAAACCCTACCATATTGAAAAGTATAGAAACGTAGCCAGAGGATGGATTCTCACTAAAAAGAGTGACTCATTTGCAGATTCATCTCTACTGGATTTCGACATAACAACGCCAAGAAGCTGCTAGGTGTGAGCATTTTCGCCAGAGATTGAGCTACCTAAAAGCTGTTTAGCTATAGATAAAGAAGGCAACCGTTTTAAACGCTTGCAATTAACAACTTTTTAGTATGCGTCAGTTTGGGTGAGTATGGCCAAATTTTTAACATGCTTGCCTTTAATGCACGTGCATATACTCTTATGATATCAGTAACAGAAGCTTACATTTGTTAAAGAAAATACTATTAGCATGTAATAATAGCTTAGTAGCAATTAGCGCTGTGTTGTAAGTGATTGCTTCACAATGCTGAACAATACCAAAGTGATACGATTGCCTCAAAAGAAAAGCATCAGTCAATGTCTCTAATTCTTTAGCCGACCAAATGACCGATTCATGCACTTCAATATCATTTGCTTTAAGGAGAAGCAAATGACCAGGACAATGAAATCCACAATGATAAAATGAATGAATAAAAGGGACCATTGATGTCATCTCATTGAGATATTCGTTTAATCTTCATCTTGAAATGTAATGGTGTATTCCTTTTTCTTCTTCCTTGTCATCCAATATACATAGTGATATAGTGTATCATTTCTTTAATTCAAAAGAATGCTAAAAAACCCGTTGCATTCAGTCATTTCTCCTCTAGTCACACTAAAAAGTAGATTGCATGTTCCAATGTGCAGCATAGTAACGAATGGAGTAAGATGGAGTAGTAGCTCAACACAACTCTCAAGTCGAATCAATAGCCCTAATACAACAACGAACAGCAGCAAGATCACAATTTTTAAGGCAATTGATACAAATAACGAGAGAACCCGCTGTTATGTTTGTAAGAGAACATTCAGCAGTAATCCTTTATTAAAGCGATCCAAGAGATCTTGTGTTTGCATAGGATGTAAAAGGTATTTAACTAGATTTAAATATTTTCTTTTGATTGATACTGATAATTGATCCCCAGGCTGTATGCCCAATGCCGAAATGACCAGGACATGAGACTGATGAAAACAATTCAAACCTACAAGTTTGGTCATGGTATTCACAATTATGGTATAACGTCTCAACTGATGATTATCCATAATGAAAACTACTTTACAGCCAATAAGTTCAAGCTAAACAAGCAAGCAGACTCCCATTTATCGACTCAAATGGCCGAATATTGGGATAAAGAGGTTCTCATCACTGATCCCGACATCATGGGTGGCTTTTGGAATGATCAGCATCTCGATTTATCAACATTACTGAATGTACGCGCCTCTGGATTTTTACATCACACCAAGAATCGGTACAGAAAGCTCTACCCTAAAGCCAAACTTGTAAATGAAAAGTTCATTTTCCCTACTCAGTCTCAGGTGAGAGGGTTCATGGAGGCATCCAATGGAGTTTGTTCGTGGAGTGGTTTGCGGGGACAGTGGAGACCAGAAAGATCGTCGCGTCTATTTTCACTGTCCATTGATCATATCGTGCCTGTGTCCAAGCATGGCTCGCCCAACGTGGATAATCTGCAAGTGGTACTATCAGTGTATAACTCGGTCAAGAGCGATGAATCCGAAAGCACCTTTTTACACTGGCTCCACCGCTGCTAATTGCAATTACAATAAATTGGTAAAATGTCAACAAATGTCTGTTTGTAGGACAAGAGTTGATTCCTCGGAAAACAATGTGCCATGTGATTTGTTAGTTTGATGTTTTACATTTCATGTTTTTGTTTACACCATGATACCAACTGATAGATAATTATGTATAATAGTGTTTTATGATGAAACATGGCTCTGTATATAACGTATTCAGGCCAGCTTGAAGCAAAGTGTCACAAAGCTGATCTAGTAATACAATTGCGGGTAATTAAGGCCATACAAATCAAGGAACAGGAAATGTTTCATCAACCGCTGAGAGAGATCAAATCCCAATAATCTTTACGCAAATCGATGAAAGAATCGAGTCCATGGAATTGATGATATGAGTGTGGTAAAGTTTGCTTACGTTGTCAGTGTCACACATTGCACTGTTTAACCATGGAACTACTGTTATTCAGCAAAAGCGTGTGTGTGCGTGTGTACTTGTTTATGCTTGTACATAAGCAAGGCTAACTGGTTAAGTTTGTTTTAGCGCAGGATTTATCGCAGTTATGATGCCAACAAGAGTCGAGTCTACGGTGCTCCCTGTTTGACAAAGCAGTGCATCATGCTTTATGAATGGTTTAGTGATACCTCGGTATCTGTCGCTATTACACACACAACTATCTTGTACGTGTGTGCGTGTGCACTATAGTAATCTACATGAACTTGTAGGCCTGGAACCAATTGAATCCTTATAGGATTATACAATACAGGCTGTATCACGATCAATCTGTGTAATGTGCATCCTTTGGAGATTCAAGAATTTTATTGCACTCAGCAGGCATTTGATTGACCATTGACCCAAGTGTTTGTGCAAATCATCTATTAGCGGCGATGAACGCTATGCCTGTAATTTTATTGTCTTGGGCATCCATAGCAGCAAGAATGTTATGAAGCGAAATGCGCATCGATTATATAATAAGGTGTGCAATATAAGAGGATGTAACATTAATCCTGCCTCATAAAACCCTTTTTTCCCTGCAACTTGCAAAATGCATTACACTGGCCAGTCAATTGACCCTTTATATATTACATTAGATCACATGAAGTCTGTATGGAACCCTCAGCACATTGTTGTCAGCCCTTGGATCCAGCCCGTAATGTATATGCACGCCAGCAGTCGATCGCTAATACATACAGAATTATTAAAATCTACTTGCACAATTTCAAGGGATGAAATATACAGCGTATATTGCTTGAAACGAAGCGTCTACAGCACCCTCTTGGCTCTTTTGGGTGAATTAGTGTAACTCAAAGACTTTTTATCAGGGCAATTTAAATTTTCGATCATCTTTGTGCCTCCAACCCCTTTCCTTTTGATAGTGGTTACACTTGATTAAAAATCAAGTAATAACAAAATTGTTACAATATTGTCAATAGAGCAATATTATGCAATGTATTAATATCGTAAATTTGAGCCTACTAGAGTTTCACATGGTTCATAATAGTAAATAGTTCATAAGGTAAGAAGAAAGAAAAAGCTGGGATGTTACAATCTGTGTGTTTTGTAGTCAACATGTCAAACAGTATAAATACAGCCCCTTGTTCCTTGCTCAAATCAATTCAATCAACCCTTCCTCCTCTTTTCTACTCTCACCTTCATTCACTTTCTCCTGAATCAACATGTTGTTGCGCTCTATCGGAATTACTGCTGCCGCATTGCTGTCATCTTGTGGTGTTCAAGCCGCCTTCAGCTCAAACTCTCCTAATGTCATGTACTATTGGGGCCAAAACTCTGCTGGTGGCTCATCCACTCAAGGCTCATTGGCCTCTTACTGTAATTCCGGACAAGCGGACGCTGTGATCTTGTCCTTCCTTCATATTTTCAACGTGGGCGGCCTTCCAGGCATCAATTTGTCCAGTGCTTGTGAGACCAAATTCCCTGGCACTGATTTGCTCACTTGTCCCGCTGTTGGCACTGGTAAGTTTGATTTTGTCCTATCAACGATAGCAAATTAACCACGAAACACAATGTAGACATCAAGACCTGTCAAAGCAAAGGTGTCAAGGTGATCCTCTCTCTTGGTGGTGCTGCTGGTTCTTACGGCTTTACCAGCGATGCTCAAGGTCAGACTTTTGCTCAGACTATCTGGGATATGTTTGGCGGCGGTTCATCCACTTATAGACCTTTCGGTGATTCCGTCATTGATGGTGTCGATCTTGATATCGAAGGTGGTCCATCCACGGGCTACATTGTAAGTTGAGTTTTGTATGGGAAGCGTATGGTAGCAGTCGATTCATTCTATCATCCACTAGGCTTTTGTCAATTCCATCCGTTCCAAGTTCTCCTCTGGCTTCTTGGTAGGTGCTGCTCCTCAATGTCCTTTCCCTGATGCCATTCTTGGTTCCGTGCTTGATGGCGTTGGACTTGATTTCGTCAATGTTCAATTCTATAACAACTACTGTTCTGCTGTTGGCAATTCATTCAACTACGACACCTGGGCTAACTGGGCCAAGACAACATCTCCCAACAAGAATGTCAAGGTCTACTTCACCATCCCTGGTGCACCCACTGCTGCTGGAAGTGGTTATGCCCCCATCTCCACTATCCAAACCATTGTCCCTCAACTCGCCTCTCAATACCCAGGCATCTTTGGTGGTGTTTCTGTCTGGGATGCCTCTCAAGCTTGGAACAACGCTCAATTCGCTTCTCAACTCTACTCTCTTGTCAAGGGCTCTGGCGGCGGAGGTGCTACTACTACCGTCACTACTACCAAGACGACCACTACTGCTACCAATCCTTCCACATCCTCATCCTCCACCAAGACTTCCACTTCCACGTCATCCTCTGCCACTGCCACTGCCACCAGCACTCCTGGTACTTGCGCTGCTGCCGGTCAAGCTTGTTCCACTGAAGGTAAATACGTCTGTACCACTGGCGGTGCTTATGCTGTCTGTGTCTATGGCAAATGGTCTGTCACTTCTTGCCCCAGCAGCACCCAATGTATTCCTACCACTGATGGCGCATCCATCTACTGTGGTTACTCCAGCGGTTCCACTACTTGTTCTGCCCTCAGTGCTCGTGACATTTTGCACGCTACTCTCAACAAGGGCGGTGCTGTTCCCAAGCCCTACAAGGCTTCTCAAGTCGAAGCTCAATTCGTCGTTGCTAGTGCCTCTGCTGACGCTTTCAAGGCTGTCATTAATGCTCATCGTACCAACACCAAGCCTTTCGGTAAAACCATTACCATTGAATTCACGGCACCCAGCAATGTCAAGTTTAGCAGCACCGATGCTGGCTCTGTTAGACAAGTTGGTAACAGTGTCCGTATTCAAGCCAAGAGTGATTTCGACAAGAACATGGCTATTGTCGTCCCTGTTCAAGGTTCCGTCCAATCTGGCGTCTTTGTTGCCCCCAACCCATCTTCTTTGCGTATTAAATAAATCCTTGACCCGTCTGGTACGGAAGACACTACTTCAACTAAATTATTATTATTATGCAATAAATATACTATTATAAACACAAATCACAGCATTTATATGTAGATAGTAGTATAAGGGTATGTTGCAGATTTTATTAATAATGCTTGGATTTGGGTATTAATTCAATCTTATGTGTTGCAATAATCATAATAACATAATTTTGTCTCTGTACAATATGTATATATATATAGGGTTTTTTGTTTTTTTAGAAATGAAGAGATAATGGTGGGCTTGTATGCTTTGTTTTGTTGGCTACAAGAAAGAAGAGGGCACCATCAGCGAACGTTCCAATGCAATGTCTCCACTAGCTACTTACGACTGTTCAGTTGTTGTTGCTGTTGTTGAGCGGCGGCCATGGCTCGTTGCATAGCAGCTTTGTTACTACCATTCGAGTTGTTGACCGCGGCAGCCATATTAGCAGCAATCATACCGTTTGCCATTGCAACAGCTGCTTGCTGAGGCGTCATTTTAGTGCGACTATTCTGGCGTTTGATAGGCACACTGGCAGATGAATTGCCAACAACGGAATTGATGGGATTTGCATTTGCAGAAGGGTGCTGTTGTAGTGGGATTCGATTGACACTAGGCGATGAAGTAGAGGGAGATGCTGAGGAAGCAGTTGTCGCGATGGCTGAGGCTGGAGAAGGACGGCCATTTGCATGTTGAGGTTGTTGCGCGTTTGTTACAGCAGCAGCAGCAGAGCGAGCATTATTGATGCTGATCATGTTCAAAGGAGTCAGGAATGGAACTGTCACCAAGTTTCGCAGCTCATTCTCTGACAATAATTTGACTCTATGCTGAAGATACAGGCTATCCATCTCGTCTATATCCATCTCATCCGAATGCTCATCTTCGCTGACATCCGAGTCGAACTTGTATTGGTTGTACGTGGTGGGCTGTAATGGCACACCAGGGCGAGATTTACCACCTGAATGTTGCTGTTCAGAGGAGATGGGAACTCCCTTGCGATCAATGAAAACACGGCCATTTCTGCCCATACGCTTTCTGTACTTGGGGCCTGATTGCTTTGGTTTACCCGTTGATGTAGCTCCAATTGACTGATAGAAGTGTTGAGGTGTTGACAAGGGAAATGGCTGATAGGGAGACTATTGAAAAAAATAGAGAGTCAATTCTCACTGGATCCAGACACTGTTGAAGAAAGCTTACCTCTGTGCAATCTTCGTAGGGCAAATCCATTTCCTTTTTGCGAGCCAGTTCTGCTTCAATAGCGAGTTGTGCAGGCGATTTGTCAAGACGATCTCTACGAAGTTTGTGCAATGGGATCTTGATAGTGGCACTGTATTTATACAGAATCAGCAAATAGCTAAAAATGTAGTCAGGCATGTTAGCACTTACCCTGATGAGCCTTCCATGGAAACCTTTCTCTTCTTCTTCAATGAGGGCAGCAAGTCTTCGTCTTCCTTGATACCCAATGTCTTTTGATACTCTTGCAGAGTTCGCTTCTTTTCAAATACAGTGTGTTCCAGCACCAACCCTTCCTTGCGGATCTTTTCTCGGCGCACAACCATCTCCATCAAGTTTCGTGCCATCTCCAGCTCTGAGCGCAGCTTTCTCAAGCGTTCCAAAGATTGCTGATCTGTGCGCCTTGTCTTGCGAACTGGCTTGGTTTCTCTGCGACGGAAGCAGACGTAGGGATCGTTTTCGTTCTTGACTGCCTCCTCAAACTTCAGCTGGGGAATGATGGATTTGCCTTGTCTATCTTGGCGACGTTGACGCCAATGCTGATAGATCGCCTCCAAGTTGGGAAAGGATTTGAGCTTTGAGTAGTCTGGAATATGCTGGCCAAATGACTTGAAATCAGGAATATGAGAAGGATCCAAATCCAAGTGAGGCCAATGCTGGTTTGCAATGGACTCAATCTCCCACATGAGCTTTTCAAACAAGTCTTCAGACAATATCTCGCCTGGATGCTCTTTGTTGTATGATTCGAGGTAGGCTTCGTCTCTTTCATCCATGTAGTAGGGGCATCCGATGGAATCCTCGACTGTAGAAGAGAACCGAATCAAGGTAGATGGTTCCTTGTAGTTTTTCTTGTATAAGGAGCGGTACTCCTCGTCGGGAATGAGGCGAGAAGCATCGGGAGTGGGGATGTACTTTTCGACAGAGGCACCAGTGGTTACAGCAGCTTGAGCAGCAGAGATGGCAGCTTGTAAATCATGCTAAAACAGAGTCAGATGTCGGCTATACGTTTAACACGCCAAGATACCACTTGTTCACACACACACGCATACACACACTACTACTACTGCGCAATCTTTTTTTTTTTCAAACATGGCCCCATACAGCCAAATAATCATAATATTTGACCACATAAAGCCAAGCAAACACGCTACCGAAATGATAAATTACCTCTTCTTCTTCTTCCTTCTCTACGCCGGTCTCTATCTGAGGCACTGATCGTTGCGCATTGGCAGCATCTTGGAGGTCAGGGAGCTGATACTCTTTGAAAATAGGGAGTGGGTGTTTTGGAGAGAGTTTTTTTACTCTGAAACGAGATACCATCTTCTTTAGCGAGAGTTGTTTGCTGAAATTTAGTTTTTGTCAAGATGATCAAGAGGAAAACAACTTACTTTAGTTGAAATTTAGTTTATGAAGATGATATGAAGAGACCTTTTAGATATCTTTTTTGGATAATTTTCTTTATTTTCTTTTTTGCTAGTGTTTTTTTATTTATCGACTCGCCCAATATTTTTCGTGTGTCCTCTGTCTCCTTTTCCCTTGAGAGATGGGCTGGCTGACGAGGAGGTTTTCCAATTCATCAGAGTGAGCGAATGAGATATCTCAACGTCATCACCACTGTGTCCGGGCTTTCAAGTAGAAACACTGCCAATGCTATGGGTGCTTTGGGTATTACAGATCAGACATGGTCATGGACACTGATTCTCCATCAAAAAGTCGTTCCTATCTCTACATTGAACATTCGGAGCATTTGACCCACTACAGCTCCCGGCTTACAGCTACTCTTGTGAGTGGATTTCACTCATTGGATGTTTGGCATTTCCCAGGTTACACTGCCTCTTGAACCTGCTGCTTACTTGCATGTCGCCCATCATTGTACGGATCTCTCGCTATACAGTTTGCATGCCATTGCTTATGCAGCGATACGGTGCATTTAGAACAAACATCTTGTTGTCAGATGTGATTGCTATATAGCAGCTATAGTAGTAGTAAGCCACATGATCAACAAAAGTCAGGGGTAAATCATTAAGCACACGCAGCCGTATAGAATTCATGGCTGCCAGGAACCAAATGAATTATGACAGCCCAGGCAGCAACTTTAATCACATCTGTTTAGGTATACTCTTTCTTCCCCCCCAACAGTTTTTGGTGAGACACACCCAGTGTAGGTTCAAAGAGTATGTTACAGCAGATGATATAAAAAGTTAGTGCTGTTGTGTAAAATCACTTCAACTATACAATAGATACATGCTTGTATGAATTGCATGTGTTTGTACCATCACAGGGGAGGTTCAATTATTACTAGATTTGGATCTTGCAATAACAAAAATCCAGCTTTTAGAGAGATCAATATGCTTTATATGGCGATTACCACTGAATGCTAATTATACTACAACTGATTTTGTATGCCTAGTACTCTCCTCTTGGTGATGATGATACGACATTGAACTTGTACACGATTATTTTGGGATTTTTTTTGTTCTCAAGGACGAAAATCTGGCGCCATTCTTCCATCAACAAGACATGGCATTGTTGGCGGTGTACACTATCTTTTGGTTCTACAAGAACCAAAAATTATTGTGATTCGCGAAACACAGCATACTAAATAGTATCTTGCAGATGCAGCACAACTCGTATATTTAGATCTCATTGTCATAACCTTGATGTGCTCTTTACAGTTTTGTTTGGGGAAAAAGATGATGTGAACAACATTGGAGTTGCCATTTACAGAGAAAAAATAATAGAGCAAGAAGCTTCTTTTACAGGCTTATTTAGCTGATTTACATACAGAATGTTGAATGTCTCTTCGGAACCGTGATCCGGGAACAAAGATGGTATATACACAAGGGCGTATTAGATGAATAAATCGATCAACCTGTGTACCATTTATACACGAAACGGTCGATATTGAAATGGGAGGCGAGGGATGATGAGCAGTAAAGAGACGTTGGGCGTACCAATACATATGGCGAATAACAATAACAACAAACGGGAATGATATCAGCATTATGTTGTGGATAGCCGACATTTGAACCTTATAACTACTATGGTATATGTTATAGAAAAGCATTCCCAATTTTGGAATTACGATAATTTCTGTGTAATGAAAGACGTTTGTTTTCACAACAACTTTTTTTTTTTTAAAATAGACATGAATCAACAACCGAGATGGTTGCTGGTAGCCGCAAAGCCAAGCATCTTGTCATAGTAGCGAGCAGTAGATGAGCTACTAGCTATTAGCCTGCTAGTAGCAGCAGCAAGCAACATTTGGCCAGAAATGCAGCAACATAGCAGCTCTGCAAATCCACGGTATCTTGCTTTTTGGTGTTCATCGCTGTTCTGTCTCCGCCTCGATAATCGCTATGTTATTTACCGTTCAGAATGGCTTTGGGCAACAATAGCATGCGTATACATGAGTTTTGCTTGATTTCTTGCGCGTAAAAATGCGCAATTTCGTCCTGTAGAGTCATCCAGCATAGCTTTCTATGTGTGATTCACTGCAGCCTGGGCCAGCATGTATCGAGATCCTCGTCCACGTGAGAAATACAAGATGTGTATATATACACTCATTGTAATGCTATTGCTTTTCCTTTTACGAAATAGTAACGATCAAGGTACTCCGCAATTGCAATAAATACCAACCCTCTTTGCAGCCATCTTCTTGATTACATATACCTTCTTTTCCTCTTTCTCCTCTCTTTCGCATCTCTGTATACCCAAAAGTTACTAAAAGACTACTGCCTCCCTAGTTTTCTATACCATCTTCTAAATTCATTATATCATAAACAACCGTCTCCTTTTTTTTCTTCGTCTCTTTTATCAATCAAAAATATGCCTTTAACATTGCCCTCGTTTCATTCTATGCAACATCAACAAGATTTCTTTTGCCTTTCACCTTCAGATTCTGCAATGACCGAAAATGACTTTTTCAAAATACGTCCATATCATAGCACCAAGAAGCAAATGCCCATCCTCGCCAAGAGCCGCCGAGGCATGAGACCTATGCGATCATCCACTACATCCACTGCATCACAAAAGAACAGAAAACTTCGTTACTACAGCACGCTTCCTGCTTCTAAACCTGCAATCACTATGAATCATTCGTTTCAACAGCAGGGCCCCAAGAAAGGTAAGAATGGCTGGCTGATCTTGCCTTGCTACTATAGTACTGTTACTCACGCTTGATGTCATACTAGACTTTATCAGCTTATTGCCATACGAGGTTGCTTCTCAAATCATCTCGCACCTTGATCTCACCAGCTTATGCCAAGCTTCCACTGTGTCTCGTTCCTGGTACTCCGTTTCTCGATCTAATGAAATCTGGAGACATTTAGCTTCTCGCTGGAGTCTGAATATCCCACAGCACATCTATCCTCACCAATTAGATTGGTATCATCTGTACAAACAACGCCATATCCTGAACAATCGCTGGGAGAACGGTCGTGTAGCCACTCACTACCTGATTGGCCATATTGACAGTGTCTATTGCCTGCAATTCGACAAGCAAAAGATCATTACCGGCAGCCGTGACAGAACCATCAAATTCTGGGACCTCAGCACCTACCAGTGTGTACAAACATTGTACGGTCATGAAGGCAGTGTGCTCTGTTTGAGCTACAACGAACACATCATGGTGTCTGGCTCCTCTGATACGACGCTGATTGTGTGGAACATGAAGACGCTTCAGCCCATCATGCGTCTTCGCGGCCATTCTGCCGGTGTGCTCGACGTGTGCTTTGACGATCGCTTTATTATCAGTTGCTCCAAAGACAAGACCATTCGCATCTGGGATATCAATAACGGCCGTCTCCTGAGAACCATTCTTGCCCATCGTGGCCCTGTCAACGCTATTCAACTGCAAGGCAACAAGCTGGTGTCTGCTTCTGGCGATGCTCTCATCAAGATGTGGGACATCATGACTGGTGAGTGCCTTCGCAAATACGCCGGCCATACTCGCGGTTTGGCTTGTGTTCGCTACGACGGCACCAAAATCGTAAGCGGTTCCAACGACAAGACCATCAAGGTGTGGGATGCCGAGGTAATTACATTCAACAGCTTTGACACGAGTCCATCATCTCACATTTTTTCATTACAACCATAGTCTGGAGATTGCCTCATGAGTTGCGAAGGACACACAGATCTTGTGCGAACATTGAACTTTGACAACGATCGCATTGTGAGTGCCAGCTACGACCAAAGCATCCGTGTATGGGATATCAAGACAGGCGCCTGTTTGCTCAACTTTCAGAGTGGCCACACTAGCTGGGTGTTTGACGTTCACTTTGACTCTACTCGCATTGTCAGCGCTAGCCAAGATCAACGAGTGCTTGTCATGGACTTCACTACAGGCTTAGATACCCAGTTTTTATAATCACCCAACATTTCCTACTACATTTCATCCTTACACTCCATCTCTCTCACTACTTGTATATATATATTCACATATCCACCATTTACAGAGCACTGCCATCTATACACCCACTGATTGCCTCCCCATCACCGGCTTCTTAATAAACTCAATCCATCCTTGCATAAACTATAGCTCCATTGCCCCTACACCTATAGAAATTTGTTTGAGTGATTGAAAAGGCAATATTTTTCTGCGTTTCAAATGCTGAGGTGGATCAAAGAGTCTAACTGTTGTTTATGGGTACTTGTAACCAAGCTAGAGGAGCGTTACTTGCTTCCAGGCCATTGGTTGCCATGTGCAAGAAGATCCAGCTGCTCTCCATTGACAGACAAAAGGCTAGATTTGGATATTCATTTGGGCAGCGTATAGTAGTACTCGAGTTGAAATGAAATGGTTGGTATAGTAGCGATTTAAATTCAGTGAAATCCTTGATCCTGTAAATGGTATATCGGCTTCCTCGACCCAATGAAAACGATGACTATTGTAAAACCTTTTCGCAAATGACCGAGACCCTCCTCAGCAACGTCAAACTGTAGGAATGGCAGAGATCTCTAGGGCCACAAGACATGGACAGCCAGCAAGCGATGGAAATCTAGTAAAGAGACCCTTAAAAAGTTTAAATCTGTCATACAGAGTATAATGAAAACGGCTCAAGTACATTGATTGGCCTTGTTTGCACATGACCCCATAAAATAAAGGGATTGTATACGGTCTTCATAAAACGAGACGCTTGTTTCACATTAGAATTTTGTCTCAATTTCTTCGCCATTCCCTCTTTCCTCTTTCTTTTTTTGTCTGTAACTAGTTTTTTTAATACATTGTATATATAAACATTCAAGCAACTTGGTGTTTATTTGTTTCATTCTTACAACTACGAGTTTTTTTTCATACATATATCTGATTGCACGCATAAATTTTGTTGGATAAAAAAAAGATCTGTGAAAGAAAATAATGTTTGATAATTTGACAGCACCACCCTCATCAACACAATCATCGATATCACCAGCGCCTGTAGGAGTAGGAGCAGCAGCAGCAGAAGGAGGAGGAGGCCACTATCAACAGCCACCACAAACAGACATCTACGCTCTTTTGTCTGCGGACGACCCTGTGCATATGGATGACGATGATGCCAACATTGACACCGAGGCATTGGTGATGAACATGTTTGACACACCATTTCCAGATAACAAACACCCATTAACATCGGCAAATGTGAGCAACAGCCAAGCATTTCCTACGCCTCCACCAGCCGTACCGAATAGCATTGCAAAGCAGTTTAGCTTTGATCAAGGTGAAAATTTTGATGCTGTATTTT
This sequence comes from Mucor lusitanicus, assembly GCA_010203745.1. Taxonomy (NCBI): domain Eukaryota; kingdom Fungi; phylum Mucoromycota; class Mucoromycetes; order Mucorales; family Mucoraceae; genus Mucor; species Mucor lusitanicus. The sequence continues at coordinate 1,440,708 of JAAECE010000005.1, read as the reverse complement.
TTTCCCATCACATATTAATGCCATTTTAGACTTCCTAAACTTGGACTTAACCAGATCACAACCACCACATCAGCAAGTACACGCAGCACAGAGCCAGCAACCTCAATATACCCCTTCGTCTGAAATCAGTATAGATTCCTTATTCTCTCATAATTATCAGCCAGAACCAAATCCAGTGTTCTCGACCCCATTTGCAAACAACAACGTAGATTTTACCAGACGACATTCAGTCGCAGTAAGCGGTGGCATTGCTGACTTCAACCTCCGTAATTTATCTCAAAACATGACATTTAATCAACATCCACAAGCAGCACAGCAACAGCAACCACAACAGCAACAGCAGCCGCCTCAGCAGAGATACCCATCTCATCTGCAATCTTATAACCACCAACAACCACCGCCTATTTTTGCTAGAAGAACACACCAGCATTTGGCCACTGTCGTTGAAGGCGAGGCTCCTACTCCTGTCCCCAATATGTCACACAGAGCATCCATGCCAAACATCTTTTTGTCTGAAGAGTCTCGACGCAGATTGACCAGCAGTATCCAGCAGCGAGTCGAGTCTCTCTCGGCAAGAACGACGCCTAACAATACACCGCCTCCAGTGTCCATTAGTTTCAATCAAATGCCATGGTCAACACCTGCCAGCACAACCAATGCTGCCGAAAGCAGAAGTAACACGAACTCCCCTAGTCAACAGTATCAAGACTGGAACAGAAATCAAGAATTCGTGTCTCCTGCACCTACACCAACGGCCGAGGATCGTCCCTTTGTGGGCCGCAAGCGATTCTACTCTCAACAGTTTGATTCATTCCCTACAAATAACGGTTCTGCTGCCATGAATGTGCCATTCAATGTAGCTCCTCCTTTGCGCCATCAGTTGCAGCCACAGCATCAACAGCAAATAAGCAGCAACTTGTGTCCTTTACCCATGTCAGGCATCATGAGTAGACGTGCTAGTGTGGCAACGCCGCACGACATCTCCACCTGGAATCGCATGGTCAATCCCAACGATCGCATTACGCTAGATCAACAGCAACAGGAAAGAAAGCGTCAAAAGCAGGCTTCCGTGGCTAGAGTAGAAGATACAAACAAAGACTCATCTTTCTTATACCAACACATGGGCCATCAACATCAACAGGAAGCTACAATCAAACAGGAAGAATACACTGACAAGTCTGAAAACACATCGCTCAATGGCAGTGTCACCACAGTGGAAGAAACGACTCCTACAAAGACTCCTGCAGCGTCTGAAGAAGAGGACTACCCTGTGATCACGGAAGCTGATTTGGAAGCAGCCAAGAAGGATGCCAACGCTATTCCTCGTCGTCAAAAGTTGCGCTATGAAGGTGACGAATATACCCCTAAATGGGTTCGCTACACAGGTCAATTAAAGGAGGGCTACTGTGATACCTGCAAACCAGGAAAGTGGCTCCAGTTGAAGAACAGTGCGTTCTGGTATCATAAGCAGTTCTTCCATGGTATCTCTTCGGTTTCCGGAAAGCCATTTCAAAGACCCTTGGAACAAAGAGCTGGTGAGCATGATGTGATTGAAGGCTTGTGCCACCAATGCAAGCAATTCGTTCCTATCTGTAACTCGAAGCGCAAAAATAGTGTACTTTGGTACAGACACGCACACAAGGTAAGTCGACCTGGTAAAGGTATAACGACATGTATGCTGACTTTTTGTTCCAGTGCCATATTTATGATAAACCCAAGCCAAAAGGTGGAAAAAGAGCCTCTATTTCCGTAGGCCCCTCTAATAAGAAATTCAATACAACTGATCAATTGCAAAAGATTTATTAATCACTATGCGAAATACTACTAATAAAGCACCCAAAAATAGCACATTTTTTAAGCAAACCGTTCCATGGCATGATCAACTTACTAGAGTCCAGCAGACATACGATAGTGTTATTGAGTGAAAGTGAATAGATGGTTTATAATGCTATTTTCTGTATCATATTTGACCTTATAAGTGACGCTGATGTGCTTTATACTTTGAGACTGATATCCTTATCCTTGCTTCCCCTCTTCCTCCTCCATGAGTAAGAGTAGTGGCACGGAACGAATCAATTGTTGCCTCCGAGAGCGCGGGCGAACGATAGGAGTGATCGGCTTCGCAAATGCACCATGACTCAGAGATAGACCTTATAAATACACTGGCTAAACAGAAGAATTCATTTCTTTTCGTTGTAGCCACCAAACAGAAAATGTCTCCTTCAGAATACTACGTCCGTGAAGCTACTAGCAACGATTTGAAGTTTGCACAGCAAGCAACCGATGTGATCAATGCTGCTTATAATACCCATGGTACTATTATTTTGACATGGCTGTCAAATGGACTACTAAAAAATCTCTTCATCGTTATACGGTATAGATGGCTGGACCACCGAAGCTAGTATTGTCAGTGGTCAATTTACATTAGAGGATACTCAAAACTTTATCAAGCATTCACATCAAGGCGAATTCATTCAACTATTGGTCTTTAAACGTGATGAAGAAGGCAATGATGCAGAGGTTGTTGGTTCCATGTTGATTGTACCTTTTCCAGATTTGGAAGAGAAGCCTACACCTGGTGAAGCTATGATTACTCGATTTGCCATCAGCCCCAACCACCAATCCAAGGGCCTCGGTCGCTTGCTGATTGAATCCTCATTAAAGACGATGAAATCTGTAGGCTATGAGCGCTGCTCATTGCGAGTTTTTGAGAATAGACCTGAGGTACTGTCCTGGTACTCCAAATTGGGCTTCAAAGATACATCAGAGCGCCGTGATTTCAAGACACCTGCAGGAAAGAAATTGCTCTCCAATGTCCAATTTGTTATCATGAAGAAAGATCTTTAGAACACACATATTTATTTACAATTTCTTCTTTAATAAAGCAAATGGCACATCTTCTAGAATTGTGGCGCCCTTTGGAGGATGGAATGGCGACCGCTCCATGGTATCAACGAAACCAAGCCTTTTACACCAATCTAGAAACTCTGTCCTGTTTTCAAACACAAGCATGGAGCATATTGTGTAGTTGGAGTTTCTCATCTCTTTGAAAGCCACCTCCATTAGCAAGTTACCGAATCCTCGTGAATGGTGAGCAATATCCACCGAGAATCTGCCCAACAATCCATCTCCTTCAGCCAAATCACTGGGTGCACAGGTGCATTTCGATTCCACTGTCAATGTGCCTGCAACTGCCTTATCGTTGCCCTGTGCATCTCTCTGAAATAGAAACAACTGAATCACATTTCCAGCGACACTCTCCCGAATGTAGTTTTCTATGTCCTGTCTTGTTGTGTAATAACCTCTCACAGTCTTTTTTACAGATGCCCAGCCGTCTATATGATAGAGATTAGAGAAAAGACCCCCCTAATGATCCAATGTAGTGATATACATACTATTATTGGCTCCATAGGCAATGTTGAATAAATCAGTTGCTTGTTGAGCATATTTCAAGTCGTCCAAAGTAACCTTGCGTGCGTAGAATTCAGGTAATGCTGCAACCATGATACGAAAGTATATTGTTTGATGAGAAAAAGGATGAATTATGTCCAACAAGCAATTAACTTTATACTACACCCTGACATGAGTGTATGGGGATACAGGAATCCGGAACTCTAAAAGCTGACTCATAATGAAGACGCCTCATTTTTGAGGTGTAAAGGTTAAAATTGTGCAATACGACCAATGCTATCGGTACGAAAAACAGTTTCTGAGCATGGTATATCAGCAAAGACTCAAAGAGAGTACATATCTGATAACCTAGCTAATTGACTTTTAAAGGGATCAGATAGATAGTAAATACTGTAATAAAATGCGCATATATGCAGGAATCTCAATCACTGTACAGATCGAGAGTTGACAGGCTAGAAAGGGCAATTTCACTTGGTAGTATAAACTTCAAAGGGCGTTACACACTACAGTATAAATGGTCGATCTAATTGTATCTGTAAAGGTTTTATTATGCATTGATTTGTTGCTTCATTAACGAAGAATATCTGTTAAATGATGAATAAGAGCAGCGCATCGTTGCCATGCTGGCAACCAAGAATAACTGTGATGTCGATATGTTTTTGCAGATGAGAAAGTATTATCGAGGCTGAACCATCCATAACAACATCAGTTGAGTTGCACCAGATTGCATTTTTATATAGTCATGCGATCGCTAACCGTGTGTAGACTTATCGCTGCTTATCAAGCATGTGCTGGCACTCATAACAAATAGCGATATTTCTGATTACGATGTGTATTTCTCATGGTTTGTGCAAAATATTTGTTACTAGATGTACGGGAGGGATGCTACTACTTCTCAAAGTCAATCAATTTTTAATACCAAGTATACGGAGTCGTATGAAGAAAGAAGCCATATTATAACAATTTCTAGTAAATCGCAAGAATGTGTGTATTATGTAGCATTTTTAGCTCTTCTCATCGAGTATGAGCCTTTACAAAAGAGGTGTAGCTGCGGATTTGATTCTTTTGTGGTGCTCCATGTCTGTATCAATGAGGAAAATTCATGTAAAGGCAAACACCATACCAGCATTGACCCTGCAAGCTTCATGTGGCTGTGCCCAGTTAAAAAACTAGATTTCAGTGTAAATATGTGTATATTAAGATGCAAAAAATGATTTGTTTGGTAATGAAATGTCTATAAAAGTCTATACAAGGTGTAATATGTTTACAAATTTATCTAATTGCCAGTGGCGAGCTTGAGAGAGTGCATGTTTTGCTTCTCGAGGCCGTCAGCGTACTGGAAAGCATCACTGTTCTCGTATTCAAACATATCAAGTGCAACAATACAAGATTCAGCAACGACTTGCTCGGGATCATTCTTGTATTCGTTCAAGATTTCGAATACTTCAGGACTAGCAACGGAACCGAGAGCCTCAGCAGCTTCATGACGAACCATGTGAACTTCATTCTTGTTCTTGAGAGACTCACAAAGAGCAGGAACAGAGGCAGGGTTTTGCAATTGACCAAGAACATAACAGACTTCGTGGCGGAAAAGAGCAGAAGAGGTATCTTTTAAGCCTTCACAGAGAGCGAGAACAGCTTCTTCAGTACCGATTTCACGAAGAGCAAACATGGCTCTGTATCTTTTGAAAAGGGCAAGCTTAGGGTCAATCAATTCTTGCATGAGGACCTTGACATCCTTGGTTTCTTTGGATGGGGGAGCAGGGTCAACAGAAGAATAGGCACTGTCATGGATTTCCTTCTTGTTGGCAGGGTCGTTGACATAGTTGATTCTGTCAATAGCAAGCTCACAAGTATCGACAATAGCCTTGTCTTGATCCTTGACGTACTTGTTGAGAATGGGGAGGAAATCAGTGAAGCCAAGAGCACCCATAGCTTCAGCAGCCTCATGGCGAACCATGACATGTTGGTTCTCATCTTGAAGAACGCTCTCAAGAATAGCATTAGCATGACGGTTACCGGTTTGACCAATACAGTAAGCAACTTCGTGCTTTAAAAGATCAGAATCATCAGTGAAGGCTAAAGTTTAGCCAAATTTTGTATTAGTTACCTTAGAATTCACCGAGTTACACATTATGCAAATGCATATATAACGTACCTTTAGCAGCAATGTCAATTGACTTATCATCACCAATGTTTTTCAAGGTGAAGAGAGCACGGAAACGTTCAGCAAGAGGTACCTTTCCAGAAGTATTGAGGAGAGCATCTTCAAGGTATTGATAGTTGATCTTTGATGTATCAAGCATGATTATTAAAAGTTATAATGTAAGAAACGACTCAAATGAATGGAAACATGCCATAGAGGGGAGACGACTCTATTTATATTGAAAAACTTTTTTCTTCATTTACACATCTCTTATTTTCGGATTGAAGCCACTAAGGTTTCAATGCATCGTATGATGGTTCAAATTCGCGGAAACTCAACCAAAACTCTCAGGCCATGGCCTGATACAAAATAAGTTTACTCATATAGAATGATTCAAAGCACTGTGAAAACCAAGATAGGGAGAGTTCTTTTTGAATAGGAATGTGTCTGTATGACAAGAGCTTGGCCATTTGTACACAGATTTGATGTCTGATTCATTTGTGTTGAATATCCTTATCGGATGCTACATTTGGGTTTCTCCTGATTTGAACGATTAAAATTTTTTACCGAATTAGATGCTTGAGCAAAATGGATCGATGTTTTACTTTTGTGCAAGCAGTATTTAGCTAGATCAACTTTAAAATTCATTACAACTATAGTATGTATAGCACAATCACTTGATAATAAGCATTTATTCACCAAAATCGCATCAAAGACGATAACTTTGAGGGGGTTTTGAAGCAGTTGCAGCGCTTTAAAAACGCTCAAACCGTTTCTCTGATCATGTAGATGCTTTCTGTACATTTTCCCTAATTTTTTTTTGGTCATTGATTTTTCATCGAAAATCGATGTCAAATCCCTTGCTACCATGCATGATTTTCCATCAAATCTCTTTGATCCCGTTTTAAAAGGTAAAGGAGCCATTTTTCACTAAGGTGTTCTTAAGCTCAAAATGTTTCAAATTCTTTAAACTTTTGCATGCAAGTCTTACTTGGCATGTTTGGCCAGTAAAATTTTGCCTTTTTTTTTTTTAGCAAAAACGTGTTTTCAGTTTTCTCCAAATTGCGCAACATTTTTGGTGAAAAGTTCTTAAAAATTAGTACGGATAGATAGTAAATTGTTAGAAGATGCTATCTCTACTATGAGCATACCTAATCAAGCTTAATAAATTTTGGAGAAACTGACCAAAAAGTGATTTTGAGATCCCAAAATACGTTTCTGGAGCACCATAAATCTATAGTGCCAACCTGAGTTTGAATCATTTTTTTTAGTAGGCTGATGCATTCTTGAGCGGGTGGATAGCTTACTGAAATAGCTGTGGGAAGTTTGTCATGGAACTAAGAGATTAAATTTATCAATCCCCCACATTTTACATACGGTATTACTGATTTTTCTACAACTACAACATTTCATGATAACAAAGGCCCAAATCAAGAAATGCATTTTACTACAGAAGTAGCTATCTTGACATGTGTTCTACTACTGTGCACTTTGACGCACAAATAAATTCTTTTGGAACAATAGACTAGCTAGTCGGTCACCTCCAACAAAAATCATAACTCAAATGAAGAGAAATCCAATCTCACAATGGTTGCCATAACAACGCAATCATATGAACATGAACAGAAAATATTATTTTTTTAAGGATTTTTGATTTATTTTGAATAATTTAAATCCAAAAGCACACTTTGTACAAGGGCTTTTACTATATACTGACAGCAATGGGAAAGAAAAAACTACTATGTAGCAATTTATTTCTTGGAAGCCTTGGCAGCGGCCTTGGTGACCTTACCAGCCTTGTCAACCTTCTCGACAGCCTTGATGACACCGACAGCGACGGTTTGACGCATATCACGGACAGCGAAACGACCAAGAGGAGGATAGTCAGTGTAAGCTTCGACACACATGGGCTTGGAGGGAACCATCTTGACGATAGCGGAATCACCAGACTTGACGAACTTGGGAGAATCCTCCATCTTCTTACCTGCGAGACAAAAGAGACGATTACGACGTTAATAACCCACTTTAAATCATCAAAAAAGGTCAAGAATTGAAGGAGATATCATCATTTTCGATCCAGGGGTAGTAAATCAAATAAATTGAAGCCATATTAAATGAATTCAAACCCAGTATACAAAAAAGACGAACGGACCTTCAATTTTGACAGCTGCAGGTACTTACCGGAACGACGATCAATCTTCTCAATGAGTTCAGAGAACTTACAGGCGATGTGAGCAGTGTGACAATCGAGAACTGGTGCGTAACCAGCAGAGATTTGACCGGGGTGGTTCAAGATAATAACTTGAGCGGTGAAAGAGGCAGATTCCTTAGCGGGATCGTTCTTGGAGTCGGAACAGACGTTACCACGACGGATATCCTTGACGGAGACGTTCTTGACGTTGAAACCGACGTTGTCACCGGGGAGACCTTCAGTGAGGGTTTCGTGATGCATTTCGACGGACTTGACTTCGGTGGTGACAGCAGCGGGAGCAAAGTTGACAACCATACCAGCCTTGATAGTACCAGTCTCAACACGACCAACGGGAACTGTACCAATACCACCAATCTTGTAAACATCTTGGAGGGGAAGACGGAGAGGCTTGTCGGAAGGACGGACAGGGGGCTCAATAGCATCGATGGCTTCGAGGAGAGTCTTACCGGTCTTGGAACCAGCCTTGGTCTCCTTGTTCCATCCCTTGAACCAGGGCATGTTGGTGGATTCATCCAACATGTTATCACCGTGCCAGCCAGAGATGGGGACGAAGGGAACAGACTTGGGGTTGAAACCAATCTTCTTGATGAAACCGGAAACTTCCTTGACGATTTCGTTGTAACGATCTTGAGACCACTTGGTGGTATCCATCTTGTTGATAGCAACAATCAATTGACGGACACCCAAGGTGAAGGCAAGAAGAGCGTGCTCACGGGTTTGACCATCCTTGGAGATACCAGCTTCGAATTCACCAGTACCACCAGCAATGATAAGAATAGCACAATCAGCTTGAGAAGTACCAGTAATCATGTTCTTGATGAAATCACGATGGCCGGGAGCATCAATAACGGTAACGTTGTACTTGGGGGTCTCGAACTTCCAGAGAGCGATATCAATGGTGATACCACGCTCACGTTCAGCCTTAAGTTTATCAAGGACCCAGGCGTACTTGAAAGAACCCTTACCGAGTTCGGCAGCTTCCTTCTCGAACTTCTCGATGGTACGCTTATCAATACCACCACACTTGTAAATCAAGTGACCAGTAGTAGTAGATTTACCCTAAGAGCAGACAAGATCAGGTTAGTAAACACGAACTGCAACTAGATGTCACTAGCCATCTTTCATCTTGCTTTCAGAGAAGAGATGCAAAGAGGCCAGCATCGACATTTGAAAAAATTTTACTTACGGAATCGACGTGACCAATGACGACGACGTTAACGTGAGTCTTCTCTTTACCCATTGCTATAGAGAAAAAGACATGTTAGAACCAAGATCTATTACTAGAACAAAAACATAGCAGTATACGCACTGATTAAACTTGTAAATTGATAGAAGGAGAAAAAAAAAAACAAGAAAGTTTTTTTAGATCCATGTTTTTAAATACTACAAAAAAATTTTTGTTACGCAGCTCAAAGCCACTTGTGCCCGATGGTCACAGTTACATGCATTGATTGGACGTTTTACTATAAAGGAAAGCTGCAAAACTTCCATTAGTGGCTTATGATACAGCACTAACTGCTTCTTGGACAAAGGATCAGTTGCTTTAGTCTCTATACATTGCTAGTTTTCATATGGATAGCCCGTCTTGTTTGAGGATATTTGGAAAGTTTCGATCGTACATCCTTCAAATTTGCCAGCATTTAAAGCATCTCATTCGAGAGTGCATTTGTCCTTTCTTCCAATGGATTCCCAATGAGAAAAACACCGCATGCGGACCCCAAAGCCTTTTCATTCGAGATACTTCTTGTTCCGTTTGTGGTCCAATCTAATTGGACATGTTTGCGGTTTACGCGACACAAGGAGAACCCATTTTCATCGATTGCTTGCTCATTGCCAAGGTAAAACATGGATCAGAGTAGAAAAATCAGAGCTCTAGACATCGAGAATGATTGAGATGCTAAATGCTCCAGGAAACAATGATGAAATCGATACATCTTGGTTGATGTAACATTGTATTGAACTAACGTACGATCCGAGACTTAGAAGAAAAAATTTTCAACACAGTTGTGCAACGTCGAAAAAAGAGGTTTCCATGTAGATTGAAATGGAGCTGATTGTTCTCATCAAATGTTTTGCGCATCTTGAACACGAGTTGCACAGTTTATGCCGTTTTCAGTTTGCTTCGATATAGGGCATTGCAAGTGTATTGCTTGCCTACTGCGCGTTGCAACTAGTCTTGCAAGAATGTGGTATACTGCTCGATAGAGTTAGCTAGAATGCTCTTCTTTATCTGACATCATATCCAGCTGTTGGATGCTTGCTCATATTTGATCTAGCTTGATCTGAGGAGAGCTCATTACAACAAAAAAGTTGATCCCGTAGTGAAGTTCTAATTGTTACAAAGTGATGAAGACCACCTTTAGATTTATTGAATACATCGAGTACAACGAATAGAAATATAGACATTAAATAGTAAGTTAAAAAGTAAGATGCAGATGATGAGAAGGTGTGTGTGTGTGTGTGTGTGTGTGTGTGTGTGTGTGTGTGTGTGTGTGTGTGTGTGTGTGTGTGTGTGTGTGTGTGTGTGTGTGTGTGTGTGGCATGAGTATAATGGTGTGGTAGTATTTGTACAGGGAGGAGAGTATAGAAGAGACTACTGCTTATCAGCTACTGTGGGATCTTCCTCTTTTGGTTCTCGCTTCAAACTTTTGGCATAAAACACTTGATCATCTTGCTCCACAGATTCCAACGTCTTTTTCAGAAACTTTTGGATTTCATCCACCTCGAACAGTTTGTAGGAAATTTGGAATTGATCAATTTCGTTCAAGATGCGAGTAACCTTGATGTATTTGTCAAAATTGATGAGCTGTTTTCCACCAGGAGACATGCGGTGATCTGCGTTTCCATCATCTATAAAAGTCATGTCTGTCAAGTAAACACCCAGAAACGGTAAACAGGGCGCAATGGTTGTCTTGAGTCGTTGTCTGTATTCTGCAAAGTTTCTCTGCGAATCGGTAGCTCGATAAATAGGCTCCCACATGGCCTTGTATTTCATTGACATGTAATCCCAGGTCTTTCGTAGTCTGGCGATGCTGGTGGAATCTAATGCGGACCGAATAGCCATGAGGGTGTTGTAATTGTTGAGTTGCAAGCATGCCTGATACAATAAAGTCAGTCTTTTTGCACATCGCCATGTGCCAAGGTCCACTTACGTCGCCCACTTTGATCCAGTACTTTAATACCTGTGCACGCTTCTTGGTATCAGCTTCGTTCAGAATGGTATCGGACACCCAGCTGGTGATTTGGGTGCTTCTTTGAATCATGGCCTTGACATGGACCGCTTGGCTTGTGCCGACCTTCTTTTTGAACTCTTGTCCTATCATCTCATTGGGTCGAATGCGACAAAACAAGCTATTTTCCATCAGGGTCAACTGGCGAGCCAGTTCAGTGGGATCAAAGTCGTTGACATGCACCACAGTCAGACTGTTTTGGCTCAATGCCTTCTTAAGCGTGTTGCGCAACGACTTTCCTAGAATGGACTGAGGGTATCTATCTGTGGATGTGGAGGAATCGACATGGTGGTGGTGGTGATCATCAAACAGGCCCAGATTTGAAAACATGTTGCCAGTGCTGCTGCTAATGGTGGATGATTGCAGGCTTGTTGAATAGGACTTTTGCATGGTGATTCTCGTTTCGTTGTATGAGTGCTTACGACCAGCGCAGCTTAATCCTTTGGATGCAAACTAGATGCTGTCTCGATTAGCCCGCGTGTACCTTTCAGGCCCTTGTTGGCACTACTTACGGTTCTGGTAATGAGCTCCACCATGCGCTTGGCGGGGCCAGGCATGGCTTTGCTCATTTCGTTGGAGGCAAAATCTACTAGCGCTTGCTCTACCGACGCATCTTGTTCAAAGCTGAAATAGGTTTCCAGCCAGGTCTTTATCACATTGTACACTCGCAGCCGAATAGGTATCAGCACGCGATTTGTCCACAAGGTGAGCTGATCATCGGGCAATGGCGCAGGCTCTGTAGGAGGTGTCAACGTGAATCGATCCTTGAGTAGCTGAACGAAGTCTGCAGGATTTGTAAACAGTCTGAAGTTGTAAAAGAAGGCACGCGTAAAGATCAAATCTATGCACATGTGTTAGCCCAAGTATAGGCGCTTGTTTAGTCTTTTTCTCGACGTGTACCTGGCGATTTTTCATGCAAGGTCAATTTGCGCACTAATGCCTCTATGGTGGCGCCTGTCACTTCTCCCTCTGCGTTGAACATCATTTCGTCCTCGGTAAACACACACTGCTTCAGAAAGTCGTATTCGGGCTCATTCTAATAGGGGATGTTAGCTATTAGACAGCCTTTTCAGAGCATGCAGCACCCTACCTTTGATAAATGCAGCTGTGAAGATGGCGCAATGTCCATGCTATTTGCAGACTGATGCTCTTGCTTATCCACTGCATTGCTGCTGATAGACATCCAAGACGGCAGTTTCTGTATTCTCAGCGGCTCAGGGAGACTCTCCATGGACGAGGATGTTGATAAGCTGCTTGCTGTGTTGGTGATGCGCTCTGATTTGGATTTACTAATAGAAGGTCGCAACGAGGAGACGCTTAATCCACGAGGACGTCGGGATTTTAGCACTTGATCCTTGGCTGGGGCAGGAGTTCCCTTTACCGAGGCAGCGTCCTGTTGAGGTGTATTGACAGCAGGAGGGAGTGGAAATGCTGCTGCTGAAACAGATGGTTTAACAATAATGCTATTTTTAGGCGGTAATGGCGGTAATGGGAGGAACTGAGAAGTGTTGACGGACGCCGCCCTGGGTCTCAGCTTGCTGCGTCTTTGTGGGATCGTCTCAGGGATGATGGTATCGACAGCAGACGCTACTGGGGCGTTATTGCTAGTAGTGGCAGAGGAGGCGGATGCGTTTCTGCTGGAGATCATGGAGTGTGTGCGTACATCATGTCCATTGCACATGCTTTTGAGGGCATTGTTTTCTGCGTTGGTGCTGATCTTGGGGGCTGATTCGATAGCGAGGCTCTCGATATCCTGCTCACTGTGACCCTCGTCTCCTAGCTTCTCGCATATATCGGCCTGCTCGTGCTGATCTTGATGATAATGCTGGATTGCATGCAAGCTGCTGATTTTTCTACCGAGAATACTTAGACTGTTTTCTGCTTCTGCTGTTGTACTAGTAGCGTCCGGCCCTGTCTCTTGCTGCATGGCGTACATGCTTCTGTCATGTTCGTCTTGTTCAGCCTGCAAACAAGCTCGTACACATGCTGCACATTCATTGGTGGTCTTGACCACATCTTCGCAGCACACACACAGATGCTCAAAATCTTGCTTGATGATGCTTTCGTCCTGCTGCTGCTGCTGCTGTTCTTGCTTTTGAGGGCCAGTCAGCACTCTCACAGCTGTCACCAGGTTGGTGATGGCACTGTACACGGATTCTTTTGTGATGACCAGCGTCACAAGACACGGATCTTCTGGAATCATTGAGATGCGTCTGTTGTAATCCAAATCGCCCAGATTCGAGCACACATGTTCTACCACAGCCAAGAAGGTTCTGACAGCCTCGACTGCTTTCCGCGTGGTTTCCAGCATTTCAGTGGCCCTGTGCCGATTGACGAGGTACCTCTCCAGTGTCATGACTAGGCTAGCCATCAGCTCATCGATGCTTGCTTGATGGTCCAGGATGTTATGCAGAATGTGCTCTTTGTCGGATACAGGCACCGCTTTGGCGATCAAGGAGGCTGTGCTCTGAGTGAATGTATAGCGTGGATCTGTTGAAGTCGAGATATGGCGCAGGGACGTTGAATTGGAGGCAGTTGATATCACGGAAGCGTGGCCCAGCGACGACACAGACGAACGGGGGGTATCAGAATGAAACATGGAGGACGGCCGTGTTGTGTCGACGGTGCTGTCAGATACAGACGATTGACGTGGTATCACCATTAGCAGTTTTTCAAACATCTCCATCTCATTCAAGAGCTGATTTGCAAAATAAGAGATCTGGTCATGCTCCTCTTCTGCTGCTGCTGATTTCGCCTCTTGCTGTTCTGCAGTGTCTTGCTGTTGTTGTTGCAGTTCTTTGCCCTTTAAAACCAATCGACTCAGTGCGCTGAGCACAATCTTTCTCTGTCGTGCCAGTTCTGGGTACATTCTCAGCAGTGCGCTTTCTTTATTTACAATGTTGGCTTCTGTGAGTACAGATCTAACGGCTGAGACGACCTGGAATATGATCAATTGAATGTTGGATGACACTGGTTGCTGACACGCATCCACTAATTCGGCGACTCGGGTGGAGACGTCTTGCACCAGTGATTGCAATGGCGATGATGCGGATGGCTTGCTGATGAGGGATGATGACTTTCTTCTGTCTTCTCTGAGCAGCGCTCTCGCCATTTCGACTCGAGTCTGGATCGTAGACACCTAGTAGCATGCCATGCTATTTAGAGGCGAGCACCCAGCAGACAGCATGATGGCTTACCTTTGTGCTGTATTCTTCCAGCGACACAGTGGACGTGCTGTTCACATGGTGATTCATTCTCTGATGCCATAGCTCCAGCTCTTCGCTCGAGTAGTCGTCTTCGAAATCGGCGCTGGATCGCTTCAATTCACCAATTCTGCCGACATAGTTGCTTGGGAACCAGCCTCTCACATCACCGCATTGTCCGTCCCACCAGCCAGAGTCGTCTCTGTTGAAGACTTCAATGATGGATCCCTTTTTGAAGAACAGGCAGCACACAGAGTCGTCTGTGCTGTTGACAGAGGAGGGCAGATAGTCGTGCAGTGCCTGGACAAAATGCGAGGTGAGCGTCGACGGAGACGGCGAAGAGGCGATGGGCGATGTCGGTGGCGATAAAGACGTTGGTGACGATGGGTGCTGATTTAAAGAAAGTGTCATGGTTGTATTGCAGTCAAGTAGCCTTATACATCAATAACGCGCGTCTGGGATGCTTGATGAAGGCGGTGGTGGCAAATTAACAAACAAACAAAGAGAACAAGAACAAGAAGAAAAAAAGGAGAAGAAAAGGGAGTGAAACTGAGATAATTATTAGAGATTTATTGTTCATCTCATTTCATGTATTTAGAAAGGAGCAACGAGTGTGTAACCAATATACCAAAACTACTATTACACCTGTCATTTGTTATTGACTGCAAGTGATACACTCCTAAATAGCCGCTAAGAACACGATCTGCCGTGTAGATCCAGCAGAACAAATGGCTGCTGAGGCTGGTGATGTAAAAGCCAAGACGACCAACTAAATGCTGTTAGCTCTGAAGATGCACTATTAAATGATCCTGTATTTGTAATGATTATTAACGAGCGTGTGTTTGCCTTGATTTTTGAGGCACGCTATGATGTTGGGCACAGGCAGTGCTCTCTAGTGCCTGTCTCTCTGTCTCATCATATCTCCATCTCTCTCTCTCTCTCTCTCTCTCTACTTCTCTAGTGAATCCCTTTCTCTATAAGCTTTGAATCCATCGCACTGTCCTAAATCAGTTACAACAGGTATAGACTCGCCTTTTGTGCCCCCATGAAACATCGTGTGTATTACAAAATGCATAAACATTTAATACATTTGTATGACTTGATGCTAAAAATACGTATTGCAAACAACTTGTGGACAAATGCCATGCATCCCAAAAGAAATTCTACCAAAATTTTACAATTTGAGCATTCAGTATCATGTGAAAACCTTCCATAAAGAACCTGTAGCTATGGATCTGGTCCTTCCAGGATGCTCCACGTCCAGAAATATGGGAACAGTTCAAATAAGGGCTGATACCATATTGGCATTGCCGTTTACTACTCAAAAGTATGCCAGATACAGCAAAAGCTGGGGGTATTTAAGGGCCAATTTCTCGTGCTAGAAGCCGTTTAAGACTGGCAGAATACTACCACACAGTTGCTCTGATCCAGGAATCACTTTCAGACACCTTTACCCAACTTTTTCAAGATCATCAAAAATTGGATGAAATCCATGAGGGGTACCTCATGCTTTTTATCGAAAATCAAACAATCGCACTTTTACTATAGCATATATCAATTCCATTTGTGTCTCTCGTCCTAACGTTTCTCCTGATATCACTTTGTGAGACGTTCATATGTAATATCTCGACATTTTCGCGAAAAACCTTATTTTCTAAAATTACTCGAAACACTCGTTTGAAACATGTGTTAAAATTAGCATCACCGTATCCGTCTCAAAAGGCTCTTTCAGAAATCTTACAAATGCATTCAATGATTGTAACTTTTTACATAGTCGATTTGGGCAAAATAGATGATCGAAATCAATTCTGCAACAAAAATTCACCATTTCGACCGATGAAGGTTGACCGGACGTTCAATGATTTTTGGCTGGCAAATTGCTTGTTGATGGAAGCAATTGATGTTTTTGAAGCCAACGCCAGGATTAATGCGAGCAGAAAAGTATAACGGTGTGGCCTAGATGATTTTTACTGCTTTTTTTTTACGTATCTGAATGACTTTATGATGCAAAGCGATCATCTAATGCCCAATCATCGCGATTAGTAAGTTACCAAAGCCTAAATAAATATAGGTAAGTATGATGTGCCAATCACATATTTGATATGTGAACTTATCCCAGGCTTTCATATATAAATCTTAATCATATGTAATTAATTCTCGACGTCTACAGTGTCTTTTACTATACAAAAGGTCGCTGTCAGGGCAAAACACAGCCTGAGCTGGGATTGAATTTAAGAGCTTCCTGTGATCCTCTAAACGTTGAGTTTGGACATCTCAAAACCTTTT
The DNA here is from genome assembly GCA_010203745.1 of Mucor lusitanicus. Taxonomy (NCBI): domain Eukaryota; kingdom Fungi; phylum Mucoromycota; class Mucoromycetes; order Mucorales; family Mucoraceae; genus Mucor; species Mucor lusitanicus. The sequence goes on along the minus strand of JAAECE010000005.1, from coordinate 1,424,220 downwards.
ATGGGCAATTACACAAAATATTACTATATAATCAACAGGTATTTCTTATCACTTATACATGCAGAAAAGACCAAGGAATCTGATGATACCAATTTCAAGACGATGTCTTTAGTCTGTACAGAGTAAATTCCAAAGAATTCAAAACACGTTTTTTGAGGAAATGTTTACAAAACGCATAGTAAACTGACCAAAAGACAGTTTCACAGGATGCTTTGCACTTATACGGTTGTTTTGAGCTTAGGAACACCATAGTAGAAAATCTCGTTTTTGAGATGAAAATGTCCATTCTTTGAAATCATCAAATTTTCCTGTACTAGTACAGGGCCAAAATGCTCAAAAATCGATGATCAAAACTTTCCCCAAAAAATCGCTGAAAAGGGATCCGTAACCTAATGTGAGGTCGTAGAACACGATCGCACTTGTTCCGGGGCCGAGATTGTAGTTTGTTGGCAAGTTATAAGCAATTGAAATTGCTATTTTTACAGTGGTAAATTCATTTGAAGGCTGTTCACTCAACAATGCGCTTTTTAATGACTGATTTGATGCTCTGTAGTTGTTCATTTAGCAGAATAGTGTAGTGTCAAACTCTTAGTCCATCGAAAAAGGCGAGATTTTAACAGGCCTTTGCGTAGATTTACCAGGAAACTCGTAATCTAGCATAATAGTTGATCTAGACAAACTAGTAGATCATGAATGGTTTGTTGGCATGGCGTTTAGCATGAACTAAAGATGTTTAGATAGCTGAGTTGACATCTAGGTCAGATCAGAAGTGTAGACAAACCAAGTATAGCGTCTTTATTGACATGTGTCATTTGGGTCAGTATAGGCCATCTCCGGTCATCATAATATACCGTAGATCCAGCTCATATACTATGATCCAATAGCCCTCATTCTGCCTTGGAAGCAGGTCTACACGCATGTACTTGATTTGCTAATATTAGAGCATTACAAAGTTTTTAATAGTATATATTGGTATTTATCCACTAAAGACACGGAGAATCAGATACAATGTGGATCCAACGAAACGAATAGCTGCTAAAGCTGCTACAGACCAGAGCACAAAACCAAGATACGCTGCACTTCGTGCTTGATATGTGCCCAGCGCATCGTTGAACGTAGTTGTGTTTGTAATGATGACCACCAGCAGCAAGTTTGAGATGATCCATGAGATGACCAAGCGGGTACGAAAAGCTCTATAGTAATCTTCTTGCTTTGTCTTTGCGTCTCTGTGCTGCTTTTCAGGTACATATTCTTTGCTCAGATCCAAACATGCTTCCTCATAAATTTCATTCAAGTCCTTTTGCTCTGTAGGCAGTTCGACTTCCACGGTGTGTTCTCCGGTTTCTGAATCCTTCTTGGATTTGACGACGCCCAAATCAGTGGCCACGGTGTTATCACCCTTGGTACCCCAAGACACATCGTGTGTGTTACAGAACGCATAGACGTTGAGCACATTAGTGTAGCTTGGCGCCAAGAGGATGTATTGCACAAAGCTAGTGAACATGTGCCATGGGTCCAAGAACAGCGCACTTGACACTAAATAGAGCACGTAGGTAGAGCACAGTGAAATGATGATGTTTCTAAAGGTGGTTTGTCCAAGCATGGCAGCAAAGGAGTTGCCTGAGTCGTCCACAATAGCTTCGATACCAATGACTGTGATCCAGATGGTAGCAAACATCATGTATACCATCAATAACGCAAAGAATGCCATACAGAGCGTGTACGCAATTCTTGAGCCCTGAGGTCGATTACCGAGCGCCATGATGAACTGCACAATCAGCAAAATGACATAAATGTAGTTGAGTACAGTGTGGATGATGTTGGCAGCATCAGCAGAGAACGGCTTTGGATCCAGGCTGTCTGAGCCCAAGGCATTGGTCAAGATGAAGAATGTCAGATAAAAGTTGCCCAAGGCAAACCAAGAGAACAGCATATTGTAAGTCGTGTACAAATTCTCGAATATAAAGGCCAGTTTTCGCATGATAGAGTGGTCTGATCCCCACACTTTTCTCCAGTGCCAAAGCGCATACACACCAGCAAAGAAGGAGCCGTTCAACCAACGTCTACGCTGAGAAATGAATTCGTCCACCTTGTCAGGCACATCTGTTTCACCGTACGCACTGGATACATAGTGAAGCACCCAGCTGGCATCTCGTTTTGCCACCAATTCATAGCACAGAATACGATCCTCCGCCAGGTACATGTTGGCTGTGAAAATGTCGGCATCTCCACCGTGTTGTGTCTCGCCCAAAAAGTACTTTTCCAACGGACCATGTCCATCCACATCATTCTGCAGTGCCTTGAATCGATACGCAGAAAAGGCGCCTGGCAGCACCGAAATATAGCCAAACACAGATTCAAGCGGCTTATCCAGGATATTGGACATTTTGTATTCAAAGTTCTGAGCAGCCACCAAAGGATTCAGCAAGGCAGCACCGAATTTACCCGTCATGGTTCTGATTTCACCACAAGCACCAGCAATGTTGGCGTGCACGTCAAAGGACTTCCATAAATGATAGATGGATGTGTTGCCGGGACGAGTACCCACATCGATGAGCACACAGACATGCGGTTGTATCAAGGGCCCAAATGCTTGGAAAAACCATCGATGCGAGTTGATCTTTTTCTGGTTCTTTTCCTTGAGACAAAACAGCATCTGACAGGGCACAATGCCCTTGTCTGCGCTCTTGAACTTCATCTTTGGATCCACGGATAACTGGGTTGTGTACTGTATGTGCGCAATATATTAGCTAATTAATTAGGCAGAGACATCCACTGCCGCCTACCTCGTAAATGTGTGCTGTCACTGGCTTGTCCCCGACTATGTTCTTTGCGACGCCGTCTTGATAGACACCCAATGTTGCCAGCAACGACAGTGTTCTCTGGTTGATTTTGTTACGGCCGTCAGACACAATGCACACCGTCACCTTCTTCCATCCGTCTGGACCCCAGGTGCGTGATCTGTCTCTGGTGCACAGATGCGCAATGTTCTTCATGACGCCATGCATGGTTCTCGCAAACAAAACCTCGTCTTCCTGTGATACATCTCCCGCTTAGCTCCACATAGTTGCATGTACCAAAAAGAGATACTCACGTTGTACATGGTCAAAACAATAAACAGCTCTGTCTCTCTTCCGAGCAATTGTTGACGTAGTGTGTAACCCTCGCTTGCAAAGTCCTTGGGATCGCATGTGGCAGCTGGAAGCACCCATCATGTTAGTGTTTCTGCTTGGCAAAACCTTCTTTTGCCTCCTGCTCACCTGTGTATCGCATGTGTGTGAATTCCTTGGTGTCTTTGATGGGCACTGATTGCAGGTAGCGAGTGGGCACCGGGCAATCAAGCACCAAGTTGCCCCTTGTCAGCTTGACTCTCTTGGCTAGGAGTGATAGATTGATGAGTCTCCTGCTATCCAGCATGCGTGCATATCGACCGACTTACTTGTCTTGTAGCGACGAGGCTGACGTCTTGGAGCACCGGTAAAGTAGAACGGAGGTGCTTCATTCCCGCTGCCGCCGCCTCCCAAGCCATTGGGGGCAGGAGGTGTGTCGGGATAGCGGTTTTCAGAGAAAGGCTGAGGCATGGGAGGCGGGTTATTCAACAGAGGCTGATTGCTGGTGTCGTAGATAGGCATTGGCGGCTCATGTTGCTCTACAGTGTAGTTCTGTTCGACAGAGGCAGAAAACGGATCTGCGAATGGCGATTGCATGACGGGTCTTTGTTCCACAAAATTTGTGTCGTTCAATGGGTATTGCTCAAACTCGTCATCTCCCGTATGAGATGGAATTGGAGGAGGGCCGTTGGGGCGATACATTGCACAGTAAAAAGTGGTAGAAAGGAAAGAGAGAAAGAGACTAGTAGTTTGTTTTTATATATCCCATAGAAGGGGGAGAGGGGTCTCCGCTTGGAATACACCCAAATAGTTCCAAGACATGATCAATGAGCAATGATTGCCAAGAATAGCATCTTGTTTGAGTGTCATTTATTAAGAGATATTGGTATATGAATGTCTATAGATCTAGGCAATTTGAGGCGATGAGGCTTGCTTTTGAATGTCGTCAATCTTGTCATCAATGGCCTCTGCGTTGAGCTGTTCGCCGGGCGCTGTTCTGATATCATGAGCCTGATTATAACAGTGTGTGAGTATATATACGCTGCTAAATTTAGTTTGAAATACTCTTTTTTACCTGGAACATGGCGACAATAAACTCGGTAAGTGGCTTGACCATCCATCGAGTGGGATATTTGATGTGCTCAAACCAGCCGAGATGGCCTCCGTAATCTGTGGTTGCAAGAACAACATTGGGGTTGGTTTTGATCTCATCATAGGGAATGCATTCGGCGGCTGCAATGGGGTCATCCAAGGCATTCAGACACAGTAATGGCACCTTGACATGCTCAATGAATCGGCAGGAACTGGCGTCTCTATAGTAGTTGTTGACTGTGGTGTAGTCAAACATCTTTCGAGTACACGCATCGTCAAACTCGCGGATCGTCTTTGCGGCCATCACTTCCTCAGGATTGATTTTGCCACCCTTTGCCAGTGTATCCAAATGTCTGTGATAGCATGGTGAGTTCTACTGTCCCGTGGTTGCTGCGCATGCCTCTACTTACTTGCCAAATGCATTCTTCAAGTTGTTGGCCATCGTGGCCGAGTAGATCTTTCTTCCCACATAGGAATCGTTCAATTTATCCATGGACCTGTAACCGCATGTTGAGTCGCCATGTCTCATTTTTCTCTCCCGAGTGCATTCCTTACATTCTGAAATCAAAGGGATTGGCAACCGAGACACCAGCCTTGAGTGGCGTCTTTTCTCCTTCCTCGCCAAGATACTGATATAGCATCATTTTCGTCAGCATCATCATCGTCATCTTTCCTTCCTGATCACATCACGTGCTTACCTTGACCAAGATATTTGAGCCCAACGAGAAACCAATGCCTACCAACGGTGTGTTTGGTGGGAGTCGCTTTTGGATATGAGCCAAAACCACTCTCAAATCATCCGTGTATCCTCCACTGTACATTTGAGGTGTCTTGATCTCTGAATTGGCGCATCCTCGGCAGTTCATCACCACAGCACGATAATTGAAGGGTGGATAAGTGATCTACATGATAAGGCAATCAGCGAATAAATCATCACGCTGACGGACATTACTACTTACCACTTCCAGCAGGCAACGAATGTAGGATTCATGGCTACCACCTGTCAGGCCATGAAGCACCACCAATGTAGGTGTGGCATCATTCTCCAGACCCTCCTTTGTGGGTGCCCAATCGAGCGCAACACATCCACCATCAGGTGTATCTACAAATTCTCTGCATTCGGTCTGAATATCGTCGCTTTTCATTCGATATAAAGAAGACCGTACCTTTCGTAATGAACTGCATTCACAGTAGGTGAATGGGTGTAATAGGCAGCATATCCAGTTTGTAAATGGCCGTTGAATAGATAAGATGTTGGGTTATAAACAGCTTTAGGTCCAACCAACGAAGGGCAGAATTCAGCAATGTACTCTGTCAAAGAGACAGAGCGGTTGCCTGCATTTTTCAGTTGGATTTGAACGGGATTTGGGTGGTGAAATAGCTTGACTTGAGACATGATGGAACGAACAGTTGAAAAAAATTTGCTTGTCATACGCCAGAGACGCTTTATTTGCAGGCTTTTTATAGTGTTTTATGGGATTGCACCTGCAAAAAGGGCCATTGTGTCATTAGACATTACAAATCTTGAATTAGGGCCGGGCATTTAACCATCGGTTATCCAATCATCCCAGCATCCCCCCTCCCCCCTCACCAGCGTTTTTCTATTGTGTTCGACTTGAAACTATTTATCCGTCATAAAGAAGTTTCTTGGATCAATGAAAGAAAAAAAAAAGAAGCTTGCATGTGTCATTTTCATCGCTTATTCAGGAACACAACATACTTAACGTCAATCTCTGTTGCCATGGTAACGCGGGTACCCCCTCCATTCCATCGTAGTACTACAACATTTATTTCTTACTAGGAAAGTTATAAATCTCAACACCTTCGACACCTTCAACAGGGAATCCAAAGATTTGACCATAGAACCATTGCTCAAGCTCCACGGTACGCTTGATGTTTTCAGCACGCTTGAAACCATGGGCTTCTCCTTGATACAAGACATAAGCAACAGGCACCTTGTTCTCCTTGAGCGCATTGACCATCACCTCAGATTGGGAGGGAGGAACAACCTTGTCTTCAGTGCCTTGGAAAAAGATGACGGGACATTCAATCTCGTCAGCCTTGTAGAGAGGAGACCGCTCATCGTAAATAGCCTTGTCCTTGGGATATTCACCAACGAGACGGTCAGGATATCTTGATTCGAATTTGTGTGTTTCCTTGGCTAGCAAGCTCATATCGGATACACCGTAGCGACAACAACCAGCGCTGAACACCTTGCGGAAGGCCAAAGAAGCCAAAGTAGTATATCCACCAGCACTGCCTCCTTCAATGGTCAGCTTGTTGCGGTCCACTAATCCTTGATCTGCCAAATAGAGAGCAGCATTGCAGCAATCATCGACATCCACGATACCCCAGCTGTATTGCAAACGATTACGATATTCACGGCCGTATCCAGTACTGCCACCATAGTTGACATCAGCAATAGCGAAACCGCGAGTTGTCCAGTATTGAATCGCGCGGCTGTAGCTGTTGCTGGTCGCTGCAGTAGGGCCACCATGTGAGAGAACACGGAGAGGAGGAAGGCCTTCGCCCTTGTAGTTGGGGTTTTTGGGAGCGTAATAATAACAGTAGGCTGATTTACCATCCGTGGTAGGGAAGATGACCTCTTTTCCAACAGACAAATACTCGGGCTCCAGACGTGTGGCCATGGACTTTCTGTGAACGTGAGCGATTGTTTGTGTGTTGATATCATATGAGCAAACTTGGGAGGGCTCAGTCGTGGAGGACATATCGGCCACCACGTACTCCTTTCCGTCCTTGCCCAAATGCACGCGGATATAGGCAAAGTGGTCGTATTCGCAGTTGAGGTTGGTCATTGTCTTTGCCTTGGTGTCGAGAATAGCAAGCGAGTCTTTGTTGACCACGACCAACTTGGAGGCATCTGATTTAAGAGGCGTGTAATCGGAAGCGTTGAAGCTCCAGGCAGGACCCACAAACTCCTGTTCCAAGGGCTTTTCCAGCAACAAGTTGACATGCTTACCATCGAATGAATACAAGTTCCAGAACAAGGAACGGTCTGAGGCAAAGTAAAGCGTGCCGTCAATGCCAAAGTCGGGTTGCTAATACAGGTATACAAGTTTAATCATGGTATCCGGCGTTTGCCCGTCAGTCACCGCACTTACCGAGACGCTTTCGTCAATCTTATCGCCGGCTACGCAAAGCAGATCCTTCACGGTCAATTGCTCATCCTCAAACTCGACCTTGGCATAGTAGAGTTCAGTGAAATCCCAGGGCATGTTGGGATGACTCCAGCAGACGTAAGCAAGCTCGTTGTTTGAGGGAGAGAGACGGGGCGATGAGTAGAAATCCTTGCCCTGAGCAATCACCGTTTGCTTGCCAGACTTCAAGTCAATTGAGACGAGCACATTGACCACATCCTTGGGCTCTTCATTGACAAAGTGCTCCTCGCGAATACAAACCAAAAAGCGGTTTTGCGTGTCAATGGTGAAATCCGCATAACGGTAGAGGGTGTCTGCTGCAGTCAATGGCTTGATTTCACCGTTGCTGATGGTGTAGATACGAGAGTCCTTGTTGTTGGAAAAGACGACAAGGTCGTTGGACACCTTGAAGGAGCCTCTGCCATACTCATGAACACGGGTCATGCAGTTGTAGCCTTCCGGCAAAAGTGCTTGAGGAGGTGTGTTGCTATCGTTGATGTCTTGCTTGAAAATCTGTCCGCGTCCCTGCTCGGTGGCCACCGTGGAACACCAGTAGACAAAGCCGTTATCCACACATGTATCGTAGGCAAGAGATCCCGAAGCCAATGAGTCTGCTGTGACGGGAGATGGCCAGGCGCCATAAGGTTTAACTTGGACCATGTTGAAAGAGCTGTATATAAAGATGGAAAAGTGAAAGAGAAGGTTGTTTTCAAGCAGAGAGGTTTAAATACGGGTGTCTTTTTTAGCCGCTATTCTATACAGCGCGCTCGCGTGTAGGGTGGAAATGGAATAAATTCCTACTTTAGGCAACCCTGGGATCCCCGCCAAAGCATCAAAGTTTCGTCGTATCGCTGTGAATGGCAATCCCTCATTTTAAGGGGATAGATCAAATACAATTCTTATAATAAAAATCAAGGAGGCTTTATAAGGATTTTGTGGTGTATGCATGTAAGGCAATGCACCAGAGGTCAATCTGTATATAAAGCAGCTTTCCACCTTGTTCTCTGCCTCTTGTTTTACTGTATTTATCCGCGAAAAAATGACCTCCTCCTCCTTCTCTTGTACATCGTGCCCGCCAACACCCAACCTTCGAGTGAATGATAGTAACAGTAATATACAAATCAAGAGGTCCAAGTGTTGTGTGCGTATGATATTAACATCTCCCAGCTACAGTGCACTGCAATGACACTTGCTCCAATAACCGCTCATCAAGAGACGCATGCTGTCCTGACTGTGGAAGCATCAGTGAAAAGAGCCGCCATCTATATGCTGGTTCCATGTGCAGTGATGGTGAAGACTGCCGCTGCTCATCGTCGTCCTCATCTTCAAATCGCTGCCACTCGTATAGCCATGATCACACCGAAAGTCTATCGTGGAAAGAAGAGCTGAAATCAGCATCGGCCGCCTCTTCTTGCAGCCAATACAAGCATCACAACAGCAAACCACACAAATCGACAGCAGTGATGCCAACCAGTAATACGATGAAATCGCTAGCAGCCACAAGCAGCACCAGCCAGCAAAACAATCGCAATCGTCGCCAGCCCTGCTGCTGCTGCTGTCGATCTAGGGCGCACTCTAGATTATGTGTGTTTCTGTTCTTCTTTATTTGCGTCCTGGGCGCCATTGCTACCTTCTTCTGCTGGCCTCGTACACCGAGAGTGTCCATGGGCGGCGGAGCAGACTCGCTGAGTGGAGCGCCAGACTGGTGGGCAGGCGAAAGGCAGCCGCTGCCATCGCCCGATGCAGCGATTCCCTCACGACCCTCACTGCGAGCTACATGGCAGATCAACGTAACACTAGACAACAGGGACAATTGGATCCCTACGCACCTCACCAAACTGGATTTTGTCATTGTGGACAGCTTGACATTGGCGAAATTCGCATGGGCATCGACTTCATCTGCTTTAATACTAGCACCAGGCACTATATCGCCTATAAGCCTAACCTTTAATGTGAACTATCAGGCTGCAGATCGTACGGATCCGACATTTCAAAATCTGTACAACGCATGTGGTCCATTGAGTGACTCAAAACAGAGACCAGCATTAAATGTGTTATTAAGGGTAACGTTCGCTTTTGTTTGTATATGCATACGGCATTGTTGGTCTCACAGTAAATGCTATCTACTATAGGTCTCATTTCATATATTTGGCATAGTCTGGACTCCTTTGGTGACAGCTACGCCTTATACAGGAGGTATCCTCTGTCCCATCAAATAAAGCCTTTGACATTGTGTCATGAAATTGAAGCTAATGATCATTGGAGCATGATGTTGTCCATGCGGACAGTCGAGACCGATGATGAAGGGGAATAAGTGCAGTTCTTTTTTTTTTTCTTTATTTTGTTTATTGTTATATATGAAGAGCAATGTGGGGATATATTTTGTGAGTCAAATGTAATGATAATGATGATGATAATAAACAAGGGGCTTTTTTGATTTTACAAGTTGGATGTACAGACCAGGAATCCACTGCCATTTCGATAGTTGTAAAAGGTGTGCACATGTAGATCAGGCTTACGACGCTGGAATTTGGCCTTATTCAGCTGCTCTTGCTCTTGCTCTTGCGCTTGCTCTTGCTCAAGCTGTCTCTCTCTTTCTTCTTCTTCTTCTCTATCAAGTTCATCAAGGCAGGTATCAAACCAGTGCTGTTCCGATTCAGAGGAGGGGGAAGAAGGCTCGCGTAGTAAATTTGCAATCAATACATATTTACGCATGGGCAGATCTATACGTGTTTGGTCGTAATACTCTGCTAGCTTTGAATAACTGATGGATTGTATGTGCTGATTTTGCTCAGCCATTGGGCGATATAAACCATTTGGATGTGGATTGCTTTGGTGATGATAATTTGACATTTTGAAGCTTTTTTTTTGTTTTGTTTATCCAATTATTTTCTGTCGTTTCTTGCCACACATGTAACGGAAAGCTGTATGATATGACTATAATAAAGAAAGGAGCATGTAGTATATGGGCTGGAGACTAAGAAAGTGGAAAAAAAAATGAAAATGAGGATGTTTATATAGAAGATTGAAAAAACAGGAGAGAGAGTGAGAGAAAGCGAAATGCCAACAAATAACAAAAAAGATTTAATTAACTCTGTTTGCCTTTTTCCCAACTGATTATCAATGTAATACCACCTGTAATTTGTTGTTGTTTTGCTTTGCTTTGCCTCTCCTCTCTGCTCCAATGCTGCGGCTGTCAAGTGACGCAAAATCAAGAAACAAGACCCACAAAGCTTATACAGACATTTGACATTCGGAAATAATGCTTGCTCATCAAAGCACGACATTTTAGCTTTAAATGATCTAGTTCCGAATGTCCCAGCTTGCTTTAAAGATAGGCTAGCATGCGTTTGATAGCAGCATATAGCCATGGATGTTGCTTTGCTTTCCCATGGAGCCAGTTGCATACAATCATATCGCAGTATCAAAGCTACTGCTATCTCGAGTCAGATGATGGATGATCGTAAATAGATTTGCAATATCCACTTTTTGGGACGTAATTGGTCCAAGTTTTACATGCAACAGCATGAATTGCAGGCCTGAGAAATGAAAATGTCACTTTTAGCGGTTGCTGCGGCCATGCAAAAACTATCGACGTAGCTCCTTATCAAGCCCAAGTGCGCTTACTGTCAGAATAGTGCTCCGGATGTGATACAAAGCCATCAAAGACGTCCACAAGGGATTTTTTACTTTTCGCAGCATAAGATCAACAAGGTGTCAAAGCCGAGGGAGATTGAAATAATGCATGGTTCCTGAGACGGAGTTTATTGCTTAATTTTCTGATCTGCTATTTCGTCTTTTGGGTGGCATCATCTTGATTTTACGCAAGACAGACATTGAATGCTTTTGTGGACAAGCGCTCTAGTACACTGATGACGGCTTGAGCCCACGATTGATTGTGCAATTCGAGTATAAACCTTGTAGAATCGATCTCCATCAGATGCATTTCAGAAGCAACAGTGACCTTGTTTGTGACCAGTTGTTCTGGCAATTTTTTTTTTGACATTTCTTTGAGATGGGATGCGAGAAACCGACCTGACGCTCATACACTCTCTTTAATCTACACATAAATCATGTCCGGAGTCACTGCTCAACAAAAGAAGAAGGCACAACCTAGCCGTAAGGGCAAGAAGGCATGGCGCAAAAACGTTGATATCACAGATGTCGAGGAAGCACAAGAGGAGCTCCGTTCAGTGGAGCGAGTGATGTAAGCTTGGACTGAAAGGCATCAGTATAATGGTTCCAGATCTGATGAAATGCTTGTTGAATTAGTGGTAATGCAGACGATTTAAAGGACGAGGACCTCTTTACTATTGATGTTGCTGGTGATACTGGTGGTAAGTTCTCAATCTAAATGCTGACTAGTGTGGGATCACTTGAGCTCTGACCATGATGTTATGCTTCAGTGAAACGCAAATTAGCCAAAGATAAGCCTCTTCGAGTGGATGAAATTTTGGATCAGAGATCTGCTGTTCCTGCCGTCAAATCAAAGAAGAGCCCCTTCAAGAAGCCCGAGATGACCGACAAGGTTGTCTCCAAGCATGAATTGAAGACATTGAAGCGCAAGATTGACAACAATGCACCTGTTGCACCCAAGAAGAAGACCAAGAAGAGCGCAAATCCTGGAAAATCATATGATCTTTGGGACGAAGGTAGAACGAAATCAGTGTTGTGTAATATTATGTGTTGATTAACGAAATCTATTTATAAAGCGCCTGTTGAAGAAGCACCTGTGAATGATTTCTTGCCCGTCAAGGCCAAGTTAAAGGTGCCCAAGACAGTGACAGTGAAGCCTGCAGCATTGGAGCATATTCCCGCTATCGCCACACCTGAAGGCGGTCATTCTTACAACCCCTCTGTAGAAGAGCATCAACAGTTACTGGCCAAGGCCAACGAGGCTGAGGAGAGAAAGGTGGAGATTCTCAAGAAGCTCCAAGAACAATTGTCTTACCGTGAGGAGCTGAAGCTGTTGGCCAGTGAATTGTCTACATCAGAGATTACAGCTGACGGCAAAATTGTTTCCACCGAAGCCGATGATGAGGAAGAGGAGGAAAACGATGAGTTGGCCGATTTACCCACAGATGATAAAGCTACCAAGAAGCGCAAGGCAGCTGAACGCAAGACTCGTCAACAGCGTCAAAAATCACATAGATTGGCCACAGCCGAGCTGGAGAAGAAGCAAAAGCTGCAAGAAAAGGCCATCCGTCAACAAATTGACAAGCTTCGTCAAATTGAACAGGAGCTTGCTCAAAGAGTGGAAGATCTGGACGAACTGGCCGAGAAGAGAGGCGAGCGTCGCAGTGAGGAGGAAAAGAAGGGCCTCAAGAAGATTGGCAAATACACAGTGCCTGACTTACCTGTGGATGTTCAGTTAACAGAGGAATTGTGTGAAACGCTTCGTCAATTAAAGGTAAGGTGCATTATCTCGATTTGACAATAACCCGGCGGCTAATCTCACTCCATGCTAGCCCGAAGGAAACATGTTCCGTGATCGATTCCACAGTATTCAAAAGCGTAATATCATTGAGCCTAGAATACCTGTTAACCCAAGCAGACACTACAAGCTTAAGGAGTACGAGAGAAGAGCCTATAAAAACTACGACCAGGCCGAAGAGATCAAGCGAAAGAGAAAATCCGCCGCTGCTGCCAACAAGAAGTAAATATAGTAGTAAATGATATATAGAAGCAATTTATTTTTTTTCCCCCCAGTAATATGTAAAATAAAAAAAAAAAAGAGTTAAAAAAAAAGAGCCAGTTAACCGTTAATTGACATGGGTGATCTGCTAGGACTAGTTGAATAAAAGCAATACTTGTTGACTAATTCCATATAGGATTGAGAGTTTAGATCCATGAACGAGGGAGATGAGGCTAACGGAGAATGGCAAGATAAGCCTGTGGGGGACGTGGACACGCTTCTTCTGATTGGAATTGGCATAGCGAATGTTTGTTTGATGGTGGAACTAGGTTGGGATGCGGATGATGATGATGATGATGTCTGTGTTTGTGTTTGTGCTTGTGTTGCTGGTATAATATTTTTAGCTTGACTAAAATCGTATCTAGATTTGAGTGTGTCTTGTGATGCGGTTAATGATGTTGGCTGTGGAAGATCTGATCTAGATTTCGCTTGTGATTTGGATGCCTTCTTGCGGGCGTGGTTTGGCTTGCTGAGCGAGATGTCGACCTGGTAGTTTCTGCCGTCGTTGTTGTCCCAGTGGTCTTCGGAGCCCACCTTGTAATTGATGGCAAAGTACAGGGTGGCGGCATTTGCTGGCACGTGGATTTTGAACGCAAAGATATCGTTCTTTTGAGAGCTCTCCTGGTAGGTTGCTTGGATGTTGTCCACAGACTCCCAGTAGTCGAACGTGTATCGAATGATCACCGTCTTGTGGTAATTCAAGTTGCGAACGGACACTTTGCCAACGATGAAATCATCGTCTTGCAATCGAATTGTATTCTTGTCCACTCTTATAATCTTGTTCTTCCTATCAATGATGTCCGACAGACGGGTTGGCCAGTTGGAGCATTTGATTGCCTTTCTGGCGGGCTGCTCGTCCTCGTCGGAAGAGCTGCTGCTGCTGCTGCTGCTGTCGCTGTCGCTGTCGCTGTCGTTATCGTCGTTTGCCCAGAAGATGTTCTTTTGGCTGATGGCAAGCGGTGTTTGCGCCTTTCTGAACAAACAAACATCCTCGAGATTTGTGGTATGAAAGCGCACTGATTTCAGACCTATGGTAGGGGAGCAAGGCGCCGATGCAGACTTCGGATTCTTCAGGGATGATTTGAGGCGAAATTGCGGTAAATCAATCTTATCTGCGCCATGTTTCTGCTGTGGAGTGGAGATAGAGGATGGAGGTGATGGAGGCAGCTGTGCTGACACTTTGGTTTCAATATGAACCGAGCTGGGCAGCGATAAGGCACTCGCGACCAATTGACGGGTGTAGTCGCTTGGCTCTTGCGGCTGCTGCTCTTGCTGGCCTTGGCCGTCTGGCTGCAACATGGCGCTGTAGTCCAGCAGCAGCGAGGACGATCTTCTGTTGAGAGACACTCTTTTTCTGTTGATCATTTGTGTGGGGAAGGGCGCTGAAGGAAAACTGAGTCAATTGAGATGGAAGAGGAAGAAGAAGAAAAAAAAGACATTTTCTGCTCCAGTCCCCTTTTATACACCCAGAGCGAAATTTAATATATATATTATAATACATCATTTGCTTATCATGATGCCATGAAAAGTTTACATTTCCTGATTGGTGTAACAAGATGTGTGTAGAATAGCAGTTTCTCTTTCCTTCCATTTTCCACCAGCAGGCTTGCGGGGCGGGCAGACTGTCAATTGTGTGTTTATTGTTTTGGTTACATTGAATTTTCGCATCTTATTGCTTCAGCATGCTTTCTCATCAATTGGATTTCTTTTTTCCTGACAATTGATAATCTGTTTAGCCCCCCTCCTTTAAATGTTTCCCCTTTATAACGTCAAGATTTGCAGTAAAAACCAATGTCCAAAGCCAGGATGGAACGACATCTCAGTTTCAAATCTGTTACACATGCAAATAACAACTATCAATCTTCCCACACAAGCAAAAAAACGAGGGAAACATTGCATTTTTATTATGTTTGATCTTTTGGATAGCACATTTTCCATTTTAATCAAGAACCATTTAAAAGAAGGATGGCTGTTGTTGTTGTTGCTGCTGTGGTTGACCGTAGGCTTGTTGGAAATTGTTGGGCTGTTGCTGCTGCTGGTAACCTGTCATTTGTGCTTGTTGATAGCCCACGTTTTGTGCTGGTTGGAATCCAGTCATTTGTGGCTGCTGGAATCCAGTCATTTGAGGTTGTTGATATCCAGTCATTTGAGCCTGCAATTGCTGCTGCTGCTGTTGTTGCAGCTTTTGTTCTTGCATCATCTCTAATAAGCTTTTCTGTCCTGAGCGAGGAGTCGTAGGCGTGCTGGCAGAGGAAGTGGCTTGTCCGAATGGATTACGGCTCGGCTGCTGTCCAAATGGCTGCATAAATTAAAAAAACAAAATGTTAATTCCGCATGACAAATGGGTGATGTATAGTGGTACTCACTTGAGAGAATGCTCCAT
The DNA here is from genome assembly GCA_010203745.1 of Mucor lusitanicus. NCBI lineage: Eukaryota > Fungi > Mucoromycota > Mucoromycetes > Mucorales > Mucoraceae > Mucor > Mucor lusitanicus. The sequence goes on along the minus strand of JAAECE010000005.1, from coordinate 1,408,782 downwards.
TCTGGCTGTTTGTTGGACTATCGGTTATACTCAAAATATCCTTGTTTTGTGGCACCAATGAGTTTGCAAACCCTGTACCACTAGAAAAAAACGTATGTCTTTAATCATTCCTGTTGTACAGTGCTGTGTCACCCTTTACGATTACTTACTATGGAATACGATGGTCACCCACATTACCAAAACTATCAGACCCGCCTCTAATGAAGCAGAAAAAGACATTATTAATAAGAATGATGTAATCATTACATGGCAATCAACACAAACTTACTCTCTATTGGCCAGCATGCTGTTCAATTTGCTATAATGTGGATTCTGAGGCGTTGCAGATGTGGGTGTGGATTGACTCATTGCGGGTGATGCTGTGTGCATAATCTATGCGATCCATCATTTAATGCACGAGCCATATGATGGTTAGACAAGGGGGGAAAAATTTACCTGACTTGGTGTTCCGAACATGCTTGCAGAGCTTGCTTGCTGCTGTTGCTGTCCAAATGGATTACCCGTCATTTGTGCTTGCTGGGTCTGGAAGATGGGCTGCTGCTGCTGCTGCTGCTGAGGCATGCCTGTCATCTGTGCTTGCAGCGAGGGCACACCTGTCATTTGTGCTTGAAGGTTAAATTGATTAAAGTTATTGGCTTGTTGGTAAGGGTTACTGAATCCATTATTCTGCTGTTGCTGTTGAATTGGCTCTGCAAATGACATCCCGGTCAACCCAGTTGATTGTGGCCATTGCTGCTGCTGCTGCTGTAATTGCTGTTGGCCGTAAGGATTCAATGATGAATCGAAACTTTGATTCGCCGGGAATGGTTGAAAGCTATGCTCCCAATGTCAATACAGAGCATAATAGTAGTTTCGACGGCACTTACGCTTGAACGCTATTGTTGTTGCTGCTGCTGCTGGCACTACCAAACAAATTGTTCTGCGTTTCTCGGTCCAAAGCCTCTCTTTTCTTTCTTTCTGCCTCTCTTGCCTCCTGCTCGCTTTCACGGAGAGCTCTTTGCAAGTCCTCATCAGTGCTAAAATGCAGTGTCTTTAGCTAAATGCCAATTCGACCGAAATCCAGGCTGTATTACCCTTCTCCTCGTTTTCTGAATTCTTGCTCGGCCATACGCTTGCTTTCCTCGATGGCTCTCTTCAAATCCTTATCCTCGTCCACATAGCCAGGATGCTGATATACTTGGTGATCTTCTCCTCCCGAGCCGTTCGCCTTGCCTCCCCACATGACATCATTCATGCAATCACCAACACCTGCCATTCTATCTTGCATTTGATGACGGGAACGGCGCTCCTCTTTCAGTCTTTGATCATCCAACAATAAGCTTGTAATGTCTTTGGCTTTTTGACGCACTAAGGTACGAGAGACATGAGCGTCATCGCCTTATCTGTATCCCGTAGTACTCTTGATACTTACCATTGAAGCCAACGTCTTTTCCAGTATCGTCGACATGTTGAAACTCCTTTAAAGTCTTTACAACGTAGATGTTTTCCTTGGCATAAAGCACCACATTCTCGGATCCAACGTGTAAACAATAATCCAGTACCAGTAACGCCTAGTTTCCCTGTGTTGGTAAAGGCGAACCCTTGTGCTCAAGTCGTGCTTACATACCTTAAATACATGGCGCCAGTTTTTGCCCTTATCGTTCAATCTTCTATCGAGCATGTCCATAATCTCGATAAAATCTTGTCTACAGGCATCGTCCGGATTAGCCCTTTCACTCGTATAAAATGCGTTCATGCTTACTCGTTGAATGTCAATTGAGCGATTTCGTTCATCAAGGAGCCACTGGGGCCCCAGGTGTCGTTGGATGTGGCTTCCCTCACTTTAATTTGCACGTCTGAAAACCCTTTAGCATAATTTTTACTAGCAGTTTGATCAATATCTCTCAGACTTGTCTGCCTCGCATCCATCACTCACATGCTTCTGACTACACCTTTTCCTGCCATGTTTTAATGCTTTTATATTCTGAAAAGAAAAAGGGAAAGAGACGAAAAAAGGGAATAAACAAATTACAAAATAGAAAAAAGGAAATACAAAGCGGGAAAAATAAAGGTTTGGTGGTTTCAAAAAAAGTCCTATAGGTATTGTTGGCCTAATTTAAGCACATGTGTGCAACAATCAGTATGCGTCATAGTTTTGCTTTATTTTGTGACAAAGGCGTTCCCTCTGCTTGTTCAGTCTACTCATGCCACTGTTGATACGCAAGCACGCCTGGCACAGAAGCTAACTTGAGCAGTGCAGAGAATCTCAGGCTCAGGCTGGTTTCAGTAGTTCAAGGATTTTGAGCATGAAATCTGATATCAGAGGGCCATGGATTCCCGCATTCCTCGACTGTGTGTAACGATGATCTTCACTGGATGTCATGATTTGTTTATCGCTTGACAAACTTTAACTCTTTTTCTTTGTACTGCATTTGCACCAAATCGATGATCCCACTTACAGGCCAAAGCAGGAATTCGCCACAACAACCTTGGACAAAGGAATCACCTTCTGGTTGTTGCCATATAAGGCGCTTGCATGCATCGTCAACCTGATCAGCCTGCTGGATCGTTTTCAATCTTCACTCAACAGCTGTATTATACTGCATATACATGTGATTGAGTAAATGCAGAACCAGGCCCCTTTGTTTCAAAAGACATACCTACTCCTAGGCCTCAAATTCCTCCCAAAATGCTTGCAATCTAAACTGTTATTTTGTAGCAGGCAATGATAGTCCACAACACACCTGCAAAGTAAAGATATCTGCTTCTGAGCACGGAATAAAAAATAGTGTGTTGTAATTGAACTTCAGATTGGATGAGTTGCCGTTGATGGAGAGACAATATTAAAAATAAGCCAATCTTGAGCACTGGCCTCGACAAAAACATAAGAAGAACTGTTATTAGTTACAAGTAAATGAGAGTTATAGATGGTAAAAGATGAGATGTTGCTGAGCAACACAACAGAATTCAAACCCGCTTGGCTCTGGCATACTTTTTTGACCCTTTTTTAGGATAGTAAATCTATCAAATCATGCCAGGTACCTATGGTGGTATGATGTGTAGCTTTCTATACTATAAATTTTGAATGTTCAATCTTGCTTTTCTTACTTTTCATCACATTTTTGTTTCAATATCAATGCTTTATTTCTCTGAGCTGTCTCCAAATTTGAGCCAATCAAATTGCTCTAAAAGAACTACATACACCACAAATCCTGGAAAAAAATTGCGAGGGTTTCCCTATGTTTTTTTGTTTGGCGGACTTTAAAACATTGCCAAATACAGTAATTTAGCAATTCAATCATCAAAATCCCCTAAAATGCCAGAATATGCCTTACTACACACCCCAGCTTATAATGCAAACGCTTGAGACTCTCAATTAGCACCAAGTAAGTGATACAAATCAAGTGAGGGCAGCCTATCTACCCTCAGCCTCTGAATCAAATCTAGTTGTGCTTCAACGATAGGCTTATCCACACAACCAAAAAGAGGGTCATGGCTCAAAGAACCGTGAAAAGTGGGAAAAGTAACAAAAGGGCATCACTAGAATGTGATGAAGAACAGAAACATCGCAATAAAGTTACATACATAAAGGTAACATGCAATGTGTATCATCAAAATGACGAGTACAAGAAAAAAAAAGGTAGTAGAAAAAAGTATCCTGGTTACCTCATACGAAGCAAGAACACCAATACCACCATCAGTATTACAGAAGAAGTAATACTTGAAGAACAAAAAGTATGCAAGGCTACTCCATAATGAAGCAGCACTGCCAGCGATACAATGTATGCAACAAGAGATACACCATAGCACTATGATAAAACAGCAACATAAAAATAGTTCTTGCGTGCAGAAAAGGGGGAAAGAATAAATCGCAATAGAGCAAACTAATAAAGAATGCACAGTATTACGAGAAAGAAAGTAACAAAAGGTTGGATGAATGTAATTCATGGCAACCAAACCCATGGCAACCAAAAAAGGGGAATATACAAACCAAATACAAACCAAACACAACAATCAATATATTGTAACGAACTGGTCTAAAATAAACTGTGTAATTAGTATTACTGTATATTGTACTGCCAAAGGTGGCTCTTATCGGTTGATACCTACTGTAACAGACTTTAAAGGTGTTGTCTTGAGTACTGGTGGTTGTAAAGACACGCTTCGTTTGGCAAAAGTGGTGTTGTATTCAATCAATAGTAATAAAAAGTATATGGTTTAATAGAAAAAGTGCAGTGCAAAAACAGTGCGAGAAAAAAAAATAAAAAAAAACGCGTTGCTGAGGGTGACTGCAGTCAATAGGCTGCCGCAGCACAGAGCACGCAAAATTTGAATGACGTGTACAATGAACATTTTGCACTGTGGTGACTGTATCCTAATGATTTTTTTAGTGATGATTTTTTTGAATCAAAATCGATATAATTTGACATTTGTAAACATTTTTGTTAAAATTAGCTATACAAAGTGTGCTCAGCGTATACTACTTTCTAACAAACTTAAGGGGAGAATTCAAGGGCGCATTCAATGGTGTCAATTTTAAAATACTTCTAAAATGAAAAGATAGACAATTTTGCTAAAATATAAAAATCAGTTTTTTCCAGGAAAAGTCGAGATTTAGCATATGCAACGTTCAAAATAGCAGTTGCACAGGTTACCCTACATCTGTGCGGTCATTTTGATTTAATATATATCGTAGTAAAAAGTGTCGTTTTCGCCTCCAAAATTGTGATCGTATGATTTTCAACAAAAACCATGAGGGGTACTTCATGAAAAAACGTGGATTTTCGACGATTTGGATCGGTCGAAAAAAAATGAAGATAAAGGTTCAGGATGTAAATGGTGATTGATAGCAATCATTTAGCACTATTCCGAGCATCTCTGAGCGCTTAGAAAACGAGTTATTAAGCATTGGATTTAGACAATTTGGCTGGGAAAAGTAGCTTTTCTGTCCTATAGATCGACGGCAACCGATACTACAGGCTTGGTCAAGGCCTCAAACTATTTGTAATTGTGAGACTACACGTTGATTACCATCAGACAAAGAACGATGGAAATTTTGCGTATGTTTTACTTTAAAAACGCTCAGAAATACCAAAAGCACTGCTTATCGTATTTCAATGCAGCTTTTACTAATGACCTATGCCTATAAAAAGTAGTGCAGTCTGCTATGCATTTCAATTCTTTGTATATCAAATACACAATTGGGGTAGTCGTTGTTGTTGAGTACAGTAAAAGTGCTCTCTACCCAATAGAAAGGATGGATCTACAGTTTGGAATCGAGTATAATTAACACTCGACTACTGTTGAACTACAAGAATCGTTTATTTAATATACACTTGACGTAGCCACTGGAAGTTTGTTTATATTCTTATAACCGCCGCCTCAGAATAAACATACAACAATGTTAATATGAGCTCTCCAACAGTCATATACGGCATGATGAAAACACGCTTTACCGTATTTTGTTCAATAGCGCCCAAAACAGTGTTCAACCTGTGCCACTCTTGAACAAAGCATGCTACATCCAAGCGGTTTTAAATAAACTGTTGCGCAACATCCCCTCTATCAGCCTGCTACTACTAGATACTCGTAATCAACAACAGCTTCTATCATGGACATCGTCATAATCAGTCATCAAAATGGGCTTATTTTGAGTAATCGTCCGTACATCAACAGCAACTCGTCCAATCCATTTCCAATTATACTGTAGATTTCCTAGATATCAATACATATTCTTACTGAAGCTCATTAGGTATCATTTTTTATCTTGTTTCTTTACTTTACAACTGTTATTTGTAAGATCCCTTGAATTCCTATTACATCTACTGTATTATAGCCAATTCATTGTACACTTTATCATATACATTATTGTATCTTTTTTCTATTTTCTACTTTCTCTTCTCTGTTTATTCATTATTAGTTGGACAACTATAAACCTGGTGCTCATTTGATAGCTACTGTACTGAGAATAATTGTTCGCGTGTTTGAGAAAAACCGATATTAAGCGGCATAGGTATTGATTCAATTATCCAAACTGTTAGTGCTATATATCATTGAAAAGCGTAGGTTTTACCCTTTCGAATGACGTATTCAAAAGCCAAAACGAATAATGTTTGAGCTGATAGTAGATCAATGAACATAGACATACCAAATTTTCTGATTTCTGAGAAATGTATATCGTAAATTCAACTTGTAATATCTTCCGCAATTTTAGTCGGAAAATTCTAAAATTTGCCGAGGTATTTGCTAGGTATGTAAATATTTGGAAAATTAATTGAAAGATATAAAAAGCCGCCTTATTTTTTTTCTTTTGCCCCTTATCTTTGCTTCTTTACTTCTGTTATCTTCTTACACTATGACCAAGGTTCTCTCTAAGGATACTCAAGATTCATTAAAGATTTTGCTGCAAAAAAGAACACCATACAGTGAGATTATGAAACAACTCCCAAATGTTGGAAAGACCTCTATCAGCAAATATAACAAGAAGTTTTTTGGTGGTGCTAAACCTACTTGCCTCGGGAGAAAGCCAAAAGTATCAGTACAAACTCAGCAATACATAGCCAATAGGATATGAAACGGCAAAATAGATGGTCCTAAAGGTGCTGTCCAATTTTTGGCCTCTCAAGGTATCTCCATGACAATTGATGGTGTTAAAAAGATGCTGCGAAAGAAAGGGTTCAAGGCTAGAAGAAGAGTCAAGACCAATATGATCAGCGCTGACAACAGAAAACTCCGCTTGGCTTGGGCTAAGGCTCATAGACATTATCAGGTAGCTGATTGGAGAAAGTGGGTATTCTCTGACGAGACTAGAGTGAATATGTGGGGCTCAGATGGCATCTCTTACTACTGGTCTGACAAGTCTGGCACTATGCGACCTCACGAAGTCAAGACCCAAGTTCAAAATAATGGTGGCGGGGTTATGTTTTGGGGTTGAATAACAGCCGATAGACCTGGTTATGGTACTACAGTACTTGAAGGAACTATAAAGTCCGAGGAATACATCGAAATTCTGCAAACGTCTCTCCTCGATACACTAGAATACTATGGGAAGGAAGTATCTGACATCAGATTTCAACAAGACAAGGCCACTCCTCACAAATCAGCGGTCACACAGAGGTGGTTCAGCGAGAATGGCTTCTCTACTGATGAGATACTCTACTGGCCAGCTCAGAGCCCGGACTTAAACCCCATTGAGCACGTCTGGGCCGAACTCAAGCGTCGTTTAGATGCTTATAGTACCCACCCCACTTCAAAGGAAGAGTTGGCTGATAGAATCTCCACGGAGTGGGACAAATTTACGAAGGAAGACTGCCTAAAGTACATAGATAGTATGCCTAATAGAATAGAAGCTGTAATTAAAAGTAAAGGTGGACCTACACCCTATTAATAATAAACAATCACTTTAACCAAATTCCCAAATTATTGAAATACTTTTACAGACGTCTATTACTCAATGAAAAATAAAGTCACGTGACATTTGAATACATCATTAAATAGCGTGAAAGTAGCTCTTTCAAATGATGTAACCATCATTTCGATATCTCTATCTTGAAACTATACACAAGCGTATAATAGCAATATTGCAAAACACGCGAACAATTATTCTCAGTACAGTAGATGTGCTTAGCATTTTTAATATCTGAATTCTATTTTATTACTACAAAAACTATCTACACTACATCCCAATCACCCGTAACAGTACCTGAGGAGCTTTGCTTGATACTTGCTGACAATGTTACGAGTCGTTCGTTACCACTCACTTCCCGTTTCTTCATTTTTTTCTTCGAAACCATAAACGCTTTTTTTGAAATAAAACTGCTTTGATTGTCATGAACTCGTCAGGTTAACCATCATTGCAAATCCAACTGCATTACATCTCTCCTATTTCTACTCCTATTCTAATATCAACTATCCCGCGTCTCAACCGCAGTTCATGCAGTACGGTTCAAACTACAATTTGCTGCGCAACCAACATGCATCCAGATTACACTCTATAATGGATTGCACAATACTCCTTTCTACAGAACTAGACTCCTTCACATTTTAGTATAAATACCCTTCCTATTTCTCTAGTTCTTTTATCTCTTTGTCAATTATCTCATCTATTAATCTTATATATATTCTGAATAAATCTCTTACAGCCTTAGCCTCTTGTCTCTGTTTCTAGCCCTTTATATACTAAGATCCCTGATATTGATTCTCAAATCTCATAATATCTCTTACCCAGTTGTCATAACCCAGATTTTACATAATGGCTCTACTATATTTCCATATTTGAACATCTTATCTAAAAGATTATAAATCAGATATACTTCACACAAACCCCATCGCCATTTTCCCCATCTGTCTATTATATTTATAAGATCTACTGTAGATGGAATGTTTGGTATCTCCGGAAATGTCTTTTAGTGTTATCTTCGGTAATGTTGAGAATAATTCTTTCGATGGTATTAAACGGTAAAGTCCAGAGTATATTTGAAGATAGCAATGTATATTTTATTTTATAAAATAAAAAAGGAAACAAACGACGAGAACAACCAAGGAAAAAGAGCTAGTTACAAGTAGCAAGGCCGATTTGTAACACTATATTATACTTCTATCTTATTAAAACTACACACACTGTTACGAATCGATATGATTCTTACACTCTATATCTTTTATTTTATTATTTTATTATTTTATCAAGCTATCTATCAACAAACAATCTTACCTGTCAGCAATTATCAACAAGCAAAGCTCATCAGGTACAACATTAGCTCCAACATCTCAGATTCAATTAGCACAAACTCAACATTCTCAATCTTCTCAACCTTAAATCAGCGGTTGCATACAACAATGTTACACTTTGACAGATGTCAATATTCTTTAAACACTCAATAGTACACCATATTTCTCTTTTAGTATTATCAATTACAAATCAACAGCTAAATTAACATTACAATTATCACATCGAAGTCAAAAGAACAATTTATATTACAATATCTACACACAAAACGTTTATCCTTTCATCCGTAAGAACGTAAATGACATTATTAATCACAACCATCATATAGAAACACTTAGAACAAATTATAGAATTAGAATTAGTATAAATAACCTGAATGAATTGAATCAATAAACCTTTATCTTATTATTAGCTTAACATATAGAAGCCCTGATCCCTTGAATACATCTATTTCATTGTAATATTATACTTTATTATCTGAATATCCTTTTTATCTCTCTTTTTATTATATCTTTACCAGTTGGACAACTATAAACCTGGTGCTCATGACTATAGACGAATCTGCTTTGGCTATTTCTCTATATACTTTTATCACATCTCTTCTACTTTCTATCTTTACAATAAACCACTTTGTAACAACACTTATTGCTGCTCGCAAGTCAACACTAAAATAAAAATATAGAGTGTTAGAATCGTATTGATTCATAACAATACAAAAGCAAATACACCCAAACGTCTTACGTTAAAACGTAGGCAGTAAAAAGAAACAAAAAGAAACGCTCCCGGGTGGGCTTGAACCACCAACCTCCTGATTAACAGTCAGACGCGCTAGCCAATTGCGCCACGGAAGCAGATATATTTTTTGAATCTGTTTGCACGTTTTAGAAAACAAAAAATGTTTGAAGTTTATATCACGTGATCATCTCTTTTTCGCCTTTTGTTGACCTCGCTTTGGCTTTGAGCTGAAGTTGGAACAAAGTATAATAATAAAGTAGAATATTACCGATTTAGCTAAGAAAGAATTTTACAATTTTGTTCGCTATACCATTGGTGTGTAGACATTTTATTTGATATTGCCTTATAGATACTTATAGAGCCGTAAATCTTCCTCAAGCTTGATCAATTGTCCGAGCTGCATAAGCGTAAAACTGCAAGTAAGATGAAAGATGAATACGAGTGTATGTACTGATAATGAAGGATGTTGTGATCAATTGCTATAACTTCTATACCGGTGTTACAGTCGTACTATCTGAATTCTACGATACTACAGGTGCTTTTATGTTTTGTTTAACTAGCACATTGCAATTGAAGTTTTCCAAATCAAGAAACAGAACACAAATCTGTTTTGTTAGAGCAGGTTCTAGCCATTTTCTTTATTTATTTCTGATCATGATTCAGATATTCTATTCTGCTAACTTTTAGTAAATGAAACTTGCTTGACTAATATTCCTAGAGCAAATAATATCAATAGTTCGAGTAATCTTACAAGAAAAAGCGAACTCTAATTGCGCAAGTATCGATAGATTAACTTCAAGCAAATGAAAGGAGAAAGTGGGAAGATAAACGGGCATTTGGTCATTCAAAAAGACGATGCCACTTATCTGGATTGGTGATGTACCAAAAAGGCGAAAAGTACAAATGTGCCCGTCAAAAGATCAAAGTTGTGTGAATATAAAACTCACTCGTACGGGATGGTTAAAAAATGAGGATTCACGCCATGTCAAACCAAGAAATAATTTGAGTCTAATTTACTGGCAAACATGTAACCGTTCGCTAAGCTAAAGATCTAGAATTTAGAATAAAGTTTACCTTTTTTCCATTGACGACTTTGATGATCTTCATTCGGAAATGTGTAATGCAGAGGTGTAACGAGCTGCTGCCGTTGCTTTACCAATTAAGCAGAACTATGGCGGTAAACTTGTGCGATAGGATTGTGTACATAAAACGAAATCCTCCACTGCCGTAGTGCTTTCATATAAAAACTTGAATTGATTTTGATTTTCTTTTTTCTTTATCATTATTACATTTACATACAATGCCAATTGAATCATTTACATCTTCTTTGAATCTTGTGTATCCAAAATACATGCTCTTTTGTGTCGTTGTTGCAAGCCTCAACTTTTTCTGCATCGGTTGGGTCACTGGCTCATCCAATCTACCAGGAACAATCACTCATGCATGCGAAAACGGGATTGCTCATGCTCAAACTCCTCTGCTCCCTGATTGTTTACCAATGAACGATGCTTGGTGGGGATTTGCTGTGTCATCTTTCTGCGTGGGCGCTCTTATCGGTGGCCTCTCGGGTGGCTACATTCAGACAAAATTTGGCAGACGTAAAACCATCTTTTACAACAGTTTTGGGTATACCATTGGTGGCATCTTAATTGGTTGTTCCACCTCGCCAAGTATGTTTGTTGTCGGTCGAATCATCTGCGGCTTATCTTGTGGCCTGGGATCATTGACTGTACCTATCTACGTTGGTGAAATATCAACAGTAAAATCCAGAGGCGTTATGGGCACTATCAATCAGATGATGACCAGTACTGGTATTCTGCTTTCCTGTATCATTGGCCTGCCTCTATCTACTGTGCCTCTTTGGAGAGTCAGCTATGCAATTGTCACTGTGCCCGCCTTGATACAAACAATTCTCATGCCATTTTGCACTGAATCTCCTCGTTATCTCGTATCCATTAACAAAATCCCAGAAGCAAAAGCGAGCCTGCAAAGACTTCGCCCCAATGCCAGCATTGATATGGAGCTCTACACCATGATTGAGGGACAACTAGGCTTGGGTGCTGCCATAGAAGCTGTAGCTCACTCTGTTGCTCCAACTACTGGCCCTTTAGGGGTTGATTATTTCATGATTGATAGTAACAAATCCAAAACGGATGGTGCCAACAAGCACCAATTGACTGAGCCACCCCTCTCAACACCGCCACTACCCACCCCTCCACCGGTTTACAGTAACGGAAATAGTAGCAACCTTATCAAAGAAGCCAAGACGTCAATGAATATGATTCAAATATTTCGTGATCCATTAACCCGTCAAGTGGCTGTGATTGTGATACTGATACATTGCCTTCAACAACTGATTGGTATCAATGCTGTCATGTATTATTCATCCACCATGTTCACCAAAGCATTCAACCCAGACATGTCAAAATACATGGCTATTGTCTGCAGTGCTGTCAATTTTCTTTTGACGGTGGTGTCCATATTTCTGATAGATCGTACCGGCCGTCGATCTCTGTTATTGGCATCTCAAGCTGGCGCATGTATTTTTACCGTCTTACTAACCATTGGATACGTTCATAGCATAAACGCTTTGATGGTGCTGTCTCTGCTAAGCTATGTCGCTTTTTTTGCTGTTGGTATGGGTCCTGTTCCTTGGGTACTGATATCTGAACTGAGTCCTGTGTATGCTTCATCCTCTGTGGGTTCTGCTGCTGCTGCCATGAACTGGGCCATGAATTTTCTGATCGGACAGTGCTTTCCCATCATCTTTTCCAGAATCCAAGGCTATTCCTTCCTTATTTTTGCGATAATTGCATTCAACACTTTGCTGTTTACCTACTTTAAGGTCCCCGAAACCAAGGGACGCTCAATAGAAGACATTACCGCAGGATTCCAAGCTGCAAAGGAATTGTTTTAGGCCGAGGAATCAAGTGTTAAGAACCCCCCCCCCCTAGTAGTCTCTTATACCGTATGAATAAAATGCATCTCATATTTTATAATGTATCATTTACTTGAAGCTGTATCCATTTATTTGACATGTTCATGCTAGAGGTGTAGGCTTTATTTCAGTTGAGATGATATAAAAAGTAGATGTGATGAGATAAAAGATAAGAAAAGTATGTATTTACAAAAAGTAAACAAAAAAGAAGGCATTTTTTACATATCCAGCATGTTGATAAGCTCTTTTGTGTATTTAGCAATTTCATAGGACTCTTGTGCCAAGTTTCGTTTTGCAATTGCGTTTGCGTTTTCTGGTGATTGAATAAAGGAAGTGTCTCTGATCTGTATGATTTTGTTGTTGCATCTGTCCAGATCGCTGACGATGGTGCTGCCTTGGTTTCTGTATTTGAGCCCTTCGCCAGAAGAAAACGATTTCTGAGATACTTGGATAATGTTGGACACAATTTTGACGATGGATGTGATAATGTCGTATAAGTTGCCATCGCTGGACCTTAATGCGCCGAGCAAATTCTGCACTGATGACACAATGTGATCAGTTTCTGTCTTGAGAAATTGCTATGGACAAAAACACAGGTTATTACACGTACAGCCTATTATCAAGGACGACTTACAGAGAGTTGGTGTGGACTGAGTAACTGGGCGTCATTATGATTTCCATTCATTGTCGTCGCGTTGCCTCTGTCTGACACTGGTAAGGACTGCGCTGCATTGTCGTTATCACCGATAGGTCTCATGCCCAGTAATTTGACGAGGTCCACAATGGTGCTGGTGAGGTTGCCTGCAGCGGCGTCTAGCAAACTGACTGGACTGATGCCCATCCCAGCAGCAAAGTTTTTGGCAGAAGCCAGCAGGTTGGTGAGTTCGGTAGAAAACGTCTTTTTGATGTTGTATAGAGCATCTTGATTTGCAGGCGACAGACCCACCTTGACTTCGTACTCTTCCACCTCGGTCGTTATTGATTTGCAAGCCATGACAATTGTTCGCATTGACATGAGCACGTCGGAAGGCTTGCTTGACCTGGATGTCTTTAATAGCTCCTCGATGGCTGATTGATAGTCGATGATGAATTGGTGTCCAATGGCTCCTTTTGCGTTGGGCTTCATAAAGAAGTCGGTCGACAAGTCCTGATTATCCAGCGCAACCGATTTGACCTTGAAGCTGCGAAGCTCCATGCTCACAGTCTCGTATTTTCGTCTCCATGATTTCGTCTCTTGTGACAGATTTCGAATCTCGGCCTCTGCTTTTTCGTTTTGTATCCTCAGTGCTTCGTTTTTCCCCGAGAGATTCTTTAGCTCTTCAATCAGTTGTTTGATCTCTTGCTTGACTTCACGAACAGCCTGTTTTCCCCCCACAGCAGGATGAAAATGAGTAAGGACTGTACCATTGCATGAATAGCCAACATACCACTTGCTGCTCTCTATGCTCGTTGCTCAATTGGCTGTACTTGTTGTCTAACTGTCTGTATTCGTCCTGCATTTGCTTGAGCTTGGACTGGCCCGGGTGATTCGAGGTATCCTAATCCCAATGTTAGACGTCTCCTGACATTTTTTTGTTGTTGCAGTTGCAGAAACAACATCACGCTTACTGAATCCAGGGATAATTCAAGCATTTTTATCCGTTTTGCCATTTGGCTGATTTTTGCCTCGTATTCGTATCGAACAGCATTGACGTCTGCATTGTTGATCATGTCAGGGCGAGGTGTTTTGACCATGTTGCCTAAATCAGCCATCAAACTATCCAATGACTGAATGTTGCCATTATCTGAAACAGGCGATCGTCCATTCCCTTCATCCTCATCCGAGTAGTCCATGGATTCCACACTGATCATTCCCTTGACTGGTATGATGTTTGTTGACTGACTTTGTTGTGCCTTTGTATCGATCTGCTTGTTCTGCGGTATAGGAGGTAGCTATTTTGTGTGTTGAGACACGTGGTAGTATTCTTCACATATATAAATAAATTACCTCGTCTTCCATGGCAACATGTGGATATCTTCGTTTTAGCTCATGGTACACATCGCTTGCCAGGTCCTTGAATCTGCTCTCTGGCAATGTAGCTAGTTTCTGTCTTGCCTGGTTTCGTCTAGGATGGAAGTCCTCCCTCAGCTGTAGAAATGACTCTAGTTTTGTGTAATGTGTTGAGTCCTTGTGCTTGTGCTTGTGTAATAGAACATGGAGATTGACAACATACTGTGCTTATCGACATTTCTTCTCACCAACTCATCATAGACATCGGTCGCTAGCTCATGGAACTGCAGGTTGTTTAAGCGGGATAGCTTCTGTCTGGCAGCGGATCGTTGGTTAGGCACGCCTTCTGCTGCCTCTATTTGATTGTATGTGAGCACACAGAACGCTCCATCGATTGCAGCATCGTCATCAATTACATACCTTTTGCTAGTAATGAGTAGAGGTATTTGCCGAGCTCAGCAAAGTAGGTCCTGGCAGACGATTCCTGCAGTGAAGCGCTGGTTTGTCGACTCGACGATGAAGAGACGGAATAGGCTGCCGAGGCTGTGGATTGTGTCTTTGCCATGTTGGTTTTGCTGTCCCAATGTTCTTGAGGCCTATTTTGATATTGCATTTACTCTTGCAGACAAGATAAAGAAGAAGGAAAGAAATAAGAAGAAGAGGAGGAGAAAGGTAAATGAATAGGAGTTGATTATTATTGACATGTTTATTGCTAGATGTGAGTTGCCAATACACCCCGATATAATTGTTTAAAAAATTGCTTGTGCTACTTGCAACATTGGAATTTCAAATCATCAGACAGGCCTTCAGCTTGTTGGCGCTGCGTTCTGCGATTGTCTGTTCATTTCCTTGAAAATCTTGATTTCGTCAAGCATCACTCTCGCTTGCTCATGATACTGTCATCGCAGCAGAAACAATTAAAAAAAAACAATGCTCATGATTAAGACATGCTACACGTGTTTGTTGCTCATATTCAGACGACTTACTGGATGGATCGTATTCAGTGCAGAAGCCGCGTACTCTTCAGCGTCCTTGTAGCGTTGTTTGCTGATGGCGTATCTTGCCAAGACTAGACAGATTTCTGCTAGCTCGTCGTTGATTTTCTACATGTGCATTAGTCTTTCAGGCACGCCTTTGAAGCACTCGAGACTCACATTGTATCTGGCTTGCTCCCACACTGTATGATAATAGTCGATAGCAACACTCATTCTGCCCATCTTTTCAAATATTCTCCCCAGCTGCACCATGGCCAAGTTCTTTCCAGTCTTGTCGCAGGCTGCTGCTCGTTTGTAGCAGTCTCTGGCCTCGTCGTCTTGCTGCAGGGTTTGGTAGCAATTGGCCAAAGCTCGCCACATGCGTGCATCATATGGGCGAAGATCTGTTGCCATTTGGTAGTAGTATATAGCGTCATAGGGGAACTTTCTGACTTCATACGCCTGACCCAAACCATACCATGCTCTGTAATCTCGGCTATTCACGCCTAGTCCACGGTTTAGTATGCTCTTCATCTGAAGCTAATTGCCCACTCACCGACTGCTCTGCGATAGCACTCAATGGCTGCGTTTGTGTTCTTCAATTCGATATAGTCATGTCCCAGCAGTGTCCATGCCAGATGGTAGCTTCGGTTCAATTTCAACGCTCTTTTAAAGTATTCAATGGATTCAGGCACTTCTCGCTTGACACTGTAGTAGTTTGCTACGGACAACACATGAGTAACAGATGGCCGCAAGTCCATGATTACATACTAGATTACCTCGCACACAGCACGTTTCAGGTCTATATTTATCAATCTTGTCGCATTCCAGAGCGAGTACGCACAGTTTGTCCTTGGAGTCTTGCAGGTACAGCAAATTAGAAAACACATCCATGTCTTCCAATCTCGAGGGAAATGCTCTTCGAAGCTCCTCAAACATGAGCAAGGATTCATTGTAGTCTATAAGCAGTTAAATTAAGTCGCTATTTCAGATCCAGGCACACATTGGTCCTTACCCATTGTATCATAGTATAAAACTGCCCATTGTGATTTGACGTACGCACTGTGTGGAAAGCAAGCAGTCAAAGGCTCCATAATAGCTGCAAACACCGGCTTTGGCTGGTGCAAATCAATGCACAGTTTTGCCAAGAAAAAGTCCTTGATAGCACTTCCTTCAAATTCCCTGTTGACTAACACTTGCAAATCCATAAACATCTTGTTGTTTTGTACGAGCAGCGCTAGCTCCATCCATGCTGACCAGTTGTACTGGAACTTGTGAATCGACTCAAGCAATACGGCTGCTGCTTTGAATCCCGCATTGCGCTTTCTCAGCACAATCCCGTACCTATGTCATTGATCCTGCTTAGCAAATGCCATTGTTTGCTGTACTGAGACTTACAGGTATAAGCCAAAAGCGTCCAGATTGCCCTTGCTGTGATCCTCTGAAAGCTCCTCGAAGATTGAATCTAATTCTCGATTGTCTGCCTTTGTGTCTTCAGTCACTCCAAATATCTCTTGGCTCAATTCCTCTCGTTTCTTTTCGCCAGCCTGTGTGCACGCATTATACGGTGAGCCTCGGGGATCCACATCCGCCAGGATGGCACTTACCAGATATTTGGCATAAAGCCGCAAGAAATAAAGTTTGGGTGACTTTGAGTTCCCTAGTACATCCTTGACGCTATCGAATTGACGGATTTGAAATAGTGATTTTGCATATTGGTATTTGTTGTATTCGTATTCGGACAAGGGCGGTAGCGAGGCCTCGTATGGGATTTGGTAGGGTGAGGCTGACTGCGATTCATTGTTGGTGAATGACTCCTTGTCGTCCAGGATGTCCTTTCGAATGCCATCCAGCACTTCAGCAGCCCTTTCAAACAGGTAATAAAGAAGTCAATCACTCTGAACAGAGCATTTCACATGAGCCTTGTTTACCATTTGCTAGAGTAGAAGAGACATCTCTCGGAGCATACGACAATGGATTGCTGTAGTTGTACCTTGTATTCTCGTAATGCCTTGTCGTCGATGATCATAGTGTGGAAAGGAAACAAGGAAAACAAGCAAATTACACGAAAAGACACACCATTCTTTGTGCCTTAAAAGACTGTGTAAACCAAGTCACCTAACCCAGCGACGATCAATGGGGCCTTCAATTGACCTGCGGCAACTCTGATTGTGATTCATGCATCCATCGATTTGATGTTTGATTTTATTTCGCTACTAGTAAAGGCACTAATTGACGCTCTGATGTGATGGAGAGTGAAAGTACCAAACACAAGAGCAAACGTCTTGATGCAATCTATCCCTTGCTCTTGAGTCCCATCACTCATCATTGGCATGCATTTGCTCGACTACCGCCTACTGCTAGCTACTTTCAAGAGATAAATATATGCCAGCAGTTATGCAACTCAAAAATCAAGAGACATAGCCTCTCTACAATGCTCTAAATGTCGATCCCTTGTGTTCCATCACTTGGCAGACAGCGACGAGTAGTACGGCTCTACGCTAAGGAATCTAATCAGGGAACAATGTGCCCGCTGCCTACTATAGCACTTTGATATCTGTGATACATGTAACAGATATAAACCGTCTGTTTTCGTATATCAGTGACCACTACACTAGACCATGATTGCGTGCGCTTGGTTGCAAGCAAGAAGCCCTGCTTACCGTCTCGCTCAAAGCCGAGCGAGCGAGCGTCTCCACACGGAAAACCTTAAATCCATAGCTGACAAATCTTCTACAACTTAGCATGCAAGCACTACTACTATTTGTTACACATGGTTTGGGTTTTTATACATTTGTTCCATTTAAGGGCCACAAACATGACATAAAACTTGCAATTTCTGGGCCGATTGGACCATGATATGCCTGCTGCTACAGCAGAGATGTCACTCGACGGTCATCCTCACTTAAGATCAACCCTGCAGACGCTATTCCCGTCCATTGGTAATAGCGCAGATGCCTTACCATTCACGCTTGATTTGCGCAGCCCGAATCTCTTTTTGCGGGGGATCGCGGATTTTCGCTGTGGGGGATCCGAA
The DNA here is from genome assembly GCA_010203745.1 of Mucor lusitanicus. Lineage (NCBI taxonomy): Eukaryota > Fungi > Mucoromycota > Mucoromycetes > Mucorales > Mucoraceae > Mucor > Mucor lusitanicus. The sequence continues at coordinate 1,390,404 of JAAECE010000005.1, read as the reverse complement.
ATGGCTGATTTCACACAATCGTTTCCATGGAGGTACGACGAGACTAAAGACCTTGTAATCATTGGATCAAACTCTATATTTAAATCAAGTTGAAATGATATAAAAAGGTGCAAAATCAGCTTCTTTCTGGATTCTGTCTTTCCTTGTTTATACACCCAAAAAACAAGCCTTCCAGCGTCTCTGCTTACCACCCCGTAGGTTATCGTTTTAATTTCATTTCTACAAGAGAGGACTCTAGATACATCAGTCCCCACTACTGTTTAAAAGAGAAAATGACAAACGAACGTGCTATTACTATAGATCATTCCCATGAAAGGACATTCTCTGACCAAGATGTCGTTTCAAAATCAAGCAGCACTGGTCACTCTTCTGTCTCGGACACGGCTGAAGGTAATAAAATGTCGTTGCGCTTTGACACTCAAACGCCAACTAACACACCTTATCTGGCTGCTGCACGCAATTCCACCATTTAGTGTATCAAGACAGTAAGGCCATTTCATTGTCTGAGACTGAGGGCGAAAAGGGGCTTCCACCCGTCCAGCATGACGAAGAGCAGCCTGATGGCGGCTATGGCTGGTTTGTAGTTCTCGGTGCATTTCTTGTCCAAGTTACCAGTTTTGGCACTTGCACCAGCTGGTAAGTCGCCAAACGCACATTCTGATCTTTGCTTTATTAACCTCCCATGCGTTCATCTAGGGGTAAGATACATTAAGCGTGTAGTAGAAATCAGAATCCAGCATAACCAACTAGCATCAAATTTTTAGGTGTGATGCAAGATTACTTTGAACGCAACATGTTTAATAATGTAGCCAATGCCACTGTCAACCTAAGCTTTGTGGGCACTCTTGCCATGGTGTGTCTCAATTCTGTCAGCCCTATCGTGCAAATTTGCGTCTCTATGTTTGGTATTCGCTATGTGTTGATTGCTGGTACTATATTCGTTGCTCTCGGCCTGGAGATGGCTGGCTTCAGCACTCAGATTTGGCATTTGTATCTTACGCAAGGTGTCGTTTTCGGTATTGGTGCTTCGTGTATCTACGTAGCCATTATGGGCGTGGCTCCTCAGTGGTTTGGAAGGCGTAGAGGCCTTGCACTGGGTATCATTGCCAGTGGATCAGGCATTGGCGGTTTGGTGATCCCCTTTGTGATGACGGCCATCAATAGCAGCCTAGGTTTTGGCTGGACTTACCGCATTCTTGGGTTCATCTGCTTGTTCTGTGATGTCGTTGCCTGCTTGACAGTGAAAGAAAGAAAACCCTCAGCTATTAGGAATAGAAAGAAGCTGTCTCAAATTGTCAATTTTTCTGTTCTCAAGGATACAAACTTTGTCATTTTCTGCATTGCCTCCAATGTCGGTCTCTTTGGTTACTTTGTGCCTTACTTTTTCTTGCCCTCGTATGCCTCCTATCTTGGCCTTGATGAATCAAAAGGATCTGCTCTAGTCGCTGTCAGCTCTGCTTGTAACTTTGTGGGTCGAGTCATTACGGGTATTCTGGCTGATCGCATTGGCAAAGTGAATACCAATTTGATATTTACGTTGATTACTGCGTTGAGTTGTCTGCTCATCTGGACATTTGCATCAAACTACGGTACATTAATGGCCTTTTCCACTGTATTTGGCTTGACCAGCGGCTCCTACTTTGCATTGATCTCTCCCATCACTGCTTATCTTTTGGGCATGGACAGATTTCCCTCTGGATTGTCGCTTTTGCTGGTTACCAATGTCATTCCTGTATTTGGATCCAACATTGCTAGTGCTATAGAGGCTGGCGTTAGTTCAGAGCCCTTCTTTAGCTACAAAATGTTCTCTGGCGTCGCTTATTTAGTAGCTACCATTACACTTGTAGTGCTAAAATTAAGACTAAATCGTAATCCCTTTGCAAAAGTATGATAAGGCAAGCAAGCTCTACCTGGCTAATTAGTTGGCTTACTACAAATAATAATAAATCTTTACATAAATACTCTTTAAATCTCACCCTTTTCGATGGATTAAGAGTTCGATACTACGCTGTTCTGTTAGATAAACAACCACGAACCATCAAATCAGTCATTAAAACGCGCATTATTGACTGAGCAGCCTTCAAATGCATTTACCACTGTAAAAATAGCAATTTCAATCGCTCATAACTTACCAACAAAGCACAATCTCGGCCTCGGAACAAGTGCGATCGTGTTCTACGACTTGGCATTAGGTCAAGGATCACTTTCCAGCGATTTTTTAGGGAAAGTTTTGATCATCGATTTTTGAGCATTTTGGCCTTGTACTAGTACAGGAAAATCTGATGATTTCAAAGAATGGACGTTTTCACCTCAAAAACGAGATTTTCTACTATGGTGTTCCTAAGCTCTAAACAACCGTATAAGCGCAAAGCATCCTGTGAAACTGTCTTTTGGTCAGTTTACTATGCGTTTTGTAAATATTTCCTCAAAAAGCGTATTTTGCATTTTTTGGCATTTGCTCTGTACAGACTAAAGACATCATTTTGAAATCGGTACCATCAGATTCCTTGGTCTTTTCTGCATGTATAAGTGTCAAGAAATACCTGTTGATTATATAGTAATATTTTGTGTAATTGCCCATAAAAGGTTTTGAGATGTCCAAACTCAACGTTTAGAGGATCACAGGAAGCTCTGAAATTCATTCCCAGCTCAGGCTGTATTTTGCCCTGGCAACTGGTTTTCATGTGGTAAAAGACACTGTAGACGTCTAATTGATCTCGCTACGCTCAATATCTGACGGTACCGCAGTGTAGATACCAACCTATTATGAATTTCACGTTTTTTGAGACATAAATTATAGTGAAAACTAACCAAACTCTGCAATGTATACATACTTTCATCAATTTGTTTGTCGAGATACTACTATGCTATTGTTGCATAAATGTGAGCAGGTTGAGAAGGCCACCGGTGATGCATAGAGCTAGTACGGCCCCTCATGCTTTTCATTGAAGATTAAACGATCGCGTTTTTGAATACGAAAGCAAAGACTTTTACTAAGGGCTAAGCGGAGGGAAATAAAGTGTTGCAAAGTAGGTATGAAAGAATTTTCCTCTTGAAAAATGCTCAAACATGTAGATCAAATATCATGAGGCAGGAGTGTGTAGTTACAAACTGACATGGTGTAGCAGAGCTCAATTCTATGATTCATTTATTGCACATACAGCTGCATTTCGTAAACGAGTAAAGCAATTTTGACTACAAGCATGGTAGACAAATGGTATACTGTGATTTTCTACCACCAGGCTTAATCCATAGTGAAAGAGCCTTCCTTGGCAAGATTGACATAATGGCACCAAGTTGATATTGTCAGGTACAATGAGTTGTTTATCCAAAATTGAATCAGGGAAATCCAGCACCACCTCTCTCGAATCAGGATCTGCCAAACACCACAGCCCGATCGTTTGAGCACATATGTCTTTGAGAGTGATCATATTGAATGCATTTGTTGGCTTGGTAGAGAACGGATTCCTTTCTATCCACAGGTTTTTCAGTTGTAGTCTCGACACCAATTCGCCTGGTAAGCTTTCCAATCGGTTATCTGTCAGATCCAGCACTTGCAGTTGGTGTAAATAGCCAATTTGCGAGGGTATATTCACCAGCTGATTGGAATGCAGGAACAGTTCTTGCAAATTTGTCAATAGCCCTATCTCTTTGGGCAAAGTTTCGAGTTGATTGCAGCCGAGGTTCAACTCTTGCAGGTTGACAAGTCGCCATAATTCGCTCGGGATGGTTTTGAGATTGTTGTTTTGTAATAACAGTGATGACAAATTTTCCAAATAGGGCACTGCAGGAGGAGCGATGCGCTAGACATTTGAGATGCCTGTCAGACAGAGTTCACAATTTCGCTATACATTTGCAATCACTCACCAAAGAGCTGATTTTTCGAAAGGCTAAATAAGCTTTGCCGGTGAAGCTGATGGTATCAACAAGCACCTTCTTCTTCTGATCTTCGTTTTCTGATTCGTAAAACGTCGCTACGATCCCATTCATATACCATAGTACGGCCGATTTGTATTCATTTTTCGCGATAGACATTGAAAATGGACATTTGTCTTGTCAAGATGGATAGAAAGAAAGAGAAAAAAAGAGCAAAGTTTGAAAGCATTTGCCTCAATCATACACATGAGCCAGAACAAGATCTTTCAAACGCAGCGAATTAGATACCAACTAAATTACATCATGTAAATCCTTCATTATTATCCTTCATTGTCAAGACATGCTGCCATTCGTACAATAATAGCCGTTTATTCAAGGAGCCCATTGATACAGGACACTAGGCGCATTCAATGAGCACAGACATGTCAAACAGACTGATCAAGTGCATTTGTCTCATTTGATAAAGAGATGCCACTGGGCCAATGTCACCATAAGGCGAATCATCCATATAGAAAAGCAAGACGCAGCCCCAACATACTTGGCTGGTGCGAAAGAAGGAGAGGAGGCAAACTTCACAATGGAAATAAATAAATAAAAAAATTGCACAAAAAAAAAAAAACTGAATAAAAACGGTTCGAGGGCTCACATTATCTCGTTTCACCTTTTCTCATATATATTTTACAGCATTATACCTTATCCCGTATGGAAACAATAGCACCATTCAAACGAGAAAACTCAAAGAGTAGCTTCACAGACGACGACGAATTGAGCCGCATGTCAGATTTAGAGAGTGAATATCGAGACAACAACATACGAAGGATGTCTTTAAGTTCGTCTTTGCCTGCATCGCCCTCTGCTTCATCATACAACAAGATGAGTGTTGATTCGGACGATGCGCGGTCCGTATCCTCAACAAGTCGACGAGACAATCATACCATGGAGACCTCGGCCCCGTCTCCTTCCACAACATTGCCGTCGCCAGCAACCACTCCCAACATAACAACAACAACAAGAGTTATTAGGCCGATAGGCAGCAGTTGGGCAAATTTGAGCACTAGCAATAATATCCGACAGCAAGACGAGCTTTACATGGTGGATAGCAGCAATATGAGCAAACGGGCGGCGCAGACAAAATCCTCATACGATCTTCGTGAGAGAAGAGATCCTGAAAGGAGAAGTGTGAATCGTAGGAGCTCACTGCTAGTAAGTTTTGGCTTTATTAAATTCTTCCTGAAATCCCAATACTGATTTAAACAAGCCCAAATCGAAAGCTCTGTTGAGAGTGATCGATCAAGCGGATGTAAGTTGAACGCAGCATGTAAATACATGAGCAAGCGTGCTAAATTGCTTGCTTCCATAGGAAGACACACATTTAGGAGATTTAGAGATGAGAAGGGAGCATGAGACGACTGTGCAACTCAAGACATTAGACAATGAGTATGCTGATGTAGGTTGGCCAAATTGGCACTCTAGAGCAATGTACATTAATACACCATCATAATTAGAAGCCACAGCAAGGAGTGCCTGCTGCTTCCTGGACCAAAGTAGCCGATTTGCCATTATACCAATGCTCAAAGCTGAACCCAGAGATTGAAATGACGGTAAGTTGAGGTTGGCACTCACTCATGGCCTTCCAATACTGACACTGCTGTCTTAGAGTTTCCAGCTGGAGAACATCGCATCGCCTAGTCCGCAACAACAACAAACATACAAGAGCATCAAGCGAAAAGGTAAAGCGTTTCAAGGGGTCGAGAAATGCAAATAGACTCATCACATACCGCTACGACTACCATAGCTTCTGAGGACAGATTCGAGCCTTATCCGACATCCATTGGGCTCAAGCGAAGGGCTGTTTCCCCGTCCGTATCATTGAATGGCTCTCCTATACTAACAGGTTACTCGAGCCCACCGACAAGCTTCGCCCCCTACTACAGCAGTGGTGGCCCTGGTGGAACGTCACCTAATGCAGCTGCAAGAGCACAACAAAAGGCTCCCAGTAGCAGCTCGTTCAATTTGCATGATGCAAGTGGTGGTTTGAGCCGAATGTCATTAAGCGAATAAAAATACAATAGAGTCAGTCGACCGAGCTAATATGTTGCATGCAGCTTGCACAGTGCCTATTGATTGCACACAGCAACAACGACCCTCCCATCATGTTGTCGTGCGTACGACCCAGGTTCTCGGTGCCACAAAAAATCCTCCCACAGCAGCATTACACAAATCGAGATTGTACTGTGCAAAGGGCCTCCTCCTCCTCAGATCAAATGCTGCTACACGCTTATCTTTTATTTTTAATCAAGCAAACTTGTAAGAATCCGTATCGTCAATGAGCTTTTCCTTGTGTCTCGCTTTCAATTCGGCAAGCACATCAGCGTTCATTGTTGGTATATTGCTTCTCTTCTTGATCTCATCTCGCTTGTTTGCCACTTCGATTTCTGCAGAAAGCGTATGGCTGGCATGTTGTGTAGACAAAAAAGCCGGTGCGGGAGGAGGAGAAGAAGAAGACGAAGGCTCATTCATGTAATGAGCTTGCTGTTCTGACTGTGCTGCTCTTCTAAACAGTGGGTTCTGGAATAAGCTGTGCTCCTCTGCATCGACCTCGCTGTCTTTGTTGGTATCAAACAGTCTTTTTGCAAACGACTGACGAATGTGTGTGGGTCTGTCTTCCTTGTCCTTTTCCTGAGCTAATTGCAATAGTTTGTTGTTGAGCGAACTGGCCACAGGTGAGCTGTTGGAGGACCAGAATCCGTCATCATTCGCCCAAGAATTGTTGCTATCGATTTGCAGGGTTGAAGAAGCACGCTTAGCGGTTGGCGCAGTGGGCTTTACGATGCGGCCGCCTGCTGTGCGACTGGGAGATGCTGATTCTCTGCGTGTGCTCAAGCCATGGATTTCCTTCCAGAAGCGATTACTGACACGGCTGCCACCAGGCGTTCTGTTTGAGTGTTGAGTGCATGCTGTTCTATTGTACACATGTCTACGCTTACCTCAAGGTTTCTGCAGATCTCAGATGCCCACTGCTTATATCGTTAATGATGGTGCGTTTTGGTGGAACAATGCGGTTTGGCGACGAAGATGGCGATGCTCTATCGCAACCGCTGGGAATGGAGTAGTTGCTATTGTGGTTCAATGTACGTCTAGGTGATGATGAAGAGGGGATGATAGGTGTCTGTTGTGATACGGTGGATGAAGAGGCTGTGGGCTTGATGCTCTATATACCGTGTGCACAGTCAGTACCAACAACACGATTCAGTAAACTCTACTTACATTAGTTTGTGGTGTGATTGAATGTTTGTATGAGCGGGATGAGCTGATCTCCATTGGAGAATAGTGTCCATTCACACTGAATGCGTTTGAAGATGGTCTGCGTTCTTCAGCGGATCGCACATTGAGTGATCTCATAATGTCTTCTTTGGAGGAAGGGGCTGCTGCCATAAACATGTCTTGTTCTTCTTCGTGCTCTTCATCCTCATCTTCATTTGCTTCTTCAAAGCTCAAGTGAGTGGCGGATAGATCCTCTGCTAGCAAAGAAGACTTGTTTATAGTCAGTACGCATGTCTTTTCGTCAGACTGGGCTCAATTACCTGTCGTCTAATCTTTTGCAAGTTGCTCTGTAGCTTGTCCATTCGCTTTCTTTCCTCTGCTAGTTTTTGCTGTAATGTGGATGAGACACTAGTGTAGGGCCTTTTGTGGTTGGAAGGGCTATGAAGAGTAAAAGTAGGTGAACGTTTCCCCAAAGTCGTAAAAGTCATGGGAGTGTCCTCGTTGTGATCTGATAAAGACGGTGTATCTGCAATTTCAGAAACGGATTCCTGGTAGAATGGATTGCGGCTAGAGTAGTTGCTATAGCTGTTCCGTGTATCTGTAGTCATGGTAACGTCAATTGTGAGTTTAAGCATTAGGGAGACGCAAATCAAGGCCATCTAAACCCACCTTCTTGCAAGGTATGTCTCTCTATGAGTGGTGTGAGTGAGGTCCGCGTGCTGTCATTGTCGGCTTGAGCTCTTCTTTGTTGTAGCATGGCTCGCATTCTTTCTGTTGTGTCAGGTGTTTGTTTCTGGATACGAGCCTGGCTTGTTCTAGGAGTCAATTTTTGTTGAAGACTTCCATAAAACTTATCGAAATCCCTTGAGGCTTTGCTTTGAGCTGTTTTTACAGCCTTGTAGAAGGGTGATGCGATGGCTCTCAATGGTGATGCAGCCATGTTGCTTCTCTCAGGCGACCGCAACATAGTATCATAGTCATCCGTTGCTGTTCGTCTCGGCGAGTACATTGTAATGGAGAAAAGATGGAGGAGTGAAAAGAAAAAAGAAAAAGAGATGGACACACACCCACACAACCCAATTCCACAGTGAAAAAATTTCAAACACACCAGATTCCAACTGAGCCTTGTAGCCAGCCAGACATTTCCCCTGTTACCTGAACAACGCGCCTTCGTGTTGTACGTGTTTTGCACGGTGAAAAGAGCTCAATCTGTGAAATACGGAATAGCGCTTCTAGGCACTAGACAATCATCAAAAGCCGCCAATGTAACATGTTGCAATGTCGTACCTAAAAGTTTCACAGCTATCGAAATGAAAAGCGATTGTCTCTGGATAGTAACAGCAACGAAGCTTGTTCAACTTCTTTCTGTAGTAGTTTGCTAGTTGGTTAGAGCCCAGAGCAAGTAGGGCATGTAAGCTTTCAACCAGCAATCTCTTCAACAACATGCTCATCTCAGATCGTCAGAGTGGCTCCCTTTGGCGGCTGCAATGCTGCTATCCCCAGCTGTACATGCAATCACATTATTCTAGTAGTTTTGAGAATGACAATCCACAGGAGCCGCCTGCTTGGGTTGATATGGCCACAAAATTAGCATTAATTGACAATTGCAACAAATGTTGCAGAAATAAAAAAGGAGTGCCGATTTATTGATACATATTTTGAGATAGAATGTACAATCAGTAAACATTAGCAAGACAATGCCATCCGTGTAAAGTGAGAGTGGTGAATAAGTGGTATGTTTATATACAGAAAGTTGGCAGTTGTCTCATCTTTTGTCGATATATTGTAATTGCTTCTGAATAGGCGGCAAATCCTCCTGTTTGTATGGTAATACTTTTGATGAATTAAATGGGTGTTGAATAGGAGGTAAATTATCCGCTGGCTTGACATCTAAGGGCATGTACACTGTCAATATCCTGGCAACATGTGGCATGCGTAGGAATTTACCTTGTCCATATGCGGAATAAGACGGTTTGCCTGTGTGCTGTATGATAGAGATGGGTGCCAATCTGCAATCTTCGCTTACTAACGGGCTTGCTGTGGTATGTTGTGGTAAATTTTCATTCTGATCCAACAAGTAGGATAAGCTAAGTCTACGCTTTGTGGATACCGTACTTTCGGTTTCTGAAATTGAAAGCAACCAGAGTTTTAGAAATTGAGACTTTTGTAACATTTCAAGAATTTCAAATACCTGTGTTCACTCTTTTGAATGCGGATATGTTGGGATGGTGGCCATCGATTGACAGTTGTGCGTCAATGGTGCTTTTTATGACTGGATGCGACAAAAGATGGTTGATATGAGTTACTTTGCGGTTGTTTTCTATAGGCTGTTGCTGGTGTGATTCAACATCATCATCGTCATCTTCATCTAATTCGTATTCATCCTCTTCCTCGTCTTCTTCTGAATCAGCCGCTGCCGCTGTCGCTGTTGATGCTGATTTCGTCGTAATAGTACGAGGTTTTGGCACGATCGGCTTGTTTTTACCCATCATGGGATCATCCGTATCGCTCGAATGGATGGCTTTTCTGATCGTTTTTCTTTTTGAATGCACATATCTTGATGGCCTCGGACCCGATTCTTTTCTGATTCGAATTTTCAGCCCTTGCTTGGCAAAGTTTTGCACCAGAGGGCAGGAGCGGTACATGCCAGGGAACTAGTGTGATTGAGTAAGCGAGCACTGCTGGACGTGGAGGGCGTTTGACTTACAGTCTTTGCAGAGTATACTGTGAAGGGCTCTGTCAGGACAGACAGGTTGTAGTTTACTGTGTGTCTGTTGATTGTTTTTTTCAGGCTGATTAAATATGTATAGATTAAAATAATGTAATTTAACAACTTACTCTCGTATGTCGAATAAACACATCCGCAGTTTATAGTTTCCTTCTGCACGAACGGATATGTCTGAGAACACGAAAAAGGCACCTTCTGTTCCATCCAGGTCTCTGAGGGTATATAACGACGACACAGTTCGGCCCACCGTGAGTTTGCTGTGCAGCAGAATGTTCAATTGCTCCTGATCCTCTCTTCCGTCCGCAGGCACAAGCACAGCAATCAGGAAGAGGTGTGATGACAGGGCTGATAATCTAATGACTGTATATTACAAACATGCGATTGACATGCAGTAAAGCGGCTTGTTTACCTCTCGAAAGATGTGTCGTCTGCGCTGTTCATTACTATCTGAACGACTGGAGGTGGATCAATAGGACGTCTATCAACTGAGCAAAATTACAGAAATTCAGCTTCAACATGCGTATGATACAAAAGCTCGATTTCTGTACCTCTTTCCCCAATGCCGCACATTCGTGAATGCACAGGCTGTTGTCTAATGATCAGCTTGAAAGGGCTAGTAGTGCGTTAGATCGTATGGCTCTGTCCGTCTAAATCAGAAAAGAAACATTACTTGTTTGAGGTGTCAGGTTGAAGGCCTTCAATTTATGATTTCCCTGTGGATTTTAGTCCATTTTTTTACTGGCGAAAAATTGAAATGAATCAAACTAACCTTGCATGTTAGATTTCAAATGTGGGAGATTGGCGAGATGGCTACTATCTGGATATACAGCGGAAACTCTTTAGCGACAAAGAGATGAAATTGAAAAAATTTGAAGAAAGAAAAAGAGAAGGAAGAAGAGATGGGAAAGGGGAATTTATAAAAATCGAGATTGATTCGACTTGCCTGAGAGCGAGAGAGTGAGAGAGGCAAGTTTTTGTGCGTGCGTGTGTGCTTGAACGTGCCCGATCGATGGTTGTCCCGAGCCATAATTTTTTGTATTATTAGACCCCCTCTTCCTTTAGCCCCCCACACGCACACATACATGTATACACTCACACTCTCCAAATATTGGACATCCCGCTTTACCCGAGGAAATCTCATTTCATTCATTTCTTGCAGTTTCAAAGCCAAAAATGCCGTTCCCGCTTTCCTCCCTTGATGTGCGCAAAATCCAGCTCAACACTGCCCAAGTGACACACCATGTACCTCCCTCAGAGCCCGAAGGACACCTTGAACGGAATGCACCGACAATGGTCAAGACTTGGTGAGGAAGGTCAATGAAAAAAAAAAAAAAAAGTTACCCGGATTGCTCTTCACACAGTCAAGAATCAATTTCATCGACAGCTTGGCATCTAAAATATTATCCCCTCAAATTCGGAGCCCAACAGTCAAGAGGGATGATTTGCTTCTCATTATCTCGATACAAGAGATTTGGGTTTATTTGTTCTTCTTCAATGCATCCTCCATGGCTGTCACCTCTTGCTCTAGATGTTGCTTGGCAAACTGCTCTTTCTCTCTCTCCGCAATCTGGCGCTTCGCATATTCTCTCTGGAGCCGCTTGTCTCTTTCGCTGTACTGATCCTGGTAGAAGCCTTCATTTGTATTGCTGATCACTGAGGGCGAGGCGCGGTGCTGCCGGGCATCGTACACTAGAGACAGGTCAGGCACATGGTGGTCTCATTCCAATGCCACAGAAACTTACTCCAATACACGCCATAAATGGCACCAGAGACAGCGGATGCAATCGCTGCTCGCTTGACATTTTGCCTGTATCTCAGCACCCTTTCAATGTGTTCGGTTGATCCAGGTGGCCCTATCGCCTTGGGTTCAAAGCGGTCCAGCATGAACTTGATGCCGTATATAGATGCTCCTCCGACGAGAGCTAGAATGAGTGGCGGCAATCGAGGTATCATGGGTAGAAATTACTGCGAATTTGGGTAGAAATAAAAGGTAAAAATGCTAAAACAAGGGTGAAATGGCAGGATTTGGCATAACCACACACCTCTATACTTTGCACCGTCACCGACATGAATGATTGGTTGTCAATAGTAGTGTGCCTGATGTAAATGTCGTTCTTATTCATTGATTGATCCGTTCTGTATAGTATCGACAGGCACATGAAAAACAGCATGTGTAATGTGTAGACCCCAATCTCAATAAATCCGTCATGACGGGAAACAAACAAACCAAAAACTGGCATATTAAAACATCTCCTTTTTGTAAGGGACAGAAGCCCGTGCTCAGAAATTCCTCGATTTCACAGAAAAGGGTAAAGGTTCATTGCACACGACCATGGTGGCATTGTGTGCGTGTGTGTGTGTCTGTATAAAACAAATTTTACATTTAAATTGCCACATCCCTTGAACATATAGTATACTTTACATTTGGACTTATAAATTAGGTAATTTGCCTCGAGGTGAATATTGTTGTATGTAATTGAACCCTTCGCAATGCCAACCACTGCAATATTCCTGTAATGCTTGGCACTAAAAGACCAGCGGGATGGGTAGAAACAGCTGATTATGACATTCGTATAATGTGTCCATTCATATTCTCTTTTTTTTCGCTTGGAACGAAACCTGCGTCTGTCTTCTCGCAACATTTGCTACATACAACGAATGGCTTGTATTCTAGCCAACTGCGTTCACCTTGGAATAGGAAAGTATCACAAGAACTTAAAATAGTGTGTTATAAACAGGCGAATCATTTGACCCTTTTTTGCAAGCTTCCTTCTCTTTCTCTTTCTTTCTTCGATTATACAATTTGCTCAAATATGAGAAAGGTATTCAAGATGTCACTGCCTTGAATGTAGAAGCAAGGCTAATGAAAAACAATCTACAGCTCAGTCGGAAAAAGTTGGTGGTTGTAGGTGATGGGTTTTGTGGAAAGACGAGTTTGTTGCATGTCTTCCAGCATGGCGAGTTTCCAGAAGTATGTCTCGGCAAAGCCACGGTACGAGCGAGAGCTAGCACTGATTGATTCTCAATAGGATTATGTTCCAACAGTCTTTGAAAACTACATTGCCATCATCAACCATGAATCGGGCAAATCAATCGAATTATCATTATGGGACACTGCAGGCCAGGAAGAATACGATAGACTTCGACCTCTATGCTACCCAGAAACTGATGTTATTCTGGCCTGTTTTGCTATTGACCAGATACAGTCGTTCGAAAATGTCAAGGATAGGGTAAAGCTATGGAAGACAAACAACAGTAGCGGGTACTGATTTGTACTGTAGTGGATACCTGAGATGGATCACTTTTTGTTCAATACACCTCGTTTATTAGTAGGCACAAAAAGTGATTTGAGGAACAACAACAAACGCATTGCAGAGCTGAGCACTAATGGACAACAACTGATTAGCATTGAACAGGTAATATGAAGACGAGCATCTTCCTACAAGAGCTAACCTTTAAATAGGCTGAGGGATTGGCACGGAAGATAAACACACAATACATTGAATGTAGTGCAAAAAACAACACAAATATCACAAAAGTCATACATGCCGCCACAGGGCTTATCCTAAACAACCGCAAGGGGGGACTAAAGACAAAAATGTGTTCTTTGCTCTAGCACTCTCTGAAATGGCGTACAATAAGCTTTCCTCTTTTAATTTATGACCTTTGATGATGTATACCTGTTGTTTGGATAAAGATGTGCATTCCCATGTGATTTGACAACCATCATGATGTCTGCATGTACTATTGGCAAAATGCCTACTAGGAACTTGTTTTTTTCAGCTTGTGTTACAATTGTTTTAGACGCATATCTCTTGTTCTTCTCTCAATCAGATGAGTTTGCAAAGAGTAGGTTCGTTTTCTGCTTTCATAAAGTTAAATGTAAAAAGAGTGCTACATGTATTCGTTCAAGAGTATTGTAAAAATTTAAGGAATAAGCAGCTGTATCTGAAAGATGTTGTTGTAGGTATTATGAAATGCATCTCGCTTTTTGACAGTACGCAATCGCTGCAAGCATATATATATGCGTATATGCTGTTGTTGTTGTTGTGCACATTTTGAATGATCAAGTCGTAGGATAGCTCCTTTGACTGCATTCAATACCAGAACAATCTGATTATGTACCAAATTATACACCGGAAACATTCATACCTAAAACAAAACAGTAAAAGGTAGAGCTTAAACCACTCATGTTGTAAAATATCACATAAACCATCGGTAGAATGTTGATAATAGCGTTCATTTTTAACCACTAAAGTGCACTTGTTGTGTAACATTGTTGTAAGCGATTGCTTTGCCATTTTGTCCTGCCAAAAACCTTTGCAGGACATCACCCTGATTTACCATCACGATAGTGATTTGAGCTAATCATTAGTTGACAGGCATGCCCAAAAAAATAAAACAAGTATAGAATTTAACATGCCTTATTTGAAAACATATTCGATGTTCCTTTCAGAATAGCCTCAGTAAAGAAAACAAGATCATCATTTGACGAGTTTCAGCTATACTTTTCGTTGTTAAATTAGGGTGATATTGGACGAATTACTCTTTTATTATCTGTTGCTGCTTTGGGCTCTGAGCCAATAAAATCGCTTAAAAGCTAGTTTTAAACGCCGCGGACTTTGAAATTTTTTGCGAGAGTTTCCCTCCGTTTTTTGGTTAGGCGGACTTTTAAGTACTGCCAAATACAGTAATTTAGCAATTTTATCATCAAAATCCCCTAAAATGCGAGAATATGCCTTACTACACACCCCAGCTTATAATGCAAACGCTTGAGACTCTCAATTAGCACCAAGTAAGTGATACAAATCAAGTGAGGGCAGCCTATCTACCCTCAGCCTCTGAATCAAATCTAGTTGTGCTTCAACGATAGGCTTATCCACACAACGAAGAAAGAGGGTCATGGCTCAAAGAACCACAAAAAGGAAGGGAAAGTAACAAGAGGGCATCACTAGAATGTGATAATAAAGAAGAACAGAAACATTGCAATACAGTTACATACAAAAAGGTAACATGCAATGTGTATCATCAAAATGATGAGTACAATAAAACAAAAGTAGTAGAGAAAAGTATCGTGGTTGCCTCATACGAAGCACGAACACTAATCCAACCGGTATTACAGAAGATGTAATACTTGAAGAAGAACAAAAAGAATGCGAGGCTACTTCACAATAGAGCAGCACTGCCAGCGATACAATGCATCAAAAGATACACCATAGCACTATGGCACAGCAACAGAAAAATAGTTGCGTGCAGAAAAGGGGGAAAGAATAAATCGCAATAAAGCAAACAAACGAATGCGCAGTATCACGAGAAAGAAAATAGTAAAAGGTTGAATGAATGTAATTCATGACAACCAAACCCACAACACCCAAAGCCATGACAACCCAATCCACGGCAACCAAAAAAGGGGAATATACAAACCAAATACAAACCAAACACAATGAATAAGTATATTGCAACGAATTGGTCTAAAATAAACTGTATAATTAGTATTACTGTATATTGTACCGCGAAAAGTGGCCCCTATCGGCTGATACCTACTGTAACAAACTTGAAAGATGTCGTCTTGAGTACTGGTGGTTGCAAAGGTATGCTTCTTTTGACCAAACACAATGAATAAGTATATTGCAACGAACTGGTCTAAAATAAACTGTATAATTAGTATTACTGTATATTGTACAGCGAAAAATGGCCCCTATCGGCTGATACTTACTGTAACATACTTGAAAGATGTCGTCTTGGGTACTGGTGGTTGCAAAATTATGCTTCTTTTGTCGAAAGTGGTGTTGTATTCAATCAAAAGTAATAAAAAGTATATGGTTTAATAGAAAAAGTGCAGTGCAAAAACAGGGTGGAGAGGGAGCCTAAAAAAAAAGACGCGTTGCTGAGGGTGACTGCAGCCAATAAGCTGAGCACACAGAATTTGAATGACGTGTACACTCAACATTTTGCACTGTGGTGACTGTACCCAAATGATTTTTTTTGCGATGGTTTTTTTTGAATCGATATCGATATAATTTGACATTTGAAAACATTTTTGTTAAAATTAGCTATAAAAAGTGTGCTTAGCGTATACTACTTTCTAATAAACTTAAGGGGAGAATTTGAAGGCGCATTCAATGGTGTCAATTTTAAAGTACTTTTAGAATGAAAAGATAAAGAATTTTGAGAAAATATAAAAAGCAGTTTTTCCAAGAAAAGTCGAGATTTAGCATATACAACGTTCAAAATAGCAGTTGCACAGGTTACCCTACATCTGTGCGGTCATTTTGATTTAATATATATCATAGTAAAAAGTGTCGTTTTCGCCTCTAAAATTGTGATCGTTTGATTTTTAACAAAAACCATGAGGGGTACCTCATGAAAAATCGTGGATTTTCATCGATTTGGATCGATCCAAAGAAAATCAAGATAAAGGTCCAAAATGTAAATGGTGATCGAAAGCAATCATTTGGCACTATTTGCAGCATCTAGAGCGGCTTTGAAGACAAGATATTGAGAGTTGAATTCGGGCAATTTGGCTGGGAAAAGTACCTTTAGGGCCATGTAGATCTCCGGGAACTGATGCTACAAACTCGATTAGGGCCTCAAACAATTGGTGTCTCTTTGTACTACACACCGATTGCCATCAGACCGAAAGTACAGTGAGCTTTGTCTATGCTTTGCTTGAAGACCCCTCAAAAATACCAAAAGCACAGCTTATAGTGTTTCAATGCAGCTTTTACTAATGACCTATGCTTATAAAAAGTAGTGCAATCTGCTATGCATTTTGGTTCTTTGTACTGTACTGAGAATAATTGTTCGCGTGTTTGAGAAAAACCGATATTAAGCGGCATAGGTATTGATTCAATTATCCAAACTGTTAGTGCTATATATCATTGAAAAGCGTAGGTTTTACCCTTTCGAATGACGTATTTAAAAGCCAAAACGAATAATGTTTGAGCTGATAGTAGATCAATGAACATAGACATACCAAATTTTCTGATTTCTGAGAAATGTATATCGTAAATTCAACTTGTAATATCTTCC
Source organism: Mucor lusitanicus (assembly GCA_010203745.1). NCBI lineage: Eukaryota > Fungi > Mucoromycota > Mucoromycetes > Mucorales > Mucoraceae > Mucor > Mucor lusitanicus. The sequence goes on along the minus strand of JAAECE010000005.1, from coordinate 1,373,504 downwards.
GCAATTTAAGTCGGAAAATTCTAAAATTTGCCGAGGTATTTGCTAGGTATGTAAATATTTGGAAAATTAATTGAAAGATATAAAAAGCCGCCTTATTTTTTTTCTTTTGCCCCTTATCTTTGCTTCTTTACTTCTGTTATCTTCTTACACTATGACCAAGGTTCTCTCTAAGGATACTCAAGATTCATTAAAGATTTTGCTGCAAAAAAGAACACCATACAGTGAGATTATGAAACAACTCCCAAATGTTGGAAAGACCTCTATCAGCAAATATAACAAGAAGTTTTTTGGTGGTGCTAAACCTACTTGCCTCGGGAGAAAGCCAAAAGTATCAGTACAAACTCAGCAATACATAGCCAATAGGATATGAAACGGCAAAATAGATGGTCCTAAAGGTGCTGTCCAATTTTTGGCCTCTCAAGGTATCTCCATGACAATTGATGGTGTTAAAAAGATGCTGCGAAAGAAAGGGTTCAAGGCTAGAAGAAGAGTCAAGACCAATATGATCAGCGCTGACAACAGAAAACTCCGTTTGGCTTGGGCTAAGGCTCATAGACATTATTAGGTAGCTGATTGGAGAAAGTGGGTATTCTCTGACGAGACTAGAGTGAATATGTGGGGCTCAGATGGCATCTCTTACTACTGGTCTGACAAGTCTGGCACTATGCGACCTCACGAAGTCAAGACCCAAGTTCAAAATAATGGTGGCGGGGTTATGTTTTGGGGTTGCATAACAGCCGATAGACCTGGTTATGGTACTACAGTACTTGAAGGAACTATAAAGTCCGAGGAATACATCGAAATTCTGCAAACGTCTCTCCTCGATACACTAGAATACTATGGGAAGGAAGTATCTGACATCAGATTTCAACAAGACAAGGCCACTCCTCACAAATCAGCGGTCACACAGAGGTGGTTCAGCGAGAATGGCTTCTCTACTGATGAGATACTCTACTGGCCAGCTCAGAGCCCGGACTTAAACCCCATTGAGCACGTCTGGGCCGAACTCAAGCGTCGTTTAGATGCTTATAGTACCCACCCCACTTCAAAGGAAGAGTTGGCTGATAGAATCTCCACGGAGTGGGACAAATTTACGAAGGAAGACTGCCTAAAGTACATAGATAGTATGCCTAATAGAATAGAAGCTGTAATTAAAAGTAAAGGTGGACCTACACCCTATTAATAATAAACAATCACTTTAACCAAATTCCCAAATTATTGAAATACTTTTACAGACGTCTATTACTCAATGAAAAATAAAGTCACGTGACATTTGAATACATCATTAAATAGCGTGAAAGTAGCTCTTTCAAATGATGTAACCATCATTTCGATATCTCTATCTTGAAACTATACACAAGCGTATAATAGCAATATTGCAAAACACGCGAACAATTATTCTCAGTACAGTATATATTCTGAATAAATCTCTTACAGCCTTAGCCTCTTGTCTCTGTTTCTAGCCCTTTATATACTAAGATCCCTGATAGTTGTGTTTGTTGTAGGTAATGAGAATTGAGAGAAATACGTGAGAATGTGTATAACCTTTATTGATATAAAATTAAGATGGAGATCTTTAGAAGAAGGGATGAATGTCTACTGCTATTTATATGTTATGTTTTTTGGATTGCTTACACACTCATCTAGAATGGTGTTCTCATGCTAAGTTTTAGTATCGATCCTCACTCATGCTAAATGAAATTATCTTGGACATAGATGATCAGTCTAAGTATCTTAGCTACTTTTGGCAACATTAATTACTTATATTCCTTATATGTTATTTCTTGATATATGGAGTATAGCTTACTGAAACTTAGCTTATGTAAGTGTCATGGTTATCGTTTATCCATTGATAAAAGTTTATTTACATACGCTCTATACGTGCATAGTTTATTACCTTATTTGTACTACGATGTGTGTATTTCAGGTAAAGTTATATGTGTGAATACAACAACATGATTATCAGATAGCTCATTATACTAAGGTTGTATACCCAATTTTTTGGAGACGACAACCGTATAAACAGATTTTCAGTGGCTACCTTAGTTGTTCATTAATCAAGCAAAGACGGTTATGGTACTAATAGTGCACTAATAGTAGTATAGTATAGTAAGAAGCAAAAAGGGGTTGTTTCATGGCTTTTTCTGGGGGACTTTAAAAGTAAAACATACGAAACCCCCACATCACCTTCTGTATGATGATATGCAGTTCTTAGTCCAAAAAAATAGCGATTCTTTGAGGTCCTGATAATGCTTGTGGCATCCGTTGCCGTGGATTTATAGAACACCAAAGGTGCTATTCTCAGCCAAATCGTCCGAATTCAACTCTCAATATCTTGTCTTCAAAGCCGCTCTAGATGCTGCAAATAGTGCCAAATGATTGCTTTCGATCACCATTTACATTTTGGACCTTTATCTTGATTTTCTTTGGATCGATCCAAATCGATGAAAATCCACGATTTTTCATGAGGTACCCCTCATGGTTTTTGTTAAAAATCAAACGATCACAATTTTAGAGGCGAAAACGACACTTTTTACTATGATATATATTAAATCAAAATGACCGCACAGATGTAGGGTAACCTGTGCAACTGCTATTTTGAACGTTGTATATGCTAAATCTCGACTTTTCTTGGAAAAACTGCTTTTTATATTTTCTCAAAATTCTTTATCTTTTCATTCTAAAAGTACTTTAAAATTGACACCATTGAATGCGCCTTCAAATTCTCCCCTTAAGTTTATTAGAAAGTAGTATACGCTAAGCACACTTTTTATAGCTAATTTTAACAAAAATGTTTTCAAATGTCAAATTATATCGATATCGATTCAAAAAAAACCATCGCAAAAAAAATCATTTGGGTACAGTCACCACAGTGCAAAATGTTGAGTGTACACGTCATTCAAATTCTGTGTGCTCAGCTTATTGGCTGCAGTCACCCTCAGCAACGCGTCTTTTTTTTTAGGCTCCCTCTCCACCCTGTTTTTGCACTGCACTTTTTCTATTAAACCATATACTTTTTATTACTTTTGATTGAATACAACACCACTTTCGACAAAAGAAGCATAATTTTGCAACCACCAGTACCCAAGACGACATCTTTCAAGTATGTTACAGTAAGTATCAGCCGATAGGGGCCATTTTTCGCTGTACAATATACAGTAATACTAATTATACAGTTTATTTTAGACCAGTTCGTTGCAATATACTTATTCATTGTGTTTGGTCAAAAGAAGCATACCTTTGCAACCACCAGTACTCAAGACGACATCTTTCAAGTTTGTTACAGTAGGTATCAGCCGATAGGGGCCACTTTTCGCGGTACAATATACAGTAATACTAATTATACAGTTTATTTTAGACCAATTCGTTGCAATATACTTATTCATTGTGTTTGGTTTGTATTTGGTTTGTATATCCCCCTTCTTTGGTTGCCATGGATTACATTTATTCAACTTTTTACTGTTTTCGTTCTCGTAATACTATGCATTCTTTTAGTTTGCTTTATTGCGATTTATTATTCTTTCCCCCTTTTATGCACGCAACTACTTTTCTGTTGCTGTACCACAACAGTGCTATGGTGTATCTTTTGATACATTGTATCGCTGGCAGCGCTACTCTATTGTGGAGTAGCCTTGCATTCATTTTGTTCTTCAAGTATTACTTCTTCTGTAATACTGGTGGTATTGGTGGTGTTCTTGCTTCGTATGAGGCAAGCACGATACTTTTTCCTACTACTTTTGTTTTCTTACTGTACTCGTCATTTTGATGATACACATTGCATGTTACCTTCCTGTATGTAACTGTATTGCAATGTTTTTGTTGTTCTTCATCACATTCTAGTGATGTCCTTTTGTTACTTTCCCTTCCTTTTTATGGTTCTTTGAGCCATTACCCTCCTTTTTCGTTGTGTGGATAGGCCTATCGTTGAAGCACAACTAGATTTGATTCAGAGGCTGGTGGTAGATAGGCTGCCCTCACTTGATTTGTATCACTTACTTGGTGCTAATAGAGAGTCTCAAGCATTTGCGCTATCAGCTGGGGTGTGTAGTAAGGCATATTCTGGCATTTTAGGGGTTTTTGATGATAACGTAGCTTAATACCAGTGTATTCTGCTGTGTTTAAAATTCCGCCTAACAAAAAAACAAGGGAGAACTATGGCAAAAATTTTCAAAGTCAGCGGCGCTTAAAATAGCTTTTTAAGCGATTTTATTGGCTCAAATTTGGAGACAGCTCAGAGAAATAAAAGAATGGTTCACTCAATATGGACTTGATTTACACAAAGAAAACTAATGTTGGACATATCCGATGAGTTTGTGTCGTAGCAGACATACGATCTGTGCTAAGTTATAGCAGTACCAATGCTTGTTAGCTGTGCTGAGAAGATTGCAATAGAAAAAATTTGCAGTCGATTGATATTGTCAAATCTAATAATAATGACATGGCAGTGCCATAGTAGTCTAAAAAGGTGCACATGAAGTGTCAATCCTCACTTCCCACCATATTAAATCGTTTGCATTATTCTCAAAAAGAAGCCCATGAACGAGACGCTCTAGTCAATCAAAGCATCGCAGCTAACTCTTGCTATGATTGATGCATGATGAAATAACGTTTATATCGCAATTTAATCACTTTGTTCTAATAGCATACACCCTAAGTTTAGCTATTAGACAGCATTATATTATAGTATTCAGATTACGTGCTAAGATAGCTAGCTGAAAGGAATTACAAGACGAAAAAACAATAATTTGTTGGTTTTGAGAGTATATTTTATTCGAGCATTGGAGTTGCTTCGTATTTTAAAGAATTTCCAAGTGTTTGGAAACGCCATGTTCAAAGTCAGGGTTGATATAATAGGCCATACACTTACAGTGTGCGCTGTTGGTTATTAGTAGCCTCAATCGTAGCCAAAATCGGCTTACTGAGCCGTTACTTCCTTGAATCGATGAAGCCATTATAAACATATTATCTTCCTCAGTCCACAAGAAGCCGTTGTTTCGTGTTTAATCTGGACTTGGCAAAGAGCCATCAGATGAATTACATCGTAAGTAGATGAAAAAAAAAAAGAGATTCTTATTACTGAAAGATGCATTCTTGTTTCACAACAAACCATTCATTGCTTTATGCTGAGCTCACAATCAAAGGACCCATCTATTTATGAGCCTACCATTGTGATCCCGTGTCATTTAAGCATACTATTTGGGGAACTGCGCATTCTCTATGTGCTATCATTTTAATAAAGCAAATGTAATGCAAGGCGGGTGATGCATTGATACATGCATTAGTGTACTAGATGACTTGTGATGGCCAGCAGAGGTCGAGAAAGTTTGGATACAGCTATTTAGTTTTTATTGTAATGAAAAGAAATAGGTTTATGAAATATACACTTTTTTTGTGAAAAGTAACGTAATTAGTAATGTATAAGCTAAAGAGAAGAGAAGGTATGAATATGGAATACTGCTGGAGATGAGAAAAAATGAATGCAAAAGAAAAAAGACATGGGGCACTACTCTAGGCAGCAATAGCAGAGAGCTGTTGGACCTTGTTAGGAACTTCGGTAGACCTCTCTGATTGCTCCCATTCAAAGTCTTCAGTTGCTGTATCAATCAACATTTCTGCGATGGCCAAAGAAGCAGTGCATGCAGGAGTAGGTGCATTACGAACACAGAGTATCTTTCCATCCATGACTTTGCGCTCGAGGATATAGTCATTAGCAGCGATACCACCCTTTTCAAACACCTGCGACATGACGCCGGCAAAGCTCTCCTCAACCATGTCCTCAGTCAAACCGGGAACATAAGCCTGTGCAGCGCGCAAGAAAGCACGCTTGTTCATATCCTTGTAAAGCTCACCAAGAGAGAGACTGGGGTTCTTGAGTGCAAACATCCACAAGTTCAAGTTTGTCAGGGAGCCAAAGATGTCCTCCATCTTGAAATCAGAAAAGGTGTAGCCTTCACGAGAGAAAGTCAAACAAGCACCAGGGCCGACAATCATCTGAATACCTCTTCTTGTGTTGACGGTGGGTGTAAAGTGAACACCCACTGGAATTCCGCCACCGCTGGGAACAGGATAGACATTCATACGGCAGATACCACGGTACTCGGGCTTCAATTGATAATAGGTACCTCTGAAAGTAACGACCTTTGCACGGCCAGCATCACCGCCGGCAAGACCAGCAACTCTATCAGAGTAGAAACCAGCGCAAGTAATGACATTCTTTGCAGTGACCTTAAGTGTGGGGCCTCTTTGGTTGGGCTCGCCGCCCCAGATTTCAACACGGCCATCTTGTCTAGATTCGAACTTTTGAGCCTCAAAGGCAAGCTTGATTTCAGCACGACTACAGGATACAAACAAATAAATATGTGCAATTTCCTTGATAAATGGAGTATGTTTACCCTGTCTGCATGATCTCATTAGCAATACATTGAGCGACAAGGCCAAAATCAGTAATACCGGTGTTGGGAGAGTACAGGGCAGAGTAGGCGACCACATTAGGCTCTAATTTTTTAATCTAGGCACAATGATCGTCGTTAATGAGATAACCAAAAGAGGGGTCAATTGCTTCCACTCACCTCCTCGCTATTAAGGATCTGGAGATCCTTGACTCCATTCAACGTGGCGATCTCCATCAATCGCTCGACTTGCTTGTGTTCCTTGTCATCCACGGCCACAATCAATTTACCACAGCGCTCCACGGGGAGTTGATTTTGTTTACAGTACTCGTACATCAAATCAGCACCTCTGACACATGTTTTAGCCATACGAGATCCAGGCTTGTAGTAGATACCGGCATGAATGACACCACTGTTATGGCCGGTTTGGTGAGCAGCTACCTCGCGCTCCTTTTCCAATACGGCTACAGTCATGTTTGGGAATCGTTTCAATAACTCTCGGGCAGTAGCAAGGCCAATGATACCACCGCCAACTAGCAACATGGTCAGTCTCTGCCATATGAATCAGCACGGAGAGAGGGGGTACTTACCAATGACAACATCAAAATCAGTCTTGCCGTTGTTTTGAGCCAGAGACGTTCTAAATCGTTGCTCGGCAGCCATGCCTCTCAGTTTAGCGAATCCGGGGTTCTCTGGTGTGTTTTCGCCAGGCAAGCTTTGCCAGAACTTGAGCTTGTTTGATTCAGCGTGCACCTTGTTATCAGAGCTTAAAAACAAGGCACCGCCTGTGGTGGCAACAGCGCCCAAAGCAATGACATTGCGACGGTTCAAGAGTTTGAAAGCAGATCTACCAAGCATTGTTGATTTGAAATGGAAGGAAGCAAGAAGAAAGGGTAACGAGTTGCAATGGACGGCATGGCCTCTGTCTTTTTATATTAAAAAATTTAATGAATATGTAGGGAACCTTCCTCCGGAAGCATCTCCTTAAATCATTTGCATGTTGTCAAGATTGATTTGCCACTCTTTTGTTGTTGTTATGGTGATGGCGGTGTGCCTCCTTTCCGCGAAGGGAAAATGTGCCTTTTTCCATGTAATGTCCTCCTTGAGCCCCTTCCCTCCCCGAGGCATGCACTATGCGATAACTTAAGGAGGGGCCCACAGCTTGGGCTATTATCTATCAACTCCTATCTCTCTTTATGTAATTGATGCCAAGGTTTGTTTATTTGTACAGTTATACTCTCTTTAATGTAATCAATCTATTTCTTGCGCAAGCCATCATTCAGTCCCTTTTTGTTTCTGGCAATCTCGACAGCATAAAACTAGCAAACACTCCAGTTACACTGTGCTCTATTTTTTCCCGTTTTTTTTTTTTTACCTGCATGCGGACACCAAACATGGTGTTTTGCTCAGTGTAGTCTTCCTTGCAATCGATGCGGATCAAGGATCCAAAGTTGTATTCGTTGACTCTCTTTTCGTACTTGTTCATAAAGTTTCTCCACTTCTCCTTGGCGGCAGGAGTCTTAAAGTCCTTCTCGTCCAGATGCTCGACATTGATCTCGGGGAAGGTCTCTTCAAAGTCCTTGAGGATCTCGTCGTCAATGCTAAACAACCATGTGTCAATGTCACGGTGCTGTGGCTACGTGTGGGAGGGGGGCATTTACTTTGTCAGACGAAGTTGTCTGGGATCGATAGCAGAAATTAATTTGAAATAGGTCTCAGCATGATGCATAGCCTAAACATACGTTGGATTTAATACTCTGGCTCGTATTGAAATGCTCACGTTTCTGCCTACCTTGACAGCCCATTGCTTTTCTGTACATGCAAAAATCAAAATTTCAATGTCAATCCTTTTGTGTTTCAACCAAGCTAGAAATGCCACGGTGGCTCTTACCAATATCCTCGAGTTGTTCAAGCTCGTCGGCAGAGGGAAGACGCATTGACATGTTGTGCGATAGTAGTGAAACAAAGGTGTTGATGATGGCCCATTCGAAAAATATTTTCCATACAAGCTAAATGGCAGTCCGTCGTGACGTACGGGCAGATTGTAGCACTATTCGGTGCAATGCAAATGAGATGTACAGCGTTTCAATTACTCCTTTTTTTCTTTATTTTACAGCGCAAATGTCTGTTGATTCCAAGAAACAAGACACGGTGTTGTCAGATGATGACAAGCCTTATGATTCTGATCAAGAAGAGTACGATGAAGACGAGGAATACGACGAGGAGGACGAAGACGAGACAGACGAGGACGACGATAGCTTGGATGAGCCCAAGCTGAGGTACCGCAGAGTGGGTGCCAGCGTCAAGGAGCTGCTGGACAAGGACACAGCGTCCACATTGCGTGTATCTGACCGATTTGTGGTGAGTATCTGCAACTTGCGGCTGTAGCATGCTATTCACCCAACGCACACACACATATATATAGGCTCTGGGCACTCACTGGGGCGCTGTTCATATCCTTGATTTCGAGGGAAATGTGATCAAGAGTTTCAGAAGCCATGCTGCTACTGTTAACGATATCTCTATTGACAAGTCAGATGAATTTGTAGCCAGTGCTTCTGATGATGGTAATCCGCATTGGCACACTTACCATCTCCACGCGCTCTCATTCACTCATTCGCTCTTCTTACAGGCAAGGTTTTCATTTATGCGCTTTATACACCCGAAATCCAATCATTCAACTACAAGAGACCTGTGAAATCAGTCGCCTTGGATCCAGATTATGCTCGAAAATCAACCCGCCAGTTTGTATCCGGCGGCATGGCAGAGCAACTCATCATGAGCGAAAAGGGATGGCTGGGTCATAAGGACATTATTCTTCATGCCAACGAAGGACCCATCTATGCGATTCGGTGGAGAAACAACTTTATTGCCTGGGCGAACGACACGGGCGTCAAGATATACGACACAACCACCAATGTGCGCATCACATACATTGACCGACCTGATGGGAGCCCTCGCGCAGACCTCTACAAGTGCAGAATGTGTTGGAAGAATGATACCACCTTGCTGATTGGATGGGCTGACACTGTCAAAGTAGCCGTGATCAAGCCTCGCGCCAATCCAGCACAAGGACAGCCAGCGCACTATGTCGAAATCACCACCATGTTCCAGACAGACTACATTATCAGCGGCATTGCACCCTTCAACGACACATTGATGCTCCTGTCCTACCTTTTGGAGGAAGAAGAGGAGGAAAAGGACGCCGACAACCCATCATTTCAGCGCAAAAGGCTGGCCTCCAAGCCTGAACTGCACATCATCAACGCAGACAACGAAGAGATCTCGGCCGACGTGCTTGCCCTCCATGGCTTTGAGCACTACCAGGCCAACGACTATGTGCTGGACTTTTTGATGGAAGAAGACATGTTTTACGTGATGGGGCCCAAGGATCTTATCGCAGCTCGTTCCCGGGACCAAGACGATCACATTGAGTGGCTGCTGGAACACGAGCGATTCGGCGAGGCCCTGCAGGCAGTGAGAGCGACCACTACCAGCAAAAAGTTCAATGCAGATCAGATTGGACAGACGTACCTCAACTGGCTGATGGCAGAAAAGAAATTTGACCAGGCAGCCGAGGAGTGCAGCGATATTCTCAAGCACGACCAGCTGCTGTGGGAGGATTGGGTGTTCAAGTTTACCGAAGTAGGCGAGCTCAAAGCCATCGCGCCCTATATACCCATCAAGGACCCGCAGCTGAGCAGCACTGTGTACGAAATTGCGCTGGCCTGGTTCCTGAAGAGCGACCATGTTGCGCTGAGAAACACCATTCGCAAATGGCCCAGAACACACTACAACTTATCCAATGTGATTGTCGCCGTGGAAGATGTGATGAAGAAAGACAAGCACGACGAAGTGTTGCTGGAGTGTCTTGCCGATCTGTAAGGGTTTATCATGCATGGATCTCCATACAAACATCACAACTCATCTTCATTACAGATATACCTACAATAGCCAGCCCGACAAAGCCATTGAATACAACCTGCGTCTGCGAAGACCCAATGCATTTGAGCTCATTCAGGAATACAACATGTTTGACGCTGTCAAGGACAAGGCCGTGCTACTGATGGAGTTTGACCAGCATTTGCTGGAGAAGGAAGGAGAGACAAAGAGCAAGCCCAGCAAGATGCCAGCTGTTCAGCTATTGGTGAAGAATACAGATGCTATTCCAGTAAGTTTGTTTGGTTGCAAAAAGGGGGGGGGGTATACAGAAAGCTCATCATAGCGCCATTCCAGCCCGAAAAAGTAGTTAAACAGCTTCGTCGACACCGTCAATTCCTACATATCTATTTGGATGCACTGTTTGACCGCGATCATCAGCTTGGCTATGAATTCCACGATCTTCAAGTGGAGCTGTATGCAGAGTTTGACTATCCCAAGCTGCTGGAATTCTTGCGTGCAAGCCATTATATTTCGCTGGAAAAGGCCTACAAGATTTGCGAGCAGAGGGATTTGGTGCCTGAAATGGTCTTCATTCTTGGACGCATGGGAAACAACAAAAAGGCGCTTATGCTGATCATTGAGAGACTGGAAGATGTGCAAAGGGTAATTTATTTGTTATGCAGCATTCAGAAGAAAATCGTCTTGTTTATTTGTTTGGCTGCTTGCATTAGGCTATTGACTTTGCCAAAGAGCAGAAAGATGACGATCTCTGGGAGGACCTGTTGACCTACTCTATGGATAAGCCCAGTAAGCCAAATATTTGCATGCACCACATCAACACCCTATACTCATATATGAATCCTACTACGCAGACTTCATTCGCGGCCTGTTGGAGAATGTTGGTACAGATATCGAGCCCCTGCGACTCATCAAGCGCATCCCAGATCACCTGGAAATCCCTGGCCTGAAAGACGCTCTGCTCAAGATTTTGCAAGATTACAACCTGCAAATGTCCTTGCATGAGGGCTGCGAGAAGATTTTGGTGAGCGACAGTGTATTCTTAGCAGATAAAATGTACAAGGCTCAAAAACGTGGTGTGAATTGCAATCGTAAGTTTTGAATTTGACCTTGTGTGTGCATAATCTGACCCACACAGCTGTTGTGTAGCTGAGGATATGGTGTGTAATATCTGCGAAGAGCCTGTGTTTGATGAAACCAATGTGGAGGATATACCCAATTCAATCATCTTCTTTTGTCGCCACGCCTATCATCAGCAATGCTTGATCAATCAAAGCTCAGTGGAGCAGCTTCAGCAGGACAACAACCCCGGAAGCCTAACCAGCAAAGTCAATCAGTCCGCACTACTGAAATCCACACAGAACATGGCTTGCCCGTTGTGCAGAGAACAAGCAGCGGGTGGCAATGCGTTTGTCAATCGCATGAAAACGCAGAGAAGAGGTGTCAAGCGAAGCCCGCAATCACCCACAGCGGGCAGCATTCGAAGCTTTGGCACAGTTCATTGAGAGATTGAACATCAACTATAATAAATCTATTGCCATCATATCATCCCTCTACTACTGGTTTGCTATAGAACCTGATCTATGCGTAATTGACATACATATGTAGATCTACATTCGATACATCCCAACCTCGTCTTCAAATACATTGCAAACCCCCCATCAGACGCAGATTTATATGTGAAAATATGTGCTTTTTGATAGAACCACACAATTATAACTTTTTTCTTTTTATTATTTCAAAGCAAAGAAATATAGAACGAAAGAGCATAATAAACGTAAGCGAATAGTTTACTTAAGCTTCTTCTTGGGACGGAGTTGGTTGGTACGGCCACACTTCTTCTTGCGACAGTTGGTAGCACGAGGAGGGAGACGAGCATAACACTTACGGCAGATCATCTTGTCACAGTTGTACTTGGAAGCCAAAGCCTTAAGAGAGGGCTCAATGATACCACCACGAAGACGGAGGACCAAGTGGAGAGTGGACTCCTTTTGGATGTTGTAATCGCTCAAAGAACGACCATCTTCGAGTTGCTTACCAGCAAAGATAAGACGTTGTTGGTCTGGGGGAATACCTATTCGATTGGATCGCTTAATATTCCATGTCCCTTTATCCACGTCCGTGTCGCTCTGTAGTTGGATACTTTACCTTCCTTGTCTTGGATCTTTTGCTTGACATTATCAATGGTGTCGGAGCTAAGGAATGAAGAGGGATCATGTTAATGACATGTTCTTTCAATGTGGCATCAAACACCAACAAATGTCCATATGTGTGTCGATAACAAGACATGCTGGTATGGTTATTTTGCAAAGACTGTACCTCTCGACCTCCAAAGTGATAGTCTTGCCAGTAAGGGTCTTGACGAAAATCTGCATGGTAAGCGATTCTACAATGACAATTTGACAATGAGCACATGTAATCCACGGACAAAACAAAAAATACAATCAATCCATCTCTCGTCTCCAACATTCCATGTCGAGTGATACACAATCATCCATTCATCATTAATACAGTTGATTGATGCTTGTGTTGCTTGATGGATGGATTGATGTTTTTGAGATCTCACCTTTTAGACAAAAATGAACAGAGAAGGAGCTTTACACAATTAGGGATTCCCACTTTGTATATGTGAGATCCCTCCCCATCTTGGCCTCCGCTCACCCATCTCCCCGCCACAACAAGCACTGATCACAGGCGGTGAAAGCCCATGCGACTCGGATACATACTGAGTTCGGGTCGGATTCTCTAAAATTTTTATTTGTCAACAGGGATAGTAATGGTTACTTTGATAGGGAACATGCAAATGAGATGTTTATGAATGACACTGTTTCATTATTATGTAAATCACCAAAACGGAAGGCCAAGAATGATATGCTCAATTGCTTGAGATCAGTTACCAATTGTCGACGGTCCCTGAATTGACCCTTTTTTCAATGATTATTAGTATACTTCATCTTGTTGCTATGACAACATAAAAAATGGTTCCTGAATCAGAGAAAGAAGAGTGATCATGGCCGCTGAGTATACCCTCGATGCAATGTAATGTATTGAGCCAAACGGTTAGCCTTCTTTCACCAGGGAGATCAATCATTTTGGTGTCAAATTACCATTGTACCACAAGAAACAACACTCCCAGGTCATTTACATGTAGATCTCACACGTTAATCACATCATTTAGACTGATTTCGTAAATTGCCATCACATTTCCTGATTGATACTTGATACTTGTAAACATTAGTGCGAAATCAGATTACATGATAACAATTTGGCAACATATGACAGTGTCTCATTACTTGAATCCCTGTATAAACAGTGTTTTGTAAACAAAAACAAAGAGACAGATCACCCTTGTCATATGACGAGATGGCGAGTTAATTACCTTTGTTGCCATTGAGCAAATCAAATAATGGACACCTGTATCATTGCGAGAGAGAGAAAAAAAGTATAAATATGCTCTCTGAAAAAGACATTTCCGCTCTCAGTATCAAACTTGTACTATACTATCTCAAACCATGATATTCAAACTATTATCTACAGCCCTGATATTTACCCTTTTGACTTCATTGGCGATGGCTGATAAAGTCGTTGTTGGTTATTTCCCAAATTGTGAGTATATGGCATCCTGATCTGGTAAAGCTAGACAACATCTCATGCGTACATCATTATCTACAGGGCTAGGCGAAAGGTTTCCCGTCTCAAGCATTGATTTCTCGTCCTATACTCATATACACTACGCATTTGCCATCATGGTTTCTGGAAATGTGCCTGAATGGACTGATCCTGCTAGTGTTGATACTCAATTGAATCAATTGGTGGAAAGTGCTCATGGTGCCAACTCAAAGGTCCTGCTTTCGCTGGGTGGGTGGACAGGCTCGAATAGCTTCAGGTACCAATGATACACCCATTTATATGTACCCAACATGTTGTTAACCCTATTACGCACTAGTGGCATGGCCTCGAGTTCCTCGTCAAGAAAGGAATTCATTGACTGGAATGTAGAGCAAATCACCAAGTACAAGACAGACGGCGTCGATATTGACTGGGAGTATCCTGGTCGTCAAGGTGCCGGCTGCAATGCTGTGGATGACCAAAATGATGTCTCCAATCTGCTTACATTACTGCAAGAATTACGTTCTGCACTGGATAGTGCTTTTGACACACACAAGGAGATTTCCATCGCAGGTTATTCTGAGGCTTTCAAGACAGAGACTGGCGCTGCTTCTAATGATGTTACGGCTGCCATTGGTAAGGTAATCGATCGTGTAAACATCATGTCCTACGATATCAATGGTGCCTGGAACAACCAGACTGGTCCCAACTCGCCTTTGGACGCTCCTAATGGTGGTATCAGCTTTAACTCTGCTATCGATGCTTGGATTTCTGCTGGTATACCTGCTAACAAACTGACTGGCGGCTTGCCTTTCTATGGTCGATCTACTTTTGCTAGCGAAGACATGACAAAATCAGGTTCAATTTATCAAGGTCAAGAATCAGGAGATCCTCCCAAAGGTGATTCTGATGACGCTGAATGGCAGGATCCCAACTGTGCTAAATCTCCTTCAAGTCTCTCTGGTATTTGGAAGTTTGGTAATCTGATGTCGCAAGGTGTGCTCGATACTCCCACTACTGCCAAGTCGCCCTGGGTCAGAACCTGGGATAAAGGCTCCTCTACACCTTGGTTGTTTAATCCCTCTACAAAGGTCTTTATCTCCTATGATGATCCCTTGTCTATCGCTGCCAAAGTTAAATCCGCTTCAAGTAAGGGTCTGGCTGGAGTCATGGTCTGGTCTGTTGATGAAGATTCTGAGGGTGGCGATTTGTTGAAAGCCATTACTCAAAACAACTAGGTTGTTTATGTCCACAGCTTTTGGTGGTACACCATATCTCATTGTAAACGAATAATTTGGAAAATAAAAAGTTGCCTTGTAACAATATCATATCTCTTTCTATATCTCAAGCATCCATCATATGTTTGTAGCCCCAGATGTCTATAGTGTTTCAATTTCAATTTATCACTTTTCACCAAGTTATCAGGAAGTATAATCATTCGAAGTTTCATATTCTAGAAAAGATATAAATAGAGAGATAGTTTGGAACTAGGATTCATGATTTATTATTATTGTCAATGCAGTTGACCTTTTCTTATGAATTTGATAGAGCAAGATGTATGGAAGATGAGCATCGCAATCATTAAAAGATGTAAATAAAAGAGCTGACATGCGATATCAACAAGCAGCTACTTACAACAGGCGAGCTTTGCAGCTCCTGCGTTGAGGTATGATATCATTGCTACAATAAGTAGAATATAAAGGAGAGTAGAAGAAAAATAATCTGATGAAAAGTACATGCGATTTATCAGAAATGGATGTTAAATACGATGCATAAAAAAAAAAAAAAACGTGTCTCTTTTCTTCCTTCTTTACCTTTTATTTATTATCTTCTACTCAACTGACATAAAATCAAAATTGCAATACTGTAGCTTGAGCTACATCGCATAACTTTGCATTTGTATCAAATCCTAAATTAACAAAAGTGTTCTGCACGTTAATATCAAATTATTGGTATACTCAACAACGAAGACAGAGACCGATGTATGTTGGAATTATCAACAGAAACTATGATTATACGCACTAACAGTATATTTTTTAGCCGAGAGTCCTAGCTCTAATTCGTCAATCTCTTCTGCAGAAGTAAAGAGAGCCAAAAAAATCAATTACTTCCATGGAAACGGAAAGAAAAAGTGGGATTTCAAGAAAGAGGTAAATTTCTGCGTAAATGAATATAATAGTTGAAGCATACCTACTTAACCAATATGTTTAGTGGATTGTTGACAGTGTCAACCTTACCAAGGAATTGGACAAATTCCGAAGAAGATCAATTGTTCAAGTGGAGAAAGACCGTGATATCAACAGTTTGAGAATTCTGTAAGTACTTTAAGAGATTTGTAGTGTACAATCTGTCTCATTCATACTAATCAAATCATTTGCGTAGGGCCTTGAGTCATGTCTTTCCCGTGAATCAATTTGATTCAACCAGAAGCATTGCCCCCTACTTTGACGATGCTACGCGCACTGCATTGAAGTCGGCTGCCAACCACCTGAAGCCAACGGTCAAACTTGGGCCTGCTAAGGCATTGCTTTATTGCCAAAGAGAGGCAAATGTAAGTTTGGTTTACTTGGAAGTTCATTTTCTTCAGTTAGCTAACTCTATATTTAAGTCCGTTGGCGAAGATGAGCAAGACAACGAGGATGACGAGGATGACGAGGATGCAGCTAAAATGGCCATCATCAAAGATGTGTCCATGCAGCTGAAGCAAAATCGTGCTTCGATTGTACAATCGTCCGAGGTAACATTTGCCGAAAAGTACCTAATGCCAATCATCAGAAGAGTGTTGTTGGAAAACACTAAACAAGAGATGATCTATGCCATGTAAATACACACCTAACCATCGCTGCTTATCACACTAACTAATGCATTCATACTAGGATTGACAAGCCAATCAAGAGTGGCAAAAAACCTGATTTCATGATTGGCACCGAAGTAAAGAAGAATGAACTGTACTTCTTCTCAAGTATCAACCCGAAGACGACTTTGCAAAACTTATGAAGCTGCTCAAAAGATCAATTGATGATCAACTGCAACTTGGCGTTGAAACCCCCACATCTCTTGGCCTTTTGGTAGAGGGTATGTTCTCATTGCCTATGCTGTTTACTAGAACATGTAATTAATCAGATGAGTTTCAATAGGCTTCAAATGCACTCTCTTCCAAATGAGACTCGTTGGAGTTTATATGCCAATCGCATTCAGTCGCTTTTCTTTGGTTGAGGAACAGCACCAAATGGTCCTTTTGCCCTCGGTAATAGATGCCTTCTGCTTTATCAAGGTAATGTTTTGAAGATGAATTGCCAATATTAGCAATAGTGCACTAAGTATTTTTTGCTTTTATTCAAAAAAAAAGTCTGAGCTTGACAAGTTTGTTGAGACAATCGGCAAAAGAAGAACAAAGGAAGACAAAGCAGCAAAGAGAGAAAGTCTACCCTTTGTAATAAAAACCTTTAATTAAATGAAAATCTACCCTTCGTTTGTTTTTTGGGCATTTTCACATTTGATAAAGCATGTTAGCCGGGGTTGTTACTAAAATATATGTGGCTGCAATTTCCTAATCATGATTTGCAACATTTCAACACAACATTTAATACATAAAGCCTTCAGGATTTAAGCCGTTGCTTGTTCATTTCGCGATATTAGTGGTAGCAGTGCGAGTCGCCTCCATGATAGATTGTTTTTAGATCATCGAAATTGCATATATGCATGCATTGCTTATTTGCCAGTAAATACTACTTCAAAATGTCAACAATATTTTTCTGTCATGTTCTTCCACTCCTGCCTGCTTGTACTATTCAAATATCATATTTACAAATTTATTTTTTAAAAAAGAGGGAAAAAAAATAGTTGTTTTACTTCTTTGAAGCAAACTTTGTTACAAACGAAGGGTAGATCTTCGCTCTTGCTACTGCTTTGTCTTCCTTCGTTCTTCTTTCGCCGATTGTCTCAACAAACTTGTCAAGCTCAGACTTTTTTTGCTAATATTGGCAATTCATCTTCAAAACATTACCTTGATAAAGCAGAAGGCATCTATTACCGAGGGCAAAAGGACCATTTGGTGCTGTTCCTCAACCAAAGAAAAGCGACTGAATGCGATTGGCATATAAACTCCAACGAGTCTCATTTGGAAGAGAGTGCATTTGAAGCCTATTGAAACTCATCTGATTAATTACATGTTCTAGTAAACAGCATAGGCAATGAGAACATACCCTCTACCAAAAGGCCAAGAGATGTGGGGGTTTCAACGCCAAGTTGCAGTTGATCATCAATTGATCTTTTGAGCAGCTTCATAAGTTTTGCAAAGTCGTCTTCGGGTTGATACTTGAGAAGAAGTACAGTTCATTCTTCTTTACTTCGGTGCCAATCATGAAATCAGGTTTTTTGCCACTCTTGATTGGCTTGTCAATCCTAGTATGAATGCATTAGTTAGTGTGATAAGCAGCGATGGTTAGGTGTATATTTACATGGCATAAATGATCTCTTGTTTAGTGTTTTCCAACAACACTCTTCTGAAGATTGGCATCAGGTATTTTTCGGCAAATGTTGCCTCTGACGATTCTACAATCGAAGCACGATTTTGCTTGAGCTGCATGGACACATCTTTGATGATGGCCATTGTAGCTGTATCATCCTCGTTGTCTTCTTCATCTTCACCAAAGGACTTGAGTCTAGAGTTAGCTATCAAAAGAAAATAAATTTCCAAGTAAACCAAACTTACAGTTGCCTCTCTTTGGCAGTACAGCAATGCCTTGGTAGGCCCAAGTTTGACCGTTGGCTTCAGGTGGTTGGCAGCCGACTTCAATGCGTTGCGCGTAGCATTGTCAAAGTAGTGGGCAATGCTTCTGGTTGAATCAAATTGATTCATGGTAAAGACATGACTCAAGGCCCTACGCAAATGATTTGGTTAGTATGAATGTCCAGAGACAGATTGTATACTACAAATCCCTTAAAGTTCTTACAAAATTCTCATACTGTTGATGTCATTTGTTCTTTCCACTTCAACAATTGATCTTCTTCTGAATTTTTCCAGTTCCTTGGTGAGGTTGACACTGTCAACAACACACTAAACATATTGATTAAGTAGGTATGTTTCAACTATATTCATTTACGCGGAAATTTACCTCTTCCTTGAAATCCCACTCTTTTTTTCCTTTTCCGGGGAAGTAATTGCTCTTTTTACTTCTGCAGAAGAGATCGATGAATCAGAGCTAAGACTCTCAGCTAAAAAATATACTGTTAGTACGTATAATCTTAGTTTCTGTTGATAATTCCAACATACATCTTTCTATTTTTTGGCTTTGAATTACATTGATGGTTTGGGATTCGATGTGAATTTTACGCGAGTTAAACATTGTGGAAGATAATAGGAAAAGGGCAAGGAAGAAAGAAGGAAAGGTCTTTTGGTAAGTTGTTTTTATGAAACGTTACCATCTTGGGGCCACCTAATGTAAGCTGCCCAGACGTTAGAACCACTTGTCATATTGAATACTGAAAAAATCATTGAATTGAGGTGTTATACTATACCTATCTGTGTTTCTCTGTTCAAGAAACATAGAGAAAGAAAGGCGTCTATATCATAAATCAGTGATTTTATCTGATTAAATAGTAGACTCTAAGCATGTAGCTCATTCTTCAGGCGGTCCACAGGTGAAATTTTGCCCCGGACCTGGTGGTCCCTAGGGAAATGTTTAGGTGGTCCGTATTAAACCTGTTTCAAAAATGCCCAGGTTCAAGCAACCCGCACAACACACAATCACGTGGAATGTAGATGATTACTAGAAGGGCAATTTGATGCTGAACAAATTGACCAAAGCCCATAGAACAGCACCTGAAGTATCTGAGCGTAGTGAAATCAAATAGACATGTACAGTGTCTTTTATTAGCTAAAGCTAGGGCAAAACACAGCCTGAGCTGGATTTAAATTTCAGAGCCTCTTCTGGTCCTCCAGATACTCCTTCTGGACATCTGAAAACCTTCCAAGGGCAATTACACAAAATTTTATTATATAAGCAACAGGTATTTCTTAACATTTATACATGCAAAAAAGATCAAGGAATCCGATGGTACTAATTTCATAGCAATCCCTTTAGTCTGTGCAAAGCAAATGTCAAAAAACGCAAAACACGTTTTTTGGGAAAATGTTTGCAGAACGCATAGTAAATTGACCAAAAGACAGTTTCGCATGATGCTTTACATTCATGCGGTTGTTTTGAGCTTAGAAACACTATAGTAGAAAACCTCATTTTCGAGGTGAAAACGGCCATTCTTTGAAATCGTCAAATTTTCCTGTACAAGTATAAGGCCAAAATGCTCGAAAATCGATGATCAAAACTTTCCCCAAAAAATCGCTGAAAAGTGATCCTTGACCTAATGTCAGGTCGTAGAACACGATTGCACCTAATCCGAGGCCGAGATGATGCTTTGTTGCCAAGATACAAGCAATTGAAATCGTTATTTTTACAGTGGCAAATAGATTTGAAGGCTGCACATACAACAGAACAGCGTAGTATCGAATTCTAGGCTCGTTAAAAGGGCGTAGATTTACCATGTAGTTGAGTTGTACTATGCAAATTTGTGAATCTACTCTCATATTTACTCCATAAACCAAATAAGATAAATACCCCCGGAGGGCGAAGCATGATGAGAGCGTAAGCGAACATCTGCTAGTAAAATATTGACAAAAATGTGAATTCAGAAGAAGTTTTAGACCAGTCTTTGACACAGGAACTATAGCAATGGCATTCACATTAAAAACAGAGTACCTTGTTTCAAGAAATTTATCATAATTCAGATTCTAAAGCACTTAGAGACGAAAATCCGAATTTAAAGTTGTGTAGGAAGTAATTTTGCGTTGTGCAAATAGCAATACTCTTATTTTATTTCATTAACATGGACTTTTAGCCAAGAGGATCAAATGCATGTAGATTTGTCTTTGTAACATGAGGTGTATTGCTTTTCATTGGAGTCATTGATGGCGATGATGATACAGGCTTCAACAGGCCCATGGCGGTTGATAAGGGCATCATTGTTGATTGCTGTGCCTGCTGTGTATTATTTGTAGGTATCGACCTGAATGCATTGTAATTTGCATTGCCATTATTCTGGTGCGTTGAACTATTGAGAGACATTTGATTCATTGCAAAAGAAGGAGGAGATGCCAGTGATGGAATTTGCTGTTGTTGTTGTTGCTGGGGTGATGCCATTGGCTTGAGAGAGGACGACCAGGTGTTCTGTTGCTGTTGAGGCTTTGTATTCCAGTTGATGGAGGATGACGACGTTGTAGTGGACGGTGTGGTAGCAGGTGCCAATGGTTTGTTCCAAGTGCTTGTAGGTTGCATAGTAGATGTACTTGACCAGCCGTTACTGGCAGGCAGTGATTGACGCGTTGGTTGTCCAGGTGATGGGGCGATAGCAGGCTGACTAGGCAAACCCCACGAGGAAGAGGAGGAAGTTTGAGTTGTTGTAGTAGCAGGCTTCTGCTGAGGCGTCATCGCACGAGCAGCTGCAGTGCCCTTGCCTACCAAGGCGCCAAACATGTCATTATCTAGAGCATTATTAGCAGCAGCTGAGCCTCCTCCTCCACTGCTGCCACCTTGCACCAGACTCTCAAATGAGACATTGGTATCAACCTGATTCAGCAGTTGCGGAGAGGATGCAGAGGGCGATGCGCTGACGCTCTTTGTCTGCTCTTCTAACGATTTCACTTCTCGCAAATGTCTTGTGTGCGCTTCCTCCACTCTGTTGGTCAAATCGCGGATGGTCTTCATGAACTTTTGGAACTGCTCCAGATTCAACAGCGGGCCAAAACTCATTCTCCACAGTTGTGGCAGGATTTCAGTTGCAATGATCTCTTTGTCTGCCAGTTTGCCCACTTCGTCGTACACTGCAAGCGTAGCCAACTGCACAGTGCCATGTCAG
The DNA here is from genome assembly GCA_010203745.1 of Mucor lusitanicus. Taxonomy (NCBI): domain Eukaryota; kingdom Fungi; phylum Mucoromycota; class Mucoromycetes; order Mucorales; family Mucoraceae; genus Mucor; species Mucor lusitanicus. Next base: position 1,351,692 of record JAAECE010000005.1, on the reverse strand, counting down.
TACATCAGTCTACCAGTAAACAGCCCTCAATAGTTACATACCATCACGGCAGGTTCCTTTGTCTTGATATTCTTCAAAAGCGGCACCAGCTTCTCTTGCACCGTAAACTTGTCCAGTACTTTGATCATGGAATGGAAACAAATCAATGTACTCACTTTGACCGACAAGATGGTTGTCTGTACAAACACGGTCTGCACACGAGGAAACAAAGAGCTCTTGACGGCCGTGTAGTCTAGTGATTCTGCCAACGATGGGATGATTCGCAGCGCTTTTTCTTGCACAATGGCTGCTGGTGCTTCTAATGCAGCATACACCAGTGGCATAACATCTACCAAAAAAAGGGTTAGACGCCTGGCAAATGACACTGACGCTACAAATTACCATCGCGAAAGACTTCTCTAGGCGTCTTTTGTTGAAACACATCTAATTTTTCGAGCAATACAATCATATTTTGAGGCGGATCACGCACATTGAAGACGGGCTTCAGTGATGGAAGCACGAGATCACAAAACTCTTGCTGCGACAGCTTTTGCGTGATGATGAAAATGTTGGGAATGGTATATGGGAGGAGCTGGTTATCCTTCAATTCTTCTAGCAGCGAGGGCAGAATCTAGGTCTCCTGTGAGTTGAAATGGTTTTATCAGCATACGAGTATACACGCACCTTTCTCTTTAGCACACGCTCTGGGAACTGGCCCAGCACGCGTGCCAATCCCTTCATAAACTGAGCCTTCTCCTCTCTTGTCTTCTCGGGGAAGCTCTCCAAAAACTTCATTGTGGACACCAGCAGGTTGTCGAAGTATTTTGAGTTCTGGAAGCTGACTGGATCCATTCTCTGATTCGGGTGTCGAGTCAGCAGCGATCGGATGACATCCTGGAGGTGGGCAGGAATATTGGAGAGCGTCTGAGCATGGATTGACTTGATCTGTCTTTCGTAGGTGTGGAAGCTGTTGAAGGTCTTTAGGATGGAGACGCCCTTATTATGCACAGCATAGGCCAGGCAGCCCAACGAGAACATGTCGTTTGCTTGACAGATGTTGCTGTCCAAGACAGACTCGGGAGCTACATTCAGGTGTCAACATTCCGTTCCCATGTGTTCTTTTTCTTCTGTTTTATTACCTGCATAATCCAGACTAATTTGGCATGCTTCTGGCATGAACTCATTGTTGTCATATCCCATATTTTCACTGGCATTTCCTGAATTCAAAAACACGCTGAAGCCTAGTCTACAGTCGCAATGCAAAAAGTAAGATGTCTTGTCCACTATACGCTCTGCAGCAACACAGCACTTTACCCTCCTATTTTCCAATCGCCCTACAGTCGCTCAAAGAATTTAGCGCACAAAATCTCGTGCAAAATCTGGGCAACAACTCACCTTGGCATTGACAAAAATAGCATCCGTTGTCAGGTTGTGATGCACCACTTTGGCATCGTTCAAAAATTGAAGCCCTTTACCCACCTGAAGCAGGCCCTTTTGTATCTACGCTAGACGATTGAGTACCGTATCCAGCAGACAGCACATTCCTCGAATGCTTTACCTCCAGTTCATCCAGATCAAGGGTTGGCGCCTGGCTATCGGACGAGTAATTGTCGTCGCTCTTGACGAGGTGCGTCAAGGAGCCCATCAGGGGTTCAGTGACAAAGACGATGGAGCTGCGCGACTCGCTCACAGGCTCCACTACTTCCAGAATCGAAGGATGTCTCAGTCTCGCTAAATTGCTGGCCTCCTTCTTGAGCAGTTCGTACACTACGTCGGTATCATGTCTCGAGGAGCCCCGCTCTCGTTTAAACAGTGTATCTAGTAGCTTCTTCTCGAATATCTTGAACGATATGATATATATGTATTAGTCCACACAGTGGGTTGCAGTATGAGCGGCTACATACAAATAATGCTACTTTCTTGCCAGTTGTCTTTCGTTCTCCCTGGTAAATCTTCCACAGTCCAGCAGACGATATTTGGTGCTTGATGTCATATTTTGATGTGAGCGTGTTTGTAATTGAGCTTATAAACGAGTAGAATGCTGAACTCATTGTGTACAATAAGCGGAAAAAGGCGAGCGTTTTATCATGTAGCAATGCTGTTGCCCTTTCTATTGTGCGTTGCAAGAGATGTGACCACTGGAGGTGTCTGTAATGAAACCTCGCAGAGAAGGCCAGAAGCAGGTTGAAACAAAAATTTGCCGCTTCTCTCTTTCTAGCAGCTCGATTCCCTCCAATTCATACAAACCAACATGAGTGATTTTGATATTGCAAAGACACAAACCGGACCATCTTTCCTAGAGTCATTGAAAAGACGTAAATAAAGAAGCATGCCCGAAGGCTATTCTTACCTAATCATGTGAATTACATAGGCAAGGCTTTTGGTCTAGTTGAATCCGATGAGGAAGATGTTATACCCAGCAAGGCAGCCAAGGAGAAGAAGCACAAGAAGAGAAAGAAGGGCAAGGAGTCCTCCAAGTCAGCATCCGACGACGAGCAAGACACTGCAAAACGATCCGCATCCAAAACCGCCTCTCGCTCGCCATCACCACCGCCCAACACACAAAGCAATGTAAACCCGTATTTAGCATCAGCCATTGAATTAGACAACATTTCATTCACACCGCAACCTAAACCCACGACGCCTGCTGCCCCTCCACCGCTCGCTCGAAGCACACAATCATCAGACAACGTCATGTAAAGTAGCTTGTATTTGCTGGCTCGCGGCAGACGACGATGGAGACTGACATGATGTTGAATAGAAATTTATCAGATGAAGATGACGACGCCGACAAGGACGACAACGATGTGGGCATTGACGATCTGGATCCTGAGCTTGCTGCACTGGCCCACGCTGCTGCTTCTGGATCATCCGCACAGCCTGAGAAGATTGTCATCAAGATCCAGTACACACACAACTACGACCTCAGCGAATCCAAGATGGCGAAGATGATTCGCTTTTTTGAAAAGCCAATCAAGTTCAAAGTGATGGATGTAAGTAGAGTGCACACACACAGCTTGATAGCTACTGATTGCCCGATGACAGAACACCCAGTTCCGTGTGCTTTTGACAAACTTTTGTGCGACCAAGAAATACTTGAAGATGGAGGATGTGTATCTGACCTACAATGACGATGTTGTATTCCTGAGTGGCACTCCTGCAAGTGTGGGCATGAATTCGATTGGCACACACAAAATGGGTAAATGTAGTCCATGTATAGCAAACAAACAAAATTTCTCATATAACTATATACAGAGATTTACCCCAAGGTGTGCTATGACAAGATGATGGCTGATAAGGAAGAGCAGAGACAGAAGGAAAGAATGAGGCACCTGAATGGAATTGAGAACGAGGACGACCTGTACAGCGAGGGGGATTCCATTGCAAATGCAGCCGGCTCTTCTGAGACACCTGCTGATGCCACAAACGAGCCTGAGGAAGAGCGAGTGCGACTCAGCTTGCGAACTGCCGACAGCAAGAAGATGCCGTTCCGAGTCAAGCCTGTAAGTGGCCGCTGTGTGATGTTGAGTGGGAGAGTGCGTACTGACACAGGGAAAAACATGTCTAGACGACGACATTGCAAGAGCTGGTGAACGCCTTCCGACAGCGAGCAGGGATCAGCGGAAGCGTGCAGCTGTCATTTGAGGGTGAGACCATGGATCTGAGCCAGACGATCGAGGAGACAGACTTGGAGGACGAGGATATTGTGGAAGTAGTCATCACTGAATAAATCATGTTTATGTATATATACTTAATACGCACGCACTAATGAATAAAGATCAAGTAAACACAGAAAATTCTTTTCTGGAAAGCTACAGAAGAAATGTTGTTATTGTTATTGTTGTTTGTCAAAGGCCAACATTTCTTGTCTCTCAATTCAGTATAAATACAGGAAGTTTCCGCCCTGCTGGATTCCACATATACACACACTTTCCATTATGGTCAATCTCACTACCTTCATGGTCATGGCAACTGCCATGCTGCTGGGAGTCACGGCTCTTGACAAGCCAACCGCCGACAAGATCAAGCAAGAACTAGTCAAGGCCAAGATCATCCCTGAGGCGCTTGAGGAATTTGAACCGCTGACAAGGCTGAAAATCACATATGACGAGCACAATGATCTGGAGAACGGCGAGCACCTGAAGCCTGAGGAAACGCTGGTGGCGCCTTCCATCTGGTTTGACCCTCCTAGAAAGGACGCTGAATACACCCTCGCCATGGTATGTTGAACGACGGCAAGCAATGACTATATACATGTCAAAAAACTCACCCACATTTAACATTTCAGGTCAACTTGGACTCCAATGGCCCCCTGGTACGCCATTGGATTGCCACCAATGTCAAAGGGGGTGATGAAAAGGGCACTGCTTTCTTGAGCCAGCTGCCCAAGCGTCAATACACGTCCTACAAAGGCCCTACCCCTCCCTCTGGATCCAAGGACCATCGTATTGCCTTCATCTTGTACGAGCAGCAGGCTGCTAATCAAACTTTTGTGCCTGAAATTGACGGTAGCACCACAAGGGGCCGTGCGTTTTTCAATCTTACTCAGTTTGTTCATGAAAATAACCTCAAGCCCGTCTCTGGTGCTTACTTCTACACTGAGTATCAAGAAGGATTCTCTCAGCAATACCCTCCGGTCAATGACGATATCTCTGAGGAAATTCACAAGGATGGTATTGTCGATGATATCTTGGACGATGTTGGCAATATCCTTGATTTGGACGGCATCCTTGGTATCTCTATTGGCAACAAGGATAAGGACGACGATAAGCCTGTAGTAGAAGTCAAGCCCTCGCCCTCTGTGGATCCTGATACCAAAGCAAAGGCCACCACCAAGCCCAAGAAGAATGGGCTGCTTCATGGCATTTTGGATGGTGTCCAAGACCTTTTGGACGACATCTTGGGCAACGATGATGACGATGACGACGACGATGACAACAGTAGCAAGCCAATCAAGAAGAAGCCAAGCAGTGGAAAGAAGAATGATGATGATGACGACGGTACTGGTATCAACATTGACCTGAATCTATTGCGAGGTGTGTCTGCCTCGGCCTCTGCTTCTGCTGCAAAGCCTAGCACGGATCTCAAACAAGCAGGCCTCGTTGGTAATCTCCTTGATAGCTTGGACGATATCCTCAACATTGATCTCAATGTTGGACATGATGACACTGACAACAGACGTCCTACAAGAAGACCAAACAATGGTGGTGATGATGACGACGACGACGATGGAATTATCATTGACCTGAACTTGTTGCGACTTGCTTCTGCTTCTGCTTCTGCTTCTGCCGCAGAGCCCAGCACGGATCTCAAGCAAGCTGGTCTCTTGGATGGTTTGCTGGATGACCTTGGCAATCTTCTAGATATTGATATCAACATTGGCCATGACGACGATGATGATACACCTCCCACAAGAAGACCAGATAATGGAAATGATGGTGATCGCAATGCTAACGACTTGGTGCTCAAGAAAGTTGCCTCTCCCTCAGTATCTGCCTCTGCTGCTAGGCCTAGTGCTGATCTCAAACAAGCTGGCCTTCTTGATGATTTGCTTGGTGGTCTTGGTGATATTCTTAATATTGACATCAACATTGGCAATGGTGGCGATGACGACGACAATGGCGATGATGATGGCGGTATCGGCTTTGGTATTTTCGATAACAGTGGTGCCAACAGCAACAAGGATACGATCGCTGTCAAGGTTGAGTCCAACAGAGCCTATCCACCACTTCTTGCTGGACATGTCTCTGCATCTGTTGCCTCTGCTGCGGCTGCTGCTAAACCAAGTGCTTCCATTGTAGCTGCTGAACTGCGACAGGCTGGTGCTCTTGATGATCTGATCGACAGCATTGGGTACTTGCTCGGTAATCATCGTGAGTGGGACGACGAAAAAGAAGACATTGTCACTGACAATCTTGTCATTGAAAACGACGCTGCATCTGTCCGTGTGGTCTTGAATTCCCCATCATCATCCGCTGCTGCTGTTGAGTATGCTGAAATGCATGCATCAGCTTCTATCTAACTACTTGGTATGTAACATACCCACCATTTCAATTCGATAATAAAACTCTTTACATATCTTTATTCCTTGAATGCAATGCACACATCTCTGTAAGCTCATGTTTGCAACGGTGGCAAAACATGTATGCACATACCGAGAATGTAGTTTTGTTTGCTTTAGAAAATGATAAAATGTTGTTTGAGTTGATCAAATGTATGTTTTCTCAGTGTGTCGCGGATTAGATATTATGTAAATGTGTAATTGAAAGGGGGAAGCACACGATGGGAAGGGGGGTATAAATTTACACAAGCTACTATTCATAAAAGTTGATTTCAATCTACACAACGAGCAGTTAGTGTGAATCCATAGCCAGGCCGCATCATGCTTACAAAAAGAAACGCTGATTTGACAGGATTTGATATGGATAATGAGTGTGGATAGTAAATGGTGGAATTCTCTGATTCAATAAATGCTAATAACCGTTTCACAACCTACAGACAGGACTCTAGTAAATACACCAAAAATACTCCTAACAGCTGTGTCTATGCCTTACTCTTTGGTAGTGTGTTGAAAACAGAATGGGCCATAGGTAAATGGTGAGTGTTTCGATAATGTTCTCCAGCACAATCCTCCATGACAGTCTATCAGCATAATCCATGATGATGTTGATCTCGTTTATCGTATGAAGAAATTGTTCCGTTGTAATCTATGGCTTCTTGTTAAATATAGAAAAACAGCACCTGCTTTTTTGTTACACTTTACTTTTCCCTCTAATTCAACTGGGTATTGTGTGCTAAAACGAGTGATGCCATCTCCCAGAGAATAATCTCGCTCAACTCGAATTGACTTCACTGGAACTCGGTTTTGTATGGAAATTATTTCATGTGCTTTGAGCATGGCATTCTTATTACTGCTTTGTTGATGTGCTTCTGTTTGGTTTTTCACAGTGAGAGATCCTAGTAGACGGTAGCTGTTGAGTATACAAAGTGAAAGAAAGAGGAGAAAAATAGGAGAAAATGTGGTATAAATAAAAAGCCTTAATTTTTAACATTTCCAACATTGCGTCATATAAATATATAGGCTGTACAAGTACCTGCGATGATTGTGCTTGATACGCGAGTGGATGCAACTTCCAGCACCTCATCAAGGCTCGAGCAGCTGTTGTTGTTGATCAATGCTGTGGTATCAATGTGTTTGTAGGATTGCTGCTCGGATATAATCGACGGCGAATCCCGACTTTTTTGATGAGCAGCTTTGGGTATTGTTGGCTCGCCAGCAGGTGCAAACATGATTTGTTCAACAAAGAAAAGAAAGAGATGAGAAAAAGAGAGAGAGAGGGAGATCCTGAAGAAGCACAACAATGTCGCAGCTTTTAGGGGCCGCTTTCCGTTTTAAAAAGACTAATCACTGTTTTATACATTTTGAATGCACAAAGTGGATCCATTAAGTAAGTTTGTGTGATACTCATACAGTTTCTCGACTCATTTAATAAAGTGTGTGTTCTAATTGTTGGTTGCACTAACCTGAAGCCGACAATCTTGGTGCCTTTTGACGGAAATGCCATCGAGGCAGCGTGCTTTCAATCACATCAATTATGAATCGCTTCTTGTTAAGACACCTAGAGCAAATTATACACTGCAACTTATCTGTACATTAGAGCTGGACTCAGCAGTGTAATCATTGAAAGATCTCTGAACAAAAGATGGCACCAGCACTATTCGCAGCCGGAAGAAATCTGCAAAATGGACTAGAATAGATGATTTATTTGGATGGTGATGCCATCTCAGAGCTGCGCATTGTGTTCATGAAGCGCATTTTGCAGCAAAAAAAGACTGTCAAATACACAGATAGACAACAAACAGAGTATACCATGCTGTGGTTTCTTTCAATTCGCAATTTCCTTGTCATTCATGCTTAAAAACATGCATTCTCATCATGAGAAAGGCACGACAGCCAAAAACGTTTAAAACGCCGATTTTTGCGTTTTTGTTCGAAATGACAATTTTTTGATCTAAAATTGATTTCGAAAGTTTATTTTGCATAGGCCGACTATATAAATCGCAACGATAACCCCCTAGTTCTTAAGACATTTCTGGAGTGCTTTTTAAGGCGCATCTTATGATTTTTATAAAGTTAGATATATTATATGAGTTTATCGAGCAATTGGGGAAAATATGGAATAAGGTTTTTGGCGAGAATGTTGAGAAATTGCATACAAAGGTCTCACGAAAATGATTTCAGGGCGTGTGTCAAGTCAAAGGGAACAATTTGATCTAATATGTACCTTAGTAAAAGTGGTCGATTTTGCCTTCAAAAACGCGATCGTTTGATTTTCGACAAAAACCATGAGGGGTACCTCATGCTTTTTCATCAACTTTTGATGATCCCAAAAAAGTTGAGCAAAGGTGTCAGACAGTTACTGCTGGATGAAAGCAACTGTGTGGTACTATTCTGGCGGTCTAAAACGGCTTCTATCATGAGAAATTGTGCTCCAAATGCACCTAGATTTCGCTGTGTTTTGCATCTTTTTGACTATTAAGAGGTGATGTAAGCCTGCTGTCCGTCCGTAGATGAGTTAATTCCATTGATGCAGACACAGAGTACTCCTCAGGTGACAAATCTATAGCAACAAAGTGTTCATGGCGCAACTCCACATCAGATTGAGGGAGAAAAGGCTAAATTTAAGTGGCCCATCAAGAATTTAGAGCTTTGACAAAATGCAAAAGTGATGCCAGTTCCAGTTTCACATGGGCAAGGTCAATCACCACCACTATGTACACGTTGACTGCAAGCAGCTAGCAAATAACGAGCTTATCCAAAGGATCAGTATTTTTTAGAAGTTTCCTCTAGAAGATCGTCGTGTATATCAACAAGTTGGTTTATCATATTGAGATCAGCATAGCTAATTAGGAACGCTATTTTTATTTATTCCATACAGATCCATAGTATCCTACGAGATTATGTAATCAGCATTTGTGGCTCTGAATTATTTTTAGCCCATCACAACAATATGTGCTTGTATTGATGCAACATTGGTAAATAGATCCTGATTCCAAGCTACGCCGAATGCAATACTGCCCACGTAATGCCTCTATTAACATGGCTAAAAGATGGAACACAAATGCTCTGTTCCTGTTCAAGCAAAAGAAGGCGATTGCTCTTGTCAAGACGCTCAAGAACAAGTAGATGTGCTAGAAGCTATTGTTTATTGGCTGTAATCAAGCAGAACAAATCCGTACATAAATATCCCTGGCGACTCTTGAATGTTGTGCATAAGTTTTCAGTTTGTGGAGTGCACGGCTTTTCATTTTCGACAGTATCTTTGTCATAGCAAAGTTGAGGGTCCAAAGCACAAAGCTTGCCTTTTTGACTTCTAAAGTTGTTGCATGCCAGTCTAGCATCGATATCACATTTGACAGTAGGTACTTGGGCGAGTACATTGCTGGTGATCATGACGAGCAATACGGTGAGTGCAACTGGTAGATGGCGAATCATAGTTTAGTAAGCGAGAAAGAAGTGGTAGAATACAAATGATTCAAACAAGGCTCTTATAGTATCTCGCTTTCGCTTTCAACATTCTTGACATTAATCTAACCATTATTCCAACCGTTAATTTATGCGGCTTGTTGTATATATGTGCCAGATGCACTCGAGGAAAGATGAGGTGGCGTTGTTTGCTATTTGTATACGGAATGCTCTGTTTAAATAGTAGTAGTAAGAGGGCTTGTTCATCTTTATGCAGCATTGTGGTGTGATTTAGGGATAGATATCGACCCTGACAGGGTTCATGACAGATCATCTTGATAAATATCATAGATTACTACGCTGATAAAACACAAAAAAAGAGTCGAGTGCGCCCATTTGGTATTGCCAGTAAACATAAATATATGAAATGCAATTTTTGTTTATTTATTTGTTTGTTAATGCTTGATATGTGGTTTTTTTGGGGGTAAGGAGGAGGAGCTATTCTGATTTTCCTGATATAATGAAAAAGGGTCTGTTGTTCTTTTTTATTTGCATTAAATGATGTTGTTTGAAGATACACATGAGGTAGCGTTACAAGCATAGCCATATCTTGATATAAATGTTCGGCAATTGTATGTGGCATTTTGAGAGCAATACTCTTGATCATTCATTTCTTGATGCTCATGATAGCAGATTCTCTGGGCATTACGATGACATTGCAGACCACCATTCAGCAAGAATTGATCACAGAACTCCCAGAGCTCAGCAGTGCAGTTATTGGAAGCATCTGGTACCAGTAATTGACCAACAGAGACTTGAACAAAGACAAGCAAGAGGGTAAAGGTTTGCATAAAGTTGACCATATTGATTTAAACTAAAGGTATTTTGTCGAGAGAAAAAAAGATAAAGGGAAGCGAACTATTGAATCGTCTTCCTTTTATAAGGATGAGAACGACCCTGTTGTACAATGATTAATTACATAATACAGTGGTATATAGTAAGATCCTTTGGCTAATTGAACTGATGGGCACATCAGACGATTTACATCAAGCTTGCCCACAGGCAATTCGTTTATCCATCGTATCGAAACCTATTTTTAGACCTCCTGTATTCATACAAGATATTTATATATGTTTTTTTCTTTATTTCAACCAGTTTTTTTCAAAATAAATGTTGTGAATATAATAGTGCGATGATAATATATGATAAAGGGCTTTTTTTTATGATTGTTATGCGCTTAATAAGACTGCAGGGCTGTTGCTTGTTGTTGGAGGAGGCGTAGTCGAAGAGGTAGATGTTAGAGAAGAAACCGGACCAGCCGGTGAAGCCGGGGAATCAATGAAATGTTGATGAAAAGTATTGTTGTTTGATGATTTGAGTTTTTTTATTTGTAATTGTTCTGGCTCATCGTCGATTCTTCTTTTATGGTCATGATTTTCGGTTTTTTCTGGTTCCTCTTCTTTCTCCTCCTCCTCTTCTTTAATGGGTATAATTTCGTTACTATTTTCTTGCTCAAAGAGCCATTCATCAGCGGTAGATGACATGGTTAACATTGCTTGCTGTCGACGTACATGATTCCACAATCTAGAACATGTTTTAAAATAATGTTCGTGTGGGAAATACTAGTATTTTTTCATTACCTCGTGGTGAGTAAAATCTTTCTTAAGGGTAATTCATTTCGTGGAATAATCGAAGGGTATATTTTATATTGACTAGCATCAGCTAATCTTTTCATTAAAAGTTCTTTTGTATTTTCATAATGATGATGTTGTTGTTGATTTACAATGTCCATATTATAAAATTAAGAAAAAAAAAGGAGAAGAAATAAGAAGAAGCGAAAATACCAAAAATAAATGGTTGTAAAATTAAAAAGAACCAATGATCACCTAGGTAATGCGCGGAGATGAACATCTAATTAGCTCAATGTGAGAGGTGTTAATCCAATTTGATGGACAAACAGGTCAAAATGGCTTTTCATTGATCCAAAATGTACTTTATATATTCATTGTCATATTCCTATAAGATCATGATGATGTTATGCTCCAGGGATCATATTTTTTCTTGTATTCCCCGCCCTGTTCATAATGTAATGATGAAAGGAGAAGGAGGGGTAGGGTACATATGGTAGTACTTAAATTGTGATGCGCCTCATCACTGTTTGTGCAACAAAATACGAAAAAGATATTGCCGAAAGACTGTACTCGTATATGAAATCTTAAATCTCGATTCTGATTGAACATTCGGTCAAAGATGTTTGAACTGCTGATCGCATTTATGGTCACATTATACATCCAATGTGGTCTGGAACCATTTTAGTATCTCGAACGTAATGCAATTGCCGCGATCATTTGTAAGATGATACTGGGCGCTGTTCGTGTAAGCTTTGCCATGGCTAGCAATGAGTAAAAGATTCTCTGATCCACATCACATACATTAGGATTCCATCACCATGGCAACCAGGAACCAAATGCATCAACTCCGATCCCTGATGGTAAATGCATCACCATGGCAACCAGGAACCAAGTGTTCAACTTGACATCTGATACTTTTAGAGGTGTACTTTATTAAAATTTACTAGATTAAGGTTTTTGGTTACTGAAAATGCTTTATAGAGTTACTTTAAACATAGTTTCAACTACGAAATATGCACATTAGAATTGACAGATCATCCCTTTTCCCTCGAAGCTTTCGTAATTTTAAGCCATTTTGCCATAGATCTTTGATGAACCTTATAGATTTGCATATATACAACACAAATTGGCCCGAAGCTGCACGGACCATTCAGCTATTAAGAATTAGAGTGACTATAATAAGTGCTACACCAAAGATGATCTTCAGTTTATGTAAAGACATGTTCGGAGATGGAGTACCACTATCGAGGGAGGACAATGCTTCTTTCGTGGCATGCATGGAAGTCTAAATTAACATGGATCAATTTTGTGTTACATATTTTGTCGCATTCATTTTAGCATAAACTTTACTTTAGCAAATCCGATTTGGTGATTCTTCATGTCGAAAACCAAGTAGGTTGATCTGAGCACCGAGTCGCCAATCAATATCCAGCCCTTTTCGTTCATCTTTTGACTTGTGCCTGTAGTCATCCATGGAGCAATACCAAACATGCACAGGTCCTTCTCGTCAGGCCCTCCTACTCCAGCTCCTCCAACCAGGGGTAAAATCAGATCATTGATAGGGATCACAAGTTTTGTCTTCTCCATGGTAAATTCTAGAAAATAGTCGGTGGTCGCATCGCCTCTGACTCCACAATCGATCAAATAGACGCCTGACATTTGATCGAGTACAACGTTCCCTGCCACCATGCGTACTATCTCATCTGCAAGGGCATGATCCATATACGTCAAGGTGGTACCAGTGTCGATGATTAAGCCTCGCACAGATGCAAACGTGCTGTTGAGCATGACCTCACTTTGCGTGGTCTCCTTGACAATGTGGATCGACTTTCCACCCACCATCCAGTATGTGTTTTCTCCCCAAACTGGTTCATAAGCGATTTCTCCCACATACTTTTCTGGATTTGTACCACCCAGCAGCAATTCACCTGTCCAACCTTGGTCATGCACTGATCCCATACTGACGGAAAACACTGGCTCTTGGATCAGGCCCTCTTTGTGCAATCTAAAGAGGAATGGATCGTACTTTACATCTCCCGTAGTCAATGCTGGATAACCTAGTCCCAAGATGCCATTGGAGGGAGAGCTCGACATCAGTATAAGGTCTTGAGTAGATGAGGCCAAGCCAAATATTTGCTGAGAGATGTGAGCATTTCCCAAACGGACGTCGTCTTTTGCAAACGTGCCATTTACTGATCCGATACCATACGCGATATAAAAAGGAGGCGTGTCATTGACAATGGTGAATGTAGATGATTTTGATGGATCAAATCTGCTATAAGGACATTCTTGTTCAGAGCAAGAGGTGCTAGGTACCCACAGATCAGAGCTGGGTGTAGTATTGTTAGATGTGTAGACATAACGAGATGAAGAGATGCCAAATCAAGTTACCTGCCCGTGTCTAGAGAAACTGTAAAGTTTTGTACGGGAGTACCAATGCCAATGTTGATTAAATACTCTGCTCCTTGGTTGTTATACAACTGTAGACTGTGGGCTGCTGATCGTTTCTGTAGCCTGTTCAACTGATTTGATTTCTCTATCGGTAGGGATATAGTGTCTCCATCTGCCTGAGCTGGAGCTATTATAAAGAGATAAATGAATAGTAATATGAGCTTTAGCATTGAATTCCCATGTATGCATTGAGCCAGAAAAAGATGCGTATGATGTTAAAATGCAATACATTCGCATATCAAAAAGAGAGAGTGAGCGAGAGAAAAAAAAAAAGTAAAACCCCTCGATTAGAACTGAAATCGATGGATCTAATTCCAAAAGCTAAATGAATGTGCTTCCCAAGCTGAGCAGCTCGACAATCAGGATGGCTTCTATATATCCAACATGAGCAAAAATTTGCAAGCATGCTAGCAATAGATATATGCTGGGTCTAGGTAAGGTCAGCAGTTTCATAATGTAGATTGTATGAAAATGCTCAATTTACGATACTACTACAGCAGTTTATGTCATTACGAGATACTCAGTGATTCAACACGTATGTTATATGACATATCATGTATTTCAGCTGCACGTTGGATGTAATAAAAGCGTCATATGGCCAATATCTTGTTGATTTAAACTATAGTCATCAGAGTATAATCTTCAACAAAGCCGAATAACCCCACGTCTGCTTATAATTATATGAATCTTGGCACAATTGAACATGAAACATGAGCATCTGGTCATAAACCTTAATTTTCTGCAAGATTGAGCCTATTTTCCATGTATCACTTGAGCCAAATCGGGTGAATTTATTCCTAGGTTTGCAAGAAAATCCGGAAGGTGGCATGAGGTAATCTGTTGGTTGCATGTTGTAACTAAACATTGATTTCATAGACTCGTATGATAAGTGCGCTGCATCTCAGAACTGATTAGATTGTGCTGAAATCAGATGCCATGATTTAATATTAAGAAGCACATGGCAAAGTTTACGGAAGCAAACGCCAAGATGAATTCTCAGATTGTCACTGTTCTTGATGTTGTAAGCATTAGATTTTTATTTTCAGTTATACAAAGAAAAGACAGTGGTAGTAGTATATTTAGATATTACAAAGGGAAGGGGGGAAATGATGTAATTTATAAGCTCTATAGCAAGCATCTCCCAGCATAATACAAGCAATGTGTTTTTACAAGGCTGCCATGGCAACGGCAGTGATGGCGAGTGCACCTGCAGAAACAACGAGCGATGATTTGATAGATTGGCCGGCAGAAGAGCTTTCTGTGCTAGCAGAATCAGAAGAGGAGTTGGTTGTGACATTGCCAACGGTAATTGCGCCTCCAATGTTCTTATTTGCGGCAAGACCAACACGGTTTTGTCCCATGTCGAACACCATGTATGCAGAACGAAGCACGGAGTCGCCAATCAGATACATGTTTGATCCGATTCCACCAGCACCACCTAAAGGAGCAATGCCAAACATACAAACCTGAGCATTATCAGCAGTCGTGCCGTCGATGGGGATCACCAATTCAGAGGCTGGCACACTCAAGGTCAGAGGGCTGCTGCTGACCGAGCTTGATTGCGACATTTGCAGCTGGAAGATGGCAGGGCTCTTGGCGGTCGCACAGTCCACGATGAACACACCTGATTGACGGTCCAGCGCATAGTTTTTCTCGCCAGCAAAGGCAGTGACAATGTCCGTGGCCACCGAGGTGGGCAGATAGGTCAAGGTGGTGCCTGTGTCTAGAATGTACGCCCCAATCTCACGCAATCGCCAGCTTGGGTTGGATCCTGTGTTTGAGTTCTTGACACCCAGGCCTTGGCCATAGACCATCCAATAGTAGTAGCCGGCATTGCTGTCAGATGATGTGATGCCAGACGAGGATCGTGTTGTCAAACTGGCCACAGGCAGGTAGGTGAGCTCGCCATCAAACTTGGACTGATCAATGCCACCAAAGATGATTTCGCCAGACCAATTGGGCTCTGAAATGCTGTTGAGAAAGATGGAAAAGATGGGCTCCTTGATGACGTTCTGCGCAGCCAGGTTAAAGACAAAGGGGTTGTAGGCGCCTTCGCCTTGGCTGTTGGCCTGCGTCAAGGAGGGATAGCCGAGGCCCAGGATGCCATTGGCTTCTACGTTGGTGGAGGATGTGTTGAAGGGCTCTGGCGTGTTGGAGCCAACCCCACCGGCCGAGGGATTGGGCTGCATGATGTCTTGGGTGATGGAAGCTAGACCGAACTGCTGATTTGGGATTGATGCACCGCCGACTGAGACCGTGTCGGTCGCGTACGTGCCATTGACGCTGCCAATGCCGTACTGGATGCCAAACGGCTTGTTGAGGGTCTTGAAGGTGGACGAATTCGAAGTGTCGAAGCGGTAGAATGGACATGAGCTAGCAGGGCACTGCGTGGAAGGCACCCACAGGTCAGCACTGCCTGTGTCCAGAGTCACAGCGAAATGCTGAGGTGGAGTTCCGATGCCAACGTCAATGAGATACTGCGAGCCTTGGTCGTTGTACAGCGCAGCATTGAAGGGGTCCCGCTTGTCCAGCTGTCGCTTGTTGAGGAGCTGATAGCGCTTTCTTGCGACCTGCAAGGGATTCGACTGGCGAGGGTTCTTGATGATGGTCGAGCGAAGGATGCCCTTCTCGCTGTCTGAAGCCAATGCCTCAGCATGGATGACGGCGGCCAGAGCCAGAATTGCAGCAGTAATTTTCATGGATGCGAATTGTTACAAAAGAGAAACAAACAAACAAACAGATGGAAGAAGAAGAGAGGAATTTTATCATGTTGCAACGCTTTTTAGTATACACCGATTGTAGTCCCGAGACAACTTGATGGCATATGGCCCTTTAGACAAGTGATGGAACAAACGTCATTTCAGGATGCATACAGGCCTTTTTTTTATCCACCGAAGCAGAAGCTCCAAGTGTGAAACACTTGTTTTATTGTGTTGCTAAATATACATCAACATCATCATTGTCATCATCATTAAGGTTGCAGGTGACATGGCCATTAGCGGCGATGGTGCAGCAGCGCTTGCTTCTTGTTGCAATGCATCAGCAGCAGAGGAAGCAGACGCAGTGGGTACAGCTGTTGTCATGGCAACATTTGTAGTGGCACTATTATGATTGGCCAGGTTGGCAAATCCCACTCGATTCTCCTTGAGGTCGTACACTGTGTAGAGTGATCGCAACGTTGACTCACCCAAGATCCATGTTTCTCCCGACGTCAAGTCCAATCCCACGGGCGATGGTGCGATGCCAAACATGCACGACTTGGAAGTGGCAGCCGTGCGGGCATCATCCAGCGGAATCACAAGGTCAGCAATGGGCACTTGAATCGAGATGGGGCTGGTGGAGGCGGTTGCTGGCGAGGTGGATATCAAAAAGGACACGCTGCCCGTTTGCTTGGCAGTGGAGCAGCTGACCCGATAGACGCCATTGATGGCGTCCAATTGAGTGGTCTTTGCATTGCGGGTGACAGACATGACAATGGATTTGGCTACCGCCGAGGGAACGTAGGTCAATGTAGTGCCTGTATCCAAAATGTAACCTTGCAATGTCTTGCCATGCTGCTTGTATCCGCTGGATGTTTCCACGCCTTGACCAGGCACAGCCCAGTAGAGATGCGCTTCCTGGCTGTTGGCCTCCTTGCTCGTCATATTAGCCCCCAAGTTGGGTGATATCACGTAGGTGGATACATCGTAGCTGATCACAGGAGCGTACTGCATTGGGCCTGTAAACTTGCTATTGTCAATGCCGCCGAGGAGCATCTCTCCAGTGTTGCCGTACGCAGATTGTGAGTTGAGAAAGACGGAAAAGATGGGCTCGCTGATGGCCTTTGCTTGATACAGGCCCATGACAAAATGGCCCGGCTTCTCGCCTGTCTTCATGCTTAGATTGGGGTAGCCGAGGCCAAAGATGCCATTGGATGGTGCGGAGTCGCCATCTTCTGCCATTGATGCCATGAGGATGTTGTTGGTGTTGGATACCAACCCCACAGTGAAGTTTGACAGGGCCACGCCATCCGCTGAACCCAGCGTCAATGTCTCTGCGGCATACGTGCCCTTTGCAGAGCCGACGCCGTAGCTGATGGCAAGTTGCTGAGAGAGTGCTTTGAATGATGTTGATTTCTGATGGTCAAATCGAGTATGCGGACACATGGACGTAGGGCATGTTTGGGCAGGAACCCAGCAGTCAGCACTAGGAGGGCATGTTTGAGCATACATGGATATTGGGCATCTATAGATTCTATCCATACCTTCCCGTGTCGAGCGTGACATTAAAGAACTGTGGGGGTGTGCCAATGCCAATTTCAATCAGATACTCTTTGCCGTTTGCATTGTAGAGCGAAATGTCGTTGTTTGCTCTCTTTCCAAGCTTGCTGTGTTTGCCGGCGGTGGGGTCTCTTCGCTTAATAGGTAGTCTCAGCAAGGCGTGAGGTGCGTCAGTCGTCGCTTCTGCTGCTTGCGAGCCCAGCACGAGGGCGATGGCCACGCAGATGAAATAGCTGGCTCGTTTCATAAGGATTGTAATGGGTTCAAAAGGAAGGGAATGGGTTAAAGAAGAGAGCTAAAAGAAAGGAATTTTGCCTATTTCTATATAATTGAATTGGAATCCAAAGAAAAGTGGTAATTTAGAACGCTTTGGATCTGTGAAACGTAGCATCTAATGATGTCCACGATATCAAGCGCAAGTTTCTCGGTCAATTATACTTCCAGCCACTACATGCATTCATTACACAGCAAAAGGGGAGGCATCAGAGCCAAAGATCTGTGTGTAACTTGTTGCAAATGTAAAATTAGCTTTCTATTCTAGTATAAATTAATTGGCATTTGAGCACATGTAATCAAATGAGGGGTATATATATAAATTACAGCATGACTAATGCTTGTAGTTGAGCCACACACTGACACTATCTGGTCCAACAAGATCACGGATAGTAGCAATCAGTAACTCCAATTCTACCGCCAGCTGCTCAGAGTTCATCAGGTATGTGCTGAAATAGGTATATTCTCGATCGCCCAAATGCTGGTAGCGGAGGGCAAGTGATTTGCGCGCCTTATTTGTCAAGTCTCTTCTGGCTTTGGTGGGTCGCACTACGTAGGGTGGCAACGGTGATTTGCTTGTGAGTGCATTGGAGCCTAAATGCAGCGTTGTCAAAAAGGAGGCAATCTAAACAGACAGACACGCGTCAGTAAGAACCATTCAACAAGCAGATCATGTGGCATTGTCATTACCATGGCCTTTCTCTCCTTCCAAGTGTCCTTGACAATCATCATCCGCCATGTATACGGAATCTTCTCGAACGCGAATTCCATCTCCAGCATCAGACTGAGAATGTTGTCCAGGATCTGCAGGATATGGAGGTATTTGTCCTCTGGAAAGATGCCGCGCAAAGCAGGCTCGAATCGGCTCTGCTCCAGCAGCACTCGCTCGCCCTTGATCTGTCTGCGGATGGACGCTGCGACGGAGCGAAACATCTTTTTGTTTGCTTCGACTACATGGATGTCCTCCACATTGTTCTTGAGCAGCAGAGCCAGGAACGATGAATACAGCGCACCGAGTTCAGACAGTGTTTGGGATATGCGGTGTCGCAGCACGACTCGACCCGTGCGAGGGAACGGAAACACGCTGATCAAAAGAGCGGCAAACACGCCTACCAAGACATCCACCGTTCGCTATATGAGAGCCCGGTGAGTCATTTGCTCAGCAGCGCACATCAGCAGCCAGCACTTACCTCCCAGGTTATCACAAACACAGAGACAGGATAGCCATTGGGTTTGTAGCTGTAAGTATAACCAACGACTAGTAGCAAAAAGATACACAAGAATTTTAGCTTGATCCAATTTAATAAGACTAATTTAAACTTACTAAGTGATATTGTGATCATGGAGAAAAGGCCCGTCGCTTTCCAGAACTTGCCATGAATGTAAATCATCCACCAGGGCAGATTGCAGATGAACGTCAAGACAATCAGGCCAGGCACACTGCCTCTGCTGATCTCCCAGATAACCATGGCCTCAATGGCGCCAATGAACGTGCCAATCGTTCGCGTCATGGTGCTATGCATGTCATGTCAGTCCACTGTTTATACGCATGTGACACAGCACATCCTTACCCGAAAAAGTTACTGCCCACAGAAGGGCCCATCCAAATCAAGGCAACCACAACGGCCCATTGACCGCGCGCTTCGTTATACCACATGACCGAGTCCTCCAAAAACCCAGGCAGCGACAGAAAGGCGACGACGATGGCGGCTCGGAACGAAAAGGCAGCGTCGGCTGTGTAGAGGTATTTGGCGCAGAACATGTAGACAGAGTAGAAGAAGCGCTGTGTGGATGTAGTGGGATAGGCCACATCGGGGTCGTGGTACTCGAGTGGATCCAGCGTGTTCTGCCGCCAAGGGTTGATGTTTTGCGAGGGCCGTCTCTTTTCTGCAAAGTCGTAGGGATGTCGTTCATGGTGCTCGGAGGGAGAGTGCACTTGGCCACGGTGCGGGGTGTCTAGTCGGTACAGCACTTTTTGCGCCTCCAAATCCACGGCTTCGGCTGCTGCTGCTGTAGACGAAGTAGCTGCTGCAATCATGGTCGCTCTTCTCGACATGCTTCGTTGCAGCGATGTTGGATTGATCGTGTCTGCCATGGCGTTGGGCGAGTCAAAGGTGCTGTCCACAGAGCGTTCCTGAAAGAACCATTTTCTGAGCGATATGTGAGGCATCCAGAATCGGCGTTTGATTCGGGTCTGATCCAGCTCGTAGATGAGTGAAGTGAGGGTGTAAATGTGCTCTGCATACGAATGCAGATTAAACTGGAACGTCAGCAGCAGAAACAGGATGCGTCGTGGCACGCCTGATTTGGTGTACAGTCGCTCCAAGCCTACCAGTCGATGCTGGTGGAATCTGGCCATGGCCTCAAACAGGGGCACCGAGGGGTCGTGTAGGCGGTTGTACTCGTTGGCGAGCGCCTCTTCCGCTGCTTGCTTGGAGCCCACCTTCCATTTGTAATACCATTCGTAAAAGAAGGGCCTGTCCTGATATCGCGGGTCCAAGTTTTGCAGCCGACGTAATCGCTTAACCGACTCTTGCACTGCCAGTGAGCATGCATCCGTTAATTCCAGGTAGGTTGGTTTTACAATGCTGAGAACGTCATCGTAATCCTGTCGCCAGTAGCTCATCACCTTCATGTGATCATCCCAGCGTACCTTTCTTCGGCGCGGCGATGTCGTATTGTCACTTACGAGCGAGGTCGATGATGTATTGGCTGTGGAGGGCGTCTGCGAGGCCGAGCAGGTCGATGCATCGTCGTCTGTAGTCACTGCTGCTGCTGATGCTTCGTCGTTGGAGCTCTCGTCCTCCTCGTCGTCTGTGCCACCGTAGTAGCTGCGGGGGCGTGCAAAGGGCGGTGGCAAATCGTCGTCTGTGGCCAAGGGATCCTGCTCCTGCTGATTGTGCATCGTTTCCAGCGGCACAGCTTCAAACACGCTCTTCTCTGCCTTGCGCATGTTCTCCTCCATCGCCCTGCTGAGGCCGAGGCCCTGAATAGGCACTCGTAGCTTCTTGATCAGTGAGGTCATCTCACTGACATCAGTCGGCGCAATAGCATTGAACGAGGGCTCCCTCCTCACCATGCGCTTCTTCTGAATAAGGTTTGTGATCAAAGCATCCACGGTCTGATGAATGGTTGCCAGCGATTCGGTCTGATCCAGCGACAGACTGGGCCCACGATTGACTCGGATAAACGCATTGACTTGGCGCTGCAGAATGCCGTCAAATGACTCAAAGACCTTGATGAGATCTTGCACAAACACGCGGGTGCTGTTTTCAGGAAACACCACCAGAAATATGGTAAAGATGAGCATGAATCCGACAAGCGTCGGCACCAGAACTTGCAGCTATTAGAACGTAGTCATCAGTGTCAGGATCCTCCTTGCAAAAACGATCTTTTGCGCTTACCGTTGTCGTGGCAGTGAATTCTCGATGCGTCACAGCCGAAGTCAGGCTAATCACCATGATGGAAGCCGACAGCATGCCACCCACATTGGCCTGCTCCACCTTGACTCGAAACATGCTGAGGAAAAAGCAGCCCACCACCAAAAAGCAGGACAGGATGGCACACACATCAGGCTGGGCCATGGTAGGGTCGTTGGGGTCTCTGACAAGCGATGCCAGGTAGGTGCCTAGAATAGCCCACGATCCAGAGATACAGCACATGACGGTGCCCAGCAGAATGTCTTCAGCTAGAAACCCATACGATTTTGCAGGATGGACAAACTCCACAGCGACAGAGGCCAGGATGCCGCCGGTGGACGACACATTTCTAACAGGATCAATCAATAACAGTGCAAGCGCAATGGTTACTGCAATATTTGCTTTCAAAATCTTGACACAAATCGGCCATGTCAACGATTGCCATATGCCTTTGATTCGCTGTCGAATGGTTTGCAGTGGAATAAGGTGGCCTGAAGTCGCTGACAGTCGAAATTTCTGGCCCTTTTCGGGCTTCTTGTCCTTTTTCTTGTTGAGCCTCTTGGCCTTTCTAGACTTCTTCATAGGCTGTCGAGAAATTGTGTGTGAGGAAAGAGAAAAAAATAATATTTCCTGTTTGAGAAAAAGTTTCACTCTTTTATAGCCATTACTTTTCTGCATCGGGAGAGCCGGAGATGTCGTTTTTTTTTTCATTTAAAGGGATCCATTAAATTTTACCCATTTACAAAAGTGTGTGTGTGTATAGCCAGGGAAGAGCTCTTTTCCTTGCTATTAGTTGATCCACTGAATATTAGCACAAGACCTCTGTTCATATCCTGTGAAACATGTGTAAAAGCATTTTGGCTTGCATCAGCCAGAGGCTCTGCAGTGAGTGAAGGCTTGAGTCACGGAATATCTTGGGTGTTGTGCACAGTTAGCGCAATGCAAATCATAGGAGGGCGCATAATCAATTGAACGCATATTATAATGCGAAGGTGCATCATGCATATTCGTTGTAACTCTACAAGTATTCGCCACATCCACCACCACAAAAGACATTTACAAAGAGGAGGAAAGGTTTATTATAAAAACATATGAAAAGCATTTCTGTCGGCTCGCATGGATCAAGCCATGATTAGCACGATCAACCAACGAGCAGGGCGAAATACATCTGATCCCAACCCTCTGACCCTTCAGCTTCTCCAACTTGACACTGATCCCAAGAACTCCACCTATACCAGCCAATACACACGCTTCGTTCAAGGGGACTTACGAGTTGATACTTTGGACCTGGAAACTCATCAGCCAACCAAAACTCCCAACACTCCATACCTGCTCCTTGGGGTAGTAGCAGTGGCCCAGCTCGAAAAACCGCACCTTGGCTGGGCAGAGCATGCGTTCAGCCCACAGCGCACTGCACAAGATGGTATCCACCATATTGATTACCTGAAACGTACACCTTGTGTTATACTGTTTGATCCGCAACAGGGGATATCTCTTTCTAGCTGTATAAAGAAACGACCCCAAAACCAGTAAAGGAAGGATCGTCAAGTCCTAAGCAGTCTTCTAGTGAAGCTATAGCCACAAGCACCCACGTCAAAGATAAGATAATAAAGTGCAAAGGTGCGCCAAAGCGTACGATGCAAGGACAAGAAAGAAAGAGAAAACACGAGTACATCACATCAATATCTTACCAACGAATCCTCTGCAAAAAAAGCAAAGCGAGCTAATTTGGAAGAAAACTCTCTAGCATTGAACCGGACGTTAAGAGGTAGATGGAACCTGACCAAAGGAGATCAATACAAGACAGGTAAAGCTGACGGGGAGGTCATCTTGTTAAGAACAGATCAAACCAAAAAAGAAAAGCGAAAGAAAAGGGAAAAATGTTGTTGCGGCAGCATGTATGCTTTTATAGCCAAGTCACCTTATCACTGTAGACCTATCCATACTTGTAGTGCACAATGTCTATGGCGTGAAAGTATACATAATGAACCTTCCCGTCTGTTTAAATGAAGAATCGATCATCCGGATTTTGAGAAACTGTTTTTTTCTTAATAGCAGCATGGAAACGTCTATTAGGCACTTGACTCTGCAGAATAGATCTAGGGCGTAGTACAGTATGTCTGTAGCCCGTGCACAACCAAAGTTTTATATCCATCACTCCATCTACATTCAGCCTTGAGCGATCGCTTTTGCACAATCTGGCTGGGGATGATCTTCGGGGCTGCGTAGATGCACGAGTACTATAATGCCACTACAGAGTCGATGCTGGATTGAAAGAATTGGTTATAGAGAAGAGGGACGTTGTAATGACTAAGTTTATTGTGTAAGATCGAATGAGCTTTACTTGAAGAAAGCACTAGTCCAATCATCAGATTAGTAATGGGGAGTAAATGCAATATAGTAGATGCAATGAATACAAAAGATCCAGCTTTAATCATGAGTAGATTCAAACCTGCAGCAGGTTGGATCATCCTAAACACGCTGCATTCGAAAATTATTTGCGATTTGTGGTATGATTAAGTGTGTTTTCAAGCATTGACACCTTATCTTTTGAGGTGAATGACTCCAAATATCGCTAGCTGCTCTAAATTGGCATCAAAACTCTCTGCAAAATGAACTTTAGATCACTGCCAAGTTTGAATGTGCCATTAACTTTAGGGCTTTTCATTTCGATTTCAAATATAGCATGATCATACTCATCTTTTGTGTGGTATGTAATACATCTCTTTGTATTTCTGCCGATTATCAAAGTAAAGCACACACTAAGTTTACGCTACTTTCTGCCTGGTGATAGTTCTGTTGTAGTCCCACGAAATAGCAATCGTTTGAGGCCTTGATGACATTTGTAGCATCAATTGCCATGGATCTACAAGCCACAAAAGATGTTTCTCTCAGCCAAATCGCCCAAATTCAACCCTGAATATCTTGTCTTCTCAGCCCTTCTAGATGCTGGGAATAGTGCCAAATGATTGCTATCGATCACCGTGTACATCCTGAACCTTTGTCTTGATTTTTTTTGGATCGATCCAAATCGTCGAAAATCCACGTTTTTTCATGAGGTACCCCTCATGGATTTTGTTAAAAATCAAACGATCGCAATTTTGAAGGCGAAAACGACACTTTTTACTATGATATATACTAAATCAAAATGACCGCACAGATGTAGGGTAACCTGTGCAATTGCTATTTTGAACGTTGTATATGCTAAATCTCGACTTTTCCTGGAAAAACGGATTTTTATATTTTCGCAAAATTGTCTATCTTTTCATTTTAAAAGTATTTTAAAACTGACACCATTGAATGCGCCTTTGAATTCTCCCCTTAAGTCCATTAGAAAGTAGTATACGCTGAGCACACTTTATATAGCTAATTTTAACAAAAATGCTTACAGGATGTCAAATCATATGGGTTTTGATTCAAAAAAATCATTGCAAAAAAATCATTTGGGTACAGTCACCACACTGCAAAATGTTCATTGTACACGTCATTCAAATTTTGCGTGCTCTGTGCTGCGGCAGCCTATGGACTGCAGTCACCCTCAGCAACGCGTTTTTTTTTTATTTTTTTTTTATCGCACTGTTTTTGCACTGCACTTTTTCTATTAAACCATATACTTTTTATTACTTTTGATTGAATACAACACCACTTTTGCCAAAAGAAGCGTGTCTTTGCAACCACCAGTACTCAAGACAACACCTTTAAAGTCTGTTACAGTAAGTATCAGCCGATAAGAGCCACTTTTGGCAGTACAATATACAGTAATACTAATTACACAGTTTATTTTAGGCCAGTTTGCTACCATATATTGTTGTTTCTGTTTGGTTTGTATTTGGTTTGTATATTCCCCTTCTTTGGTTGCCATGGATTACATTCATTCAGCCTTTTATTACCTTCTTTCTCGTAATACTGTGCATTTTTTAGTTTGCTCTATTGCGATTTATTCTTTCCCCCTTTTCTGCACGCAACTGTTTTTCTGTTGCTGTACCGCAGTGCTATAGTGTATCTTTTGATGCATTGTATTACTGGCAGTCCTGCTCTATTTTGGAGTAGCCTTGTATTCATTTTGTTCTTCAAGTATTACTTCTTCTGTAATACTGGTGGTATTGGTGGTGTTCTTGCTTTGTATGAGGCAACCACGACGGTATTTTTTTTCACTACTTTTTTCTTTTTTGTACTCATCATTTTGATGGTACACATTGCATGTTACCTTTTTGTATGTAACTGTGCTGCAATGTTTTTGTTGTTCTTTATCACATTCTAGTGATGCCCTCTTGTTGCTTTCCCTTCCTTTTTATGGTTCTTTGAGCCATTGCCCTCCTTTTTCGTTGTGTGGATAGGCCTATCGTTGAAGCACAACTAGATTTGATTCAGAGGCTGGGGGTAGATAGGCTGCCCTCACTTGATTGGTATCACTTACTTGGTGCTAATTGAGAGTCTCAAGCGTTTGCACTATAAGCTGGGGTGTGTAGTAAGGCATATTCTGGCATTTTAGGGGATTTTGATGATAAAATTGCTAAATTACTGTATTTGGCAATGTTTAAAAGTCCGCCTAACCAAAAAACATAGGGAAACCCTCGCAAAAATTTTCTAGGGTTGTCGGCGTTTAAACTAGCTTTTTAAGCGATTTTATTGGCTCAAATTTGGAGACAGCTCAGAGAAATAAAGCATTGATATTGAAACTAAAAATGTGATTATAATGAGAAAAGCAAGACTAAACATTCAAAATGCATGGTACAAATGGCGTAAAGTAACTACACACAATACCATCATAAGTATTAGACATGATCAAATACATTCACTTGTCCTGGAAGAAAGAATTTTGAATAAATCTAAGCCTGTTCATAACATCCAAAAGTACAATTTTGCATTATATTGGTATCAAATCAATGAAAGTCTTCAAATCTCAATCATCTGGCTTATGAGATAATAAACAGGTGCCTATACCAGAATTTGCGAGGAACACAATTGTGTAGTCAGAGTTTAGTCATCTAAACGCGTTACCGTGGATGAACGATTATCAAAATAATTCAATTTTGGGCACTAGTCTAGACAAGATTGTTGAGGAAGGCGGATAATTACAAGTATCTAGTAGTGTTAAAGGATTTACAAGTGAGTTGTTAGAAAGCGCTTTATTCAGAGCTGCATACCGTAGTACAGTAGTATTTAAGCATTATTTCTTTCTTGACTTCCTTGAAATGATGATCTATCACATCCCTTCAGTTGCTGAGCAGAAGCACGAAAGCCGCAATTCCCAAGACCTAGATTGTTAATGACAACAGAGTATGCATTTCTCGGCAAGGCAGTATCGACATAGCCTTCGAAAAGAATACGACAGGTTCTCGCGTACTTTCTTGTGAGACATTTACCATTATTGCAGGAGGAGATAATCAGGGAAAAGTAGTTGATACATTTGCTGCTCTTACACTTGGCACAGGCAAAGGAGAGACTAACAATGTAGAGAGAAGAAATTCAACGTCTGTGACTATTACGCATATATTCTCTTGTTTGATTCTTACCGATGTCATTAGCATTACGACGCATCCTTCACTTGCCAAGTTTTCTATGTAATGCATACGAAGCTTACTTTTGGGAAGACCGGCTATCGAAACTTCATCTTGAGCAGAAAGATCCTTTACGCTTGTTCTATTATCGAAATATTAATCGAATTTGGAGCAAGCTTCATCCAAGAAGGTGCCTAGCATATACAGCATGCCTTGGTGACATTACCATCGAATTGACGGAAAAGCAATTCAATGCGAGATGACATTTTACTGAACTCGGCTGTTTTGTCTCTCTCCTAGTTTACACTAGAGTACAAATGTTTATCATGGCCACTGTTATTCAGCATCTTGGTTTTCTGCTGGTAAATCTGCTCAGGGTTACTAACAGGTTCCGGATTGAGGTACCAACGCTTGTCGATGGAGCTTCGCTTGACAGGCTGCAGCGAATTGCCGTCAAAGCTTGAATTCGACAATGTATGGACATCATGGGGTAGCTTGGATGCTTCTTGCAAAAAACAACTGCATTCGGTGATCGAAAGCTGTCGGATTCTCTCTTCCTCAGGCACGAAGGTAATCTCTAACACGGTCTTATTGACTTGCATCAACGCGTAGGCCAAAATCTTGGTGACAAGGTCTTTCAATCCAACTCGCTTTCTGATGATGCCATCGACTTTAATCTGCTACTCGATGCGAGCCACATTCCGGCGAACTTGCTGCTTCTTTACGTAGTCGTCTACCACATGGAAACAGCTTGTGATAGAAACTCGTGTTGTCAAATGACCCTAGGCTTTGAGTGCAGCATGATTACCCTCCACTCGCTGCGTGGTCGT
Organism: Mucor lusitanicus; assembly: GCA_010203745.1. Classification (NCBI taxonomy): domain Eukaryota; kingdom Fungi; phylum Mucoromycota; class Mucoromycetes; order Mucorales; family Mucoraceae; genus Mucor; species Mucor lusitanicus. The sequence continues at coordinate 1,323,883 of JAAECE010000005.1, read as the reverse complement.
CGTGCAACCAAAATGCTGGTGCTTGTTTACCAAGTATCCAGCCCGTTTGTGCTTAATGGGAAGCCGATTGTTGTTGATGTAAGCGTGAGGCTTAAACTCGACGGTGTTTGACTTCTCAATGACCGCAGTAGTCTTCAGGTTTCCTCGATTTGTTGCTGTTTCCGTGTATGTCGCAAGCGCACGATGAAAATCCTCTTTGTTGATCGAATTGATCATCTTTTCGAGAGCGTTCACGCAGGTGTTGAGGCACTCAGAGGACAAGAAGACGCCTTTCTTCAACTCTGCCCTAAAATTCTCTCGCATGTTCCACGAGCACAGAAAAGTGAGCGAGTCTGGGAACACTTTACTCAATGCTGTCATTAAGGCTTGGCACTTGTCAGTTACAAACAAGCGCATCTTTTTTCAGTTTCAAGAATTTTTTGAGACATTCAAAAAACCAAACTTATGTCTCAATTAACTCATTTAACACAAATGCATAAGCAATTAGAGTTGTCATAAGAGAAGTGCGGCCCACATGAAATATACTTCGGACCGAAAGCAAAAAAGGTACAGTATATTCCTGTTGTTGGTCTTGTAAGTAGCATAGAGGAGAATAAAGACCTCGCCTCGAAGCGCTGCTGCCTCCTCTTGTAGTCTATGATTCCTAAAAAAGAAGGCAAACCTGATATTATCAGCGATGCGTGCTTGTTAGTTGTTGGCAGTGTAGTATTTTTTCTTCTCCATAGCGTCTAAGAGAATTGGCACCTCACTACTAACCAATAACAATATTGGCGGAAACTTGCGATGGTACTCTTCGGCCCAGTTTTTTACGTTGTCGTACGAAAGAATGGACACGCCATCAAGACCTCGTGGAGTTTTTCAGATTCCGGTAAAACTATTTACCACATTGCTCATTCTATGAACCAGTGATGTTGTTTCTTTGGATACCATAGTCCCCTTTCTGGCAGGGAGAACCTTCAATATTCCTGCATAGATGGAATGGTTTTGAGCTGGTTCTTTTTCTTTGGGGCGCAAGAACAACCTTTTCATTCCGGTTCTAACAAAGCAATGAATAGAGAATGCATAAGCACAGCCAAATCGCAAGCTTGTCTTGTCTCTCTGCCTTTCAAGCAAGTCCTTGAACTTCGACTAACCATGGAATTTACAGCGAAGAATCTTGAGTTTCTTATCACTTTTTTCAAGGAACAGTTCGACATGTCTATTCGATGCTCAAGCCTCGTCTATCCCTATGCTCGCCTTCAGATCCTCTTAAGATCCTTGAATATATTCTCAGAAAGCGATTCTGTGTCATTATTCTTATCTTCGTGCAATTTACCGTTTATACTATGAGATGCTATCTATCACAAACTGTCAGTTTTGACAGGTACAAACAATAACAATAACTCTCATTATGTCAGGTACAGATACTAAAATTTTATTTATCTCACATCAGCTTGCCAATGAAAGTAAGCTATTATTATGAACCACCTGTTTATGAAAAACAAGTGTGCCTACTTGGATGGTGTCTGAAGCTTCCCCTAACAGAGCACCAAGAATTCAATGCTCTGTATAGGCTCGAATATAAAATCTCTGGATGCAAAACACTACATAGATCATTATACTACTATGTCAATGACATTACATGTTGAGCAGACCACCATTAACATCAAATCAGTGCCACTGCAAAGTTTGCTCCGGCAACTTAACTATTATTTCTAAGCGGCCAGCGGTTTCTGGTCTTACACCATTAATAGTCCAATTCAATAAACCCTAGTCCTAACCCCAGCCCTAACTCTTGCCCAATCCAAGTATGTTCAATACTAACTACAACTACAATTATTTCTGTACAGAATTTAAAGGAGAATTCAATGGTACCCATATCAAGTATCAAGTGTCATGGTCGCGATTATATAGGTGATTTTTGATGGTGTTGTTTTGAAGGTTTTTCAAGAATTAACAAGTTTCTATCATATAGACTATACCTTTAATTGCGCTGGTCATATAGAGCAAAAAATTACCTTTAATTGCGCTGGTCATATAGAGCAAAAAATTACCTTTCGAATCGTACCTGGCTTGAAGCTCTAGCATAACTCTAGCATGAGAAATCGACAATTTTGTCGTGTTTTGAAAATACCACACAATTTTTTCCCTTGCTAGGACAGGCAGATTTTGGTCCAAATCTGGTGATTTTCCATGAACCCCTTTTTGACAATATCTCAACGAAAAATCATCGGATTGACATGAAACAAAAACGATTCGATAGCTGCACATTGGATCTATTATGATCCAACAGTTCTGGGTACCACGTATGCATTCCCTTCATAAATCTACTCAAAATGTGAAATTTCGTGTCCCTCAAGCAGTGGGTTTGTGACAAAGGTATGAGTTACTATATAAAACCTATACCATCCGATAGAGAATTGAATGCCAAACAATAGTTAAGCTCTACGCTACTTGCATTCACTTAGTGAAATTCGAGTGTAGACCCCTTCAAAAAGTACAAAAATCACGCATGTGCACCTTCTCTTGATCACTACGGCACTGTGCACTTGCAAAGTTGCAGGATAGACGTTATCTTGTTTAACAAGTAGCAAACCTATTCGCATGCGTACTCCTTGCTGTGCTATGTGAAACGGAATAAACAAAACGGAATTGTACACTGCAAATATCATCTTCAAATCTACAAAATGTATATACGGTATATATATATATATATTTTTTTTTTTTGATTGATAATTGGCCTGTGCACCTTTAGAAAAAGGTAGAACTGATCTTTGTCATTGTAGATATCTATTTTTGTCATGATTAGGTGCCAGATCATACTATCTACGCTTCTACTTATATATTGCACAAAGAGCCTTTTTTAACAACGGGGCAGCCTCACATTTATGGAGGTTGATGATGGATGCACTTGCTTTTTTGGCTAATCTAATATGAATCCAATCTCAGGGCTTTAAATCAGGCACGATGATCACAACTCACAAAGACGCCAATGTGTGTATGCGCATTCAATTCTCGCATAGGTTAGATCCTTGTCACCCAGTTCAAGGAGCATATTCGCACTGGACTTTTGTTGACCGAAGCCTTCTACAGTCGAAGCCTCGCTTAATGTGTTACCTAAATTGATCCTATGCAGCTCTTTACAAATACAGCTCACGCCAGACACTATGATACAGCTCCATACATCCGCAGCTTGACGCTATGTATATTTGTACCATGTAGCACAAATCATTTGATCCTGAAAATCCTTGACACTAAAAGTATTTATTAGGGAAAAATGCTTTGAAAAATTCTATTTGATATGAGTGAGGTAAAGAGAAAAGCGCAAGAAAATTATAACAGTTGTTTGCGTGTGTTGTGTATTGTGATGGTGTGTGTTTGTTGTGTGTGTGTGGTTGATTGTGAAATTTATGTATAGTGTATATAGTGTTTTATGGCTTTCCATGATCCTTCACCGCATCAGCGTTGCTTTGACTCGAAGAAGACATGGGAATGATATCTTTGTTGCTGTTGCTGGTGGCTTTGTTGGCTACTGTCTTTGCAACTGAATACACAAGACCGGCAATAAAACCAACAATGATGGCTGTAACATTTCCAAATGTAGCTGGATCGCCAAAGAACATGATACCTGATGCAGCAATGGGCAGTTTGTTCAATGCGCCTACCATGGAGTAGGTCGTAGATGAAGTAGTACGAACACACCAAGCAGAAGCGTAAGACATGGCAAAAGCAGATGCACCTGAAAAGATCATGGCAATCAACATGGCTTGACGCACATCCGCAGGGCTAAACCGTCTATTAGTACTCACTCTCTTTAAAATCGACCTCCTTTCACCAGATACTTACAAATTCTTTGCTAGACTCTCAGCACTCCAATCTTCAAAGATGAAGCTGGGAATAATCAAGAGGGGAATGGAAAGGAGATTGTTGTAGTAAACGGTGTCGAAATCCTTGAAATTGGTGAGCTTGATTCTCTTGCGCATATAGAGTACAAAGGCTGCAGAGGCAAGGCAGTTGGTTGCCATCCAAAAGTAACCGGCCAAGGTGGTGTCGAGTTCCGTAATTTGAGATAAAGTATCGTTGATATCTGCCCAACCAGCAATGACAGAGGAGAGGACCTAAATACACACACATTGGGTGTAAATACGCTTACACACAGATATACACGCACACACAAAACAGCTTACCATCAAACCAAACGAAACCAGCATCAAATGAGTAACACTGCCGCCAAACCAAAGCACCTCACCATAGGCGATAAGAATGATGGTCAAGTTCTTGAAGATTGTATAGATGGGAATACGAAGAAACTGGAGTGCTTTTGAGCCTGTATAAATCATAGCGACGAGCGAAGCAGCAATGGGCATCCACTTGCGAGCCTCATCTTTATCAAAATCACGGAACTTGATGAGGTTGAGGAACTTGAATGATTGCAATAGCAGAACAGTGACCAAGTTCTAATCATAAAGTGTAAGGCACATTGGACAGAGCTGAGCGAGATGCCTTTACTTACTTGGATGGTCAAAAGCAAGAAGTTCATGTTGAAGTCATATCCACTGAGGACGTATTTGTTGGTCACCGTCATCAGAATAGAGGCGAAACAGTAACTAGCGATGGGGAGCACAGCTCTCATTCCAGGAGATAACTTGAAGCCAGAGGGGGCAACCACTGTGTTCTGCTGGCTCTGATTGCCCTCAGGCTCTTGGTCAATAACCACCGCATAATCTGGCTTGCTTTCTCCCATGGTTGATTTTGGATAATGTGATAAGAAGACGAAAGAAAGAGGAAGGGTTGGGAAGGAGGGTTAAACGAACCCAAAAAATATTTTTTACAAGCGGAGTCGTCCCCAATGTGTGCAAGAAGGTGTCTCCAAACCAGCTGCAACAGCGTATATAGCAGTGAATAGATGATGATCATCCATCTCTGCCCCCCCTAAACTCCCCGCCTTTTTCCTCTCAATAGCTCTCCTATTCCCGTCTCTTGAACCCAACACGAAAACGGCCATTTTCACCATCAGATCAACCACCAGAGCAGGTGGAAATCTACAATGACACAAGAAAGACGATCTTCGTTTACCCAATTTGATTGTACTACCTCCAATTAAATTTAATGGGATAAACATCACTTGGCAAATCAATCAGCGAACACGCCCCTCCGAGTCAATTGATAACCAAGACTTTGTCATGCAAGTGTCATGTACCCAAGGCATGCAAGTTACTGAATTCCATGTGCTCGCTGATGTTTCTCAACAATTTACTCTACTTTTGAGTGCCAGCGTTTCAAAAAAGCTATTATTATACCATTCGACAGGTTTCATTTCATTCAATAATGATGATGCATTGCCAAGAAGATCGCTCACTTTGCTGCCCCAATCAAGGGCCGCTATTGTACCAGGTACTCGCATGTCATTTGAAATGTGGTCTCGAGCCGCATTACTAGTAGATGACTGCTGGCAAAAACCAACTAGTGGGCACTCTTCAAAAGTTTGCTAACAATGATAAGGATCGCCTATGACAGATGATAAAGAGAATAAAGCATGATTTTATGAAATAAAAGACAATATAGTTGCGAGCTAATGGTCTATGGAGGTGGATTTCGAGGTCGTATTTATCAACAATTCCATCGTCCATGATCCATAGGGGAGACGGACAGCATGCTACAGCAGCCGCCAGGCCATATTTTACCATTGCGCAAGACTGCTCTCAGAGGAGGACTGCAGTTCCGTATAAAAAAAGACACTTGCCTTAAAGGTACGTGCACTCTTTCTTTCTTTAGAATAACTTCTTCAAATCATGGATTTGCCTCCAGATCCTGTAAGATCGGAAGGCTCTCCAGACAATTTGGACTATTCGAATTCTGATGACTCTGATTTCCAAATACCTCTGCCCGTACCAGACGACAATGGCAACAAACGCAGGATGGAAGAGTCAGACAGCCAGGAAGATGACCAAGACACAACTGTATGCAGCATCTGTCAAAAAGAATGGACCAACAATGGCTACCACAGCATTGTCCAAATGAAATGTGGTCATTGCTTTGGAAAATTGTATGTTGAAGACAGCGGAATGTGTCAGTGCGCGTATGGATTGACCTTGTTGCATTCTAGTTGTATCAATGAATACAAGCGAGATAAATCAAAGAATAGCACATTCAATTGTCCACTCTGCGGGTAAACCCACATGGATCTTACATCTCAGTGCTCGAATTGACATCCAGATCTCTCCATAGCCAGCTCACAAAGAAGCGAGAATTGCGAAAGATTTGGCCATCCAAGCTGATTCCCGAGAATCAAGCGTATCTGGATGAGTTGACTTTAGAGCTGAAAGAATTAGATCAACGATTGGCACAACTAGCTACGCAAAACGCAGACATTCAGAAGGAAATGGCCGAAAGGAAGGTCATATTGAATAGTTTCGACTCGCTGCAAGTGGTCGTGCCCAGTCAAGCGACATCCCAAGAGATGGTCGATAGTCAGACACCGCAGAAATTCACCTTGAAAAGCACAGTGTCATCAAGGGGAGAGGTAAACATCTCAATCGTGCTGTCGTTGAAGGAGTCGAGGATTGACACATTTGGATGCTGTGCTAGTTTTACCATGCCGTGGATCTGAACCCTTTAGAGGACATGGCTGTGGTGTCTACCCTTCAACGAGCAACAGGACGCTATGGATTCAGAAAGATCAACATGTACGATCCATCCGTTACCGAGTTTATACCCACAAATCACCAAAATGCAATCAGAGATATTAAACACTCGCCCAACGGCATGTTGCTCAGCACAGGCGATGATAAAACGCTGAAACTGACATCTATCACCAAAAATCTCGTAGTCCAATCGTAAGTAGCCGAGGCATGGGATTGGCGGATACGCAACAAGACGCTGACATGGATCAGGTACACACTGGAAGCTCCCTCAAGAACATGTGCGCTTGACGATGAGAACCCCAACTTACTGTACTGCGGATTGACAACAGGCGCACTGATGGTCTATGATGTGAGGAATACGAGAAGCTACCTGTCCAAACTCGTGGATCCAGAAAGAAACGGGTCGCTTTTATCAGTCATACCACACGGGAATTCCATTCTTTGTACAGATCAATACGCCTCTTACACTTGGGAACTGGATGAATCGCAGCAATACATCACACAGCCCTTGCATTTTCAAAATCAAGTGCAGGACAAAGACACTAAAGAGAACATATACTCTGTCAGCATGACCAAGAATACATTTGTCACATCCAAGAGAATTGGCAGGAGAATGGAGCACTATGTCAACAACATAACGAATGAAAATGGGCAGCGGGTCTTTAGTGAAGCGTGGTCTTGCGCTGTATTTCAGGTCATACCCTCCTTCTGCCGAAATGCACACTTTACCAGAGACGATGATGTATTTCTTTGTTACGCTGAAGAAGACAAGGTACTACTACAGAGATGTATGCTTTTTATCGTGTATGTATCATGGAACTGATTTGACGTGAGTTGCAGGTGACGATACAAACCAAGGATGGTCAAGCACAGGCCTTCGCTACTGATGCGCCAGTGGTGGATATTCGGCATACGAGTAATAGCGTGAACGAGTTTCTTGCGACGTTATCCAACGAAGCGCTTTGTATATACACATGCAATGTTAAAAATACCCAATAAAATGGCTCAAAAGCCTGAATACTTTTCTCTATGCTAAATCAGGCAACAATGAATCTGCTCATTGTCTTGACATCTTTTAAATACGAATGGATCAGACAGTGCTCCTCTTTCCCTAATCATTCGAAGCATGTTGAACTATTCTAATCTACTCGAGAAATACAGGGAAAAAGAAGCATTAGGCCGATTTGTGCCTATAGCATGTGCTGCGTTGGCTACTACTGTGGTTGCCATGTACGGCATAAAGACACTGCTCGGAAACAGGCGGGGTGCGACAAGCGAAATCAAAAAGTACAGGATGATCCCTACGCCCTCAGGCTCTGTATTTTACTTTGGTAAGCAGGCATTCATAGCGATACGTTATTTTGCAAGCACTCACAAACTGTTTGCTGGTAGGTCATAAGCTGCTATTGGGAGACATACCAGCGCACAAGATTGCTGAATGGCACAAGGAACTGGGGCCTATTTTGAGAGTCAAGATGGGCAGCGAAGACTGGATATACGTCGCCGATGCTGGCATGGCGCATGAGCTATTTGCTTTGGAAGACAACCTGGAATCCAGCAGCCCTCACTTTATATGTGGGGATGGCATTTATGGAGGAAAAGAAGCGTATGTTGACTATGTATGGCCGCTAATTTACAAGAGTGTACTACTAACCTGAATTTCTCCAATAAAAGGCGTATTGCATTTGATTACGATGATGCTAAATGGAAAGACATTCGGTCTACTATGCAGCACTTTTTGTCGTCTGGCTCATTCAAGGGGACTGATCTCGCCACTTTACATCAAGAAGCACAAAAAACGGTGGAGCTGCTGATTAAAAAGACGCAACAGCATGGCAGCGTGAACCCACTTTCCTTTATTCGATCCAATGCTATCAACATTACCCTGGCAACAGCGTTTGGACAGCAAGGTGCAAGATCCTTACACGACCCTTTATACAGATACTTGATGTATAAAAATGACCTCCATCCACAGTACCCCAGTATCTGGAAACCTTGGTCTTGGATGTCCCATTTGCGACGTTTGTTTAGCAAGGAGACTACTTCGATGGATGCCCTGTATGCGCCGTTACGAAGAGTGGTCCAAAGAGCCCGCACAAGCGACCAGGACAACATGGTTAAGAGAATCGATTTGTTGAAGGAAGAGTATGTTATTGATGAGCGCGATGTTACTGTGATTACAGGTGAGAAGTAGTAATTTGTGCCATGTCTAGCGACTTAATTGGCATATATATACACATAGGTGAACTACTTGTCGCTGGCACAATGGCTCTTTCCAGTGCTACTGCTTGGACGTTGGCTATCCTCTGCCACCACCCTGATGTGCAGCACAACCTGGCTCGAGAAATTGACAATTTCATTATAAAGTACTACCGCTTCCCTACATTTGATGATCTTGCCGAATTGCCCTACTCTAATGCTTTGCTAAAGGAGAGTCTTCGTTTCCGTCTACCTGTTTATTTTGGTATTCCTCGCAAAGCAACTAAAGATGGTAAGTTGGCTCTGAATAGTAAATAGTAGCCTTAATGACACTGGACTTGGTAGTTGTATGCAGAAACTACCTGATTCCCAAAGGAAGCACGATTGTGGGCAATATCTACGCAATTAGCAATGATAACTATGTGATTCAAAACCCTGAAAAGTTCCTCCCAGAGCGATTTCAATACGACTCACGTACACTGCACGCTGGAGCTAACGAGGGGCCTGAAGAACACTGCGCATTTGGATGGCAAAAACGCATCTGTCCTGGCATATCATTGGTAAATGTTGTTTGCGTGTGAAGCCAGCGCATGATATGCTGACAGTTTCTATAGGCAGAAACCCAAATGTTCAACATTGTAACAAAAGTCATGTCCAGATGTACTATTGAACCCGATATTGCGTCGAATGGTCAAGCCGTCTATCCAAATCTAGATGATGTAAGAAGTGCAGGTGCAACTGTAGTGCCAGGACCCTTCAAGCTTCGATTCGTTGAACGGGATGATAGAAGGATTGTATGATTGCTTGTGAATCAATAAACACACGGCTAAAAAGTCGCATATACAACGGATAATATCAAGCCCATTGCCGACGAGGAAAGTTCATGCTCCATTAGTCATGCAGCAGGTCCTCTTAGCATTGAGCGTTGGCCAAATCAGTTACACGAGAGTTGTTGCAAACAACTATGGATGACTAATCCAAAGCGTAAAAACGACAGTGATTTATGTCGAGTTTTGAATGTTTTTTTCTCTCTCTCTGCTAAATGAACATTACTAGTATGATTGCTATAGATTGAAAGCATGTTTGCTACTAGTAGTAGTAGTAGATAGAGTGGTATTAATGCCGGTAGATGCTATTGTCCAATCATAATGTGCTTACTCATTGTTTGCTGTGGCTATGGGTGTATGGTGGGAGTCGTGGTACAACATCAGCATGAATCTGGGTTCACTGCCAGCCAATGGATCTCCCCACAACTAAGGTTAATGACGATACCCTGAAATCTGAATGATGGCATAATTTGGAAACTAGTATAAAAAGCAAACACATCATGCAGCGCTTTTTCTTTTGCTCTCCACCAACTTCTTACAATGACTTCTTTTAAACCAAACACTCCCAACAAGCCTGAAACCTTCTCCATCATCGTGCCAGGCATCACTCCTGACGCTGCTCTGTTGTCTGAACAGCTCTTGCAAAAGAACAACAAGGAATTCCACATCTTTTTCAATGAGAAGAAGTTTCACAAGTAAGTGTGATAAACAGGCCGTGACTATATCACTTGTACGATATGCTTATGGATGCACTATTGTAGCCATTTAATCCATCATCTGTTGGCTGCGTACTCCTTGGGCGCAAGCAAGCAAAAGCTCCAAGAGATCTTTGATGATCATGCCAAAGATCAGCGCCCATTGCCTCCTTCTGTCGGTACCATCACGCGCGAGAATTACACCAAATACCTGGGCCAAGCAGACGCCTACACCAGTTTCCTCGCCTTTTTCCAGTCTGAAGTAGAAAAGAACGGCTCTGTTGATACTGTGCGTCGTTGGGTATGGAGTGGCGATATGCTGGCACGCACTGTCGGTGGCGCCTACCATCCTTTGATTCACATTGGCTATGGTCTTGAATTCGGCATTCCAGGCATTGTCGCTGAAGGCCTGGCCATGGCAGGTTGCACTGAAGCCCACTTTGTCAAGATTGTACCAGATCAGCCTCCCGTAAACACGTCGTCCATGGTGCCCGCACAAGCACAATCTTACGCTGAAAACGCAACATCCACCGCCCGAGGCTATGTCAGCACCTTTGTCGACCAACTTGCTAGTCAGATCTCCACACGTTTCAACATCCACGATGACACAGCAACAACTGCCTCGGAACAGGCGAATCGCGATGTCAATGCAGCTAGCAGCAATGATGATGACATCCCAGTTTTCTTGAAAGACAATTCGCTGTTTCACATCTTGAACAAGATCAGAAAAGATCCCGCGTTTGACAATGCTGCTGACTTCAAGGACCAGAACAAGATGCAGACTTTGCTCAAGAACAAGGAGGCTTTGGACAGAATCAACCATTACGTAAACCAATGGGCCGTCAACGACAACTCAAAGGACATTCAGGTCAAATTCAAGGAGCTCTATACATGCATCTCATTGGCTGTGGGTTCCACTGGCCTGCGTGATGATCATCCTGGTGTACTCAAGCTGGATTTCTTCTTGATGCATGCTCTCACCTCCTCCGAGTTCTTGCACCAGTACATTTCGAGAATCACACCCTCCGAATCTGTCAGTTTGCTGCATGCTCATCTCGCTATCACCATCTTTTATTACATCACACGAGGCCGACCCAACTTCAACGTCGAGGCCTTATTGGCTTACAAGTCGCCCAGCAATGTCGCATCCAGCAACAACAACTGGCTCACTGTGTTTGACAAGGCACTCAGCTGTCAAGAGCCTCATGTTATCAAGACTGTTCGATCCTGCGCCGTCGCTCAAGTCATGTATGGTCCTCACGAAGACAGTCGTTTGAATGCAGTCTGGCTTCAGGTGGCTCAAATGGCAGTGGACAAGGACGGCCATTGGGATTTCTCGGGACTTGGCTTTGATCAAAGCTGGGACTCGTCTGAAAAGCACTAAAAATCCATGACGTATAATGGAATCATTTTATTGCAAAAAATCTATGTACAACTTGCTCTCGAATAAATAATATACACATTTCAAGATTGAATCATATGACTCTCACTCCATCCGTTGCCGCTGAACGATTCTGTTGTTAGAGTGGTATCGAGTAATTGCTGTTCAGGGGAGAGTAATCGCAGTGTTGCTGAGGGTGGTGCATTGGGGTTGGACTGCAGACGCAGCTCGTCCTTCTTTTTAGCCTTGGGTGTCTTTTTCTTCTTGTGTGAGGCGCCAGTGACAGTGGATCCTGACTTGACAGTGCTGTGGAAGACAGGATGGGCCTGTCTCTCGATGCCCAAGTTCTCCGTGTTGGTGCCGAGTCGTGGTATGCGGACGTAGGCGTCTGTGCCAAACCCATCCATGGTAATCACCTGCAACTCCCCGCCCCAATACTCTGCATAGATCCTGCTCATCGTCAGCCCAATGCCCAAATGACGGTGTCCCATCTCGGATGCCTGATTTGCTCTTCCATCAATCGTAGCTGGTATCTTTTGTATCTGCTTAAAGTCGCTAAAGTCGCCCGTCTGTGCTCGTGATTGGTAGGACCATAGGCGGTCGTATCTGTCCTTGGTCATGCCTCCACCCTGGTCAGACACTCTGAAATACACATCCGAGTCGGTGGCACTGACTGTCACTTGGATAGGTGGATAGTCGCCAGCGGGGTGGTTCCGCATCGTAAACCGCACAGCATTGTCGAGTAATTCGTACAGAATGTGTTCCAGTTGCTCGGGCACCTGTCAATCCGTCAGCATGGGCCGCTTTTCTCCCCCCCCCCTTTCACGCTATACTTACATAGGCAAACAAAATCTCGTTCTTGCGGTTGCTAGACGTGAATCCGTTGTGCTGGATCTTGACATCAATGTGGGGCACAGGCAGTTCTTGCGTCTCCTTTTGCACGTTGGAGTGGTATCGATGCACATGCTGGAATACGAGCTGCTTTGATCGCTCCAAAATCTCGCTGGCAGAGCAATGCACAAATATGATTCCCACGTAGCCATCACCAAATCCAGTGTGCTGATCCCATTGATGCTCACATGCTTCGGTCAAGGCCAGATGCTGCTCAGCCAGGACACGTCTCGATATCCGCGATCTCAGCATACGGTTCAAGAACAGATCCAAGTCCTTTTGCTCGGGCGGGTAGTAGGCTGCACTCTCGCTGAGTCCTTGGGCCAGTCGAGGCAAGACCAGCAATCCATCTTCCAGCAGCGTCTGCAGTAGTTCGCAGAAGCGGGCGTTGTCTTGGTGCTTTTCGATGGGAGGACACGCCCGTATCGACTCGAATGCGCCCCAGTACAGCTTGTAGACGTATTCAATGTGAGGGTTTGTGCCGACAAAGAAGGGCAATTGCTGGAAATCGCGGATACGATGGGCCAAACGCACTAGCAGCTCGTTGCGAACCCAGTTTGCAGATTTGAGCAAACGATCTGTATTCATTTGCCTACCGAAAAAGATGAATTGACGTAATGTGCTGGCATTCACAGGTTGCACAGTGTATTCCTCCAGCACTTTGTTTTGGTAGAAATGAGATGCTGAATTGGTGGACTGCACGGCGTCTAGTCTGGCTGCTCGAGGCACCTCTATTTTGGCTGATGCGGTCGTCGAGATAGGGGATTTATTCACAATCTGTCTCTGCAGACTGCAGCTAAAAGAGCGCTTGCCGTGTAGATGAATCTGATGCGAGAAGAGTCTTTTCAGTGCCATTATCCAAAGGGAGAGAGAGAGAGTAGGGGATAATGATGAAAGGAAAAAGTAAAAGAGAAAGAGAAAAGAGATGAAAATGAGCTGTTGCAAGATTTTTATTATATATATTTTCACCGATTGCTTTGGGCAGTTTTGAGTCATCGCTAGATCGACGTTTTTCATTTGAAATTGGCATAAATGTCATGTGCTTGTGTTTATCTCATTTGCTGCTGGTGAGACTATCCCTTAATTCAGATAGCTTGTTTTGGGTGTCTTGCAGCGCCTTTTGCTGCTCCAGCAATCGGCCGCGAAGCTCTTCTAATTCCTGTTCGTTCTTGTGCACTCAAATTAGTCATTCAGTCCTACCAGAAGCGGCAACAGAGCAACTCACCATTTGACGCGCCCACACACCTTCAGCAGCCTTTTCGCGGCTACTGAAAACCTTTCCGCCTTCATTGGATTTAGGCAGGTTTGTATATAGTTGACGCACCTTGCTTGATTGGTAAACAAAGTTTCTAGAGATGATGTTCTTGAGCATATTGTGTTTTACAGCAAGGAAAGATGCGCCCCCTTTATATATACAGAAAGCTTTTTGGGAGGTTTCAGTTTGACTCGAGAAAACTCAACATTTGAGGACTCTCATATAGTTTAAAAGAAACATCAGATTTACTTTTCTATATAAAAAAATGTTTATTTTGCTCTTGTTCTACAAAGAATCAAAACCAAAAAAGTAGGTGTATATATATATAATAAATAGTTTAGTAGTTGGATGCCATTTGTTGACAGGACTTGAGGGCATCAAGGTACCATTGGCAGGAAGCAAAGTCGTTGTTGCTAGCTTCGAGACAGTTGGTGAAGGCCTTGGCATCAGCTTCACAGGCATTGCCAGCGGGTTGAGGAGCTGCTTGGAATTGTTGAGGTTGATATTGGGGAGCTGCTTGATATTGAGGTTGCTCAGGAGCAGCAGCGGGCTCAGAGGAAGATCCACTGAAGAGAGAAGAAACACCGTTAGCCTATAGCCAACATGTTAGTACATCAAGTCTTAAATGTTTCTAAATCTATACGCACAAGAGTATGTCCAACGGCAGAACCTACTGCAACACCAGCAGCAGTAGTGGCCACTGATAGCAAGAAAAGAGACATGTCAATACAACTGGCATCCCCGTCCTATGCTGAGACAAAACACTTACTTTGAGCAAACATGCCAGGCTGTTGAGGAGCGGCTTGGGCGAGGGCTGGAGGAGCAGCAGCAGGGGCAGGAGCCATAGCATGTTGTTGAGGGGCGGGAGCATGTTGCTGCTGGGCAGGAGGAGCAGCAGGTCTAGGGGCAGATGGTGGGGGTGCTTGACGTGCAGGCATGGTGGAAGCATGGCGGGTTTGTTGAGCAGGGGCGGAACGTCTGGTCTGTCAAGTCAAAGGTAAGCGCAAATCCCAATGGACGTACTATGGCAACTTACTTGGCGAGGCATTTTTGATGATGAATTGAATAAGAAAAAAGAGGTGGGTTGGGGTTTGATTAAGCTTTTGTTGATGGGAGGGGTGGATCAAAACTTTTAATGTTTACGCCAATCGAGTCACTCTAATTTGCAAAAACCTTTATCCCTGGGGTTGGCTACGGTGGTGTTGTGTCGCTACGGTATAGTGCGGGGTAGCTCATTGCACACCGCAGTATCTCACTTTTTAAGCAAAGTGATTTGACGTCTTTTCCATTGGGCTACTACCGTAGTAGGCATTTCTGCTGCCGTTTGTGTCAACATTGGAGTGACCTCTCCACAGAAACAGCAGGCTCATAATTTCAGTTGGATCTACCCGAGCAACCACAAGGCAGACAGAAGCAGCGGCATCTTTGACATGACATGTCAATAGAGACTCAATTGCGTATTACAGCCGCTGGGATGTTGTTGCATGGATTTGCATTTCTAGTGGATTTTTGAGTGCTACATAATGTAGACTTGATTTGCAATTTGAGATCCATGATGGAACATTACACTTCAACTTGATGGCTTGAATGTTTCGCCAAACAAAACCCCCAGGGCGCACCCAGCATGACAGATTTGAGCTAGATTGCACATTTGATTGTTTCTCTTTTCAAAAATTTTGATGTTTGAGCTTTCAGCATTTAGAAGGAGAGAGAGAGAGTTGCTGAATATGCGACTTGAACTTTTGGGGCAACGCTTATTCTCACATCAATTAGTGAGATTTCGCATATATAGTTTGAGTGTATCGCATGTGTCAGCTTATTACTACTAGTACAGCTTTTTAGCATTACTTTTCAGAAATCAGATTCTACAAGAGAACTTTCAAAAATCTATGGTATCAAAAGGCAAATGTTTATCAGCCAGGCTCAAGCACAAGCATATCAAACAAGCTAGTAGGTATTTATCGTCTTGCAAGTACGGATGATTAGAGCCAGGGCAATCAAAGTATACTAACTTTTATTGTAGATGCTAGATGCAGGTACTTTTTTTATTTTGGAAATTCCAGATCGGTAGATTAGAAACAAGGCATGTTTGACATAAATTACAAATTGCTCTATTATGCCGTATATGACTGGACCAGACTGCGACAAACACGGCCAATTTTCAAGATGTGGATATTCGCATTTGATTCACAAATATGGTTTTGGAATACCACGCTGACATATAATATTACACTACTACTGCATGGGTTTCAGCAATTAGCGTTTTTCCCCTGGATCCATTCATCACACAATATTGTGCGGTTTTTATTAAATAGGAAAGCACACCATTCCAGGGCCTCAAGTGGACAGATTGAATGCAAGACTGGAACATTAAATGTATATCTTGGTTTGAAGCTTAAATCCAGGGGTTATCGTCTATGATTCAATGAACGCTGAATGGCTGTCGAACCTACAAGTTTACGTTCTAGAAGATATCCTTATGAGGGATCAAGCATTCCTATCATGTCGATGGAGATCTCGTTTGATAAACTAACTAGATGGAAGGACTTCTTCCATCTAGAAGTCAAGATGTGTTTGTGCAACACATTGAGATGGTTTATTGTGTATCCAAAGAACTACTTGGTCCGTAAAACGTACGTCAATTAGTAGTTGAAACCTGTAACCAAAAGATCAAGTGGTTCCCATGTATTTTATAGCGCTATACCGAATGTTCGATTCTTTTTCAGTTACGCAATATAGAATAATGCGCAAAAGTCGACATATATTATATTCGATTAAAGCAGAATTCAACGGCATGGCATAGATCATCCTTCAATTTTCAAGAAATCTTGTGCATATCTCCTTACAAAAGCGGGAGAATGTACTACTGGATATTACTTAAGCAGGAGTAGATTTACAAATGAACTCGACCTCAAATCAAGTGTCGTTTCAGAACCTTCATACCTCGGAAAAAGGTTAATTTTCACTTCCAGCATCCCGATGCGCTACATCTTTACTGCTATTTCAATTGTTTGTTATGTACTCAATCGTTAATGTCGCAGTAGCATGCATTAGATCAAAGCTCACGAATAACAATTCATCTAGTTCGGGCCAGATGGCAGTGTTGTTGGCATGTAGTACTAATGTTAGCCAAAGCAGCGTTGTGGATCTCATGTTACAAGGCTCAAATGCCTGTGTACTCCGCCTAGCTTTCATGAGCGGGTGCAGAACTTGCATTAAACGAGCCTTCATTCGAAAATCCAAGCAATTGCCAATCAAATACAACGCTTTTGTTTAATACAAGCAATGATCTGATGTCGCCATACGTTCTGTATTCATCAAGGACTAGAGAAAAACAAAAGAAATGTGGTATTATTGATGGTTTTTTATTATGCAAATGAATGATGATGCGTCTAGGTTCAAGAAAAATATAACTACATATAGGAAACAAGGGAAATTACAGGGTAACAAAAGGTTTTGCTTTACAGGTTTGAGTGTTTCTAATCCTTCTCTACTTTCGGTTGGGGGGAGGGGAGTCTTGTTCAGGTATGGGTCTATACTACTCGATTCATAAGCTCCCTTCAAGTTCAGCTGGAGGATGAATCGATGCCAGTAACCGACTTCCGAGGGTAGTGTTGTTACTAGTATTGTTGTTGTTGCTGTTGATGGACACAGTATTGCTGTCAGAAGGCAATCCCAAGCGCCCCACGTTGTTTTGACGTTGCTGTAGCATGGATTGATGCTGTGATGTAGCATGAAGCGATGAGGTGGGCGTCGGCGGCGATGGCATTTGTTGTGTTGTGTTGGGTTCGTTGCCTTGAATGAGATCCCAATGTTGCTCCTTGAGCAAAAACTGCTGCAGACGCCTTGCTTTAGGAACAACGTAGTGTGGTTGTAAGCGTTTGAAAAATTCGATAACATGAGGATTTTCTATTTTGTCAAAGGGGATATTGGCTGAGAACAATGCACGGGCCAAATGCCAATCTAGCATTGCCTGGGATCTATCCGGTTGCTGCTGCTGCTGCTGTTGTTGTTGTTGCTGTTGCGTATGGTGATGCTGCTGCTGTTGTTGTTGCTGATTTAGGCTGTCGGCATTCGGTGCAAATGACAGTGGATTGGCAGTCGAGAAGGTGGTCGACGCTGTGGGAGACAGAGCAGCATCAAAGTAATTTGAATGCGGATTCAGAGCAGATGTCGGCGAAGGATTGAGGGTATTCTGTAATGTGGGATCAAACTGATAGTTTACGGTAGATGATGGCTGGGAGTGTAGCAGATCGTTTCTATGAGGCAACGGTGTATCATGGCCTCTGTCATCCTGCTTTTGTCGCAATTGATCGCGGATCTCTGATGAAATCCTCGAGCAGCGATACAGCAAATGTTGATGCAGCCGTGTGATGCCAGCAGCCTGTTCATGTCCGCAGAACGAGCATCTTGCCTTCCTGCTTCTTCCGTTGTCTGGCGACAGTAGCTCAAAGTATTGCCATGAATCACTCAGTGGACGAGGCATGGCGAGAAGTGTTGAATTTGACAGAAGAAGAAAAAAGAGAGAGAGAGAAAAAGGAACAAACTTCATCCCTTTTTCGATTCTCAATTTAAAGGGCTCCAGTTACAAAGTGACGTAGAAAGAGAATGCAACTCTGGATTGCAGCAAATGAGAAAGGTCCCTTTCGGCAACCCTTTTTGATTACGAGAAACCTGCCTCAATGGGTAATGTATTCAACCTTTTGAATGCCGATACACAATGAGAGCAAAGAAGGCTTTGAGGGTCATAAATAGAGGAAGGCTCAATAGCAATAGTACCTGTCAAATCCTTTTGTATACATATAGTGGTATAAAGAGTAGAGGTAGATGAGGTAGATGGAAACGTTTTATTTACAAATATGCATAATTTATTATAATGGGATGAGGTAATATTAAGTATTCAAAGCAGCATCACGTCGAATGACAAGCTGAATGATTAGTTCTGTATGGATTTCATGTGGTGGTAGGGTTTAGCACTGTCTATTTGGTTCTAGGGTGGAAACTCATGGGACAGAAATCTTCAGGATAGGTGGTAGCAAATAGCCAAATGGAATCTGATTTGTCGGTGCGGTAATGCTTGAATTCCAGTCTTTGGGTAGCCTGGGCAACAGTAGACATCAAATGAAGAATGGCGTATTCTTTACCCAGACAGTGATGAGGTCCATTGCCGAATACCATAAAGTTTTTGGGGAAATCTTCAGCACAGCCGTCAGGTCCCCAACGATCAGGATCAAAAGAGTCAGGACTGGGATAAGCTACGGGGTCATGGAGAGCAGGATAAGTGGTAGGAATTACCATGGATTTGGCAGGAACAGTGTAGTCGGGAGAAATGGGGAAATCTTTGTGAGTTTGATAAGGCACCATCAAGACGGGGGGCTTGAGACGAAGAGACTCCTTGACAACTTGGCGCAGATAGACTGATTTTTCCATCAATTCAAGAGTGAGGGGCTGATCAGGGTCATCAGCACGAAGCCTGTCTTGCTCTTCATAAACCTTCTTCATCACATCAGGATGGTCAGCCAAAAGCTGGAATGTCCAGGTAAGACCAGACGAGGTAGCGTCTTGAGAAGCAAACAAAAAGGTCAAGATGGTCAAGGCGATTTCACGGTTAGTAAACTTGTGAGGAGCAGGCTTGCCCTTCAGAGCACACTCCTTCTCGTTTTGCTTCATGGCAATCAACCAGTTATCCAAAAGACACGTGGGCTCGCCGCCATTATCGATGCGAACACGAGCATCTACAATAGACTCGATAAATCGGTCGTAAATGTATTCGCGAGACTTGATGGCCTTGTAAACCTTGGTGCCAGGGAGAGGAATGGGAAAGTTGACAAGCTCCAGAGCAGCAGTGATGTTAAAGTACTCGTCAGAGCACTTTTTGGCAGCTTCTTCGGGCATAAACCAGCCCATAAAGACGCGAAGGGAAGATTGCATGTTCAACTCTCTGAAATCCCACTGATACTGTCTTGTCTTTCCATCGTGAGAGAGCCATTCATCAAAGAACTTTTGGTAGCATTTGTCCATGATTGGGAGATAGCTGCCAAGAGCTCGTCTCTGGAAGAGAACATTGAGACCTCTGCGGTAGTTGTTGTGTTCCTTGCCATCCATAAAGACCCAGTTATCGTCGGCAAGAATGTATCTCATAGAGTCCACAACCGCAGGCTCAACATAGGCAGGCGAGTTGAGGATCTTGCGACTGAACTCACAGTTGGATGCGATGACAATGAATCTATTCCAGCAGCAGCATTTAGTATTCGGCGTGTTAAAATAATTATGGTTCGATAAAATTGCTTACCTGTTGAACACACTGACACAAGATAAATCACCACTCTTCCATTTGGCATTGTACTTGTCAAACGTAGGGGCCATGGAGTCCATCATGGAACCGATAAGAGGGACCTTGAATGCAGGGCCTGGCAGGTGCTTTTTCTTTCTCAAGTAGTCAACCTGCTCCCATACCAGCAAACCTAGGATGATTGTGATGGCCAATGCCATAGGTGAAAGGCCGGTCTTTTCAATGATGGTGGCGGAGAAACCCCCCTTCTTCAATTGCTCAGAGGCGACTTCTGTCAACGTACTGTGGTTTTGACATGGTTAGTTTTGAGTTTTGTTCAAGGCGCCATTATAGATGATACATTACCTGTTCATAGTAGTGTATTATCTTTAATGCAAGCGAAATAAATAGAGATAATTAAAAAAAACGAGAATAAATAGTGTTTGATAAAGAGAAACAGTAGGAGATCTCGTTCAGGTTTGATTTCAAAGCTTTTATACATGTTTTGTCGCTTATTCAAAGGAAAAGTGTCTCGCATGAGTAACACCGATCTTTTGTTCTACGTTATCGCCTCTATCCGCTTATTGTTCCAACCATTCAACAATTGAGCTAAGTTTCATAGTCAAACAGAACAATGAGCACAATAGTAAAGCTGCATCGTCTATTCCAACATACATCAACTCTATGTCGTTGCAATAATCTGGCAGACAATCCAATTTTATTCGTAAAATGCAAGGACATCAAACCTTTTTTAAGGTTGTATAATACCAATAGTATCTCTGCTTCAAATGCCACTGGTTTTTGGGTGCCATGTCGAGTTCTACAACGACCTTTGCGTCTGCAATCTCATCCGAAAAATGTGCAAAGTGTACTCAGTTTAAGCTCCACGGCTTGATGATTTACATTTTACCCTGATCATACCACTTTTTTTTTGCTTCCCAAGTCTTTAATGTATATATACTAGATGATTAATTTATATAAGGTCGCCTACGCCGGTCTGCTTTGGTGATACATGTGCTGTTGTTGCTGTCTTTTGTACCATTGCTTGTAATCGTGTCTTGCTCGTAATCGCTGATACAGGGTCAACTTTGGTAATTGAGTAATTTCAAATGTCATTGGCTCAGACCACTCTGGATCCAAAACAAAGGCGATACCTTCCTTGAGCATCACATTGACAACCACCTTACCACCACTGATTTTCTTGTCCTGAAGTTCAAAGCAATCATTGGTCCTATTTGTAGTTCTGAGTCTTTCGAATTGTTCGGAAAGCTCCAATTGATTTCTCTTGTCGAATGTTGTCCAAAACAGAGGATTTCGCTTCTTTCCATGCGCAGTAGCAGCAGCAGCACCAACCGGCCGAAAGCACCACAAAAACTTTTGGTTTCTCTTCTTCTCTTGGCCTCTGCCTCTCTTGGACATTGTTGGTGGCGATAGTGATTTGAGTCTTCTCCTCCACCAGGTTGTTTGCTGTTTCTGAGGATTTTTAGCTGTATCGGCTACCGAGCCAGCGCGAAATCGATCATTCTTATTCTTTCCGTGTATTAGGTTACCGAAATACGCATAAATCGTTGAGGCCAATGATGTTTGCTTGCTCGGTTGTTTCAGATCTTTCAAGATTTCTGCCTCTGCTTCCTGATGATGAAGGGCTCCTTGCTCGAGAGCCGGACCCGCTGCTGTCTCCTGTCGCCGTTGATTTGATAAGGAGAGTGTCTCGCTTACAGATGATGATGATGATGATGATGATGTCGTTGTTGCTGTCTGATGTATCAGAATCACATTTTTATAAGACTGTCCTCCAAATTGGCCGTTATGATTATCCATGTTTCTGTTTAATTTGCTGATATTTATTAGTTTGATACCATGAAAGCGAATCATTGTATTTTACCTCATTGTGCTTTCATATTAAATCTCAGTGATTTAGTCGTTTTGGTTGTCTAATAGATCATACACTTTAAATATATACCAAGAAAAGAAGAAAAAGGATGGAGTAAAAAAAAGTGAAAGTATTAAATGATAACATCAGGTGGCGCATTCAAATTTCTAAATCGATTGTTATTGTTTACATCTGTAAAAAAAAACCGGCTACGGTTCGCACAGTCATTATTGTGTACACATCTTGCATGCAACAGGATTATCGTCTGTGTGTAACAGGAAAGTAGTTTAATAGAATAGATGCATGATCTACCCGGGGAATTCACCACATTTCCCGGATCAAGTATAAGTCCCATGAAAAATTGTATTACCATGCCATACTCCTTTATTATGCAGTATGCCATGTATGCCGTATGCTGGCAAAATAAATCAACACATTTGCTCATATTGCAATGGACTACACTACATGGTGCTGACAGATGCAAATCAATTGCAAGCAGTTCAATGCTAAATATGCGATAAAGTGGCAGCATTACTTTTCAGGCCGAAATGGGGGCGTCAGATCTCATTTGGAAGACTATTAGGTCGTAATATGAGCACATGTGCTGCAGTTAACCAACATCCTAAAGTGCAGTTTATACTAAGTGAAAGAACTAAACATACAAGCCTGTATAGCAAGATAACTGATCTGGCCCACAATTCAGGTACTCAAATGAGAAACTGAAACTTGTTTATGTAACAGTATGTATGCATTTATTATACTCTTATTCTAAAGCTGTGCAAAGAAGGTGCATACATTTACACTGCCATACGGTTGCTGATAAGTATGCGCCGTAGGTATGATAACTATACGGGTATCCTATGAATACCATTGAAAATGCTTCTTTAAGTGCACATCAACTCCAGGCACTCTGCTACAAAGTTGTGTGATGATACTCTGTTTTTTTTTTCAAAATGTATTCAAGACAGAGATAGTTCTCGTCTGAAATAAAATAGCAGGCATTGATTTACGGAATATCCTTGCAAGACAAAACCTTTAGAGCAAACCAGCGGGATCAAGCACTCTTTGATAATTGATTCATCTACTTGGAACTCTCAGTTATGACTGAACTATTGCGGCGGTCCGAAAATCAATAAACAATAAAAGATGTGAGACTACCATCCTATTCAAGAGCAAGTGAGAGCTTTTCGTGCAAGACCTGGACGGCATGCATTTAATAGTGCTTCTCATGCTTCTCATATAATAGTACGATAATGCAATTGGCGCACATTCTCATTAAAAATCTTGCGCATAATAGTCTTTTGTCAATTGAATTTAGCTTATTTCAGCTCTTGACATCTCAAAAATCGACATGAAAATAAAAACATCATGTAATTTTCATACAATAAGTAATCAACCATCGGATGAAGCAATTGGCTGGGGGTCATAAACTGTAGTATGTTACTCTGAACTAGACTGAATTGCAAACTAAAGCTTGAGACCTTGCAATGAAGAAAAAAGATCCTCCACGATATTGATATAATTCTTGCCTCCAATATTATTTGCACACGAATTCAAGACCATCAAAACTCATCAAGGAATCGTACAAACAACCAGAAATTGCCATTAAAATGGAACACGGTACTGACTAACAATAAAACAACAGAGTGCCTCATTGATGTTGCTGTAAATTTTCATATCAAATATCATCGCAAGGTCTCACACTATAGCTCTTGGGCTATTCTTACGCCCTTTGGGCAAACCATATTAAATCATGATCAACATCCATTTGCTGTGTAGAAGCGTCGAAATACTTTTTTCCTACAGTTTCTTAGTGGCATATAGATGGTTGATTTTGTGCTCACTGTTCGTCATAAGCATCTTTTTATAACTTGCTAGCTATTTAGTACTGCTGTATTCTTGACATGTAACTTATGTGTCATGCTTTTGAGGCTAGATCACTATAGCTTGCTTTGTTCCCTTCAAATAAACCATTTAGTTTAAGCTATGTATACACATTTTTCACGTCTAATAAGACTATTATGCTGATTGCAATTTATCAGTAGTACGCACAACGATATATTTTATTGTTTTCAACCTCTAAATCCACCATGTATTGCATAAAAGCATCACCATTCTACTATATAAGTAGTTATTTATTTAACTTTATTTCCAATTTACAAAGAAATAAAATAGACAGCATGTAACACTATTTTTCTATAGGTAAAGCTCCTCTTAGAAGTTGCATTGGGATATGAAAATAAACTTTTTTTTTTTTTAGTATTTTGTAGAGTTTTAAAAGAAACACATACACTAGGTTTACAGCATTTCTTTTCTAATGTTATTCAGCGTGTAGTCCCAAAAATATTAACCTTTTGAGGCCTTGATCAAATCAGTAGCATTAGTTGCCATAAATCCACAAGGCATAAAAGGTACTTCTCCCAGCCAAATCATTCAAATTCAACACTCAATATCTTGTCTTATAAGCCCTTCTAGGCGCTCGGAATAACGCCAAATGATTGCTTTCGATCACCATTTACATCCTGAACATTTATTTTTATTTTTTTGGATCGATCCAAATCGTCGAAAATTCACGTTTTTTCATGAGGTACCCCTCATGGTTTTTGTTAAAAATCAAACGATCGCAATTTTAGAGGCGAAAACGACACTTTTTACTATGATATATATTAAATCAAAATGACCGCACAGATGTAGGGTAACCTGTGCAACTGCTATTTTGAACGTTGTATATGCTAAATCTCGACTTTTTCTAGAAAAACTGCTTTTTAAATTTTCGCAAAATTCTTCATCTTTTCATTCAAAAAGTATTTTAAAATTAACACCATTGAATGCGCCTTCAAATTCTCCCCTTAAGTTCATTAGAAAGTAGTATACGCTGAGCACACTTTATATAGCTAATTTTAACAAAAATGCTTACAGGATGTCAAATTATATGGATTTTGATTCAAAAAAATCATCGCAAAAAAATCATTTGGGTACAGTCACCACAGTGCAAAATGTTCATTGTACACGTCATTCAAATTTTGCGTGCTCTGTGCTGCGGCAGCCTATTGACTGCAGTCACCCTCAGCAACGCGTTTTTTTTTATTTTATTTTTTCTCGCACTGTTTTTGCACTGCACTTTTTCTATTAAACCATATACTTTTTATTACTTTTGATTGAATACAACACCACTTTTGCCAAAAGAAGCGTGTCTTTGCAACCACCAGTACTCAAGACAACACCTTTAAAGTCTGTTACAGTAGGTATTAGCCGATAAGAGCCACCTTTGGCAGTACAATATACAGTAATACTAATTACACAGTTTATTTTAGACCAATTCGTTACAATATATTGATTGTTGTGTTTGGTTTGTATATTCCCCTTCTTTGGTTGCCATGGATTACATTCATTCAGCCTTTTATTACTTTCTTTCTCGTAATACTGTGCATTCTTTAGTTTGCTCTATTGCGATTTATTCTTTTCCCCTTTTCTGCGCGCAACTGTTTTTCTGTTGCTGTACCGCAGTGCTATAGTGTATCTTTTGATGCATTGTATTACTGGCAGTCCTGCTCTATTTTGGAGTAGTAGCCTTGTATTCATTTTGTTCTTCAAGTATTACTTCTTCTGTAATACTGGTGGTATTGGTGGTGTTCTTGCTTTGTATGAGGCAACCACCACGGTAATTTTTTTCACTACTTTTTTCTTTCTTGTATTCATCATTTTGATGATACACATTGCATGTTACCTTTTTGTATGTAACTGTGCTGCAATGTTTCTGTTGTTCTTTATCACATTCTAGTGATGCCCTCTTTTTACTTTCCCTTCCTTTTTATGGTTCTTTGAGCCATTACCCTCCTTTTTCGTTGTGTGGATAGGCCTATCGTTGAAGCACAACTACACTTTTTGATTCAGAGGCTGGGGGTAGATAGGCTGCCCTCACTTGATTGGTATCACTTACTTGGTGCTAATTGAGAGTCTCAAGCGTTTGCACTATAAGCTGGGGTGTGTAGTAAGACATATTCTGGCATTTTAGGGGATTTTGATGATGGAATTGCTAAATTACTGTATTTGGCAATGTTTAAAAGTCCGCCTAACCAAAAAACATAGGGAAACCCTCGCAAAAATTTTCTAGGGTCGTCGACGTTTAAACTAGCTTTTTAAGCGATTTTATTGGCTCAAATTTGGAGACAGCTCAGTGAAATAAAGGTTGAGTTATCTGTTTCCGGCGACTTCAATACATTTCTGCTTTCTCAAATACCTCTTGCCAAAGCTACTTCCTACATGAATGTGCTGCTTTGTATTATGCCAGTACAGAACAAAATCTAGGAATAGTCGTGAAATATGAAGACAATTGAATATCTAATCATAAAATGCTAAAAATTGCTGATGCTGTAGTACGCCATATTATTCCCATAAATTTGAATGGCTTGCAAAGACTAATTTCATAGTAATAGCAAGCAGTAGCCAAGAAGCTAGGCTATAGCGAAAGACGAGCTGGTCTTGTTTTAACAGAGCTGTGTGTCTGCAAAGAAAGGCAATGCTTTGATGTAACAACACTTGCACACAATGACATACAGTGTAAATGATTTGTAAAAATGAGTTTAATGATAAGTGCTTGTATGGTATTAATGTCCTCCAGTTAAAGGCCCAGAGAAATGGCCATTTAGTTCTTTTCGCACATGCAGATATTCTTCGCCTCCAAAACTACAGGGCAATGTGTCAGTATTTATGAACAATGTAGTTGAACGATGGCTATACTTTACGCTTCCCACAGAAAGTTAGTCAGTAAATGATACACATTTTGATTCGCATTGTGATACTGGATGGCATGATTGCTATCAGGGAAGAATTGCACCTGATAATTGTGAATGTTGGCCTGCGTTAACTTGTCTACCAAGACGGCAGAGTTTTGGAAATGAACTAAAAAAAAAAGCTCGACTTTAGTGGACCTCTTTGCAGCTCCAACATCGCCACCAGCTTACCATTATCATCTCCAGTGCCGTGCACAAGCAAATATCTTGTGTTTTCGAAACCCGTCATATTACTTACAGCACTCTGAGCATATCCGTCAGGATTCAACGCGGGTGTCAGCATGTATCGCTCGGTGTAGATTGAGTCTAAATGTGCAACGTCAGTAGGATCTTTATGCAAGACTCGCGATCAAGTACATTACCGTAAAATCGCCAATCCGTCACAGGTGCAACAGCTAAACCAGCAGCAAACACACCGCTATTTGCTTCTACTACTTTGGACGTCATGTATCCTCCGTAAGACTAGTACGATGTGTGAGTTCGTGGTACAGTTTCGTGCTAAATTCAACTCACCCAGCCCCAAATTGCAATGCGAGATGGATCTACATACTCCAGTGTGGACCAATGTCTATAGCAGCATGTCAGCATAGTACAAGACGTGCAACGCACTTTAACTGAATTTACCTGGCAGCGTTGATTTGATCAATGGTCTCTAATTCGCCTAGTCTGCCCCTCACACCTGCTCTGTACTTTCTTCCTTTGAAACCCGTACCTCTACCGTCGACCTAATTCAATGTGTTGTATTAGCAGCCTTTTCAGAGCAGCAACTACATGTGCACTCACTGTGACGATAATGTAGCCAAGCTTACTGGCCAAGAATGTACTCCACGATAGCTCGAACCTGTACGAAGCCAGCTGAGAGCCAGGCCCACCGTAAACATGAAACAGAACGGGATACTTTTTTGCAACATCGAAATCAGGGGGCAGAACTTCCATGGCATCCATCTCCACACCACCACTCTTGACAGGCACCATTCGCGTGCGTGGCAGTTGGTAGCCTTCCAACAAGGTTTTGAGTGCGCTATTGTCCTGCAACACCGTCTCAAACGTGCTATTGTCGACCTTCTTGACGACAGTGGTTGGGATGTCGGGCCCCTGATACTGCAAAATGTAGTAGCCAAACTTGGGCGAGAATGTGGCACTGTAATATCCATGCTCCTCCTCGTCCTCTGGACACGTGATACACTGCTTTGTCGAGATGGGCTTGGTGTGGTTCAAGTTGATCTTGTAGAGATGGCGTTCCAGATGAGAGCGTTCTGTGGAAATGTAGTGCACAAGCTGTCTTTCCTGATCCACAACGACAGTGCCGGGAACCACCTCCCAGCTGCCAGAGGTAAGCCATACAGGCTCTCTGTCTGATTTGTCAGCTCTGACCACAGCCAAATGCATGAATCCCTTGCCATTGTCAATCACATCCAAATAGCGCACTACGGCATCACTGGACTTGCTGTTTGGAATGTACACCATTGTTTGTGCCGAATCCACCCATCCGCCATCGTCAGGTTTGTATGTTCTCGTGTTTTGCACATAGGTTTCGTTCAACGGGCTGCCTACAGTGACAAGACTGGTGATCTCAATGTCTTGCACACGGTTTGTCTGCTTGAATAAGAGATGTGTGCTGGACTCAGTGGACCACACAACGTCAGTAATGAGGCGATCGTCATCCTGCAACTCGACCAGAGACGCAGACGCTTTGATGGTGGCATTGGACGTAGAGTTGCTTGTCACCATGACGCTTGTGCCCGCAGTGAGCGAATGAATGTGAAGCGAAACGAGCGGGTTGGGTGCACCAGCCTTGGGGTATTTGATGGTCAGTTCGTCTGGATAGCTGTTGTTGGAAGCCGTGTAGTATTGCAAGTGGTACTCGGGAACAGCGGTTTCATTGAAACGCAGGTAGGCCAAGTGCGTTGAATCTGGCGACCACCACATGGCATAGTCTGTGCCAAAGACCTCCTCTTCATAGACCCAATCAGGCACACCGTTGAAAATGGTGTCCGAGCCATCAAAGGTGATGCGAGTCGTATTGACCAAATCAGTGATAAAAATCTCGTTGCCAAGCACGTATGCCTATTTAAAGAGTTAATTAAATATTTGGGAGTCTAGTTTTTTGCATATCTTATACCAGATGATGGCCAGTTGGGCTCCAAACGGCATACGAAATGACAGGCTTGGAGTCGATGGTGGATAGTGCATTCAACGGAAATAGAGATTTATCGCTCAGGTTGTAAATGTACATGTTGCTGTGCGTCGAATGTCGCCATTGCTATACAGGATATAAGGTCAGTATAAGCGTGCGGGGCCGTGCTGATTACATACACTGGTAACGTTGGTCTTCAGCAGCAGATACTGAGCGTCCTGGGATATCTCGAACGACTGCACGGTGATAAAGGTGTCGTTCACTTTGAGGTCGGATGCCTGCACAAACACTTCTGATCTACCGTCTTCCACAGACTCGAGCAAAATGTCGTTTGTGTTGGGATCTGTGTAGGTGAAGATGCCGTCTCGAGGGTCATTCTTGACCCAGACAAGCGTTGGCCTCTTGACAAAGAAGGACGAGTTGTAGAGATCGGGCAAATCAATGTGGTTTGCAGTGTCGGTCTGCTCTGATCCGTCACTGACGGGGCCCATTTGACTGAGGCCAATGGTCCATATCAGCCAAAACACCAGAATGAGCAAAAGAAACGACATGCAGAGCCACTTCCTATCCGCGAGTTTCTACTGGAATATAAATACAACAGGCTCCCTTTTTGTTATGCGTCAAGAATGCAACAACCTTTTGTTTGATGATGCCACCCTCGACATCATTGTTGCTGTTGCTGCTATTGTGATCACGGCCGGAGACCAAACTCTGCTCTGCTTCATCGCCAACAAAAGGGGTATTCTCTTCGTCGTCTTCATCGTCTTGGTAGTGGTATTTCACGCCATGGTGGTTCATTGTGTGAGTAGTGGTGCTGGCACTGCTGATGCTGCTCTGATCGTCGTCGCTGTTGCTGTCGTGGTCGTTCTCAAGTATATGGCGACCGTCTACTAAAGCAATAAATGAGTCCAGGTCAAACACTTGAGTCATTTCAGTGCTCTCTTCATCCTGGGATGAAGACGATGGCTTTAGGCGGGAAAAGGGGATTTTGAGAAACGACATGTTTTTTTCCGCATACAAGATAAGGAGGGAAAGAGAGAGGGAAGAAGGGAAAGAGATGAGTACCTATTAATTTTGAGTTTCCTCGTTTGCTTATTGAGCCAAAAGTTGTCCGAAAAGTAGTGAATTCGGTGGAGATTGGAAAGAGAAGAACGAGAGAGACAGAGGAAAAGAAAAGAGAAGGAAACAGCAGGCAGAGCAACTCTATTTCGTATGATTTAATATACTATTTTAGGGAGTTGAAGAATGATGGATGTATATATAAAGGAGCATCTGTTGTGTAATGTGTTGCTAAATTGAATGCGTTTATTTCTAGTAAAATGAATGCAATTTCACTTGAATGCAAGCTGTAATCCGGCTGTTGCCAATGTCCATGCTGAATGTCTCGACATCTATACAAAGCAGCCCAGTGAGTATGTCTGACAAACCACTAGATCAAGCTGGCCAATTACCATCATGCACCCCTATTCTTCGATCCTGTAGTATGGTTACCAAGGAAACAATGTCCACTACTGCATTATCCATGCCAACCAAGGTCACTGTGTCAAACAGCCTTAGCGATCTATCGATCCAGTCAATGTATTGCTCGTATCCATGCTCCACTTGGTATGTGTCATGGTGCGTGGATTGTCGACGGTTTTGCAGACTGTTGGCATGTGATGTTTCCTTGATGCGTCGAATAGGATCAATGGCCGCTTCGATGGTTATAAATTTAGATTCCTTTGCAAATAGATCAGATGGCGTAGTAGGAGTGGTATGAATGGCCTGTGTTGTTTTAGTAGGCCGATGTTTGCTCTTGGCATCACGGTGTTGTTGCTGCTGCTGCTGCTGCTTTTTGGGGTTCGCCTGCGAATCTTTCTTTTTGCCTTTTGCGGTGGATGTGGATGTGGATGATGTGTTGGTCGTCGCAGCCAAAGTCTTTGCTTTGGCTTGCTTCTTTTTAGAAGGCTGCTCCTCTTTCCGTTTAGGCGGTGGTGGACTTTTCAGCTGTTGCGAAGAGGGAGCCTCGGGCGAAAAAGCTGCTATGGGTGTAAAATCATGAGCTAGAGGATTCAACATGATGCCACTGAAATGTTTGTAAGAAAGATGACAATGCTCAATCACTGTCCATCGTCTGCGGATTTGAGCATTCGTCAAATGTGACTGAAAAGAAAGGGCTACAAATTGGGATGGCGGTTACATTTGGAGCATTTCCAGGGCATTTACATTGGATCAAACCGAATTCTGAAGCTGGAAAAGGGCTTTTGATGGCTTACATTGGCTGAAACTGAGTAGGCACATCAGGCTTATGCTGTCTTTGTAGTGTATTGTATACATGAGTATTTGAAATCTGATGGGATTTCATTAGGGAGCATAATTGCAGATCTTTACTGGCATGTGCAACGGTATAAGATGTCACAGCTCATAATACCTTTATAGGTCCTTGTTTAGAGGCATTATTACTGCATTCAGTGCCCAACAACAATCGTTACTCCCAAGTCAAATGACATGATTCATGACCAACCCCCAAACTGATATAGTAGTCTAAACACTGCGTTTTTCAAAAGTAAATGTTGGCAAAATAAGCTTGTCAAATGATTCATATTTTTACGCATCATCAAGAAAGGGCTATGAAGAGAGGGATAAAGCGCTAGTATCATGTAACACCACTGCATTGTAGAATTATGTAATGCATTGCACAGTGATGTAGCAGAGACAACGGCATTTGAATGTAGCACACTATGAAGGCGACGTGATGTTTGGGAAATCTAAAAAGGTTTTTCTCATTTGTCTCTTTTATAACATTTCGTCATTATGGCTATTCAAACGCGATCAGCGTCTCAAAAGGCCGTCAACAACGATAGCGTTGATGTAGCTGCTGAGGACCAGACACAGGCTGATGCACCGCCTCCCAATCGTGCTGCTCGACGTGCTGCTCAAAAGAAGGAAAACAAGGAGTCCAAAGCAGCCAAGATCACAAAGACCACCAGAACCACTCGAACCACCACCAGAACCACTCGCTCTGCACCTTCTGGAAGCAAGTCCTCCAGAGTATTGAACCCCAAGACAACACATTACGAGTAAGCAATGCATCAGAAAGCAACACAGAGACCGGCAGCCGGCTCATGTATTTGTGTAGATTCGGTGGTGTGCTTGGTGCTACTGCCATGATTACTCTGCTGCCCTTGCTGGTCGTGATGTTTGCCTATGGCTGTGACCAGCATGGTGGCTATCATCCCTTCCTGCGATTCTACAATTTTGTCAGCAACTTTGATATTGAATACCTCAAGCGTGAAATCACAAACTGGAGCTACGGCTCTGCCATCTTTTATTTGGGTATTGTATTGCAGCTGGTAGTGTACTCTTACGTTCTTCCCGGCGAGGAGATTGAGGGTGCTCCTCTTCGCGATGGCACTCGCCTCAAGTACAAGATCAATGGTAAGTGGATGCTTGCAGTCTATGGTACAGTGTGGCTAAATCAGGCGGGGGGAACGTTGTGTTGACAAGCAATGGGTGCACTGCAGTCGCTCATCACTCTTTCCTTCATGTCTCTTCGCGGACAGGGCTGGTTCATGTTTCTGTGGGTCAAGGCTCATTTTGCTGACATTGCCTTGTTCTCCATCTTTGTCTCCTTCTTTGTCTCCCTCTGGGTCTATCTCCGTAGTTTTGCAGGCGACAAAATGCTTGCACTCGGCGGCAACACAGGCAATCCCATTTACGATGTGAGCTGATAGTACAACAGGCCTGCTGTGATGTGTTGTAGACTAAATGCGCTTCTTTTTAGTTTATGATTGGCCGTGAACTGAACCCTCGCATTGGCAAGTTCGATATCAAGTTCTTTACAGAATTAAGACCTGGATTGATCATGTGGTTGTGTTTGAACATCTGCTTTGGTATCTGCCAATGGGTTGAGTTGGGAAGAGTAACCTACTCCATGATCCTTGTCATTGTGTTCCAAGCTTGGTACATTATCGATGCATTGGTCAACGAGTCCTCCATCCTGACTACCATGGACATCACTACAGACGGCTTTGGCTTCATGCTGGCATTCGGCAACCTCTGCTGGGTGCCCATGATGTACAGTTTGCAAGCGCGTTACCTTGCAGACAACCCCGTCGACTTGAGCATCCCACACTTGGTTGCTATTGTCGCTCTTCAACTGCTGGGCTACTACATCTTCAGATCTGCCAATTCTCAAAAGGATGCCTTCCGTAGAGATCCCAAAGACCCCAAGGTTGCAGGTAAGCACGCATGCGAGAAGTTGGCGAGTGGAGGGATGGATTGCTAAGTTGTGTGATTTGCTGCTAGGTCTTGAATACATTGAAACCAAAGCAGGCACTCGCTTGATCACATCTGGCTGGTGGGGCAGGGCAAGACACATCAACTACTTGGGTGATTGGCTGATGTCAGTAGCCTGGTGTTTGCCTTGTGGATTTGGATCCATCATTCCTTACTTTTACTGCGTCTATTTCGCCATTCTTTTGGTGCATCGTGAGCGTCGTGATGAGCACAAATGTCGTCAAAAGTATGGCGCTGACTGGGAGCGTTACTGTTCTATAGTCAAATATCGCATTATTCCTGGCATTTACTAATCCCAATTTACGTTGTTTTATGATTTAAACTACATAAACCCTCTTTCTTTGAACTAATAAACATGACAACCGTGGTTGACAGCAGATCAACTAATAAATTTAAAGTCCAATGCACATCAATGTAGATGCATGAACGGATTTTCGTGTCAATGCCAAGTCTATTTTAATAATGGCCCGTTATTCACTGGCCCCTCAAAGTACCCGCACATGATGAAAATGGACATACACTTTTCAAAGTTGAGCACCATACCACGTTTCTCGCCCTTGTGCAACCAACAACCATGAGCATCTGCTCAGATACCTCCTCCTATTTTCAACATTGGCTTCTTTGATATCGATCAGATAACAGATGGAGGAATGCTTTGTTGCAATTGTCCAAGAATGAGGCTCATTGCAAGCTCATCTAAAGCTTCATCCTTTTATTCATTAAATCCATGATCCGTGCTAGACGAAACTAATTAAAAATGAATGTTATACACGATTTTTCAATTTGATTCTGTGCTACACAGCCGAGAATAAATCAACCATGCTTTAACAAGTTGTGTCTGTTGGTACATGGCTCTTTATATTATGGATGGATTAAAAATATTTATGTATATCTGGTAAAAAAAGATGAAAAAGAGGGCTGCTGTAAAAGTAGGAATAGAAACGATATAGTGTGTAGGTGTGTGTGTGTGTGTTGTGAGAGAAAGGAATTATTAAATAGAACGAGAATAGACAATTTTTCAAGCAAAAAGTGCTCTTTTTTTCTTTTTTTAATCAGCCAACTGTGCTTGTGCCAATCTAGCCTCCAAATTACGCAAAGCTTCCTCTTTACTCAAAAGCTCGGCTCTCTTTTCTTGAATCTCACGTTGAACCTTCAATTCAATTTCACGAAGCTATCACCGAAAAAAAAGAAATCAGTACGCTAGCACGGTACAACTCTCAATGCTGCTTACCTTCTCTTCTTCCTTTCTCAATTGCTCTTCCTTCAATCTGACACTTTGAGATGCCATGTCTTCAGCGTTCAATGAAGCATCCTCTTGATCGCCTCCGTTGACAGTGCGGCTAAGCTTCTCTGTACGGTAGTTTTCATAGAGGAAGTCGTGGGTGATTTCTTTGAGGTCTTGCAAATGAGAACTTTGACGTATAAAATGAGTATACATGACATGTAGACGCATAATCGACTATAGACATTACCTCAACAAAGCAGATCTTAAGCGGCCGAAATCAGAGTGTTTAGGGTTGTCAACTTCGACAGCACCCCAAGGGTATTGACGACCACGAACAGTGCGACCATTCACGACGATTTCCTCCTCGCTACCGATGATGGAGAAAGGTAAAAGTGCCTGTAGTGCAAGCCGGGTTAGTCGCAACGTCTACAATGTTGTCAATGGGCTGTGTAATTTACTCTCAATTCACTGTTTTCTTCAATGGTATCTTCTTCGTCTTCCTCTACATCGTAAGGGAAGTTGTAAATGGGAATATTGTAGTGTTCAATGTCTTCCATGATCTATAACAAAGAGTGAGCACTTGCTCTCTTCCCACTACGACATAGGCACTTACTCTTCTCTTGAAGTCTTTGAGCTCTTGAGGGGTCAGGGAATCAGCACGGCCGACAACAGGAATGACATTGACACGAGGACTGAGTCTACGCATCAACTCGATATCGATTTCACGCAAACTACACGATCCATTAGTCCCGCTGCACACATACACAAGACAAATGAACACTTTACGCATGGCCAGTGGGTGAGATGAAGTATAGCAAAGCATGAACGCGGTTATCACGGAATCTGGGATTACGCTTGATTCTGGATTCTTCAGCGAGAATATCATCGTATTGCTTTTCCAAATAGGCAACAATTTCATGGAAACTAATTAAATTGGACGGTGTTAAAATACAACTTGTCTGACATGAGAGGATAGCGTCTTACCATGCTTCATTATCAATGTTGTCACCAAAGCCAGGTGTATCGACAATGGTCAAAGAGATTCTATAAAAAGCAACGAAAAAGCGTTAACTCCCTTTCATCTCCTTAAACACAAATGCTCCTGTGTATCCTTTTCTTTTTTTTTTCGTATGTGTGCACAAAGATCTCTACTCCTCCCCCCTCTCTCTCTCAGTGTGTGTGTCCCCCCCCCCTCATTTATTCAACAGCCAAAAGAAAACTTTCAGATTTACCTAACACCATCTTCATCCAATTCTAATCGCAAATCAAGTCTTAGTACAAGGCTGCTCGTGTAAAAACAGAATCTGGTAAACTTACCGACAGAAACAGGTTTGATGTTGATTCCTTCCTCGTTGTGTGCGTCTTCTGGGTTGTCAGACTCTTTCTTTACAAGAACACGATCATCGCAAAGAGTGTTTACAAAGGTAGTGCGACCAGTACCAGAGGCACCTGAGAGATAAGCATGGTGAATATGTCTCCTCCATTTCTTATACAAGTTGTACATACCAACAACCATAAGGGTGAATTGGAACCCTTTCTTCACATTCTTTCTACGTCCACCAAGTCTCTACATGACATCCATAAGTACAAAGGCTAGACTCAATTCAAGCGTTCATTTCAACATACATGAGCCATTTTGATATCGTAAAGATTTCTTTATAAAAAAGTTGAAAAGAGGAAAAGAAGAGGAAAGAGAGAGATAGAAAAAAAAAGGGGCAACATATAGAGTGTGCAAAGCGGGGATATCGAATTTAAAATCAAGTGGATATCATCCAATGAAACAAAATGGATATTCAGTCTGCCACGCGCTGGGTTCCCTTTTTCCTTCATCAAAGTTGTGATCTCCTCTAAATTAGCAGAGCACACCTTCCTGCAAACTTGGAAACTGCAATACAGCTCGCTCCATTCTGGCAGGCAATTGGGCCAGCGAGCCTTCCGCACACATCCATCATGGATCAGGAACAATCATTAGGATGACGGCTTCCTGTTGTAAATCATTACAGATCGAACGACTACTAGTACTACTACAATGTGTGCCACCATCATTTTAAAAGAGACATCGCACTTGAAATTTTAGCACAGGTTGGCCAATTTGACTTGTTTGGAAACAGGACACTTGTATCTCGTTTTGGAGTCTGTATTCTCTGAAGGTATCCTCTTGTAGCATCTGAGATAGTTGGCATGGATACAAGCGCATGACGCACTTGTTGCAAAGCTTCACGCTTACGATTCATGCCTGTACTTTGCATACACCCTGAGATTTCTCTTGCTACTCACTGAAAGAGTTGGATGATCTGGCTCTTTGATTTGAGCACCATGCCTAACAATTGTATAAGCCTGTCAGATGTTTGCAGTCTAGTAAGCGATGCTTTTAGTAAGAGTATCTCTTGCTCAAGTTAGTGTGTTCAATTTACCGGGTTGAAACTGCCTTTGTATAAGCAATTCTACTAAATGTTCAATCAACAGTGCTATTTATGTCACTCCAATGTTTATCGATAGCTTTTCGACCTCATGATGCAAGATAATCTTTAGACACTATATATCTATCTCTCTCTAGATGCCTCACGTATGTAATATCGTGGAAAGCTCTTGTACTGGCAACTAGCATACCAATACTCCCTCTGACTACTCAAAAGTATGCAAAACACAGCGAAATTTAGGTGCATTTGGACAGCCATTTC
This sequence comes from Mucor lusitanicus, assembly GCA_010203745.1. Classification (NCBI taxonomy): domain Eukaryota; kingdom Fungi; phylum Mucoromycota; class Mucoromycetes; order Mucorales; family Mucoraceae; genus Mucor; species Mucor lusitanicus. The sequence continues at coordinate 1,286,754 of JAAECE010000005.1, read as the reverse complement.
TCGTGTTACAAGCCGTTTTAAGCCGCCAGAATAGCACCATACAATTGCTCTAGTCCAGCAGTAACTTCCTGGCACCTTTGCTCCATTTTTTTGGGATCATCAAATATCGACGAAAAACCATGAGGTACCCCTCATGCTTTCCATCAAAGATCAAACGATCGCGTTTTTGAAGGCAAAAACGAACACTTTTACTATGGTAAACATTAGATCAAATTGTTCCCCTTAATCCAGAGCACCCCCCTGAAGCTTTTTTGTGAGACCTTTCTATGTAAATTTTCGACATTTGCTCCGAAAACCTCCATTCATATTTTCGGGTATTGCTGATGATGCGTATTCAGAACAATAATTAAAATTAGTACCATCGGAAGCGCCTCAAAAAATACTCTTACAAGGTCTACAGAAATGAGGAGAATACTTGCGATTCATATAGTCGAACAAAGCAAAATAGATCATCGAACCCCATTTTGGAACATGAAATTGCCATTTTGATTGAAGGAACTGATCTGCGTTTTAATTTTTTTTTGCTGGCAAATCGATTCTATGCTGACCATGGTGGTAAATGATGCATTTAAAGGCTCATGAATGCATTCAAAGACGTAAAAAAAAAAGTATTACATACCAAAGAAAGCTTTTGTTAAGTTTCAATACGACATGTTTCTTCTTCCATGCAATCTCATATGGTAGTAAGTTCAGTTCTACACCACCAAGGAAACTATTCTGGTGCCTTCCAATGTTAAATTTGTGGTTTGATAATATGATGAGTACCCACCATATGGATTGTTGTAGAACAAGAAGATAGTGAGCATATAAACGATCTGTATTACAGTCTGATGCTTTACGTCAGATCTTTACTGTAAATCGAGTAAATTGTCGCCACCACTTCGTCATGCATGTGCCTCTTTCGCCAATCTGATGAAACTAAACACAATTTCAGTGTATGTAGAGAGGCACACTTGGGAGCTCTCCCTCTTTCAGGACGCATCATCTAAAGATTCTATACAACAAAATTAACGTCATACTTATGCATGGTAGTACACAAAGTTTTTGGGCGTTTCCTAGCAACAAGAGGTTGATCTATGAATGAGATTTCAGTTTGTTTATGGCAAAGCAAGAGATACATTCAAGATATTATGATGTATATATATGCACGTCTGTCTCCGCGTGATGGAAATAACGTAGCATACCAAGCAATGTAACCCAAGTGATCCTATCTATCAAACACGAAATCGCGAATTATCAAAAAATATTATATCGATACCATGTTCCCCAGAATGGGAAATAATAAGGTACACTTGTTAAAGTGAAGACTGACTAAAAAAGCACGTAATGCCACTACCAGTGTTTAAATTTAGGTACATTAACAAGACAGTAATCGAAAGTCAAGATAAAAGGCGTTTTACAAAATGAGATTAGAAGATACACTCGAGTAGCACATACGCTATCTTGACCATGATCGATCATACATGCATTGCCTAGTAGATATCAGTATAGATATGGCTGTGAAGACTTCCTGTGTCTACAATCAGCGGGTTCAAAAGTGCTGTATTGCATATAAAGCACATCAACTAGCAGCTCTCAAAGAAATGTGGTGGTGGTTCACTGCGTGGAGAAATGATTGGACCTAGATAAAAGTGTTGAGAGCGGCAAAACCCCAAGTACAAACACACAACGATGACAACAAAAGGTTAAATGGCACTTTTATTATTAGCAACAAAGCCAAGTTTAATCAGTGTCTTGAGCGATATAGCTCCAGAGTAGCACACATATGACATCAATAAGAAAAGAAGAAACAGAAAACCCTGAAAAAGCATTTTGTTCTTTCCTGGTGTTAAGAATAGTGTAACCCAACGTTTTTCATGTAAAATATCAAGAAAATTGGGCTGAAAAAAGCGGCATTAACGTCCATTTCATTAGACAACAATTGGCAATTCTTCTTCCAAGCCTCACAAAGCTCTTGAACGTCGCAGTCGCTTAATACAGAGTTTCATCTAGATAAGCATCAGGTGAATATAAATCTCTATTTGTACGGATGGACTATAGTCTGCCATTTCTATTATTAAACACTCAAACTAAAAAAGTCTTGGATAAAAACAGAACAAATGGTTTTATTTTATCATGTCATTGTACAACGAAGGGAAAAAGATATAAATACGGCGAATGTGTTCTTATTCCCACCTTTCGCCTTTTCATCAACTGCACAAAGTCAATTGCTATGCTCCGATCAGTCGCTCTTCTTGCTCTTCTCATCATCGCTTGCTGCTCAACCCTTGTGAGCGCAGCCAGCAGCGCTCACACCAACGCAAATCAATGGAACAGAAGACCTCGTCAATTCAGAATGCAAATCTTTTCTAGACCGGATAGCAAAGGTGCCGTTCAAACCATCCGTGCAACCAATGGAGGTAGGCTCATTTCATGCCGAGTATATATATATATTTGACACTCATCATCTACTTTGACTTTTTGTAGCTTCTTCTCCTTGTTGGAATTTGGCATCAAAAAGAGTGGGATCTTACGATTTAAATGACCCATTAGTCAAAGTTACCTTTTACAGAGTAAGTTTATACCGTTTCGCACCCGTACAAGTTGCATGAAAATAACAATTGCCGCATTTAGTCATCAGATTGTAAAGGTGCTCCCTCAGCCACTTTTCATCAGGGCCCTGTGAGCCGCAGCCACGTTATGATTAAAGCCAAATCGGTCTCTGTTACCAAAGTCAAGGCTATTTCGCTGCGGGACCAACAACAAACCTTGTAATTTCTTTAATAATGTAGCATTGTATAATATGTAAATATATGAATATAAGTATAGAATAAAATTGTATAGTATTTAGCCCTGTGTGGTATATATATCTAAAGCAGAGTGTAAATTACGATTTAAAATTGATTCAGGTACCAGCTTATTAGTTCAAAGCCCCGCCGCAATCTTTCGATTTGCATTGATTCCATGAGGCTTTGATTGAATTCGGCTGAATATTTCATTTGTTGTGAGAAGCCTGACCATGTTTGGTATTTTGGATCTTCATTCAAAGCGATAGACTCCTAGAAAATGAGCGGCCTGCATGATTATTTAGGGGTGCCCATCTCTTTGAGTAACAATAACATTGCTAAGGAATTCATAACATCAGGTTTGTATTAAAATGTTGCAAAATTTTATTAGTGGGTACTAGTAGTAAAATGTAGATGGTATTGAGTTTGATATGATTGTGGTGTTGCAAATGCGTGCTGTATATACAAATGTAGAGAAGAGAGAGAAATATATAATATATGCAAAGAGAAAGGAGTGTGTAATACATAAGAAAAGAGAGAAATCATAATTTAAGCATGTCCAACAGCTGCACTGAGAGATACAGAATGATGATGATAGAGAGGTGTGGGGTTGAATGTGGATTGTTGAGAATCGGATATAGCATATAAAAAGGCATCTAGTTGTGTGGCTGCAGCTTGAATGGAAAGATTGCTGTCCGCAGATGCAACAACAGCAGATGTGCGTCTATGGTGACGAAGCAAACTATGAGCAGAAGCAGCAAGTGCATGTCTGGAGGGATAACGCTCCAACAAAGAAGGGTCTCGATCCAAGGCCAAGTAGATGGTAGATCCTAGGCCTTGCACAGTAACGGCATCCAGGTTGCCTCCCCAATGACTAGCCAAAGCCTTTGCAGATCTCCAGCCGCTGAGGGACTCCCACTCGACCATCATGGGAGAGTGGACATTGGTAGCGCTTGTGGAAGACAGAACATGGCCGCATGTAGGGATTCCAATTGGATCGCGAGGAATACCAGGCAGGAGATCGCTTTCCAACAGTGGAGCAGCAGCGTCCAGTCTGAATCCAATGCTTGTTGGGCCGCCAAAGATACGTAGTGACAAGGGTCTGTTCTGAGGATTGCTTGATTTGCTTCTCCATTGGCGCTGAAACCAGTTCAAATCACGGTTGATGTCCTCGTCGTGGATAGCTTGGGCTTTGAGAGACAGTAAGGTGGATTCGTAAAGGATGCGGTGCAAGACGTTAGGAATATAAGTGAACTCTTGCTCGACAGGCGTTTTGTGTCTTCTGTTGGTCATGGTATCTCGCTTGATCTCGATATCTGGAATGATGCGATCACCGCCAAATGCATCCGCAAATGACTTTCTAGCGTCAGAAACTGCCTGATGAGCAATTTCCTGAGGACATGTCTTTTGAGCATGATTGTCTGACTGAGCATCCCATGAGAGATGTTGATCTATAACAGAAATCTAGGGTTATTTAAAATTCTCCCTTTTTTGCCAAGACAAAAATTTCAAGGAGGTGCAACAACTTACCAAGCAAGAGGTGAATTCCAAAGCCAATTGTGTTTATGTTTTCCATTAATGTAGCAGAAGCAGCTGTTGGGCTTGATAAGAGTGCATATTTCAACCGAATCAAGTTGGTTGCCTGACTTTGACGTAAATTGCTGAATACTTTGGCGATTGCTTTTGGCGATGTGCCTTTAAGCGAGGGATGTAACAGCGTGCAAATGTCGCGCAAGTAGCTGTGAGCAACATTCCGAATGATGGGCGATTGGAGCGAGTCTGGCGACAATGTCGATAGTAGTCTCAAGATGTGCGTGTATCTCACAGGCAATTCGTTGCAAATAAAGGCTGAGCTCGTAGCTGCAGGCTGCTGTGGACTATTATACACACAATGTTAGGCATGTAGTGCAAGTGGTTTGATCTGACAAATTTACCTCTTTTCATTCGCTGATTTATGAGGCACGAGGTGGTTCAGCGAGATGCGGGTTTCCTGTGTTGCCCACAGTCCAGCTAAAATTCGGCGAGGCAATACATTGATGATTTGTGATTGTAACATTTGAAGGAAAAGAGGAAAAGAGAAATGAAATAAAGTGAGAAATTCAGGTTTTTTTCTTTATGCCTATATATATATAATTTGATGGTTTCTAAGATTTCCATTAGGAAAAGGACCCCTTGCATTGCAGCATTATATCCCTTTTTCAGGCACCCTTCTTTGTATGATTATTAAACACTAACATCTCATATCTGACTGTGTAATGCGAAATTTCCGGTACAAAAACATAGCAGTCTTTTGACAACTTGCATACGCAATGATTTAATGCAACATGATTTATAAACAAGATCTTTTGCCACTTATGAATCATCCATGATGATGATGGTGATGCCAATATAAAAAAGCGCGATAAGCTCATGCCGTCCAAGGAGGAAAGTGGTTTGGCTGTAAAAAAGATAGGCAAAAGGAGAATATTGCTGGTATACACACAACATTGGATACATAATCTGGTATCATTATTTGTGCCAACATGTAGCACCAAGTGCATATCACTATAGAAATGCTAAACAGTATTGTATCGTTTCAATGATGAACGTGGCACTAAAAATACCATTTTCCCCTTGTTTGTTTAATTTCATGCTGCTTGCTCATTTTGGAACCCCCTTCTTCGCATCAATGATGCAAAAAGTAGCAAGGAAGAAGGGTTAAACCCACAAAAAGCAGTTCTTTATGAAATTCACCAAGGCTTTACTTCTTGGCGTTTTCCGAGAAATCCATCTCTTGTGCTGATGTGCGTTGAAAAGGTGAAAATGATGCTTTCCCCTCCCCCATATCGCATTACTACAGCACATACTTTTGTATTAAATATCATCATACTTTATTTAAGTTTTATATACATTTAGTAACTAAAAGAAAAAAAGAAAAACTGATAAAATAGAAGGTTATGTACATGAATCGATAAGTGGTATGTGTGTCATAGTAGAGAAAGAGAGCAAAGGGGGCAGATGTTGTTGTATTAAATGTTGTTGTTGCAATTATTAGTGGCATGAAAACAAAGAAGTGGTAATTGAAGGCTGCGTATAGTAACTGTGTCAAGCTACTTTGTGGGGGGTGTATTTGTTTACGTATACACAATGTAAGCATAATGTTATTAAGAAGAAAAATCATCGATCATGCACTCATATCGATCATACAAGCTGTCATGCTTAGGAGGAGAAATGCTGGTGGTAGACAGGCTGCTGGGGTGGTAGTAGGTTGGCATAGTTGTTTTTGGACATCAGTGCGGCATTGTATTGAGGGCAGTCCTTGTGGGCTACAAGCAGCGTCTTCAGGTCCATGATCTCCTTGCGCAAGGCATTGGCCTCCATCTGTAGCTGATCATTGTCATTAGTCAAGTACTCGACCCGAGTCTGTAAATTTGAAAGCCATTGCTTCTTTCTTTGACGACATTTCAATGCGGCTAGATCAGAAAAAGGTCATTGGGTAAGTGTCATGGTTCTACATGATATGAATCTAGAATGTCACTTTACCTATTCTATTTCGTTCCAAAAAGTTCTTTCGCTTTTCTTCGTCTTCAGGCAATTTGACAGTGCGATTTCTCTTTTTAGTAGGCTTATTTTTCACCGGTGATGCAGTGGCGGTAGTGTTGGGAGTAGGAATAAACGACTGTTGTTGCTGTAGTTGAGGTGGCTGCACTGGCATCATGTTGTACTATTGAGAAAACAAATCAGAAACCCACACAGCAGCTTCGCGGCCTCATCAATTCTTACATTAGCATGGAATGTATCATCGCTATCTTCACTAGTGCTGGTTGCTTGGTGATCCGATACCGATGAGTAGGAATCTATTAAAAATTCCAAATTTAAAACATGACTCTAGATAGTTTCGATCGATATATTTTTATAATTACCATTTGTTGTAGAGGAATTCGAGTCGAATGTGTACGATGAAATATCAGTGACCCAAGTGTCCACACCGCCATTCAGCTTGGGTGGCGACTGGAATGGCTCAAATTTGATTTTAGGTGAGATGGACGAGAAGCTTTGCTCAAAAGGATTGGGCTCTTGATCTGCAAGGAAATGTCAGTTCAAGCGTCTGGCTAGGCTGACATGTCAGTAGCTACGATGCGATATGTACCTTTTCGGTTGATATAGAATGAGTTGTTGTTGTTGTTGATTGACATTTGATTGCTATGAGGAGGTGAGTATACATATATAAGCGTTATTTTCATCTTTCTACTACCTTTCAGACAGACTTTGATATATGGAAAAACAGAAAAGAAAAGAAGAAGAGAGTAAGAAAAGAAGGAAGGAGAGATCTTTGGTCTTTTTGTAACAGATTCCAGGCGACGAATTCTGTTCTGGAATCCAGATGTGAATTACATCATTTGCGATTTTCCTTTTGAATCACAATGATAGGTTACACTGTAGGAATTTGGTGGTCCCTGAAATACAAAGTATCTTTGTTTGTAACAGGATGACGATGCTGGTGCTACTAGATTTAGTCTTTACCGGATTCCTGGTTCGATTGCTTGCCCTTTGTTTATGTTGCGAGTGCATATAGTGTAGATATAGAGTGGGTTCGATTTCAGAATATAGAAAACACTTTTTCATTCATCGTCCAGATCGCTTTTGGTACTGGTATCCTCCATTGGTGTAAAGACCGGCATAAAGAGGAAGCCACATCTGTGTCTTGTTATATCTTGTTACACTATCAATTGTTACAAGAGGAGCAAATGGGCAAAAAGGTATAGGATCAAGTAAATCTTCAATCTCCAACAACCAAATTACAAATACTAAAATCATTTCTGTACGACACCATTGGCCTTTTTTTCTTTTCATCGGCTGAAAGAAGAAAATAGATGAGCATGGAACATGCGAAGATTCCAATCGCCTGAAAAACATGGCCATTCATCATAGGGTCAAATTGCAAAAACAGACAGACAGACACACACACATGTTCAAAAAGAGTAAGGCAGCATGTCGTTGAAATTCATGGTCATCATAGTAGTATTGTGTGTGTACCTGGTTAATTGGTGGTATGGACCTCTGGACATTTTATATTTATAGAGAAGAGACATCTGCTGATTTTAGCAGGAGAAAACAGAGCAGTTTCTATTTCCATACCTGTTTTGTCATTATCTGAGGGTATTTTGTAATGATGGTGAACGTTGTATTACAGTAGCCAACTTAAGAATGTATGCTGGCGAATAAGCTGAGAAGCAACAGCGTGCTAATCTTCCATCATTCGATTGAAATTCTCATTTACATTTTAAGAAAGGTGTGATCTGAGTCAAAGCCAACACCTTATTTTGAGTGTTTTCGTTATTATGACCAAATTTTCACGTTTCAAACGCCTATGCACGATTCGATCGAAAAAAAAAATGTAACCACTGTATCATCCTTCTCATTTTAGGCAGATGTAAGCCCAGGGAGTAAGTCCTGCTGATACATCCCTTATGTATCGATGGTTTTAAAATACGGATTTATTCAAGAGATACCTGCTTCAGAGATACCATGTTGCATCGCGATAAGTTGTTTCGTCGTACAGGCACTTCTCAGCCACGGGAACAACATTACTGATATGTTTTATAGAGCTGTATTAGTATCTCATCAATTATAAATTCAAAAAAAGCTGATTTCTGCTTCACACATAGCTCACAGTAAAGTTTGATGTCAACGCCATCATAATACTATTTAGTATTCTGTAAATTATGGTGCTAGTGAAATGGTATCACGTACTAAAATCAGCATGTGCATGGTACGAAACACTTTAAAGAAGGAAGGCCAAATGCATCAAGATATCGCCAAATACATGAGGAATTAGACCGTGATGGCACGCATATAGGCTACAAAAGTACATCAGAGAGTCTCATAAAATCAGGGAATTATCTTTGCCGAAAGCAAGCTAGGCATCAAAGCGCGTATTGCAAGTCGTTTCTATTTAGCATAGTAGTAGCTATTACCAACATATTTATTATTACTAGACAGCACGCCATAGTCCTACTAGATTTACAAATTTGCATAAAACACCTCAACTACATGGTAAATATACGCCCTTTTGATGAGCCAAGACTTTGATACTACGCTGTTCTGCTATATGAGCCATTGTAGACCAACAGATCAGTCATTATAAAGCGTATTATTGAGTGAGCAGCCTTCAAATGTATTTACCACAGTAAAAATAGCAATTTCAATCGCTTATAACTTGCCAACAAAGCACAATCTCGGCCTCGGAGCAGGTGCAATCGTGTTCTACGACCTAATGTTAGGCCATGGATCACTTTTCAACGATATTTAGAGGAACAATTTGATCATCGATTTTTGAGCATTTTGGCCTTATACTTGTACAGGAAAATTTGATGATTTCAAAGAATGGGAGTTTTCACCTCAAAAATGAGGTTTTCTACTATGGTGTTCTTAAGCTCAAAACAACCGTATGGATGCAAAGCATCGTGTGCAACTGTCTGTTGGTCAGTTTACTATGCGTTTTGTAAACATTTCCTCAAAAAACGTGTTTTGTGTTTTTTGACGTTTGCTTTGCACAGACTAAAGGGATCGCTATAAAAGTAGCACCATCGGATTCCTTGGTCTCTTTTGCATGTATATGTGTCAAAAAACACCTGTTGCTTATATAATAAAATTTTGTTTAATTGCCCATAAAAGGGTTTGAAATGTCCAAATCGAGAATCTGGAGGACCAAAAGCAGGTTTGAAATTCGAGCTCAGCTCAGGCTTTGTTTTGCCCTAGCTTTAGCTAATAAAAGACACTGTACAGGTCTAATTGACCTCGATACGCTCCATCACTTCTGGTGTTTCTCTACGGGGGTTTCTCTATTAGTTCTTCCCTGAAACTTTCTTGTAAATCCAATTTGTCCAGCATCAGGTTGCCAACTCTAATCGCTTTCTACCAATCCCCGACATTTCAGGCATGTGAGCTGGGCGATCCCGACAAAAAGACGACATTTTAGTTAGGATTCAACGCTTTCCATCACTAGCAACCATTCTCTGAGGCTTGATTTGCACGTGTCTTGCGAGAGTGATTGCATACAAATACCTGTGTTGCTGAATGCATTAGCATAAACTTTGGCGCCGGCATACCAAAGTTTTCCAAATGTCAGCCAGGTACTACAAACATTCGAATCAGAATGATTTGAAACACCATTTTAAATGTTGAGGCTATAGAGCTTCTAATTCTCCCTCCTTTTGTGCTATAAAACAAACTTTCAGCACATGCTAGCAGTGCAATTCAGCTGGCTTTCCACCAAATTCCGAACTGTCCACTAGGCATTTCTAGTATCGTATAGCTATGAGGCGAGTATAAATTTACAAAATCCTAGCAGGGTCGCATAAGAAGGTAGTAGTATAGACGAGATGCGCTGGTAGTATGTGAAGAAAAGCTGTAAAGAATTTATCAGCTAGTGCTTCAAATGCAAGAAATTGGCTATGAAGAATTTAGCAATATGATCGTCGTAAACTATCTATCAAAACTGTTTCAATACTGTTGGTGAGTCCTTTCAACTACGTTTGCCAAGATGTTTGTTCATCACGTGGATACAAATGTAATTAGCTTGATTTACAAAGATATTAGTCTGACAACCTCTTGATAGGAAAACCGGAAACAAGACACATAAACTTGATTTATGTCACTTTCAGAATAAGGTATGTATTTTCATACAACATTGTGTTTTTTTTCGAGGATTTCCATTTATTAAAGCTGAGCCATGTCTTTGTATGCTTCTCGCCGTAATAGGGATTGAAAGCGACATCACTTGGCCATCAATTCTTCCATCCTCTAAACAAGCTATGGCCCTCCGTGAAAGGAGAAACTGCCAGGCTATACTCTACTGCCGGCAAACAATATGCTAGTATGGTTACACATGTACCAATGGTATCAGATGCTGGCATTCACGTCAATGTTTGCAGTAAATACACCATTCAATACACGGATCAAGCGCGAAAAAGCCAGTCCATCAAACCACCACTCATATCACTGCTCTGGAACGATGGACATGCGATCAGAGAGAACAAGAGGGCCAAATCAGTACAAAAAGGGCAAGATATTACCTGACATTTGTCCTTTTTTCCCTCTCTTTATCTAAACATTTGTCAATTCAAGATGGTCAATCCTAGCAAGAAGAGACAGAATGAGCATACTTATGGTGATTTGAGAAAGAAGATCAAGAAGAGCAAGAAGTCTAGAGTCATTGTTAAGGAGGAACTCAACACTGAAATCCAATTGAACGAACCTACTACTGTCTCTACCTTGGCTGAAGAAGTTCCCGTTGAAGTGATCCCTCAAGAATCTGCTATCTCTACTCAACCTAGTCAAGGCACAAGTGGCGCAATTATGGTACCAGAAGCTACTTCTAATCAACTTGTAATCCGGGATAAGAACCTGCCTCCTCTTCCTCCCGTTTCAAGCTTGCTCCTGTTTACACCAAGCATTGAAGCCAACAAGTTTGATCCCTTCTATCAAACGGTCAACACTTACGTACAGCATGTGCTTCCTAATCCCATGGTCAACGATAGTCATCCCAAAGAAACTGTAAAGCACGAGCAAGGTCAAACAACTCCAGTTATCAGACAGACTATGATGGACCTTAATGCTCTACCTCTTATGCCAATAATCCCTTACTACTTTCACCATGAGCAATTTGGCATTGAAGCCTGTATGCACCAATTGCAGCAACAAAGAAAGAAAACTGGCACAATTATCGGCTATACCAATACTGTTCCCAATGGCACAAACTACTACTATCATGTTTGAGCCTGCTATACGCTTAAACGCTCAATTATGCTCATATGAACAATGATCAATTCAGGGACTACATACAAAGCCACTACAATTACTCGCATTTAAAAACGGCAAATCTAGTATACACTATATGTATGTTATTGTTTGTTTTATTTATTAAAGAAGAGTGGAAAAATGCAGAAGAAAATCAAATAGGTAGTGTCTTTATCGTTTGGGGCTTGTTTTCATATATATATAAGCTTAATTTAAACACCCAAAAGAAGTCTTCTGGGATCTTCAACAAGTTCCTTAATTCTAACCAAGAATGTAACAGCCTCACGGCCATCAACAAGTCTGTGATCATAGGTGAGGGCAACATACATCATGGGACGGATCTCAACCTATATGCCACGAAAACAATATTAGTCTCACGCACTCAAACCATTTCTTATTCGCTCTCCAGCCTTACCTTTCCATTGACAGCAATGGGTCTTTCCTTGATAGAGTGCATACCCAAAATAGCAGTTTGAGGCAAATTGATAATGGGAGTACCCATCAAAGAACCAAAGACGCCACCGTTAGAGATGGTGAAGGTACCACCGGCCATATCTTCGATAGTGATCTTGTTATCACGAGCCTAATGACATTTTCCGTGTGAGCAAAGGTCGTTCTCGACACAACCCCATCTTAAATCTTACCTTTTTGCCAAGCTCAGCAATGTTCTTCTCAATATCGACGAAGCCCATATCCTCAACATTTCTCAAAACAGGAGTGACAAGACCCTTGGGAGTGGAGACAGCAACACTCATATCGACAAAGTCGTGGTAGACGATTTCTTGACCATCGATGGAGGCATTGACAGCAGGGATTTCGCGCAAAGCTTCAGCAGCAGCCTTGACAAAGGCAGACATGAAGCCAAACTTGACACCATGCTTCTTGACAACGGCATCCTTGTATTCAGAACGAAGGTTCATCAAGTTGGTCATGTCGATTTCGTTGAAGGTGGTTAATGAAGCAGCGGTATCTTGAGATTGCTTCAAACGTTCAGCAATTCTGAGACGCATACGGTTCATCTTGACGCGGGACTCGTTGCGGCTACCGTACACCTTCTCAGTCTCTTCAGCCTTGGGAGCAGCAGCAGCAGCAGGCTTGGGGGCAGAGGGAGCGGCAGGCTTAGCAGCCTCTTCCTTCTTGGGAGCCTCCTCCTTCTTGGGTTCAGCAGCGGCAGGTTTTGATTCCTCAGCTTGCTGTTCTTTGGGCTCTTCCTTCTTGGCAGCAGGGGCGGAACCTAATGTTTTTGTTTACAATGATAGAGTAAATATACAGAAAGTGATACAGCGAGTGATATAATTCCCACGAACCTTCTTTTGGTGCATCACCAAGTTCTAATTTGAAGAAGTCGGCACCAACAGAGACATTGTCTTCTTCTTGGGCGTACACCTCGACAATGGTACCTGATGCAGGAGAGTTGACAGTGACATCAATCTTATCGGTTTCGATGGTGGCAACCTCATCATCTTGGTTAACGAAATCACCAACCTCTACAAGAGATACACCAGCATAAGCAAATCTTTGTACGCACATCCACCACATATTTCAGCACTTACGCTTCACCCATTGTTTAAGGGTACCTTCAGAGATAGACTCCGCCATCTGGGGAACCTTGACAACCTTGTCAGCTATTGTTTTGAAATGAATAAGAAATGAGCAACCCCTATCTTGCTGCTGAATTCTTCTCCTGGATATACGTTACCATAGTTTCTAATTTGATTCACAAAGATGCCGTTCTTGAAGCCACTTGATTGTCTACAGTTTGTAAATGTTAATACAATGTCAGATCTCAAATGTTGATCAATGACATCTCTCTCTGTTGCCCCCTTTCTAAGTATCTCTTCCACCCAATCTTGGATTCATTTTAATACCTCAAACGATCGTAACCTACAGTGTATAAAGCTGCAGGAGCTTGAACGTGTAAGTTTCTAACTTGAGACAAGTTGCGCAAAGCAGCGGTTGTGGTTTTCGAGGCAGAAAGACGAGTGATTCTACTTGCAAGAGGTGATACGCGAGAATATTGCATTATAAATTATTGAATAAAAGAAAGGAAAAGGTTGAAGAGAGTGGGGAAAAAGAAAAATGAGTTTTATATAAATAAGTGGGGAAGAAATCTTTATTTACTTTTCCACATTGAAAAAGGGCCCTCTCCCTTTTTGCCCGGGTGACGACGGCTGTAAAAGGGATTTGTATTCAACAGCTCGGGATATATTTTTAACGCGTTATTCTGCGGAAAGCAAATATGTAATGCCTTTAGTAGCTGATGTAAATGAATTACATCCGTGGTTTCCCGTTCAGACTTCATACAAAAAGCTGTTGGTAAACGCCATCTCTTTCTCAAATGTCGGTTGCTATGGCAACAGTCGTTGCACCCAGACAGTCTACATCTGCCGCTCATTAAAGTTACTAACCCTTGTTCATGTGTATTGACAAGCAATCACTTGTTCCTTTTAGAACAAAAGGCAAGGCGGAATACATTTTCATTTAAAGCACATCCGGGCAAACCCGCATTTTGTTATTCAAAATGCGGGGAAAATGGAGGCTGAAAGTGTCACAATAAATTTCTCATCTTGTCCCAAACACATGGTTGGTTTGAGTATGCCAAAAAGTATATAAACAGGGGAGATTTCATCTTGGAAGCGTCTCTTGCTTTTGGTCCATATGCCCATGTACCTTTTAGCCGCTAAAGAAGCAAGAAATAAGGACGTTTTGTAATTCAAGTTACATAATCAAGCTGTCCTTTGATTTGTGCATTCATAAAGTTACATAGGAACACAAAACTCACAACAAAACCCCACGTTTTAAAAGTGAATGAGTGTGGTTCTCATCCAGCATGCTCTGATATTACACTAAATCATCCAATCCCCAGACTGGAGCACTTGTAAGGTACACATTGAAGGGTGTGTGGTCCAAGTATTCGGAGTTGATCCATCGGTTAAAACTAGATGTTGCATTTTTGCTGTCAGTGCTTTTTGTATTATGAAATCCTAAAGGGCATTCCCTTTTGAGGAAGGTATTTAGAGTATTTGTACGTCATTGAAGGCTGATCATTTTTTGGTGGAATTTGTATTCCCAAGGTTTGGCTTTTTTGTCGGTACATACATGCATCTATTTTGTAGCACCATCATAAACGATAGTGCCATCATAAAAGCAAAAAGTACAATGATGTAGTATTAAGTTGCCCTTGGCCATCTCTGATGCAGATATCTTCGATGTTTTGGTACATGATCACAAGATGCTCATTATTTCATCATGATAAGGTCTGCAGATGCTACACTACGATTAAATTATCTGGAAATGTAAGTTGTACATACTACCAATGACATATATTATCATTTGATCAAATGATGTACAATGAGAATATTGTTTATGCTGCTGTGCTTGCTAGCCCTTATGCTTATGTCAGTACTGGTTCATCCATGCATGTGCTTTTGAGTATTTTGCACCTGAGTAGGCGTGAAGGTCACTGCGAAGCACACTGTTCATCAAAGCAACATATGCTTGTTTGTCAATAAAAGCACTCCCAAAGCAACAATGTATTTGGCCATTGAAAAAATTTACTGGGTATTAGAGAAAAGAGGCGCCATTCTTAAGATCTGGCTTCAAGGTTTTAAATCAACTGTGAATTAAACGTCAATTGTCTTTTGCTGTCTCCTTTGAATGCTGATACGGCACCATTTCATCTGATAAGTTTACGCTCTTCAACTCATA
This sequence comes from Mucor lusitanicus, assembly GCA_010203745.1. NCBI lineage: Eukaryota > Fungi > Mucoromycota > Mucoromycetes > Mucorales > Mucoraceae > Mucor > Mucor lusitanicus. The sequence continues at coordinate 1,271,500 of JAAECE010000005.1, read as the reverse complement.
AACAGTGCTTCTTTTTGGCTATCGAATGGTAGCAGTTTTACGTCTGTAGCATGTCTATACATTGTGAAATTCACTTTGGAAAGTTACAGCGCTGAAAAAACATCAAAATTAAGTGGTGCACCTTCATTTTGAACAAAAACAACGTGTACCACTTGTATAGAGCTCCAGAATGCTTGATGAACGATATAATACATTTATTGGTATTGCACTCGCACTACATTAAAGCAATTAAACGAGATTTTTCTGAAGTTTTCGTGTTTTTACGCCATACACCGCCGTAGACTAATACTTCACTTTTATACGCTCTAGTATCACATTAAATCTCTTCATAATCAATTTCTAATTGTGGATCACGCTCTTTTACAATGCTTTGCGTCTATATCAGTGAGAAAAGCCCTTATACAGACAAGCAACGCACTGACATTACCTTTTATTACTCAAAAGTATGCAAAAAACAGCAAAAATTAAGCGCGTTTAGGCTACAGTTTCTCGCGTTTGGAGTGAGGAATCTTCTTTCGACTTGGCTTGATGGTCTCTACAGCAGTACTAGCACGGGACGAGGCATGATGTAGTTGGATAAATCTGTTTGTTTTCTTACATTTCCATACGATTTGATAGCCACCATTGGCAATTTCATACTTGATGCCAAACCTACTTCCAGCAACGAGGAGCTGCACCGTACCTCTCTCAAAAAAAGTGACCGCATTCAATTTGAAAAAATTCATGTAAGAATCATATCAGAAAAAAAATCGTGTTCTTCTCATTTACATCAAGCAGCTTCAAATGAGACGAGCAGCAAGACCCCGTAGTTTCAACATCAATCGACTGTTAACTTCTGTCGAAGGATTAGGATACGATTTTGAAGGGCCTAGCGCTGATCATCTGCTTGACGCATCGCACCTGTATGATCGAAAGGTGTATGAGAATGTGCATGCCTTTGCAGAGGAATGGAGTCTGGTCGATAAAAGGTGAGAGCTACCTTACATTGATACATGAATCCATGTTTAAACAATCCTTCTTTTAGTGAAGCTCTTCCTTACTTACCCATACCAGCAGAACCTTTGAAGGTGACATTAGGGATAGACGAGAAAAAGACCAGCAATATATCATGCGGCGAATCACTTAGACTAGGTAAATCAACGTTTACTGCATGCATTGAACCACATAGTGATTGTAGTTGATAGACGAACACTTTAAATACAAAAAGGGCTTTGTGATCAATACTGGAGGAAGCATCTGGGGATTGGACTTTGCCCCAAAATCATACAACGATTCAGATCCACATACACAATACCTTGCCGTTGCTGGTTATAAAGCTGCAGTGACAGAGCATCATGAGCTGGATGAGATTCAACAAACAGGAGAATACAAGAATGCTATACAAATTTGGAGATTGAAACTATCCAGCAAGCAACCGTCAGAGGATCCTAATTTAGATCTGTGTTTATTGCATGATTTTGGTGTCATTCACGATTTGAAGTGGTGTCCATACGGTGCCTATGAAGATGAGGTACCAAACGGGAGTGATCAAGTATGTAAACTGAGGCTCAACCATTTTATTAGGATGTGAATGAAGGCTTGCCGAAATTAGGCGTGCTGGCGGTAGTCTGCGGTGATGGGACATTAAGGACGCTTGTTGTGCCTCATCCGAATGCTGTCAGAAAACACATGTGTCCTGATGATTTCGACCCACAAGCTACAATGTACTGTAGGTAGAAGCTGGCTTATTAATTTGCACGATTTTTTTTTCTGACAGAGGCATGCACGACAGTGCGTATAGAGTCATCCCGGTGCACTTTTAAGCTTGAAGGTACCAAATCACTTGTGATATCGTGGGGCGGTCATGGAAAGATAGCAGCTGGCTATGTCAATGGTGAGCATGCATCAATCACCACCAATGGCGGGCGCATTAACATGAGGCATTAGGTGCTATTGTTATTTGGAATATGGAGGCAGCGCTTGAAGGCAACGATGCCAACAAGGTGGAAGAGTCCAGGAAATATCTGGATTTATCGTTCAACCTGCTTAGTGCAGGTGTGAGATACATTACATGGCGAGGATACGACGACCCCGATAAGCTACTCGTTGCTAGTTATGATGGCCAATTGGTTCTGGTGGACATCAACGATCCATTCATCCCATTTACTATACAGAGAGCAAGAGGTAAAGGCTGACAGAGCATGGCTTGTCGGTATATCTACTAAATTATTGCACTCCAAGGTATCATGTATGTATGTGCATGGCCAGGACATTCTATCATGAAGGTGTTTTGTGATGGCGAAGGTATGCTTCGAGGCGTCTCCCTTAATAAGGATGGTTCATTGTCTCAGACAAAATTTGGTGAGATGCCCGGTGCATGTTGGTCGATGGCAGGGTCTGAGCACCATGGCCAGTTCGCATGCTCATCTGCGGTTGGATACGTTTTCAGTGGCAACATTTATCAAGTCAAGGGTAGAAGTCTGGCCAACACTACAAATGGCGTGTATCGACTCTATTACAACGAGAATAACGGCGAATACAGATACGTGGATGGCATAGGGATTTTGGTACGATCATGCCGTATTCTCCCAGCTCTGTTGTCTTAACAACGGTTTCTTTTCAATAGAGTGTGGCTGAGACAAGAGTACTTCCAACGTTCCGCATCTATGGCAAAACACACATGTCGATCCAAAAGGTAACAAAAGCATGTCAACTTCGGGCATGTCGCACAGGCAGAGGCACTCATCAGGGCTAACATCTTTTGTAGGTGGTTTGGAATCCAAATAAACAAACAAGCGGATTTCTGGCTTCTGGCGGATCAGCAGGTCTGTGTCGTGTAGAATTTGAAGGCAGAGGAGATAAATGGATATAGTGAGAAAGGATAAAGGTTCAGGCACCACTATCTATGAAGGCAGAATATCGTGGGATCGTATTCTTTCTTTTGTTGTTGTGTTGGTAGTAGCGGACAAATGTACATATCGTATTATAAACCAATCGAATTTGCAAAAAACGTATAAAAAAGACTATATCTTGTGTAATCATACCTTCTTCTTCTTCCTCTTCTTCCTCCTCTTTCTTTCCCTGTTGGTAAAAAAAAAAAATGACTGCCGTTAGTACAACAATCGAATTTGACGCTACCATCAACGAAAAGTCTCCTTACACTGTTGAGGAGATTGAAGATGTCGAGCAAAAATTAGCTGTCCAGGAAGAGTCAATTAAGCTGATTCAGGAGCTTCGCGCTTCGGATGACTGGGAGGAGGTGATAGCTTATGAGCATCTGTCCGATTCCGCCAGATCGCATTCACTCACTGCCACTACATTGAGAGGCCCTGACATGATTGCCAAACGACCCGTCAAGTTCTTCAACAAGGACAAGACTTTATGTGTCATGTTGGTTCATTTTGGAAGTAATTTGTAAGCAGCAATCAACAGATTACCCCTTGATATTGTGTGTATTCATCGCTGTATGCTAGGTGCGGCCATGACGGCATTATCCATGGTGGTTTAGCAGCCACTGTCTTGGACGAAATGTTGGCATATGTGGTAAGTGTGCACCCACTACATGACTGATCTGATATTCACTCTCCCTGTGCGCAGACAATTCCTAGCTTGCCTGGATTCACTGGATTCACTGCCAATTTAAACGTCAACTACCGCAAGCCCATTCGCTCAGATCAGTGGGTAGTCATCCGTGGTGAATTGGAAAAGCTCGAAGGCAGAAAAGCCTGGGGAAAAGCTTGGATTGAAACCATTGATGATACACCTGTCATTTTGACAGAAGCAACCGCACTCTATATTAGTCCTCGTACTCAAGGACCCGTTACCAAGTTTTAGGGTTCATGATACCTTTTACCTATAGATTTCTATTTAAAATAAACGCACTTCTCTTTATACTTTACAAGCACCATCAGCATGCTATCATAGCAAATGCTGTTACGCATGGAAGTTTCTCTCTGCAATGTTTGCATTATTCTACTACTACTACAAGTGGGGATCCTTCTACTGTCTAGTGATGAGCACCACATTTCGTCTGCCATAACATCTCATCTAAAGGTACTAACATCACTGCCTTCTTACCAAGACTATCCAGACCAAGAGCTATATAGATGATGGTGCGTTGCTTGGCCATGGTCAATACTACAATGCTGCTTACAACAGGCGCTTGAAGGAATGAACTTGTGCATAAAAGACCTAAAAGTAGCCGTATCTTTGTAATCCATCAGATTCACGAATAAGCGTCATCTGTTTAATGATGGCAGCCTTTCATCATGATTGCTATTCATACACTACAGCACACAGTTGATTGCTCCAAACAGTCAAGTTGTCATCTTTTGTACGCCCAAACTTGGTGCTACTTGCTGTTCTTTGAATGATACCATCCTCAATGGCGATCAGATGCCATGCCAAAGAACGCACTTGAGATGATGAAAAGTGATGCAGTGATGACTCTTATTATCGCGGGACAGCATCGATAGCATCACCATTTGAAACTGATGTGCACCCCCTCGTTCTCATCATCGCGGTCACCACACATGAGTTATCTTTTGTGTGTAATCTGATACATAAACTCCGGAAAGGTTAACCAGAGAGGTATAAAAACCTTTTCTTTCGTTCTTTCTCTAACTTTCCTGGCAAAGAAGCAAGATAGAATGGCAGCTACGCAGCACGAATCCCTCATGTCTCTTTTGGACAACGACCTCTACAAATTCACCATGCAACATGCAGTTCTCAAGCACTACAACAAAGATATCCCTGTCGTATACCAGTTCACCAACCGCGAAAAGGACCTCCATTTGAATGCTGAAGCTGTGCAATGGCTCAAGAAGCAGATTAAAGGTACAATGCGTGTGTGTGCGATGGCACCGTATCCTGTGGTATACTGAACTCTGCTTTTTTTCCCTCTTGCAAGACATGGCTCTCTTGAAGCTGACAGAGACAGAGCGCGAGTTCTTATCACGCCTTGCTTTTCTGGATAGCGATTATGTCAATTACCTCGCTCAGTTCCAGTACAAGCCCGAAGAGCAAGTGATGGTCAATTACGACGAGGCGACAGGTGATTTGGAGCTAGAGGTGAGAGGTACCTGGCATGAGACCATCTTGTATGAGGTTCCTTTGTTGGCATTGATCTCGGAAGCGTACTTCCGCCACACGGATCGTGATTGGAACTATGATCATCAAGTCGAGCGTGCTGAGCAAAAGACAAAGGCCCTACTGGAACATGGCTGCATATTCTCTGAGTTTGGCACTCGCAGAAGAAGGGATTTTAAGACGCATGACCTGGTCATGAAGACTATTTACGAGACAACCGAGCAATACAAGAAGGACTGTGCTGCAAAAGATCAAGCGCCCAAGGGAAACTGTGCAGGTACCAGTAACGTCTTTCTCGCCATGAAGTACAATGTGGTTCCTATTGGTACAGTTGGTAAGTGGTCACTGCAGAAAGCGAGAGGTGGAGAGAAGCTGGATGGCTGATCATTTCCTGTAGCGCATGAATTTTTCATGGCCGTGTCTGCATTGGAGGGTGTGAAGCATGCTAATCGCGATACGCTCAACATTTGGTACAATGTCTACAAGGGAAACCTCGGCATCGCCTTGACAGATACCTTCACTACACCCATTTTCCTCAAGGACTTTGACCATGATCTTGCTAGCAAATACACGGGTGTGCGCCAAGATTCTGGCAATGCTTCAGATTTCATCAACACCATGGTGGCCCACTACAAATCCATTGGCATTGATCCCAGCACAAAGACCATTGTGTTCTCAGACTCATTGAACGTGGAGCGCGCTATCCATCTGCACGACCAAGCTATCAAGGCCGGCATCAAGGCTAGTTTTGGCATTGGCACTTCCTTGACCAATGACTTTCAGAAGGTGAGCGACAGCAGCGTCAAGAGCAAAGCGCTGAATATTGTGATCAAGCTCAAGGAGTGCGACGGCAAGCGTGTGATCAAGCTGAGTGACGATTCCTTGAAGCACAGTGCTGATGAGGCCACCATCCAAGCTTTCAAGAAGGAGCTGGGCATTACCAACTAGTTTTATTCTCGTTCATTATTATCATTATCGCATCAATAAAAGTTAGTAGATTTTCAATCTACATGTATACAGCTACTTGTTCTGATGGTACATGCACATTAATATTTACGGTGGCTTCATGCTACGGTTACGATGGCAAGTGCTTCGATGCGAAACTTTAGGCACCCAACATTTGGCTGCTGGTCAGGTATATATGAACATGATCCGTACGGCAAGCATTGTGAGTCAAGATGTACCAATTAGCAAGATGGACTCGATCAAAGTGTACTATTTATATATAGCCTTTGCATTTGCATGAATGGGTTGATATATAATAGAAGCTATGGAAGATAAACAACCCAAAAAGTCTTGAAATGACTGAAACATACGCAAAGCATAATGTTTTCCATTAGAAAGCACATCACACAACAACTGTATTAAATGTGTTGCAATCACGGCCCACTGCAACAAACACACGGTGCGTATGTTAATGTCATGGTCTCGTTCTTGCGTCCAAAAAGGAAACAACGGCCATGTTCATTCTCCATTTGCTATGCTACTGTGGAGAGAGCTATAGAGAGATCAATGTATTACAAAGTAATTTAAGGCCTGGATATGACACAGACACACTGTGTACACACGATAGTGGATAGTTCCCCTTAAACATACAATAATCCCATTTTTATTAAAAATTTATATTAATAACTTATAGGTTGATTACACTTTTCATTTGTGACACTAAACTCTATGATGTTTGTGTCTCCCCTGCATGATCAAAGCTGAAAAGAGCGAATCGGATATCCATTGAAAGAAAGAGGGGGGTTGAACCATATATTTGAGGGGAGATTGATACGGAAAAAGTATATAAATGAGATGCACATTTGCCATCATCTTTTCCCTTCTTTCCCGTAAACACTTTTTTTTTGTGTGTGTCTTTGCTACTATGGACATTATTGAAAAGGTCGATATACCAAACGATAATCATGATGCGGTCAAATTGACCACAGGCATGTACCAAGACAGCTTCATTCTGCCATCCCAATCCATCATCAACTACGACTTGACACCGCTCAAATTCGATGATATCAGCTCTACCGAGAAGGATTCAGAAAAAGTGCCACCTTTCGTCGCAAACCTAATTGATTTCAGCAATGAGAATGACGATATAATGATAGCAAGCCATGCGACTAGTAATCCAACTTCAAATTCTATTTGGTACTGAATCAATTTATCATGTCTGATCGGAATTACTAATATGTTGTCATGGAAACATAGGGCACCTGCAGACAAACACCCTCAAATCTCGCCAAATAAATACCACGATTGGATCAAAATACACGCAAATGAAAAGCATACGGGTGTTGCAGTCTCAAGAAAGAGATCCGTTCTATCAAAACTTTCATTCGATGCTACAGACGACGATAGCAATAGCAGTGGGAGCAACACTAGCGATGAAGAGGAGGAGCCTGTTACCCCAACAACCTTAGATACAGTGCACTTGATACCAGGTTTGTGATTTTGAGGTCGTTTTAGAATAACGTGGCTCTAATTTTTGGCATAATTTAGATGCCTTTGCTGAGCAATTAAAGGAGGATCAGCCTAAAGAAGATAGCAAAGAGGAGGCAGATGAGCACAAAACAACTGGAGCTCTCCTTTGCCGCCAAGCAAACCATGAAGAACAGGAGGCATCATTGAACCAAATGGAAAATAATTCGTCTATCCTATTAAAGCAGCCACCTACACACAAGAAATCCATTACACCCAAGCCAAAGGAACAGACGCCGATCAATGTGCCTCGAGTAGTAACAACAGCGAAATCTCCTGATACGCTCAGCGCTGATCTTCATACCAAGAAAGATAGAAAATCTTGGTTTAGCGGACTATTGCATGATCTCAAAAAAACGAGCAAACCTCAGAAATCAAAGAAAACTGGGCTATCGAGCTTATTCTCAAGATCATCATCGCCGTCGTCATCCGGTAGTAGTAGAAAGCAAGAGGCGTCTCACTCTAAAAGCTCAAATGCCGCAAAGACTCAACAAATATCCCCATCATCATCATCATTATCGCTATCGTCGCCAACAAAACTATCCAATGCTAAACCTAAAAAGAAGAAATTGGAGTCAGAAGTTTCAAAGCACACAGTGACTCGAAAGAACACTCCACCACTGCCTCAACGATACCCACACAATACAGAGCGTGCGATTTACCGTCTTTCTCACGTCAAACTGGGGAATCCTCGACGACCACTGCAGCAGCAGGTGGCCATTTCTAATATGATGTATTGGTATCTATCGATCCAGCAGCAAGAGCAACAGCAGCAGTTTCAACAACAGCAACAAAATTACTATTACAACAAAAGACAACAGATTTACTTTAATAATATATACCAAGCTACATATCAATCATTTGAGCCGCCTACACCAGGTGGCGGGTATCATCAGCATCAACCTCACTTCCATTCATACCCGACTACGCCTGTGCCCTCTCACCATCAGCAGCAGCAGCAGGTCTCTTACTATGCAAATCCATCTGTACAGCAACAACACAACGAAAATAATCATGCAACACTTCCCATTACCGACAAACCCAAGACAAACAAGAAGAAATACAAGCCAGTTCGGAATGCCCATTATGATCCGATGGTGTTTGAGAATAGTGTTGGGATATAAACCCTTCGCTCAGTAGATCTGCACATATTCAATAAATTTTCTTTGCTTTGTTGGACACACATGCACGGGATTCGTGGACAGCAATACAGAAGCTTCTCATCTATTTAAGCGAAACTGATCTTGGGTAGTATACCAGTGTAGTTTTAACAGAGATTATACTTTACTGGGTGGTCATCAACAATACTATAATTAGTAGGCCCTGCAACGAGCTTTCGACAGTGGCGAACACTCTTTCCCTGCAGCTAATTGCATACACCCCTTTCAGCGACATCTTTTTACATATCTAAAAATACGGCTCACTGGTTTATGTATGTGTAAATAACAGATAGCATTATCTTGGATATTTTATAAATAGCTTCCATTAGGAGGGGGAATTTGAGAAAGACATGGTGGTCATAGGGATGATTGGATTAGATGGAGATAAAATAGTAGGTAAGGTTTTGTGATTTACTCTGATGAAGTAGGTTCGGGCTTTTGGATTTGGGTAGATTCCTTAATGGCCATCAATTGCTTTGCGCGGAAAGTTTCATAGTGGATCATGGCAGTGGTTTCAATCAAATCCTGCAAATGAGTGCGAGTCAAGAAGTTGCGAAGATGGATGAACTCGCAATGCTCGGGATCTTCGACGTTGATGGCTCCCCAACGAGTCTTTCTTCCGCGAACAGCCTTGCCATCAATGACAACGTTGCGCTCAGATCCCACAACAGCGAATGGGATCAGCTCCCAAATGCTTTCATTCAAGGACTTTTCTTGCTCCTCATCTTCCTCACTTTCGTAAGGATATAATCTAATGTTGTGGAATGAAAGTTCTGCCTTGATCTATGCAAAATGTGAGTATTCGGTATCGGCGTGCTTCACCATCCAATCTTACTCTTTGCTTGAAGGCATCACGCTCTTCGGTAGTCAGTGAATCGGATTTTGCAATGACAGGAACAACGTTCACAACTTCAGAAAGCTTCTTGAGCACAACAATATCAATTGGTTTAAGACTAAACTGTACGTTAGTGCGCATATTCTCTCTCTCTCCCCCCCTGATTTTGCAGGTAATTCAGATTTGAACTTACGAATGACCAGAAGGAGTGATGAAGAAGAGACAACAGTGAACGCGAGTATCAACAATGTAACGCTCACGTCTGGCTGTCAGTTCCTTGCGAAGATAGGCAGAATGTTGATCTTTGATGTACTTGATAATGGGCTCCCAACTATAATGTCTACGCTTAATATCTTACGGCATGTTATGCTGTTCTTGTTGCTATTACCAGTTATCGTTGTTGACTTGATCGCCATAGCCAGGTGTGTCCACAATATTGAGTCTCAAACGAACTCCATTTTCCTCAATGGCTACACAAACAATATTTAGTCGAGAATCTAAACAAGCAATCAAATCAACCACAACTTACTATGGGAAACTGCCTCAATCTCAGTAGTTTGACGAGTAGATTCGGATGCCTCGAGTCTTCCCTTGCTCTCAATCAGATGCGATGCAAAGATGGTGTTTACCAGCGTAGATTTACCGAGACCAGATTGGCCTATTTCCGCAAACAGGCACATTTAGTATATTCCATTTTGCTTTTCTATCTACCGTGTGCTCTATTTACCAACTACCATCACGTTGAATTGAAATCCTTTTTTTAACAACTTCTTCTCGATTTGTTGTGTGATGGTGTCGAAACCAACATAGCTATTTAGCACCGTCTGTGCGATACCAAGAAAGTCAATACAGATTCAGTGCGAGAGTTGGCCAAGCACATATTGTCTTACCTGAGGAACGGCATTGGGAGGCTGCTCAGAAGAAGGCGAGGAAACTGCTGATACTGACATTTTATTTTGTTCAAAATGAAAGGTGAGGAGGAAACAAAAGAGAGTAGCAGATAATATTATCGGGGTCCTCTTGTTAAAAATTAGGTACAAAAAGAGAGTGAGGGGGTAACACAAAATAATAATCCACGTGTGTATCTTTTAAATCCAAGTAGGAGGCACCTGTCGAGATTCCTATTAAAGCACTCGAGATTGTACTTTGATCCAACGTTGCTGTTGGCAAAAGGAAAAAAAAAGCTTCAAGTCAAAATGTCAGCCTTCATCTTTCGCATTTAATTGAAGTGAAGCTACAGTATATCTTGGTGCTCAGGATGACCACCAACCACACCTTTCAACATTCAAGCAACGCGATCAGACTCAATTATGAAATACATTCATCTCATGTTAATCATAATGATGAACAACACTGCTGCGTATGTAGAGTAAAGTTAATAGTCGTACAAACGCAGATCATGAATCAGTTTGGTTTATAATGGGCATTGCTTGTTTGGCTCTTAGATTTATAGATACACCAGTGCAGGAAAAAAAGGTGAGATTGCGGTAGCATACAGCTCTTGGAAGCCACTATCGGTTTTTAGCTACTTTATCCCTTACATTAGATTAGTGATGGGCTTAATATGCACTACATTAGTTCTTCACTTTGCCTTTGACAGGCGATTTTCGATCTCTGACAAGACTCAAACACTAGCAGCAGGGAAACTGCAGACATACTACTGTATAACGTAGCCTCTGCTATTTTCCTTTCATCTGCGATGTCCATTATGTGTAATTACATACCTAAATTTGGTATTGCTGCCAACTTTTCCATCGTACTGCGTTACCAGTCTTCATTAGACACAACGCTAACGCATTTGATCAAATGCTCTAGTTTAACCATATGAACACTCATATGGACCTAGATAAAACTACTGGCCAATGCCTGCTTGGCAGTATTTTGTGGGATCTGCAAACCACCACGTTTTTACTATTGCAACAAAATTTCTCCTGTCGGTAACTGTAGCAAGTGAACCCTCTCGTTTGAGATAAATAAAATCGCAGTTTTTGTGCACATATTTGAATGACTGAAAAGACATGTCTATAACAAGAAAATACCTCTATTTATGCAAAAAGCATAAAAGTCTCACACAAGTAGTCGATTTTATCGAAAGTGCGAAATACCTTTGAATATGGTGATTCACCGCTATTGACATGCACCGTTACCATCCATGATACAACATAATCCAGGGACTACACGTTACTGAATTCCCAATGAATCACAAACCGACCGACTTCCTCGCCACAGGGGAAAGGGATGGCTATACCTTAGGACTCTCGCTTGCATCTTTTTCTGCTGCACTTCTGCTTAAATTTACTTTCTCTTTTGATTTCTGTTCGGATTTGGATTTCAGATGGGGGTAGAAGCTTCCATAACGAATTTGTGCGAGAAACACGATTGTATGGTCAGACTTTACAGTCGTCGCGCTATATAAGGCTATTTTCTTGGCGAGGCTTTTATAGCCTTAATGAGCGCATAGTCTTATCTGTATTGCTAAATAGCTGGTAAAAAGAAAAAAACCTGAAGGATTTCAGCCATAATTGCCGCATAGTCTTATATAGCACGGCCTTATATAGCGCGACTACTGTATTCTACAGTATTATGTAAACAGCACTTTGATTGTACGCAACGACTGCCCAAATTGTGTATTTGATATACTGTACAAAGAAACGAAATGCGCAGCAGCAGATTGCACTACTTTCTATAGGCATAGGTCATTAGTAGAAGCTGGATTAAAACACGATAAGCAGTGCTTTTGGTATTTCTGAGCGTTTTTAACGTAAAAAAATACACAAAATTTCCATCTTTTTCTGTCTAATGGTAATCAGCATGTAGTCCTAAAAGATACCAATTGTTTAAAGTCTGGATCAGGTTTGTAGCATTAGCTTTTGTAGATCCACATGGCACTACAGGTACTTTTCCCAGCCAAATCGTCCGAGTTCAACCCTCAATATCTTATCTTATAAGCCCTTCTAGATGCTGGGAATAGTGCCAGATAATTGCTATCGATCACCATTTACATCCTGAACATTCATTTTTATTTTTTTTGGATCGATCCAAATCGTCGAAAATTCACGTTTTTTCTGAGGTACCCCTCATGGTTTTTGTTAAAAATCAAACGATCGCAATTTTGAAGGCGAAAACGACACTTTTTACTATAATATATATTAAATCAAAATGACCGCACAGATGTAGGGTAACCTGTGCAACTGCTATTCTGAACGTTGTATATGCTAAATCTCGACTTTTTCTAGAAAAACTGCTTTTTAAATTTTCACAAAATTCTTCATCTTTTCATTCAAAAAGTATTCTAAAATTGACACCATTGAATGCGCCTTCAAATTCTCCCCTTAAGTTTATTAGAAAGTAGTATACGCTGAGCACACTTTATATAGCTAATTTTAACAAAAATGCTTACAGGATGTCAAATTATATCGATTTTGATTCAAAAAAATCATCGCAAAAAAATCATTTGGGTACAGTCACCATAGTGCAAAATGTTCAGTGTACACGTCATTCAAATTCTGTGTGCTCAGCTTATTGGCTGCAGTCACCCTCAGCAACGCGTCTTTTTTTTTTTTTTAGGCTCCCTTTCCACCCTGTTTTTGCACTGCACTTTTTCTATTAAACCATAGACTTTTTATTACTTTTGATTGAATACAACACCACTTTCGGCAAAAGAAGCATACTTTTGCAACCACCAGTACCCAAGACGACATCTTTCAAGTTTGTTACAGTAAGTATCAGCCGATAGGGGCCACTTTTCGCGGTACAATATACAGTAATACTAATTATACAGTTTATTTCAGACCAGTTCATTGCAATATACTTATTCATTGTGTTTGGTCAAAAGAAGCAAACCTTTGCAACCACCAGTACTCAAGACGACATCTTTCAAGTTTGTTACAGTAAGTATCAGCCGATAGGGGCCACTTTTTGCGGTACAATATACAGTAATACTAATTATACAGTTTATTTTAGACCAATTCGTTGCAATATATTTATTCATTGTGTTTGGTTTGTATTTGGTTTGTATATTCCCCTTTTTTGGTTGCCGTGGATTGGGTTGTCATGGCTTTGGATGTTGTGGGTTTGGTTGTCATGAATTACATTCATTCAACCTTTTACTATTTTCTTTCTCGTGATACTACTGCGCATTCGTTTGTTTGCTTTATTGCGATTTATTCTTTCCCCCTTTTCTGCACGCAACTGTTTTTCTGTTGCTGTGCCATAGTGCTATGGTGTATCTTTTGATGCATTGTATCAGTGGCAGTGCTACTCTATTGTGGAGTAGCCTTGCATTCTTTTTGTTCTTCTTCAAGTATTACATCTTCTGTAATACCGGTTGTATTAGTGTTCGTGCTTCGTATGAGGCAACCACGATACTTTTTTCTACCTTTTTTTTTTTCTTGTACTCGTCATTTTGATGATATTCATTGCATGTTACCTCTTTGTATGTAACTGTATTGCAATGTTTCTGTTCTTCATCACATTTTAGTGATGCCCTCTTGTTGCTTTCCCTTCCTTTTTATGGTTCTTTGAATCATAACCCCTGTTTTTCGTTGTGTGGATGTGCCTATCGCTGAAGCACAACTAGATTTGATTCAGAGGCTGGGGGGTAGATAGGCTGCCCTCACTTGATTGGTATCACTTACTTGGTGCTAATTGAGAGTCTCAAGCGTTTGCACTATAAGCTGGGGTGTGTAGTAAGGCATATTCTGGCATTTTAGGGGATTTTGATGATAAAATTGCTAAATTACTGTATTTGGCAATGTTTAAAAGTCCGCCTAACCAAAAAACATAGGGAAACCCTCGCAAAAATTTTCTAGGGTCAGCGGCGTTTAAACTAGCTTTTTAAGCGATTTTATTGGCTCAAATTTGGAGACAGCTCAGAGAAATAAAGCATTGATATTGAAACTAAAAATGTGATTATAATGAGAAAAGCAAGACTAAACATTCAAAATGCATGGTACAAATGGCTTAAAGTAACTACACTCGACATCACCATAAGTATTAGAGATGATCAAATACATGTACTATCCTGGAAGAAAGAATTTTGAATAAATCTAAGCCTGTTCATAACATCCAAAAGTACAATTTTGCATTATATTGGTAGTATCTAATGAATCAAAATCTTCAAATGTCAATCATCTAGCTTATGAAATAAACATTTACCTGTATCACACCTTGCAATGAATACGAATGTACTTATGTTCAAATTTTAGTCTGGACGCGTTGCCATTGATAGATGGACGATATTAAAAATATGCCAACTTTGAGCACTGATCTAGACAAGATTCATAAGGAAGGCTGTTAATTATAAGTGTCTGGTGCTAACAGATTGTGAGATAAAAGATTGAGCAACAGTGTAGTTGGAAGTGTGTAACATGACGTTGCACTTGCACTCAATCCAAGGTGTGCAGAAGTGTTCTGCACGTCAAGGCCACAACCATCCAAAATTCAGCTTGAAATATTACAGCTATAGGAGTATCAAAAGTAGCAGGTCCCTATGCTAAATTTTGCGAGATACGGTGGTGTGATTAGATTTCAAATTGGATGCGTTGCCGTCGATGGATGGCTGATTTTCAAAGTTTTCTTCATTTAAGCTCTTCAACAGTATTAGCATATTAATGAAGTTAAAAAAAAAAAAGAGCAAAACGTTAAAACAACAAAGTGATGTTGAGGACAAAAAGATCATTTCGATTGTTTTTGATTGTAAAAGCTTCTATTAGGCATCTGCTCCTTTTGCACTTATACTGTTCTCTTGTGACGCAACGTGAGGTGTATTTGAATAAACCTCGTAGAGCTAGGCAGAAAAAGAAAAAAATCGCAGTCGAACCTAAATAAGCATTACGCCTATTATGTGTATTCGCTGTAAAAGGAGCTAAGTTATGACACTACGATGATAAACGGAATCCTTGTTTCAGTATTATTTCAGTATTTTGTTTGAATTTATGCGAAAAGTTGTTTATTTGGAAATATTCAATGAAATTACTGGCACGTATGATGAAACATAGCAAAAAATCGATTCAGTTTAAGCAGCACATCTAATACTGGACGCATTATGAGGCCTTGCAAGATGTATATTACGGATGTACGTACGCATGAAGTAAACGAATGTATGAGCTGTAAACGAAGGTTACACTTCTCCGGTCGTGCCAAATGAGCACATCTCAGAGCTCTCCAAAATTCCGTGGCTATAGACATCTAAGGAATTGCTATAAACAATGATATTCGTTTTGTAAGATAAACAGCCGCAGATGAACAGACATGCAGCAAATGTGCACCATGTAGCACAAATTACAGTATCATAAACACGCATTCAGCACGCAGCAGCATATTAATGTTTTATATTTGTACGTATACTAAACTGGCAGCGCTGTTAAATGATTTCTTTTGATCATCGGAAAGGTCATTCCGATCGGTGCGTTATGCAAGTGAATCAGGTCAATGACATTTGCCGACTATACCGTAGAGCAGCCATACAAACCAGCGTGCTAATTTGTCGCTGCAAATGATTCAAGCGTTGTTTTCCAAGCTATAATTGCATTGGCAACCGACTTTACTGTCTCCGTATTGAATGCAGTGAATAAAATAATACAGACAGATGGATGCATTTGCCCATATTGAACTAAATTATATCTTCCACTAGTGATGAGCACAATTGCGCTAAATGAGCACAACAAGGAGAGTAAGTATCAAACTACGAAATGAATGAAAAAACGCCCAAGTATTATTTATCCTTTTTTATAATTTAAAGTTTTTCTTCTTAATACTCGACACTTGAACGCAGAGCACACGAACATGTAAATAGGTTACAGTATGGCTACATTGAGAGCGCCCAGTAAAAGCTCCTTTAAAAAGGTATCAGTCCTCCTTAATACGAGATTGCAACCAGACATTCAATCCAATGTTGAGTTTCCGATGCTCATCTAATCATCACGCTCTCTGGTTTTCGCACAAAGCCCCTCGTTTATGTATATCTGTGCGTGCATTACGCATCGCATGTAAGCACTTTATTGTTTATTTATTACTACTCTTGCTGTGTGATGATAGTAATTAATAAATAAATGTAGTCAACAAATCAAACAAATGTGCTTATATCTTTGAATTGCATGTAACATGATCCTTCCATGCTTAAGTCTCTTAGAACAGGATCAAGCTTTATAGTATGTGCACTTTGCACAATCCCGTAGTTTTCTTCATGCTTTTGTCTTCAGCGTGCTTGAAACACCATATCTACTTGATTTAAGGGATTTTGGGAGAATAGATTCCTGAAAACTAGAATTCGGTATTATGTATTCTAATGCAAGATGCACATGCATGATAGTATTGCTCAGTTTTGAGATCTATACTGCAAATGTGTATTGCTTTTTTTTACGCTAAATGATTAGGCGCATCTCATTACTTCAATTGTCCTTGGAATCGATTTATGGCTAGGCGCATACATTTCTTATGTTAGATGCAGCTATGGCTATAAACGCTATCACTACTTGGGGAAATAACTTTGCTGATTCTACCAATTACATGAAGCCCCAAACCATAACACAAATTATACAAATGTCCATACCATCAAGGAGTTATAAAAAGCTTTGCTCATTGAACAGCTAATCATAGATGTATCAATCGAGGGAATACCGTATCCAGAAGTAAAAAAAAAAAAACGCCAACGAATCCTTGAAAAAAAAAAAAATCTAACTTTACGAATACACCCCTTTATCTCTAAGAATCCCTGAGTAATGCCACAAAAAGTCTGCAGGATCTTTATTAGACCTTCCTTGGGTGAAACAGATTAAGCTCATCTATCGTCATGTCAGTGTGTCATCTCTCTCATAATCAAGGATTTTCCCTTCGGTTTAGCATTCATAGTGAAATTAGGCTCAAGATCACTGAAGGAAAGCATACGCCAAAGAGCAACATGCTAATAGAGTGCAACTGTTCATCAAGAACATCACTGATAAACGCAGATGAAGAAAAGCTCGAATACCATCTATTGATTGCTTGAAGAGCCCATCATATCTTGTCAATTATCCTATGATGACAATGGGGGGTTGCTTTAAACTATCTTCTTTTCGACTAAAAGCATTAATCTTTCCATAAAAACAAATGAGCTCAGTTGAAGCTATCCGAAGAGCTTTTGTAGAAGATTGGAGATTAATCCTATTTCTTCTATACGAGTACGTATTTGTCTTTTTTTGCAAATCGATTCGATTTGAAATGATGAGCGACGAGTGAATTGACTCCGTACATCAAGACAGATGAGCTGATTATTGCACTCCCTATGCCTCTCGATGTCTCCTTATGTGCGTTATAGCATTGGTTCTATTTTACGGCATAAAATGCCCATCCTTTTGTTCTCAATCTCTTTTGGTCGTCCCCCTTTTGTATGTAGATGAATCGCATCGATGGGTGTAATATGAAAAAGCATTTCTTACAAGGGGGTGGTCAAGTACATTTCAAATGAGAAAAAAAGGGGGAAAAGAATTCTTTTTGCTATAGTGTAATGTGGCGAAATCAGTTTATTTTAAATCGAGCCGTTAAAATGAATTCTCATCATAATGGCGACTTTTGTAGTTTTCAAGGTTGTGACCATAGCTATATTGTCCAAGATAAAACTGAGGCTTCTCTTTTTACACAAAGTTTTGTGTATCAACAACACTTCTCACTTGTCAATCACGATGACAATAATAATCATAACAAACTAAATTCGGAATCAACTCTCCCGTAATATATCTTTAGCGAAAAAGGGGGTGTCGGTGCTCACAAATGAGGGAAAAGTATAACGTGTAAATTACGAAAAAATATCTAACTAGTATCAGTTAATCACAATTTTTAACACTCTATTTTACGTGGAGAGAAATACCTAACAAATGAGAAAAGAGAGATCGAGCATAAATAGAGGAGGGGACACTTTAGATCTGATGTATGTGCTCAAACAATCACAGTAGACTAATTGATCAAATGTCAACACATCAGAGGCTAAGTCCGATCCAGGCACAGTTGCCATGACAACCAGGAACGGGATCAATTTTGCTTGAGCAACCGAAGACTAGGCAGAAGATGCACACATTGGTATCACAAGATTGCTAGCCAACATTAACTTTTTTTTTTATAGAATGTGCTGAATTGATTGATTGATGAAAATTTTTGTCAAGATCAATTCGTAAAATTGCATAAGGAGTACATGAAATGCTCGCTCTGACTGAAAATAATGATGAGGATCAATCATCATCTGAGCCAAACATGTACCATGTCATATCCTTGTGACGAAAACCCTTTTCTATTGAAAGCTTAAAAACGCACATTTCTTGAAAAAGCAAGTATAAATGTGTAACAATATCCCAAAAAAGTTGAATGCAAAATTTCGTATAATTGTGTGGTGAAATAGGAGGATTACGCTTTGGGCTTCTGTATAGCCAAGCTCAGACGATTAGGAGATTCTTATAATGCCATTGGTTTGGTTAGTTGTGATAATTCCATCTATAAATAATTGTTGTACAAGTCAAACTTTGTAAATAGAGAACGGATACCAGTTGTCAAGCACGCGCAAAAAGTGTTGTTTAAATAAAGGAATAAAATAAATTTGTGCACGGTGATATCGATTTCTTAACTTGTCAACTGTGTGTATTTTTATCATGATCATTTATCATCGGGATTGATCCGTTATTATACAGATTACAAGCTTGTTATACAAACTTTTTTTTTGTTCGTTGGTGGACCAACCAGCTGATTTGGACAACCCACTCGACTTTCATGCTTTGATCGACATTCATGTTTATTAATAAATGAGATACTCTTTTTTACAAAATCGTCCTGGGGGGAGGGGGGACAGTAGAGTGAAAGATAGAGGAACACTAGCCAAAAAGGAGAAAGAGGGTGAACAGACAATCATATTTGATTATCGGAGTGTCTTCACTTGAATGTGTACTCGTTAATAATGAGTATTACTATTGCTACTAACTTGTATTTTTTGGGTATTGTTGCAACCACGCAATCAACATGTGAAACATGGCTACACGATCGATGACAAGCTCTCTACAAGTTGCGTTGAAATAAAGGAGTAAGCTATAGCCATAAAGATAATAACAACCATAACATTGATTTCTTAGCCGAGATTATTAAAGCGACTTGTATTTGTATCATGTAGGGGGGCTTTTCAAGTATTGATGTATATGTGTGATATGTATGATGCTCATGTATGTGTATATGTTTGTAAGGATGTCCGTACTTACCCATGGAAAAATAATAGAAATAATGGAGAATCAGGGATGGCGAAGAAGAAGAAACATGTATTCATCACTGATGCGATTCACAAGGAGCATTTTGATCCTGCTTTACAGCTATTCACAAAAAAGTAGCTTTGTATGTCGTTCGACACACACAATTTAGTCGATCTTCCATCAACTTTAAATGATAAATCAAAAGAGCATTCACTCCTTGAATCTCACCCTAAATTAAGCCTAGGCTTTTCTTTTTATGTATTTATACAAAATCAACCATCTGTGAGTTTACGCGTTATTACATTATTATATACTGTATACAGGAGTACACAATCACACAAACTTTACTCTTTTTCTGTTGTGCTCCATCAAGGGGCACCTTCTTTTGTACATAGGGAGCAAAAAGTCAATATTAAACTGTGGTGTAGTCATCTTAATAACTAACTGTGTATTTTGGCTTCAATTTTTTTCTATAAATAAGCGACATGTTGAATTTTCACATCTTTTCTCTTTCTCATTCACTACTTTTTTCCACTTTTTTTTTTTGCTTCTGTATTGTTTCTTGTCTTGACGAGTAACTTCCAATTAAGCAGACGTTTTCTTTATATATAAAGAGAATTTCATATACCATCAGCATTGACGAAACTTCACCACCAATCAAACAATTAATACCACTCAATCAAGCCTGTAAATCATGGAGATTTTAGAACTCGTTCATCAAGAAACAACACCCAGTTTAGAGAGACCATTCGAATGCACCTTTACTGATTGCAAAAAGACATTTGGTACGACTTCAATGCCGCAAGTCCAATGCGAGCTAGTGTATTAATCTATCAAACTTATATAGGCAGACGATCTGATTTAGTAAGACACTCTCGAATTCATACCAATGAGAGGTAATTGTCAAATCGAATCCCAAAATAAACAAAGCAACTGAAAAAGCTGAAACAAATTTCATTTTAGACCATTCAAATGTCGGGAGCCAACCTGTGGCAAAAGCTTTATTCAGGTAATTATTCATTTTAGCTTGGTCAAAGGCAAAACAACTAACATCTTACAAACAGCGCTCGGCCTTGACAGTGCATATGCGAACGCACTCTGGTGAGAGACCGCATGTATGCGAGTTCCCTCTCTGCAACAAAAGCTTTAGCGACAGCAGCTCACTTGCAAGACACAGGTAAATATTTATACATTGAAAATCGCTTTTTTATGCTAATTGCTTTCAAAATAGACGTACTCATACCGGCAAAAGACCCTACAGATGTCCTTTCGATGGATGCTCCAAGAGCTTTGTACGCAAAACCATCCTGACCAAGCATATGAAAGGAGATCATGCCACAAATGGAAGAAGACCTTCAGTCCAATGGCAACCTTTCATCGAGGAAAGACGTAGAGTCATGCTCTTGCAACAGCAGCAGCAACAGCAGCAGCAGCAGCAACAAAACCAGCATCATAATAATCAACAAAACCCCATGGCATCTTGTGCTTGCACAGATTGCTACAGTAATACAAACAACTCCTTAGTAAATGCATCTCCACCTTATTGGTCACCTCCTACACCCGTTTTGTCTGTCTACGAGAGCCCTTGTTTGAGTCAAGATGACGCCTCAAGTAGTAGCAGCCCTTCCTCTCCTTCAAGCACCTCTTGGCCTTACTCTTCTTCTGCTGCACCTTATCAGCACTATTACCATCAGCAACATCATCAGCAGCAACAGCAACAGCAAAAGCAACTTTCCAATTGGGTTCCTGCTGCCGTTTGTTATGATCGTGATCATATCGTATTGCCTAGTTTATCCAACATGTTGATCCCTGTAAAGCAAGAATGGTCTAATTCGTCGTCTTCTGCTGCTTTATCGCCATCAAGAAGAGACAGTGGTGTTTCATTATTCTACTCGTAATGTATATATCCTCTCCATTATACCACTTTTTCCATGCTTCTTCCTTCTCATCTGCCAAGGAAAAAAGAAAAGTTACCCTTATCCCCCTCTTCCTCTTCCTCTATTCCATGAACAAACACAAACACACAAAAATCAAGAGCATTACAAAAAATACATCATTTACTGCACCTTACATACCCCCCTCCAACAAAACAAAACAAAAAAAAACTTTCTTTTATGAACATCCCCCCCCCTTTAATTTCCCTTTCACCTTGAATGTTCATCGTTATCTTAATGACTATCTTTCAAGGTGTAAATCAGAAATTGTCGCCTCCCTCCTCTACCTTTATTCCTTGTTCTCTTTGCTATCTTATGTTATATCACTATGTCTCTCTTTTACTTACCCAAAAATATTTTTATGCTTCATTTATATGCCCTCAAAATTTTCATTCTTTTTCATTGACAACAACAATATTCGTTCTTGGTTTTCTTCTTCCTCGTCTCTCTTCCGCCTTTACTGAAATGCCTCTCATCATTGCTTTAAATTTATTCTTTTCGATTAGCAACTTCAATAAAAAAACTAGTATTATAATACATTTTGACATTTTAGGAGGTGTTTCACCATTTGTCAAAGCTTGCTACACCTTCCAAAAATAATTCAATATCCGGAATTGCATGTAGCATTAATTCGATGATTCACACAGAGGCTTTATCAGTGATCTCTCCTTTTTCCTGCACTCGGCAGAATTCTTTTTTTATCCTGTTCATCATACTCTGACATACAACATTGGATAGATTCATTTGCTTTTGCTTCAAATTCAATTCTAATGAATCAAAACCCGTTCCTGAGCGGGCGATGAATAAAATGATCTGTGCTCAGGTTCATTTTTCAGGAGCACGATGAATGGGCGTTTTGATAGAGCTGTATAAGGAAAAGTTAAAACCAGCAGAATTCACATGAGTCTTTTGAATCACTTTTGTGATGGGGTTTGAGCCGTGAATCTGGTACAGTCGTCTCTTTGTCGTCTTTTTGCACATATGTGATATTAAATCTTGTAGCCATGTTCATATAATAGGCTGTATTTCCACCAATTCGGCATTCGCCTTTTTGTAAATTCACTGAATTTTGTGCAGTTTTTAATTACATTCAAAAATGTAGTATGATTAGGGTACATACAAGCTGTGTATGTTATCAGTCAAACACAGGCGCATTAATTGATTCCAATTCACATTTCGCAAAAGTAATAAGAGTGTCATATTTCCTCAGCCTTTCATCTCGAAGCGTTTCGTTCAGTCGTTTCTCGAGTTGCTCTAGAATCGATCTCAAGCTTGTTGCTTGAGAAAACATCAATGATCTCGTACAGCTTTTCATAATTGCAATAATGATCCTTACTCTGTTCATCTTTCAATGTGACTAATTCTTGCTCCAACATGGTCAACTCATTTTTTGCCACTGCCAATCGATCATCAAGAAGCGAAATGTCATTTTGATGGTCTTTGCTCTCCTCCAATTTCACCAACGACGACTGTGCTGCTTTGATTTTCAGAGACAATGCGCCTGCTCTTTCAAATTGGCCATTGTCGATGGCTAGCTTTTTGAGTTTGTCGAGGTTCTTCAATTTGATAGTGATTTTAGTAGTATTTTCTTCCATATCTATGCACGCTTGTTCGCACTGATAAAGTTCATCTTGAATTGATTTAATTTCTCGACTTTTCCGGGCAATAGATTCCCGAGATCTATTTTAAAAGCGAGCTAAACGATATGCACATACAGAAAACTTGTGGTCCAACATGATCTCACCTTCTAATCGCGGCATTATGTTGTGCAACCGTCTGATCTCGTTTCTCAATGATGGAATTTAATAGATCTTGTAAAACGCCCTGTTCTGTCTTGCTGTATTGCGCTCTTTTGCTTGCTTGTGTCATTTGTGCGAGCAAATGCTCCAGCTCTTTCTCGTTTAAATGTTGCGTTGCCTTTTGATCTTGCACGTCTCTTTCAATTTTGGCATCTTGCTCATCCAGTGAACTGAGTTTCTGTTGAATTTCCTCCTGGCGTGCCTCGATTGTCTTTTTCTCGGTGCTGTCCTCATCGACTTCCTCTTTGAAAGCTGCCAATTTGTCCTTGATGACAGCTTCCACATCTTGCAGATCCTTATTGACCGTCAGTTGTTCAGACTCTAATTGACTTAACCTCTGCTTCAATTCGTCTATATTAAGCTGTTTCTTGAGATCAGCAATGAGCAAAAAATTGGCAATCATCCTGACAGTACCTGAATAGTTGCAGATGTAGCCTCCAGTGATTTTTTTCTTTTGACTTCTGCTTGCACAGCTTCTTCCATGCGTTCATCTAGGTCAGTGTGGTTCTGGCTCCACATATCTAAGTCGAATGCAATCTCGGATTTTTCACTTTCAATAGCTGCTCTCTGTTGCTCCATTTGTTTCACTATTTCTTTGTGCGAACGCTCTTTATCAGCTGCAAATGTTTCAAAGCGACGCCGGCGCTCATCTTTCACTTCTTGGCAGCATCTCGCCATGGTTTCCGCGTCTTGCGACTCTTGCTGAAGAATACAAATCAACTGTTCCCACTCTTTTCTGATTCGATCTTGAAAATTTCGAGACAATAGATCCGCATAGTCCTTCTCCATCTTTTCCCCTTGAACCGCATACTTGTGTGCTGCCTCATAATTCTCTGAATCAAGAGCCTGCTGCTTTTCATGGGCGATCGCACTAATCTCGTTTTTCATCTGTGAGCTGCCGTTAATGCATTGTCGCTTCTATATGTATATCTATCATCCATATCCGTACCTCATGCACCATCTTCTGATATTTGATTTGATCCTCATATTGCTTTTTTATTCGCTGCACCTGGGTTGATTTCTTCTTTTGTATCTTTTGCCAACGAGTTGATGCCTGCAAAAGAGTCGTCTCTTTGTCTGGTTTGATGATTGATTTCGACATCGCATGTACGTTCTCCTCGCCCAGCAAGGATGGCGACGTAGCATTGCTTGTATCCGTAGTCAAAGGGGCTATTACATGTCTTTTAGTCGCGTTAAAAAGCCATTCCCTCATAAGCTCTAGTTACCTTGGTTTATAAAATTAAATGCAGATTTGATTAATAGCGCTTGTCCATCTGCTTGGTCTGATGGAACGGAATAGTCCAGCATGCTTTGAGTAGTCTTTCCTTTTCCTTTGCGGGATTCATCTCGCCTCTTGCCACTAGACGCAGAAGAGTATTCCTCCAAAAAGGAAAAGTACTTGCTGACGTTCTCCTTCATACTTTTGTCGAATTTAACGCTCACTCGATCTTCATCAATATCCATAAAGTCCTCCATGATAAATGAGGATGAGAACTTTAGCGGCTGGTGCTTGGCAACAGGCGAGGTGAGCTTGGTGCTGTCGCCCTGATTGATGAACGAAAATGATGATTTGAAATTTTTGTTCCATACGTTCTCTTCTCTGTTTGATGATGAGGCTGCACTATTATGGCTGCTATGATCGCTAAATGGATCGTCGTGGGCATCTCTAAAGATGAATAGTGAGTTTGATGCTTGCCCTGATTGCTGATATGCTGCTCTTTTTTGCTTTCGTTTGCTACTGTTCTCTACTAGCGCATCCGTGTTTGATGTTTGGTTATCAGGTAATCGAGATTCGTTTATAAAGCTGAATGCAGACATAATGCAAGATATATAATCATGAAGAGGAAGAGAGACGACCCAGAGTTAGAGCGACGCGGTTTTAATGAGATATTCGCTAACTGTGAGAAGAGCGAGATGCTTTAAGCAGCCTTGTATGCCTTAATAAGGAAATTAAAACTTTGGTTGTAAAATCAGGCTGAATTGCATTATGAAGTTTAAAACGGTGAAATAACAGCAAAAACAAGCTTTCAGGCTCTATGGTGGGGGTTTTTTTTATCGATAATTGGGTATCCAAGGGCTTCTATTAGCATTGATTACTTCCAGGTGAGTAAGGCATTCATCAGCCAGCCAGCCAAATATCATTTAAATGCCGCTAACACTTTCCTTTTAAGATTGGCCAGGTTTGATGTTTTTCGACTCGATTCAGCTGCTTTGCTCACTTCGCCTATGTATAATGTCATAATTGCTCAGCGCTTCCTAAGACATTCTGAAGGTACTTTTCAAGGCTTATCTAATGATGTAAATAAAAGTAAACATTATCAACAAAAAAACGGAGTAATTTTCAAAAATATGAAATAAGGTTTCTGGCGAAAATGTAAAAAATTCGCATATAAAGGTCTCACGAATAAGGTTCAGGGGGCTGCCCTGAGTCGAGAGCAACCTTTTGATCTAATATGTGCCATAGAAAAAGTGTTCATTTTCATGCTCAAAAACGCAATCATTTGATTTTCAATCAAAACCATGAGGGGTACCTCATGCTTTCTTGTCAATTTTTAACGATCCCAAAAAAATGGAGCAAAGGTGTCAGCAAGTTAATGCTAGTCGAAAGCAACCATTTGGTGCTACTCCTGCGGTCTAAAACGACTTGTAACACGAGAAAACACACTTCAAATGTGTCTTAAATTCGCTGTGCTTTGCATATATTTGAGCATTAAGAGACAATGTAACTATACTAGTTACCCGCAAGTCGTTTCTACTCATTTATACAGACTTGTCGCAACGTAGAATAGTCAAATCCGTGGCAGCAAACGGTTCTAATGCGATCGTAAAACATCAAGAAGTGCACAAGCGTAAGTCTATCGATAAAACTTAATAGCTGAGCAACGGCGTTCACAGTGCTAGTTGCCGCCTGGTAAGATGCTGCTCACGCAAGCAGAGCAAAGTTAGACGAAGCGCAGAGGTATCTTTGAGAGGTAATTGATGTATATATCTATCACACACACACACACACATACACTTGTGATGCCACAAAACGGCAACTAGTACTACAAAGCCTGTAACTAAGCAGCTATAGTAAGGAGAGCGCGGGCTAACAGATGAATTGTTTAGTTGATAAAATACGTTAGATGCAAGTTACATGCTTTTCTGTACTAGCTTGTGATCCACTGTATTTGCATTGTCAATAAGCTTTTCATTAAACAGGTTATTATGTACATTATTGTGTTCGGTAAACAAATGCTATCACTTGAAGACGATCATTTGTCACACACAAATGAATGAAAATCAATTTGTTTACTTGCACCTGGCATTAATAGCACATTTTATAACACGTCGACAAGGTATTCCACCCGCTATACTCAAACATTTGAGTATTTCATGTGAGAGAAAGTGGCATTTACATTGCTGATGTGTTTGACTACATGCAACAATTTTTCATATTCAGTGCTGATCTTTGTTGTTGCCATTACTATCATAGCTTTTCAGGCGATCATCTCTTGGCAAAGTAATAAAGCTATAGCCCAACTTGATGCAAGGTAACTATTTGAATACAGGATTTACGATGAGATTTGCTTCTTTTGGTTTCACTTCAACTAGAATTGCTTGCTTTTAGCGCACAATTTAGATAGTACCACTAAGTAGGGTTTGAATGCATATCCTTATTTTTCAGGGCGATCGACCAAGAGGTTTAGTGCCTAATCCAACCGCTGAGGCTAATTCTGCCTCAAGTAACGATAAAAGTATATGCACAATGGCAACAAGAGTGATGGATATTTGTCAAAGATACACATTCGCATACAGATAATACATGCACTCTACATGTTCTCCTTGAACACTTGTTTCACTCTCTTTTCCTCTTTTACCATTTCTTTTTCTTCTTTCATAACTATTAGACATATTTCATACATATGCACTACTACTACTACTATTTAATAAATCTTGGCTTAATATTTTCCTGTATCATATCCTATTCTGAAGCACTGTCTTCTCAACTATTACAAAAGCGCCAAGGTATGTAACGTGGGTCGATGTCAGACATTTAAACTAATAATCCAATGCTTTGAATATAGTGTGTGGTGAATTTTGGACATTTTGTTTACCACTCTCCAATACCACATGGATTCAGAACAATGAATATCAATTCGTATGGAATAAAAAGTAAGCATCGTCGCACTTGGCATCGTTTCAAGATCACAGCAACTCACATCATCCATAGCCACTCCTTCTTTATGAATAATGTATGTAAGTAGACTCCACTCGCGGCCATGCTGTCACTGTATTCATTGTGTATATAAGAGAGACGCAGAGTTTGATATTCATTTGGTGACGCTGTCAACCAAAACGGAGCGAAGAACCATCAAATCATGGTTCAATCTATCGAGTACAGATGAATCCCTTGCAGTCAATGTCACTGACGACTGGTTTCCGCATACACTACCGAACACAGCGCCCAACAGGACATGGACCATGTATGCATTTCTGCTAGGGCATGATCCAGTCGAGCCATTGTCAGACCCTACATCCTTCAAGCTGAATGCCGATGCCAGCAACACTGCGTATGTGAGTATACAAGTAGTGCGTAAGTGAAACCATGATGGGCCATCCCCACGTCTAGGCACTCACGGCCAGTATCTACCGTAGAAACGCCTCCAAAGTTTGTCGTCGTCAGCAAGGAGCACTTTCCAGAGAGATGGAAGATAGCACTGATTGTTGTTGCTATTGTCGTTGTGATTATAGCACTGTGTATCATTATTTGGCTATATAAGAACATGCAGAAAGAGAAGAAGAAGGCAGCAAAAGCAAAGGCAGACGCAGAAGCATCACCGCAATCCACTCCAAACAACAACATGAACAGCAAAATGCACAGTTCTATTTTAAGTACGCCAGATGCACTGATGATCGCTGATACATTTCGTCAAGTCATGTCCACATCTGATATTGATAAACACAGAAATCAGGTTGGCGAGGACTTGCTCAAGCGTCAGCTCGAATCAGAAGGAACATCGGTCTCTGAAGTTGAGCGACGAACATCTTCGACCAAACAAAAAGCAGGCTACCACTACTAGTAGCATCTCCCCCCCTTTTTCTGAATAAACATCGTCCTTGATCATGTCTCTAAAGTACGCTCTGAACGGCGTGTTCTCTGTCTATAAGCCAAAGGGATGGACGTCTAGAAAAGCAACGGACTTTGTCCAGCACGGTCTTTCCAACGAGCTGTGGACACACTCATCGCCTATGCGACAAAGAGACAGGGTCAAAGTAGGCCATGGCGGCACACTAGACCCGATGGCAGAAGGCGTTCTAGGTATGTATGTAGTATGATGGTGGTGGTGGCAGAGCGTGGTTTAGGGCGGTCGGTAAACCAGGGGTAAATCGCGAGTTTCTAGATATGGCAACCATGAGCACCATCCCACTAATTAGCAGATCTATATATAAACACGTAGTGCTGGGTGTAGGCAGAGGGTGCAAACAACTGACCGACTATCTTGAGGGCACCAAGGTATATGTGTATAGTGTGATTTGATGGAGCCAGCATGGGCAAACAAACCCTTTATGTATAGGAATACATTGTGGGAGCAAAATTCGGACAATCAACGGATACATTTGATGCAGAAGGCAAAGTGGTTCAAATAGGCAAAACCGAGCACTTGACTCGCAAGTTGATTGAGGAAACACTACCACGATTTCAAGGCCATGTTACGCAAGTGCCACCAATGTAAGCTGTGAAAATCAAGGAGGGAGGTTTGTTTTTAAACGGTCCCGTTATGGTAATTTGCTAGCTATTCAGCATTGAAGATGGATGGAAAGAAGCTCTACGACTATGCACGACAAGGCGTGCCGTTACCAAAGCCAATTGAGCCTCGCAAGGTGTTTGTCGACCGGATTGAGCTGATGGATTTGAGCAGCGATGGCACTGAGTGCAGGCTGCGTGTCATTTGCGGAGGAGGCACTTATATGAGAAGTATCGTTCATGACATGGCCATCAGTATGGGAACCTATGCACACATGACCGCATTGGAGAGAACACGACAGGGCCAGTTTACAGTGCAAGATGCCTTGAAACTGGACGCTTCCTTTTCTGTGGAGAGCGTCATGTCCAAGTGGAGGAGGATGCCGTTGTCGATGGACATTCAGGAGGAGCAGCAGCAGCACAAGTGATATGGCTTGTCCCCCTTGGTAGCTGATTATTTCATTGTACGACTTTGTATATATAGATACACATTACATACATACACGCACTCTTTCTCTAGTGCAGCACCACCAGCAGCAGCAGCTATATTTTCGTTATCCTTCCTTCTTTTTTGCTTTCTGCTTTTCTTTTTCACTTTTGATATATATATAAAAATATGCCCATCTACCACCTCCCCTCAGAACTACTGCAGCAGATACTACAGCACATACTCGATTCGCCGGACGCCTCATCACAGGAGCTGTTGCAATGTGCCTTGACCTGCAAGTCCTGGAGCTATTTTGCACTGCAACTCTTGTGGCATAAACCGCTGATACTCAAGCCGCAGACATGGCTCAAATTCTCCAAAACGCTTGCACTCACCAACACATACATTGCCTACGCACCGCTTGTGCGACGCATCAATCTATCGGCAGTTACTGAATTCATTAGCGATGAGTCGCTGCTCTTGCTTTCTGTTTGCAAACAGCTGGATCGTGTTACATTGACTGGATGCACATTCATCACAGACGCCGGCCTGATCAGCTTTCTGAAGCAGGATGTGGGCCGCTTCCTGCTGTCGATGGATCTCTCGGAAATCAAGCACCTGACCGACGACACAGTTCTGGCCATTGCAGACTCGTGCAAGAGACTACAGGGACTGAACCTCAGCGTGAATCCAGTGAAAGAAGAGGAATGCCACGGTATCACAGACAAGAGTATTGTCAAATTAGCTGAGAATTGCAGAGATTTACGAAGAGTAAGGAGCCGGTTTTAAGGAGTGAAGTGTGTGTCTATACTTAGGAGTTGTGTGTGTGCTTTGTAGATTCGTCTCTCCAACTGGAAGCTGCTAACAGATGCGTCGATTCTCGCACTGACCAAGCACTGCCCAACTCTGCTGGAAATCGATGTCGTCAACTGCTCCATCACAAACCAGTCTCTGCTGAGCATATTCAACAGCTGCCGAGAACTGCGAGAACTCAAAGTGAATCAGTGCCATTACCTGTCTGACGATGGATTCATGCAGTCAGCGCTGACAACATCCATGCCAGGGCGCATTTACTATGACCAGCTTCGGATACTGGAGCTCACCAACGTATTTGGCATCACAGACAGAACAGTGGATTGCATCACACAGGCTGCGCCCAAGATACGCAATCTAGTGCTCAACAAGTGCGTCAATCTGACGGATCTGGGCATTGAATGCCTCACCCGCTTGGGCCGCTATCTGCATTATATCCACCTGGGCAGCTGTAAGAACATCACAGATCAGGCCATCATCCAACTCGCTTCCAAGTGCACCCGCATCCGATACATTGACCTGGCCAGTTGCCATAAGCTGGGAGATGCCACTGTTGCGGCTTTGGCAGCACTGCCCAAGCTCAAGAGAATCGGATTAGTAAAATGCCACCGTATCACCAATCACGCCATCATGGCATTGACCAGAAATGCTCGCACCAGCGTCTCACTGGAGCGCATCCACCTGTCCTACTGCGAGCAGCTTACGGTGCAAGCCATCTCCGTGCTCGTCATCCACTGTCGTCGCCTCACCCACTTGAGTCTATCATTTATACCCGCCTTTCAGCATGAAGAGTTCCAACGATTCTGTCGACCACCGCCCAAGGAGTACAATTCAGAGTTGCAGCGCACATTTTGTGTGTTTAGCGGGCAGAATGTGCATGATTTGCGCAACTACTTCAAGTCCTCGGCCTACCTCAACAACAGCGACTTTGGAAGACGGCTACATTATGCCCAATCGATACAGACTAGAATAGATGAAATGGGTGAGACGTTGCAGAACAGGTTGTTTGTACAATAGCGCTCACTCCGGTGAACAAACCCGAAAGGCTCGCTCCCCGGGCAGACCACCACCCACCGGGATCGAAATACCATCGTATAAATATAACCGCACACTGATGAATAAAATCCCTCCTTCTACCTCAAATTAAACCTTGGCCTTGATCAATCTATAACCATGGGTGGTAAATATCAATCAAACAATGCATCCATCCAGCGCAGACAAGAAACAATGATACTAATCCATCCACACTGAAAAAAAGCCTACAAATATCTTGAAGAGCTTTCCAGAAAGAAACAATCCGATGTTTCTCGTTTCTTGCTTCGTGTAAGATGTTGGGAATTCAGGTACAATTCAGAATCCTTGTATTCTATTTAGGCTTGAATACGCCTTGATTTCCAGTCTCTGCATGGAGACGAAGAGATCAAGAGTTTATCAAATTCATCCGATGAGCTATAATTGTATTTAAACTGAAATCTCCCATCTTCTGGTTTTTTTTTTTTTGTTAAATTTGTAGACAATTGAACGTCATCCACCGTGCCTCTCGTCCTTCTCGTCCTGACAAGGCCCGTCGTTTGGGTTACAAGGCCAAGCAAGGCTTCGTCATCTACCGTATCCGCGTGCGTCGTGGTGGCCGCAAGAGACCCGTCCCCAAGGGTGCCACCTACGGTAAGCCTGTCAACGAGGGTGTGTCTCAACTCAAGTACCAACGCTCTCTCCGTTCCACTGCCGAGGAACGTATCGGTCGCAAGTGTGCCAATCTCCGTGTCTTGAACTCTTACTGGGTCAACCAAGATGCTACCTACAAGTACTTTGAAGTGATCCTTGTTGATCCTTCTCACAAGGCCATCCGCCGTGATGCTCACATCAACTGGATCGCCAACCCTGTCCACAAGCGTCGTGAAGCCCGTGGTCTTACTGCCATTGGTAAGAAGTCCAGAGGTCATGGCAAGGGCCATCGTTTCAACAACACCAAGGGTTCTGGCCGTCGTGCCACCTGGAAGCGTCGCAACACTCTTTCTCTTCGTCGTTATCGTTAAATCCTAGCCTGATAATAAACCCACATTTCGCATCACTTTTTGTACATAGTAACTGTAGAACATTTTATTTGTCTTTTTCTTCCAATGTGCGCAACAGCATTTTGATGCGGTATTCTGCTTTGGCGTTTTCTGTGCGCAGCTTTTTGATCTCTTGCTGCAATTCTTCAGTGTTGTCATCTTGTTGTGGAATGGGCTCATCACCTAACAATTATGCCTGGATTACTTACTGAATTCCATCTCATGGTGATGGTTTTCTTCTGTACCTGATTTATGGACAATGCGCTTCAATTGATCCACTTGACGTTGCAAAGCCTCCACGGCCACATTGACAGGTGTGCTACTCAGGAAATGGTCTTGTGCTTGCTCTGACATTCTTGATGATTAATTGTGAATTAAAAGGGAAAGAGCCATCAAATCTGTATTTTCTTTCGACAGCATGTCTTTTAAAACAACGGGGGTCTAAAAGATGACATTTGCAACATCTCAAGGAGATTTCATTTACTAAGACAACCATGATTATGCTGAAAAGAGGGGAGGTTGCTTGTTGTAAAAGGGGGGCATGTTGGATGTGTATGAACAGGTAGTAGAACTGATTTCAGGTTGAGGGACCTGCCTGCCTGACTACTACTACTACTAGAAGCATTCCTCCATCATCCTTTGATACAGGCACACATTCAATCACGCAAATATACATGGATACTCCTATTTCTTCTGGTAAATCATGGAAGAGTGATATCGCCTGTATATACGACAAGCAAAGATACATCTTTTGCTTGGAGTACCCTGACTCAAATCATGTTGATGTGAGTATATCTATAGCTGAGTTGTTGCGCCCGTATATATATTAAATTTGATTGATATTGGATTATTATTGTTCATTAAAGATGCGTATATAAGCTTTTTAGATTGCTTTGATCTCTCTTTCTCTGTTTGTTTGGACTCTAAATCAGGTTCATTAAAACTACGAATGTGCCTGCGTGTGTGTTGGTGTGCACAATGCAGGGTTGCTCTTCTGGCTGAAATTGTATATAAAATGTTGTAAGGGCCTGGACGCTGCTCGCTATTAAACTTTCGCTGCTATAGCAAAACAAGCCTTTGTTTTGTGTGTGTTACGCTAAATTAAAGATTGGATCACACAAACCATTTATTGTACCATCTTGAATAGAAAATGCTGTATTACATGTATTAATTTTTTTTTCTTTCGTCTTTTTTATCTCCAAGCAGTTTTGTCCATTAGGTTGCCCCTCTTTTTTTGAAAGCATATATAAAATAGCATATCACATCTAATTTATATATTTCTCTCTTTTTTCATTTCTTCTCTTTTTCTTTCGTTTCTCTTTTGCTCGAATCCGCACCTAATTGTATAACACAACATTTGGCCAATTCATCCACATCATTCATTGAAACAGCAGTAAGAAGAATTAAACAGAATGGAAGGACCAGCATGTACAGGTTGTCAGCTTATAATCGAAGAAGGCTCAGTAATAGCATTTGGTGATTCGTTGTTTCATCTGAAATGGTAACTACTCGAGACATTTCCCTGGCTGCTGCTGCTGCAATTACATAACAATAACCTTAATTAGCTTCATTTGTGCAAAGTGTTCTGATCCAGTGGATTGCGAGTCAAATTTGCTGCTATTGACAAATGGAAGGCCTGTGTGCGAGAGCTGCTCTTATTGCTGCAATGCCTGTAAGCAGGTCATTCGAGACGAAGCCATCATGACAGGTAAGCTACGAGAGCCTGCTCTTTTGTTGTGAGCTTGCACTGAAGCGAGCCTTAGGCGACGAGGCATACCATGCAGACTGCTTCCAGTGTGTGTCATGCAAAAAGAAGATTGACGATTTAGTATTTACCCAAACCAGCAAGGTACATGACCAATGAACTTGCTAGATACACTCAACTAACTAGCCAATTCAACAGGGCATCCACTGCACACCATGTCATGAGAAACGCAGAGCCGAAAAGCAGCGACGACGAGAAGAGCGAGAAAAGAGACTGCAACTGAAGCAACAAGCAAAGGAGTTGCCAGCCATCCCACCTGCTCACACTACTGCTGTCTCGTCTTCGTCTCCTGCTGTTGCTCAGGTAAATGACAACATGAAGAATATAAGGAGAAAAGAGGTCAAATTTCTAATAATGGTGAATAGTCTCAAAAGAAGAGCCTGCTTGGCACGACAACAGCAGCATCCCATAGCAGCAACAATCGTCATACGAGCCGCTTATTCGATCCCCAATTAGTGGCAGATTACATGCAACAGTCGTCAAAGAGAGACCCACCTACACCATCTCGTTCCCGTAGCAATTCAGTAGAGATTCCCCCAAAAATGCGCCTGATAGGGCCCACTCCCTCACGATCTGAAGTTGTGACAAAATCACCCAGCTCGCCTCCTTTATCCATTGGCGATAGCAGCAAAAAACCTAAATTGACTACATCCAGCTCGCTCACAGACATGCCATCCCTCAATCTTTCATTTTTCGATAATGAATCCACCGACCTTGTCAATCTGACCAAGAAGCTGGGGGCCAACATCTCGCTGGATATATACGGCAGCCAACAGGACAAGCAGAAAGCTGTGGCCGTTCCCGTGATTGTCAAGACCACTGAGAATATCACTCGTGCTTCGCAGTACCTCGAATCCTCCCTAATGACTGACGATTACGACTTTCCCCAGCCTCCAGCAGCCGTGTCTGCAGAGGCCGTGGACAACAAATCAAGCCTGTCCATCTCCACCGTGTCATCCTCGTCCACTACCACAGACCAACTGCGCACAGAACTTGATGCCACACAAGCTAAATTAGCTGCTATGCAAACCAGTTACACCAAGATTAAGGACGCAAGTCGCAAAGCCTTGGACGAATTTACACGTGCCAAGGAAGAGTTTGCCAAAGAAGTCGCCCTGCGTCAACAGCAAGAGTACACCATCTTGCAGCTAAAGCATCAATTGCACCTGGCTTACCTCGCCAAGCAGCTCGCACGACCTGAACTAGCCGCCATCACCAAAGAAGAGATTGAGCGCGTAGCCAAGATTCGCGTGGAACTAGACAAAACATGCAATGAACTCAAGGGCTACCGTAACGTATTGTGCAAAGATATTGAAAGCCTTTCAAAGCAAGCTGGTCTTGTGGCTGTTCAAGACGCACTGGCCTGCGAAATCAAGTCTCTCTACAGCGATCGCGAGCAAGTGCGCATGGAAACCAAGTCGCTGGAAGCCATCCGAGATGATGTGCTCCATGAAATGGTGATGCTCAACACCAAGAACGCTGAACTGACTGAAATGAACAATGATTTATCACGCCGTGTCACCGAAAGAGAGCGAGAGGCTGCTGCTGTCATGGCAGGCACGTCCTTTTTGTACTCTCCTTCGCCCAGTCTGTCATCAGAGCTCAACTCTCCCATCCTGCAACAACGCAAATCCAGCGAAGCCAGCATTCACCATCACCACCAACAGCAACAGCAACAACCCAAGGTCTTTAAGCTGAAGAAGAAGGGCAACATGTTTGCAAAGTTGAGCGGAAAGAAGGACCCTGCTGCTCAATTGTACGGCCACAGCAACTTGACCACCTCCAGTACGCTCAGTTTGTCGCAATCGCCAGACTTTTCGTCAAAAAAGCAATCCTCTGAAAGCATGCATCAACACGGATCACACACATTTCTGCCAACGTCCTTCTTGCGACCTGTCAAATGCGATGCCTGTGGTGAGAAGATGTGGGGTTTGTCTGAATTGCGCTGCCAAGGCTGTCTGTATGCTACCCATGCCCGCTGCTTGCCCCATGTGCCTCAGCTGTGCTATGGCTCTCATACTACAAGCAGCTTGGAATCGCCTCCTGCTGTAGAGGAGAACGTCAAGCTGTTTGGTAGTGACCTAAGCGAACGCTCTCGATACGAGGATAGACCTATTCCGCTGATCATTGAGCAATGTATTCAAGCTGTCGAAAAACGGGGTATGGACTATGAAGGCATCTACCGTAAATCTGGCGGTGCGGCACAAATGCGACTGATTCATCAGTCATTTGATGCTGGTGAGCCTGTCGATCTGGAGGACGATGAATCTGTCAATGACATCTGCGCCGTAACAAGTGTTCTCAAGCAATACTTTAGAGAGCTGCCCAACCCCTTGCTA
The DNA here is from genome assembly GCA_010203745.1 of Mucor lusitanicus. NCBI lineage: Eukaryota > Fungi > Mucoromycota > Mucoromycetes > Mucorales > Mucoraceae > Mucor > Mucor lusitanicus. The sequence continues at coordinate 1,234,905 of JAAECE010000005.1, read as the reverse complement.
CCTTATAATCTGTATTCTCAATTCATTGATGCAGTGTGTAAGTAACCTCACATGCTTTGCTAGTAATACAAGTTGCTTACCCGTGTATTTTGTTTAGCAAATCAAGTGGGCCAAAACAAGACAGACAAGTTCTTTGAGCTGCTATCACAACTGCCTAAAGTCAACTATGACACACTTCGGTTACTGATCAAGCATTTGTACAGGTAAGATTGCGAAAATGACTAAATAGGCCCTTGCATTGCTAACAACGCATTCGGATAGTGTTCAAAAACGCCATAACGAAAACTTGATGACAACAAAGAATTTAGCCATGGTGTTTGGACCTACATTGCTACGTGATGTTGAATCAAGCCGTGATCTCGTTGATATGAGCTACAAGAATGCTGTTGTCGAGTTCTTGATCATACACGCTCATGATCTCTTGCCTTAATTTATAATATGCTATTACTACTATACTCTTTTCCATATGCCACTTTTACTGTTCAACTCTGTCTTTTTCGTCTCCTCCTGCTACTCTTCCTCTCCCCTTTTGCCCCTTATTCCTTCCACGTATACCATATTACATACTTTATATACATAATCCATCTTATTTTCTTACCATCTATTATCACCTTAACATCATAATTATTTTCCTTTTATTATCTTGTCCTTTTTCTAACTCTATAATTACATATACGCTCCTTTTTTTCCCCCTTCGTTGCTACAGAACAAACCCAAAAAAAAGAAGCCTTGTTAATTATCTCAAATGTCCAATGCGTTACAAATGATTGCCAGACCAAGAGACATGAGCCGGTCTGTAACCAAAGAAACCAGTAGCATAATCGCATTGTATATGCAAGTGTCTTTCACGACGTTTTCAAGGCCCTTTCTCCTTTGAAAGCATCTCATTACAAGCTTATTTCAAGACGAACGAAGGCTAGTATATTATCTAAGCATCAGCGAACATTGTAATCTTTGACGTATGCGCACAAAGTTTGGGGCTTGCATTATTTTGCAAGACTATTGCATTGTTTACCTGCACGTATTGATGATCCTTTACGAAGAAAGCAGCATTGGTTAATGAGAGAGGCATTTTAGACGTTCATGCTAAAATTAAAGCACACAATGTATCTCTCAACGAGACAAAAGATGAATGGGCAGCTCAATAAAATCTATTATCAAGCAGTGCGTTTATCCCTCTAAACAAGTTTTGGTCTCTTTAATTATCTCATAATGCATTGCACAAACAAACAAACAAACAAACGACTGTATGCATGAAATCACTACTATATATGAAGGCGTTTCCTTTGTTTTTCCTCCTTCTTTCTCATCAAATTTTCAACACATAATGGCAATTGAGGTAATTGGCGCTGGCCTTGGCCGTACAGGCACTAGTAGCTTTTGTGAGGCATTGGATATACTAGGGTGAGTAAAGCTACGCCTGATAAAAAGCTACATAAACTGAAGCAGTTACTGTAGATACAAATGCCATCATATGAAGAGATGCTTAACAGACCCTACAAATCAGAGCAGCAAACGTTTCTATAATGCCTTTCTGAACAAGAGCGAAGCTAATTGGGATGAAGTCTACGAAGGATACACTGCCGCTGCAGATTGGACCGCTGCTCACTTCTACAAGGATCTATTAGCCAGATATCCCAACGCAAAGGTTATTTTGACTGAGCGTCCTTTTGAAGACTGGTACAAATCCATGAAAAATACCATTTATCCTGTCATCCGTAACGGTCCGAAGCATCAGCCCGGTCATCCTCATTATGAATTCAGAGAACTTAATCGACAGATTATTTTGGATGGGTACATTGAAGACGATGAGAAGTTTTTGGATGAGGAGCTCATGCACAAATATTATGACAATCACATCAAACAAGTCAAAGAGGTGGTACCTGCAAATCAGTTGTATGTCTTCAAGCTTGGTGAGGGGTGGGAGGGGCTCTGCGAATTCCTTGGTAAGAGTGTGCCTGAAGAGCCTTACCCCAATACCAACTCCACGGCTCACTTTCAACAAAGATTCATGAAGAAGTCCAATGAAACCCCTACTGATCCAGTTCCAGAGCTGAATGTTGGAGATGCTTAATCAAGATACATAGTGGTTTACCTCTTACTATTCGACATGAGGGGGGGTTAATGATAACATAATAAAAGTCTCAAAAATTTGAGCTTTAATGGCTCTAATTTGGAACCACAGTTGCAAGCATTTGCCAGGCCATTGAGCCATTTATGCGATAGTGATTGTAATAAATATGGGAGTATTGAATTAATTCTACAAATTCAAGTAGGATATCAAGCAATAGTCATTCTTTTTCCCTAGACAATGAGCAGCATAAGAATGTTGATAGGTACAGATGCAGTGCAGCTACTGTCGTACAACAGTATAAGACCATTACAGCAGCTTGCATTAGCACTAGTGAACTCACAAATTCTCAGGCGATTCTTGCAGCTTCTGGATAATGTGGTGAAAAAAACTTATTCGTTTCAATTTCTGGGTTTATTTACTATATAAAAGCAACCATATATTACACGTAACTATTGATTCAAGTTTATATTCAGTTGACAAAATGAACTGCTTTCTATGAGGTTCTTGAAAGCCACATGGAGGCATGACAATCGAGCATTTTCGAGACTTTTTAAAGTAAAGCATACGCTAACTTCTTTCTGGTGGTATTCAGGGTGTAACCGCAAGTAATATCAATTGTTTGAGATTTTGATCAGACGTGCAGTATTTAGTTGTTGTAGATCTACAGGCCACAAAAGGTACTTCTCCCAGCCAAATCATTCAAATTCAACACTCAATATCTTGTCTTATAAGCTCTTCTAGGCGCTCGGAATAACGCCAAATGATTGCTTTCGATCACCATTTACATCCTGAACATTTATTTTTATTTTTTTTGGATCGATCCAAATCGTCGAAAATTCACGTTTTTTCATGAGGTACCCCTCATGGTTTTTGTTGAAAATCAAACGATCGCAATTTTAGAGGCGAAAACGACACTTTTTACTATGATATATATTAAATCAAAATGACCGCACAGATGTAGGGTAACCTGTGCAACTGCTATTCTGAACGTTGTATATGCTAAATCTCGACTTTTTCTAGAAAAACTGCTTTTTAAATTTTCACAAAATTCTTCATCTTTTCATTCAAAAAGTATTCTAAAATTGACACCATTGAATGCGCCTTCAAATTCTCCCCTTAAGTTTATTAGAAAGTAGTATACGCTGAGCACACTTTATATAGCTAATTTTAACAAAAATGCTTACAGGATGTCAAATTATATCGATTTTGATTCAAAAAAATCATCGCAAAAAAATCATTTGGGTACAGTCACCATAGTGCAAAATGTTCAGTGTACACGTCACTCAAATTCTGTGTGCTCAGCTTATTGGCTGCAGTCACCCTCAGCAATGCGTCTTTTTTTTTTTTTTTCAGGCTCCCTTTCCACCCTGTTTTTGCACTGCACTTTTTCTGTTAAACCATATACTTTTTATTACTTTTGATTGAATACAACACCACTTTCGACAAAAGAAGTATACTTTTGCAACCACCAGTACCCAAGACGACATCTTTCAAGTTTGTTACAGTAAGTATCAGCCGATAGGGGCCACTTTTCGCGGTACAATATACAGTAATACTAATTATACAGTTTATTTTAGACCAATTCGTTGCAATATATTTATTCATTGTGTTTGGTTTGTATTTGGTTTGTATATTCCCCTTTTTTGGTTGCCGTGGATTGGGTTGTCATGGCTTTGGATGTTGTGGGTTTGGTTGTCATGAATTACATTCATTCAACCTTTTACTATTTTCTTTCTCGTGATACTACTGCGCATTCGTTTGTTTGCTTTATTGCGATTTATTCTTTCCCCCTTTTCTGCACGCAACTGTTTTTCTGTTGCTGTGCCATAGTGCTATGGTGTATCTTTTGATGCATTGTATCGCTGGCAGTGCTGCTCTATTGTGAAGTAGCCTTGCATTCGTTTTGTTCTTCTTCAAGTATTACATCTTCTGTAATACCGGTTGTATTAGTGTTCGTGCTTCGTATGAGGCAACCACGATACTTTTTTCTACCTTTTTTTTTTCTTGTACTCGTCATTTCGATGATATTCATTGCATGTTACCTCTTTGTATGTAACTGTATTGCAATGTTTCTGTTCTTCTTTATCACATTCTAGTGATGCCCTCTTGTTGCTTTCCCTTCCTTTTTATGGTTCTTTGAGCCATTGCCCTCCTTTTTCGTTGTGTGGATAGGCCTATCGTTGAAGCACAACTAGATTTGATTCAGAGGCTGGGGGTAGATAGGCTGCCCTCACTTGATTGGTATCACTTACTTGGTGCTAATTGAGAGTCTCAAGCGTTTGCACTATAAGCTGGGGTGTGTAGTAAGGCATATTCTGGCATTTTAGGGGATTTTGATGATAAAATTGCTAAATTACTGTATTTGGCAATGTTTAAAAGTCCGCCTAACCAAAAAACATCGAGAAACCCTCGCAAAAATTCTCTAGGGTCAGCGGCGTTTAAACTAGCCTTTTAAGCGATTTTATTGGCTCAAATTTGGAGACAGCTCAGAGAAATAAAGCATTGATATTATTGAAACTAAAAATGTGATCATAATGAGAAAAGCAAGACTAAACATTCAAAATGCATGGTACAAATGGCTTAAAGTAACTACACTCGACATCACCATAAGTATTAGAGATGATCAAATACATGTACTATCCTGGAAGAAAGAATTTTGAATAAATCTAAGCCTGTTCATAACATCCAAAAGTACAATTTTGCATTATATTGGTATCAAATCAATCAAAGTCTTCAAATGTCAATCATCCGGCTTATGAGATAAACATGTACCTATACCAGAATTTGCGAGGAACACAATTGTGTGGTGAGAGTTTAGTCATCTGGATGCGTTGCCGTTGATGGATGGACAATTTTGAAAATAATCCTATTTTGATGAGCACTGGTCTTGACAAGATTCATGAGGAAAGGTGTTAATTACAAGTGTCTAGTAGTAACGGAGTAGTAGAGGGGATGCTGGACAACACTGTGGTCAGAACTGGAAAGCATAATTTTGCACATACACAAATTCTAGGTGTACTCCACTGATTCGCATGTCAAGGTTTTGGTCATCCAACGTTGCGGTTTCGGTTTCAAAATAACGTTAATGTTAGAGTGTCAAAAGTAGCACGCGCCTATACCAAACTTTGCGAAAATCACGGTGGTGTAGTTGTATCTTGGATTGGATGAGTTGCGGTTGACGACGGATGATGGTTGATTTTCAAAATAACGCAATTTTGAGCACGTTAGTTTTTATTTTTTTAATTACCCTGAGATACATAAGTTGAAAATTATTGTATTGTTCGGCGATTTCACGCAAGCGTGACGAAAATGAGGATTAGCAATGAATGGAATCACTTAAACAGTGCTGTTACGAATTGATGCGGTTTTAGTGTGCGATTTTTTTATTGCAAAATCTTGTCAATATTATAACTCCAAATATCAGCATTAGGAAATCTACTGTAAGCATTCCCAAGGTCTTTAACTCGATTAATAATTACATATTCAATACTAGACAGCCTCATTCATGTTTGGCAGATGGCAATCCGACCAAATTTTTAGATACATTACTGCACTTTCCCAGTGAATCACCTTGATAAAAATCGCTCATCAAAATTCATACAAACAGGATAGATAATAACGAGCATTTCAGCAACAGGTATATATCGTTTCAGGGCAAATTGGGTTGTTCAGTAAGCTGCAAACATTGTATTCGATACAGCTAGGATCCATGTTACAGTTAGTCAGTGATACTGTAAATGCATATGAGGTTCGGATGACTGGATAATGAAAGATAATCGAAATTTAGAGGAAATTGCCAGGGCTTTCGCTTAGCCCGGATATTCTCTTTTGATTTCTTGGGCATTTTTATATCTGACAGCACATTTTATTTGGGCTCTCCATAAAAACATATGCGGCCGCAACTTCCTAATTATGATTTGCAACATTTCAACACAATAACATTTAGTGCTAGTAAAGCCTCCTCCAGGACTTGAGCCGTTGTTTATTTCGTGATATTAGCTAAAGGCTCGTATTTGTGCTCTTTTTGGCATCAGCACAAATTTATGGACATTTAAAGCTAATCAGCAATAGAAATGGTTATTTGCTTGGACAATATCCTTTTCGTAGCATAAACTGCCGTTTTCGTTAGTTTCTTTTACAACATTGCGATATTGGAATCCCTCTCAAAACTCAGAAATGAAGCACTCAAACAATAGGCCCACCCTCCTTAATTCTTCAAGATAGATTTCAAAGTGAAATCGCTCACAGCATGAATAGTGTCAAGTCTATTTTCGACACTAAGAATCTTTGCAAAGAGTAGCATTTCATCTCTCCTTAATCGTTGCTGATGTATGTGCCTTCTTCTTTATGTTTATGATTGCTTCAATGTGACTTATTAATCTCCTTTTTTCAACAACTTGACCGCCTGTACTGCAATGCATAACACTTTATTTAAGCTGTTCCTTTTGCTTCCCTTTATTTTTTGACTTTTCAGCAACTATATCATGGTGAATACACAAGTAACTAATTTGGAAATTCGACCCATGCCAGCAAATACACAGGATGGTGCTACCACAAATGACATGGTCTGTCAAAAGGTACAGCAGCAGCAACAACCAACATCAGATTTGCTCGATGAAGAGGCGGAGGAGGAGGAAAGCTTGGAAACAGACACCATCAGTCTAACAACCACAGACGACGATGACAGAGAAGGCGAATCCGAGATCATCCAACTGCAGTACGACGACGATGATGTTGATGAATACTACATTAGTGGAGATGATGAAAGAGGAGAAATTGGGCGATTTGATACCGATAACGAAGATGAAGACGGAGAGCAAGGCATGTTGGCTGATCGTCCTGGCTACAAGCGCATGAATCTCAAGGGTGAATCCGAGTCAGACAAAGACCTCATCATTTATTCATTGAATGAGTCGTTGCAAATTCACAAGGAGATTGTCGAACGGATACAAAACGAAAAGGACGACATTGAATACCAATACGAGCAAGAGAAAGAGCTTGAAAATCAGCAAATACAGAAAGAAAAGGACGAGCGAGAGGAGCAAGCAAAGATTGCAGGCGAGAAATTAGGCCGATTAGAAGGATTATATCAGTCGTTGCTAAAAGAACTGGAGGCTAAAAAGTTGGATTATCGTCGGATGGAGAGTCGCTTTCACTCGCATGTCAAGAGCATCCGTAACTCGACGGATCAAGCGTCGATAGAGCAACAGCTGAGGAGTGTCATGCAAAAAGTGAGTGATCTGTGCTTACCTCTCAGCGATACGGCTACAGCAAGCACACTGGATTACTTCTTTGGTTACTGGCCAGACATGATGCAGCATTTCTTTGAAAATGAAGAACTAGACGCAGCAGCCATCTCCTTACTCACAGAAAAGCTATTGATGGACACAATTATGCAGGATATCTTGCAGACGTCCATACATCCAGGTGTCTCCCTCAATCATGCATTTGGTAAAATACACCATTGGGTAGAGAAGCGAAACACATCGTGGGCTGCTCGAATGAAGCAGCAGATTAGCAGCTTCGTTGTCAAGCAGTCAAACGAAGAGGCCGAAGCCATCGAAGCAGCCACAAACCGTATTATAGACACCACATCACAGCAACTATGCCAGATATACAACGTGGTGGATGCCAAGCAGACAAGCGAGATCAAGCTAAAATGGTCGCACATAGTGCACGATGCGATCCAACTGGATACCATGATCAAATGCCAAGAACATCCTACAATAGAAATTTTACATATCGAGGAAGGCGCTTACTATAACCAGTCCATGATGAACAGTAGTCGTGAGGGCGATGTTGTGGCATTTGTGGTCTCGCCACCTTTTGTGGCTTCTGGCTCGTCAAGTGAGGAAGAAGGGTTTATGATTCCAGCAAAAGTGTACTGCGTTTAGTCATTATTAGTTCATTGTTATACATTATTTCAAGCTCATTTCTTTCATTCACTCTTTCTTCTCCTCAATAAAAATCAACTAATTTCTTATACCATTTTGACACAACCATGAACAAGGAGAATATGGCAAAGTATGCCATAAAGCAATTTGTCGGTCATCAACAGCAGCAATCTTCAAATCATAGGCAAACTGCAGAGCAAATACAACTGGAGCAACATCAAAAGAAGCGTTGGTGGAATAAAGCTGAATCACCCGATGCTATTCTTTCGCCTCAAGAAAGAGACATCTTGAAGCGAGTAAAGAAGAGGGCTATTCTTTTGGACAAGGGCATGAACTGCTGCTGCTGTCAAATTGGCCTGGACGGCATCGTTGGTAAGTCCAGTGTATCATGCTTCATGTTTCGGGTTCCTGGATACTGATTGAAATTTATTGTCAGGTTTATTTCCAGTGGTGGGAGATGCTTTAGGCGTATTGTTAGCATTGCAAGTGGTTCATATGGCTATGGAGGCTGATTTACCAAAATCGATAGTATCCAAAATGATGTTTAACATTACATTTGATTTCTTTATTGGTGTTGTCCCAGTCGTAGGCGATATTCTAGACATCATGTTCAAAGCAAATACCAAGAATGCTATACTCTTGGAAGACTATCTGATCAAAAGAAGAAGAGGCTTGGTAGATCCCTCTGCAGGATCAAAGAGAGAAGCCTTGTTGCCTACGCATCATGATACATCTGGCCCCTCTGCGTCAACAGCATTTCGATAAACACATACAATATCATTAGGCTTAGCCGTTGTTAAGCTTTTACCCATCTAGTGTCATCAAATACCTACATTTAACATAATAAATTCAGTGTCTTTAGACACTTTTGAAGCTTTACTTGATTTTTGTCATTTGTTTTAAATAGATCAATTTGATAGTTAGTTTTGAAAAATGTAGTGCATTTAAATTACTAGCCATTTGAATCCAATGACATTAGTGGTGTTACATCTCGGTGGAAGGGCCAGCCCTTCCTTGGCTTATCTTGATTTACCTGTCTGCTTACCCTGGGTAAAGCAGCTCCAAATTTAGTGCTAAATGTTGAGGAAATTATCACTAAAATACACAAAAGCTATCAGCTTTATTTCAATTATATGCGGTAATGCTAACAAAATATGTGTTTATCGCAACGGCATAGTATCATGCTCAGTAATAGGTGTCAAATCATTAGTTGGAATAGTAGGGACTGCAGGAATTTCGTGCCCCTCTGAGCCCACTGCTGTGCCTGCTGCTGCTGCTGCTGTCGCATTATTAATATAGGCGGTAGGATTATTACGCTTTTCGAATTCATTATGGAGGAAATCGCGGACCTGTCTGCCTGATCTCATGCGAAGAATACGAAGAATGGTATCGCTGTTGGGAAGCTCGATAGAAGCAGATTTACGAGCGCTTGACTTTCTCTTTCTAACAGTGTTCTTAGAATGGTATACTGATTTACTTCTGTCTGCTTTTCTTCCTCCACGCAACTTGAGTTCGAGTTGGTTTTTGACAGTGGTGTTGTATCCTTCGATCAATTTCTCGGTCTCCAGATTGTAGGCTGCATTGATTGCCAACAGAGCGTAATATTGAGAGTTCTCTAGTTTATCCAGTGGAACAGCGTCCCCGTCTTCACCACCATTGAACAAAACCTTGAGCAGCTGAAAGGCAAATAATGCATGTGAGTGTCGCTGTGTCCAATGGCAGCATTCAGGACTTACCTCTAGCCATTTATAAACAACATGGAACTCATAGTCATCCAGGGGTTTCCACTCAGACAGTTGCTCAGAGAGTGGTGGTAACAAGACGCTCTCCAAAGAAATCAGAATCTCCCTCCAAATTCGCAATACAACAAGCTGCATGTTGGTTTCTGACAAGTTGTCGTTCAAAATCTTGAGATTCTTCTCCAAATAATCCAGCAAGGGTGCCAGGGAGTCCTCACAATCTTGTAATGTAGGATCCACATGTTTGCTGCTTCTAGAAAATGATGAAAAGAAGCTACGATCACGTCCCAGTAATTTATCCAGAGACTTGCGATTCAAAACTTGGCGGAAATAGCTTCCCATCTGTATGAAGCGTTTGTCAGTACAACATGTCCTGTTGTCATAGCAACCCGCTTTACCTTATCTACAATGAGGCCCGCAGCGTCGTTCTCTGCTCTCTTTAGCACACGGAAAGCTTTACCAAACCAGAATTGAATATCGTCCTTTTCACCTTCCATGCTGATACGCAAAACAAGTCTGCCCTGAGGATTGAAATTCAAGACCAATTCATGCGTTTGGAAATCACCATAATAAGAGGGGCCTAACTTGAACCAGACGCCACCGCATTCTTCATCAGCGCCAATCACATCCTCGTCATAGACCAAAGCCAACACATCCATGGTCTCGTCTGTGAGCCAGATATCAAACACTTGGTCCCAGCGAGGATTTAGGGTCTCGTACACTGTTCTTGTTCTTGCAATAGGCTTCGAGTCGATTTCAAGCACAATATAAGGGTCACTTAACCCATTGTTATCAGCGGGTGGTAGGTTTTCTGCACGCACAATTTTGATAGAGTAGAGGTAGTTTGTGGGCTGTTCTTCCTTTTTTTCTGTGATGGGTAGTTGGGATTCATACTCTCGCATTTCCTGAGCAATCTCATCCACATCCATATTTTGGTATAATCTATCCAGTTTAGCACGAGCGCCCTCGATATTGTTGATCTTGACACAGGTCTGTGCCATGAAATCATAAGGCTCTTCATTGCCTTTGCCGTGTTGACGGTTGCCAATGAGCTGGTAACGAGCTCTGTCAAAAAAGGTGGTGCTGGCATTGGCGTCGTCTTCTCTGTAAGCGCGAGGGTAGATGTCCATTGTGATCATTTCCTCCAGTTCCATGGTATATTGTTCAAGTGCAACGCCAATCACTTTGGACAGGGCTGTGTTGAATCGGCATTCTTGCAAGCTGTTTGGCCACTCCAACTTTTGGACAAAATCAACAGCTTGGTGGAACATGGTGAACAGATCAACAATGGAGGATGAATGCAGCGTGGTGTCGTTGATGGATTTGAACTGGAGGAGATTAGGTAAAGATCAGTCTCCTCCTGTTGAATGTGCCGGGGGGATGATACCTACCTCGTCTTGTTTGATGGCATTTCTGACCCATTCAGGAGTCTCGCCCGCTGTTGTCTTGAGCCAGCGACGCACATGCAGCAAGAACCACGACTCCACCTTGAACAAGGCCGACTTTTGTCGAGGGCCGTACTGATCGTATAATCTCTTCAATGTAAGCACCTTGTCGTACAACTGGAAAGTGAGATCAATAGGTGCGTTTCTGGCTTCAGGGAGGAACGCCCAATTCTCCATTTCCAGGACAAAGAAAGGCATTTGTCTGGCCATGACTATACCAGGTAAATGCAGTGTGCTACCATAAAAGTAAGTTAATTATAGACTGCACCGTGTGTGTGTGTACGCCATGCATGCTTACTTTTTGAGCGGCTTCTTAAACTTTTTGGCAACACTCACAAGCTCCTTGATCAACTTATCAGCCATGTTCATCAAATTGGTCATATCGTCATTTTTGGGGTCCAACACAGACTTCTCCAGCACTCGCCAACGAGACACAGCTGCGCCCTATTTGTATTGAAAGCAACTTGATAAGATGAAAACAGATGACATCCAAACAAAAACCTACTGCAATGGTTTCCTCCAATAAGCTGAACTGACGGATCGGATCAGGATGGTCTTCCAAATACGCAGGATTTTCGTAAATGCTATCGAGCAGAGCGATTTGATCCTTCACGTAGTTGGGGCTACGGCATGTCAGCTTTTGATTCAGCATTGTCAGTGGCTTCACTTACTTGACCCTCCAGTATTGACTCAATGAATCTGCCAGAGAATGAAGGCATGTTTCGTTGAGCCCTTCAAAGACTCGAATCAGATTTTCGCGCTACATGTGGAACGATTAGCCGAGCTACCAGAGTCAATGGGGCACTGCTTACATCGTTGATAGTCCAGTTTCGAATCTCGTTTTCCTTCAAGCACTTGTCAAGAGCACGCATGGCATCACTTGCTTCGTCAATGTCCACTTCGCCTTGCGATTCATCGGTGTCTAGGCGATTCTTGATCAACTCCAGGTAGAGAACAGCTCTGAAAGGAGGAGACAAGCGCCAGGTCTTCCAACATTCCCTCAAAAGATCTTCGGAGGCTTGCGACAAGACGCTTGATTTGGCGCGCTCTGTGTCTGGAGCAATGTTTGTATCGAGATCCATGCACATGTTCATCAAGAGACGAAAGTAAGATCGTGGGTCGTTGGGAATGTATGTGTAAGGGCTCTATAAAGGGTTTGTGAGTGTGTCAGCGTCATTCGTCGCTGTATATATATACGTACATCATCTGTAGAAGACATGTTGCCATAGACAGAGCTGCGCTTTGAGTCGCTAGGTCGTCTGCCAACATTGTTGGGACCTGATCCACCGCTGCCACCACCACCACCTCCAGATAGCAGATTTGCGGAACCCACATCTTGTTCGTTGCTAATGTTGAGCGAGAAGGTTGGGCTTGTTACCATGATGGTCATCAAGCCTTGCAGGTACTTTTTCTCTCTGGTCACCCACGTATCATATGCCTGCTGACTAGCAAAGTCCTCTCTTCTGCCGGGAAATGGCTGATTTGTGTTGACAGCATTGATACATTGCTTGAGATCTAGAAAGAAATTCTGGTGTACTGTTGAGCTCTTTTGATCTTGTCTGCTATTCGCAGGCACACACTTACAGATTCCGTGCAAACAGCCTTCAGATCGCGGATCTTTTGTCTGTGGATGGAGTTCTCGATTTGAAACAGGTTCTGGACGGTCTTGACCATGGGGAAGTTTTCAATAATGTCGAGAATGTCGGCATTGTTGGTTACTGGATTGCTATTTCTTTGTTCCTGCTGCTGCTGCTGCTTTGATTTGGGGGGCAGGATGGATTTGCGCAGCGTGTCAATCAGGTCCTGCGAAGCCGAGTTGGGGGCGTCTTCTTTGAGTGTGAGCAGCAGCACCTCTGTGAAGAGCACCACATATCGATCCAGGTCTTTAAACCACACGGCTGGATTAGGATCAGACTTTTTAAGTTCAGTTTCGCTGGTTCGAAGAAAGGTAATCACCAAGTCGTTGATGGAGCCTTGGGGGCGGAAACGGTGCTGCTTAACGACGTCCCTGACTTGTCGCACAATGGAGATGAAGCGGCGGTCCAGGTACTCTGGCTTGCTGACGTCCTTGCCGTCCTTGATGTCGTCCAAGCGACGCAACAGGCCAACGACCACCGGCTTGGTGAGCTTGTCCTTGTTGGGTTCCTCGCTGCCAAACTTGTCGGCAATGTTACCAAAGACGTCGCTGACGCCGCTCAGATGCACCGAGTGCCTGTTGTTGCTCTTTTGCTCTTTGCTTGCGGGCTGCAGCTTCTGCTTGCTGTTCTCCTCGAGACAGGCGTGGATAGCGCAACGCAGTGTGTAGTCATATACAAAAGCTGGGTTCAGTGTGCGCACATTTCGTCTAGAGTTGCCTAAACCACGTCTCAGTGTAGACGATTTTGCTTGCATCCTTGTCTTCTATGTGCGAGTAAAGAGGGGGAGAAGAGAAGAGTAAAGAAAAGGAAAAAGAGACTAACGAAGAGAAAAGGTGTGTAAATGGTTTGGTGCCTGATGCGAGCGAATAAAACATGGATTAAGGATGGGCTGAGTTGCACCTCATAAATTGCAAAAAATCCAACAGCCGGACTCTCAACGCCCAGAGAGCAGCAGCAGAGGCTGGTTTCGCTCTTTCTCCTATTTCCCCAAACACCATGATCAAGTCTGTGCTCATCTTCAACAACCATGGCAAGCCTCGATTGATCAAATTCTACCAGCAAATTGTCAGTGGTACTGCGCTGCTAATAACAGTCATCGTCCATGCTAACCTCTGCACACACACATAGGACATTGCGACGCAACAGGCGCTGGTGCAAGAAATCTTCTCCCTTGTTTCAAAGCGACCAGACACAGCATGCAATTTCTTGGAAGGAAGCAAGCTGCTTGGCGGCAAGGATACACGTGTCATTTACAGACACTACGCTACGCTCTACTTTGTGTTTGTGGTGGATGAGAGCGAGAGCGAGCTTGGCATATTGGATCTCATTCAAGTAAGCCAGAGGGTGTGGTTATCCAAGCGGACGACGATTCTAACCAGCGTGCCATGATAGGTGTTTGTGGAGAGCCTGGACAGATGCTTTGAAAACGTGTGCGAGTTGGATCTGGTAGGTTGCAAAGAAACAGTAGACGACACCCGCTAAACACACAAGCATACAGATCTTTCATTTTGACGAGGTTCATGCCATTTTATCCGAGATCATTCAGGGTGGACTCGTGCTAGAGACAAACATGAGCGAAATCGTAGCAGCGATAAACGAGATGAACAAGGCGAAAAAGGCGGGAGGCGTTACAGCGAGCAGTTTGAGCTTAAAGGCGACTGAATCGCTGCGAGGATTTCGACATTAATGATATATCAATAATAAACAGCTTTTATTACACAACAATGCAAACTACACCAAAGGCACGCCTGCCTTGGGCTCTACTCTGATCATGCGCTTTACTTTGCGATTCAATAATTGTTCTGTGCGGTATTGTTCATAGAATCGCTCAAAGGTATCGAGTCTCAGCATGTCCCTGTGGGTTGACAGCAGCGTGCTCTTGAGCTGTGAAAAGTCGCAGTGTGTGGGGTTGCAGCATTCGACGACTGCCCAAGGGTAGCGTCTTCCAAGCACATGCTGCTTGCTGTTCATGCGGCTGCTTGTGCGTCTGCTGCTGGGTGTAACGGGGGACGCCATGTCTTCGTCTTCGTCCAGCAGGCGGCTGTTGTTGGTCACGGTGTTGGCGAGATTGAGTGGACGGCCAGTTTCAGGGTCTTCTTCGTAGCCGACCAGCGTGAATGGCATGCTGTGCAAGTAGTCAATCAGCGCGCCCGCGTCTTCGTCCTTGTCCTCCTCGACGCACTCCTGCAGCATGTTGAGCATTCTGTTCATCTGGTGTGGCTGTTGCTGCGCTGATGAGGCGTCCTGTTCCTCGCCGTCGTCGTCGACATCAATGTAACCGTAGATTGGAATTTGCAGGATATCAAAGATCTCTCGTCTGAAGACTGATTTGATTTGTTCGCGTTGAGCCACTGTCAAAGTATCTGACTTGCCTATAACTGGAATAATATTGACACGAGTGCTAAGCATTTTAAGGATATATTTATCAGCCTCACTCATCGCCTGGATGTTCTTGATGTCGATAAAGTAGAGGCACGAGTGAATGTGGGTGTCCAGTGCCTTGGCGTCTCTCTTGACTTTGGATTCCTAGGCCATCCGCGTGTTAGCGAGGTGGGCTGTGTTGTCTATCCTACTACTACTACTACTTACTTCGGCTAGTGTGCGCTCAAACTGGTAGTCAATGTACTTTGCAATGTATCTCAGCTGGTGGTCGACGGCGTATCCGGTGGTGAATCCAGGCGTGTCGATGATGGTGAGTGCTGTCCGCTGGCCGTTCTCCTCAATGTGCATCGAGACGGTGTAGAGCTCGTCTGTGGGTCGCAGAGGGTCCTTCAGCACCATGGGCTTAGATTCCTTGAAGGAGCCTTGAATCACATCATGCTTCAGTGTTTCACAAAAGGTCCTGACAAAGGCAGTTTTGCCAGAGCCAATCGAGCCAACGACCATGACATTGAGATAGGAGAGCGTGTCTTTTCTAGACTTTGATAGTTTGTGAGAATAAGCGTTATATAGCATGGTGTGCCAAAGAGTAATGCTCGAAGCGCATGGCTGCCGGATGTCAAACGTCTGATTTATACCCTGTTCAAGTCTGAACTAGGTTTGTTTATCTGCTGCTAATAAGCTTTTTTTTTTCCATGCATCAAATAACCTTTTCCTCACGCTCACATCATTTTGATGATGATGTTCATCCCCATGTCTTGACGCACGACAACACTGCGATTTATTACTCTTTTTGATTTTGAATTTGACCATCTTGATGTGTCGAAAACAAACAGCCATATTTTTTTACTATATTCGATCTGAAGGTAGGTATTTTTAGCACTCCATGCTGGCGCTTGATACCCATTTACTTGTATACTTTCAAGCCCATGTTGAGGTTGCACACAGCTGCTTTGCCCATGAACAAGCTTTTTATGGAAACTAAGTTTCCGATGCTACTGTATAATTTACAACAGAGAGGAAAACGGGCTTATGCCTAAAGAGTTTATTGTAAACATTGTTGACAAATATTGACTGTATATAGAGTTTTTTTTATTTGATTTGTTTATTTGGATTGGAAACAAAGGAACTGTACAATTTAACCAAACATGTGTGGCTTCGGATGCTGGTTGGGTAATGAGGGTAGTAGCAGAGAAAAGAGAGATAGAGATGTGTGTGTATGTGGGAATGTGTGTATATTATGTATAGGATTTCATGTAAAAAAGTTAAAAGAAAAAAGAGGGAAAATAAGAGTGCCTTACTACTACACGAATCTTCCGATGGCTCTTTGGAAGGGCTTGATGGAAGCGCACTCCTGTCTCAGGTTCTCAGACTTGGGTTGATCCCACTTCTTTTGCGTGATGAATCTGCGAGCCAATCTGATGCAGATTTCCTCTCTAAACTGGGTGTATAGTCTACGGTTGTAGTATCTCTCGACTTGTCGGGCTTCATCAGGGTAGGCATGTGTTTGGTGCACGATAAAGTCGTCAGGCAGCACGTAGTAGTCGACGCCAGAGATGTAGAGTTCGTACAAGCAGGCAGCCTTGTTGCTGCCGTAGCCAGCAAATCGCTCGTCGCACCAGGGAGAGCCCTGGTTCTTGAAGATGACATAGGGCTCGTAAGAGTGCTGGTAGGTGGTTACTTTGTAGATTTCCTTTTCGTCTGCGGTCCAGCGCTCGTAGTCGGTGGGGGCATGACCAGGCAGCCAGAAGGAATGAAACATCTCCACCTTGTTATCACTGTATTGTTTGACAAGATCGGGCTTGTTGGTGGGGAAGTGGCGATAGTCCAAGCCATCTTCCTGCTTGGAGTACTCAAAGGCGGGTATCACCAGAGCAGCCTCGCCTGAACGCAGCAAGTCCATGGCCTTGGGGTTGTTCAGCACAGACTTGCGGATGTCAGTGCATGGAAAGAAGTCAATGTCAAGCTGCATCACGTATTCGGTTCTTGCAAACAGCTTAGCAACGTTTCGCCAGAGATTCAACTCGCGATCGAACTCATCACGGACCACATGGACATCGACGAATTTGCGCATGTTGGGGTTCTTATCCATGGCCTTCTGAAGCAGCTCGAGCGTGTATTCACCTTCATCGTCATCTGATATGTGGATCGTAGTAGAGATAGGGCCTATTAATAGCAGCTGTTAGCAAGACATCATTTGATAAGTAGCAGTTTCCTTGTATAGTACCTTGATATTGTGTGGCAAGTCTTGCTAGATTGGGAATTCTGTTTCTTGTAACCAATGTAACAATCGTAATGTCCTCGCCCGTCATGTTCATGGCAGATTTGTAGTAGTAGGGGATGATTTGGGATTGCTCAGAATAGGAAGATAGCGAAAAGGACTTTGATAACACTGTCTCGATAGGCAATTGATGCAGGCCGCCTACGACATGGAGTATGTCAGCCACTGTGCCGTCATTTGACATGTACACACTTACCATTGCCGTCAGTCCAACTGAAGTGGCTGTTGAATTGCCCCTGCTGTATAGAAGAGTCATTTCTATAGAACAATGCTCTTCTAAAGTGCGATGAATTGGGCTCGTATGTGTAGTATTTGGCGAGCAATGCCAGGCACGACAAGAGCAGGACGAGTCCCATGGCCTTGACGCCTCTGCGACCCATGAACGATTGTAAGTCGGCACTCATTGTATGTGTTTGAATAAATAAATAAATTAAGGTAGTAGTTGAAGAAGTGGAAGAGCAAGAAAACTAAACAAGAATAGACAGGCCTTTATATATCAATTGGTTTGGTTTTTGAATCTATTAATATCTGAATGCATGATCCCATCAACCAGTTACACAGAAATGCCCACATTGCCCTTTTGGCTACGTTTTTTTTTTCCTTCCCTAAGCCCCAGTGAATGGAACACAAGAAATGGCTGTTGTTGTTGTTTTTTATATTTGGATTTGATGCCATATTCGAATAAACATCTCGATTTGGACATTTAATCAAAATACAGTGTAATCTGCGTTGTGCTTTTTGTTGGCTTGCGGCTCAATGCCATCATGACGAAACAGGGGCCATGGATGCAATGGAAGCACCATTTTGACCCTCTCGAAGCGGATGCTCTCGTCCATGTGTAGTTCTTCTTTTTTCATGCAATGATAGCGATAATCCGCTGTGTGTTTGTGTATGTTATCGCCTTGACTCCACATGAGCGACCGTCAAAACTATAAGATCTGGGTATTCCGAACGGGCACATAACCCCGGCTATCTACATTAGACGCATCATTGTGATCCAGGTTGCGGAAGACTACCAATAGAGTAATTATACCCTTGATCCGAGCCGTTGACGA
Source organism: Mucor lusitanicus (assembly GCA_010203745.1). Lineage (NCBI taxonomy): Eukaryota > Fungi > Mucoromycota > Mucoromycetes > Mucorales > Mucoraceae > Mucor > Mucor lusitanicus. The sequence continues at coordinate 1,216,401 of JAAECE010000005.1, read as the reverse complement.
AGGATACATGCGTAATTATGGCTCATTAATTGAATGCTTTGCCTAATTTCTTTGAAGCTGCATATTTCAGACCTCAGCAGATTCTGCAAACTTCCAACTACAAGTATTCATATGACATCCAATATCATCGTACTAAACCAAGACACCTGAATGCATGATTTAGGCGCTAAATGCTGCTAAATTACGAGTATACCAGTAAATCTACGCTGATGCTCTCTTTAAATTTCGTCTTTTTCGATGGATTAAGAGTTTGATACGACACTATTCTGCTAAATGAACAACTGCAGACCATCAGATCAGACATTGATAAACGCATTGTTGAGTGAGCAGCCTTCAAATGTATTTACCACTGTGAAAATAGCAATTTAAAACGCTTGTATCTTGCCAACAAAGCATGATCTCGGCCTCGGAACAGGTGCGATCGTGTTCTACGACCTGACATTAGGTTAGGGATACCATTTCAGCGATTTTTTGGGGAAAAGGTTGATCATCGATTTTTGAGCATTTTGGCCTTATACTTGTACAGGAAAATTTGATGATTTCAAAGAATGGGCGTTTTCACCTCGAAAATGAGGTTTTCTACTATGGTGTTCTTAAGCTCAAAACAACCGTATGGATGCAAAGCATTGTGTGCAACTGTCTTTTGGTCGGTTTATTATGCGTTTTGTAAACATTTATCCGAAAAACGTGTTTTACGTTTTTTGGAAATTAATTGAAATAGACTAAAAAAATAGCTTTGAAAATAGCACCATTGGATTCTTTGGTCTTTTTTGCATCTATAGGTCTTAAGAAATACCTGTTGAATATATAGTAAGATTTTGTGTAATTGCCCTTGGAAGAGTTTGGGATGTCCAAAACAACGTTCCAGAAGATCAATGGAAACTCTGATATTCAAACCCAGATAAGGCTGTGTTTTGCCTTTCTTGCAGCAAAAAACACTGTAAGCATCGAGATTTGACTACAAATGTTTAGGATATCATATAGCTTATGTATGGAAAATATGTTTTTTTTATTTTAATATACAATCTATATTGGTTGGCGCCAAATTTATATGGTTTATCGCCCATATGGGCTCTTTTATGAGCTGGATTTATAAATATATGATGGCCTGGGATGCTGAATGTAGAGATATCTCTACAAAATCAAGGTGCTTTTGCAGGAAAATGTCAGCCTCAAATGGCTTTCTGAAGAAAAAAAATAAGGTACCTGGCCCTGTTTGGCATGATTTGCACACCATTCAATGTGTTTTAGGGGGGATTGAAAAGCTAACAGAGGAAGAAGGAGTTCAACATTTAGACAAAAAAAAAAAGAGAGGGAGGAGTTTTGGCTTTCATTCTTTTTTCATTTTCTTTTGATTAAAACACACAACAATACAAATGACTGAAACTGTTGTATCATCGCATGTATTAAGAAGATTATACCCTGGCAGACGATTAGAAGTAAGAATCAGCTAAAGAAAGAAGATGAGCGACCGAGTTATTTATAAGTTTTCACAACAGGATACGTTTCAATGGCCATTCGAAAACTTGGATTCTTTGGAATCATCGTTCAACGTACAAGAATATTTACAGCAACTGATCCGCTTAGATTGCAGCGATGTGCAACGTATTATTGAGCTGCCCGAAAATGTAGATGATGAAGTTTGGCAGTATGAGCATCTACGGTAAATCACAGAAACACAACCATCATGATGAGCAGTGTAATAATGCGTGTTGTTGGGATAGCCAAGTGTGCTTGGAACTCAGTTTGTTGGTGGTTGCATTGGAAACAGAGTGTACAAAGCAGCATTGTCCAGAGATGAAGGCAGACGGGTGGCTGTATCTGTGTGCTGCACATCCATCAACACAATCAGTAAGATAATAGACACCGATACATTGGCCCGCATGATGTTGATTCTTTATAGTGTCCTGCAATTGACTATATCATACACACGCTAGACGGAGCAACTATCCTGTTGAACAACTCAAAGTACTTTCCTAGCAGGTAAGTCAAGGGTTTGGTTATATCCATCTTGCATGTGATAAATGCAATGCATCAACTGACTCTCTATCGCTTAGGATCTCTGTGCCTGAGCCGTCTCTCAAGCATTTCCAGTCCATTGCAAGACGCCTTTACCGTATATTTGCGCACGCCTATTTCCATCACAGAGAGATATATGAATCCTTTGAGGCAAGTAGAGAGCTTTATTTGAATAGTAAGCTGTAATCCTAATCCTTGCTTGTTATTAGAACGAAACCTCTCTATATGCACGATTCCTATTATTATCTCAAACATACGGACTGATCCCACCTAGTTTGGTGAGCATACCTGATAGCGAAGATGCAAACACCAATCAAGATGATGAGGATGATGAGGATGATGAGGATGATTACAACAGAAATATACCAAACAACTCATCGGCCATTCTACTGCCTCGAGATTGATCTATCTTGTAAAAAAAAAAAGGTTACTTTATTTCATAATTTTTTTTTAATATATTTGATCATTGCTGTGATGTTGGTGTTGAGTGAGTGTGTGTGTGTATATATATGTGAGTGTTTGGGTGTATTTTTTTTAGAGTGCCTCATCTTCATCCATTACTGGTAATTCAGAGGGCTTGACCATACCAGGAATAGCCAATGCCTTGGCCATCTCTGCCTTACGTTGAGCTTCTAATTCGCTTTCCTTTTCTTCCAAATACAGTTCTGCATTTTCACCTGCAAACTCCTTCAATTGAATGAGGAAATCACGCACTTCCAGCTTGAATTTAGGTGCATTGTTGTTGAACTCAAACATGGCATGTACAAAGACCTTGACTTGACCACTGTATAAAATGAGAGGATGCGTGAGATTGCATGATAATCAGGAGGGGGGGTAGAATGAACAACTTACGGTTGGAGATGAGGGAATGCGTTTTGTAAAAGTGTAGATACGTAATCACGTAAAAAGTCGGCATTGCTGGTGTTGGGATCAGAAACCTGAGAAGCGTTATAAAGAGGTACACGGATCATATTATTAGACACCAATTGGAAGAGACGAGCCAACACTTCAGTTTGTCCCTTGAAGCCTAAAGATAGAAGCCCTTTTTTAGTGCCATATTCATGCTATAAATACTCAACGACTTACCACTCTTGTGATCGCGATCTGTAAGCACAAAGAAGATGTCTTGCAGGATACTGAGGTAGTAGGATTGGTAAAAGGCACCAGCGACAGCAGCATCCGTGCGGCTGATATTGTCAATCAATTCACCGCAGATTTCGAGACCAATGTCGGCAATGTCACGCATCGTGTGCTTGAAACCCCAGACAATACTATCGATGAACAGTTTGAATTGAGCAGGTGCTAATTCTAATAAAGCGGGGAAACAGTGTCTATTGATGGCTCTCAACATGGAATAGAATCCGGTTCTGTGCTCAGGATATTCAGCAAAGTCTTTGGTGATCATGTTCAAGGTAGGCTCAAAGGTGGCATCAAAAATGACATTGACGCGAGGAGTCATCAAACCCTATATCACGAGAAATCAGTCATCGGTGTAGCTATACAATTAGACGCGCCCAACTTACATGCAACTTGTTGATGATGGTGGCAATCACATTCAAGACTTCGGCGTCTCTGGCTGTGTCAACGTTGGAGTTGTAGTCTGTCAACACGGCTTCCAAGAAGGGCTCCACCATGTTGTTGTTGACAGTGTCAATGTCAGTGGTGCATTCAACGTAGGTGTCAATCAATTTCAAGATTTCCTTCTTGATGGTTCTCCAACCACGGACCTTGGGTGTCTTGGTGGCAATCAAGCCTTGAGAAGCAACGCTTTGAGACACCAGGCCACCGACAATACGATAGAGAGCCAATAGATCCATGTAAATCTTGCTCAATTGAAGGATAAAGGCAGATCCAACAGATGTACAAGCAGCGACATTGGTCTTGAGCACGTTGGACAGGACCTTGATCTCGGTAGCATTATGTAAGCATTCGGTGTTTTCCTTGGCTTGGTTCATCATGTTTTCCCACTAGAAAAGCACAGGTTAGTTTGTGAGGCGCAAAAAAAAAGAGAGGAAAAACACACTTACAGCAATGTTGGGATGCTCCATAAACTTGACCATGAGTCTTTCTTGAGCAGGACCGCTGGTTTGAGCAGCCACCATGTAGCCAAGCGCTTCGTAAAAGGTGTGGATTTGCTGAGGGGCAAGATCAGAGGTGATGCGGTTGACGTTCTCGAGAATCTCCTCAACAAAGGGCTTGACTTCGCCTTGCTGCTGAACGACGAAATGGCGCTTACACTGCTGAGCAATCTTGATGAAGGTATCACAAGCCATGTCTTGGACACCTTCGTGGGACTCGTGCATGAATTCAAACAGCTTGTTGACGACAGTCTTGAGGAACTTCCAGTGAGCCTTCAAGAAGCGAGGGTATTGGCCGACACAGTACATGATGTTGGATGCGACGACAGCCTTGTTGTCTTTGCCACGCTTCATCTCACACAGACTCAACAGCTCCTTGATGACAGTGACCAAGAATCGCTTCTCGGTCTCCTCGTTCATGGCACCAGAGATGGAACCAATGGCCCAGCACAGCTTGTTGAGGTTGTTCCAAGACCACTCAGTGCCGTCCATTTGTCTCGCTAATTTGGTGGTCATGATCTCCTCCGTGTCGTTGACGTCCAAGTTGGTCAAATAGACAAGGGCCTCCTTCATGCTCTTGTACAGCACAATGGTATCACTCTCCTTTACAAACTCTCGCACAATCTCGCCTTCATCATTCTCCACCACAAGGACCTACGCAATGCTGTCAGTACCGAATGTTGTCAAAGAAACCTACTACTCACTTCTTCAGGCTTAACCATGCACTCAATCATCACGATACGCAGGTTGGACAGCACAGTGACATAAAGGTTCTTTCTAGAGGCACCGTTGAAGCCGCCCATACTGTTCAGATCCAACAACTGGCCGCTTCCTTGACCGGCTCTGGCTGCTTCTTCAAACAAACCTTGCACCAACTTGGCCCAATACTCTAAACAGATCTTGAAGATTTCACGATCCTCGACACGGGAAATCTTGATGAGGTAAAAGTGAGCATTGATCAAAAGCTCGTGCGTGTTGGGGAAGCGCTCGACAATCTTCAAATGCTGAGACAGATAGCCTGTGAGGAACAGAGCCAGGTTTTGAACAAACTCTTGGTCATCGTCGTTGCTGTTCTCGTATACCTCAGCGATGTTGGTGCTAGGAGGAATCATGGTGTTGGTAGCATTCATGACGCTCGTGAACAAGGCAACCATCTTTTCGTAGTAGGGCTCGCCAATTTCGAGACCACTGATTTCGGTGAAGCATTTGAGAGTGACATTTCTATAAGGAGGTTGTTCAAAGAACTATAATGAAAAAAAGCGTGAGTAAGCGGTGATGGCTGTTGTGCGTGAGCACGCCTTTACCTTGTTGCGGAGAGTCTCAATCAAGTCAGTCTCGAAAATATAGCCAACAGGAACCCAATTGACAAATCTCAATAGAGTCTCCAAAGTAGCTTTGATAAGGCTGGGCTTTACTGCTTTGTCGAGCACTTCTCTACACAAGTTGTAGATCTCTGCGAATTCTGATTTCATTTGGGTCTTGAGCGTAGCTGCTTTCAGTTGGGTCATTTGTTCAGCAGAAAAGTCAAAAATCTCTTCACTAAAAGACAAGAGTGAGTGGCTCTCCCTGTGTCCGGCGCAGCAGCCACTTACCTCAACAACTTCAAGATGGCCATGTTGTTTTCACATAGGGCGAGGTTTGATTTACTGGAGGCGATGATTTCAGGGATGAAGGAGGGCCAGTTATGGGGCCATTCTTGCTTGAGGATTTGGACAAGAACCATGTTGAGCTTATTGATATAAGTGCGTTCTTTGATCAAGTTGGCATCGTCAGACGATTGCTTGACAATGACATTGACAATGAAGTAACGGATGGCTGCAAGAGATTAACCAGTCTGCATACAATGAAAGCATGGCATTTAGCTTACCGTTTCTGCTGTCGCTTTGCAAGGTGTTCCATCTGGTTTGGACAAACTTTTCAAGAATTTGTAACGCGATAAACTAGGCCAGAAAAAATCGCGTTAAAATGCGGGTGGGTGGATTTGCGCAAAGCCAAGCTACGTTACCTTTGTTTGAGGGACGCTGGATTTCTCCAGGATGCCGTCAACTCGAGTCCATGCTTCTTCGTGGTCTTGGAATTGGGTCAGGATCTGTTGCGCTAATTGTTGCTGTTATGGATTGGATTGAGTGAGGGGGGCGGCTACGTTTACTGCGTCCACTATGGACTACTTACTTCGCTTCCAGAACCAGTGAACAAGGTCATCACAACCTGGTCCAACAAGGCAACATCCAGCTCTTTGCTAAAATCGAGGATAGCTTCAGCCATAATAGTTTTTGGTAATAAAAAGTGAGATATATGTAAAAAAAGAAAAAGAGGGAAAGAAAGGAAAGAAAAAGGTCTAAAGTCTATACATTTGGTTATATACACACCACACCTTGCAAATGAAAAAATTGTTCATATCGCATTACACAACCCGTATTTCTAATCGCATCAGTCACGACCGAAGCCCTGATGGAGAGGGCAAGAGGAGGACGCACCAGAGACATCCAATCATCTGGGCCTGGACGTGCTCTCAACTCTGCTCTGCTGCCGAGACGATGGCTCGTGTGCCCTGCCATGATTCTTACCTCATGATGGCCCTATGCGTGTGTGCAACATGGCCACCAAAAGAACGCTCAAGCTTACTCCTTGATTTTTGACATGCAAATCCACACATTTGCTTCTAATTTCATGGAATCCATTGTCACATGTTTCTCTTTTTCTTTTTTCTTCCTTCCTTTTACTTTATATACCACAATCAGCCTTACAAGCATTGATATCGTCTTATTATGTCAAGTCAGGAAAAAGGTACAAAAAAAAGCAATGGGGGAAGAGGTTTTTTCTGTGATGGCACATCTATAAAGCTTCTTTCTTTCCTCTCTCTCTCTCGATAGTCCAGCCAACAGATAGCGCCATGTTCTCAGAGGAAGAGCAGCATCAATTGCAATCCTTTCTGAACAATCTCGAGTCAGTTGATACAGATATAAAAGGTAAATTTGTGTGTGCCGGTGGGCGAGAACAATCAATTGATGCAGTGACAGACAATGTTGCCACTGCTTCCAATACCAGCAAGCTCAAATCAAAGAAAGCAGACAAGAAGCGGATGACACCGTACGACAAGAGAACACGCTCGCCATCCGCTGATGAACAGCAACAGCAGCAGCAGCCTACATCGCCGTTATCACCAACATCGCTACCTCAGCAGCAGCAGGGACGATCGAAGGCTGGCAGAGCAAGGAAACCAGCGCATGAACTACTGTCTGAGGATCAAAAAAAGGCAAATCACATAGCTTCGGAACAGAAGAGAAGGGCAAACATAAGGATTGGGTTTGATCAATTAGTCGATATGGTGCCTGCGCTTGATAACTGTCATCGCAGTGAGGCATTGATTTTACAGAAATGTAATGTATATATGTGTGTGTGTGGATAAATTGAATGAATACTGATCAATAGATACCTCCTTCATGTACGATCCAACAGCTGTGGACTATATAAAGGATTTGGTGCAGGACAAGAACAGTTTGAAGGAACGAATGAGAGAACTGCAGACAGTGTTGGGTGAAATGTAAGTGCCTATGGACTAGGATACAGAATGTCGTTTCTAATTAACACTGCTTGTAGACCAGATGAAGATGTACGGGTGATTAAATGAGCCATGTTGCCTGAATACTCTTACTGATTTATTATATTTTCATCAATGTAGAGCTCTGATGGCGAAATGGATTACTCGTATAGGTAGCGACCATTTCCTTTGTCTGCTCTATATTATATTCATATATTTCATAACTGCGTTAATAACGAATCTACATATCAACAAATTTAATAAATTTCATCACATCAAGACAATCATTAATGGCAAAAAAAAGGGTGATGTGTACTGTATACTTGTTGCCCTGTACGAGAAACAGCTGACGGAGCAGATCAGACCTTGTCTAATCACATCATGTTGCGAGTCTGTTAATTACGATTTTTATTTACAATGTTATTTTCAAGTATCTACTCTTGGTAGCTCAAGAATCTCTCCCACTTGGCACTATACTTTCTATCGATCTGGATTGCACGAATGTATTCATCAAATGCCACTCTAATTTGGTAAATGGCTTCACGTAATGCTAAAATAAAAAGAGGTCGAATGGAAATTAGTCTCGTTGGTGTTTGCAATCGTAACTGACTCTAGTTACCCATCATGACAGCTTCTGATTCCTCAATCACGACATTATCATCCTTCAGCCAGTTACTGTATTGAGCGGGTGGTGCCTGGAGGTAATGCTCTACTTCTAATAGACATCCTAGCAGTTGATTGAGCACAGTAGTGAGGTCATTTTGCACAAAGCCATAAGGATCCTCTTTCACAGAGGCGGCAGTCAATGTACCGAGCGCTTGAACGGCCCAAACCACCAGTTGATACTTGTTAAAGACAGTTTGGATACGGCGAGTGACACTGTTCATGTACAATGCGCTAAAGTAACCTGGACGGCCCACCTGTAGTTCTAATCGCTGCAACATTTCAATGATTTGACTCTTTTTGACCTTGAGCCAAACATTGTTGGTGTATGCTGAAACTGTGTTGATTGAAGGAGGCAGAGTTTCCACACGTTCAGCCACGCCGGTGAAAATAGTGCTTGTTCTGTCATCCAGTAACTCCATTTGCTTTGTTGTGGAGGCAAGGATGTTGGCATTCGAGACTTCGAGGCGATTACGGACTTGCTGTGGCTCGACTGGCTTGCTGACAGGAACAGGTGCTTCAACTAGCATGATGCTGTCAGTCTATTGCACAGCCTGCGCGTATATCCTTTGACTTACCAGGCTTAACACCATTATACTCCACGTCAATGACCGTTCTCAATTCACTGATGACCTTGATGCATTGATCCATGATTTTGTACCAGGCATTGTCTTGCAACTCCTTTCCGACAGTGCGGTATATGTCTCCACGTTTCTCTGGGCTTTTGGCGGTAAGAGCAGCGAGCTCTGAAAAGGCGGCTACTTTGACGTTGATCTTGGTTTCTGAAAGACCATTTACAAGGCCGTCGAACTGATTTACGCACTGATCGCTGGCGGGGAGGGTCTAGAAACAGACATTAGCGTCATGCCATGCTGCATGTCTACTTCAGTTACTTACAAAGGAATAAACGGCATCATAGATGCGATTGGCAATGTTAAACGTGCACATGGTGGCAGTACCTGCAACGACCAAGCGCAAAAAGAGGTGCAAACTGAACCAACTGTAGCCAGCAATGGGAGTATCCAAGACTCTGTTGAAAGCGTTAATACAGACAAGCAGCAAAAAATGAGTCATGTTAATTACCTATGGTAAATACCAAAGAAACGAGCCAAGCTGTAGTAGATGGAGCCCTTGAAGATGCAATAAGTGATGCAGGCTACAATCAAGTAGTTGATGGCCGTCATGGCAGAGGTACAGAGCACAGTGGCAAAGCTTGTCTTGACTTCTTCAAAGAGGGGTTGCTATATTACAGTTGAGTCAACAGATACATAAGCAAACATTGATGGTCTTACCTGGACATTGTTGATCTTGACGACGTTGGATCTTCTGGCAACATAACGAACAGTGTAGCCAAAGGCCAAAATGATGCAATACACAATAATGAAAATGTTCTCTTGGTTCAACTGGCGGGCACCTGAATAATGGCTATAGGATGGTGAGTACTGGATCATAGACATGTTGAAATGATGAGGTCGTTACCCTGGTGGCTGCAACAGGAAATCATGAGTATACTTTTCACCCATCACCCAAGAAAAGTAATAGCGAACAACAAAGATATTGAGGGCAGAGTGAATGACGAAAAGAAGTATGTTATCAAAAGATGTCCAATTGATGACAATTTCGGCAAGGGTGCTAGGGTATGTGGGCTCAAATACTAACATATACATTAGTTTCAATTGACTCTGTGTATGCTGTTAAATGTGCTATTTACCTGTGTATGTGATGTTGCGGATGAGAGAAATGACGGCGCCTGTGAAGAACAGCACAAATGAGAAGAGTAGTGTTCTCCAGGAGAAGAGATTGATGAATGCAGCTACAGTACATGTTAGCAGATGCAAATGATGGCATATTGCCCATATCTTACAATAGGAACCAAATCGCATTTGGAATAAAACAGCAAATGCAATTGACACTACAAAGAGATACTTGTAATAACGTCCATTTGATTTGCTCAAAGCAGCAAGGTAAGCTTCTGTGTAGGTATTGTAAAGCTTTCCAGTACGCTTGAATGCAGCGGCAGTGCTTGCTGGCATCTGTGATGAGGAAGCTGACTGCATTACCAAAGTATGTTTGAATGTACAATAAAGAAGCAAAAGAAAAAGACACGTCTTTTTGATGGTTTGAACATTTGAATGTTTTTTCTGTGTCGAGTCACGAAGAAAGTGTGCTTCTTGCAAGGATTTCATTCAAATGTTGCTCATGCAACCTTGATTTGATGTCTAAAGAATGCCCAAGGCCTCCAAAAAGGCTTCCCATCTCGAGACAGCATACTTGGATGCTTCTTGATTATAGTGGAAGTCCCTCGATTGCTTCGAATCGTAAACTGAGCTACGTAAAGATGAACAGTAGTACGGTATCTTCTTCATGTCACAATCTGTGTTCAAATAAGCATGGCTAGTGATGGTTTTTATTGTGAAATTCAAAAGGCTCTGGCTCTTTTAGGAGCTCTTTCTGTTATAAGGAAATCAGTCTTCTGCTTGCCAACGAGATCTAGATATTTTGCTGTACAAGAAAAGTCTCTATCATCGTCCATGCTATCTGAAGGGTCGCAGTTACATTTCTCTTTGGGAAGCCAAGATGGTTCTGAAGGGCAATGCAAGATAGGACCGTGATAGTAGCCAATATCGTAAAAGAAATGCACCTCGGACCGCTTCAGAAACAAAGCAGCAGCAATACTGTGCACTGGGGCGTCTCCCCATCGCTCGTAAAAGAAGCCACCTGCCTTGTCAAGATGGTTAAAGTACGCCAAGTACTCTTCAGATCGAAGCCAGTTCAGTGACCCAATCTCAAAATTGCTCCAGAAATGGCACATGTTGTAGGTTTCACCATGATCGTCCGAAAGCCAGTCGATGAAGCTGTCCGAGCTGTTGAAAGGCACAATGTAGTTGGGATGTTTCTTGATGAAATCTTTGGTAGTATCCCAGAGTGTGGGTATAGTGAGGGCGTATTCACGAATAGAGATGGTGAAGCCTAGATCAGACTGTGATTAGTATACGCACATCTCTTGGTTTTACTAGTAGGCACGCGCCATTTACCGTATTTCAGGTCATGTTGGCGCATATATTTGAAAGGGTCGTAGTCCACATTGCAACTAAACTGAACATCAGGTTCAACACGCCTAGTTGGACTACTATTAGCCTCGTAGATTGCTACCATGCAAATGATACTTACCAGTAGTAATCGAATTGATCCAACAAGGGATGGCGAAAAAAGAACCCACTTTGAAACCTATGCAGAAGAGAATGTTTATAATGGGATCTTCTAGCCCACCTTTGCCCTCCCCCCCCCAACAAACTTTATAACTACCTGCACATATGACGATAAGACTCTGAATCGCCATAGGGAATTTCTTCCTCTGCCATAGCCTCGCGCCCTTGTCTTGCTCTCTCTTGATCGATAAAGTCAGGATAGCCCCACATGGATTCGTCAATCAAACCGTAATAGGTTTCCCCTGAAGCCAGACCAGTAGTGTATTCAATGAAATCGTCGTCAAATGGTTCATCGTTTAAAAATACATAGGGATAGTTGTATTTGCTATTAAATCGATCCTCTAACTGTCTCATTGCATTTCGAATGCCAGCTCTGTCATCATTTCTTGCGAGAACAACAAATGCTGCGTTCTCCCTCTGTTCCTGTTGCAACTGCTGCTGCTGTTTTGCTATCAGGGTGGACAGCTTTTGCATATCTTGGTAAGTAAATTCTGCAGATTCAGGCGCTATCGTGTTGTTGAAGTAGGAGTGAAAGCACCACATTATGAATCCAATGGCCAGCAAAGGTAGCACGAGTCTTTTCACTTGCCTTCCCGGGGCGTTCTTCTGTCTTGGAGCAATCATGTTAAAGATAAGATACAGGCAAGAGAAAGAAAAGGTGCTTTGCCAGATTGTGTCTGTCAGTGCAGGTATTCACACTGTAATTGAGGTTTTACATTTAAATCTCATATAGATGAGTCTCTCTTCTGGCCCCACGTTGACAGAATAACTCTAAAAAAGACATGCCAAATCCTGCTCTGCGTAATTTGCGTGGCTGTATGAGAATTATGCACGCTAGGTCTAAAACAAGGAGGCTTTCCTTGGTAAAAATGCTGCTGTTTAGATTCAAGCTGTACACAGAGCATTAATTACACAAACATCTGTGCGAGGTTTCACTTGCTATCTGATTGATGGTGGTCTTACAAAACCTAATATGCCAAGCACTCGGCTATAATAGTACATTCTCGTTCACATATCACTCTTGTATTCATTTGATAGTTGAAAACAAGCTTTGAGGAAGAATAGGGGCCGTTTTTTTTTTATAAGCAGACAAACATCAAGCTGTTTGTTTCATTAGCACTGATAACGTAATGATTGTGAATTCGATCGTAACTAACCCAGACTTCAAATAACTCACAATGCATGCTGAAGAATTGTAGTTGCCATAGTATTTTGTGAATTTATGCCTAACATCTAGTAGTCATTTCTTTTGGCCGTGTTAAGATCTCTATTCTGCACGCATTTTCAATGCCGTTTTTATTTCTGATCTTGATGTAAACTTTGGCAGCACTTGCTCCCTAAAAAGCGGCGGAATAATAGAATGACACTCGAGTCAACATGTCTGCGAATGAGATTCAGGAGATCTTCGCATATATCACTGAAGATGATGATCGGCTCAGCACAGGACCATGTATTGATGAACAATCACAAAAGATGAAATTGAATCGCGATGCACAGCATGAAACTGACCCTGACTCGAAAGAAAGTTCGTTCAAATACAAACGACAATACTCCTATTGCCACTCCTACATGACAGATGGGTCTCTTTATTATATCCATACATGGAAAAAGGGATGTTTAATATACTATTTCTCAAGCAGACAACACAGGGACGCGATCAAACTGCAAAGGTATAAATAGTGTAGTTTTTTTTTTCTTTGATTCGCTTTAGTTGAACTATTGCAAAACTTATTGACATGCTTGGATACGTCAAAACTTTTCCTAGAAGCCTCAGGCGATGGTTCAAGAGTGAAAAGGCTGATTTGAAAGAAGTTCATATTCGTAAGTACCAATGCCTGGTTTCCCAATTCATGTATAAACCCACAGTATTATAGAACAAGTGCTAAATGGACAGACACAGCAGCCTATTAGCTTGGAAGATTTCAGAATGTTCTTGCTGAACAAGGAGCACACGATACAAAACCTTGAATTCCACGTATGGCTATCGGATTACAGAAAAAAGTTCGAGGCCCTGCCAGAGCATGAGAAAGCCAAATCACCACCACCAAAGGAAGGGGCATCTGAAGGTTCAATCCATCTGCCACTGGAGAATCTCTTGATCAAGTCTGATGAAGAAACAAAGGACCCTACGGTGTTCTCCCCTATCAATGATGTCCTCTACAAGACAACCCCGGGTCAGCCCCTCCGTGCTGAGCTAGACTCTGCCTTACAGACGTTCTTTTATCCCAACTCCTTTAAAGAATTGAATATTGAACCATGGCGATCCCGATATGTACTTTACAATGCTTGCTACACTACTCACCCTGATGTCTTTTTGAACGCCCATGAATACATCTACGGCTATCTCAACGAAAGAAGTCTTCGACATTTCATGCACCATGCTCTACAAAATGTGCGCTACAGTGTAGTCATGTTCTTTTACATGATCAGTTTCTTTGCAGCATTTCAATCGCCCTTACTTTTATACACAACGTACAGTCTGCATGCACCTCGTATCTTTAGATGGCCCATCATAGTCATTTCATTTATATCTGCTCTACTGTTTGCATCTGGAAGATCTGGTTTATGCCCAACTCGTGCACTGTTAGGAAACCGAATGATCCCTCACTTTGAATTGACTGAATACAAAAAGTTTAAACAAGGCCAAGTCTCCAAGAATAAGTTTCTTCGTCGCTCAAGACAGGTGGAAGTGGAAGATCAAGTGGAACGCAAAAACTGGAAGCGTGTTGTCGATCCTCGCGTCAAGAAATATCACTATGTATGCGTTCTTTGTGCTGATTTGATTCAAATACTAATAATTTATGTAGGAGGTTGTTACACACATTGTGATGTTTACTTTTCTTTTCTGTGGCCTCTGCACAGCACTTGCAATTGGCATCTCAAACGAATACGATCCAGAAACCTTGGCTAAAATGATGGAAGCGATGAAGACTGCTGGCAACAGCTCTACAACTCCTGCGTAACAACATCTATACTATTAATCCTCCTGCTATTTGATACACTCTATAATATTAATCGTCTCATTAACTACCTAATCAATAAAACAAATTTTACCGATCTCAAGTACATTGAGATACCCTTAATGCCATGAACGTTGTTGGATGTTTATTTGCATTTTTCCCTTCAGTCCCTGTATGCAGTATCAGCATGTCATTTTGTAGTGCTTGAAAAAAAAAGTGCTACTACCATATACTTCTTTGTTTCTGTACTTGTACCGTAGAGACTGCATTCTATTGATTATTCATTAACCAACCCCTGCTACCACATTAGATGTTTCAGATCATACTATGTATCTTGATCTGTAGATAGAGCCGCTCAAGGTGAATACCAATTTTACATGTTCATGAGCTGCAACCACAGTACATGATGCTATTCCTTCAGAAAAAAAATCAACACTTCATCAAAGGAAGCCAGCTAATATACAAGTAGGAATGCAGGAAACAAATAAGACTTATAACTAGCTTGAACTCCACATCAGGAACAGCATTTTGATGGGCTGCAGTTCAAAGACCGACGACTTCGTTTAAAATTTATCCTATATAAATGTTTAATTGCTTCAACAATCATCCAATGCGCGGATAGTTTAAAGGTAGAATCTTGCCCTTCCAAGGCAAGGGTCGGGGTTCGATTCCCCGTCCGCGCACATTTTTTGGTAGAGGCTGATTTACGTGAGACGTTTAAAATTTCAAAAAACCATCAATCTTTTGCGAATAAAAGTTGTCAGGTACACACAGACTTTGTGTGTAAACTTTTAGTTCGTATAAATGTCAAATCAATTTGCAAAAGAACAAGGATCATCCTCTATCTCAATTTTACTCTTTTATTTTCACTTGTCTAAATCTACTTTATAACTACATCTATACGCACGATGAAGTAGTATAATTCAGTTTCTGAGTATCTTTTTTTTTATAGCTTCCCCATTTGATCGCAAGACTTAATAGCAACTAACAGCTTCATCTGTAGTTCTATAACATCATTTTCTACGAAATAAGGATGTCATTTTTCTGTTATAAGTAAAACTTTACCAACAATATTAATAATAATAACACCTAACATCATCTGTATGTTTGCATATCTCGTTACCAAAAAGTAACAATCTAGTTTTTTTTCCGATAAAACACTTTTGCAAACGGAAAATTTGGTGCAGAGCGGGAAACACATCTTATTAATACAGTAATAAAGGTAGCCGCTTTGCAGATCTATGCCAGAAATAATGCACTATCATTTATATGAAAGTCCAAAGACTTCTACTACAGTATGGCTTTGGCGGCTGCAAGACAATTTGCGTGGAACATTAAAGAAGTCAATGTGATCAAAGGCAAACGAAACATGATGAAGACGTTTCCGAAAGGTTCCTACTGCAGTACGTACGAATTGATCCTTAAAATTCTGAAAAACTTGTCTGCCCCTTTTGCAAGCCAAATTTGTGCATTTCCTTCGCTGCAATGCCAAAGAAAGTTTTCGTGTTCTCTGGAGACGGCACATGGTTATACAAGAAACGATTATTTCTCTTATATATACATGATCCCCACCTCCATTATCAAGACATTGAGAGAATACCACGGGTTCCTTGACGAAGCCGAATTAGATGTGATGGCCAATGACCTGCTGAAAAAAGATGTATTTGAAGTGCATCATAAAGGAAAGTGCAGTACTCTCGGGTGTCGAAGCGTATCAAGATCATTGAAGGTACTGCCTGATGAAGACCAATTCCCCAGCTTCTTGGTTGTCCTAGACGGCGCAAACTCTCATCGTGACCGTACCGCAGGCAACAATGTATACCTGCCTACAAGCCTCAGTATGTCGCAGAATACAAGGTATAAGCTGCACGGTAGAGTTTACTCAACCTCCTTCACGAGCGAGCATTTTTATACAAGATGCTATAGAACAATTGGCGGCGTTGTATACCTTGTGGATATTGACAATCTGAACAAGCAAGAAATGAAGGTGCTTACCTCGGATCCTGACGTAGCTGAGCGTCTCATAAAAGATGTTACAAACACAATATATGTATGCTACAAAAAAGTATAGAGAAGTTTGCCAGATCAGAAAATAGATTTGCATGGATAAAATTTTAAGTTTGACATGTTTTGTTTCCCCAATGCTACGGTATATATTGTTGACGCTGTTATGTCAATATGTACGGTTAGAATAAACCAGCCAAAAAATTATACTCTTTGTTGATAATGCATCCTCTGGATGCATTTATATATTTTACATTATGATAGGGTTTCTAACATGATGATGAACTATAATACTGTAGTAGCACAGCCTAAAGTTCGAAAATTATCTCAAATCTCTTGTTTCTCAGGTTATATGCTACCTAACAAAAAATGAGTTGCAGATTCGGAATCAGCGCAAAAACTGCCTTAGGAACATGCTATTCTCCAAGCTCTAGCTTGCGTTTTTCAAAAATCGATGTCAGGATGCCATAAAACCCAAAACTCCAAATTCGAAATTCATTTTGTACATCATGGGTCGATGAGGCAAAATTTCCAGAATGTTCTGATACTTAAATATGTTGTAAAGGAATGGTAATAGACCAACTTTTAAGTTGGAACATGGTATTGGAAAGGCCTTGTTCCTAACCTATTCGACATGCAAAGTCTCATTTTTAAGCGGGGGAAAATGCGTACCTTAAATTGGAGAAACGATATGGAACGGAAGAAAGTAAGCTACAGCTCTCAAAACTCGACAGGTGGTTCATTAACATGTCAGGTATCCATGGATACCTTGAAAACTGCAAGTTGATAAGGGCTTTTTCCATCACTTTACCGTCCAAAATGACCTTAGAAAATCGAATCGCTTGCAGTGTAACCAAGCGGTGCTTGAAAAATGTGGATTTACAATTGATCGTCAATCGATTCTGAAATCCATGAACGTCAAAATTGGATGATAGTTGATAGTAAACACCCCCTCAGCCTTATATGTTTTCTGTACAGAATTCAAAGGAAAATTTAATGGTGCCCATATCAAGTGTATTGGCTTGCATTTTTTAGGTGATTTTTGATGGTGTTGTTTTGAAGGTTTTTCAAGAATTAACAAGTTTCTATCATATTGACTCTACCTTTAATTGTAATGGTCGTGTAGAGCAAAAAATTACCTTTCGGATGGTATCTTGCTTGAAGCTTTAGCATAGCTCTAGCATGAGAAATCAAAAATTTTGTTGTGTTTTGAAAATACCACACAAATTTTTCCCTTGCTAGGACAGGCAGATTTTGGTCCAAATCCGGTGATTTTCCATGAACCCCTTTTTGACGATATCTCTTGGAAAACTCATCGGATTGACATGAAACAAAAACGATTCGATAGCTGCACACTAGATCTATTATGATCCAACAGTTTTGGGCACCACATATGCATTCCCTTTATAAATTCACTCAAAATATGAAATTTCGTGTCCCTCAAGCAGGCGGTTTCTGACAAAGGTCAAAACTTTTATATAACATCTACACCATTCGATAGAGAATCGAATGTCAAACAATAGTTAAGCTCTACGCTACTTGGATTGACCTAGTAAAATTCGAGTGTAGACCCCTTCAAAAAGCACAAAAATCACGCATGTGCACCTTTTCTTGATCATTACTCGTTCAAATCATCAGTTACGACCCTAAACTAAACACTTACTAGTCAAAAACGTGCGCCCCTATCGATTGGGCTATAGAGCTTGGGCATCCGTCCCATATTAAAAAACTTTTACTAGTAGCACATTCTAACCCTCCAAGAATATCTCAAATCTCTTGTTTCTCAGGTTATATCCTACCTACAAAAAAATGAGTTGCAGATTCAGAATCACCGCAAAAGCGGGGTTCTAAAAACCGAAAAACTCCGAAAGCGGAGTGCGAAACCTAAGTTACAATTTTTTGCACGTTTCAGGCACATCTCGACTGTTTGATATAGGTTGTCTTCATCTCGTTTTCACGCGTATCTTTTGGGTCTCTCTATAGAAGCTATGCTAATAGATGAAAAAAGTTATTAGAATATGTTACTATGAGAATAACCCAAAACCAAAAGAATAAATTCAGTTTCTTTATTTATGGGAGAGGAAGAGGAATCAAGATTATACTATTAAGGAAATGAGTTTGGTAAAAAAAAAAAAAAAAAAATCGTATTATTTAGGAAGGAAGCTATGTATTAATTGATGTGGAAAGGCATGTCATTTATTTTACTCTTTTATAACAGGATAGACGAGTGAAATATAATATGTAGATAGCAATTTATTATACAAGTAAAGGAGGAAAAATATAAGGATTATATAGTAGCTGTAAGTGGTATGTATGATAGGTTTACGTTGTTGAATATATGTACTTTAAAAGAAGCACTTTTTACGGATCGCGTTTTTCTTCTTAGTAATAGTTTTGATGTTGGTGGTGTTGGTTGTTGTATTGCGGATACGGCTGCTGGTATTGCTGATGCTGAATACTATATGACAAATTACTACTGCTCCCATTATGACTACCATTGCTGTGGTAGTACGGTGTCGACGACCATGGCTGACCTTGGGCATGCGAAGTCAATCCTACTTGATCACTGCCAACAGACGACAAACTATTCCGTCTCGTGAATTGTGATCCCATAACAGTGCTTGAGTTGGAAGAGGACACTTGTGGGTAATAATTTGGCCTGCCAGGATTATTATTTACGCTTCCCGTAAAGCTGGGTTGCTGTTGATGCTGTTGATAATGTTGTCTAGGTGCTTGCTGATGATGATAGTAGTTATTCACAGTGAGATTATTCATATCCACCTTTGGTAGTGTTGGCTGAGGTAGTGATTCCATTTCTATATCGTCCTTCTTTGAGGATTTCTTTTGGTGATGGTGGTGGTTGTAATGATCTGCTTTTTTGTTCTTTTCAATTCTTTTTTTCGCCTGCTTTCTCAACAGTTCCTCGATTCTGTAGCAATGTAGCATGAGTATGACCGCAGCAGCCTATTGTATATGCGGCACCCACCTTTTATCCACCTTGTGGCAACAGTACTCCTTTAGATTACCTTGGATATGACACAGCACGGGAATATAGATGATAGCGGCAGCGCACAGTAAGATAAACGAGATTGCGAAGACAGCAGTAGAGAAGATCATGGTGCCCGTCATGATTCGCTGTACCGTATTTCTGCCCAAACCATCGTTTGATATCTTCAAGCCATTGTTGATTTGAATCCATGCGGGAATAATTGTTTTAAGTGTAACAACGTTAATTACTTGTCTAGGTGCTTCTGCCAAAAGTAGTTTTTTCCAACCTATATTTAAACATTTTCTGTAAATTACCATTATTTTGTGCACTAAGCCTGTATTTGTATTACCTTTCAAAGTGAAAAAAACGAAAAATGCAATAGAGTCAATTTGCTTTCTTGAGCGATTGATTTTGCCAAACAAGCAAAAGTAGTTGTAGTCTTTAACTGAATACCACCGATTGGCAATGACCGAAAAGAAGGCTAGTGAAATATCTCTTGATTCGACGATTCCTCTCGATTTTCTAATGTCCCAAAACAAAAGCGCAAACGAAATCATGATTGCACCCAAGAAGATCCACTTTGCAACGTCGGGTGGGATGGATGCATCTGCATTGATGCTGGAATTGCCAATGACCAGCAGTGAAACTGAGCAACGCATAAGTATCATGGTGCCATGTAAATTTGCAGTGTAGCGTACCTGCTGTCCACAAATCTGCCACATAAACCAAAAAGCCCTTGATCATCAGGACGTACATGAACATGTAGCTAGTTCGTGCCGGACAAGAGGGATCGTAGAACTCTTTGATGTCGATATAGTCAAACTTGTGATCCTTTACTACTTCTCGCTTCCATTTTGGGCCCTTGCTTCCTCCACAACACTTTTGCAGCAAATCAATATTAAGGCTCCATCATGTGCTCTTTGTATAGTTACCATTTCAGACTATAATATGATCGCTGCAAGTGCAAAAAGAAAGAAGATGATCAGCACAAAGACTCGACTAGTTTGTAGGGTTGTTTTCTTTCTTGAAATGAGAGGAAAAGAACAAGAGTACCACAAAGCAAGTACAAGGCAATTAAATACTCCCTTTTCTCAAAATTTTGACCCAACCAACCACCTTTCTTTGATTCAATTGCAAAAGGGAGAGGGCAATCAGGCACGAGAATCAAAGCGGGGTTACTCTGTGTAAAAATAGCCTTATCAGCTCCAATTAGTAAGAAAGCAGACAAATATACATGCTTGCATTAATTAGACAATCAGGCTGTGCATTATTACCAGCAGAGGAGGTGCCCAAGCGCCTTCAGAGCAGATTTTATCGGTTTCTTTTGTTGATACTGATTTATACAATCAATTGGACGCCTTTCACATTGATTGTAGTAGAGGATAGCACAATAGTCAGAGAGGAAAATGTGCTGCTATTGGATGTCATGCTGTATAAACGGCTATGCGCCATGGTGCCATAGCAAACAGACTTTGTAGTATTAATCCTGGCTTTTTTTTTTATCAGACTCAAGATTAACAACTCTCTATTATCTGGCAGCTCAAAGACAAATCTTGGAAGCCTTCTTGCTCAAAAGATTTGAGGTTGTTGCATGTCTACACAGCAGCTGTGCCCGCTGGATTCTGGTCAATCAAAGTACGTCATTTGGGCGATGAATACGTGGCGGGCATTTCTGTGATGCTCATTTGAATTTTCCTCTTTATTACAGAGTTTGATTAGCATACACATTCGCCATTCTTTTTTTTCCTTGTCTATTACCACTATTACAACAACTTGCAAAAAATGAGATTGGCCGTTTATGGCTGCGTATCCTCCATACTGGCTATTGGAGTGGTACTTTCCGCAATGCATCAACGCTCAAACTTTTATGCTGCTTGCATCTATCTTTCAAAGTCAAGCGCATGTATGATGGTAAGATTGATAGACGACCCTCACTTGACTACATGCAGTAACAGCAGATTGATAGATTCTATTGAATATGGGCCTTATTATATCAGTGCTATTCGGCAAAGCATTACAGGCCGTCTTCTTTGGACGATTAAGAGCAATTGAAGTCGAGGTTTGCTAGCATTAAAAACAATGTTGTTCTCGCAACCTTATATTCTCTTTTTAGCATTTATACGAGAGATCTTGGTACGCAGTGACAGAAACATGTCTAGCAATGACCATCTTCCGGGAAGAGTTTGACCTGCAGTTCATTGTCGTCTTTACCACCTTGCTGTTCTTGAAGATATTCCACTGGTTATGTCAAGATCGTGTTGAGTTCGTAAGTCTGCTGCAGGAGATCAATGCAACCCGGTAGCTTATCATTGTACACTAGATGGAGCAATCCCCAGCAAACCGCGTTACATTCCACGTTCGAATGATAAACCTCTTGGCACTCTTACTCCTGATAGATTCACTGCTGGCTAATCATGCGATTCATGTCACACTCACAAAGGGCCCCAATATGATGATTATGTTTGGCTTTGAAGTAAGTCGATTTGATACAACACAGGCGTACCGAGAGCTAATAGGAGAACCAGTACACTATTTTAATATGCTCAATCCTGTCGACAATCGGAAAATACATACTCAATGTGATTGACATGCGAACAGAGCAAACCTGGGAAGGGAAATCCATGTATGTCTTTTATCTGGACCTCGTAACAGGTAAGAAGGGCACGTAAGGATGGACTCGGTTGAAGTTTGGCTCAACACCTTGTTGCCCGTTAGATTTCTTCAAGCTGATTACCTACCTTGTCTTCTTTTTGTACATTTGCCTGAATTATCAATTGCCTTTGCACATCATCCGCGATGTGTATGTTACTTTCAGATCATTCATCCAGAAATGCAGAGATCTGTACCGCTACCGAAGAGCAACTCGCAACATGAACGAACTGTACCCCAATGCAACTGCCGAGGACTTGTCTCGATCAAGCGATAGTACCTGTATTATATGCAGAGAGGAGATGCAGATTGTGGATACAAGCATGGATGAGGATAACCCAGAAGCAGCAGCTTACAGAGGCGACAGCGAGCAAAATCTGGATCAGCCCAAGAAACTGCCCTGTGGGCATATATTCCATTTCCACTGCTTGCGTAGTTGGCTCGAGAGACAGCAAACCTGTCCTACATGGTAAGTGCGGTTCAGCGAGTGGCATTCGTGCGCAATCCACTCATCTCTGATTGTGTCTAGCCGACGCTCTGTATTGACGGAAGCAAACAATCAAAACCAAGGGCAGCCTCAGGATCAAGCCCAGCAGCCCCCACAACAACAACCCCCTCAGGTACCACCACAGCAGCCTAATTACCATGCACCACCACAGCAACCATTTCCACAGTCCTTAATCAATCATCTGGGTTCTCCCCACCAAACCAACCCATCTTCATCCTTAAACATCCTGACGCCATCAAACCAACCAAGCAATATACCTGGTTTGATACCACTTGTTCCCCTGAACGCTCATCCCTATCAGCAATCACAGCAAAACGGAAACTCGCTTCCCATCAATCTATCAGAAGAGGATTTACGCATCTTGTCAACCACTACACGAGATGCGCTGGAGCAGAGATTGAGAGTGCTGACAAGCGTGGACGAGCAAATATCGGACACCATCCTCAAACTGACACGCGTGCTGAGTGTGATGCCTGTGGACACAGCTCTTCATCAGGAAACAAACCAAGGCGCGGCAGAAGATGCTGCCTCACAGGAGGATCAGGTCGATGTACCTACTGATGCTCCAGAGAATGAAAGCGAACAACCACAACCACAGCAGCAAGACATGAGTGATAGAAGAAGAGAGAAGATGCCAGACTACAGTGCCTCTTCCCAAGTTGAACAAGAGTAATAATAAACAAATTCCAGGGATGCCATCTCTTCCCAACTGTACATGTAATCTATATACCAGATCTTTATTGAGCAACGACGACGACGACTACTACTGATGCGAAAACTGGCCAAAAAACCGAGGCTTCTCTCTAACACTGACATCGCAGCCTGTAATGTATTCGTGCTTTTCATACACTGGACATTCGGTTGTGATGCACCGCAATATGCTCTTTGCAACTGATTTTCCCTCCAGCCAAGCCGAGTGCACAAAGCCGTAGGTAGCACTGGATGTAGCCTCGCCTGCAAACCACAGTCTATTCTCTAATGGCGCACGCATGTTCAGGTGATGCTTCTTGAGCGCACCAATAGGCCAGTTTGAATACGAGCCTCTAAAGAGAGGGTGCTGATGCCAGCGTGGGATCAAAATGTCGATGGGAGGCTCCACCTGGACCGCCGGAAACATCTTTTGGAGCACGAGCATAATCTCATGCTGCACTTGGCTGTTTGTCATGCGCTCAATGCGCTGAGATTCCATATCTGTGGTGGTTACCATCAAGATGTTATCTCCCGTAGCGGCTGGCTTGAAGAGATAGCCTGGTGCATTGAGATTTTGCCACACCGTGTAGTACCCGCCATGCTGTGTCACGTTATTGGCATACAGGGCAAACTGGAAATCGTATATGTTTATATTGAATCTGAGTGTTTGTTACACGGACGTACCTGCCAATCTCCCCAGAACTTTTGCTTGAATCGAAGGAATATCTTTGTGTACGTCGTCATGTGGAAGCTAAGCAGCGATTCGCGCTTCCACTCTGGAAACATGGGCGTGAACTGGACCAGATCACTCTGCAACACACCTAGTCTGTTGCAAAGAAGAAGAAAAAAGGCAGGTCAGGATAGCAACAGCAGACAAACAATGGCTCACTTACGAAAATGTACATATTGCATAGTCGGCCTCAATGACATGTCCATTTGAAGTGATTACTGTCACATTGTGGTCATTATAGATGACCTCTGTAACTAACGTGTTGAGCATGAGACGGGCGTCATCCGGGTGCAGAAATGTCGCAAGCTCCTTCTTCAAGACGTAATTGAATCCTCTGTAAAGGAAATAAAACGTGATGAGTGATGGAAGAGGTGGTGGGTAGCACAAAAAGAGTGATCATCACCTTTCATCCACTACGAATTCGTTGCCAAATGGGTAAGTGCCTGTAACTGAATCCACAGTGCCAGTAGCATAATCCAGCGAGCACATTTCAGCTGGCTCAGAGAACTCCCAGTCAATGTTAAAGTACTCTACAGCTGCTTTCAGTGGTGTGTTGGGCTTCCATCCCAGTAAACTCAGAGCCGATCTACTCGATAGATCCACTTGTTGACGTTTCATCCTCTTGTCTGTATCGCTGTGTGTATTAGCTAATGATGTTTGTGTTTTTGTGTGTGTACCAGCAAATAATTACTATACCTGCATAATCAACAAGCTTGACTTTGACTGATTCAAATTCATTGCTGATATTGATGCCTTCTTCCTGGTCTTTCAGCAGCCCAGAGTCGTCGAAATAAGCAACATTGTTCTTGTCGTTGGGCGTTGTCTTTAGTCCATGTTGCATGGCCATTCTATGGATGGGATTATCGCCTTTACCGTAAATCTGCCATTGCATTAGCAACAGTGTATAGTGTACAAGTGTCAAATCAAGACACCACACTCACCCAATTGGCACCCAATTCTACATAGCTATTGCCAAACGCCTCATGCTGCACTCTACCTATACCGCTCATCAGGACTCAATCGCTATGAAACGCCCATCTATTAGCAGCTTACCGCCAATAAAGGATTGCGCATCCACAATCACGTAGTCTTGCATCCCCGCTTTGGACAGTGATTTAGCAGCAGAAATGCCAGAGGCACCAGCGCCCAAAATGACAACCTTGGTCTTGATCTGCTTGGACTCGACCGAGATCAACAGCAATGTCGATAGCAATAATAATCTAAATTTCATGATAGTAAAAAGGATGGATAGATAGAAAAAGAAGCAAATAAAGCCTTTTATCTCTTTTCAAGTGCTGATCTATGGCTACACAACACAACACAACACAACAAAAAACCATTCATGTGATTAGAGATTTCATATAATAAAGATGTTTATTTTACTGCCAATATAAGTTTCCTTTAAAAAAAAATAAAGAGGGAAAGGGAGAGGAAATGCTGTCATAATGTGTATAAGAGAGGCTGCCTTCTAAGAGAAAGAGAACATAGATGTATATAAAAAAAATGCTGGTACTCATGAAAAAATGCATAGAATGGATGATAATACTAATAAAAAATGTGTATATATATAATTAAAAAAAAAAAGAGACAAATAAATAAATTACTAAGAAAGAAGGAAAAAGAAAACGATATCATGAGATGCTTATAGAAGTGTCATTGTTTTTGTTGGATTTTTTGTTGTTTTTTTTCGGATTCATGTTGATGTTTGTATGTATTTTAGGCGCCAAAAACGATGTTCATATTATCAGGTGATGTTATAAAAGGAGAGTATTGCTGATCAACATAGGGTGCATAAATAGACTGATAATTGTTTGCAGGGCTATTCTCGTTCATAGGGTTGGGGTTGGCGCTATTGTTTGGAAACATGCTGTCCATGTTCACGTCAAACTGCTGGTGGTAGTTGGAATAAGGCTCGCTCAGATGGGTCATTTGCAACAAGTGATGTTCCTCTTGCATTTGCTGCTGCTGCTGATGCTGTTGCTGTTGCTGCTGTTGCAATTGAGTCGGTTTGAATGGCGATAACAACGTCATTGGCAGATGGTTCAAGTTGTTGGACGAGGCAGACGGGGCATAGTTGTTGTTGAACGGATCGCCCGTGTATTGCAGTGTCGAGCTAGGCGAAGACGCAGATGACGAACTAAAGTCATCCTCCAAGGAAGATGAGCTCTTTTGCACAGCCGAAGCCGTGGTGGTGGTGGCAGCAGTGGCACTCCAATTGGGCTCGTCCTTGATAAATGTGCTGGTGGACGGCTCCGGGTAATAGGAGGCGTTGAACATTTGCTGCTGTCTGTCATTCAGAATGATGCTGGAGGACTCGGTAGTCGTCAATGAAGTGTTGCTACGGCTGGAGCTCATGGGCGTGTGTATGGCATCCGTTGTCGTCGTGGGTTGTTGAAGCGTGGTAGTAGTGGTCGGCTGGATATCCGGCATATCAAAATCAAGGTCCAGCATGGGGCTCAGGGTGCTACAGCGACTGCTGCCACTGCCGCCCGCAGACATGCCAGTCGACCAGCCAGAAGAACGCGCATCGTCCAATGAGTGGCGAGACGAGTTGGAGTAGAAACCAGTGTCCTGAGGCTGTTGGCTGTGATTGAGCACTTGCTGCTGCTGCTGTTGTTGCTGTTGCTGCTGCTGTCTTGTACCGTACGTGGTGTTAAACATGAAATTGCGCTGATAATCGTCAGGGGAAGACGAGTCATCGTCATTGTTGTTATCGCCTCCACCGCTCAAAGAAGAGACATGGTCGTACTGCTGGATTTCGTGCTCCAGACGGTGGTGTTGGGCCAAGTGGTCAGATCGAGGAAAGTGCTTGCCACACACATTGCAAACAAACATGTGTAACGACTGCATATGACGCTCCAAATGCTCAGGGCGCTTGAAGAGGTGTCTGCATTCAGGCATAGGGCAGTGGTAGTCTTGCTGGGCTGTACTATTGGTGGTAGATGGACGCCAGCCATGCGAGTGATTGGCAGTCATCATGGGCATAGGAGCAGCAGGAGGAGCAGGGGAAGCAGGAGTAGTAGCAGTGGAAGAAGGCGTCGAGATGATTTGGTTTGGAGCAAATCCCGCCTTGACAGCTGCCATGGCCAATCGGCTACTGTTACTATTTACCATATTAGACCCCAAGTGCGACGATGCAGTTGCACTCTGGTTACTCGCAGTAGCACTGCTGGGCGTACGAAGATGGCACTTGTCATGACGACGCACAACAACACGCTCAGGACCGCCTGCAGTGATATGTAAGGGATGAGGCTGGTTCAAGACGGATGAAGAGACGGAGGCAGCACGACGTCTACGCTGCTTGTAGGTAGGCGAGCCATCAAACAAGCTCAAATTGCCAAAAATGGTTTTCGTCTTTTTCATAGCATTCGAGTCAAGTGATTTGGATGGCAACACGACGCTACTGCTGCTGCTGCTGTTGTGCTGCAACATGCTGCTGCTGGTGCTAGTACTATGACTCGTGTTGGACAAGGAGGGCGTGATTTCCAACTGATTGACTCCGTTGGCAATGGGGTCCATCATGTAGTCAGAATGGCGGTGGTACGAATGGGACGCCTTGACAGACATGTCCACGGTGCTGTTGCTGGCATCATCCCGGAACAGCAAGTCGTCGGTGGTGGTGGCTGTCGTGGGCGAAGACAGCATGGAGGACGAGGTGCTGGAGATGCGGCGGCTGTTCCGGCGGGATGCTGTGCTGCTGGTGCTGATGGGGTGGCCGGCAAAGTACGAGCCGTAGCTCAAGCGATGGCTCTTTTGTTGCTGCTGCTGCTGGAGCAATTGCATCTGCTGCTTTTGGCCAATGCTGGCAGGCACGGAATTGACACGCGAGCGCTTGGCTTGGGAGGCAGCACGCTCCAATCTGGACTGGGAAGAGGACCATGGCGTGTGGTTGGCCGTGGCGCTGGGTGTAGGCGAGGTGGGCCACTGGGGATCCGTGTCCAGATAGCCCGCCGCATGATCTAATTACTACAGGGTGAGTCAACTGTGGTGCTATGGAATGTATATATACATACGCTGGTGGATTGAGTTGAGAGACAGGCTGCTGTTGGGGACAGGCGTGCTCAGGGCTGAATGGGAGGCAGACAGGTCGTCTTCGATAGCCTGAGCGGTCGCAGCAGCCGATTGGGATATACTCTTTCTCAGCTGATCAAACAGCTCCTGCGTAGAATCGAGCGATAACGAGGCTGCAGGTTCAGCAACGGCCTGGGTAGTGGGCTCCATACCCATCTTTTCACGCTTGAGATCACGTTCAAGCGCATCAAGGAAAAGACGATCATGAGGCACGGAGAACCAGTAAAAGACCTTTTGCTTCTTTTGCGTGCGGATGCAATTGTTCTTGTAGAGCATGTCCAGCAATTCAGATTTGGGTTCCTCCAACCGAGCATCATGACCTGGTTTTAAGTTGCGCAAATCAGAAAATATGCCCTCTTCAAACTTCTTTGCGTTCGTAACGGGTCGGCCAAACGCATGGAAGCGAAAGGTCAGCGAGCGCACAATGTCGGTGCCTGTGATGAAGAACAGGTCGTTCCACAAGACGCACGAAATGCTCTCGCCGCTGCCGTTGGGCGATGCTCCGCCGGGTGCTGCTGCTGCTGAACCGCCTGGTAATGCAAAGCGCTTTAACGGTTTGTTGTGCTCCCAATGTTGCGTTGCCGTGGCAAAGAAGTACTTCATTTCGTCAATGTAGGCGAGTCGAGTGGCAGTGTTGCTGTTGGTGGGCGGCGGCATGCCGTAGGTGGACGCGACAGAGGGATTGGGCTTTTCCTCCATCTGCTTTTTGCTGTACGTATGAGTTTTCATCATACTGGATCGTTGCATTGAGTGTGTTTTTTTTGGGTGTATTTTTTTGGTTAAATGTATAGGATGGTCAGGTAGAGAGGAAAAAGAAGCGTCTCTTGCAGTATTTTATAGTACAAATAGAGATGAAGAAGAGGTAAAATTGAATTGAGTTGATTTAGTACAAAAAGAGGAAGAAAGAGAGAAGAATAGAGAAGAGAGGGAAAAAGAAGCAATAACAAAAAAACAAGGGGGGGGGGGGGGACAATCATTGAAGGCAAATGTACAAAGAAATCCATGTAAATGGGGACATGCTGCTGCTGCTTTGCCCCACTGAAAGCAGCATCTGGGACAAGCACAGCTCCACGCTCTAAATCAAGTTTATCATATATGTATATATTCCTTCTGATGTATATATAACAAGGTTAGAAGGGAAAAAAAATAATTACATGCACCTTATGGTAAACAAACCTGCTAGTACGCGCATTGATTTAAAATATCATCAACGATGATTGTAACCAATCACTGTGTAATTAAGGAGTAACAACAACATTCAAATTGGTTGATATTCACTTTAAGCGTAAATTGCAATCATCTCCTTATTGCAATGTGGCAATCCAGCCGCCATTTCAGTCTGCCTTATGCATACATACCACCACCGTATCACATGGATGTCCTCTGCTAAAGGTGAATGATGTATTGCACGCCGTTTCCCTCCCAATCAGATACTACGCCCTGCATGTGTATGCATCTCATGTTGTTGTTTTGCTGCTGGAGTATAAGCCAGCCATCATGATGGGCCGTTTCTCTCATCTAGGGGAAGCAAACATTTTTGCGACATTCCGGAAGCCTTTCCGAATTCATTTTCTATTGTTCAAGATCATCTCTTCTCCCATGGATTCCACATGCTGGGCTGTCAACGAAAAAACGATCCCCCCACAAACATGGATCTTCATTCCTTCATCTCAAAACGCCCAATCATCCATCAATCCTGGCTACAACAGCTCTCATTAACCATGTGCTACGTCTGGTCTTGATAATCTGTATACGAAAAAAAGTGGATCGAGAGAGAAAGAACCATCTATTTTACCCCTGAGATTCTTGTTCTGAGTTATTATATACTACACCACCCCTTAAAGCTAAACTTTGTAGAGCCATTTTGATCCTCTCCTTTGACCCCCCTCCCTCTCGTCAATCAACAATCTCTCCTCTTTTTCTCTCTCTTTTTCACTTGTTGAACTTTTTCTTTACTTTCTTACCTTTTCTCTCTCTCTCTTCAATTTCATCATGGCGGAGATAAAGAAGGATGGCAATCTTCAGGTCAAGGAGGATGGATTGAGAGCTTGGATTTGGTCAAAGCGATATGTTGTTTTACGTGAGCAGACCATCACATTTCATCGCAACGAAGTAGGCTTTCTACGCAGCAACCCAGTTCTACGCATGCACGCTAACATGTCTCTATTAGCAAACGGGCCAATGCGTAGCACTCGTATTCCTCAAGGAAATCACAGCTGTAGCACGTTCGGAACTGAAATCGCACTGCTTTGAGCTGGGCACCAAGGCAAAGTCGTATTATATCGCATGCCGTAATGATGAGGAGCTGTATTCGTGGATGGACGAGATATACAATGTAAGTACATGCATAGTTGGTCTCTTTTTTTTGTATCACGACTCATCATACCATGTCAAAAGAGGTCACCCTTGGGCGCATCAGGTCCCACTAATTTTGTCCACAAGGTCCATGTGGGGTTTGATCCCATCACTGGTGCTTTCACAGTAAGTGTATAAGGCGATCAAGAGGGGCAAATATTTATCCAAGTGCATAAACACACACATTTTAGGGCTTACCTGATCAATGGAATGCCTTGTTGAAGGGCTCGAAAATCACGCCCGAGGATGCCGCAAAGAATCCACAGGCTGTGTTGGAGGCACTCGAGTTCTACACTGAACAAACGCGCAGAGAGAAATCCGCCTACGAAAGAAGCGACAACAATACCAGCAGCAACAATGCCAGCAGCAACGGCTACAGAAAAAACCACAACTGGGAAGACGAGAAGAAAATGTCAAATCCCAAGCCGAGTCGCTCTACACCAGCACCACGACACATTCGCGAGCCTCCAGCTCGACCTACTGCTGCTGCTCATCCAAAAGAGCCAGCTCTGCCCAAAGTTGACATGAACCACATCAAAGCCATGGACAAGGATGTCTTGATGATGATGGAAAAGCTCAAGCAGCAGCAACAGAGCATCAAGGAAAAGCAAATGTTTGCAGACGAGTTAGCCAAGAGTAACCAGGAGAGCAAGTCGTTGAAATCAGCCACCCTAGCGCCCTTCCACAGCACAACGCCAGCATCACCCACGCCTACAACGCTCAGTGGCTCACTGCCCCGCAAAAACACATTGAATACCAAGCGTCATCCAGAAACGACCAGTAATGGTGGCACACGGAATGCGGCCCCGTCTGATCGTAGCACAAGATTCGAAAGAGAAAAGGAAAAGCTCAAGGAGGCAGCTGCTGCATTGGATCGTGATAAAAATCTCATGAAGCGAACACGCGATGTAGAGATGTCGGTCACTGCTGCTCAAAAGGACAAGATACTGGCAACACAGACACTGCCGTCCAATAGCAAGACTGCAACAAGACGATCATCCATTATACCCAACCCTCAACCGCAAATATCCACGCCTGTGCCTTCTTCCACAAATACCACAGCAGCACCGGCGGATAAAAAGACGGCAGATGCATCCAGCAGCAAAAAGCAGGACCAGAGGATCAGCACCATGAGTGATCATCAGATCATGGAAAGATTGAGGTCTGTTGTGACCAGTGGGGATCCCAACTTGATATACAAGCGCACCAAGCGAATTGGCCAGGGCGCATCGGGCTCCGTGTATTTAGCGGATCACAAGACGACCAATGCAAAAGTAGCCGTCAAGCAGATGGATCTCTCCAAGCAGTCGCGACTGGATTTGATCGTCAATGAGATTATGATCATGAAGGAGTCTCACCATGGCAACATTGTCAATTTCCTAGACTCCTTTCTGGTGCGCGGGGATTTGTGGGTGGTGATGGAGTACATGGAAGGAGGTGCATTGACAGACGTAATTGAACATAACACAATGACAGAGCAACAAATAGCCACCGTCTGCTATGAGGTAAGTGCTGGTGGGTGGGTGTACGTGTGTGTGTGTCTAGTGACACTCAGCTGGCAAGACTTTTAGACGGCAAAGGGGTTGGACCACCTGCACTCTCAGAACATTATTCATCGCGATATCAAATCGGACAACGTCTTGCTGAACTTTGCTGGTCAAGTCAAAATTAGCGATTTTGGATACTGCGCTAAATTAACAGATCAACGCAACAAGCGAGCCACCATGGTGGGCACGCCTTACTGGGTAAGTTGTCGTTGTTGTTGTTGCTGGTAATCTCCAGGATGATAACACTTTTTGAAAAAAGATGGCACCTGAAATCGTCAAGCAAAAGGAATATGGCGCAAAAGTGGACATTTGGTCATTGGGCATCATGGCCATCGAGATGATTGAAAATGAGCCACCCTATCTCGATGAAGAGCCGCTCAAAGCGCTGTACCTTATCGCCACTAATGGCACACCATCGCTCAAAAATCCTGACAAACTATCCAAAGAGCTCAAGAGCTATCTTGCCGTATGTCTCTGTGTAGATGTCAAATCAAGGGCTACAGCTGCCGAACTACTAGATGTAAGTAACTTGGTTTCTCTGCTGATGAGCAACTTGACTAATGGTCTGTGAAGCATGATTTCATAAAAAAAGCAGGCCCAATTGACATTTTACTACCTTCACTCTTGAAGTTCAAAAAGAAATAAATCCTCTCCCCCACAACACGTTTTCCAATTGAAGAAGTATAATGAAAAAATCATACGTTTTCCGTGGTCTTTTGTTACTCCTTGTATCTGTATTGTGCTACTGTTGTACACGTTTGTGGTTGTATCACTCGGATCTCTCTGCGTGTGTGTGTGTCTCGGCTTTGTCAATTTTTGGGATTTGATGAGCCAAAACAGCCACCTTGTATCACGGCTTTTGGGTTGATATTAATATTTCCTTTGTTGTCGGTTCTTCCATCAATCATATTCAAGGAGAGGAGCCATCTTGCTGAATCATCCAGATCCCTAATCGCTGTACCACAAGGGAGCGATTTGGAAAAGGAAGAATGTCCGTGGCGAAGTTTATGCTCAGGCTCTTTTGCTACTATACTTGATCTTGGGCCGGCCGAAATATAATATATATATAGTTTTGACAAGCATGTCATCCAGAGGCAGAGTTTGGGGGAAAGCCAAGATACGTGTGTGTGGGGTGACACATGCCAAAGAGCGTAATTCATTTCAATTAGCTTTGATAAGGGGTATATAGCTCCTACTACTAAGATGACAACAGCAATGCTGGCTTCATTAAGCTAGTAAAGCAATGATGAACGTGGAATCTATATTAAACAAATAAATCTATAGGATTCAAGCTGATCGACATGCATCCATCATCCGGAATGGTCAATTTTGGATCAACCTGTTTTTAAGAGAAAAACGAGTGCTGCTGCTTTGGCATGAATACAGAGCGGGTGGGATATTTATTATGATAGATGTACAGTTTAGAGATAACTAGCCTAAGAGTGGATATGGGGTATGGTTTGCATAAGAGAGATAATTGATGATGATACATGTATATATATATTTAAAACGAAACAGTTGTGTGTGAGCCACATGAGATGAAACAGCATGCAAATGCACCAATACAAGCAGCAGTTATTTACTGGTGGAGCTCTTTTTGGCCTTTTTGCGTCTCATTTGTACCTCGCGTCCGCCGTTCATTGCCGTTTCCTGCTTCAGGGCCTGTGCACAGTTGATGTCGACCTTCCAGTGGCGCTTGAGAGCATCGCTTCTTGCAAATCTGCGATGACAGAACCGACAGCCATGAGGTTTTTGGCCCGTGTGTTGTAACTCGTGTCGCTTTAAATCATGAGGACGCGCAAACTTCCAGGCGCAGGGCTTGTATGTACATTCATAGGGTCTTTCATGTGTGTGTGTTCGCATGTGTGATTTGAGATTGTAAGGTCGAGAGAACAGCTTGTTGCATTCTGGAATCAGGCAAGGAAATCCGTTTTGGGTATCATTGTTGTTTTGTTTGTGTCGTAGAGTAGACATATGCATTGAATTGTTACTGCTGCTGCTGCTGTAAGAGGATGTGGTGGATGGTGATGATGATACACCTTCTGTTGTTGTTGTCATCAAATGACTTGGTTGCTGTTGTTGTGGTGCATACTTGACATTGTCCGGATAGCTGTTGTAAACAGGATGCTGTCCATACGTGTGCTGTTGTAATAAAGGTGCTGGTAACGAGTGGTGGGTATACCCTAGCTGCTGCTGGCTCGAGTAATTGTTGTGATATGAAACATACATGTTGTTGGAAGGCGGCATAGGAGTGGCATTCATAGGGTACATGTTTGATATAATGGGTGATGTAGGAGAACGAAGGGTGGTATAGGTCATATAGGTGTTGTTCATATCCGTGGCGGCCATCATGGATGCATGGTCATTGTAGTGAGATAACAGCTTTTCATGGTGTGCCTGTGCTTCTTGGTGCTCCAGCAAGGGCATCATCATAGGCTGTTGGTAAGAGGATACAGCTGCAGTGGTAGCTTGAGTGTTGTTGTTGTTGTTGTTGTTGTTGCTATAGACCATGGGATCAATCAATGGCATAAATTGCGAGGAGCAGGAGGAAGAAAGAGGAAGAGCAGGAGCAGGCGGGTTCATGGCGTGAGTGTCGTCCAGATGAAACATTGGAGTCGAGCATGGAGAGTAGCTGTCTTCTCGAGACAAACCAGATGAAGAAGGAGAGATCCCACGCTGCTGCTGCTGGTACCAGTACTCGGGCTGTTGGATCAACTCCATCTGGTTCTGATTGGGGGAGTAGTAGGCCTCTGGAGTAGACATTGAATTGGCACAGGGAGATGAAGTGACGTTGGCATTGAAGCAGTGGCTATTTCCCCAGTTGTTCATGGTTGTGTAAGTTAAAGATAAAGAAGAGAGAAAGCAATCCATCTATCTGCTTGATTTATAGCAATTTACAGCAGCGAGGTTTCTCTGTATACAACAACCGACAATTACCAAATGGAGACAGGATGCTGAATCCCGGTGGTGCTCCTCCTTATGATGTGCAATTACACAGCAACTTTTTTAGGACAGTTGTCTACGGCGTTTCCTAAAGCATATCTGGATTGAGAAAGAGCTTCTCACGTGTGTGTATGGATGTACAAGCATAGTCAAGTCCGGAGGCAGCGGTACTGTTTGTGTGTGTGTGTGTGCCACCTTGAAAACCGCAGAAACAGTGAGCGAAAGGGGGACGAGCGAGAGCAGAGGACATATATAGCGAAATCCGTAACAACAAGGACATATCAAGAAAATAGAAATGTAGAATTCAGAGTGCTGGCTCGTTTCAACTTTGCACAAGAGATAAGGCCATTCGTTTCCAATGAAGAATGAATTTGACACATCCCGCACTCATATATAGGCAGTAACCGACATATTCAATTTGTAACGCAAAAACAAGAGAGTGGTGGTGGTGGCGATTCTTGTTATGAAGGAACAAAAAGATGATGATATCTCCCATATAAGGCTGCTTTGAGCTTATTTTAAGGTTTTGCAAAGTTTGTTGCCTCTGACTAACGCTTTTTATTCCCATCATCTCGAGAGATTTGCATGAATACCGATGCCATTTTCATCTAGTAAAACCATCACACACTGCCACCAGCTATGCGGGAGAGCCCGACTGTGCGCGGATGTAGACAGTGGGTTTAAAGATGGATCGGATGATGCCGTCCTGAGCAAAACTCTACAAGTTTTTGTTTGTGTTACTGATTTCAAATGATAAACAATAAATGAACGCCATGATGAGCCTATAAACTCTCTCTCTCTCGCTCTCTTTCTCTAAATTCACATGAATGTATATACCGTATAACTGCTTTACTGCCGCAGATCTAATGTATCAAGTAGTGAAGCTGTCTTGAATCAATGATGTGCGCCATTATGTAGTCATCTATTGCCATCAACGATTGCACGCAGACTGTACCAGTCATGTAAGGAGGGCATGAATTGTTTACACCAACGGGGTTATCAATTGGCGTTTTTCTCGACCAATATGCATTTGTCAATGTGTGATATTTCCATAGTAGATTGCGTGTGTTCAGCACCAATTACTCGTCTATTTCAAAAAAGCTGGACTCTTATCTACCTTGTATTGGAAGCTGGTAAGAGAGCGACGTGGGAACGCTCTGCTCTTTTGGCTCTTGCTCCACATTGATGATGATCGTATTTGGCAATTGATACATGTTTTTTCCTTTGTAAGGTTAACAACAGCAGCGCATTCAATGGTGCTATATGTTTAGAGATCTCATCATCGAGGCATACAACAATTATGCTCATCTCACATGTGATTTGCTACAGTATTCATCATATCAAAGCAAGCGCTTTTTATCGAATGGCATATCAAAATAGGGTGCTGCTGGCCCATTGAGATACTAATACAAGCCTATCTCGATTGCCAGTCGTGTAGTACTACTAGATATAGTTCCTATCTTACACATTACACATACCTCATGCCAAACAGAATTGGGGCCATGAATCCTCAGGGTATAACCCATCACTTTGAACCAAGGATAGTGTACATTCAGACCTTAAAAAGTCAATGGATTGCATTCACCACTTCCAAGTACGGTGTCTATCACTACAGTGCCTATATGAACAGTATACTCTTGAAAGAACCTACAAAGACCCAAGCCGTTTTGCGAGAATTCAATGATTGTGTCCACATTTCACGTTTTAACATTGTGCCATCCCATGAAACCCAATTTGAAACGATTTGTGGCGGTAGATCAGACACTGCAAGGCTCCTCTACCTTTGTATCAATAAAAATAAGGCGCGTGTAGGCAGATAGCATACTAGTATTGCCTCTTACTACCCAAAAAACAGCAAATCACAGCAAAATCAGGTTGTCTTGGAGACGCGATTTCTCGTGTTAGAAACCGTTTTATACCGTCAGAATAGCACCAAACCATCTCTCTCGTCCACCATATACTTACTGACGCGTTTGCTCAACTTTTTTTGGGTCATCGAAAATCCATGAAAAACCATGAGGTACCCCTCATGGATTTTATCCAAAATCAAACGATGGCGTTTTTCGACATGAAAACGAACACTTTTACTAAGGTACATATTAATTCAAAATGTTGCTATCGATCCAGGGCAGCCGCTAAAATCAGTTTTGTGAGACCTTCATATGTAAAATGTCATCCTTTTGCCCAAAATAGGCAAATCACATTTTTAAGCTTTTCTCAATAAATTCATTTGCAAACTCTCTTGTTTTTAGCATCATTAAAAGCGGCTCAAAATTTTCTTTTAGAATCTACTATAAATTATGAGTCTATTTTGCAAGTTTTATAGTCGCATTTTTCAAATAAGATTAATTGAATGGATTTTTGAATGAAATTTGATGATGAAAAAGTTTAGCGGAGAATGAACCTGATTTTGGCTGTACGCGCTGCCAAATTGCCCTGCACCACTGCATTACACAATGCAAAAGCAGCGTAACAAAAAAGTCTCAACGGTCACATAAAAAGGTTAAATGAAAAGGCTTTTGATTAAACACTTTTTTTGATTTCGACATCTTTCTCTTTTTTTTCATCATGGCATCTGATCAAGCGACTGAAAAGCTTGCCAAGATCACAAAAGGTACTCGACGCAATCAACCCAATACAATGTATGTTTTCTAACCTGCATCACTAGAACTCACTTGTTCCATTTGCACATACATCCTTGACGATCCCAATGCCTTGCACTGCGGTAAGCTGATACTTAGCTGAACGGCCACAATCGCTGAATACTCAATTGACCCTCGCTTTACAGGCCATGCATTTTGTGGTCTGTGTATTCATGAATGGTTGGGAAACTCAAAGACCTGTCCCATGTGCCGCGTACAGATTGTTCGACAGCCTGTACATGTCACTGCGCTCCAAGAACTAGGCAAGTGTGTTCATCCCCCCGAGAGATTGCGCAGCAAAACGTTAACAGACAATTACAGCTGATTTAATACGACCTACACCATCTTCCAGAAAAAGATTGATCCGTGAAAATTGGGTCGCCTTATTCCCTATAGAAAATAACATCACCTTTATTGTGGATGAGGATGAGGATGGCATTGTGTAAGTACATTGAGTATACTTTTGTGCAGACGGAGATGCTGAATCGACACATGTAGTCATCGCTGTTCGCAATGTTCGTGGGAGCTATCAGAAGACAACTATTGTGTGCGATGTAATATACAGTACGATGGTGCTATGCCCATACGAGACATTCCAGACAGAGATGGATCCGACATTGATTCTGACATGAACGAACCTGAATCCAACTTGGACGGCTTTGTTGTGAGCGATGACGAAGTGGAGTTTGATGACGATGTGCCAAATAGCTTTGCCACGCAAAACAGTAGACGCTATACCATTGACGATTCAGATGTCGAGTCCCTAAGTGATTCAGCATCAGCAGCAGGCGCAATCGAGATCAGTGATGGTAGGTACCGATTGGTTGACATGCAGGCTTAGTGAGACTTATTGGGTTTCCTAGACGAAGACATGCCTTCGCTCCGAACAAGGCTGAACCGCAAACGTAGACTTCCAATAGACAGCGACGAAGAAAGTCTCCAATACCTCAGTGATGCTGGACCAGCAGAGACCAATGAAGATTCCTCTGAAAGTGAAGACGAGGTTGAATACAGAAGCACACCAAGACAGGTTTACTCTCGCCCTGATGTTTCAGATGAAGAGGAGAGCGATTACTACCAAGATGATTTCCCTGAAGATCCATTTACAAGGCCCTCCCACGTTTCGCGATTCATTGACGATGTAGCAAGCGAAGACGATGAAGAGGAGGATACAAGCCCACAGCGACCACAAAAAGTAGACGCCATCACAGAGACCATCAACAGAGCCAGAAGCCAAATGGAGCAAAACAATACAACAAACAGCAATGCAAATAATACTGCGGCGGCGGCGGATAGTAGTAGTAGCAGTAGTAGTAGTGATGATGATAGTGATGCCCCTGATTACGAATTCATGATCTCACAGCCAACGCCAGAACCTTCATCCTCTACATCAGCAGCAAAGCCAATGCCCACCAAAGATACGTCAGTGCCACCAAAGCCACAAACAGAAGAAGGGGAGGCTTCAACGGCAGCAGCAGCAGCAGCAGCAATAGCAGCCAAAAACAAATTAAGGGAGAAGCGCAAACGAGCCAAAAGAAACAAAAAGAACAGAGCGAAACATGAGAAAAAGAAGCATAAGCCCAACGAATAAGTCAGACACCTGTACAGTGTTTGCATCTTTTAGTAGAATAAAGCCTTATAGCAGACTCTTGAATATGTGATGACCACTATAATGCATTTATTGACACCTTGTTACTGATCACTCATTTTGACATGTGGGATGATCAGCCACCACTTGAAATTCAAGCCATCAAGGCTTTTTTGAACGGCAGACAAACAAAAAGAGGGGCCAAAAAAAAAAGAGCCTGAAAGCAAACCTTGGTTCTTCCGCAGCGTACTGTTCAAATTCATGGAAACTTCCTCCGGTGGCAATCTTTCAATACAGACACAAAGTACGCAAGACTCTGAAGATTCCAACACTTGTGTCATTTGCTCGGAGGCATGGAAACGAAGCGGTTCGCATTGTGCAGTGAGTTTGGCTTGTGGCCATATGTTTGGAAAAAAGTAATCAAGCACTATACATATTATGGACACTGACAACAAATACTGATATACTTGCTACTCGCAGATGCATTGAGAGATGGATTCAGGATAGATCAAAGAGATATGGAGCCAAAGGTGTCAATTGTCCCATGTGCATGTAAAGAATCATGTTGTTGTTGTAGCCAGGAGTAGTGCCCATGTTGACATTGCATACTAGGAAACCAGCGCGCCAGACAGAACTTCGCCATGTCATGCCATCTCGCATTGCTGCCAGAGACACTGGTGCTTCAGATAGATTAAAATCAGAACTTGAAAAGAAGAAGGGAAAGCTCAAAGCAGAGGAGAAGTCCCTGGATCAATCTCGATTGGCACTGGCTGTCATCAATAATCAAATCAAGTCTCGAGAGCGAAATCTCAAATACAAGCAAGTGTTCCTTTTGAATCCATGTATCTACAAGTTTGTTGAATCTAACCGTCTTTACTGAATAGATCAGACAATGCCCTCACTACGCCTTCTCCATCAGACACAAAACCAGATACCCCAATACCAACAGTTGCCGACATACCGACGAGTCAACAGAACGACGACACCGAGGATACACGGCGACTACAGAGCTATAGAATCAGCTTTTCGCATCGCCTGTCTGAAAACCGCAATGTATCTCGAGTCATGGCTATTGACGCAGCAAACCAAGTCTCCTACATCTCATTCAAATCGACAGAATCAGAGTCTGGAGTGATCCATCTGAGCCCACAGCATCCAGCAAGCACCAGCTATATACCAATCCATGCAGGTCTCATCAAGGACGTCAGGTACAGTAACAATGGCTTGCTCATGACAACAAGCCTGGACAAATCAGTAAAGTTTACATCGACGACATCCAACCAAGTGACAGACACCATTTCGCTGCCGTTGCCTGGCTGGAGCTGCTGTTTTGATTCAAATAACGACTACAAAGTGGCATGTGGTTTATCAGACAGCACGGTGCGAGTGTATGATCGACGCCACACGACAACATGCCTGCAGGAACTCTGCTCTCCACATGTATCAAAATCGCCACTCCATTCCCTGTTCTTCAAATCAGTCGGCAATGAATCAAGGATATACTGCTCCAATTTAAATCAGACGTTTATATGGGACATGCCTCCGAGCTGCACTGTTTTAAAGCTGGACAACTATGCAGGTTTGTACTACTACTAGTGATTGCGGCTAATGTGAGGATACGGTCATTGATGTCGCTCGTAGGTTACAATCCCTACTCGTTATCAGATCATGGAGATCAGCAGGTTCTCTTGTCGTCTCGAAACAAAGCGACTACAAAGCACCAGCTGCTTGACATCTCATCGAAAAACAGTGATGTCCCTACTATAGTGGCGACGTTTAATTCAGCAGCCCCGCAAAAGGGCTTTGCCAGAACCTATGCTTATCTGCCCCAAGACAGCTTACAGAGCCCAGTTATTTGTTATGGCGATGAAGTGTCAGGCACTTTGAACTTGTCTAGAAAGAATCAAGTGTTTCAGCATTTTAATATTCACAGCTGCCCTCTTGACATCAAACTATTCGATGCTGAAAGACTGGCATTTCTGACAGACAATCGCTTCTTCCTGCTCAAACCAGTGTATACGACTCATTGAAGAAAGCTGGGTTCGGCCTGTATATGTAACATTTTATTTGATTCTTGTATAAATCACCTACTGTC
Source organism: Mucor lusitanicus (assembly GCA_010203745.1). Taxonomy (NCBI): domain Eukaryota; kingdom Fungi; phylum Mucoromycota; class Mucoromycetes; order Mucorales; family Mucoraceae; genus Mucor; species Mucor lusitanicus. Next base: position 1,175,120 of record JAAECE010000005.1, on the reverse strand, counting down.
ATTGTATCATACAAAAACGTGGCGTGCTTGTAGTGTGAGATTTGACTAAACCAAGCAACATGATGGCTGTCGTACAAGTCTTTCCCTCAATATAAAAAGGTGGGATTTAGTCTCAGTTACTTTAATTCACTCTTTCTTTCTCTTGTAAATATAATATTAAATGGAAGAAACATCAAACGAAAGACCCAAGATGAACAAGTCTACATCACAAAAGACACTACCACCTATACCATTTGAAGATATCGAAACGAGCAACAAAGCAGATACGTCTTTTGGGCAGCAATCAAGCCCAAACGCTTTGAAAGAGCTTGACATACTGTTGAGGGAATCTACACCTGAGGGAGAACCCAACAAAGAGGTAGGCTGTCTTTTTTTCAGGCCAAACACGCGATATTCATTGGCATCTCACCATCCAACATTTAGCTGAAAGACACACACACTTTATCAGACAGTGAAGAGGATTCTCTAGACGACGACGACGACTTTGACTTTAACCAATTGACCTTTGATGAAGTGGATGGTAATGCAGCGATGCTTCATTTGTATACTGTACTCACTAGAATCTATCAGACCAAATAGTGGCGTTTCAGGAGGACGAAATAGTGAGTCAGGCTTTGGAGAATGAGATGGATTTGCGTGAATATGCAAAACAAATCGCACAAGAAAAGATGTCAGTTCAACGAGACCTGGAGAATAACTGTAAATATGAAGAGAGATGGCGAGAAGATGAGGCACTAATTTATCTGCTTTGTTGAGTAGATATCGAGCATGTGCAATCGTTTGTCGATTTGCACGCAGAAATTCAGGTAACAATGCCACACCTACAGCGAGCAAAACCAGTCGAGTAACAATGCATTTAGACTTGCGATGAGGTACTCGGGCGCATGGAAGAGTTGCTGAGTGTGTTTCAAAGCGATCTGGGCAATATCAGCGGGGAGATTCAGACGCTGCAGGAGCAGTCGACATTCATGAGCGTCAAATTGAGGAATCGAAAGACAGTGGAAAGCAGACTGGGAAAAGCACTACAGGGCATGGTGATCCCACCCGATGTCATCAAGAAGATCACAGAGGGGGATGTCGATGAACTATGGCTGGAATACCTGCTGACGATCAACAAGCAGATGCGATTCGTCAAAGCAAACCAACATCGACCCATCAAAGCGTTGCGCAATGTAGGACCAGAACTGGAAAAATTACGTTTGAAAGCTGCTGCTACCATCCGAGACTTCTTTGTGTCTCGCATTCAGCTATTGTGTGTGCCTAACGCCAACATACAAATCATGCAGCAATCTGTCTTTTTAAAGTACAAGGAACTGCACTTTTTCGTGCTGGAGAGACATCATGAAGCGGCGAGAGAGATCAGACAGTCGTACATGAACTCTTTGCGGTGGTATTTCCAAAATCATTTTGAAAGATACAGCAAAGGGCTACTGAAGCTTCAGGTAGGTAGACCATAGGGTATGAGATACGGAGCACAAGGGACTGATCCAGCCAATATCTAGACTGCATCTGCTGATAAGACCGACTTGATCGGTGTAGAGGAGAATAATCGCAAAGGCGGGCTGTTTGGAACCAGCAAGGTAGCATTGAAAGACAAGACGAATTTATTTGCATTGGGCGATAGAAGCGATACCTTGAGAATCCAAGATCCCGGTGTAATTCTGGTGCACGTAGCTGAAGCAAAGGAGCAGGTATGTACAGCGGCTAATGCGTAAGGAAAATGAACGACTGACGGGCATCACTAGAAATATCAATTTGAGCAGCTCTTTAGAAGCTTCAATCTGACGTTGATCGACAATGCCAGTTCAGAGTATTTGTTCATTTACGAATTCTTTTCTAGAGATCCCAAAACTGCCGCGGACACTGCCAAATTGATCTTCCAGTTTATTTTCGAGCCTACAGAGAAAGTTGGCATGGTAAAAGACAACACACACGCTATAAAGCGATAGGACACACCATTAACACCTGCTGTAGAATTTTACAAAAGCCTATGTCGAGAACTGCTACGATGCGGTTGGACTTTTGCTATGCATCCGAATCAATACACAACTAGCACTAGAATTGCAGCGAAGAAGAGTGCCAGCACTGGAGGGCTATACCAACGCGACCAACATGCTGATATGGCCGAGATTCCAATACGTGATGTCTCTCCATGTGGATAGTCTAAAAAAGATGTTCAACAGCAAATCAGTGATGAGTGCAGTCAAGGACATTCACCCACATTATGTAATGTATTCCCATCATTCACACCTACAGATGAACCCTGGCCCTAACAACACTGTCTACAGATCACAAGACGCTATTCTGAATTTGCAGCATCTCTACTCGTGTTGAATGACGGCTATGATGATGCCATTCTGTCAAAGAGGTAAAATGGGGCATCGGTCTGGCATCAGCATAAGCTAATCCATCTTATACAGTGTCCACAAGCTACGCGATGAATTTGAAGCAGTGCTATCACGCATGTCACATGAATTTCCAGAGTCGCCTAGACGCATTGCATTTCTCATCAACAATTACGACTTGATTGTATCCGTCTTCCAGGTATAATTGACACACATACACACACGTATGCATCTGACATGCGACTTATATGGGATGGTATCTAGGAAACCCACAGCAGAGCTGTCGATGGAGAATTGGATTACATGAAGCAACTACTTGCACTGCAAACGAGCGCATTCGTGGATGAACAGCTGAAGCCCTATTTTGGAGCATTGATTGACTTAGTCAAAAAGTCAGAGCACATGCAAGATTTGACCACCATCGAGATACCCGACCTTGAAAGAATCACAGCGCATTTTGCACAAACATGGCGACAATCACTCAAATCAATCAATGCGTCCGTGATCCAGTACTTCTCCAACTTTAAGAACGGAACCACGGTGTTGCATGCCGTATTGGGTCAATTGATTGTTTACTATACGAAATTCCTAAACATCCTGGAAAGAAGAGGCGGAGGAGCTTCGCGTATTCAGCCTGTGGGTGTTCAGACGTTGATGGTAGAGATCAAAAAGTTTAGAAGCACCTTTTAGATGGTTTGCAAAGAATAAATTTTCATACCCACAATTTGGAGTTTTGAAATTTGAATACACAAGCCGCTGCTTCACCTGCAATTCCACAAAACTCCAACATCGTTTTTAGCTAGAGCTTGGGGCCGGCAATAAGAGGGTCAACCAAGTGTGGACAGGCGATGAAGATTTATTACATCTTTTATCTGTTGAACTAATTTAAATGAAAAATTTTGTTGGGAAGAGTATTCTGCTTGACCAAGAAGACCAATATATGATTTGGAAGTCTTGATATATACACCACATTTATTTCAATAATTGTGCGAATTCTTCATCCGACGTTGACAGGATTGAGTCATTTAAGACATCCTTCACTAATGATTTGGCATTTAATGGATACTTGCTCATACAACCCTGTAATTCCATGGCAGATGAACCATGGATGTCGAAACAGGAACAACATCCGCAATTTACCCGGTAAAGTTTTTCCTGAATAGCACAGAAACCAAGATATAAATAAAAGCATTGTCGTTTGACAGATTTCACCAAATATAGACATTTGCAGTTCAGCATTGTTTGGACATCGATTGAAAAGCAGGACAGCAAGGAATGTCCATCATTGCAATAGCACAGACCCATAGTTTCAGTAATGAGATCTATCAAATGTGTCATTGTGAGCAAATTGGGTCATGGGAAGCGTGAAAGCATGTCAAAAGCAAACAAGTGAGACAGATCTATCAAAGACTGGGCTTGGATATGTCAATTGAACAACCGTAATGTGATTTATATGTATAGCATCTGGCACACGCGCACCATGTGCAATCCCTCTTTTCTTCTTCCTCTATTACATCTTTGCGCTCATGTCCGGTTCAAGAGAGATGTCGACCACGAGACACCGCTTGGACACAGCGTCCCAATCCTCTGATGAATTTTTGCAGCAATTTCCTGCTCCTCCTGTACCTCGACATTTCTCGGATATGAATGCCATTGACAATCATGAAAGCCATGGATTCAATGAAAAGGCCAACCCTGAATCCAATGCTCCAACATTGAGTAAGTTTTATAACCGCATTGAATCTGCAGACATCTCAATGGCAGCCTAATAGGCAACTTTTCCATGGCAGCAAACGCTCCTCCTGTACAGAAACCCAATGACAATAGCGACCATCGATCAAATCCTGTTGCTACTACTGCTGCTGCTCAAAGGCAACCAAACATCCCCAATGCTTATGCGCTGAATACCGACTTTACATTTGTAGACAGACCTGAGAAAAAGGTGCATTGGACCAAGCGCAATTGCTTTTTCAGATGGATATGCTGCAGCATGTGTTTTCCTCCCTGGGTTGCTTATATTTTGTGGTTTATTGTAATTGCCCTCATTATCTGTATCATTGTCATCGGTGCACTGCTTGGAAGCTTCAAGATGCCTACCATTGACTTTGCTGGATTGAATTCGACGTTACCTAATGGTACACAACAAATTGAATTTAGTAGCACGGGTGTGGTCATTCATGCAGGCTTGATTCTAAACGTCATGAATCCCAATGTCTTGAGTATGAAGCTGTCAGACCTGACAGCAAAGGTAAACAAAAAGACCTGCTGTATATTTCAACCGCTTGTTCACTCACACAAGCTGTTACTAGGCATACTACCCTATCAATGGCACCATGGTTCAAATTGGAAAGGGTTATTTGGACTATCAATTCATCCCTCAAAAGAGCGACATCAACTTTACCTATCCCTTCCAGATTGATTACAACCCTTCTGACCCAAACTCGAGATACCTACTGAGTAGCATTTCAGACAAGTGTGGATTCACAGGCAACACGCCTTCTGACATTGACATTAGTTACGAAGTATCGCTGAATGCCCAAGTATTGTTTGTGCATGTCAGCCCTACCATATCATCTTCCGCCAGCTTTGCTTGTCCATTCCAGGTAATTTTGTGTGTGAGAGTGTGTAATGAGGATTTGGCAGGAGTGTCATTGACATGTTTTACTTGTAGAAGGGCCAAATACCTGGCTTGTCGTCTACTGGTTCATCGGGCCAAGGTGGGCTAGATGGCATCCTAGGCGGTCTCGGTGCTCAGGTCAATGAAACTTCCAGTACTACTACTACGCATCCTACCGCCAGAGCCACTGCTTTGCCCTCCTCTCTATCGACAACCACGGCCAGATCAGCATTTTCGAGTAGTACGTCGACTCAGCTTCCAAGCACAGCACAATCTACCCGTAGCAGTGCTATTAGCAGTGCTGTACCCGCTGTAGTCCATCTATCTACTGCTTTGCCATCTAGTATGGTAACATATCATACCACTGCTCCTACTATGAGCAGTATGCCGTTGCTTGCCTCTACATTGGCTGCCTCCATCACGTCTCGTGCTGCTCCTACAACGCCCTCAGCTGTTGCGCCTGCCAATATTCAGCCCCGAGTGATGTCTTCTTCAACTACCCATCAGCCTACCAGTAAAACAACGTCAATCATGCACACCAGCTCCACTCCAGCTACATCAGTCAGACCTACAGCAACTACCCCGAGAAGCAGCACAAGTCGCCCAACACCTACACCTGAAGACAATGGTGATGATGACGATCAAGACGATGGTGATGATGACGATCAAGACGATGGCGACGACGATGATACTGATGAAGATGATGATGGAGACGACGGAGACGATGATGGTGATGACGAGCAGTAGCAACTCGATATGTTCAAAAAGAAGACACGTTAGATATGCCAATTTCCATCAGCATGATACCCTTTCTTTTGATAGTTTTAGAACGCATCTTGATATTTATTTACATGATTATTAAAGAGAAGAGAAAAAAGAAAGAAAGAAACAGTGCTATTTTAATGCTGGTTTATGTTGCGTCGTGTGTTGGGTGTATAACGTGTGTTGGTGGCAGTGCTGCGAACACTTTGATTTGATACGGATCCTGCTGAGGACATGGGCGCTTTTCTAGGGTAGCCTTGCTTGCCTCTTCGCTCTGTATTGAGACTGGCTGTGCTGTCATTGCTGTAATGCTGCTGTTGCTGGTAACGAGGTCCATTAATGACACTGCTGCCACTGCTGATGCTAGGCGAGGGCATCACTGGAGCAGACCCATACGGCTGTTGCTGTTGCATGTACGCCATCATACGCGGGTCGTACATCATCATTGGCTGTGCTGGCATCATTCTGGGGTCCATCATGGGCATCATTCGGGGATCCATCATGGGCATCATCATGGGCATCATACCATTGCTGTAGGGAGGCATGTACTATAAAGCAGTCTGTTAGATCAAGCTCACATCTTGCAAGACGCATCAAAAACTCCTCTCTTACCTGCTGCATCATCATCATCTGCTGCTGTCTTTGTTGCTCCAGCATCATACGTTCACGCAGCATCATTTGCTCATCCATGGTGTTGCTACGTCCAGCCTTCTTTTCGCGTTCCTTTTCAGAGATCACGCCCATCAGACCGACACGAGGCGGCGTCTTCTTGTTGGTATTGACATGGATCATGGGCTGCCCGGTTGCTCTCGCATGGTGCTCCACCTGTTTGGCCGAGACTCTATCATTGCCAGCATGGTGCAGCAGACTGTCGCGCGTGATGAAATTGTCGCCAATGGGCACATTGTCATCTTCGTCGTCCTCTTCCTCTTCATTTCCAGCTGTACTGCCTGCGTAGTGAGATCGAGGTGGATGGAAGGACTCATGGCTGGTAAAGTAGGATTGTTCTCCTCCTGTCATCATACGGGGATCCACAGAAGACGTCTCCCACTTATTGGTACTGCTGTTGTTGCCGTGTCCATAAAAGGAAGAAGGATAATCCCCCATTACAACGGATCCAGTAGAGCCAAACATGGGCCAAGCGTGTTGTGGTGGCTGAGACAGTTGCATCATGGACGCGCTTCGTTGCTGGGCATAGAAGGGTTTGCCCATGGAGGCAGAGGGTGGTTTGTTGTGGTTCGAGGACCCTTCAGATTCAGATGTGCTGCTGGCGTGCTCCTCTGTCTTGTCGCTGGGGTATTTGTCTGATGACTGGAAGCGCTGGTGGGTCTGAGACAAGATGCTATTGGAGAAGCTGTCATCAATCATCATGTCAGTAACAGGAGGCAGGAACAAATCAGCCGTGGCTGGAATCGTGGCAGGCGAAACCTCGGATATCTCAGAGCTGGATTTCGATGTGTTGGGTGTTATGGGCTTGACGAGTGATGCCTTGTCGATGGTGTTGAGTGGCTTCTTTGGCTTGGCACCCAGCTGATACAAAGAGGCATCGCTATCACTGTCTTCGTCTTCTTCTTCTTGCTCGTCCTCATCGCTGACATCGCTTGCACAGGTCACCGTGCGAAGCTGCGTAGGCTGACCAAAAACAGGGTTGCTTCTGGATTGGCCTGGAATGACGGGTCGATTTGAAAGTCTGCGGTTGTTGACAAGCCCAGTGCCCTGCTGTGGTGGAGGGGCCGTTCTTTCAGGGGCCGAGGAGGATGTCTTGATGGCGGGTCTAGGCAATCCGTAAAGCAGCTTCTGTTGCAAGAGCGCTGTAAACTCTTTTTTGGAGCCTAAAAGAGTGCTTCCATGACCAGCATCCACGCCCTCTACTTCATCCAGCTCCAGAAACAAGCCGATGCTCTCTGCAAAGTTTAGTGATTGCGGATTCTTGGCATCCTGCAGAAGTGTCGCGGGTCTTCCGTACAGCTTGAATGCATCAAAGGAGCCTACGAGCCATTGCACCAATTCGGTTGTGTTGGAGGCCATGATGAGAGCACTGGAAGACGCACTGACCAGCTGTTGGCCGCGACCGTTGGGCTTGTTCTTGTACAAACTGCCTTCCAATTTAAACAGCGTTGCCATGTTGATCAATTTGGGTGATTCTGGGTACACAGTGTAGGCTTGTACCACGTTCTCCAGTGTCATCATGGGGTATTTCGCTTTTCTGGACTCAAAAAACATCACTTGTCCATTCGTCGGCACCGTCTTTTTGTTGAACAATCGCTTCTCGACCTTGACATTGGAAACGACAGCCCAGAACTTCTTCCACCCTGTTGCGCCCGGGAATCTCACTTGCACAAACCCCTCGGTGGTCGTGGTGCCATTCGGTTTTTTGACGGCCAGGATGCTGTTGAACTGCGGACGACTGATGAACGATTTGGTGTAGATTTCTTGAATACGAGAACATTCAAAGCACGATAAACGAATCGCCAGTATCCATCGATGTGTCTCCTCGCGCGTAGTGGCTTGCAGCAGAAAGCGATTGGCACCCGCTGAATTCAGTGAAAACAGATTGGGTCGAGTCTCAGCAGTAAGACGACTCTCATTGACAACAGTTGAATCTGTAATGTTGATGTACTGAGGATACACATCGCTGGTGCCCTTGCTCTCAGACTCCCACAGTGTCAGCACGGGGCCGCACAGTTCAACGTACCAGAGACTCCACTTTTTGGATCCACACGAAGCGCCATTGGAGTTGAGGTCGTTCCTCTTGTGGAGATACCCTTCCATGTATACCTTGTCTGTGTACTCTTCCATCAGGACATGTGCCTCGGTGAATTCAGCAGGAGGAACGTCCCTGTTCTTTTCAGACTTTTGAGGTTTGATGAATCGAGCTGGACGCTTTTGAAAGGTGCTATTTTGAACGAAGTTTCGGATAGAAACAGGACGTTTCACAGGATTGTCTACAATGGCTTGTGTATTTGGAGCAAAAGTGGCTGGTGATGTAGCTGCTTCTGCTTGGATTCCTTCAGGCTCATCTGTGAATTCCATGCCATGATCTTCGTCAGTAGGTGTTGCTGAGTTGGTCGAGTCATAATCATCGCCAGAAGTATGCCATCCTGGTTGGTTGAGGCCATATTTTTCTAAATACAGCATCCTTGAATGCCTACGTGTTGCCATGGAAACTTTTCGCTTTGCAGGTCGAGGACTTGGGGTATAATCTGACTGACTCGTGTTGTCTGAATCAATGTCCATGGTTATATCACTGTTGCGCTTCTTGTTGTTATTCTCGGTATGTGTTGTGTTATCTTCATCCATAGCTGTCATCATCTTTTTTTAAACTGTACAATATGATGAAGGGAGGAAAAAGGAGGGGTTTGTAAGAGCAAATAGAAGCAAAAAAATAGGAACCAAGGTATATGATTTGAAAATGGGCTTCCTTTTTGAAAAAAGATAGAGAGAGTGTGTGTGCGGTTCTTCCTCTATGACAAACACTTAATAACGAATAATAAGGAAAATCAAAAAAGTGGAAAAGAGAAGAAAGAAGAAGAAAATGTAAAAATAAGAAAATAACCATATAAATTAAGTCAGGTGAGTTGTTGTTGTTGTTGTTGTTTCTGTACTTTCAAGGAGCAAGTTGGATTTCTCATCCTATTTACATCCATGTGGGCTAATAGTCCCTGTCTCTTTGAATACGATGTTTACTCAATTCACATCTATCATCTCTATCGTTGCCATGGTAAGCAAAACGCACAGCGCTGCTGTTGCCATGACATCGGAATCCAATGTGCAAATCCACCTAATGTTCTTGCGTGTATTCTCTATTCACCATCATCATCCTATATTCTATTTGCACACGTTCTCTTGATGAAATTAAGACTAAATTCGTCATACAGGCTGCTAGTAATGCCCATAATCATCTTTCTGCGGCACTCTACTCTTGAACATGTTTGTGCCACTAGCAAGGTATCACTTGTAGATTTGTTGGGATTATATCAGTTTGACTCAATACTTTATTTGTATTTGTCTTTTGTGCACCAAAACATATCATCATCGTCTCATTTTTCCGCATAAAATGATGTGGTACAAGATTTGAAATACATGTAACTACCGTAATGGCAATAACGTCAGTTAGATAGCATGCATACATCATGTAAATATATGTATCTCTCTCTTTTTTTATATATATATGCGCAGATCGAAAGGCAATCTAGATGTGTAATGAGATGTAAGAATGAAGGCTATCATTTACCACATGGTCATCAGGCAAAAAGTTCAAGATGCCTGTCCTTTGGGCATCTTCCTACTACTTTCATACACATTTTATTACAATGGATCCAGTGTACATCATTAAATATCATGATACGAAACCTCGGCACGGGCTAAAAAAAGGTGATTTAATAAGATTTACCAATGAAACCTTTTGTCTTGATTTTTACGCTGACTACTACTCCTTTGGATCCTGTCAATGTCATCATTATCAGAGACTGATTAAAAAGACACGACAGCTAAATCATTGAAGACAGATGTCATGAATAGTAACGTATCTTCATCAAGGTTGGGGAAGCCTCATCAAAATTCGGCATCTGGGCAATTCAGAGAGCCAAAGAAGGGCGTTTTAGAAGAGATACAAACGGAGTGTGATCAGAAATTGAGTACCAGTGGAGATTTACCGGGAGAACAACACCACAGAGTAACTGCGAATACTTGACATATGACAAAGGTCATCAGATGACAATAAATCAGTGAAAGGCAAGTGCCCTACGAAGACTAAATTCAGAGCTACTGCATGAAAAATTTGAGCTACAGTGATCACAAGAGAAATTGCGCCAGCAGATCAGGAGATTTATTTGATTTAAGGTGGAAATGTCAGACTGAGCGAGTCAGAACTTCCCGTACAACATCCCAAGTTATAAAATGTAAATCCAAATCGTATATTTATGGTATGTTTAAGCTATAAAAATATAAATGCATAAACTAGGCGTTAAATGCCGCTAGATTACGAGTATACTAGTAAATCTACGCAAAAGTCTTATTGAAATCTCGCCCTTTTCGATGGATTAAGAGTTCGATATTACACTGTTCTGCTAGATGAACAACCACAAACCATCAAATCAGTTATTAAAAAGCGCATCATTGACTGAGCAGCCTTCAAATGTATTTGCCACTGTAAAAATAGCAATTTCAATCGCTTATAACTTGCCAACAAAGCACAATCTCTGCCTCGGAACAAGTGCGATCGTGTTCTACGACCTGACATTATGTTAGAGATCACTTTTCAGCGATTTTTCGGGGAAAGATTTGATCATCGATTTTGGAGCATTTTGCCCTTGCTCCTGTAAGGAAAAATTTGATGATTTCAAAGAATGGAGGTTTTCACCTTAAAAACGAGGTTTTCTACTATGGTGTTCCTAAGCTCAAAACAACCGTACAAATGCAAAGAATAGTGTGAAACTGTTTTTTGGTCAGTTTACTATGCGTTTCGTAAACATTTCCCCCAAAAACGTGTTTTGCGTTTTTTGGAAATTAAACCAGGCAGAGTCAATGTATTACTTTGAAATTGGTACCATGGGATTCCTTGTTTAATTCTACATGTATAAGGGTTAAGAAATACCTGTTGCTTACATAGTAACATTTAGAGTAATTGGCCCTGAAAGGTTTTGAAATGTCCAAATTCACTATCCAGACGACCAGTGGCAGCTCTAGAATTCAAACCCAGTTCAGCTGTGTTTTGCGTTAGCAATTACCTTTCATGCAGTAAAAGACGCTGTAGACGTCGAGATTTGAGTACATATGTTTAGAATTTTTGTGCATCTTGTCAGTCTAACGTTCATAGATTTCACTTGAATTTATTAGGATTGTTTTTTGAATGTAAAATATAGTAGCTTAACAATTTTATATGAAATTTCAAACAGAATGTTGTTGACTTGTTGGATCTTGTCGTCTCTATTTAGACACCTTTAGCTACATGATACTATTTTCTATTGTACAATGATATAATTCACATAATGGCCTGGAATAATTGTGTTGAAAAAGAACAACGCACAATACAATAATACAAAATATCAAAAGGACTATTTTTATTTTATTTGAACAATGATGAGTGATGGATAAGGTAATGACGGTATACATACTACAGTTAGAGTGGCTTGCTTTTAGCTGCCAAAGCAGCCGACTCGGCATACATTTGCAGAGCCTTGATGATGTGCATGGGGTCCATATCAATGGCCTCACCCAGTTTTTCCAAGACACCGGCAAAATGACCGACCTTTTGTAGATACAAGGAGGATACAGCGTTCTATAAACAGTATTAGATAATGCAAGTTATTCATTCTCCATCTATTTACCTCTACACGTGCAACACAATTCTCCATCATGATGACCAATTCCTCATCAGTAGCATCTTCACGGATATGTCTATCTAGCATCAAGCCTAATCCCGAGGGCGCGGTACTAACGGTGTGTGTAGTGTCCTCGTTGTTCAACGTGTACTCTCGATTAATGGAGCTACCGGCCATGTGTTGTGACAGAACATTGCCAGAGGTCAATCGCTCTAAACGGATAGCGAGATTGCTCATGGCACAGACCAAGTTGGGGTCAATGGTACGCACCACCTTGCGCGTGTTGGTGTGTTTAAGGGGTCTTGCGGTCAGGTAGTCCATGGGTGTTGTTGCCACACTGCTCGTGCTCGTCAAGATATTGGAGGAATCCGTCGTAGCAGCTGTTGTGAGTGCAGGAGACGCCTCGATGGATTGAATTGCCTTGGGAGATAGGATGTTGGAGGGAGTGACGATGGGTGACGAAGCGGCTGCCATCATCTCGCTCTTGTCAATCTCGATTCGAGCCAGCAATTGCTTCGAGTAGACCAAGCTGAGCGTTTCTGGTGTTTCCAAGCCCTTGAGACGGCGTTCACCCAGTTCAACCACATGGAAGCCGAGCTGCTTCAATTGTAACAGGTCTCTACTCACGGGGAACGTACCAGAAAAGGCATCGACCTCAGTCGAGGTGTTTGTCTGAAGTTCAGCGTCTTGGTCAAACATGCTAGGAAAGTTTCGCAGTGCAGCAATCACATCCGATGACACACAGATTTGCCCGCCATCAGCAGCGTTACAGATACGACTTGCCTTGTTGACAACAGGGCCAAAGTAATCCATACGCTGTGTAATCGGATTACGCTCAAACACAGGCGATCCCCAATGGATACCCATTCTGACTGACAGACCCTTGTAAATGACAATGCCATCCTTTTCGATTTCACGGCCTTCTTCTGTATCCAGAATGCCAGCAGGCCAGTCTGCTTCCAAGAGCTGTAACTGCACAGTGAAACACCACAAGAGAGCTGCTGTAATGTTCTTGAAACAGACCATGAAAGCATCACCTTCTGTCTTGACTTCGTAGCCACCGACACTACGCAGCGTGCGACGCATAATGGCATCGTGAATCTTGATTGCAGAGCGCATGTTTTCAGGCTGTGTTTCCCAGAATTGCGTAGAGCTTTTGATGTCGGTGAATACCAAGGCCAACTGACTGACAGGAGGCGCTACTTCTCTTTCCAAGCGAGCCAATGTCTGTCAACTATGAGTATAATGTACATGTAATGACGCTATATAAATGCTTACCGAGTCTCCAGGTACTTCTTCTTTTCCTCTGCGCTTACTCTTGACCAGCAGGCCATCTTCGGCTCCTGCATCAGCACCCACACCACCGCGACCAGGGCCCATATTGTTACCACGGTTACCACGATAGCGCTTCTCACGCTTGTCAAACAAATCGCCTACACCAATGACCATGACCATGAGATTATCAGTGGCGCCATAGGTAATGGCGAAATCACGCAGCTTTTGTGCTGCAGCCATCAGATCGTCCTTTTGCGTGCGAGCAATATCCACTGCTGTCTGATAGGTCATCTTGTCCCATAAACCGCGAGAAGCCATGATGACAAACTCGTCGTTTTCAGTGAGATCAATGGTCGACACAAACGGGTTGCAGTTGACAACAGGCACCAGATGAAAGTGGCCAAAGCTTCTTGATACATGCAGTTCATTGTTGAGCAGGCCCGAGTTGGAGACATGGCCGCCTGCTGCCCGAATACGAGACACTTCGCTGGGGTTCAGAGGGATATGCTTTTGTGTGATTTCAAATGCTTGGCCATTGTTGCGAGAAATGACCGCCAACGCATCGCCTACGTTGGCTACATACAGCTTGGTACCAGAGATGTAGCATAGCACGGCTGATGCGCCCGAGTCCTTGTCCACAATGTAGGGCGAAGTGCCCAGACTCTGTTCCAGACCCAAAAACACTCTACGCACGGCAGAGACAATGGTGTCGTCGCTCTTGATGGAAGCCAACTCCTTGGTGAACTGCGCCGTCAATGTATCGTTCAGCTGCTTTGTCAAACGACAGCCAGACTTGGGGTGCTTGGAGCCATCAAACAAGGCAAATATACACTCGTCTTCTTTGCTTCTGAATCGCGGCATCACTAGATCCCAGGTAGACAAATGATCGCTGGGGCCCAGCCAGTCTGCGACACCATACGACATGCTGTTCACTTCTGAAGGCGATGTTCTGACGCGACGATCGTGGAACTCCTCAGGCACAGAGACGCCCAGTATCGTGATGTCCATGAGGCCCAGCATGCGCAAACGCGTTAGTGCACTGAAATCGCTCAGGTCCTTGTCTTTGGGGTTGTTGGGATCAGGATGTGTCTTTTGAATCTCCAACCGCTTGTTGCCAGACAGATTCAGATACTTGAGGCCCAAATTCCAGTTCCAATTCCAGTCGTAGGGCCAGTTGGCAATGTTGTATTTGAGGACATTGTTGCCTACATCCAGCACAAGCAGTTTACGAAGTTTACCAATTTCGGCTGGCAGTGTCTGCAGTTTGTTGCCATTGACAGCGAGCACGCGCATGTATTGCAGTCGTTCAATGTCGTCCGCAGGCAACGAAGTCAGTTGGTTGCCAGACAAGTAGAGCTCGTACAGATGCTGGTGACAGAGGCCGTCCGGAGGCACTTCATACAGGTCGTTGAAGGACAGATTCAGCGTACGCAGCTCCAGGAACAAGGACAGTGGCGACCAAATGTCGTCTGTGAATCGATTGTCGCCCAAGAACAGCTGTCGCAAGGACAGTGAAAGAGGAGGCGGATGGTTGCGGGGGCTGGCAAAGAAGCTAGGCGGGTTGAAGTTGGGAGCAGGGGATGGAGATGCTGATTGCTGCTGTTGTTGCTGCTGTTGTTGCTGCTGCTGCTGCTGTTGTGGGGTCAAATGGTGCGGGTGCATTGGCTGATCGGGTGAGTACACATTGGACGAGGCGCCTGGGCTCTGCGTGCCGGGCGATGATGTTGCAGTGGCATAGTGGAGAGCCTTGCCGACGCTGGGCGTCACTGGAGACGGGCTTGACGAATTGGACGACACAAAGGTGGCCCTTGATGTGGAGCGTGTCATGGAGTTGTAGTCGAGCAAATGGTCCAAGCGCTTGACAACACCTTGGCCGGCATTGAGCGCAGGAGGAATAATGTTCATCATCATGTCGTCGTCTTCGTCGCAGATCAGGGTCATGTCGGACAGGTCGTCGCCTGCCTTTTTGTTGGTCAGTGGCGTGGAGCACGGTGTGATGGTGGACAGTGGCTCGGGGAACGAGTCGAGGAGGTTGGAGGAGCAATTCAGCGTCTGCAATGAGGAGCAGAGCCAGATCTCCTTGGGCAGTGATTTGAGGTTGTTCTTTTGAGCATCCAGGGCCTTGAGCTCGGACAGCTTGCCAATTTCAGCGGGCAGCGTCTCTAGATTGTTGTTTTGGATCGACAGCTTGACGAGTCGCTGCAGCGCACCAATGCTGGAGGGAATGGAGTTGAGGGTATTGCTATCCAGCACAAGACGCTCTAATCCTTGGGTATTGTTGAACAGATCTTCGGGCAGACTCGACAGCTTGCAGCACGACAGATTCAGCTCAGTCAAGCAGGTGCCGCCGCCAGGGCCGCTTGTCAAGTTGAACTGGGTCAGATGGTTCTTGTACATTTTGAGCTGCTTTAAGCTTTTGATTTCAAAATTCACAATGCTGGTTGAGTTGTAGTCGACCAGCAGAATCTCCAAGCGAGGCAGGTGCGACACCACATCCAGGTCCGTAATGAGGTTTTGACGGATATCCAGTTCCTGCAATTTGGTCAAGTGCACAAAACTGGCGGGCAAAGCACCGGTGATGCGATTGGCAATGGCAAACAGCCCGACCAAGTTGGTCAATTGGCCAATCTCCTCGGGAAACATCTGGATCTTGTTGAAACTGATATCGAGGTAAGCCAACGTCAGAATGTCGCAAATCACCATGGGGAATTTGGTAAACGAGTTGTTGGAGATGAACAAGGTAGTCAAGTGGTCAAAGCAGGTGGCAAACGTGTCTGGGATCGACTCTAGTTTGTTGTTGATGGCTCGCAGTGTGCGCAGCCCGGTGATTTCATGCAAATTGGCGTGATCCAGGTCCCGCAGCCTATTGCCCGAGATGTTGAGATGCTCCAGCGAGGCAATATGCTGTGTGGAGGGAGGCAGCGCCAGGTATTCGTTGTTGGCCAGCCACAGCTGCTTGAGGCTGGTGCACATCTGGATAAAGTCGAGTGGTATTTCAATGTGCAGGTTCTTGGAAATGTCGAGAGAGACGATGCGAGAGGCGTGCTTGTAGAGGTAGATGGGGATGGTGGCCAGCGACCTCGACTGCAGATCCACATGCTGTCCGAAATCCTTGTCCTCCTGCACTGGCTGTGCAATGTTGGGCATCATTTGAAAGCGCACAAGGTACGTGCTGTCGTCAATCTTGTCCTGGTCCATGTAGCCCATCTGCTCCTGCAGCAGCTTTTGAATCTGCAGTGGACGTTCTGTCAGTCCCAGAATTCGCTCTACATACACGGCATCAGCACAGACACACAGTATCCCCCTTTGTTAGACAACATTACCTATATTGTGTCTCTTCATGACAAGGTTAAACTTGGTCATGTCTGACATGAAAAACTTGGTGGCCAGCTTCTTGAGGATCTCGAGTGTGGTGGAATTGAGAGGCACATGCAGCGTATTGTACGTCTTGTCAGGCCTGTAAATCTTGATGTTGGCGTTCTTTTTAGGCACATCCCATTTCTCCTGTACGTCAATTTGATAGTCTTCGAAATCAGCGTGATCTTCTTCCAGCATGTTGGTGGAGGCAGACATGATGGAAGGAGGTTGCACACCCCAACTATCAGGTGGAGCCCATGACTCTAGATCAAGACCCTGTGATTCATGTTAATTTCTCTGTGCGTGTGTGTGTGTGTCTGTCCTTACAGTTGTATCCATGCCACTGGGTGTCGATTGAGTGGTGCTGGGCACATGCAACGTGGATGGCAGTATGGCAGTTGCTGAGGTGGGTGCAGGCGAGTTGGACTTGTAATAATCCCTGTTGACAATACCGTCCATTTTTTCAAAGTTTTGATCCACTTTGTATAGAGTTAGCATCTCTCTGTTGGACTGACCCGCATACTTACACTTGAGATGCAATAGCTGATCTCTGCCACTGTCCTTGCTGTTCTTTTTATGGCTACTGTTGCCACTGCCATTGGAGCCGGCAGACCGCTTTCTTTCGTCCTTCATCTGTTGCTGGTAATAGTATCGTTGAATGTCAGAAGCAGGTGTGTGCGTATCTGATAGCAGCAGAGTGCGATGGTCCAGGTCGCTCGACTTTTTGCGGGGAGATGCCATCATGTTGCTGGACGATGTGGATGTGGCTGTCGTGTTGGAGGAGGAAGCGGTCGAAGTCGAATTGTTGGTAGAGGGAGGAGCATGTGTGGCAGGCGCAGGATAGTCTAACAGCAGGGAAACAGGTTAATTTTGCTCTCTCAGGTGCGTCTTGACAACAGCTTACTCTTCTTTTTGCCAAATCGAAACAAGTGTCGCTTCTTGGGCGGATGGTCTTATTATATGTGTGTGGCATGTGAAATGTGGTTAATTATCCATGTATTACCCAATCGATTATGAAATGTTACCTTCAGGCAGTCGAAATTGATTGCGCTCAATCGAGTTGCTTCTTCTCACCAGATGCGCTGTCGCTGTAGGTGTGGTGTCAGCATGATTCTGTCCAATCTGTCTGCCACCTCTGGGGAATGGCACTGCCGCTGTGTTGATCTTTGGCACATTGATGCCGCCTCGTGGCTGGGGAGGATGGTAATGGGTAGATGGTACAGGACTAGCTGTTACTCGTGCTGATACGGACGAAAGCGGAGTCGGGGTAGCAGCAGCCTTCTTGGAGGAGACAACATTCTGGCCCTCCATGCCATCAAACGAGCGTCTTCTCTGCATTTTGTTGAATGGTGTATGTGTTGGTATAATAGAGACGGGGTTCAGCGGCAAGTGTCCTGTGGATGAATTGCGGCTATGACGCGACTTTTTGGTAGCGGATGGTGTCGTATGCGATGGTATCAGGGAGGGCTTGCTGTGCGAGTCAATGGTATTGCTTTTCAAGGGCTGATTTGGGTGATGATGGTGTTGCGACGAATTGGACGGTGGTATAGGCGATCCAGCTAGTAGAGCGGTGGATGAGTATGGAAAGAGAGAGAAAGAGAGAGAAAAGAGCAAGCAATAGCCCCGTATAAATAGAGTGCGTATGTGTGTATATTATGCCACTCCTTTATCTCTCCTATTATCGATGTCTTACCTCGAGACGAGTCAGAAGAGTGATGGCCAAACACACGGTTGAAGAACGAGTCCGAGTTGCTGTGTGTGGCCTGGTGGTGTCTGCTGCTGCTGGTGCTGCTGCTGGCGCTGGATGTCAGATCGTCGCCTGCCCTCTTGCCAGCACCCTCCCAGCTGGGCGTGTGGCTGTGCTTTGCGTGTGGTATATTCATGGTGCAGAAAAGTGTGAGGAAAGAAAAGGAAGAGTGTGGGTATCACTTGCTTGCTGCACTGTGGATGTTATATTCGCAAGAAAAAATTTCGCTGCGTGTAACCTTGATTTACCATGTATCTTGCTTGTGTAATTATACAATGTGCGTCATTCAGGCTTGTTTGCTGCCTATATTACTCCATCGCCTTCTTCTCGTGCCTTGAATTCTGCCCTATAAATCTGGGTCGTTTTTCCTCTGCCCTCTTTTTCTCTCTCTTTCTTTCGCACAGCACACATTCCTACTATGGAGCGTATAGACAGCACGCACTCTGAAAAAGAGAACCCCAGACCCATCCTGATCGCACCGGCGTCCGCATCGTCGCCTCATCACCACGCCAGACGATCCATCAGCGGCATCGACATTCTGAACGGCCTCAAGATAATGACAAGCAGCACGCTCAACAATGACAGCAACATGCCGCCGTCCCCTGTGCCCTCGCAGCTGTTATCAGAACACCACTTCAGTCAGATTGACGATTTCGACATCAGAGAGGCGATTGGTAAACATGGACATGATGGCATGGCTTGGCACGGGCGCTTACATGTCCTTCTTTCTTAGGCTATGGCTCCTCTGCTATAGTGTACAAGGCTATCTACAAACCTCTCAACAGACGCATGGCGCTCAAGATGATTGACCTCGACAAGTTTGAAAGAAATCAGATTGACGAACTCCGAGTAAGTTTTTAAGGGGTGAAAAAAGCAAGAGGACTCACTGTAGTGCGGCTCCCCAATCTTGATTAGCGTGAAACAGCATTGATGGCACTCTCAAAACACACCAACGTATTGCGCGTGTACGGCTCGTTTGTGCATGGATCAAAGCTCTACATTGTCACCCCCTACTTGGCGGGAGGGTCGTGTCTGGACATCATGAAGACCCGCTTTCCCGAGGGACTGGACGAAACCAGCATTGCAACCATCCTCAAGCAGACATTGGAAGCGCTGATCTACCTGCACAAGAACGGCCATATTCACCGCGATGTAAAGGCGGGCAATCTGTTGATGGACGAGGACGGCACAGTGCTGCTGGGCGATTTTGGCGTGTCCAGCTCCCTGATGGAGACGGGCGAGCGAGGCATGCGAAAGACCTTTGTGGGCACGCCCTGCTGGATGGCACCCGAGGTGATGGAGCAGGCTGAATACGACTACAAGGCGGATATCTGGAGCTTTGGTATCACGGCCATTGAGCTAGCGACGGGCCATGCTCCTTTTGCAAAGTTCCCGCCTTTAAAGGTATAGTGCACTCGACACACACACAACATCTGATCCACTAAAAAAATCAAAACAAACAGGTACTGATGATGACACTTTCGAATGAACCGCCCACGCTCGACCGCGACAACACAATCCACAAGTACTCCAAATCCTTCAAAGACATGATCGACATTTGTCTCTCCAAAGACCCCTTGAAGCGACCCACGGCCGACAAGCTGCTGCAGCACCCGTTCTTTAAACAAGCCAAGCGGAAAGACTATCTGGTCAAGACCATCTTGTACGAGCTGCCCCCTCTGGAACAGCGGCCTCGCAAGAAGATACCCCAAAAGCAAGTTACCATTACAAAGACAGATGAGTGGGATTTCGACGACGACGACGACCAGGATGTGGATGCCGAAGTGGACGAGCTCTTGTTGGCAGATCAAAACGGCCCTGCTGCAGAACAGCTGGTCCTGAACCATCAGCCGCAGGAGAATACAAAGTCGAAACCATCGTCCAAAAGACACATTTCGTTTGGTGATGTCGTTGTTCGTAATAATAGCATGCTGGTGCATCCTTCAGATCCGGTGCCCAGTACGGCTACATCCACGTCTCCGCCATTGTCCATGACGCCGCCAAAGAAATCCCGCTTTGTGATTGAAGAGTCGTCTCAGGACACTTCATCGTCCATCCGTTCGTCGAGTCCCATGCCAGACGAGGAATGCGAAGTGATGAAGGGCAGATTCTACGTCAAGGAGGACCAGCAACAGCAGCAGCAGCAGCAATTACACAAGATGCCGAGCCAGGATTTCCTCGCTGCACATGACCGTAAATCGAGATTTGAAATATCGTCCAACACCAGCTCGCCCATGCTGTATCAACCCATCCCACTGTCGCGCGATAGCTCTTCTTATTCCTCTTCTTCTGCCAACAGCAAACCCAACACGACTGCAGTAACAGAGAAGCGATACCCACCCCAAGAGCTACTGACATCAGAGAACATTGCACTGTTGACCGAATCCTCTCGAAAAATAGGCCGATTTGAGCTAACGGGTGGCTCCAGCAGCTCCTCTGTGGATGTCACTCCCAGAGGCAGCATCTCCTCCAGCCATCTCGACACGCACCATCAGCACGCAACAGCCCCTGCCCTCATGAATCCCCTCTATCAGATTGAAGAGCTGCTTCGTTTCAATGAGTCGCAGCGAGTTTTACTGCAAGAATTAAGGCTGAACTTTAAAAAGCCCAGTGCTCATCCTGCCACCACCACCACCACCACCAATGAGCATGAAACGGAAGCAGCGTCGTCACAACAGTAAGTGCTTATACCACACAGATCCAGACGAACCATGGCTAACACATTGTATACAGCCATCACGACGATTTGACGGCTACGGTGGAGCATCTGGACAAGTTGATCCAACAAACCTTGAAGGAAAATGCTCAATTGCAAAAGGAGAACGAAAGCCTAAGACGAGAGCTGAAGGAATTAAAGTTAAATTGATCGACAGGACAAGATTTGACACGATGGCTTAGTATATCAATAAAAATCCATCCCTTGTATGCAAAATGCATGAATTTGAGGTATATATCCCCGACTCCCTGGAAGCATTTGGCAGATCTCCTTTATAGGATTTAGCCTTTGAAACAACCTCCGTCAGACCCCCAATCAAAAGCATGTACATCTTTTTTTTTTCTCTCTCTCTCTCTCTTTCTTCTTCTTTTATTAAACAAGAAAAGATGGGCAATCTACACTCGAAAAAACGCAAAGAAAGACCCAGCGTCATCCGAGCAGACAATGATATACCAGACAATGAATACTCAAACACCACAGCGACGTCCATGAACTCGATACTAGTCAATCACAATAGCAACATGACCGACATGCCACGGCAGCAGCAAGACGATTCCTTTCCAAATGCCATGTCACCGAGAAGCCCGACGGAACATCTCATGTCGCCCAGCAGTGCCAGCAACAACGAAGACCTAAACCAAGACACTGTCATGTCTGCGAATCAGATAAGCATCAACTCTCAGAATCAACTCACAACCTCATCAGCGCAATCCTTCGGAAGAAACTTGGATGTGGACGAATGCATCAATCGACTGATACAAGTCGGCACCAGCGGAAAAGTGACAAAGTCCATATGCTTTCGCAACTCGGAAATTGTGGCCATCTGTCGAGCAGTGCATGAAGTGTTTATGAGCCAGCCTACACTGATCGAGCTGAATCCTCCAGTCAAAGTCATGGGCGACATTCATGGCCAATACCATGATCTGATTCGGCTGTTTGAAATGGGAGGGTTTCCGCCGGATGCCAACTACCTGTTGCTAGGCGACTACGTGGACAGAGGAAAGCAGAGCCTGGAGACGATTCTGCTGCTGTTTTGCTACAAGATCAAGTATCCCGAAAACTTCTTTTTGTTGCGAGGCAACCATGAGTGTGCCAACGTAACTCGGTAAGTAAAGCAGTAGTGAAATGCCAAACTGCGGGGAGAGAGGTCTAACTCTGTTGAAGCGTGTATGGGTTCTACGACGAGTGCAAGCGACGCACCAATGTCAAGATCTGGAAGTCGTTTGTGGATGTGTTCAACTCGCTGCCGATAGCAGGATTGGTGGCTGGAAAGATATTTTGCGTGCACGGCGGTCTCAGCCCGTCCCTGGCGGCCATGGACGACATACGCACCATTGTTCGACCTACCGATGTTCCTGAATTCGGCCTGCTCAATGATCTGCTATGGGCCGATCCATCGGATACAGCGTTCGACTGGGAGGACAATGAGAGGGGCGTGTCGTACTGCTTTGGAAAGAAGATTGTGAATGAGTTTCTGTCCAAATTCGATCTGGATCTAGTGTGCAGAGCGCACATGGTTGTGGAGGACGGATACCAGTTCTTTAACGAAAGAACACTTGTCACTGTGTTTAGCGCACCCAACTATTGCGGCGAATTCGACAACTTTGGTGCCATCATGAGTGTGAATGAGGAGCTTTTATGCAGCTTTGAATTACTGACGCCGATGGATCATCCCGCCGTGAAAATCCCCTATTACAAGGATGGCAGAAGACAGAGGTATGTGGAATCGCATAAACAGAAGCAATCCATGCATTAACAATGGCAATTCTTGATTAAATCAAACAGCCCCCCTATGGTCGAAGTAGCTTCGTCCTTGGAAGACTCCTCTGCTGCAAACGGATAAATATGTGTATACAGCATCCTTCTCATTCTCAACCGTACATTTGTATATATAAATGATTTTGGCTCCATTACATCACGTGCAGCCATTTTTTTTTTTTGCAGCAATATATAAGAGTAGCCTCTCTATACATTCAAACAGACTACTACTACTACCCCCCTTTTTTTCATTACATATTTTCTTTTTTTACTACTCATTTCTTTTGGCATGATGGACGACATGAACCACTCTAGTAGACGCAGCAATAGCAACATGAGCTCTTCCAGAACAATCAGAGACACACGCTTGACTGCAAAAGTAACAGACCATCCTTGGCTCACCATCAGTACACCTTATTCAGATCAAAGTCCTTCTCCCAGCTCCTCCATGGAAGCGAAATCCACCAATTACAACACGTCAGTGGCCACCATGTCGTCTCCATCCAGCATGTCAAGCAATCCAAAATATGACTGGAGGCTCCATTCGCTGATGCTTTGTCGACACATTTTCACACGCGGTCTTGTTGATGGCATTGGGAGCGATGTCCAAGTGTTTGTGCCTTCGTGGAACAAGACGTATCAGCTACATCGACTCGTGCTGGACCAGAACCCATACTTCAAGCTGCTGCTACAAGGCGGATTCCGAGAAGCCGAGTCCAACAAGATTACACTGCATTTTGACAAGGACAATCCGTTCATCACAATGGAGTCATTCCAGTTTGTTTTGGAACACCTGTATGGAAAGATTGACGAGCCCTTGATCACACAGTCCAATGTGCGGCAGATACTGGCTACCAGCTCTTATTTCCAGCTAGACGTGTGTGGCATCTGCGTGGATTTCATCCTAAAGAACCTGAACCACCAAAACGTTGTCGACTATCTGCTGTTTACAAACGAGCTGATGGTGCAAGGAAGCGATCGTATCTGCAATGCTGTGTTTACCTTTTTATGCCGAGAAGCGTATCATATGGACCGCTCGATTCTGGCATCGCTGCCTTTGGAATGGCTTCAGAAAGTGATTGAGAGCGATGCATTCTGGGTGCCAAGGTAACGCACTCATCTCACAAAGCCGCTGCTATTCTAATAACCTGTCTTTCTGTAGTGAATACGAACGCTATCAGTTTATCCAGCAAATCATTCGTGCACGATACAAGATTTACTCCAGCTCCAAATCAACGTCATTTGTACTGACCGAATTAGACACAAACGCCAACTGCTACATCATCTCTCAGTCCATATACTACATGCACATGACGTTTGAGCAGCTGGAATCCATACAAAATGACATACACCCTCTGACCAAGCAGAAATTGGTACCTGAGAGGATCTTGAAAGAGGCATTATGGCAGCAGATCCAACTGAGGTCCAAAATAGAATCAGCGTCAGAGCGAGATATCAACCTCAACATGACCGTTGTGCCAAGCATGGATAAGCAGAAACAGAGTGCTAAATCTGCTAACCATCTCGATGATGATGATGATAATGACAACGATGACGACGAGGATGAGAATCAAGCAGGCAATGATGAAGAAGAGGGCGAAAAAGAAGAGGGACAAGAGCCACTGCGAAAATACTACCCCATTCCAACAGACGACACAACAACCTACACCGGCGAGTCTGCAATTACATTGGCATCATCGGCATCTGCTACAAACTACGCAAAAAAGCGTTTCTCTTCGCCTTCACCGCCTATGATAGCAGCCGAACAGTACTCTATATACCCTCCATTCCGCTTCAGCGTTGAGTTTGCAGATGTGACATCCCTGAAACACGGTATGCGAGTCTATTCTGACACAGTGTTTTATGCAGGGTAAGCGAGATATAACGTAAAGAGTGTAGAGCATTCATCAAGTGACACGCACCATGTAAACATAGATCCAATTGGAACATGTATATTCAGAAAACAAGATCTCAGCGTAAAGGCGTGCTACAGTTGGGAGTCTATCTGCACCGCCAATCCGTACCTCAAAATTACAACAGCTCTCCAACATCGTCTACTGCTGAGGAACAACCAGTACAACCACAGCAGCACCATGAGGCATATACCAATAATAACCATACATCACCGACATCGCCTTCCCCATCTAATAATCCTGTCAATCAACAAGCATGGTCCTTTTCTCGATATTCAGATAAACGAAAAGTGGTCAAGACTTGGTTCAAGATATACTGTCCTACAAGAGGACCAAAGCATGCATTGACTCTATTTCAAAGCAGCCCTGACAACTTTTCAGTGTTGCAGAGTTGGGTAAGTGTGGAAACCGGCTTGAATTCGACCTGTTGTATTCAAACCTGCTTTCTTTGTTCAGGGGTGGAGAAGCACCACACTATGTGCTGATGAAGATTCGAGCACTGTTCATGTAGGCACTGCAGCAAGCACCAACAGTGTCAATGAGCATACCACTACCAACAGCACTAATAATAATGCCAATGAAGCAGATACAGTAACATCCTCCTCGGCCACTTCGTCTCCGCCTCCTCTCACGTACACGCCACACACATCGAATCAACTGCATTATCTGCAAAGCACCTACGACTTACGAACGTTGAAAACAGCATTGAACAATACCAATTCAAAAAAGAATGCCTCTGGAAAGAGTACGGTTTCAACTAATAATAGTGGGCCCACGTTGAGATTCACAGTAGTGATGGGTCATGTGTAACTGTATCAAATAAACATGTCAATATCCTATCAACGTATCGTTTCATTTTGTTCCTTGATCTATGCGGATGGGAACAGCTCATACAGCCTTATAAACTTCCATATCAGGATTCCAAGTCAAATTGCTGCCTTAATTTTGTTTGCAAGGCAGTCCAGTATGACTTGCCAAAAGACAAAGAACTGTTGCAAGGCCTATTACCTTGGAATCATCGCTCACAAATCTTTTTTCTCTATTTCTTTCTAGTGTCTCTTTTTTCTGTCTCTTTTAAATCTCTTTAACAATCGATTGGTTAAAATCGATTTTATGAGATTAGCTCGTACTTATGCCAAATCTTGCGAGAAAGACGATGGTATGATTGGATTTTGGATTGAGCGAGTTGCTGTTGATGTACGGATGATTATTGGAAAAAAGCCAATTTTGTGCACTGGTCTTGGCCAGATCCACGGAAAAAGCCGTTAATTACGAGCGTCTACGAGCGTCTAGTAGTGACAGGTTGATAAAAGGGGTGTTGAGCAAGACTGCATTCAAGACCGCTTGGCTCTAGCATGCTTTGTTCCAGAATGACACAGGCTGACCATTGTTTTGGGCGCTGGACAAGATTCGACAAGGCGTGTTTCTATGCCGTTTTACAGTATGAATAATGTTAGAGAGTTCATATTATTAGCACTGTTGCATAGCGTTTTGAAGGGGGTCATAATCATATTATTAACAGACTTGCAGTGGTTACCTTAGTTGTTCATTAGTTAAATAACTCTTGTAGTCTAGCAGCAGGGTGCTGATAAACTTTACTAGTTTCAACCGCCCCAAGATTTATCTATTGTACTACAGTAGTATGAGATGACAACTCTACTGTACGTAACTTTTGTTTTATTAACTTTATATTCGGTATAAAAAAAATTAAAATGCACATCAGGTAGTAGCAATAATATCAAGAAGTAGTAGCAGCTTATTAGAAGCTGCATTTTTGAGGCATGGCAAGTAAAGTTTATATAGTTTTTGAGAGTTTCTAAAGTGAGGCATACACGAAACTCACATCGCTTTATGTCTGCTAGTATTAAGGGTGTAACGTCAAGGAATATCAATTGTTTAATGTCTTGGTCTAATATTATGTATCATTGGTTGCTCTGAATTTACAGGGTAGAAAGGTATTATTCTGTGCCAAATCGCTCAAATTCAACCCTCAATATCTTGTCTTCTAACCCCTTTTAGATGCTCGGAATAGTGCCAAATGATTGCTTTCAATCACCATTTACATTCTGAACCTTCATCTTGATTTTTTTTTGGATCGATCCAAATCGTCGAAAATTCACGTTTTTTTATGAGGTACCCCTCATGGTTTTTGTTAAAAATCAAACAATCGCAATTTTGGAGGCGAAAACGACACTTTTTACTATAATATATATTAGATCAAAATGACCGCACAGATGTAGGGTAACCTGTGCAACTGCTATTTTGAATGTTGTATATGCTAAATCTCGACTTTTTCCGGAAAAACTGCTTTTTATATTTTCTCAAATTTCTTTATCTTTTCATTCTAAAAGTACTTTAAAATTGACACCATTGAATGCGCCTTTAAATTCTCCCCTTAAGTTTATTAGAAAGTAGTATACGCTGAGCACACTTTTTATAGCTAATTTTAACAAAAATGTTTACAAATGTCAAATTATATCGATTTTGATTCAAAAAAATCATCACAAAAAAATCATTTGAGTACAGTCACCACAGTGCAAAATGTTCAGTGTACACGTCATTTAAATTTTGTGTGCTCAGCTTATTGGCTGCAGTCACCCTCAGCAACGCGTCTTTTTTTTTTTTTTTTAGGCTCCCTCTCCACACTGTTTTTGCACTGCACTTTTTCTATTAAACCATATACTTTTTATTACTTTTGATTGAATACAACACCACTTTCGACAAAAGAAGCATACTTTTGCAACCACCAGTACCCAAGACGACATCTTTCAAGTTTGTTACAGTAAGTATCAGCCGATAGGGGCCACTTTTCGCGGTACAATATACAGTAATACTAATTATACAGTTTATTTCAGACCAGTTCGTTGCAATATACTTATTCACTGTGTTTGGTCAAAAGAAGCATACCTTTGCAACCACCAGTACTCAAGACGACATCTTTCAAGTTTGTTACAGTAAGTATCAGCCGATAGGGACCACTTTTCGCGGTACAATATACAGTAATACTAATTATACAGTTTATTTTAGACCAATTCGTTGCAATATATTTATTCATTGTGTTTGGTTTGTATTTGGTTTGTATATTCCCCTTTTTTGGTTGCCGTGGATTGGGTTGTCATGGCTTTGGGTGTTGTGGGTTTGGTTGTCATGAATTACATTCATTCAACCTTTTACTATTTTCTTTCTCGTGATACTGCGCATTCGTTTGTTTGCTTTATTGCGATTTATTCTTTCCCCCTTTTCTGCACGCAACTATTTTTCTGTTGCTGTGCCATAGTGCTATGGTGTATCTTTTGATGCATTTTATCGCTGGCAGTGCTGCTCTATTGTGGAGTAGCCTTGCATTCTTTTTGTTCTTCTTCAAGTATCACCTCTTCTGTAATACTGGTTGTATTAGTGTTCGTGCTTCGTATGAGGCAACCACGATACTTTTTTCTACCTTTTTTTTTTTTTTCTTGTACTCGTCATTTTGATGATATTCATTGCATGTTACCTCTTTGTATGTAACTATATTGCAATGTTTCTGTTCTTCATCACATTCTAGTGATGCCCTCTTGTTGCTTTCCCTTCCTTTTTATGGTTTTTTGAATCATAACCCCTCCTTTTCGTTGTGTGGATGTGCCTATCGTTGAAGCACAACTAGATTTGATTCAGAGGCTGGAGGTAGATAGGCTGCCCTCACTTGATTGGTATCACTTACTTGGTGCTAACTGAGAGTCTCAAGCATTTGCGCTATCAGCTGGGGTGTGTAGTAAGGCATATTCTGGCATTTTAGGGGTTTTTGATGATAACGTAGCTTAATACTAGTGTATTTGGCTGTGTTTAAAATTCCGCCTAACAAAAAAACAAGGGAGAACTATGGCAAAATTTCCAAAGTCCGCGGCGTTTGAAATAGCTTTTTAAGCGATTTTATTGGCTCAAATTTGGAGACAGCTCAGAAAAATAAAGCATTTGTATTAAAACTAAAAATGTAATTGAAATGAGAAAAGCAAGACTAAACATTCAAAATGCATGGTACAAATGGCCTAAGGTAACTACACACGATACCACCATAAGTATCAGACATGATCAAATACATTCACTATCCTAAAAAAAAAGAGTTTTGGATCATTTTAAGCCTGTTCATAATATCCAAAAGTACTACTGTATTTATATGATATAATTTATGGATTGTTAACACACCCATCTAGAATGGTGTTCTCATGCTAAATGTAGTTATTGCGGACATAGATGATCAGTCTAGATATCTTAGTTGTTCTTGGCAACGCGAATTACTTATACTGCTTATACAGTATGTTATCTCTTGATATATGAAGTATAGCTTACTGGAACTTAGCTTACATGAATATCATGGTTATCGTTTATCTATTGATAAGCTTTATTTACATATGCTCTATATGTGCATAGTTTATTACCTTATTTGTACTACGATGTGTGTATTTCAGGTAAAGTTATATGTATGAAGACAACCTGATGATGCACCATTGTTTACGTTGGTGTATTACTTCCTCATTGTGTGTGGCATTATTCAGGTCAAAGGATAAGCACATTACAGTATTAATCATTATAAAAAAAAATACATTGTGCCTCCTCCCCCCTTGCATCATCTGGCTATTCTCGTCTTGGACTTAATAGGCGATATTTGTTTGATTTTGTGTATGAGGTTGAGTGTTGGTGGAGCTGTTTTTGCTAAGCATGACCTCTTTTCCTCTAAGATTCTTTATGAAATTTTTATACTGTTGTTGTGTGATGATTTTTTGCTTCAGAAACTGTTTATCTACTGCTTTTCATGCAGGAATTCTAATGTAAGTCTGGTCTCTGGCAGTTCAGCCTTGGTGTTTTTGCCTGGCAATTTCGGTTCGTTTTTCCTTGGTTAGATTGGCATGATTAGGGCTGGTTAGTTATAATGGCATGATGGTTAGTGCGGTCTCATCGGTCCTTCACTCATACGCCATCGTTTTGTCCCAATTGAAGCATTACAGTAATGTTCTCCCTATAAAAGTTGAGTTAGTTTAGTAGTAGGAGCTACAGTTCAAGAGCTACTGTTCGTTTAAAATTGGATTCTTGGTTTAGGGAATGTCAGTTCGCTTATTAATTTGTTGTCTTTTTCTGGGGGGTTTTTTTTGACAGTTATACTAAACTTTTTAGGGTTACTTGAATTAATATTCGACTAGATCTGCTCCGAATATTTGTACACTCTATTGCCTATTGAATCCACCTCCGTAGACGACAAAATCATCAATGCGAGGTTGCTTAAGACTAATACTCTATTTGAATTTAATTAATAACTTTTTAGTAATTCTGTTTCTGCGTGTCCCATTAACTTGGTAGAGTGTGCAAACAGATAAGGTTTGGTTGCTAGCTATAAAACTGTAAAATAATATATACGATGTATATATAAAAAACAAAGGAGTGATGTAGTAGTTGGTTTCTCTTGGGGTAGTGTTTTGAGGATTGCATCGAAGGGATGGATGTTGTTGTATTGTGTGCGTTGTATATTGCTCCAATATTGCTCAGGTTTCGCCGTACAGATCATTATACTGTATGTTTTTGGGAGATGTCGCTTCCGCAGTGACAAGTAGCTTTCCTACCAGATAGTAGCCAATTCATTTTATACCTTAATAGTCTTCTCCTTTCTCGCCGAGTCATAGGTAGCTTGAAGATTGGATGAATTGTGAGGTTGTTGAGACACGCTTGGACTGTGATTTCAGTGGCGTTGTTGATGAGATCAATCTTGTACGAGTCTATGGTTGTTTTTAGTGAGTGTTTGTTATATTATATTGTGCTTTCTGGGTTGGTACTGATTTGTTGTTTGTAGTTTTTGTGTATGGTGTTCTTGTTTCTCAGTAGTTTTAACCAGTGGTACTTTGGTAGATTTTGGTGAAGTTGATGAGCAAGAGAGTTGATTGGTAGGGTTGTTAGTCGCAACAAATACTTTGTATTCAGCGTAAACCACCTCGTTTGCATTGTTGGGATGCTGAGCATGACTTTGAATGTCTTTATGGAGCAGTTGCGATGGCCATTAATGACAAGTCGCAGGCAGTCGTCTTCTGCTCGTTCCAATCGTGTCAGTTGCTTTTGGTTGAAGTTTTGGATGCAAAGTGGATATTCAATTTTTGGTCTGATGAAAGTTTTCTATATCTTTTTTGCTGTTGTTGGTAGTGAAAAAGCATTGTGTTGTGCTCCAATGTGGTGTAGTGATTGCATTGAAGTTAGGTCTTTTTGGTGGTGAGCTTCTAGAAATTGTTGTGTATCAATACCTTGGTTGTTAAAGGAGACACCGAGGTACGGAAAGCTTTGGGCCTCTGGGATGATTTGGTTGTAGATTTTGAAAACAGTTGGTGTTGGTGCTTTGATGACTCTGCACTTGGTTGGTGACCATCTGTAGCCCAGTTGTAGTGAGTGTGGTTCCATTGTTGTGAGCATGGTGTGTATCTCTTCTTCTGATCCTAGCGTTGCTACATCATCTGCGAAGAGGAGTGATCTAGTATTGTTAGTTTCATTCAAGGCTTTGGCCAGTGAGTTAATAATAAATAAGGTGAGGTGATAGACAGCTTCCTTGAAGATATCCTGTTTTCATTTGAAAGAACTTGCTTTGTCGGTTGTTGTTAATAATTTTGATTTAGACTTGATCTGTCAGTACTGAAGGGTATTCAGACAGTGATCTTGATTTGCAGGATATCATTATTATTGACAGCTTGAATACTACTGTAATAAGAACAAGAAACGTATGTTCAAGCCAAGAGCGCCGATATCTAGAAATATCAAACAGCGCTTAACATGGATTGCCCATAACATTACACAAAGTATATTGGATAAAGTCAATCCCACATCATAATTATAATAATAAAATTACCTTTTATACATTTAACTAAAAGGCTATACACATCTCCTGCGCACTCTCTATATCTACAACTATCTTTACATCGATCATCATCAGATCACAGAACTCAAATTGCTATGTTATTTATATATACTAACATCTGACAAAAATGTCGTACCCAAAACGAGGTTTACGCCAAATGTGAAGAGAGCGACCCAAAGGCGCTCGAAGGCGCTCGAAAGTTCTGGAAACTAATGTAAAACAACTTATCGATTATCAATGCCATATCAAGTATTTGACATACTCGAAAGTTCGACATGTCAATACTTGGCATAATCGAATCTTCCATAGATTAGTGATATTGATAACAGAAAAATATAAATATGAATAACAACACATTCAATAAAGATCAGCTTTCAACATAAGTCTTAGTTTACTATATACTTGATTGATGATGAATATTTGTACAATCTACCATTGAATCCATCTCCTCAGACGACAAAAATGTCATAACTACTGTTATGTACTGATAGCCAGAGGCTATAAGTACATAACAGTTATGACAAAAATGTCAGGGTTGATGGGTATTCTGACAGTGATTTAGATCTGCAGGATATCATCCAAAGGCTAAATACAAACAAGAATAAGAAGCGTAGGTTTAAACCTAGAGCTCCCGCTACCAGGAATATTAAACAGCGACTGACCTGGATAGCGAGCAATATTACACAAACAATATTGGATAAAATACATCCCAATTCATAAACATAATAAAGATACCTTTTTATCCATCTAACTAAAAGGCTATAAACATCTTCCTGCACACTCTATATTCTTTACAACCTATATCTCGATCAGATCTCAAATTGCTTTATTATTAATATATACAAGCATCTGACAAAAACATCAAAGCGCGGTTGGTTAAGTGGTATAATCTTCGCCTGCCACGCGAAGGGCCGGGGTTCGATTCCCCGACCGCGCATTTTTGCACCTTTATACAAAATGTAGTGCATGTAACCTTTTGCTTTGGCGAAAGATTATTGCTGTTGTGCGTACAGATACCGTTAGAGCATAGCAAGTTTAGAGATATGCAGAAATATAATTAAGACAGAAGATGATCTTTATTCTTTTGCAAATTGATTTGATATTTATACCAACTAAAAGGACTACGCACAAAGTCTGTGTGTACCTGACATTGTATCCTTCATCTGTTCCTTTAATCATATTAATCAACTTTAAGCATATACCACTGTGAACAACACGGCATTAAGCTTTATTGGTAAGTGAGAATTTAAAGTAAAAATTGTGTGTCCATGCCATGCGTAAAATCGTACATGACAATTTTACCAAGATTTGAACAGCACACAATCTTGCTAAAATCAAATTGCAGGTTCAAAATCCTGTAAAGGAGCTGGTCAGTATCTGGACAATTTGTTTCCTCAACACACATAAAATGTACCTTCCATGCAACGTCTGGTTCAATGTCCTTGTCACTTTGCCTTCCTCCAGATTCCATATCTTCAAACTACCATCATAGCTACCACTGACGATGGTTTTGGCCTTTGAGTTCAGCTGCAATGTGCGTACTAAATCTGTATGTCCAAGCAATGTATGGATGCATTCACCAGTGATTGCGTCCCATACTTTGATGGATTGATCACTTGAGCCACTGACAATGTATTGTCCGTCGTATTCGACACAAGCAATGCCTCTACTATGTGAATCAAGAGTTTTCAGACATTCACCTGTATTCTAATCATCAAGTAAGGTTAGTTTCCGGGCAAGTTTACATCAAACCAAGCCATACCATGTCCCAAATTTTGATTGTACGATCGCCAGATGCTGACACAATACGGTCTCCCTTGAATTGAACAGCATTGACTGCAGCACGGTGGCCTCTAAAAGTTACTTTGGATATGCCTTTTTCCAGATCCCAGGTACGCACAGTTCTGTCTTTTGAGCAACTAACAATGGTGTTTCCCAGTAGCTTGACATTGAGGACGCTCTCGCCATGCCCATTTAATGTCTTGACTTTTTCACCAGAAACAATATCCCAAATGATCAAGGTGCTGTCACTGCTTCCACTGATTAGATAGCGATGATCAAACTGCAGGCACAAGACACTGCCTGTATGACCTTCCAATGTATGTATCAATTGCCCTGTCTTGATATTCCACATTTTGAGATTTCTATCACGGCTCCCTGTTACCAGAAGATTGTTATCAAATTGCAGGCAGTAAATGCCGCTGTTGTGCTGAACGTCTTCAAACAAAAGCATGCCGTTGATGTGCTGTGTTGGTGGAAAAGGTCTCATTTTGCATTTGCCATCTTGCCATCTGTGGTCGATCAAACGGCGATTGCGGTACAGTCGCTTCCAATTGATGAACCGTAGATCTGATTCTTCATGATAGTGGTATATAGCAGCTTCATCGTATTTAGCATGCAGTCGTGGAGAAGGTCGATTTATAAAGGGCCGTTCTACAATAACATGTGAAATGACTTCTCGATTTGTATTAGTCGAGGATCTAGTCAATAGAGGTTGTGATCTAGATGGATGTACATGAGTTGGTCGTAATGCCACGCTACTGCTCCCAACTCCATCCTCGATATGTCTGTCGCTTGATCTGTAAGGGTTGTTACTGCTGCTTGATGCATTGTTATTGCTGTTTTGCCTTAAAATCTTATCAAAGAACAGGTCTGTTGAGCGTTTGAATGGCTTTAATCTAGTTGTTGGAGCGCCCGGCATTGTGGGCAGTGCAGCTGGGTCATACAAGCTAGCAGTTGTTCTTGCTAATGGTATGCTGGAAACCGTCTTCTGTGGTATTGTCTGTGGAATTGAGTCGTCAGATGCCGATGCTGGTATTGATGATAAATAGCGATCAATGGATGCCTGATTTGCTGACCATCCAGAAGCATAAAACAGAGATCGCCATAATGTCTGATCTTCGCATATCTGTTTCCAACGCTTGTTCACCCTGGACATACATGACAACGATGTGAGATCTAGATAATATAGTATCTGTATTGCTATCTCATAGGGCAATATCTGAGCAAAGATTTTGAGCAACGAATTTCATGCTGTTTGTGCGAAAAGTGAAACTTACTGCTGTAAAATCTCGGCGTAGTAAGGGCGATAGTCTGTCTACTACTTTAACTGTCTTTGATAGTGGTATGCATAACAGAATTTGATAAGCAAACTCTATAGCTTTGTCATTAGACTGTGGTCAATTAGCCTTATGTCGGCCTATATCTTGCCTGCTTTACGATCATCGCTCCAATCTTTCATGAACAATGGCTCTTCGAATCTTTGTTCCACATAGCCCTCATCTGTTTGATCGCTCTTTTCTGGCTTCATATTGTAAAATGCTGATTCTTTGCGGCCAAGAGAGAAAAAAGAGTGCAAAATTGATATGTATTTGTGTTTAAAGCAACCCAATTTTAGGGAGGAATTTCTACAGAAAAGGGATAGAATAACATGGTTCAATCGTTTTACACTGTTCTGTGTGACTCTTTAAACTTTGTCAAACCATCATTAGCAGTAAGTAAAAGCAATTTTATTAATTGAATGTTGGAACAATTGATGTGTGAACGTAGCATCAGGCACTCTAAACAAAAAAAGAATCAAATCAAATCTACCACCCCATAAACTTCTCTCTCAGCTTGTTCCAAAGTGTGTTGTCAGCCGATGGATGCTGGTTTGGTATTGTTGGTTGCTGTTGAGGTTTGGGTTGAGATGGCTCTTTGAAGATACTGTAAACACGGTTGCTGTGTCGCTTGTATAAGTCAGGTGGGCTATCTAATTGGGTTCTCTCGACTTCATTGGCACTCTCATCCCAGGCCACACCAACAAGATAATCCTCGCCAATTTTCTTGCCGTTATACTGAATTGCTCTTGATGCAGACTCGTGATTGACATAATGAAAGGTAATCCAATTGCCTTGTCTTGTACAGGGTTCAGCAAGATCGCCTAAACTGGCAAAATGGCTGGTCATTTTCTCTACTTGTTGAGGGTTGAATCCAAACACCCTGACTCGTCTGTTGTGGGATTTGCTATAATAAAAAATCAGTCCACATTAGCTTTCGCCATCGCAAACGTAGTTTCCAGATTTACCTGTCAGGTGCAGTTGCTGGAATGTGGAAGCTGCTGGTCAGATGTTGTTTTTGGGTGGTATTTTCAGCATTGAAATGTATGATTTTATAGTCATTTCCAGTAGCATTTAGCTTGACATCTCCATATGTGTCCACGGGCAAGGCATTTCGATCACTTTGGTTTTTCAGGGTCAAATTGAAGCCTTTCGTGAGTTTTGATGACTGGGAAAATACACCTTGATTCGAGGTTTTGGCAATCACATTGCGTCTATGGTTGTTTAGCACACACGACAAGCATTCGCCCCACCATCACATAAGCCTTACCCGTCACTGACATCATCGTCGTCCTGTTCTAGTACTCTTTTCTTATTTGGCAGCTTGATTTTGCTTGAACTACTGGCGCCTGTAGACTAGTAGCCTTGGTGGTTAGTTGAAGTTACGTAAAGAGATGCATCAATTTACCATGTTGGAGGTATCGGAAGCTGTCAGAAAGCCTGGTAAAATTGTGTTTTTCTCATTCAGAGCAAACGGTGTAGTCGGCATGTTGGCGCTTTGACTACTAGGGTTGAAAGCATCTCTTGATTTGTTCCCAAAGAAGGTATTTGCAGGCACACTAGAACGCGTAATACTATCTTGGCTCACAATAAAATGAGGGATGTTGGTATCAGGAAAGGAGTTTTTGATATCGAGTAATTGAGTCTGCTGCTGCTGCTGTTGTTGTTGTTGTTGCTGTTGTTGTTGGCTGTTTAAAGAAAATGCAGGGTTTAAAAAAGTACTGGTATTGGTGTTATTAGCAGCATTAGTGGAGGCGCCAAAAAGAGATGTGGTTGGCTTTTGAGCTGTGCTTCCGAATGGAGATGGATTCTGCTGTGTTGTGGAAGAGGCGAACAGACTGCCTGTTGTATTTGCAGTCGTAGTGGAAGTTAAAGGAGCACCCATTGACGAAGATGTTGGGGCAGCGCCTACTCCTCCTCCAAAGAGGCCGCCAGATAATGGAGTCGCTGTATTGCTGCTTGAGCCGCCAAATAAAGTGTTTGTTTGTTGTGTAGCAGGTTGCGATTGACTCAAGCTATTGCTGAACATTCTTCAATAATTGTGTTGCAAAGAAAAAGAAGAGCAAGGAAAGAGGAAAGAAAAAAATTTCATTTATTATGTGGTTTTTTTCTACGTCACATTGGATGTTCAAGGTGGAAAGTATCTCCATGGTCTATTTCAAATGCTTCTTCTTCTCCTCAGAGCTCTTTAATTGGCCGCATGCTGCCATGATGTCCTGTCCTCTGGGTCTGCGGATGGTGCAGTGAACGCCGCCTTGGACCACGACTTGGGCAAATCTCTCAATGTGCTCCATTTTGGTAGATTCATACCCACTTCCGGGCCAAGGATTAAAGGGTCTACAGCAAGCACGTTTAGTAAAGGCTTGTTGCACTTGGTCAGCACGGGCTTACATTAAGTTGACGTGAGCAGGCAGTTGCTTTAGTAATTTGACCATGGCTCGAGCGTCAGACAGCGAGTCATTGACATGATCCAGCATGACATATTCAAATGTAATTCGTCTGCCTCTGTTACCCATATGATAGGCATATGTCCTACATGCCTCCAGCACTGTCTCCAACGGAAATGTCTTGTTCAGAGGCACAAGCACGTCTCTCAGTGCATTGTTTGTGGCATGCAGGGATATAGCCAGGGATACTCCTAACTCTGTAGCAATCTTTGGGATCAGTGGGACCACGCCGGATGTTGATACTGTGATCTTGGGTTTTGACCAGTTCAGGCCTTGTGGATCCGTCAATATCTTGATCCCCTTGCTCACATTCTTCCAGTTATACAAAGGCTCGCCCTGGCCCATGAACACCATGTTTGAAATCATCTTTTTCTTGTCGTCTTTGAATGGAAAATCGCCACTTTGAGTAGCAGCAATCATGTATTGTCCCACAACTACCATTATAACGTGCTGCCAGATCAGTTCCAATGTCCAACAGCATCTTGATGAACAAACCTTCTCCTGACGTCAAACTGCGTTCCAATTTCTGTGTTCCTGTATGACAAAAGCTACATTTCAACGAGCATCCAACCTGCGACGAAACACACAGCGTTGATCTGCTGGCTTCGGGTATAATCACTGTTTCTACAATGGCTCTGGGATCTTGCTTTGTGTTGAATCCGATCAAGAATTTTCTGGTCTTATCGAGTGCAACTTTATCCAACTAGCGGTGCGAATTAGTAATGCAGGCATTTGGCTGCTCAAGAGGCAATCTACCTTGACTTCGCCATATTTGATTTCGTATTTGTGATTCAATTCTTGCTGTAGGTCTTTAGAGACATTGGGCATGTCCTCAAATCGAGTATATCCCTTCTTGTACATATGCTGCCATATCTGCAATGCCGAGTAGCTCTTTGAATAGTTCAACCCTGCTAATTCTTGCTTCAAATCATCCAGCGTCAGTCCAATCAAGTTGGTTTTCTTCTGCACTGATGTTGGATTAGACGGAATCTTGAAACTACGGATTGATGCAAATCCTCTAACAGAAAAAGGTCTATGCATTGTATCTTATACTATCGAAATTTTGACAGGGTCCTAATGAAATGAAATATAACCTCGAAAAATATTTTCTCCCCTACCATTTGCTCTTGTAAAGCAGCACAGACTGATTGGCCTGGAACAAATAATGAAAAGCAGTGACTTTTTGGAAGCTGTTCAAGCAGATGCGTTTCAGACATTGAGTGATACAGGTCTTGATCTATACAACTTCACGCTAAAACACTCATTGACAAAGACTTTAGGTATAATGTAATACTAGCTTCTTGCTAAAATTCCAGCTTTATAAGCATTGATGCAGCATCGCGGTAGATACTCTCGTATATTTTATATATACCGTATATGAGCCAAAGCCTGTATAAATCAACACATTGTAATGTAGTCAAATAGGACGTAAAACGTCTGTGCCGTTTCATTAATACATGACTATTAGTTATGTAGTCGATATTTGCAAATGCTCACACCAGTTTAACTCATTTTCAATTGTGGAAGAGCCAAAGACGACAATTGTGCCCAAACTGTTCACCTGAGAGTAATGATGACGGTATATACCATGATGATGAACGATCGAGATCTCCAAAACCTTGGCTCAAAATGACGAAATGGCAGGTTAGTTGCTGTAAGGCGTAGTCCATTACTATGCAATACATAGGGCGGCTTTTTGAATAAACTTAAGTTATAAGTATCCTAATGCTAAGATAACAGCTGATCACATCTTGCGATATGCATCCATTGACACGAGCATACTCTGAAAACCTCATACGACAAGGCCCACCACATGTATCAACGACGCGCTGCATTTAAGCAACCTCAAAAAAAAAAAAAATTGGCAGATTCTTTGAAAGCAAACTGCACGATCTCTTGGCTATTTTGGCCTATACGATTCAATATAGCAGCAGTAGAAGAAATCCAGCTGTAGGTTTGAGTAGTAGCACTAGAGGAACAGCAGCTTTGTGTTCTTGGTCCTAATCATGATTGCTAAAGTCGACGCAGGCGAGATTTAGATTTTACTGCAAATCGATGTTTCTGAAATAATGTACGCTTGCTTGCTTGATAGTTTATGAATCGTCGAAAGTATAAGGTAGTGATAATCAGAATGATCTTCATCAAGCTTACCGTTTAGTACATAGGCAAATCAACCGTCAAGATACAGATTCTCATGTATACGTTTTATGCAGATTAATTTTATATATGGTACTATCAAATGTAAGAAAATAGAAGATGTATCTGCTATTGAATCACGATACCTACATTTATGAGCTCGCTAATCATGTCCTAATGGGACATTATGATCTATAGACTGACAACAAACTGCGAAAACTGTAATGAAGCTACTTGTATGTGTATGCGATGGATCAAAGGCACATGTGACATGTATAAAACAATGTTGAACATTTAGATTTATACTCAAATTATTGATCATGGATTGCTACCAGTAGATATAATAGCCCTCTAGAGCTCACACTCAATCCAAATGCGCCTACTGCTACTATGCTAGGATGTACTTGGCAATTTCAAAATCGACAGTATGTATTCACAACAAGAACAACAATTCAATGAGTAAACAGCTACAAAGTCGGTTTTGAAATATATCAAGATACATACATGATACAGAGAAGCTTGTGGCAGAATTGCAAAGTGGAATATGTGATTATCATGCATCAAAAGCAGTAAAGTCGTAGTGCATGCCACTTATAATGCGGAATTGACATGATCGATTGAACTCTAGCGCCTGTGTGAAATCCATGCTTCTGGAACAACCTACAGCCTACTCATTTTTACGCCCATTTCTCGTAAAAGGCAGTGTATCATCACTCTCTAGCAGCTATAAAGGTATATTTTATGTGCTTACAACTCTGCGCCCTTGCTTTTCTCCCAAAGAGAATGGCATTGTCCCCTTCCTCCTGATCTAACAGAGAGAAACGCTCCCTCTTCTCATCAATACTTCATCACTACCATACTCTTCAAATGTTGTCTCTTCTCCTTACCAACACTAATTCATAGAAACAAAGAGATAGCTTAATTAGTACTCCTCAATTGCACATTATACAGGTATAATCAGTGGCTCAATTGATTTACCAAGAATAGCTAATATCAACCAATGATTCAACAACCCTCGTATGACAGCATGATCTACCTTCTATGAACCCCTTGACTCAATTCCTAATTTATAGACATACAAAGGAGAGTATTCGTATAGTTGAAAAGTCAAATCAATAAGGAGATATTTGACAATTTATATAATATTGGGTTGAGTACACGCACAAGAGATCTTTATGTATAAAATAGATAATAAAATAGAGCGAAAAAGCATATATTATGTATATATTTTAATGAAAAAAAAGTGCTGTGTGTATCATACTTATGTTATTTGGTTATTATACTAATGATTTTTTTTTGTGTGTGTGTGTTGTAAATTTGGTCATAAGAAAGAGGAAAAACAGGAGGAAGAGTGGGGGGGGGGGAGCAAGCAAGCAAGCAGCGAGTAATTAGAAAAAGAAGCAATTATTAGGATGATTTAAATAAAATTTGAAAAGGTACTACTATTGTTAGTAGCATTGAAATGATTATGTTGATGCTGTTGGTGATGATGGAGGTTGTCTGTAGCTGTAGCTGATGATGCTGATGATGGCGATGCTTCCTGTAGTTTGATATGCTTGGATGATTTAGATGTAGATGAGCTGCCATCCTTTGAAGTGTTGCTATGACGATGGATGCGGATATGCTGATTCAGGTTATCAGATCTCGAGAACCTTTTGTTGCAGCTTTGGTATGGACACTCGAATGCTATTCATGCATAGACGTTAGAATTCGCTCCATGCTAGTTTATGTAAACCACTTACGCTTCTCCAATGTATGAATGGATCGGATGTGTCTCTTGAGATGTTCTGATCGCTTGAATACTTTACCGCAACCATCTGCATTGCATGTAAACATGCGAGTACCACAACCAGGAACATTTGAGACACGACGACCTCGAGAACGAGGTGTTTTCTTGGGCTTTGTGTTTGTCTCGAGATTATTGTTGTTATTAGCACTTGATTTTTGGTCTTGTTGGCTAGCATAGTTATCTTTTACAAGAAGGGGAGGAGAGACAGGCGTCATTGGACGAGATTGGTTATGTTTGTTCATGATGGTAGCTGAAGTGGGAGTAGGCGTAGAGCACAAGCTGCTGATGGGGAACCCTGGGTGCTGCGGCGGAATCATTGAGCTGTTGCGATGATGATTAAACACATTGCCATTTTGACCAAAGTTCTTATGATGAGGATCATAATACTGGATGGGCTGATGATGAGCAGACCGATGATCCATCAGCATATGGGAATGAGGTTGTTGAGCATGATACATGCTAGCTTGGTGCTGGCCCATGGCCTTAGTCTGCAAGTCAACATAGACAGGATCAATAAAGTTGGAAACAGACGCAGGGCTTACGACAGACGAAGAATTTGGAGGTGTTTCTTGCTGAGTGTAGTCATCGCTATCATTTGAAGGCGATGAGTTTGTAATTGTTGGAAGGTAGCATTGATCAGGGTCTGAGAGCATGCTCGTGTAACTGAATCTTCTTTGATGAGGGTTTTGCTGGTGCTGTTGCTGCTGCTTCTTGATGAATTGACTGTAGTCATAAGGGTAGCTGCTTTGATGGTGTTGGTGCTGTTGCTGTTGGTGCTGTTGCTGCTGCTGCGAGATGGAATTGGGGTTTACAAATCGCATGTTTTGCCCATCATGAGACAATGGATCCTGATATGATTGTTGCACGCAAGAAGAAGACATTGAGAGGAAACCAGAGACGAAAGGACGGAATGAATTGAAATGAGAAGAGAGAAAGAAAGAAGAAACGAAAGACTCAATCTTGAAGCTTTTTATGCTACAATTTCTGATTTTAAGGGACAACCAACGAAAAGAGAGTGCAACAAGAAAAATTAAGGGTTCAAGTGCTTTCTCTTCCAACACTTCAGTGATATGTTCAGTCCACCTTCTATTTTAAGTGAACTAACTCGACTAAAGGACCATTGGGTTTATTAGACAACATTTTATTTTAAAAAGGAGGTCCAATTTAGAATGAATGCGATAGTTATATGCAAACCAAACAAGGGAATCGAGACTAAACGTCAATTTCATGAAAACACGAGTTCAAGGATTACAATCTGTTTGATAAAGGGGGGTTCGTTGTAGCCAAAATACACTCTTTTACCCCTTGTTTCTCTTGATCTGCCTAATTTGCGATGAAATAGTATTGTCATAGCTATGGACGATGGCTCGACAATTGAATGCCAGTTGAACATGTTTTCTCGATTTCGATTTAGCTTATGATCTCGCCTTCACTATTGGATGATACATGGTTCAATTTGGCAATTGATTGTTCTCGAACTATTATTACAAAGCATACAAAGTCCTGTTTAATCGAATGGGTCTAATGAGCCTTCTTCTTTCACCCAAAAGATTTTTTCCTCTTATTTTTTTTTACCAAAATTTTTTTCTCATCATTTTTAATCTTGCAAATATCATAAATTAATCGTATTTACCCATTTAAATCGCTTATAACAGACATAGTATTATATTCCAGAGGTAGACCAAACAACTTGCTTCATTTCTTTCCAAGCACTTAATATAAAAGTTACTATAGGCATCATGAGATATCATTATTACAACATTAGCCTCTCTGATGAAGAGGATGAATCTACAAGACTGCAGCAGCTATCAGATTTTTTGCAGCATTACAAATTGTCGCAGTATTTGGATATATTCGTTTCAGAAGGCTTCGACAGACTATTATCTGTAAGTTCGAATTCTCCTCCAACTACGCAAAACTGCTGCTAATTCGGTTTCTTTGAAGTTATTTGACATTACAGAAGCAGATCTTATTTCTCTCAATGTTAAGAGAGGGCACAGACGAGTAGGTATTGTGTGACAATTTTGATAAATAAGAAGAGGGACAACAGCATGCGGAATGAAAGCAGATACACTTACTCGCTTTTGGATAGTTACTGCAAAGAGCCATTGCTACAGCA
Source organism: Mucor lusitanicus (assembly GCA_010203745.1). Lineage (NCBI taxonomy): Eukaryota > Fungi > Mucoromycota > Mucoromycetes > Mucorales > Mucoraceae > Mucor > Mucor lusitanicus. The sequence continues at coordinate 1,131,853 of JAAECE010000005.1, read as the reverse complement.
AGAGGAGTTCCTCTTTCAACACCAATAGTGATTAATTATGGATATGATGAGCCTGGTAAAATCTTGCTCCTGCAAGTAAAGCATGTTGGCCATGGTGGATTAACCTCCCTTCTTAACTCAATATAGATATAGCCTATACGCCAAAGCCAGGAACAACAGCTACGGCACCTACTGCAAAGACAACAGCTTCAAAAGTCGATTTTTTCGATAACGATATATATCTGAATGAGGATGATTACGCCTATTATCGTCGAAGCCACCATCGCAAGAGAAAGCAATACGTTCCATCAAAACCAGTAACGGCATTCGATGAGCTGATCAACGAGGTGCAATCTCAAAACAGTAGCATGGCGTTATCAGATATTACGGAATTGGCATATCAAAAATGGAACAAATTCACTGGTGTCGAAAAAGAAAAATATGAGCGTGAGGCTCTTCACGCCAATGCAGATTATGTGATGGATTGAGTTGCTCTGTCAGTTAACAACGAGTAAGAGCAATGACGGCAACGATTATGATGATAATGATGGAGTGTGAGTACCAAGCCTTGAAAAGCTTTTGATTAACGGCGATGCACGGAAGGCTAAAAAATCAAGTTAGAACGATTTTTTTTTTGGAATATGACAGTATCAAGAGTTCATTTTTGTATCTTTCCGAACAGATGGATATGACGAAAGAAATCTTAATTGAAAATCGTACACATATTTATATTCAACGACGGCTAGGCTAAGCGATGCATGCACCAAGACATCATTGTCATATAGCAAACACATACATGGTAGGATGTTATGTTGGCAATGCCATGTTAATTCGCAGGAGGCTGCTTCCTCTTCCCCTGGATTCGTACAAATACAAGATATCGCAATAATTATAGTCTATACCCACTGAATAGCTCCTTGAACTGTGGTGCATTCATTCATCTCGTCTCTTAATAAAATCATTTATTCATAAACATGTACCTAGATTTTCAAGTGTGTGAGGTGTTGGGAGGCCTTGGCGGACGCATTAAAGTGTAGCAATGTAGGTGTAATGCTGTCAAATATGTTTAGTAGAATCCTTCAGTCGGCTTCGAATGCTCTAGAAGCTCCTCGTATGTCCCGTTTTAACAAAAGAAGAGTTCTAATTCATTCTATCACAATCTTACCTTGCTAATCTCCATTGAGCTAGAGCTCTATACGCAAATACTGCATCTGACAGCCTTGCATCATTACGCGAGGATTCTTTATTAACGATTTGCAAATGTGTACCTGGTGCTTCTTTGATGCCCCAGGACTAAACTAATAAAAACGGTGCGTATAACGTATGAGCAGATATCACATTTGCAGCACCTTTTACCACAAAATTGCATCAAAATTACAGCTTGATCTGGGTGAATTTGAGCAATGTCTTCTCGTGTTAGAAGCCGTTCCAGACATCCAAAAAAGCACCAAATAGCTGCTCTCAACTAGCACTTACTTTCTGGCACCTTTGCGCAACTTTTTCAGGATCATCAAAATTTGGTCAAAAAGCATGAGATACCCCTCATTGTTTTTGTCGAGAATTAAGCAATCGCGTTTTTCAACTTGAAAATGAAGACTTTTACTAAGACACATATTAGATCAAATTGTTCCTCTCGATCCAACGCAACTGCCTGAAACTAGTTTCGTGAGACCTTTATATGTAAAGGTTGGACATTTCGCTATTAATAAAAATAGCGTCATTAGATGCGTCTCAAAAAGCACTCGTAGAATCCATTAGGAAGTGTAGGGTGGTTAGCACACTTTGCATACTCAAACATCGCAAAGTAGGTTGAATGGAATTCAAAAATCACAAAAACCAACGAATCATGGAAAAAATTGGCTGCTGCTGCTGTGCCCCTTTCACCAAACGTTCGCTTGCCATTCGCGTTCGTTCAGTTTACTTTGTAGTTATTGGAACAGGTACAAAAGGCAAGAAGATCACACAAAGACTAAATGGAGATGAAAATCTATACATTATATTTATTGTTACAAAGAAAAGCAGCTTTTTTAAGCTGCTAGAATTTTTTTTTTATCGTAAAATTAAAATGAAACAAAATTTACACGTTTTTGACAGTGGGGAAAGAATAAGAGAATATTATGCAATTTAATCAACCTCCTCCATCTTGGAAACCTCAGCGTTATCATCAGCAGCGGCTTCAGTAGCAGGCTCGTCAGCAGTAGGAAGCTCGTCTTCGTCAATAGAAAGACCGAGAGAAACCATACGGTTGATACGGGTAGCGAAAGAGCTGGGATCATCAAGAGTGAAACCAGAGGTCAACAAAGAGGTCTCGTACAACAAGGTAACAAGATCCTTGGCAGTGCGGTCATTGGCATCAGCAGAAACCTTGGACTTGAGGGCCTTGATGATGGGGTGGTCAGGGTTCAATTCCAAAGTCTTCTTGGAGGCCATGTAACTGGACATGGAAGAATCACGGAGAGCTTGAGCCTTCATGATACGTTCCATGTTAGCGGACCAGCCGAATTGACCAGTGGTCAAAACACAGGGGGAATCAGTCAACATGGAAGAGAGGACAACCTTCTCGACCTTCTCACCGAGGATATCCTTGACAGTCTTGCAGAGACCTTCATATTCAGCCTTCTCAGCCTCACGAGCCTTCTTCTCCTCCTCATCTTCTTCGAGCTCAAGACCATCCTTGGTGATACAGACCAACTTCTTATCCTCGTATTCCTTGAGTTGAGTAGTGGCATATTCATCAATGGGGTCAGTCATCAAGAGGACTTCAATTCCCTTCTTCTTGAAACCTTCGAGGAAAGGAGAGTTCTCGACGGCAGCGCGAGATTCGCCAGTGATGTAGTAAATGTTCTTTTGCTTCTCGGGCATACGGGTAACGTAATCCTTGAAGGAGGTCATCTCATCACCAGACTTGGTAGAGTGGTAACGCAACAATTCAGCGAGCTTGTTACGGTTTTGAGTATCTTCGTGAATACCGAGCTTGATGTTCTTGCTGAAAGCTTCGTAGAACTTGTCAAAGTTCTCCTTGTCCTCAGAGATTTCTTGGAACATTTCAAGACACTTCTTGACCAAGTTCTTGCGGATGACCTTCAAGATCTTGTTTTGTTGGAGCATTTCACGAGAAATGTTGAGAGGGAGATCTTCAGAATCGACGACACCCTTGATGAAGCTGAGCCATTCAGGCATCAAGTCCTCACAGTCATCCATGATGAAGACGCGACGGACGTAGAGCTTGATGTTGTTTCTCTTCTTCTTGGTCTCAAACATATCGAAAGGAGCGCGCTTGGGAACGTAGAGAATGGCACGGAATTCGAGTTGACCTTCAACAGAGAAGTGCTTGACAGCCAAATGATCCTCCCAATCGTTGGAGAGAGCCTTGTAGAATTCAGAGTATTCCTCGGGCTTGACATCCTCAGGGTTACGGGTCCAGAGAGGCTTGGTCTTGTTGAGCTCCTCGTTCTCAACAACGGTTTCCTTGATGGTCTTCTTCTTCTTCTCATCCTTCTTGTCATCTTCATCGGTAACCTCTTCGATCTTGGCACCCTCTTCAGCGACAATCTCTTCCTCGTCATCAGAGACCTCCTTTTCGACTTCCTTCTCAACAACGAGTTGGATAGGGTAAGAGATGAACTCGGAGTGCTTCTTGACGATATCCTTGATCTTCTTCTCGTCGAGATATTCGAGCTAGAATAAAAAAAGCAGGGTCAGGAACCCAGTTCCAACACTGTCCAATCCCATGAAATACACTTACTTGATCTTCCTTCATGAAGAGACGCATCTCAGTACCACGACCAATGGAAGGGTTGACTTCGTCACGGGTGATGGTGAAAGAACCACCGGCAGCAGACTCCCAGATGTATTGCTCGTCATCGTTGTGCTTGGTGATGACTTGGACCTTGTCAGCAACGAGGTAAGCAGAGTAGAAACCGACACCGAATTGACCAATCATGGAGATATCAGCACCGGAGGAGAGGGCCTCCATGAAAGCCTTGGTACCAGACTTGGCGATTGTACCCAAGTTGTTGACCAAATCAGCCTTGGTCATACCGATACCAGTATCACGGATGGACAAGATGTTGTTTTCCTTGTCAGGGGTGATACGGATGTAGAGATCCTTCTCAGCGTCGAGGACGGAGGGATCAGTCAAGGATTGGTAACGAACCTTGTCCAAAGCATCAGAAGAGTTGGAGATCAATTCACGCAAGAAAATTTCCTGATTAAAAACAGAGACATGTCAGTCGTCGCGTGTCATTGCAGGCACGTAGAACCCCTTATAGCTACCTTGTTAGAATAGAAGGTGTTGATGATCAAACTCATCAACTGAGAAATCTCAGCTTGGAAAGAAAAGGTCTCGGTTTCGGCAGACATTTTGTATAAATTTACAATAAAGAGAACAGAAGCGTGGCTATTCAGGCTTTCCCTTTGGCTTTTATATGAGATTTTGGTTTATTTTCAGAATGGAAGGATATAGAATTTCAAAAAGTTTTCACTAGTCACATTTCTTTCTCGCAAATTCGATGTGATGCTTCCCAATCAATTCAATTTGACAGGTGAAGCGGGTGGTGGGGTAATGTAGTTGGAGCTATACCAAATCGTGCCATCGTCGCAGTCTCCAGTGTATTTCTCAAACAGATCTTGCACAAATGTCTCTCTGATGAAGCAGTCAAGCACATCGGGTATCGTCAAGCTGTAATCTCTCCAGAAACTGGCACCTGGTGCATTGCCATGTCTGCCAATGGCATGTAATACGAAATCGGGCGATCTATGAGTGTGACTAAAAGAGTGTTTAAAATTTCAGATGATTTGGATCAAACATTTCATGCAATCTAATCGCCCAATTACCCAAATATTTGACCCAGGCCATACTTGTGCTTTTCAATCAGCTCGATGACATTAGCATCTTTGACAATCAGGATGGAGTCCGCTTCATAGGCTAGCTTGTCCTCGAAATACATGACAATCTTCCTGTCGTACTGCATATACTCACTGTTTGGCACCGTATTGTTTTTCAGAATCTTGACATGGCTAGGCACATTGTAATAAGCAGACATGATTCTCTGCAAATTGCCTGTTGCCTGTAGCAGCATTCGCTCTAGGGGTGAAAATGAATCAGGCAACCTCAAAAACACATTTTTCGAGGACACTGTGGGAAAATAACGAACAAATCAGAGAGAATAATAGTCAAATGAATGGAGATACAATACATTCTTCAGTGAATTGAAAGGGTATTCTGCGGTAGTGCTCAGTATTTGATGGTTCAGGTAATCGCCCAGTTGCCATGGTAACGTATCAGTATGTTGGAGAGAAGGAGATGATAAAAGAAAGAGCAAGGTGTATAATTTATATATGATATGTTTACAAGATAAAGAGGCCCTTGTCATATGTTTTTTTTTTTTTTTTTTTTTTCTTCCATCCAAGTTTAGGGTTGTGCATTTATCCAAAATTAGATTTATTACTTGTTACAAAATGATAAACATCATTTCAGTTCTTATTAGATGAGGCTAATTGAAGTTATAATTTAACCACTGTTCGGATTGCTCTGGAAAAACGATACTAGGGTTGCCGGTGCTATACATGTAGCTAGCGAAATCAGAATGTGCTTGGGTACGAGAGATAGGCGTATGCAAATGATCGGACGATGATGCGGAGGAGCTGCTATCCAAACTATCGAATAATTTGCCATGTTCATTACTGTAAGTTGCAGGTATGACAGTCTGATCCAGCAAGTGAGGAGTATCTAGCAGCTGCTGTTGATGATGGTGCATTGCTTGTTGCAGTGTTTGTTGATATCCTGATGATTGATGACCTAAGACTGGGTGAGACAATGAAGCAGGCGAATGAAAGTAGTCCAATGAAGGTGTCTCCAACATTTGAGAAGAGGGTGTAGAGCTGCTCAACACAGCAAACATGGATTGGCCCGCTTCAAGACCAAAGGAAATAGGTTCAGCAGCATTGATATCCATATAGCCATTGTGTAATAAGGCAGGATCAACATACATGGTGGCATTGTTTGTGTCAAGATTCAAACCAACTTCCAGGGGTACAGGAGTATAGTTAACAGCAGGCTGAAAGTAGAGGGATGATGCACCATGACTTAAAACTGAGTCGGGATAGCCTAAGGCTGCTTGTTGATGATACTGCTGCTCTTGCTGATGGTGCAGCTCTCTATCAACTCTGCAGGAGAAGTGGGGTGATGGTATGTAGTCTGGATCCTTGACACCTTCTTGAGCGGCACTCTTGTCAGCCTCCTTGGCTTTGGCGGCAGCAGGCTTCTTATTCTTCTTAGGTTTAGGACGGAAAGTATATCCAGGATGTCTGTGCATAAGAACATTAATCAGTGGTGTGCATCTGATCGATTGCAGGTTTCATAAACTTACTTTTCTAAATGATCCTCCTTTGCCTTGGCAGCAATGAGTCTATAGACATCTTTTTCTTTCTCGCCAATAGTCTTCCACCATTTAGCAATAATCTTGGAGATAACACGGTGGTTTGCTGTAGGACAGAATTGTCTGATATCTGCTTGAACTTTGGATCTGTAAGCCATGAAGCTGTTGATAGGTCGTCCAACGTGGCCAGGCACCACCTTGCGGACTCTGGGCTTTCTGATACGGCCTCGAGGGGCATCGGCGCAGTCTTCAGCGAGCTTCAGGACATCTTGTTGTTGATCTTCAGTAAAGCATCTGCTGATTTTCTCTAATTCTTGTTTTGTAAAGTATTTGTTGAAAGCATGGTCCTGCATGATTGTTCTAAACGAATGTAATGGGTGTATGAAATGAAAGGAAGGGGGAAAGGGCTATTATGATCAATCCCACTAATCGAAAAAGTGCATTTGCTTATATACAAAATTTCGTTTGATTGTGTCTTTATTGAATGCGATAATAACAATTCACCCGATTTATGATATTGGCCAAAACAAAGACCTTTATCATGAAACAATGAAATACACACACACACACACATCTCCTCTTCACCTGTCATTCCATAGTACAAAGACACACACAGGGTAATATGATGTTGGCTGAACTTTTGGCTCTTTATTAACGGAAAGAAGATAAACATCCAGTCAAACGTAAAGAGGCCCCATGATAGTAGCTACTTTAAATTTAAGCCTTGACAGCATACTTGCGAAGAGGGAAGTGGGCCAACTTCTTTTGCTCACGGACAGTCTTCTTGGACTTCTCGAAAGGAGTCAAAGCTCTACGCATGGCACGGGTCTTCTTGACACGGAGATCAAGAGGAGTGAAACGCTTCTTTTGATAGAAAAGACGGAGTTGTTCACGTTGAGTTTGGTTGATAACGGTCAAAACACGGGCAACATTCTTACGGGCTTCACCACTAACATTTGCATGAGTCCAATGATCCCATCTTTTCCCCCAAACACATATGCTATGGCGCCAAAGCTTACTTACATTTCTTGAGATCTACCACCAGCAACCTTTTGGACACGGATGTTGGCAAGTTGTTGCTTTTGTTCGTCGAGAATCTTGACAAGCTCGGCCTTGTTCTTGTTGCGGAGTTCGTGTGCTTTGACGGCAGCCTACATGAAGAGAACGAAATGTATGAATAAACGAATCTACAATGAGTCCATCATATTCCAATATTATCCACCAATGTAAACGTATCGAAATTAGGTTGATTTTCTCTTAGAGAATAGTGTATCATGGTTCGTATTTTACAGTCTATTTTGAAATTGCGAAGATGTGTGATGTTTGCTGGTCAAATGCCAAAACTGATTGATCCCATGTTCCAATTTTTCAATTTCTGTCGACTTCGATACGTTTCATTGATGGATTGCATTGGTATGATGAAAGATGGATGTTGGATTTTTACCATTGTAATGATGCTTCAAGAGTAAGAGGAAGTTCATCCTAGGCTTTGGGCTGTATAGTTCTTTTGTTACCCCGAATTTTGAATTGACATTGTAAGGTCAGCGAGCTGAAAATCATTCTGTGATCCGGAGCCTTGGTGGCTAGCTTTCGAACCGGACATTTGCCTCTGAATGTCAGTGGAATCAAACAAATGCTGCTGCATTGCCATAGAATGCGAAGAGCCATTTCGACGAGGAGCAGCCATTCTGAATGGTCATTCTCAAATGCACAATAGATGAAACGCTTCTCTGATTCCTTGTTTTGTGTCTCATTATCCACTCCAGAATCATGTCTCATTGAATCTGCTGCACACAACAATGGCCCACATCCAGTCAAACACACAGTACGAAATCTCACTGCCACTGTCCAAAGGTAGATCTGGTTTGCAACTGATTCGATTTCAAACAATCTAATCATGCGGCTCACGCTAATAATGACCTTCATTTTACCTGGCATCGCATTGATCGCCTGTGACGTGAATCAAAAAGTTGATTGTTGAAAGTGTTTTGGTATAATCCAGCTTCATTCTTATACAAACACCCCTAATCCCCACTAGTGTTGGTCCAAGTTTCAACGTCCGGGTGAAATGCCATAATAGAAATCAATCAATGTAAACCAGTTGAACCTTCTCTTTGAACCTATATACGAAATGGTAATAGCAAACGTCCATCCATCCATCTATGCATCGATCCATCATCTAACATGTACCATCCATAGGCTAAGCGCACTAAGAAGGTCGGAATCACCGGTAAATACGGTACCCGTTATGGTGCCTCTCTCAGAAAGACCGTAAAGAAGATGGAAATCACTCAACATTCCACCTACACCTGTACCTTCTGTGGTAAGGACGCTGTCAAGCGTACTGCCGTTGGTATCTGGAAGTGTAAGGGCTGTAAGAAGACCATGGCTGGTGGTGCATACACTGTCTCGTAAGTTGAATGGAAAATGTTGGGCCTTCGACGCTGAAATTAACCTTTTATTTTTATAGCACTACCGCTGCTGCCACTGTCCGTTCTACCGTTCGTCGTCTCCGTGAGCTCGCTGAGATCTAAGGAAAATGCATCATCCATATCACTTTTTCATATATTTAGATATCAATAAAACTCCAACTCACACTCGCACACGTTAAAAAAAAATAGAGTCAATTGAATGTTTATGTGCTTGAAAAGGGCTTTATACATGTATATTTGGGTGGCATTAATCTTCATCATCGCTAAAAGTGTTGAAGAGAGATGCAAAGGCTACTTCATCATCCTTCTCTACAGTAGATGCGGCAACAGAAGGCGTTGTGGATTCTGATCTGTCCCGTAAGCCGTCTCTTAAAGCCTTTTCGGTAGCTGTGAATCCAACTCGTTTACTCATATCAGCTGCCGTTTGAACGAAAAAATTGGAAGTGTTTGGCGTCAACAAGATTTTGCACATTTCTGTATATCCATGATTAGCTGCATATAACAGCGGCAAATTAGTCGTGTTTGCTGGGTTATTTAACATGTAACATGGATCAGCCTTCGCATCCTCGATCAGAAACTTGACAATATCGATCTTTCTCTGTTGAACTGCTAGATACAGTGGTGTCTCCTCGAGCAAGTTGACAACATCCACATCGCATTTGCACTCAACAAGCTTCTTGACGATTTCAAGTCGATTCCAAGTAACAGCATGGTGCAACACGGTCGCAAATCGAGTTTTGCCATTTACATTTGCGCCTCCATCTATCAGTGCTAGAGCTACATCGATGTATCCAAAACTGATGGCTACTGCCAGTGGCGATAGTCCTCGCTGGTTGAGGCTGTCGACGGGTACCCCCTTTGAGATGAGCAAAGGAATTGCTGCTGTAAAATTGTTGGTGGCAGCCAAGTGAAGCAATGTGTTGCTTTGTTCGTCGGTCACGGATGTATCGGCTCCTTGTCCTCCACTGTCCATCAGCAATTCAACGCAGGGTAAAGAGCAAGAAAATATAGCGTTTGTCAATGGTGTATGACCTAGCGAGTCCTTGACATCCAGCAGAGATCCATTTTCAATCAAGAGCTCCACTGCATCAAATAGGCCTTTTGAACATGCAGCGTGTAAAGCCAATTCGTGATGGGGTCCATTCAACTGATTTACATCCATGTTTGGCTGCAATAGAAGAATTCGCAGTGCCTCTACACTCTTGTTATATGCTGCCAAATAGAGCAAACTGTATCCATTGCTGTTGAGTACGTCGACTTTATTGTCTCTTGATTTTATGTATTGATAGAGAGCTTTAATATCGAGTTTTTCCAGGTTGATAGAATCCCAAATGTCGTGTTCATCATCGTCGTGCGAGGTTTTTTGCTTCTTGTTGGCTGGATTCAAGTCTTCTGCTGCAGATCTCAAGTCGCCACTATTCATTATGCCAATCGTGTTGTGTTGAGGAGAGAAAGAAACCTTAAAATTAATAACTTGTTTAGTATCAATTTCTTCGAGTCAGGTCTAAACGCCAATTGGCGGATCCATATTCGTGCTTGGCAAATGTGGTAACAAATAAACTATACAGCCAAAAGGCTTCTCTGTGCTACAAAATCATGTACAGTGTTCATGATGTGAAGCCATACCAGTAGTTTCCTTGTTACTCTACAATTGCAAAGAGGGATTTGAGATTTAGCAAAAGATGGCGAGATTTGAGACAGTACATTCGCTGATTCTGGAAACAGACCACAACAACAATAGCCCGCCTGTACAACAGATGTTGCTACTATGTCGATATACTTTGTCTTGTTCCATTATGTAAATTGTGAAGACCATATCATGCTTCCTACCACCTTTTAGGAGTAATTTCTAAAACGCATCGAACGGTGCAGGTTATAATAACAAATCCTCGTAGTAAGTATTATGACGAGAAAAATCAAATAAGACATGAAATAAGGTTTTCTACGAAACTGTTAACACTTTACATATACGGTAACAAACGCCTCACAAATAAAGTTACAAAAAGGTGTTGCTTTTGATCGAGAGAAACAACACAATAAATTATACTAGACACTCGTAATTAACGGCTTTCCCCATGAATTTTGTCAAGTTCAGTGCTCAAAATTGAATTATTTTAAAAATAAATCGTCCGTCCATCAACGACAACGCCTCAAGATGACTAAAGTTTGACCACTCAATCGTGCTCCTCGCAAAATTTGGCATAGGTACATGTTTATCTCATCAGCCAAATGATTGACATTTAAAGACTTTCATTGATTTGATACCAATATAATGCAAAATTGTACTACTTTTGGATGTTATGAACAGGCTTAGATTGGTTCAAAACTCTTTTTTTAGGATAGCGGATGTATTTGATCATGTCTAATACTTATGGTGGTATCGTGTGTAGTTACCTTAAGCCATTTGTACCATGCATTTTGAATGTTTAATCGTGCTTTTCTCATTTCAATTACATTTTTAGTTTCAATACGAATGCTTTATTTCTCTGAGCTGTCTCCAAATTTGAGCCAATAAAATTGCTTAGAAAGCTAGTTTAAACGCCGCTGACCCTAGAAAATTTTTGCGAGGGTTTCCCTATGTTTTTTGGTTAGGCGGACTTTTAAACATTGCCAAATAGAGTAATTTAGCAATTTTATCATCAAAATCCCCTAAGATGCCAGAATATGCCTTACTACACACCCCAGCTTATAGTGCAAACGCTTGAGACTCTTAATTAGCACCAAGTAAGTGACACAAATCAAGTGAGGGCAGCCTATCTACCCCCAGCCTCTGAATCAGATCTAGTTGTGCTTCAACGATAGGCACATCCACACAACGAAAAGGAGGGGTTATGATTCAAAGAACCATAAAAAGGAAGGGAAAGCAACAAGAGGGCATCACTCGAATGTGATGAAGAACAGAAACATTGCAATACAGTTACATACAAAGAGGTAACATGCAATGAATATCATCAAAATGACGAGTACAAGAAAAAAAAAGGTAGAAAAAAGTATCGTGGTTGCCTCATACGAAGCACGAACACTAATACAACCGGTATTACAGAAGAGGTAATACTTGAAGAAGAACAAAAAGAATGCAAGGCTATTCCACAATAGAGCAGCACTGCCAGCGATACAATGCATCAAAAGATACACCATAGCACTGCGGTACAGCAACAGATAAATAGTTGCGTGCAGAAAAAGGGGAAAGAATAAATCGCAATAAAGCAAACAAACGAATGCGCAGTATCACGAGAAAGAAAGTAATAAAAGGTTGAATGAATGTAATTCATGACAACCAAACCCACAACACCCAAAGCCATGACAACCCAATCCACGGCAACCAAAAAAGGGGAATATACTGTTTAGAATAACTTAATATAGACAGTGAAAATACAATTAGAACTGAATATATTTATTAAGTATTCCAAGATTGAATGAGGCTTCAAAACTAGTGTAAAATGCGAAGGTATTTATAGTTTTTGACATAACCGTAGCCATAGGACCTTGATCTTGCGTAAAGGGTAAATGTATAAGGCTTGCACCAATTAGCCAAGAGCTGTTGCGAGATCCGTCTTGAAGCACCAGTTAGGAATGACCAGCGATAAGAATCCCGTATCGAATGTTCTTCATAGTAGTATCTTTGATGGAAGAACATTGTCCAAATCGGAACCACTCCCAGGGACGACTTCTCATAGGATATCACTCTTCTAGGAACCCAGACAAAGCTTAGCCATTTCCTGGCACCACTCATAGCCCTTTGATCTAATAAAGTTCCATGCTTCTTTCCTGCTCAATCCTTATGATGTATTATACAGCGTATAATACATTATTCGCTCATAATTGATCTATATCCTAAACATATACAAACCAAATACAAACCAAACACAATGAATAAATATATTGCAACGAATTGGTCTAAAATAAACTGTATAATTAGTATTACTGTATATTGTACCGCAAAAAGTGGCCCCTATCGGCTGATACCTACTGTAACAAACTTGAAAGATGTCGTCTTGAGTACTGGTGGTTGTAAAGGTATGCTTCTTTTGACCAAACACAGTGAATAAGTATATTGCAACGAACTGGTCTGAAATAAACTGTATAATTAGTATTACTGTATATTGTACCGCGAAAAGTGGCCCCTATCGGCTGATACTTACTATAACAAACTTGAAAGATGTCGTCTTGGGTACTGGTGGTTGCAAAAGTAGGCTTCTTTTGTCGAAAGTGGTGTTGTATTCAATCAAAAGTAATAAAAAGCATATGGTTTAATAGAAAAAGTGCAGTGCAAAAACAGTGTGGAGAGGGAGCCTAAAAAAAAAAAAAAAGACGCGTTGCTGAGGGTGACTGCAGCCAATAAGCTGAGCACACAAAATTTGAATGACGTGTACAATGAACATTTTGCACTGTGGTGACTGTACCCAAATGATTTTTTTGTGATGATTTTTTTGAATCAAAATCGATTTAATTTGACATTTGTAAACATTTTTATTAAAATTAGATATAGAAAGTGTGCTCAGCGTATACTACTCTCTAATAAACTTAAGGGGAGAATTTAAAGGCGCATTCAATGGTGTCAATTTTAAAGTACTTTTAGAATGAAAAGATAAAGAATTTTGAGAAAATATAAAAAGCAGTTTTTCCGGAAAAAGTCGAGATTTAGCATATACAACGTTCAAAATAGCAGTTGCACAGGTTACCCTACATCTGTGCGGTCATTTTGATGTAATATATATCATAGTAAAAAGTGTCGTTTTCGCCTTCAAAATTGCGATTGTTTGATTTTTAACAAAAACCATGAGGCATACCTCATAAAAAAACGTGAATTTTCGACGATTTGGATCGATCCAAAAAAAATCAAGATGAAGGTTCAGAATGTAAATGGTGATTGAAAGCAATCATTTGGCACTATTCCGAGCATCTAAAAGGGGTTAGAAGACAAGATATTGAGGGTTGAATTTGAGCGATTTGGCACAAAATAATACCTTTCTACCCTGTAAATTCAGAGCAACCAATGATACATAATATTAGACCAAGACATTAAACAATTGATATTCCTTGACGTTACACCCTTAATACTAGCAGACATAAAGCGATGTGAGTTTCGTGTATGCCTCACTTTAGAAACTCTCAAAAACTATATAAACTTTACTTGCCATGCCTCAAAAATGCAGCTTCTAATAAGCTGCTACTACTTCTTGATATTATTGCTACTACCTGATGTGCATTTTAATTTTTTTTATACCGAATATAAAGTTAATAAAACAAAAGTTACGTACAGTAGAGTTGTCATCTCATACTACTGTAGTACAATAGATAAATCTTGGGGCGGTTGAAACTAGTAAAGTTTATCAGCACCCTGCTGCTAGACTACAAGAGTTATTTAACTAATGAACAACTAAGGTAACCACTGCAAGTCTGTTAATAATATGATTATGACCCCCTTCAAAACGCTATGCAACAGTGCTAATAATATGAACTCTCTAACATTATTCATACTGTAAAACGGCATAGAAACACGCCTTGTCGAATCTTGTCCAGCGCCCAAAACAATGGTCAGCCTGTGTCATTCTGGAACAAAGCATGCTAGAGCCAAGCGGTCTTGAATGCAGTCTTGCTCAACACCCCTTTTATCAACCTGTCACTACTAGACGCTCGTAGACGCTCGTAATTAACGGCTTTTTCCGTGGATCTGGCCAAGACCAGTGCACAAAATTGGCTTTTTTCCAATAATTATCCGTACATCAACAGCAACTCGCTCAATCCAAAATCCAATTATACCATCGTCTTTCTCGCAAGATTTGGCATAAGTACGAGCTAATCTCATAAAATCGATTGTTTCCAAATGCATCTCGCATGATGACCTGATCCTGCATACTGAAAATACCTGCATACAAGCAGGATTTAGTATTGAGCACAAAGATACAGTATGCAGCTTTGAATAAAGTGTTTTCCAACACCCCACCTGTCAATCCGTTAACACTAGATACTTGTAATTATCCGCCTTCCTCATGAATCTTGTCTACTAGACTAGTGCACAAAATTGGATTATTTTAATCATCGTCCATCCATCAACGGCAACGCGTTCAAATGACTAAAGTCTGACCACACAATCGTGCTCCTCGCAAAATTTGGCATAGGTACATGTTTATCTCATCAGCCAAATGATTGACATTTAAAGACTTTCATTGATTTGATACCAATATAATGCAAAATTGCACTTTTGGATGTTATGAACAGGCTTAAATTGATCCAAAACTCTTTTTTTTAGGATAGTGAATGTATTTGATCATGTCTGATACTTATGGTGGTATCGTGTGTAGTTACCTCAAGCCATTTGTACCATGCATTTTGAATGTTTAGTTTTGCTTTTCTCATTTCAATTACATTTTTAGTTTCAATACGAATGCTTTATTTCTCTGAGCTGTCTCCAAATTTGAGCCAATAAAATTGCTTAGAAAGCTAGTTTAAACGCCGCTGACCCTAGAAAATTTTTGCGAGGGTTTCCCTATGTTTTTTGGTTAGGCGGACTTTTAAACATTGCCAAATAGAGTAATTTAGCAATTTTATCATCAAAATCCCCTAAGATGCCAGAATATGCCTTACTACACACCCCAGCTTATAGTGCAAACGCTTGAGACTCTTAATTAGCACCAAGTAAGTGACACAAATCAAGTGAGGGCAGCCTATCTACCCCCAGCCTCTGAATCAGATCTAGTTGTGCTTCAACGATAGGCACATCCACACAACGAAAAGGAGGGGTTATGATTCAAAGAACCATAAAAAGGAAGGGAAAGCAACAAGAGGGCATCACTCGAATGTGATGAAGAACAGAAACATTGCAATACAGTTACATACAAAGAGGTAACATGCAATGAATATCATCAAAATGACGAGTACAAGAAAAAAAAAGGTAGAAAAAAGTATCGTGGTTGCCTCATACGAAGCACGAACACTAATACAACCGGTATTACAGAAGAGGTAATACTTGAAGAAGAACAAAAAGAATGCAAGGCTATTCCACAATAGAGCAGCACTGCCAGCGATACAATGCATCAAAAGATACACCATAGCACTGCGGTACAGCAACAGATAAATAGTTGCGTGCAGAAAAAGGGGAAAGAATAAATCGTAATAAAGCAAACTAAAGAATGCACAGTATTACGAGGAGAAAGAAAGTAATAAAAGGTTGCATGAAGGATGTAATCCATGGCAACCAAAGAAAGGGAATATACAAACCAAATACAAACCAAATACAAACGATATATCGTGACAAACTGGTGGTGGCCTACTGAAATAAACTGTGTAATTAGTATTCCTGTATATTGTACTGCGAAAGGTGGCTCTTATCGGCTGATACCTACTGTAACACACTTGAAAGATGTCGTCTCGGGTACTGGTGGTTGCAAAGGCATGATTCTTTTGGCGAAAGTGCTGTTGTATTCAATTAATAGTAATAAAAAGTATACGGTTTAATAGAAACAGTACAGTGCAAAAAACAGTGCGAGAAAAAAAATAAAAAAAAAACGCGTTGCTGAGGGTGACTGCAGTCAATAGGCTGCCGCAGCACAGAGCACACAGAATTTGAATGACGTGTACAATGAACATTTTGCACTGTGGTGACTGTACCCAAATGATTTTTTTGTGATGATTTTTTTGAATCAAAATCGATATAATTTGACATTTGTAAACATTTTTGTTAAAATTAGCTATAGAAAGTGTGCTCAGCGTATACTACTTTCTAATAAACTTAAGGGGAGAATTTGAAGGCGCATTCAATGGTGTTAATTTTAAAGTACTTTTAGAATGAAAAGATAAAGAATTTTGAGAAAATATAAAAAGCAGTTTTTCCAAGAAAAGTCGAGATTTAGCATATACAACGTTCAAAATAGCAGTTGCACAGGTTACCCTACATCTGTGCGGTCATTTTGATGTAATATATATCATAGTAAAAAGTGTCGTTTTCGCCTTCAAAATTGCGATCGTTTGATTTTTAACAAAAACCATGAGGGGTACCTCATGAAAAATCGTGAATTTTTGACGATTTGGATCGATCCAAAAAAAAATAGAAATAAAGGTTTAGGATGTAAATGGTGATCGATAGCAATCATTTGGCGCTATTCTGAGCATCTAGAAGGGCTTAGAAGACAAGATATTGAGGGTTGAACTCGGACGATTTGGCTGAGAATAATACCTTTCTGCCCTGTGAATTCAGAGCAACTAACGCTACATATCAGATCAAGACCTCAATCAATTGATATTTCTCGCGGCCACACCCTGAATACTATTAGAAAGAAATCAACGTAGATTTAGTGCGTGCTTTACCTTTTACTCCAAAAATGGTCAATTAATGGAAGGAAGAAAAGAAGCATTTTCCCAAAAATGATCAGTTTTATCTTGAGACGATACCCTTCTCAGCCTTTCTCAAGAGAGCTTATAAATTCTAGTTTGCAACTATATTCTAGATGAAGACTCCAAGCCTGAGTTGACTGACATTGGTAGATGACATTCGTATTGCAAAGTAGCCTCCTCTTTTGAACTGGTATCATGGCCCATCAGCTGCTATTTGGTATTTCGCAGTTGGCAACATCTTTGTGGTCGTCTTCTTCATCCAATTATTGATTCACTGATTCAGATAAGTAGTTGCTCGCAAAACTGGTAAGCGGCCAATGTCGAGATCACAAACGACAAGGATGCCAATATTGCTATGATATCACCAAGCTTGAAGTTGAAAATGCATCTAACACTGCCAAACTGCAGTAATCTCACTCCCGCTTCATCAATGTATATACACCACTATCATTTTGATTACACTATACCACATGGACATTTTCAGTTATTGATTTTGGCATCTCTTTCAGTAAAAGATGATGCATTGCATTAAACATTTTTATTTCGTGATTACAATTTACACCGTTGTAATTTTTATATACCCTATATGTACATAGACGCTATCACATCCAACCTTGAGTAGCTGAATTCCATGACGCCTGAGAGGTTGCTTGTTGACTTGATGTTGTAGGCTGCTGAGGAAGCAAATAGGCTGTCCAATCATCCAGTTCAATACTACTAGGAACAGCCCAAAATGGATTATCAGGTCTATTTCTAAAGATGGTTTGATCCAGTAGGCTGTTGGACGGTGATGCAGTGTTTGTATTGAACGCGGCGTTGGTAGATGCTGTATTGGTATTATTAATTGGAGTACTGCTGGTATTTGTGTTGGGCACTGCCTCATAGGCTGTCATTATGGGCTGCATATTAATTGGGGTAGAGAATCCAGCATCTGTCAAGCTGAACAAAAAGCTGTCTGAGGGATTTACAGGAAGCATAAAAGGCTGCAAATTGCCATTGACATTTGCGTTTGAGTTTGTTTGATACGGTGGTTGCATATTCAGTGCTTGGTTGTTATGATTGACAGATGCATACATTGGTTCTGTTGATAAGCCAAATTGTCGTAAAGAATAAGGTTCTGAGTCTTGGTAATTGGTAGGCATGGGAGGCGGCTGTGTTGATGGTTGTTGCTGTTGCTGCAGTTGTTGCTGTAATTGCTGATACTGCCTTTGGTTTTGCTCCAGTTGCTGCTGCTGCTGTTGTTGTTGTTGTTGTTGTTGTTGTTGTTGCTGCTGCTGCTGTTGCTGCTGAAACTGTTGCTGTTGAACATTGACTATAACAGCCCTTAGAAAAACATAACCCCTTTACACACGCCGAATTGTGATGACCTACCTTGATTAAGCGAGTCGTTTTGCATGGATGAGTACAAGCCATTGATCCAGTCCCCATTATTCATAGATGTAGGAGTAGAGTTGGCGCTATTGTACACCTCTGGGTCTGATAAGATTGTCAGCGAAGGAGACGCGATTTCAGTTGACGAGTCTCTTTGGTGAAGATGGGATTTCGTGCTGCTATAGCCTGCATTGCTACCGCGACCCACATCGGATAATCTTCCAGCACCCTCAGAGTTGTTGCTATTGTTGCTATCCTCAGAGGCCTTTCTTTCCTTTTTGAGTTTGCTGGTAAACGCTTTATGGCCATGGCATTTGTTGGCTAGCTTCACAGCGCGATCTCTAACAGGATCCTCGTCTTCGTCAAACACCGAAGGATCGATGCTGATCTCTCGAATCTTTGTCAGCTGACGCAGCACATCGTAAAGTTGAGCTGCACCTATGGATAGCTTGGAGAGACGTTTGATAACACCGCATGCTTTGGCGAGATTCGTCTTTGCAATGTCGGATACGATGCTGTCAGGATTGGTGGCATTGTAGATGTGAATCAGCGACGCAGTAAAGACTGGATAGATGGCAAAGTTCCAGGACACAAGAAGAAAATCACGATAATGCATCTTTTCAGCGATATCCACACAGCGAGTAGCTGCACTGGTACAAATACTAAGCGATGACTGAGATGACCTCGTTGTCTGGTTGCTGTCCTTTTCAATGAACGGCCTGTGTAGCAGTATCAGCAGTGTGCAATACGACAGATACATCAGCCCTACAATCAGGCAATGGCATGAGTGTTCACGTTGAAAGCTGCTGTTGCCATCGACCACTTACCTGACATGGATAACAGAGGTGTTCGGCCATGGCTGTCCAATCGACGCACATTGAAGCTGGATATCTGAAGAGCAGGCGGTAGAGCAGAGCGCCATTCAGAAAGAGCATTGTCCAGATAAGTGACCACAGCATCGCTGCCATGCTTTTCGCTGTGCTTCTTTGCAAGAGGCGTATACAAACCCTGTAATAAGCGGCCCAGTATTTCAGACAATTTCACAAGCTGCACGAATGGCTGATAAATAGGAATGTTTTCGCTTTTGGCCTTCTGTGCCACACTTTTGTCCAATGAGGGGTATCTTGGCCCTTCTTCATCGCTGTCTTTTGAAGGAACGTCCATCACTTCCTCCCAATCGGCACTCTCACTAGGGTACGTTTCGTCGCAATCTTCGTCAAAGATAGTCTGAGGTCTTCCGGTCGAGGCAGCAGACCATTTGTCCATAATGTACACTGACCACCATACTCTTTTTCTCGTCTCCTTTTCCGAGGTAGGAATATCCCAGCTTTCGCTTTGACGATGGAGGCCTAAATCTTGCGCCTGTCATGAAGAGATGGTTAGGTCACATACACAGCTATAGCTCAAGAAAAGTACCCACCATGCGGATTGCCTATAAAATCTATTCAGTAACTTGTGCAAAGCAACTGTGGACGACTAAAAACTTACAGCTGAATTCAGTAACCACCCGCTTGTCATCTTCTCGTCTAGACTGGCTCTGTGGTTCTGAGCAATGACCATGGCTTGCACAGTGGAGATGCACGGACTGTATCTGCCCTTGAGATAGATCAACAGGTTCTCAAACAACCTCTCTGACCAGCCCTCCTTTGTCTCGATTTGGTGATCCAACGGCACCTTATCCCCGAACAATTTGCATGTTTCAATGTACCGCACAGCGGCGCCGAATATAGCGTTTAAGAGTGGTGCGGAGGGATATTCGCCGATTTCCCCTCGATACTGCTTTAGGAAAAGAAGTTTGTTGACTACAGGCAGGCCTGGATGGATATAGGCAAAATAGCTTGATTTGGCGTGAATACAGTGGTCGTGGCCAGTGGAGCAGATCTACTTACATCTTCATCAGGCTATCACTTGTCACCTTGTCCACACCAGCAACCTTGTATATCCAATCATTCAGGCTTTTGATCGTTTCCCCGGGTTTCAGCATGCCTAATTCCTCTAATAGTTTGTGATTTGCGTTCTTGCCTGATGGATCCGCCTTCTCGTACAAGACCAAGCTCTGGCCAAATCTTCTGATCTTGATGCCTATT
This sequence comes from Mucor lusitanicus, assembly GCA_010203745.1. Lineage (NCBI taxonomy): Eukaryota > Fungi > Mucoromycota > Mucoromycetes > Mucorales > Mucoraceae > Mucor > Mucor lusitanicus. The sequence goes on along the minus strand of JAAECE010000005.1, from coordinate 1,111,270 downwards.
TGAGAAGCAATGCGAGCATCCTCGAAATTGATCTTCTGTGCTAGAAAAGGCAATGGACTCATGTCGCCTATATAGCGTGTTTGCATCACTGTACTCAATGACGATAATTCGACCGCTAATGGTTTTTCGGTAATGGCGCCGGTTGTGGCTGTTGCTGCTCTGTTTTCGGCGACAGGTGCGGCGGCTGTGGTGATGGCAACGGCCTTGTTTTCTGGTGTAACTTGCTCCGTTTGACTCATAGTCGTATTGCTCGTCTCGGCTTCCGTCGTTGTTGTTGAGGATGAGGATGAGGCCGCATGGTCAGTCTTTCTCTTCTTTGCTGGTGTGGGGCTGCTGGAAGCCAGTTTCTCGTCGTCCGTCAAATTCCCGAGTATCTGCTCCATTCGCTTCAATCTGTTTTCGAGCACTTCAATGTAGCTGGACGCAATCATATGTTAAAAGGGTATATTCTGCTTTCCATGTACCACACACACACACACATACCCTTTTGGAGGTCCACGCTTCTTGGCACTGGATAAGCATGTTCCAAATTTGAGCATCCCAAAACGTACATTTGCAAGCATATATAGTTACCTATCGTTGTAAGTGCACTCCAGCTTCGATGATTTGCAGTTTTTACATGTGTTTCCAGGTCCACTTGTGTCACATTTTATCTTTTTACGTCTACATGCGTCACTGAGTTCAATATGTAAATATGATATTAGTAAACAAAAAGCGTCCGTCTTGTCTGCAGCATTACTAACCATGCTCGGCTGATGCGAGTGCGTCGGTTTTCTGCCTTATCGTGCTCTGACTGCTCGAATTCTGAGCCATTCCTGCTTCTGGGATATGGGTAGATGGGATATCCCATTGAAGGGTATGGACTAGGTTGCAACGGCCGCAAGGGCAATAATGGGGGTCCAGACGGCGATGGCTGCTGCCGTGGTTGTTGTGCATAGATGCCGTTTTGTCCATAATGAGGTGGTTGATGTGGCTGCTGTGGAGATGGCTGCTGCTGCTGCTGTGCTGGATATAACGAAGGCGGCGGAAATGGCGCTTGATTGCTCTGCCAATTAGAGGGACCTGCCATCTCTATGTTTCAATTACAAGTGAGGGAGAGGAAGAGAAAAAGAGAGAAGATGATGGTTTGTGTAGAAAATTTTTTGATACAGATATAAATATGAAAAATTTCAACAAGCGGGTTCTGTGAAATCCAATTGGCGGGTAGCAGAAATCCTGTAGCAACAATAACATCAGGAAGCAGTAGGCGTATTTGTCATCATTCACAATCGTTTACTGGGTGGTCGCTTCAACATGCCAGTGTTTCATTGAACGCATGCGAGATATCTCGAGGGGTCTTTTATCAAGAAATTCTACGGAGTTGATGGCATAAATTCATGTAATGTGGAGTCTGTCTATACGAATGGGTAGATCTGTTGTAGATAAAGTCAGCTAAAATGTTGAACGCGGGGAGAAATGACACTACCAGAAATACACCACAGTCGATATTTACCATTTCGAATGGCTGATGTCGTTGATAGTGTGCTACAGAAGTCAAATAGCTTCACATCTCTTTCTACACCAAGTCGTCAATCATGTCGACATCATGCGTCAAACTGTAGCGTTGCATTGTTGCTTCCATGGCAACATGCGGAATGCCAAGTTGAGATGTACAGAATTTGCACCCCAAGCCTTCTACCCATCATCATCAAGCAATGGTAGCCTACTTTGGCCATGTCTCTTCTTACTGATTATCAGTATCAATACGCTTACTGCAAATTAGTCTTCCAATGCTCTATGTAAAGTGCAATCCCTGTATTCAACACTCACTGGCATCAATCCTCAGAATGATTGGATCAGTGTGTATACGAAAATGAATCTCCCCAGCGCACACAGAATTTTTTTTCCTTCGCTGTTGCCCTTTTCTTTCACTATACATCCAAAAAAAAAAAATGACACCTGAAGAAGTTGTCTTACAACTTAAAAGAAATGGCACATTTGATGATCTAAGAAAGCGGCTACTGACAGAATTTCAAAATGGCGTAAGTTGTCCATCGTCCGCTACTACTGTGCAATACATTAAATTGAGCCGAGCATTAGGAAGAGGGCCAAAAATTTTTGAGCAAGCTCAAACTGTTCATGGAAGACATGGTCGCTCGTAACCCTTCGCTTGTCGAAAAGGACTCATCATTCTTTCATGATCAAGTATCGGCCGAATTAGAAAAGTAAGTGGAAACAGCAGGCGGCCACTGTCAATTCTAAATCGTTATTAGAGCTGGCGTCTACAACGCTGTCAGACAAAATGCGCTAGCAACGCTGAAAGAAGATTACTATCAGAATCGAGTGGACAAAGAGATCCAAACTGTCAATCAGAAAGAGGAAAAGAACTAGTTCTATTCGTATATACCCCCCTCTCAAACGAATAAATGGATAACGACCGAATTTGATACGGCATAACACTATCTTATAGTTGGTCATAGCCGACATGTTGCAGCATTTGACAGAAATTGCTTATTTTGCAATGATGGAAGGACTGAATTGAGTCAAATGCACCTGAATGTATCCAAAAGCACTAAAATATGCTGCTCCCAATCCAATGTTTCAATCAAATCCAAAGCCAAAGCAGAATGAAATCTTGAGTAAGCCTGCTATACAACTATCAAAATACGATCAAATCTTCCTCAGAGATATGTCAACAGCTACGGTACTGTAGATGCTGTAGGAATAGCCTCCCGGCGCTAAAAGTAGACAACGTTGAGTCAAGTAATGCGTATCTGAGTATAGCAGTACATAGCATATAGAGTCTGTTTGCCATGAGGTTTCGCGAAATGCTTCTTTGACTGAAACATTTGGAGTTTACTGGGAAACTCAATAAAAAGAAAACGATAAAAACGATAGGCTTTTTATACAGAGGTACGCATGCCACGATAGAATACTTTGAATGCAGCTTAGCTTGGCTGTAGGCCATACAAACCAGTTAAGAGCAAGCATTGAAGTGCTATAGATCGTGTATCGGTCATTTTCCTTATTTGAAAGGGTGTGCGTGAGTGCTGAACCCAACAACCCTTTTTCTTCCTGTTCCTAACATAAATCCCGCGCTTCTCTTTTCAGCAGAAACCCACACACAAACAACAGCACCTTATGGCTACGATAAACAAGCTGGCAGACGATTGTTTGGAGCTCATTTTCATCCATAGTGATGGCAATCCTTGGACACTATCCACGATTTCAGAGGTGTGTCGGCGATGGTATCATATTGCTCAAAGACCCTCAGTGGTAAGCTCACAAAAATATGATATTCATGCTAGACCAAATCCTCACATCAGGCTAGTGGCGTACACTCAAAGTCTGTCTTCCGTACAAGCACACTGCCTACGTCAAATTCCTCTCTGCTGAACACACCAAACAGCACCTGGCGTTTGTAAAGCATCTGCATATATCGAAACCAAACGAGACTCGGCACAGCCATCCAAAACCAATGCCTTTGAAAGCACTACATCATGTCACACACTTGGAGACGTCCAACCTCTGTTTAGCAGAGATTGGCCATCTATCTCAGCAACTCAAGCTGATATCGTCTGATATTGAGTCCATTACATGCAACAATATCGAGACTTGGTGCGACACAAGGCAGTTCAGTACAGACTTGTTCTCGGCGCACCCTCATTTACATCAAGTTTGCTTTCATTTCAGCGAAGATGGACATTCTGGGTTTGCGTCAATTCACAATGCACCAGAATCAGTGGCACCTGCTGTGAGCGATATTAAATCATTAGTGCTTACAAGCGTGCGAGACGGCGAGGATATGGATCAGCATGAGGTGTTGGAAAAGATGCAGATAGTAGAGACAAACATGGACGAAGTCTTTTCGCAAGAGCAGATACAACAAGTTGAACAGCAAAAGGCGGGTCTATTGCAGATTTGGGACGAAGTGGAGCAGAAGTTGCTGAAAAAATACAGCTACCTCACGAGTATAAGGCATTTGGAGCATCTGGATTTCGGGTTTTGCTATGCTTGGACACCTGCCATGTGGAGAAACTTTCGCTGTTTGGCAGAACGCAACCCTCGTTTGAAGTATGTGGGATTACATGGCTGGGATCAGCTGGGCAAGCTGGGCAAATTCGCTAGCAGAAGCTCGACATTTCAACCTATACGTGCTGATGCAGAATCTGCCATGGCTGAATGCTTTGAAGCAATGCCGAATTTGACGACTTTGAAACTTGTTGATTTTGCCATTGGACCTGGACTATTCACGGCCGGTAGACACATTGCCAAGTCAATCCGCCATATGGATATCGTATTCTCGAAGTACTTTCTAAAGTACCTGAGCGAGCAGGCAGATATTTGGCATCTAATGGGACCGATCAAGGAGTTTGTGCAATTCTCGTTTGCTGAAAAATGCCTGCAAAACGATACAAGCTTCTGCAACATACTTCTTCACCCTGATCTGATGGATAGAGTCAATAGTAGCCCGTTTTTTAAAGAAGAATCTTTTGTAGACCTCATACAGAATGCTGTTGAAGGGAGAAATGTCAAGTTGACTTTGACTGAATACATTTCCTGAGCGATTGACAAGAAGCTTGAATTAGGTGGTAATTAACTCGTTACATAGTACCAATAAATTTCAAAGCTTAGTAAATGCATTAACCAGTCAGAATAGTGTCATTCTTGTTTCACTTTGAGATATACATGACATGAAAAAAAAATAGCATTAGAGAAACACCTTTTTCTTCATTGCATCATGTCACTACTACCTAGTCTACCTAATGAAATATTCCATCAAGTATCTACCCGCCTTTCTCATCAAGATCGAAAAGAATGCATGTGCGTCTGTCAGTCATGGTTACATCGATTCCAGCCTATCGTACTGCAGCATATACTCATCTCTAGTCGCCATCAATTCAAGCAGTTTATAGCCAAACTAGCAGCAACAGCCAAATCAAGCCAGCCGTTTGGCCTGTTAACACGTCGACTAGCTTTGCGCCCACACGTTGGTATGAGCAATCAGGAGTTTCATCTCTTGCCCATCTACTGCCCGTATCTCGAGTATTTTGACTTTAATCCAGCGTTATGGTGCTATTTCTCATACACAGCTCACGTAGCGCAATGGAGATATCTGGCTCAATTCCCGTGCATGGAGAGACTGAGGCTGGCGTTTCCAATTTTACGGGATACAGGCTCGAGTATTACACATCTGGAAATGAGCAATGTGATGGTGGATGAATTAGCTGATACCAACATGACCGTCATCTCTTTGCTGAAATATACACCCAATCTCGTCTCACTCAAGCTCTCAAATGGTATCATGGTGTCTCAAAACATCTCTATATCAGAATTTGAAGCAATCCACACATTTTGCCCACACATCGAGACATTGCACCTTGATTCGTTTGACGCACACTTGATGACCAAAGACGGTTACTGGGTGGATATTGAGACTCTACCCACGGCATCCCAACTGAAGAATCTACGACTGGACATGTCAATCAACAGTGAAGACTTTCTGCATTACTGGTCCCACAAGTATCCGTTCATTCAAACGCTGGATATTCAACTACGACTATTAGAGCCTGAATACTATCATGAGGCAGTGCAGCCAGAAAACTCTCGAATGAAGGAAACCTTTGCTGACATGGCAACAAGCTTTCGACACCTCAAGCGACTGAAGGCTCGGTTTGATGAAAAGTACTTTCCGTGCGACGTTTTCCTGAACGGCGTCAACAGCATCCCTACACAAATGGAGCAAGTGTCCATCCACTTTTTCAACTTTGACTATCATCGACGAAGTGCAAGGAATTTCAAGCTGCTGATGAGCAATTCCATCAACACAATGACGGATATCAATATCAGTAATTGGGACAGAAGTTGGGATTATGAGCTGGACATACTGGAGCCGTTGAGTCGATGCAATCATCTGAAGAATCTCTCCTTATCGCCCCAGCCTGGCACCTTGACAGAGTTCGACATTGATATCATACTCGACCGCTGCATACATTTGGAACGACTTGAACTTTCAAATACATACAATTTGTTTGTGCGAGACGATGCCAACGATAATATAGTCAAAATACACCGTCTAGAGGCAGTTACACTCAAGCACACCATGGTGAATAACCGACTTTTTGAGTATTTGGCTCTTCGATGCCCATTTCTCAACATACTGGATATCTCTCATGTCATCAAACCCTACGACAACAACATTCAAGTAAAGATTGACATGCCTCACCACCATTTCAAATCCATCCACATTGAAAAACTGCAGCTTGGGCTTCGTATCGAGGACTCTGGTTTTCAGTGCAACCACTATGCAACTCTTTTATCTCTAGAGGAAACAGAAAAGACGGACAGGCAGCTTGAAAGACGACGAAGCGCGCTGGAAAAGTGCAAGCAGGCAGTCGCAACCACCTGGTATCCAGAGCGTTGGTATCATGTGTACCAGTCTCAGAGAAAATGCAGTGGCAATCACAACGGAAGCGTGATGACAGACAAACTACAACCGCGAATCCAGCGTCTGAACGAATCTGATATCGACAAAATCAAGGGTTTACATGTGACAAGGCAGTTATGGGAGCAAATATCGTTTGTGGGATCCAGAATCAAGTACGAAGACAAGAGCAACTGGCACCTGGACATCCCTTTTGGTCACTTTTCTGTACGTTGCAGATCAGTCAAGGAAATTCGATTTGAAGGAATCACGCTGTAAATGGGCCCATCTCTCTTCTATTGCTATTAGGCCTTGCTTGCTATAGTGTTACCATAGACCGAATGTAATAAAAACATCAAAAATTAAGGTTCATTGACATGTCCAATGATAAATAGAATCCATAATGGTCTACAATCATACCTCGGGAAAGTGGTTGAACCCCATAATTATCAGCTACTTAGTGGTGTACAACATGTACTACATATGGGCGCCGTGAATATTCGGAACACCAACAGCCCGCATCAAATTGCATGGAGCGGGATGCTGCCCTGTCTCTACTAGGATACATGATGTGGATAGCATTAGGAGAATCACAGTTATACAGGCGAACATTTAGACATGCTTAGGAAGCAGACACTTGCTGAAATTTATCGAGGTATTGAGTACTCTTAGAAAGCGTCATCAATCGAGAGCATTCCCCATGTCTTGCAATTGTGGATGACCCAATCATGATTTGATAATCATAAAATCTGATAATGGGTCGCTGCAAACTGCTGGTGAAATTGTCCATTTTTGGCGATGGATCCCACTGTCGCCGCCTCAAGTAGGCTATTCGCTTCATTGATTAATTTTAATCAAACGACATGTTCATGGATCAACCGAGGTAGGTATGATAGCAACACTCTTCGATGTTATAATCAATGCTAGGCATCACAAATGAATTTACGGATCAGTCAGTCATAATGTTATCGTTTATTTTGCATTGCATTGATTTCGGCCCCTGTCAAAAAAGAGAATTGGATACATCACCACTAGCTTCGCCGATCAATATGTCTTCTATCTGAAAGACACGGCTTTTTTCGCACTAATACTAATCGAATGAGCGTGGCAGAAATCATAAAATTCAATCAATGATCTTGATCATCTGCAATCAATGAAACGAGACCCGGGTTTTGATCGTAGAAAAGAGTAGAACCCTAAACTTTAACAACTATGGAGTAGTAGAAGGAATCTATTCGCATGCCGAATTGCAATGGTACAAAGACTGTGAACGTGTGTGTGCATATATATCCAAGCAATAGGCATACAATAAAGCAAAATCTTCAAGCATTGCGCTCTCAGTTATCACAATATATTGTCATCTCTCATTATAAAGAGTCATTTTTATCGCATGATTTTCCTCTATCCCTTAGATGTTGCTTACATTTTATACTACGTGTAGATTGGGCTCTTTAGTATGACAGATCCAAAACGGGCCCTTGTCCTCATCTCTGAATAGCCAATCATGTCTATGTATCAATTCAAAGACATCCCTCCCCCACAAGGTTTCAGTGGGCTTTAATGGCGTCGTCGGCCCTGGTCATTTATCTGATCTTGATTGAAGCTAGTGATTCAGTTTCAAGCTTATTTTATCTATGCGCAAAATGTAAAATATATGATACGATGCATACGTTTCATCATCTGATATCAGAGAATGACATTCATGCTACTAGATGGTTACTATCTATAGTCAACCGCAAGTGATGGCACATCAAAGATCTACCCGGGGCCAAGGGGGGGGGGAGAGAAGGCCATATGATACTATTTTCCAAAATCAGATCATTTGATTTCAAGTACAGTGTTTGTTGTGCATTATTGTCCAGAGTCAGTTTAGGCTCTATTTGTTTGATTTCACAGTGGAGTCGTACAAAAGAAAGATGCAAAAGAGGCAAATTGAATACGAAAAGAAACTAATTAGGCAATCGATTTCTCATAGGTTAGCTACAAAATAGATACTCCATTTATCTGATGCTCTTGTCATTCTTCACACTGCCTGACTGAGGCCATGTTACTGTTATACTGTAAGATCTACTGGTATGAATGAGCCTTTATCATGCGATAGATTTGATGTATATCTATGTAAAGTCTTACGCCTCAGATCAAATACTGTTTACAAAACAACAGCATCATCTGATAAGGGAAATAAACACTAGCTTTCTATAGAAGAATCCACTGATTCTTCTCTGTCAAAATCAAAAGAATCCGAGTGGATGATCGAGATGTAAGGCTAAAAAATTGAAATGAAAGCTTGTTGGATTGGGAGAGCGAACCATGGCTGTACTACATGGCATGTAGATGGGTAATTATTTTGTACATGGTTAGGTCCGTTTGTGTAATGTACACAAGAATGATTCATCATCAATAGTTATCTGATTTTCAAACTGACAATCATATCGCGAAACTGCCCTTCTCAACAAGCGAGTGGCAAATTCACACAGCAAGATCTGATTATTCAAAGTGGTTTCCGATGAAAAGATCATTGCTGTAGTTGGCCAAGTACTTTATCTAATGCTGAAGAAAAGGAAAACCAGACATGTCAATTACAGTACAATTTTTTATTAGAATGATATGAAGGCTAAACTTCGCTACAATACAATACAGAATATAATAAGAGATGAGGATAATAAAACAAAGATAAAATGGGATAGTATTAAATAACATTACAGTATGGAGTGGGGAAAATTAAAAGAGTGATTCCATGTATTGCATTGAAGTTTTCTTTGCACAACACGAAGTAAATAAGTAGGAAATGAAAGTGATTTTGGGATTCTATAGATTTTTTATAATATGAGTACAGTTTTGCTTAGACTTTGGCAGTTGCATGGGTAGGCACAACTTCAATTGCCTCAGAATGATGATCCTTGGTTTCTTCATCTTGATCAACATTGATAGCACGAATTTCACCAGTTTCATCAATGTATTGCTTGGCCTCTTCCAGAGCGGCATCTCCATCATCCCATTCACCAGCCTCAGCCTTGCGAATGGCATTGCGTCTCTCCTTCAAAAACGAGTAGGCGAGGTAACCGACAACAAATAACCAGTAGAGACAGTAACTAATGATAGTACCATAAGTGGCAGTGTTGTTCCAGCCGAGGATTGAATTGAAAATCTGCCAGCCACCGTTGGAGCCAACCTTGATCTCTGGGTCTCCCCAAGAAACATGCCAGACAGCAGTAGTAACTCTGTAAGAAATGGTATCGCCACCCTCACCACCAATGACAATATTCCAGGAATTTTGCTCAAGAAAGCCAACAGCCTTGGCCATCAAACCAGCAGCGACAAGATAAAGAATGACAGTGGAGAACACGAAAAACCAGCGAAGTTGAATCAAGGAACCACCACGGTAGATGAGATAGCCAACCAAGGCACCACAAACGATACCCATGATAGCAGCAATAGGGATAGATTTACCAGAGATACCCAAAGAAACCTTTAGAAATGTCAGTCTATCGAACATGTCAAAAATGAAATCAATTCAACTTACACCACCAATAAAGACAACGGCTTCAAGACCTTCTCTGAGGACAGTGATCATAGGCAAGAGGAAGAAGGCATACTTTTGAAGCTTCTCTTTGAATGAAGATTTCTCTTTTGTCGACTTTTGCACTGCGAGAGCCAACTTGACCTTCCATTTTTCTTGCATACGTTCAGTCTTGAGCATGGCGAGACCCATAGCAGTGATCATAATGACAGCGACGAGAGAAAAGACACCTTCCCAGATATCTTCAGAGTTTCCCCAAAGATCGCTGAGGACAGTATAGTACACGGCAATGAAAGCAGCACCTATACATAGACAGATAAACAGGCCAACAGCAGAGCCAATCCACACTTGATTGCGAAGACGCTTATAGGTGGGAGATTCAGGATTGAACATCTTTTTCAGAAAAGAGAGCAACACCGAGACAATGATGGCTGCCTCAGTTGTCTCACGAAACAAGATGAAGAAAATTGGAACGTTAAAGAGATCTTCAGACATCTTTGAGCGTAAAAATTTGATAAATCAATGATGAAAAAGAAGAAGAAGATCAGATATTGAACAAGGCCCAAAATTAATCCTTTTTAAGAAGATTTCATGGAGTTGTAAAAAATCTAGATCGGTAACCCATCACCTCCCGCTGGTGGTACTCCTTTACAATATCATTGTTATCCCCCCCCCCTTCCTTGATTTGAAAACAAGATGGATGAGAATTAAAAAAAAAAATAGTTATCAGATGAAACACTGTAATACAACATTTCGTACGACCAAACGCCCGCGTCTTTCCGGGTACATTGTTGCACCAATTACACAGGTACAAAGAGAAGATCTTTAAATTATCTGATGGTGGAGACGAATAAAAAAAATTTGAGAAAAAAAAGACCCAAAATCAGATAAAAAGTAAAATACATGGGGACCCACACTATTTTAATATGTAATCTTTGATCTATAAGTTGACTCGAAAAACATCTCCTCTTTTTCGTCTTTCTTTCCATTATTCATTTTTTCTTGATCCAAAAAAAAATGCGTTTTTTGGCCACTTGTCTGTTAGTTGCCGGTTCAACTGGGCTTGCCCAAGCTGCTCGTGTTGTCCTTGACTGGAACATTACATATACTACTGCAAATCCTGATAATCTCTTTGAACGCCAAGTAGTAGGTGTCAATGGAAAATGGCCGTAAGTTATTGATTTTTTACCCCTGAATCTGTTGCCATGGTTACTAAATGTCTCCCATAGTCCCCCAACCATTGAGGCTACTGAAGGCGATACTTTGGTTATCAATGTCGATAATCAATTGGACACTTTTACTGCTCTTCACACTCACGGTATGTTCCAGAACGGAACAGCCTGGATGGATGGTCCTGTTGGTGTCACTCAATGGTAAGTTGTGCCTTTTGCTCACTCTATGTACGTAAATTTAGTAATACGATATTTATAGTGCCATCCCTGCCGGCCATCAACTTACTTATGAATTTCAACTCACACAACATGGCTCTTACTGGATTCACTCTCATTATATGGTAATGAAGATGGCCTTAACATGTCAAACGAGATACTAAACGACTTCAATCACAGGGCCAATATTTGGATGGTCTTCGTGCTCCCGTTATCATTCATGCAAAGAATGAAACTTATCAGTACGACTATGATGTTACAATTCCCTTACAAGGTAATATATGAAAATGACCCTTTTAAAGTAAATTACAAGCTGACCAACGTTGTTTGCCCTCGCAGATTGGTACCACGCTTCTAGCACAGAAGGTCTCAAGGTGTTTATGAGTGAATGGAACCCTACTGGTGCTGAACCCGTCCCTCAATCTGGCTTCATGTTCAATAGCGTCAACGACAGTCTTAGCTTTGTTCCTGGAAAAACTTACCGTCTTCGTCTCATCAACATGTCTGGTTTCTCCATGTTCTACTTTAGTATCGATGGCCATCAACTCGAAGTTATTGAAATTGATGGTATCATCACCCAACGCGCTCCTGTCCAAAGCGTCTACTTGACTGCCGCTCAACGTGTCTCTGTCCTTGTCACCGCAAAGAACACTACTGATTCCAATTACTACATCCACGCTGACCTGAACACCGACATGTATGATACTATCCCTGATGATCTTGTTCTCAATATTACCACTCCTCTCTGGTACAACAACCAATCTACCACTTTTGCTCCTAGCGAAGACGTTGGCATGGGTAGTACCTTTGATGATATGGTCCTTGTTCCCGCTGTTGTTGAAGCCGCTGCTCCTTTCGACAAGCAAGTAAACCTCACATTTGATTTCCAAGTTACTACTGATGGTATCAACCGCGGTATGTTCAATGAAATCCCTTATCTTTCTCCCAAGGTTCCTCATCTCAACACCATGTTGAGTGAGGGCAACTACTCTCTTAGCGAAGAAGTGTACGGTCCTCAATCTATGGCTTTTGTCTTGAACCATTTGGATATGGTTGAAATTGTTGTTAACAATCTCGATGCTGGTCACCACCCTTTCCATCTTCACGGCCATGTCTTCCAAATGGTGGGTCGCGGTAACGGTGTCTATGATGGCAATACTAGCAATGTTGAATGGTTCTTGGATAACCCATCTCGTCGTGATACCATCCTTGTTCCTTCCGAAACCTTTGTATTGATCCGTTTCAGAGCTGATAATCCTGGTGCTTGGTTCTTCCATTGTCACATTGAATGGCATTTGGAATCTGGGTTGGCTGCTGTCATGATTGAAGCTCCCGAAGTCGCTCAACAACGTTTGACCTTACCCCAAGCCTTCAAGGACATCTGTACTGCCGGTGGTAATCCCTACGAAGGTAATGCTGCTGGTAAATCTGGACTCGACCTTTCTGGTGCTCCCAGTGGTATTACCTTGATTCCTGATGGTTTCACTGCCAAGGGCAAGGGTGCCATGGCGGGCTGTATCATTGCTGCCTTGCTCGGTATTGCTGCTATCGTGACCTACTCTAGAGTTGATCCTCTCAAGGAGGGCCGTGCTATCGCTGCTGCAAAGAAAGAAAAGTTGTAAATCAATTTTGGATGAATATTTTGCCATCTCTCTCTCACCCCACAAACTCAAAAGATTGTTCTATTTTATACAGAGCATGAAACTCATATATATTTTTATTATCTCATTTGCTATTTAGAATCCTTGTTACCAAGGAAACCCAAAAAGAAATCTAATCCTCTTCTCCCCACCTCTATTATTCTATACATGTAAAACGCATATAATTTCTTATTTCTGTATCACTATTCCTTCTTTAATATAATTTTTCAAACATGAAGAGAAATAAACTGTAAAAAATCATCATTTCTCATAATGAAACTGAACGGATGGCTCAGCATTTTTGGAAGGGTGCGACCCTGATAAAAAATATTCTCACGAAACAAAACATTTGCCGCTAGAAAAAAGGGACAGCAGACAAGTGGACCCCATCCCTTCTCTCCATTAGAATCCTGACATGTTATCAAACGTAATATATGAGCGATGATTGGTATGATGTGTCATGGTTGTTGCACAAATTAGAGTGGTCATTTCATCATTTCCAGGGTGGTGCTGTTTGCGTTGCCTAGCAACAACAAGCGATACATGGGCAGTATCCAGGTAGACGATGCCCATCTACTAAACCAACTAGAGGGTTTAGTAGATGAGAAGGGGGACCCTTATTTTTTTTTCGGGGTCCAACAAGTCTCCATCCAACAACAAAAAATGGTGTGATTCAAGCACTCAATCCAATGTTTGGATAATATGGAAAGGGTCTATTTCCATGGAGATTTTGGTCAGGGTTTTCTTTCCCGCATTACATAACAACCACGAGAAACCAATCAAATGTTTATTCAGGGTCTGGTGCAATACCCTAATTTGAAACTCATGCTCATCATTCTAATGGGAAAAAGGGTTCAAAGGGTGATTCATCAAGAAAGCACGCTTCCCATTATTCCCCGAGTCTTGATCATTGGCCCTGAAGGCTAAAATGGCCTGAGACTAGGTTTCACTGGTTTTTTCGCCTGTTGCTCTTGTCCAACCCCTATTTATATAATTTCAAATTTGCCCTTTTGTTTTTGCTTTCTTTCTCTTTTCCTCTTTACTTTTTGTCTCTTTTGATAAACTACCCTCTTGCCAATTCAAATGTCTGCTGACACTATCTTTCAAGCACTCGAGAAGGACTTTCTTCTCTCCAGAGACCAGCTCAAGCCTATTGTGGATGGATTCAATTCAGAGTACCAAACCGGCTTGAAGACACCCTCAAAAGGTTTAGCTACCATGATTCCCTCCTTTGTTACAAAAATGCCAACTGGTGACGAGACCGGAACTTTTCTGTCCTTGGATCTGGGAGGTACCAACCTGCGTATCGCTGCCGTCGAACTGAAAGGTGCTGGTAAATCTGTTGTTCATGAGCTCAAGCGTCGCCCTAGTCCTGAATTGAAGACTGGCGAGGGCTCTGTCTTCTTTGATTGGATCGCTAATGCCATCCATGACCTTGTTACTGTGGATGCTAAGCATCTCTTTACCGAATCCCAGGTTGCCGGCAAAGAGACGCTCGCTCTCGGTGTCTGCTGGAGTTTCCCTGTCGAGTAAGTTGCCGGATACCTTGTGATAGTGGAAAAAGACCGTGTGCTGATTCATACATTTTATATAGCCAAACTGCTGTCGATCGAGGTACTATTCTCAGAATGGGTAAGGGCTTCACTCTCCAGAACACAGAGGGCAAGGATCTGGCCGATATGTTCCACGATGCATTCAAGCGCAAGGTGAGTAGCTAAAAATACATTGCTGTTGGGGTGGGAAAGGTGAAATCAAGAACATTGGAGACTCATTTGAACCATTTAGAACTTGAATGTCAAGGTGACTGCCATCCTCAATGATACAGTTGGTACGCTGGTTGCTCATGGCTATACAAACCCTGCTTGTCGCATTGGCCTCATTTTTGCCACCGGTATCAATGCTGCATACCCTGAAAAGGTGCCCCTCATCACCAAGCTTGATGAAAGTATCCGTAGTAAATACCCCGAGAACACGGAGATGCTGATCAACACCGAGATTGATATCTTTGGAACCGAGGCTTACCTGCCATTGACCAAGTACGATCTGGAATTGGACAATTCTCACAACCAGCCCAAGTTCCAGCTATACGAAAAGATGCTTTCTGGTGCCTACATGGGCGAGCTGACTCGTCTGATCGCTATGGATTTCATCAAGGCCGGTGTGTTGTTCGAAGGACATGTGCCTGAAGGCTTTGGTGAAGCTTGGGCCTTCCCTACCATGTACATGAGCACGTTGGAGAACGACGACAAGGTGGACCACAAGGCCAGCCTCGAGCTTTTGAGTAACTTCAACTGCGTGAATACCCCCACCTTGAATGACATTGCCATCCTGACCCGCATCTGCCGCATCGTCTCCACTCGCTCTGCCTCGTTGGCTGCCGTCTCCATCATCTCATTGATTGATCAACAGAAGCTGCTTGAAGCTGACCGCGATGATATCGTCGTTGGCATCAATGGCTCTACTTATGAATTCTATCCTCACATGAACTTGCGTGTCCGTCGTGCCTTGGATGAATGGTATGGCAAGGAGACCAGTAGCAAGATTACTCTGGAAGTCGCTTCTGAAGGTGGCAGTGTAGGCGGTGCCTTGATTGCCATGTTGTGCAAGTAAATAGCCATTGTATAGACCCATCTCTTCCTCACATATATTTGAAATATCTGTATTTTTTCTCTGCCCCATCCTCCACTGTGTATTTTAGACGTATAAACAAGTAAATAAACCATTTCCATAATAGCCTTGCTCTGTCTCTCTTTTCGGCATTGAGTTGTCATCATGGTCAGTTTTTTTTTATGTATAGCACTATTTTGAGTGTCGAGATGAAAATAAACCGAAATTCTTCTTGACCTTTGGCGAAGAGGACGACGCAATAGAACGAGCACCACTGCCGCTATTAGGCGAAGTAGACAGGATATCAGACGGCGGTGTGGATGCCGCATGCAAAGATTGGGTATCGAGAGGTGGTAATAATGCTGTGGGTGGCTGATATGATCCAGAATCAATCCGCCAGACTTTGATGAGTCCACGGAAATCGGCCGTAATGAGTATATGCCCCTCAGAATACGGGTCTTCGTCTTTGACAAACGAGGAGGAATGGCTCCCACTGCTTGCTGTTGAACAGCGTCGAAGATGGAGAGGTGTGTTGTTGTAAATGGCGTCTAGCTTTGATTTGGCAATCCATTGTCTGGTCTTTGCCGGTGCAAAAATGGCTGCTGTCACGACATAATCGTGCGCCTCAAAGTACTCTGTTCGACTTCGAATCTTGTCAGTGTGGTTGTCTCTCTTTTTGAGCCATTTTGAAAATCGTGTCTGCTGGTGTTGCGGCTGATTCAGCTTTTCTGATACTGGGGAAGACTGGTTCTGCTCAAGTGTAGGAGTCGAGTGATTGTCAAAATGATGCAAAGGAAACTTGAGCGTAGATTCGCCAACATGGCCAAACACAGACAGTGCTTTGCTTCTGGATTCTTGCAGGTGATGTAGAGGCGATACGCTGGATTGCTCTGTTCGCCAAATATAGGCGTGGCAGTCCTCAGAACCGCTAATGATGTATCTTCCATCGTCACTGACAAGATTTCGTGTTTGAGTAGTAGATCAACAGAGATCATGATGCTCATACGCGTACCTGAAGTTGGCCTTTATCTGAAGACAGGTATTTTCGACTCCCTTGTATTTGAACATGAGGCTTTTATCTTTCATGTTGTATAGTCTCACTTTGGAATCATTGCTAGTGACCAGCAGTTTCTCGTCTCCTGGTGGCATGCCTGGCATCATCTCGATACCTGTGATTTTGGGTCCCTTTTTCGACGATGAGTTGCGATTGCTGTTGGTGTCACTATTCACGGAGATCTGGGTGATGTACTTGAGACTTTGTGTTTCGAAAAAGTAGCAATGGCCATCATGGGAGCCTGCTATTACTGTTTTGCCATCCAACGTGAAGCCTGCAGCAGTAACTAGTCGATTGCCGGGAATCTCGTTCCAAAATGCTACCCGTTTCTCGGGTATACTCCACACTCGAATTCTGCCGTCCATGGATCCAGACAAGAAGAAACGATCGTCCTGATACAAGCCATATGTTGGTGTCCTCTATTCTCCACAACTTGATTCGATAATCCTTACCTTGGGATGGAATTCAATGGACGTGACAAAATTCAAGTGCTGGAACACACACAGGCAGTCTTTCTGCGTTGTATGCCATAATCTGTTGGTGCGGCAGCATGAGTGCCAAAAACAAGGGCTGGCCAGGCGAATATTTATATTTACCTCACTGTGTGGTCCATGGAGCTCGACAGCAAAAAATTGTTCTGTAGATCACTTAGCACAAGTACCACAGAAATAGCTCAATGTTTACCTTTGACCACGCAAGGTCCAAGATATCTGCCTTGTGTCCAATGTACTCCATGTGCGGCTTTTCCTCCAATACGTTGATAGAAAATTCAGGTACGTCGTGTTGATTTTGAGGAGCCAGCAATGTCCACAGATAAATGACACAATTCTGACCTGCTGATGCAAGATAGCGCCCGTCTTTACTAAATTTGAGTGCCCAAATTGCGCCGTAAGGATGATTCGGGCTGGGCTCTGTTGATGAGTCAGATGACATGCGGTAATGGTTGTGGAATTCATGCTTGTTGTTGTTGGCGAATACGTCGGATTTGTAGGATGTCTGGATGCTTTGAGCCAGCATCAGGCGTGCAAATTCCTGATTGTTCTTTTTGTGCTTTGTCTTTGTCTGTGTATGGCAACCGTTAATGGCTGCAATTGCTGTGTGCACGTTCGTTACTGGGCTTTACCTTGACGTATTTTCCGCCTTGATACTGGCTATTCAATGAACTGGGCCGTCCAGGCGTGGCTGTTGGAGTCGAAACGCTGATGTGAGGTACGTTGCCTTCCTCCGACGAAGAGCAGGAGGAGAGATCGTCGTCCTCGTCGTCTTCGTCTTCGTTGCGATCAATGATGTCCATTTGCTCGTCTTCGTCTGACATTTGTGGGTGGTCTTGCTCGAGATTGGGTTCGGTGTTTGGCTGAAGATGATGCTTCTTTCTCAAACCTATTCTTTCAAAAAAGCTGCGTTTGGGAGGCTTTCTGATACCACAGACGATGTCTATTAATAGCGTTTTCAAGGCCATATTGGATGTGCACATTACTCTGGCTTTGAAGTAGCTCCATCCTCAAACATGCTGCTATGCATCGAAAATTTGTCTACATCCTCATCCTCATCCTCGTCATCGCCAATATGCTCATGCAAATAGATACTTGGCGCATCTACATTTGAAACAGATTAGCTTTGAGTAACATGACAGCGAGTGTGTGTGCGATGTTACTGTTGCTGAACTGTGATTCCCCTGAGATATGCGATTCATGAATATATCCACTGTCGCTCTTGCTACTGTTTAGCGACACTACAACCGTCATTCAGATGTTAGTAGAGAGTCTAATTCATTGAGAAATCTTGTTTACTCGTGGTGGATTTGCCCTGATTCGACTAGAAACAAGAAATGGTGGTGCATATTAGCATATGTCTATCATTTTACTTTGCATGCTGTGTCGCTGGATATTACATGGATTAGGATAGGCTGCGAGATGGGGTAGTAGTCTCGAGGCTTGTGCTGTAATTCATTGCTCGAGTCCACTTGTGCCATGCTTTGTATTAAAGAAAGAGAAAGAGAAAGAGAAAAAAGAGTGAATAGGAGAATCTATTCTAATTTGAAGCTATTAATTAGGCAGAGAGCTTTCCCCACGTTTTCTTGTGACTCCTGTGTGCCTTACTACTATCAGACCTTGATTTCAATGCATTTGGAGTAAGTTGATGTCAATCGTGGTCATTAGCATGTATCCAATAAATTCAGTTGGATTGCCTTGATCTAAGCTCAATTATAAAATATAAGCTTGTCGTCCTAAATCTAAATGTTGGCATTACTACCATTTCATTTCACATTGCAATTACTTTCTGCCCATCAACATTTTCAATGTTGCATTCGTCAAGTATTATGAGACAAAGAACTACGGGTTCGGTTTAGACATACGATGCATCTCCATTTCCATATGCATTATATAGCTCCTTTGGTCCATATCTTGCACGCTCAAATATGCGAAACACACCAGTAAAGCTCGCAAAAAAAGCGATTTATCCCAAACATTCTTGTGCACATTGGAAGTTTAATGGCAAAAGCATTTCACGTAAAATGCAAAAGCGTTAGTAAATAAGACAGATACAAAAGCGCATTTCTATCTGTTCTTATAGATTGAACCATGTTTAGCTAGTAGCAGGATCAACCTGCGAGCAGATCGAAACACATCTGATCCCAACCCTTTGGCCCTTCAGCTTCTTCAACTAAACACTGATCTCAAGAACTCCACTTGAGCCAATTAATGCACACACTAGCTTCATTCGCGGGGACTTCCGAGCTACATTGTCTATACTCTGGACCTGGAAATCTATCAGCCAACCCGAAACTCCCAACACTATTGCGTCTCATCACACACCTGTCGGTAGGGTTTTATGAATTAACAATAAAAATCAGGCACAATATTGCATCCAAAATCCACCAATATCGCCTTTTATTTTAACAATAATATGATATTAGCATGGAAAAATATATCAACATAATTGAAAGCATACGGATATTTTCCTAACTTGATACATTACTATGGTAAAGCTTACAAACTTACATAATTTGTGTATGGTAGGCATACCTCTACATAGGCTTTCGAAACTTGATCACGGTAAACAGGCATTAGTTGAGGGTTTTGCAGCCACTGAATCTTTCAAACAAAAATAATTTATAATTGAGACAATAAGAAGCATTCTGAACACGCCATCATACTTTCCAATTCGTAATATCCGTCGTTTATAGCCCCAAAAACATCGATTGCTTTCTTCAACGAAGCATTTTGGCGCCAAAATTTATTTCAATTTCCGAAAAACTTCTCGCTCGAAATGGTGATTTTTTGTTCCAGAATTGATTTCGATCATCTATTTTGCCCTATTCGAATATGTAAAGAGTAAATACCGGCCCATACTTCCTAAGACATCCTCAAAGTACTTTTTAAGGCGGATACGATGGTTTTAGTTTTAACAGGAGTCTTCAATAAGAAGTTTGAGAAAAACTAGAAAAACTGAAATAGGGTTTTTGGCAGAAATGTCAAAAATTTTCATATAAAGGTCTCACAAACAAAGTTTGGAGGGCTGCCCTGAACCAAGAGAAACAATTTGAATTAATATGTACCTTAGTAAAAGTACTCATTTTTGCCTTCAAAAACGTGATCATTTGATTTTCGAGAAAAACCATGAGGGGTACCTCATGCTTTTTCGTCAAATTCTGATGATCCCAAAAAAGTTGAGCAAAGGTGTCAGGAAGTTGGTGGTAGTCGAAAGCAACTACGAGGAGCAATTCTGGCGATCTGGAAAGAACTCTAACGCGAGGAATAACGGCTCAAATACACTCAGATTTCAGTGTATTTCGCTTATATTTGAGTTGTAAGGGGCAATACAAGTATAATACTGTCTAGTAGTTTATGGGTGGATCTCATTAATACACACATGGAACACTGCAAAAGAGCTAGATCCACAGGTGCAGGTCGCCTACGGAAGTGTTCCACTTTGAGGCAATCTGACATACATAGCAATCTTGCATTTGCCGCAGTATGCATGACTTAGGTTGAGGAGGGTTGTCATCCTCTTTCCACTTGACCATGTTGTTCTTACCGAGATCCTGTTACAGAGTTCCTTGGCCGTATTAGTTTCGTTTTCTCACATTTTGCTAATACCCTTAGAATGTAAGAGTAATAACATTTTGACATTTGCAGTTTTTCTACTTGATTTACCTGATCCGATGCTTTCAGCTGTCTTACACCTCTAGCTATACCAATTTCACTGTTGCAAAATCTCCTCTTACGTACTTACAGAGAGCAGTTTCGTTAGTTTAGTTATCAGAAACCAGTTTCATAGGCTCATTGAAATCAAAAAGTAAACAAAAGATGTGCATATGATTTTGAAACAAGTGCAAGTAAAAGTTTAATATAGGTAACCTTTCTCTACCTCCCTCTTAGAAATCATGTACTTATCGATCGATCCCTCCATTTTTGTTGGCTTTCACCATCATCTATTCCTTTCATTGGATGATAAGGATGTTCAATCCGTTGTTTACGAAATCTCAAGACCACCAGCTGAATGGCTTTCGTGTCACAGACTACTTAGAGTGCTGCTATTTGGCTTCCATGTGGTTCTCTTTACTGCATTGTTAGGATTGCATAGGATAAAGCTCCCAATGTCAAATGCCATTTCACTATCAAGATGTGATGTTCAATACATCGTCTTATTAACGAGGACTTTTACACCTGCTTTATACCTACATGTAGGCTCAAAATCATGCGAATGATGTAATTTGAGGCGGCGTGAAATATAAAAAAACTTGATTACTCCATAGCCAAGAACGATGTCGTCAAGTGAGCAATTTACTTATCTTGTTTGTTTGTTTGCATGTGAAATTTTCACAGTTCTTTAAACAGTATCAAGAACATACATCTTGGTGGTGGCGGTAGCAGCAGAAATCTGACAGCTCTGCTTTTTACATGTAGAGAAGCTGACGCATTCAATTCATATCCATCATTCACTATACAGCTTTACTGATAGGTGGTTCCGCTATTGTTTACATTTTGCTCGAGTTTTCTTAATTGAATGGGTCTTTTTCCGTTATCAACCGAAAGCAAGATGTATAGATGTAAACAAAGTGAGGCTACTAATTAACTCAATTAACAAATTTATATCAGCCCATCGCATGAGAACATGTTGAAAGTGTTTCATAACATCTTTTTGGATGTCTCCTGAAAATACTGATATCATAGTCGATGTATAAAAGGTAGAGTATCTCTCTTTTTCACTTTACATCATTTTTTCTCTATCTCTTTACACAGTAGCAGGGTTCCCTCTTGATCGGGGGCGTGACAAATAGACCTTGGCGTAAAGCAATGCTACTAGAGGATTCTGTCCGCGGGAGTGGTATCAGAAGGGACCCTGAGCAATCATGGAACCGATGAAGTGCGAACTCTGACATGCGCTCTGTAGTAACCTTTTGACCTCTTTGTTCGTGCTTGCCTTAGTCGGTCGTCAGCCGACAATCTGGCGCTTCTGAGGTGTTGGCGGGCAAAGTATGCTACGTGCAGCTGCTTGCTTCCGATGATACTGTTATAAAGGAAAGTATATTAGGAAAAATGGATAATGTTAAACTGTACTAATCATTTGTGTTGCCATTAGCCAGTCGAACATTTAACCAGAAACTCACCGATACTTACGTGTACAAGCACACGCACACAGTAGCAGGGTTCCCTCTTGATCGGGGGCGTTTCAAATAGGCCTGGCGTAAAGCAATGCTACTAGAGGATTCTGTCAGCGGGAGTGGTATCAGAAGGGACCATGAGCAATCATGGAACCGAAGAAGTAAGCGGACTCTGTCATGCGCTCTGTAGTAACCTTTTGACCTCTTTGTTCGTGCTTGCCTCAGTCGGTCGTCAGCCGACAATCTGGCGCTTCTGAGGTGTTGGCGAGCAAAGTATGCTACGTGTAACTATCTATACTTGCAATCCTTTGGCGCTACTATTATCTACCATGGCGAAAACTCGGTGGTGCGACACTTTGTTCTTCATTTGGTGCGGTACATGGCAATCAAGAACTGAAACCAGCCTTTCCTCATTTCTTTTCAAAGAGCCGTTTTCCATATCAAGGTGGAAACACTGTATGTTAGTGTCAATCTTTGGCAGGCTACCAACCAATCACTTTGCTGCGTTTATGCCAGAAACATGCATTCTCATCATGAAAAAGTATTTTGGCATTACAATAGATACACAACCAATTTCAAACTAAATAAACTAGCAATCTTTTACTTTTTATTTCATTAATGTGGACTTTTAGCCAAGAGGATCAAATGCATGTAAATTTGTCTTTGTAACATGAGGTGTATTGCTTTTCATTGGAGTCATTGATGGCGATGATGATACAGGTTTCAACAAGCCCATGGTGGTTGATAAGGGCATCATTGTTGATTGCTGTGCCTGTTGTGTAATATTTGTAGGTATGGACCTGAATGCATTGTAATTTACATTGCGATTGCTTGATTTTCGAGAAAAACCATGAGGGGTACCTCAAGCTTTTTCGTCATGTTTTTTCGACCCCCAAAAAAATTAGCAAAGGTGCCAGGAAGTAAATGCTAGTTGAAAGCAATGATTTGGTGCTGTTCTGGCAGTCTGAAAAAGCTTCTATCTCGAAAAATCGCGGCTCTAATTCTTGTAATTTTTGCTGTTTTATACACATTATCAAGTAGTGAACGGCAATGCAAGTATGCTTTCTACCTTTATCTGGCCGCTCCCGTCAATACAGATACGGAGCAGCATGGAAAAGTTAGGTCTACAGTGGCAGGCTATCTGTAGAGGGTTTTCACGTTATAAAAAATGGGACAAATGCAATATTATAGCAAATCTCGGCTGGACTCGCTTGCAAAATTTCCAATATCTAATCGCAAATGCTGCTCAAGGTTTTGCGTCTTGTAAATCTCAAACTTTGAAAGGTTCCTGGAAACAAACAATGTTTTTCTTAAGGAGCAAAATGTGTTAGATGGGTCTCATCTAGCTCTAATAGTTTGAATTAGGTGGGAAATACAGTTTTTTTAACCATATTTAGTAGATTTACTCCTAAACACACCAGAATAACATTAGAGCAAGTGCTAAATGCTACTCCTGGGTGTATAAATTTAGAGTTGAACTACTGTCAAGTTGATGAATCGAGAGCCATGCTGACCAAAGTATAATATCTTCCAATACAAAGGCACTACAGTCAAAAATATTTTACCAAAAAAGTCGATATAAGCATATAAGTTAAATTGATAGTTTATTTGCATATATACTATGTATTTTTTGGTTTTACAGTAATGTTGGTAAATGTATAAATGTAACATACAAATGAAAAGGTGGATATAACAATCAAAAGTCTACAAACATGAACTCGCATAGTCTAGCTATTTTGATCATTGCGTCTTCTTTTTTGGGGGGCATTTTTACAATAACTTGGCAAGCACATCAAAGATGCCACCATTGGGACATTTCACAGGCTTGAAGCTAATATCAAGGACACCCACGTCCATATCGCCCTTTGGAGAAAGCTTCTTGAACGCACCTGGAGTCAAATCAATATGCTTTCCAACCTTGCAAGCTGCGCATTTGTCAATAATCTGAACAATGATCTTCTTGTTCTTTTGTCGGTTGTTTGTGATTTGCATACATTTGTAGCACTGCTCAAAACCATGCATGGCCATAGCTCCAATCATGTCGCCCACCTTGGCATCCACACGAGGCAAGTTGTTTCTACCAGAGTAACAAGCAGCTTTTTTGAGATCTTGGCCAGAGTACCTATAATAACACAAACAAGGCGAATGAGTACAATGTCTTTTATTTCTATCGTGCTATACGCAAACTCACCATGTCACTCTGTCTCTTTTCTCTAAATTGTTAAAATCGGATGTTGCGCTCATGTCCATGATGCGAGCAAGTCCACGTCTGCCATCAGGTGTACTGTTTACAGCTTGCGATAATGTGAACAGAAATGTACAGATGTATGTAACGAGTAAGAATTTCAACATGGCGATAGATGTGTCTAATGAATGTTGTACAATGAGAGATGGAGTTGTAAGAAAGAAAGGTGGGATGGCAGCCAGAGTCAATGGTCTTTTATATGCATACGCAAATATGCTCTTTTGCTTTTCAGGAGGCAGCAAAATGGCAAGCAAAAGACATTTGGGTATAAAGAATACGGAAAGGAGAAAGAAGGGAGAGGGGGAGTAGCTTTTGATTATGGTAAAAACACCATTTTCTACAATGTCTCGAGCGAATCAAGTACATTGCAACGTGTTTTACATTTTCAGTAACCAGATTTTGAACGTAACCTTATTGATTATGCTCAACCCACTATTCCGTACCTCCTTGAAAATAAATTGCACTATTCATTGATCATGGAATTTGCCACTGGAGATTGGTTCGATGCAAAATATTGGCTTGTATTGTACAGATGCTTCTGATTTACCGGGCACTTGCTTGTTTTCCGCTTCTTGATTCCAAATTGGAAGTCTGTTTTGACCATCTCATCATCCTACTGCTACTGATCATCCTGGGCAAGTTCTCCTAGTGTGCCTCGCTGCAGCGGATAATACAAGCCTACCACGTTTAGAAGAATAAGGTACAGTCCCTTGGAATTAATACAAAATCACGCACTACCTACCCCTCCTGTTGGAGCTAAACGCAAAAGAAAAAAAAAGTGAGGAGACAGAGTAATGTTCTCGAGGATAGCAGAAAAAGAGAGAGCTCGATTACTACTAGTAGCAATGGGGAGGAAGGAGGCGAGACAGATTCTATCTTTAACTGACGAGATTGAATGAATACTTTGAGAGTTTATTATGGACAATGAAATATGTATAATCATATTCTCTCGGCCTTATACCATATTTGATGTCATGTTGTGCCTATAAATACAAATCTACTTGACGCTTTATGTATGAAATTGCATTCGTATTGGTAAAACACACTGTATTTGCACGGATTCTCCTTTCCTCTTTTCGTCCTGAGAATTGCTAATATGCTGGTGCTAATGAACATTTGCATGAATATGCACCTATTATTAATGTTTTCTCGGTAAAATCCAGCATGTTATGTGTCCATGCAGGCACACTATTTTATTGGTAACATTCATTGATCCCGCTGCTACTTCTGCATCCAATTTCATGCAAATATTAATGAGCTGATGCAGTTCTATTATTCATCATCCTCACCACATTGATCTCGAAAGTCAAGGCTTCCATACTACTGTATATAGTATCTCACTATACTACTGCCTAGTAACTGCATGAAAGTCTCCTTCTTTTGCTCTGTTCTTTTTCTATGAGCATGTGTACTATCTAGCATAGAAAAGTCAAACTTCTCCTTTTCCGTTTCTAGTCCTTTCCTACTGAAAAGAGCTAATGGGCCTTTAAGAAAACTACCGCCTTTATTTTGATCATTCATTGTTATAAAAAATAGCGCATAGTAAGGAGAGATGTCAATTTACCATTTAAAGGTTGTGGAATCGATGAAATTACATGCAGTCAAGTTAGCTACCCTTTTCAACTAACCTGGTGCCGGATAGCGCTTCAAAGTGCAGACCTCCTTAAACAATTCAGTGGTGAATATTATCATGATTCTATACCGTATAAAGCTGCTCATCAACATAATTTTGTTTGACTTTGTACAAGATAATACCAGAGCGAATTATACATTTTTTGCAAGCCTTCAATATGTGATTCAGAACTAGCAAGGAAAGACCTACGAAGATATCCATGGATTTCCATGCTAACCGATTCTCATCATCCTTCAGATATTGACTCTGTATTACAAAAATTGCCAGGGCAAGCAACATTCACTTGGTATAGTAAAGCATTCAACAGTTTCTAGGGCATTTCCAGCTAGAATCCTTGCAGAAAAATGGAAAAATTTGCTTGATGTTTTAAATAGTGGCATTTTCAAAGGCTTAAATCGTTGCAAAGTATAGCTTTACATCATGATTGATATGGTAAAATCCATCGTAAAGCGGACTCATACTAAAAATGTCAACGCTTCCTTGTTCAGTGCTCAAATTACTGCATTTTCTGCCTGACCTTAATTAGATATGTAATGGTGGACGTGAGCAAACTTATTGAGCCAAATTTGCAAAATCAAGTGGCAAGACGATCCCTTTTTTTTGTTTACATTCATGCAAAATCGATCAAGCATCTGCACTATATACGGGACAGCCACGGAAAAGCCAACCTATCGAGCGTTTTAATTTTAACAAGCAAACAGATGCAAATGTTTAAGGCTCCAGTTTTACACATACCAAGCAACAATTCTACACTTTATGTCCCACTATTCTATTGGCCCACACATTCACAGAAAACCCTCACATGCTGGGTTAAACACAACTACCGTTTTGGGATTCAACGACAATAAGCAGCTCTCTCTCTCTCTTTCTGTTTTTCCATTCTTCTTTCTTTTCCTTTTTTTTTATATTATTATCAATTGCAATCATTATGGAAACCGCCGTTCGTAAAGCAACTCGCCTCGAGTACCGTCCACCCAAAGAGAAACATTTGCAGAGTAAGTCTACATGTTGTCTTGTTCATGCTATCCCCAACGCAACAACTCACCGCCTTGTTTTTGTTAAAAAAAGCACTCAAGAATCTGACATTTGAGAATCCAGCCAGCATTGATGGTATTCTGATGAATCTCGAAAAGAGACTAAAGGAACGTTCTTGGATTGTAAGTATTGTGGGGCCCTTCTCCGTTATTTATATTGACGTATGTTTTTGTGATACCGTAGATTACATATAAGGTGCTAGTCATATTGCACTATTTGATGCGTGAGGGCAATTGCGTTCGAGTGGTGGATGCTGTGATCAAACGACCCAGTGTATTGGACGCTAGCAGAATCAAGAACAAATCTCACAGTGAGTATCCCCTTCTTTGTGTGCACAGCCAAGAGGAAGAACATGGGCTGATTTTGATGACGATCCGACAACAGCACCTGCCAATGTACAAAACATCTACTTGTACAGGGCTTATTTGGACGAACGGGTCATTGCATTCAGACACTTGAGAAGAGACTATGTGGCAGCATCCTCCAGCAAAGAAGAGGGCCGTCTGCGTCATTTGCTTGTCAAGGACGGCTTATTGAAGGAAACAGCTGCATTGCAGCGTCAGATGGAGTCTGTGTTGAAATGCAAGTTTTACCTCGACGAAAAGGACCCTCAGATCACTTGGTTTGCGTACAGAATGGTGATTGAAGATCTTTTAGCACTGTTTCAGGCGGTAAATGAAGGCGTTGTCAACATTTTGGGTGAGTGAGGGCAACTTGCTGAACCGGCATGGCACTAAAATTGGCTATTTGAACAACAGAGCACTATTTCGAGATGAATAAGGCGGATGCTACTACTGCTTTGGGCATTTACAAAACCTTTGCTCAACAGGCAGAGCTGACCATTGCCTATCTAAACGACGCAAGAAAGCTGGAGAACGACATTCAGCTAGCAATTCCACCTATCAAGCATGTGCGTATCATTTTATGGGTTGCTCTTGGCTGAAAACTGACTTTTTGCTTGTATAATATAGGCACCTCTTTCTCTCGCTGCAGCTTTGGAAGAGTATTTGAATGATGGCTCGGCCGATCAAGTGGATCACAGTAAGTTTTCATGCGTGCTTGTCATACCAGTATGATTCAATGTGTGTATTTGTTGTGTTGCTAGGCCAATCTAAACCTGTGCCATCCGCTACTCAAACTTCAGTTCAAAGATCGCAATCTGTGGGCCAACAATCCCACTTCCAGCCTCCAATCCAGCAGCAACAAGCATATACTCAACCTCCAATGCAAAACGATCCATTCAGTATCCAACAACAGGCTACGATGGATGCAGCATTTTCTACTGTCAACCGACAATCCTCCTTTTCTCTTCCTCGACAACAGCCCCAAAACATCATCACATCACCACAAGCAATGTCTTCTATGCAAGCACCCAATCCATTTTTGACTACCATGTCTCAATCACCGGTTAGCACCAGCTTTAATAATTCGCCATTTGCTACCATTAGTGCGGCAAGTACATCCTCACCCTACGCAGCAGCAGCAGCAGCAGCAACAAGATCATCCACCTTCTCGCCTGCGATGGGCCATGTCCATGACAGCAATCCATTCAGATCCATGAGCATGAGCTCGTCTCAGGGCCAAGCAACAGGTGCATTATCCAGCATGGATTTCAGCCCGCCCACACAGCAGCCCCCTCAGCAAATCATGGTTGCTAAACCGTCGCCCTACCAGGCATTCCAGCAACCACAAGCGACTGGAAGCAACCCGTTCTCTCCAGTGACACCGCCACTGACACCCAATCCGCCCTTGAACTCCTTCATGAGCGCCCAGCAACAACAGCCACCAGTAGCACCCTCCAATCCCTTCATGGCACAGCAGCAGTTTCAACAGCAAAATCTCTTCCACACGGCTAATGCAAACTCTTCTGCATTTTAATCCACCAGCACAGCACGGACAGCGAATAAACGTCCAGCACAGTGTAGTATAAATTAAACGAAAAAACAATAAATTCCTTTTTCTTCTTCTTTTTCTTTCTCCCCACTTTTCTTGATTGACAAGGCATTATGCTACATGAATTGCTGTTTGTGCTGCTGGGCTATCCAGGCGATGTGTTTGTAGCTTCTCCACCCAGCGCAAGCACGACATTTGCCATTCCAGACAACTTTCCCCTGCTGCATCCAACAGAACGCGAGTGCTTGAATCGATTGGGACAGCTGGGCTGGACCTACCTGCAAATCAACCAATTCATAGCGTCCGTAAAAGACCTGAAGCTGCTGCCAACAGCCACACACGATAGCAGCCAGCCCCACGGTGCCTACATTCAAGCGCTGGTCACCTGCATTGAGCTCACACTCAACGACTATCGCACCGATATACTCGCCATGGAGCAGCGCATCCTCAGCAAGCACGACGAAGCAGGCAGCAACATCACGCCATTAGCGCTCATCACTGCCAACCTCAGTCGCTGGGAGCTGCTGCTGCCCGCCCTGTGCAGATTCATCCGGCTGCTGCAGCGGGATCCAGCAAAATACCACGGATGTCGATTGTTTGACCTGCTGATGGACCAGTCCAGGACAGGCGTGCTCGAGTTCCGCGCAGAGATTGAAAAGATGATGGCACAGTTGCATAATGTGTTGTACAGACAGTTGACAGCTTGGATGGTGCACGGCCAGTGGGTGGACCCTGATAACGAGTTTTTCATCGTGCCGTATTCCGCAGACAGACGACCCTCCACAGCAACAGCCTGGAACAGGCTCTATGTCATTGACTATGACCGCATCCCCTCTCACCTACCACATGCGCTGGTCGAGTCCATTCTGTTTGTCGGCAAGGCCATCGCCACAG
The DNA here is from genome assembly GCA_010203745.1 of Mucor lusitanicus. Classification (NCBI taxonomy): domain Eukaryota; kingdom Fungi; phylum Mucoromycota; class Mucoromycetes; order Mucorales; family Mucoraceae; genus Mucor; species Mucor lusitanicus. The sequence goes on along the minus strand of JAAECE010000005.1, from coordinate 1,081,350 downwards.
TGAATGAAATGGACAAGCTGCCCATGTCAATCAGTCGACACGACGACGACTCCTTGCTGCCATTTGCTTCCTCCAGACGATCGCTGCAGCAACTGCACAAAATCATGATACCGTTGGACATGAAAAAGAGGCATTTACAACTGCTACTCTCACTGCATTCCTCCTCCTCAGCAACACACGCTTCACCATGGATCCGATACCCACAACAACTGCAAGCCATCGTAAGCCAAGTGAGGAAATCAACGGCAGAATGGCTCTTCACACAGGTGCTCATTGGCGATCATGGACTGCACCGCTACTTGGCATCATTCCGACATGTATTTCTGTTAAAATACGGCGATTTGGCTTCCAATTTCATAGACGAATGTGCCTTATGGCGTCGAAAATCACTGCAAAAGGGCGGAGGAGGCGGCAAGACACCGAGTAATCTGAGCAAAACAGCTATAGTTTTTAGATACCAAGAGTTGAACGCATTACTCGGCAAAGCGTCCATTGGCACCGACGCAGAGGACCAATTGCAAGGATTCAAACTGCTGTTACAGGAGGATCAGACGAAACAATACCCATTTGCAGATTTATTGCTGGTCGATTTACGCATGGTGCTCACGTTTGATCTGGAATGGCCCATTGATTTGTTTCTCAGTAAATCCGATCTCAAGAGCTACAGTCATTTGTGGTCCTTTTTAATCAGTCTGAAGAATACGCAAATATCGTTAAACAACCTGTACAAACTGCTTCGATATCACCAGGAAGATGCGGGTGCCATCAGCAAGACGAGCAATGCGTACTATGAACGAGTCGTATGGAGAACAAGAGCAGCCATGCTGTTTTGGGTGGATACCATGTGGAATCATGTTCAGGTACGCATCTGTCGTGTGTTTGGGATGTGGAATGGAAGCTGACAGCGAGTGCTTGTTGTACATAGTCTCAAGTGTTAGATGTCCACTACCAGCAGCTGCTTTCCAGCACCAACACCTCCAGCGATCCAGCTGCAACCACATCCAACCGGAAAAAGACATGGCAGCAGCCAAAAGCCAAACTAGTCGATTTTGAAGAGATTCAGGCAGCCCACGAACATTTTTTGCACAACACTATGCGAGGATGTCTTCTCGTCTCCAACGACTGCGTTGCTACGATGCACCACATACTAAAGACGTGCTTATTGTTTTGCGATCTGATGGAGAGGATATCTCAAGATGGCCAGTGGAGAACCAACAAGAGACGCAAGACAGCAGCGGAAATTGTGAATCAATGGACCAAATCCACCGCAGTATCATGGATGGAAGATGTTGTCGCTTTGCAGGAGAAGTTCAATGAGTACACTGACGCATTCTTTGTATTGACATCGTCTCTACCACCTGACATCAAAGCGAGTGGCCAATTGGATGTGTTGTTGATGCAACTGGACTACAATAAATGGTTTTCAAAGTGATTTCCATCCATATGATCACGTGTTACGCATTGGCAGCGCGCGCGTGCTGCTGTGGGGGCAATCTCTCTATTGATTATCTTGCCCTTTTTTTTCTTCTTTTTCTTCGTTTACTACTCAACATTCACTATGGCTGATAATACCACACCCGTAAAAGACAAGCAACAAACCGAAAATAGTCTGTCAGAAGCAGAAAAGTTCCTCGAGTCTCTCAACTTACCTGACGCTCAAGCTCAAGAAACGGACGAGCAAGAAACAAAGACGGATCCCAACGACATCATGTCCTTTCTAGACGAAATCTCCAATTATCCTACTGAAGACGATGCAGGCACGGACGACAAGAAAAAAGACACCAAACCAGCATCTATCACCACAGCAGAGACATCCGCACAGCCTCCAGCACAAGAACAGCAGAAACCACAAGCACCTGCACCCGCACCCGCACAGGAACAAGAAGGCGGTTGGAAATCGTGGGGCAACAGTTTCTGGAGCCAAGCAAGTGCAGCTGTGAAAACCACCACGGAGCAGATCAATCGCTCCGTTGCCTCTGATTCTGCAACCAAATTGCTTGAAAGCCGTGTCAAGACACTGCAAAACCTGGTCAACAAGGAAAACATTGAGAAATTAGGCACCGGCCTCAAGAATTTGACAACCACACTACTAGAGACAGTGGCCCCACCTATTTCCGAGCACGAGCTGGTGGAAGTGTGGTTAGCCTACGACATGGTTGGCTACACTGGGTTAGAGGCATTGGTGTACCGCGCATTTGCTCGAGTCATGGAACACACAGAATCAGGACAGGTAGTGGTGCGTAATCCCAACAGTGATGATACCGCAAACAAGGAGGACATGGACCCAGCTCATCGTGATTTGAACATGTGTGATTCTGCCATCGACGGCACAAAGCTTGCCAAAGCAAACATTGATCATTTGATCAAGCAGCATTTTGTGCCTGACGAGAAGAAGCAGGGAGAGACGTACAATCCACAGTCTGGCGCTGTGCCAGTCATTCACTGCCCCGTCTTCATGGCAATCCAGCCTGTCAAGATGACCATGGCACCCATTGACGACCAAGATACGGAGCAGCATCAACTTGGATTCATCATTCTCATGGTCGATCCCACGCATCATCTCAAGTTCAAGACGTATTCTCAGTCATTGCCCCTGAGCTGGCTGGATATCCCCTATGAAGAAAATGAATGGGTAGAGGACAAGATGGTGGATATCATTCGCATGTCTGTTACTTCCATTGCTCAGGATTATGTCTGGACCCGAATGTCTGGTAATGCAACTACAACTGTACCAGCAGCAGCGGATCAAGTGCAAGAGGTTTGATTGTTTGAATAAATCTCATATTCAATACTTTTGTGTGTGTGTGTGTGTGCATGAATCGCGTGGATCAAATGTAGCTGGGCGTTTCTTCCCGTTCTTTACTACACGTCCACCATTCTCAATGTAACCATATCATCCATGCAACATGGACATTTGAAGCTAAATCATGTTTAATACAGGTTTAGCCGGGAATAAGCTCATAGCCTGAGAAGTGTTGTTGATTAAGGAAAAAACCTATTATATAATGCGGTTCCCTGTGTAAATTTTGTCCTTTTTTTCCCACAATAATAAAGCATTGTCATAAAATACTAGTGGGAAATGGTGACAGACACGTCGTAGAGACAATAAAGTCCTGCATCTTACCACCAAGTGCAGTGCACAGCTCCCATCGACAGTGCAAGAGTCGTTCAAATGCACACAAAACAGATGGCATGAATCACGGTCATCCAAAATTAGCAGTTGTGCGACATTATGCAAACCATCAACAGTATAAAAAGGGGATTCATCACAAAACTTGAAACTTCAAACTCTTTCTCATTATGACCATCTTGGCCCCTGAATCTCTCTCCAATTTGAACGGCAGGGTTGCTGTCTTGACTGGCGCTAGTCGTGGCATTGGCAAAGCTGTCGCCGATGCCCTTGTTGACAATGGCTGTAAAGTCGTGATTGGCGACATCTTGGTCGCAGAAGGCGAGAAACTCGTTGCTGATTATAATGCAAAGGCTGGTGCCAAAGTAGCTGCTTTTATCCGTACCGATGTCACCAAGTATAGTGACAATCAAGCTCTTTTCAAGCTGGCAGACGCTGAATTTGGTGGTGTGGATTATGCTTTATTGAATGCTGGTATTGCTTCCAATTCCAATTCCATGTTTACTCCCATGGATGATGCAGTGGAGGAGAGAATGATCGATATCAATACAACAGCTGTGATTAAGGGCACAAAGGTAGCTTTGCTTCATATGGCTAAACGTGGAGGAGGAGCTATTGTTCATTTGGCTTCTGTTGCTGGCTTCTTTTCTTCACCGTAAGTGCACATGAGAGGATTATTTGGAGCGGTTTCATCTAATAGAGGTGATGTATGTATAGGGATCTTGCTAGTTACAATGCTTCAAAGCATGGTGTCATTGGCTATACGCGTTCATTCCAACTTATGCCACACATTTGTAACGTGCGTGTCAATGCCCTTTGTCCCTTCTGGGTTGGTAAGACTCATTTTTATGCCGTGCAAAATACTTGCCATGTGCTGATCTATCACAATCATGTAGAAACCGACTTGCTGCCATCATTCAAAAGCACAGAAAAGGACCAAGAAGACCCCTATCTCAACGTAATCAGACACTCTCCTCGCACATCCATCAAAACTGTCGTCGACGGTTTCTTGACATTGGTGTTGGATCCAGCTAGAAACAGTGAGTATACAGATGATTGCTCACGTTACATCGCTCTTTTTGTTAATCTTGTTTTGCAAATGTAGCTGAAACATTGATGGCAGTTCCTGAAGGATTGAAAGTGATGGAGCCATTGTTGCCATTGGCTTCGTTCCATAATGAGAAATCTGAAAAGGCACAGAAAGAGTACCTGGCAGCTTCTATTCCTCTCAAAAAGGCTGAGCTTGCTGAAGCTATCAAGCGATACGGCATTTAATCTTGATACTTTTCTAATAAAGTTCGCTTGACGATTTCAATTGCATGTTAAAGGTGATGTTGTAGTGATGAATAGTAAAAGATCATGTCGATTTACAGGCACAGAAAGCAGCAACAGCTTTTCTTTGTATGGTCACATTTCTCGAGCGCATATTTGAGGTTGATTTTCAACGTTGTGCATTGTTCGAAACCTACCTTAAACTGAAATATGTCACAAAACAACAATACAGTAAACAATGTATTTGAGAATATGATGCTCGCTTTGGATGCGAGCCAGCTTCAAGCCGTCTATTCTGAAGCAAATGCCTTGAGAATCACTGCTGGCCCTGGTACCGGCAAAACCTTTGGTAAAACAGTTTCAAATCTGCCTCGAGCATGACTGACAGAACGCATTGATCCATGATTTAGTGCTGGTTTGCAGGGTACTTAAATGGGTTCTATTAGATGGCATAGATCCTAGCGACGTAATTGTCCTTACATTCACTAGAAACGCTGCTGACGACTTGAAGGGGCGGTTCACAAAGGTGCTGGGAAGAGAGGCTGCCTCCCACCTGAATGTGGGCACCTTTCATAGCATTTGCAAACAATATCTAGCTCAAGATCGTCGTAGAAACAACTTGCCACCCATTGACATTCGCTCCACAAGACAAGAATGGTACTAGTATAGACTATACTACAAAGTATGCTCATCTCACACTGTGCATAAACCATGTAGCTTGGAGCTTATTCGACTTTTACAAAGAGATGATTCAGTCAATATTGACGAAAGCCGCAGACAAGCGCATCAAGCAAGTAAGAGAACTGACTATGATGTGGTCCTGGAAGGTCTTTTGACATTTCGTCGTACGTAGCTCGCATTTTGGATACCATCAACAAGGCAAAACGTCATGGTATATCCCCTGAGGAATACTTTGAACAGCACTCTCGCAGCTATGCTAGATTGAGAGACTATGCTACACTGTATATGCGCTATCAGAGACTTCTGATACAACATGATTTATTCGTGAGTGATATATCAAAGCTCAAGCTCTGAATTTCACTCACTCGTATCTTGTAGGACTTTGATGAAGTTTTATTTCAATGCCTCATCCTCTTGAAGAACGATCCCACTCAACTATTCTCCGTCAAAAAAGTTGTGGTTGATAACTACCAAGACATCAACCCCCTTTTGAGGCAACTGGTCAATGTCATGTCTCGTAGAAGAAGCATAACAATCGCTGGAGGTGCGTCAAACTAGGCTACATTTTTGCGACATCTGACTTGTATTTGTAGACGAGCAACAGGCCATCTTTGGTTGGAGATATGCTGGAGGGATGACTAATCCAAACTATCTTTCCATCTCATTGCAGCTGAATTACAGAAGCACACAAATGTTGCTTCAAGCTACAACCGAGATAATTGGCCGTCGTAACTATTACAACAGAAGACATTGATGGATGTAATTCAGTAACCAACTCTGTATTTTTTACTACACAAACAGGAACTATCACAGCTGCGGAAACATTGAACCCTCAAGGCGTCCCAGTTTCGCTACTAAGAACAGACAATGTATACACTCAAGCAAATATAGTCGCCACAGAGATCCTGCGGCTCGTTAATGCTTCCAATGGGCTCATAAAATACAGTGATTGCGCTGTATTGCTGCGAACACACTCAATGTCATTGAGGTTCGAAGAGGTCTTTAGAGATCTACTGATTCCTTACAAGATCGTACGTATAAACGACTTGATGTAAACGTTAGCTTACGCCAAATGATAGACCGATGCACCGCCTTTTTTCTTCGCGAAGAAGTTATGCAGATTGTTGATTATCTCAACTTTTCATTGAATCCGCGTGATACCAACAGCTTTCGCAACATCATCAATGTTCCGAAAAGAGGAATATCAATTCATCAAATTGACGCCATCTGCCAATCGAGTAGGGTATCAGGTAAAGACATTTTAGATACACTGAAAGCCATCGCTGCAGGTGATGAAACGGTTGGAGGATTTTCTACCCAAGAACAATCCAAGTTGAAGCGTCTTGCTGATATCTGCACCGATATCAGCACACTTGTACAAGAACAGGTTTGTGCTGAAGTGTGATTCATTGCGTATTTCTACAACCTTGTTTTGCTGCTTTGTAGAAAGATATCGAAGACATCCTTGATTTCCTTGTTGGAGTACTCAACTATCAGGATCATATGAAACGTTCATACGGAAACCATGAGGAAAGATGGTCGAACGTACAAGAGCTTTGCTCTATGGCATCAGAATTCCGCCAAGCAGGCGGGAGCAGTAAGTGCAAGCACAAAATTAGCACTGTGCAAATGTATTGACATGAGCGATTATTAAAAAGACGAAGATCAATTCCGAAGATTCGTGAGACACTGCGTTGACAGACGCAACGTGCGCAACGATGTAACAGTAGATGAAAAGGTAGATTTTGCATTTGATTGATTACCCTACGCATGTCCAAGTTAACATTATTCAATTAGGTGCTTATATGTACAATACACACATCAAAAGGTTAAAAATTACGACTGAAAATGTAGTGCCAACGACATGAACTCACCATTGAATTAGGCTGCGAGTGGCCCTGCGTTTTCATCCCTTCATGCATTGAGGGGATTATACCCATCTTCAAGCCAAACGAACGCATTGATATTGAGGAAGAGCGGTATAGTAGTGTACTCATTTGGCCTTTGCACAGCATGATACTAAAAGCTCACTTGTATAGTCGCCTCTTGTATGTGGCAATGACAGGAGCAAGATGTGAGTTACTTGATCGTTCAACACACGCATACACACACAACGCAGTCTAATATGTGATTTATATAGTCTTTTTGTATTGCATCATGCCTGGAGCGAGATTTGTGCCCAGGTTTGGCCGTCAGGAACAGCCTTCTCGCTTTTTGGGCAATATGCGCGGCCCTCACTACAGCAGCCAAGTTCCCGTTTGGAACCATCAAGTTTGCTCAATGCTGGCGCTTACGCTTGGAAGAAGCATTCCTGCCGCTACCAATCCTCGAAGATACCCTCAAACACAATAGCCTTCAACAAATACTGTTATACAAATGTCAATCTCTCCTACAAGCATATACATAATACATGTTCAAATAAACTACTTGCTGAATTTGTCCCTCCTCCTTCTTGTTCGGTTCCTTATCGAATCCATGGCTATACCATAACTACAGCATTGACATCATCTATCAGTGTACAAAATGTTCGATTTGGACTTTTCGTCTGTATCAAGCTAAATCTGCTGCAATGACGAATTTAGTTACACATTTTGATGGTAAAAATCACAAGATGCTGGTAAAAATAATAGTCATTACAGTATGGTATACAGTCAGGCTTATGGAAATGGGCGTTTTCTATGCACAATCAAAAGACAATAAAATTGTTGGATCACTCAGAACGTGGAATTTGTTGTCATAAATTAATTTATCGATGAGAACTGCCTTCAATTTCTTATGAGTACTAGCAAAGATGTGTTAGAAGCATAACTAAAGCTGGTTTGTTTGTATGCAATTGAACTTACTTTGTAGATCACCAACATTGGTAGACAGTCCTGCGAAATCGATTGCTACAAGGCAAACGTCAGTTACTGATGAATTGATATGTGAAATCATGGCTAAGAAAAATATCAGTATAAGTGTTATTGTTGATAACCATTCACATGCTAACAAATACATTGAGTGTCTCCTTTTACACCTATCAAATCAGTGAGCAAATCAGGGTTGACATTCATGTCTCTTGAGGCGATATTGGCGGCGGCCGGGCAAGACCATGACACAAAGACTGCGTCGCATAAAGATCTTTCTTTTAAGCACTGCACCATGCTTATTCAAAAGCCTTTTTCTGTTTTCTTCATCATTGCGACCAGCAGAGTTCCTAGCGTATCCAGTGATGGTGCATCCTTGCTTTTCTAGAGAGCTTATGTGGTTTTGATAGCGCGGAATAGAAGTAGTAATGGATTTCACAACACCTTCTAACAGTAGAGAATGTGATTTAATACGGACCACCTAAACATTTCCTTAGGGAACACCTAATGTAAGCTACCTAGACGTTAAGACCACTTGTCATATTGAGTACTCAAAAAACCATTGAATTGAGGTGTTATAGTATACCTATCCGTGTTTCTTTGTGCAAGAAAGATAGAGAGAAAAAGGCGCCTACAACATAGATCAGTAATTTTATCTGATTAAATAGTAGACTCTAGGCAGGTAGCTCATTCTTTAGGCGATCCGTACATGAAAATTTGCCCCGGACTTGGTGGTCCATAAGGTAAATGAGCTTTTTGGATCACTGTTTTTCATTATTTTTATACGACGCCCCTTCCGTTTCTTCATAAATGTGCCATCAATTCAATGCAGTACGGTACTTCACGTTGAGTTCTCTTGCAGCTTTAGACACTAAACCATGCTCTTGCGGTTGGTCAAGCATACGGTCGATAAACGATTCTCTGGTCGTATCACCATAGATACTGTATGACTTCATTGATTTTATCAAATTACACAAAATTAAGAAAACACGGAGTGCTGGTTACACATAGCCTTATAAAAATGGACTACGAGAACCCCTTTTTCACTTTTTCTCTTTTCTTTCTTCTTGAAATCTTTGGTATATACACATGTCTCTCAACTTTAAAAAGAAGAACGGCAAAGAACGACAGAATTCGAGTCCATCGGGCTCAACGACATTTGAAGACGACGAATATGCCAAAGTCATTGAAGGCATCAAGCGCATTTACAAGCAAAAGATCAAGCCCGTGGAAGCTACCTACAATTTTGAAGGTTTGCACATGTTGCGTTTTACCTGAATTTTAGACCAATGCTTTCAAAACAGGCTTCCACTCTGCCCCTTTGACTGATTCTGATATTGAAGCAAAGCCGATTGTCCTCCTTATCGGTCAATATTCCACTGTAAATATCTCCTAATAGGCTGCTATCAGCGTCATTGACATGTCGTATTTTGAACAGGGCAAAACGACATTTATTCGCTACTTGCTGGACAAGGCGTATCCAGGCGAGCATATCGGCGTTGAGCCCACCACCGACAGATTTGTGTCTGTGATGCACGGCACAGAGGAGCGGGTCATTCCTGGCAATGCTGCTGCTGTGAACCAGGAGCTGCCCTTCCGAGGCCTGAATCGATTTGGACAGGCCTTCTTATCGAGATTCCAGGTCTCTCAGACCACTTCGCCTGTGCTGGAAAACATGACCATCATCGACACACCTGGTATCTTGGCAGGCGACAAACAACTGGTAGAACGTGGCTATGACTTTACGCAGGTCATTGAATGGTTTGCTGAACGTGCTGATTTGATCTTGCTCATGTTTGATTCTCACAAGCTGGACATCTCCAACGAGTTTAAATTGGCGATCCACAGCCTTCGGGGACAAGAGGAAAAGGTACGGGTGGTGCTGAATAAGAGTGATATGGTCAGCCAACAGCAGCTTATGCGTGTGTACGGCGCCATGATGTGGTCTCTGGGTAAAGTGGTGCAAACGCCTGAAGTGATGCGTGTCTATTTGAGCTCCTTCTGGATCGACAAACCACCCAACTGCTTTGAGGACTGCCGAGAGTTGATTGAAGCTGAATCCAAGGACTTGCTGAGAGACCTCAAGGAACTGCGACGCAATGCCGCTATTCGCAAGATCAACGAGATTGTCAAGCGTGCTCGTTTGGCCCGTGTGCATGCTTTGATCATCAGTCACTTGAAGAAGGAAATGCCAGCCATGTTTGGCAAAAAGAAGAAGCAGGAGGCCCTGCTGAACAATCTCGCTGCTGAATTCGTCAAGATACAACAGCGCAACCACTTGCCTGCTGGCGATTTCCCTAATCCCGAGAGATTCAAGCAGAATTTGGCCCATTATGACATGGACAAGTTCAAGTCACTCAAGGAGGATCTGATTGAGCGCGTAGATGAGGTGAGTAATTCATGCCTGAAGCGAGCCTGCTTGGTACTTAATTGTGCATCATGCATAGGCCCTGTCGAACGATCTGCCTCGCCTCATGTCCCAGTTCCCTACCATGAATCCTGAACTGGAGCAAAACGAAAGAAACCCCTTCCAAGCCGACAGTATACCCGGCCCAGGCGAGTTCCCTCCCTCTTACTGGCACTTTGATTCCATTGACAAGCACAAGTATTTGCCCCAATTCCAATCACTGGGCCCCCGCGATGGTAAAGTCTCTGGCGGCGATGTGAAGCCCATCCTGATGGAAAGTGGGCTCCCCAACGACCAATTGGCGCAAATCTGGCGCCTTGCTGACTTTGACAATGATGGCTATATGGATATAGATGAATTCTGCATTGCTATGCATTTAATTAAAGCAGTACATGGTGGAGCACAGTTACCAGAGAAACTACCAGCAACCCTGATGCCAAACAGAAAGTTCTAATGTTACAATACTATATTCTTATATTTATTCACTAATAAAATAATCACCCTACTACTATGCTCATGATACAGCCACTAACCAAGCAATAATGAGGTAGAAGAGAAAGAGAGGGTATACCTAGTGGATGGGTAAAGTTGTCAGCTTCGGGCTCCTCAGACTCCTTACTAACGTCAATAATACTCACTGCTAATGCTCGTCGATTGGCTAAATGTGCCTTTGACTCTGACAGAAATCCAATGGAAGCTAGTATGCCATGATGCATGAATAAAGCATGTACGCCACCCAACATGACACTCCACTTACCGTACGTAGACCAGCCAAATGCGAATAGTGAAGCAGGCACTCTGAACCAGACAGTCTCCACAAAGATGGCAATGAAGGCAACCACCACCAGAGGGAAGATGCAGTATCCAATGACACACACTGACTGAAAGAACGAGACAGAGCCGCCCAGTAGCTTCGCATTCATAGTGACCACTGCTGCACCCAACCAAACAATGACAAATACACCAGTGAAAATAGGCACTGATTGATCTGAGGGAACGCTTGTGCTCAGCGTAATGGCCAATGCCAAGCATAGAATCAAAGGACCCCACAAGTCCCAGTCCTTCAGGACGCTGCGATCGCCTTTGGGATGCAACACTTGCTGCAGCTTTCTTCCTACTTGCTTCATATCACGAAGCTACACACATGGTTCTGAGTACGGATGAGCGTCGTTGTTGCTTGAAGCGACTTACAATAGTAACAGACACCGGCTCATCCAAGGTGTCTTCTCCACTGTAGACTCTGTTGAACTCAGGTTCCTGTGCTGCTGGTGCAGATCCGATGGAGCCGCTCAGGCTGGCAAATGGGTTGATCAATGGCTGCTTTTGCTGCTTTGTGGCAGACTGGCCTGTTAAATCGACATCTGGCTCGATGGTGGCATCTGCTTGGTAGAAATCAAATGCATCGTCGCTACGCGCAAACGGGTTATCGTACTGCTGCTGCTGTTGCTGCTGTGTGTGCGATAGCATATCGACGAATGTTTGTTGTATGAGGAACAGGAATGATAAAAAGGCGAATAGAACACAGCCAAGCAACGGGACACTTATAGACGACGGCACAATTGTTTGGCCGGACTAAGTCATGTCCCGGCTTGTTGAGATTCATGGAAACCATTATTCTTCTTTCTAATACTCTTCGCTATCATATCCCCCAAGCCATTCGTTTATATTCTGCATGCATTTTCAAGATGAACATGGCAGCAAAAAAGTCCACCACAATCCTATGCCGCTCAATTCGCTTCTACTCGAGGAGGCCAGCGCTGCCCCGAAAGAGAAACTACTGGCTGGCTGCTGGCACCAGCACCTTGCTTTGCGCAGGCGGATTTACCTGGTATGAATCAGACTCACAAGCTCGGCACGTTACACTTGCTGTCAAGCGTATGAGCGTTGCAACCAAAGTCGGCATCAGCGTTGCCATTGACTACAAAAAGACGCAATCAAGGAAATACAGCAGCGAAGAGGAGCAGTTAAATGCCAAAAGCGAGTGCCATCAGCGTTGTGCAGAGCGGGTGCTTGCCGGCCTGCAGAAGCTAGGAGGCATTTACGTCAAACTGGGCCAGCATGTGTCTGCAATGACGTACATTCTGCCCATCGAATGGACAACGACATTGTCCGCTTTGCAAGATCGCTGTGACCCAACATCTGAGGAGGATATTCGTAAGCTTTTTCTGACAGATTACGGCGTGCCTCTGGATCAAGTCTTTGAGGAGTTTGATTGGAAACCGCTTGGCGTCGCTTCCTTGGCCCAGGTACACAAGGCTCGGCTGCGAAAGGAGCACACGGATCAGGGAGATTGGGTCGCTGTCAAATTCCAACACCCTCGACTCGACGAATTTTGCCGCATTGACCTAAAGACAGTGTCATTCATCATTGACACCATCAAACGCATGTTTCCTGATTTCGGATTTGAATGGATTTTACAAGAGATGCAAGAATCACTGCCGCAGGAGATGAACTTTGAGCACGAAGCCGGTAACTCGTACAAGTTGAAGGAAAACTTTGCGTACGAACGAAAGCACCACAAGACAGCATTGGTGGTTCCAGAGGTGGTGTGGGCCAAGAGAAGGATTCTTTGCATGGAATGTAAGCCGCAACATGGTTTAATATGAGGAACAGAGGGCCTAACACTTTGATCTTTACAGTCATTGAAGGTGCTCGTATTGATGATTTGGACTATATGAAGGAACACGGCATTGACCCCAGTCAAGTCTCAACAGAAATCACCGAGATCTTTTCGAAAATGATGTTTTTGGATGGATTTGTGCACTGTGATCCTCACCCAGGCAACATCTTGATTCGACCAGCCAAAGATCCGAAATCAAGATTCACGTTTGATGTCGTTTTGCTGGATCATGGCCTCTACCGTACACTGACGGAGCAATTAAGGACTGATTATGCCCATCTATGGACGTCGCTGATTCGAGGAGACGAGGAAGGCATTAGAAAATACTCTCTGCGAGTAGGTTGTCGTCCGGAATCCCATCGCTTGTTTGCTTCTCTGCTCACAGGCCGCGAATGGTCCACTATTTCTACAGCCAATCTATCCAGCGACAGAGACACTACCGAGATCAAACGTGTATCCAGTCGTGCCAAAGGATTCATCACACGAATTTACGACATTTTGGAAACTTTGCCTCGCATTGTCCTTTTATTGCTCAAAACAAGTGATTTGCTGCGAGGACTAGACGAAACATTGAGACAGACTGGCGACAAATACATGACATATGCATTGATGGGCCGATTTTGTGCTGAAGCTGTTTGGATTGATGCCAGGCAACATCTAATCAGACGTATCAAGGAATCGCCCAGCATCACCGCTAGTCTCGGTTTGATCAAGAGCTTATTCAAGGCTTGGTGGGAATATCAGAGTCTTGAGTATAGCTTATGGATGTATCAATTACAATCAAATACTCGCGCTAAATGGTCTTTGATCTGGCATCATGGTGCGATGAAATCAAAACGGGACAAAAAAGAGGATCACGCCTTGAGGTATGCAGACGCTGCAACTGTGGTGGCATCCGCTACATGATAGAATAGACATTTGTACATACCACCGTGCTAGACAAATCAATCAATAAAATTCAAAATACAACATGCATAATGTACGACTTTGACTGGGGCATGCATGCAATCATCTTTTGCTTGATGCTACGCAGGTAGATGTGATCAGTCTTGCATTGAAAGATGTGTAATGCTTGATATGTATTAAAAGGAGGGCTGTAAAGCAACATCAGAAGCACCACATATCTACAGGTATAAGTGATGTATAACCTGCTCAAAAGCAGTGTTGTATTCCAATGGCTAGGATCTAGGCTAAAACCTGAACATTCGATCGTGTTCCTCGTAAGATTTGGCATAGATACATGCTTATCACATGAGCCAGATAATTGACATTTGAAGAAGACCTTGAATGGTTTATCTGATACCAACAATACTGTATTATAATGCAAAATTGTACTTTTGGATGTTATGAACAGGCTTAGATTTATTCAAAATTCTTTCTTCCAGGATAGTGAATGTATTTGATCATGTCTAATACTTATGGTGCTGTCGTGTGTAGTAACTTTAAGCCATTTGTACCATGCATTTTGAATGTTTAGTCTTGCTTTTCTCATTATAATCACATTTTTAGTTTCAATATCAATGCTTTATTTCTCTGAGCTGTCTCCAAATTTGAGCCAATCAAATTGCTCTAAAAGAACTACATACACCACAAATCTTAAAAAAAATTGCGAGGGTTTCCCTTTGTTTTTTGGTTAGGCGGACTTTTAAACATTGCCAAATACAGTAATTTAGCAATTTTATCATCAAAATCCCCTAAAATGCCAGAATATGCCTTACTACACACCCCAGCTTATAGTGCAAACGCTTGAGACTCTCAATTAGCACCAAGTAAGTGATACAAATCAAGTGAGGACAGCCTATCTATCCCCAGCCTCTGAATCAAATCTAGTTGTGCTTCAACGATAGGCCTATCCACACAACGAAAAAGGAGGGTAATGGCTCAAAGAACCATAAAAAGGAAGGGAAAGTAACAAGAGGGCATCACTAGAATGTGATAAAGAACAACAGAAACATTGCAGCACAGTTACATACAAAAAGGTAACATACAATGTGTACCATCAAAATAATGATGAGTACAAGAAAGAAAAAAGTAGTGAAAAAAATTACCGTGGTGGTTCCCTCATACAAAGCAAGAACACCACCAATACCACCAGTAGTATTACAGAAGAAGTAATACTTGAAGAACAAAATGAATACAAGGCTACTCCAAAATAGAGCAGGACTGCCAGTAATACAATGCATCAAAAGATACACTATAGCACTGCTGCGGTACAGCAACAGAAAAACAGTTGCGTGCAGAAAAGGGGGAAAGAATAAATCGCAATAGAGCAAACTAAAGAATGCACAGTATTACGAGAAAGAAAGTAATAAAAGGCTGAATGAATGTAATCCATGGCAACCAAAGAAGGGGAATATACAAACCAAATACAAACCAAACACAACAATCAATATATTGTAACGAACTGGCCTAATAAAATAAACTGTGTAATTAGTATTACTGTATATTGTACTGCCAAAAGTGGCTCTTATCGGCTTATACCTACTGTAACAGACTTTAAAGGTGTTGTCTTGAGTACTGGTGGTTGCAAAGACACGCTTCGTTTGACAAAAGTGGTGTTGTATTCAATCAATAGTAATAAAAAGTATATGGTTTAATAGAAAAAGTGCAGTGCAAAAACAGTGCGAGAAAAAAAAAATAAAAAAATAAAACGCGTTGCTGAGGGTGACTGCAGCCCATAGGCTACCGCAGCACAGAGCACGCAAAATTTGAATGACGTGTACAATGAACATTTTGCACTGTGGTGACTGTACCCAAATGATTTTTTTGCGATGATTTTTTTGAATCAAAATCGATACAATTTGACATCCTGTAAGCATTTTTGTTAAAATTAGCTATATAAAGTGTGCTCAGCGTATACTACTTTCTAATAAACTTAAGGGGAGAATTTGAAGGCGCATTCAATGGTGTCAATTTTAGAATACTTTTTGAATGAAAAGATGAAGAATTTTGCGAAAATTTAAAAAGCAGTTTTTCTAGAAAACGTCGAGATTTAGTATATACAACGTTCAAAATAGCAGTTGCACAGGTTACCCTACATCTGTGCGGTCATTTTGATGTAATATATATCATAGTAAAAAGTGCCGTTTTTGCCTCCAAAATTGCGATCGTGTGATTTTTAATCATTTTTCCTTACTTGTACTCATGAAAAATCGTGAATTTTTATCGATTTGGATCGAACCGAAAAAATTCAAGATAAAGGTTCAGGTTGTAAATGGTGATCAAAAACAATTATTTAGCACTATTTCGAGCACCTAAAACGGCTTAGAAGACAAGATATTGAGGGCTGCATTTGGGCGATTCGGCAGATAGTAATACCTTTCTGCCTTGTAAATTCAGAGCAACTAATAATGCTACATAATATCTGATCAAGTCATTAAACAATTTAATCTATATATCAACAAGACTTAGCCATCTTAAACAAGACAGATTAATGTGTTTATTTTCAAATGCTTGGTTTTGTTTTTGCAATTCCATTCCAGTTATTTGGCTTTCGAGAGGTCGCACCACGTTTTAAGATAGAAACAACCAATTTTCGAAAACTCATGAAAAATATATAAACACCCCAAAAAACTATGAAAAAATGATACGAGTATCTGTCAGAGTATAAACTACTCTAATATGTAATTTTGTTTCAATCGTTCAATATATTAGTGAAGAAATGCTCTTCAAAGTCGAGCGAATTTGCGCGAATCTCTCGAAACGGCATTCAGTCTAACCAAAAAATGCGATTTTCCACAGTGTGTTTTTTGTTTTAATTACTAATATGTTAATGTGAGGAATCACAGCATTTCCTATTTTATCTCAACTGTCAAACAGTAATTCATCAAGTACAACGAAACAGGATAACAACCTAGTGAGGGTAGTATCCTGAATTTCACCTTCATATGCCATTACATCTATGATCTTTATATAATCATCTTTCACGCAATTCATCCTTATGCCATCTATGATTTATAATCCTTATATTACCTATTTTGACCCACTCAAAAGGTATGAATACAACCAAATTATGTACTAATAAAATGGTGTTTTTTGATTACAATCGAATTATTTATACTGACCATTCAAACTGATAAATCATTTTTCAATTGCTCCTTAATCATTTTATTACTACTCATTATATTTCTTTTGCTTATTAACATCATCTATCATGAAACTCAACATCCGTGGTCCTGTACCCCCTGACGAAGGTGCTTCCTCGAGTGCAAGTCCGTCTGGTGAAGGCTCTTCGGTTTCCAAAGAAAAAGCCCCTGAACATAGTTCTAACTCTGGTTCCATTGATGAAGACATTTCTGCTCCTGAAGTCACTCAAGAGCAAGAAGGGACTACTGCTACTACTACAGTGGGTGAAACGGAACCTATGGACATAGATGATTTACCTGTAAATACAGTAGAAGACAGGCAAGATATTCGACGTCTATTACGAAGCTATCTTCAGACAACCAAGCCTAATTGTTGCGCAAGATTAAAGAGATGAAGACGCAGCTCTATACCTGCACAGTTATGGGTATGGATGATCCCGACGATTCCCCAGAGGAAAAAGCTTTTGCAAACACAACGAAGAAATTAGAGAGATTGAAGAAGAGTTTCAAGTTGTTGTTTGACGATGATGAGGTTTTTTAGTACCTGGCAAAGCTCCGTACTTTCAGTGGGAGGGCATGGTATTCAACGAAAACCGAGTCAGTTTCAAGACCATAGAAGACTGTGTTGAGCGTTTTGAGAGTGTCTTGACGGCCTATCGTGTCGAAATTGAAGATAACTGGAGACGTATTCTTCCTACCGGACTTAGTGGCTCTGTTGCCAAGTGGTATGCAAGTTTTGGTGAGATAACTTTGTGGGAGGAATTCAAGACCATCGTAATCAAGAAATATGGACGCTCCCAAGCGGATACCAAGGACGAGGCAAGAGAGAAGCTTGAGAATCTCATCTTCAGGAAGGGTTTATTACCCACTGTTTTTTTGGAGGAATTCCAAAATCTGAAAACTGCTGCTGATATTAAGGATGAGGATTGCTTGGTTCACTATTTGTTTAAGACTTTGCCTAAAGATTTGTCTGCTGCCACGAAATTTTACATCAACAAGGCTGCCAGCAAAGCTGAGATTGACATCAACTTCGTCATTTCCAGGGCTGTAGCTACCTATGAAGCTTTATTCAAGGCTGAATGGGAAAACGAAGAGGCTAAGCGGGGATCCGATCATCGTGGCTATACTAGTCAAAGAGGCTCCAACTTCCGGGAGGGTCAAGGCACCAAATTCAAACGTAGAAGTACTGAAGATGGGCAAGGAGGATCCAAAAATCCTAGGTTATCTTGCAAATACCATCCAGGTCTCACCAATAATTATTCCGAAGCTGATTGCATTCTGCCTATTGAAGTAAAGAGGAACATGGACAAAGCGTATAAGAGATACGGGAACGATGTTAAGTTTTGTAACCGATGCAAGGCTCCTAATTACAAGGAAGAAGGTCATGATTGCAAGTCTGAGGATTTGGCCAAGTTGAACAAGAACTCCAAGATCAACAATGAGAAGAGAAACAAGTCGATTGTACCTGTTTTCACTAATGACAATTCAGAAGATGGTGAACATGATAGTGAATCATCTACTACTTTTGCTGCTTTGTCATTGAAGGACAACAAGGATGATTGTAAGTTAGACGAATATGATTTTTCCCAACCCCCAAAAGATTTACTAAAGAAGCACTTGAGTATTTTGCCAATCACTCTTCTAGAGAGCTCCGGCTGCATTATTAAGACTTATTTCATGCTGGATACTGGTGTGTCGTTTAGTTGCATCTCTCCCATACTAGCTAAAAAATTGAATGTTAAATTGAATAAAAATGATACTTTTGGTGTAATTAAGGCTTGTCAGAGGGATAATGATGTTAAACGGATGGGTTTTACAGATGATAAAATCAAGCTTACTTATAGTTCAAGAAAATGTAGTGCAAACTTAGAAGTGTTTAATATTTTCAGTGATTTGCACGTAGTAGTTGGTGAGAGTTATTTAAGTAATACGAAATCACTATTATTTCCAAATTATAAAATATAAAGACAGTAGTAATTCTATCACGTAGAACGTAGGGTCTTTATTATGTTTCTTATAAAAGGAAGCCAGGATCAATCGTGTCCTGGATTCAAAACATATTTATACTACAATTCCATTTAAATGTCAGTGGTATGGAATTGGCTTGACATCTAATGATAGGCTAAAAAACCGACAGTTGGCATGGATTTAATTACACAGCTTGGTATAACCATATCCAATCTAACTATAGATTGGGACGATGACAATAACGTAGAAATTCCGCCTATTGATCCTGATCCATATACCCAAACGATTAGCCATATGGCACAGATGAAGAACGTCAGAGTTTGTTAGAAGAAGTGATGCCTTTATTAAAACCAAATAAGAATATACTGTATAAGAGAAGCTGTTAGTTACGAGTGTTTAGTTGTAACAGTAGATTGATAAAGGATATTTTGCTCAACACTGCGGTTAAAACCGTATAAGTATGGCGTGCTTTTTTCTAGAACGGCACAGGTTGCTGAACACCACTGTTTTGAGCATTCGAGAAAGCAACAGAGCAAAAAAGTGTGTTTCTAGACTCTATCAGATAATTAGAAAGCTCATATTATTATGGTTATATAGGCGCTCTGTGGGGGGGGGGATCTATATACATAAAAAAAAGAGAACTTCTACTGAGTAAATGAAATAGATTTACATTCAGTAAAACGGCTTTTACAGTCTTTTATACTATATAAAAGAACAAATTTACTGATTTTAACATTTTAAGATCATCTATTATGATATAAATTGACTCTTCTACTACTGTTTGAATCTATCACTTTAATCTAATATATTTGATATGTAAAAAATTAAAATGTACAGCAGACAGCGCTAGTTTTAATAGGTAATCTATTGGAAGATGCATTGAGACATGACGGTAATAAGTGTTGCTGATTCTATGATTTCGCAGGGTTTTTAAAACATAAGATGGACGAATTATTCATCCTTTTCTGTCAAATTGTAACAGGTGTGTAGTCCCCAGAGTCAGAAATTTTTAAAGTTTTTTACCGTATCTGTCGCATCCCATACTGTAAATTAACAGGGCAGAAAAGTGCTCTTCGTAGCTAAAATACCCAAATTCAACCCTCAATATCTTGTCTTCCATACCCTTCTAGATGCTCAGAATAGTGCCAAATGATTGCTTTCAATTACTATTTACGTCCTGAACCTTTATCTTTATTTTTTTTGGATCGATCCAAATCGTCGAAAATCCACGTTTTTTCATGAGGTACCCCTCATGGTTTTTGTTAAAAATCAAACGATCGCAGTTTTGGACGCAAAAACGACACTTTTTACTATGACATATATTAAATCAAAATGACCGCACAGATGTAGGGCAACCTGTGCAACTGCTATTTTGAACGTTGTATATGCTAAATGTCGACTTTTCCTGGAAAAACTGATTTTTATATTTTCGCAAAATTGTCTATCTTTTCATTTTAAAAGTATTTTAAAATTGACACCATTGAATGCGCCTTTGAATTCTCCCCTTAAGTTTATTAGAGAGTAATATACCCTGAGCACACTTTATATAGCTAATTTTAACAAGAATGTTTACAAATGTCAAATTATATCGATTTTGATTCAAAAAAATCATCTCAAAAAAATCATTAGAATACAGTCACCACAGTGCAAAATGTTCATTGTACACGTCATTCAAATTCTGTGTGCTCTTAGCTACGGCAGCCTATTGACTGCAGTCACCCTCAGCAACGCGTTTTTATTTTTTTTTATTTTTTTTCGCACTGTTTTTGCACTGCACTTTTTCTATTAAACCATATACTTTTTATTGCTATTGATCGAATACAACACCACTATCGTCAAAAGAAGCATGCCTTTTCAACCACCAGTACCCAAGACAACACCTTTCAAGTTTGTTACAGTAGGTATCAGCTGAAAAAAGCCACTTTTCGCGATATATTATACAGTAATACTAATTACACAGTTTATTTCAGGCTAGTTGTTCGTTGCAATATTATATTGATTGTGTTTGGTTTGTATTTGGTTTGTATATTCCCCTTCTTTGGTTGCCATGTATTTGGTTGCCATGTATTACATTCATTCAACCTTTTATTACTTTCTTTCTCGTAATACTGTGCATTCTTTTAGTTTGCTCTATTGCGATTTGTTCTTTCCCCTTTTTTTTCTGCACGCAACTATTTTTCTGTTGCTGTAGCACAGTGCTATAGTGTATCTTCTGATGCATCGTATCGCTGGCAGTGCTGCTTTATTGCTGTGGAGTAGCCTTGCATTCTTTTTATTCTTCAAGTATTACTTTTTCTGTAATACTGGTGGTATTGGTAGTGTTCTTGCTTTATATGAGGCAACCACCACGGTATTTTTTTTTCGCTACTTTTTTCTTTCTTGTACTCATCATTTTGATGATACACATTGCATGTTACATTTTTGTATGTAACTGTGCTGCGATGTTTCTGTTGTTCTTCATCACATTTTAATGATGCCCTCTTGTTACTTTCCCTTCTTTTTTATGGTTCTTTGAGCCATAACCCTCTTTTTTCGTTGTGTGGATAAGCTTATCGTTGAAGCACAACTAGATTTGATTCAGAGGCTGGGGGTAGATAGGCTGTCCTCACTTGATTTGTATCACTTACTTGGTGCTAATTGAGAGTCTCAAGCGTTTGCACTATAAGCTGGGGTGTGTAGTAAGGCATATTCTGGCATTTTAGGGGATTTTGATGATAAAATTGCTAAATTACTGTATTTGGCAATGTTTAAAAGTCCGCCTAACCAAAAAACATAGGGAAACCCTCGCAAAAATTTTCTAGGGTCAGCGGCGTTTAAACTAGCTTTTTGGGCGATTTTATTGGCTCAAATTTGGAGACAGCTCAGAGAAATAAAGCCTTATGATTGCTTCATCAACGACTACTAATTCTATGCCAGGAAAGTTGTTATACGTAGTTCAACATGGAAATCATCTTTTTCAATAATGATGGCTAATCAGTGTATAAATCAGCGTAAGCATTAAGAATCAATCTGGTAATTTAT
Organism: Mucor lusitanicus; assembly: GCA_010203745.1. Taxonomy (NCBI): domain Eukaryota; kingdom Fungi; phylum Mucoromycota; class Mucoromycetes; order Mucorales; family Mucoraceae; genus Mucor; species Mucor lusitanicus. The sequence goes on along the minus strand of JAAECE010000005.1, from coordinate 1,059,320 downwards.
ATGATTTAAGTGATTCTGCAATAAAAACTATATCTTATTAGTGATGATGTATCATAATGGAAACAAGAAGGGTTTCTTTTGATTTACAAATGTCGTTGAAATAGATCCCTAAAATTTGAAAACCTAAAAAATACTCGTAACAATTGTCTTTTGTTAAAACAATATTATAACATAATACAGCAAGATGTTAACCTTTGGTACGATAGACATAACAGAGTAAATTTCATTAGTCCTGGCTTTTTGAGAGATTGGGCCGTCTCAAACTACTACCACAACTGTACGATGTAGTAGAAGCTGTTAGTGTGTGGTAAATGACGAAAATGCACCCAAACACAAATACAAATGTAGTACTACTCCTATTTTTTGGCCTTCACAAGCAGCTAAATATGCGAGGCAACCTAGCTATCAATTTAGTGTGATGGCTGTTTAGCTCTAATTGTGGGAGAAACAGATTGATCTGTACCTGAGAAAACAATGCACTCAGTTCATTTGCGGCGAAAGAATCTTCAACACATTTTATTAGCAGCATCTTTATTTTCGACAATGCGTCCTTTTCTTTACTTTTCTTTTTTTCCAACATTATGGCAAGCAAACAAAAGAAACCATCTATTCAACCGAGAGCTACTAAAGCCTCCATGTTGCGTTTACAAAAGCAGCAGGGATCAGCATCAGGTCTAGTAACAGCTAGTCAACCAGAGGAACAGCCCGTCGTGTTAGAATCACCTCGACCTGGCACCAAATCTCGCGTCGTAAAGGATACGGTTGGACCTACAGCTGGTGTCAAAGCATTTATGGCGCAGCAAAGAGCTCGTTTGGCTCAACCGAGTGCTCAAAAGCAAACAGCAGAGAAAGAGCCTATTAGAAAAACAAGCAATGTAATGACGGGGGCTCAACGTTACGGTGGAGGTAACAACAACAGCATCAGAGGCGAATCGACGGTTGTGGAGACGAGAAAGATACAGACTGTTATAAAGCAAGCAAAGACTTCGGGAAAGCTTGATATATCAAGCCGTGGATTGACAAATATACCACAAGAAGTCTTAAGAATGTAAGCATACAGACTTATCATGATGAAGCGCAGTAATTGATACAGTGAGAAAACTAAAGGTACCATGTGGATCCAAATTCGATCGTTGTTGACTTCACCTCTGCAGGAGATGCTTGGTATGATTCTGTAGAATTAACGAAGTTTATAGCTGGAGATAATGCGATTACAGAGATTGACGCAAGCCTAGCAGACGAATTTGGGGCATTAAAGCTATTGGATGTAAGTGGAACAAATCAAACGCAAAAAGGAGAAGTGGGTATTGACGGCATTGAGCCCTTAGTTTCGCGACAACAAATTATCTGGACTTCCTGAATCTTTGTGTCAACTGAAGAATTTGACATCCATCATGATGCCTTACAACAATTTTGAGGAGATACCCAACGTCTTATACCAACTGCCTCAACTCAAGGAACTGAATCTATCACACAACCAAATCAAGGGCAATATATCCATGCAGCATACCACTATCGAACAACTGGATCTCAGTTATAACGACATTGAATCGTTTGATATTCAGGATGGCGCGTCAACAATAGTCAAGCTAAATCTTAACAACAACCGAATCGAGCGACTGCCATCTGTTTTGCAATGGCCAAAGCTGAAAGAGTTATTGGTAAATCAGAATAAGCTAAGAGCCTTATTTTCAGGTACGCTAGAGACTGCAGATAGTTGTTTTAGTAGCGTAGAAATTGACGTAGTGTATTGTACAGTGAACAACGAGGAGATATCATTCCCTTCGCTTGTACGCCTCGATGCGGGAAACAATTTGATAGCCATGTTTGACAATCGAGTGTTTATGCCCAAATTGGTTGAACTCTCCCTGATGACCAACAAATTGCAGGATGATGGATTGACAGGCTTATCAGGGGCCCCCAACATCCAAACGCTGGATATTTCTTCAAACCAACTGCAAGATATTCCCGTGTTGGTGACCAACCTGACGCAATTGGAACGATTGGATGTCAGAGGGAACCAGCTTCATGCATTACCCTATGATCTGGGCAAATTGGAATACTTGAAGGCTATTCATTGTGAAGGAAATTCCATGAGATCATTCACGTCGATGAGTCAGACACAATTGATTGAATCTTTAAAAAGCAATTATCGCCAACAACAGCAAGAAGAGCAAGAGCAAGAGGAAAAACAGAGCAAAGCATCTGATGCCAATCTCGCTCAAGATCCCGATGGCAGCACAAATGATTTGAGCAGCAATTTCACACAGAAAGTCAGCTTAACCAAACGACTCGATCTGTCCAGCAATCAACTCACAGAACTAAGTGCTGAATCCATGACATTTACAGATGATATTCCAGGAACCATCATACTGCACCACAATCTATTTACTGCCTTTCCAAGCCATTTGAACATGATAGCCAGCTTCATTGTCAATCTCAATCTTGAACACAATCGCTTGGCAAGCTTCAACCTAACCATGGCAGGTGTTGAGTTTACTCATCTCAAAGTATTGAGCTTATCCAACAACCGACTGAAAGCACTTGAATGCAGTCAAGAATTGGCATCATCGTTCCCAAAATTAGAGGAGTTCAAACTGGACAACAATGCACTCACAGCATTGCCCGAGAATCTACCCAAAGCATTGCCACTTTTGAAGCTGCTCAGCGTCAGTTCAAACAAACTGGACAACATTACGGAAGCATCGTTTGGACAGAGCTTGGAGATTCTGATTTTGAGCAACAATGACATTGGATACCTTCCTCCTGGCCTGTCTACGCTGGAAAACCTCAAAGAACTGGTTGTTTTTGGAAACAGGTACAGTCTTTTCGGTACACCTACTACATGTCCAAGGCACCTGTCTAACACTTCTATCAGATTTAGGGTTCCTCGTCCTGCAGTTGTTGAACAAGGCACTCGTGCAATTCTAGAGTTCCTTAAGCGTCGCCATAACGCTAGCTAATAGACTCCAGGCATGCATGCACTTGTTGATAACAATGACCAGGAATAAACATCATTTGATAATGCCCTTTGTGAGCCTTTATTTGAAGGTATTGTTTAGTTTAATGCCTTTTCCTGTATTCAATAAAGTTCTTGTATCCAGGATTCAATGTCTTCCACCAAAACATGGTTACCGTACTGGGCCATAAACCGTAAACCTACATCATCAAGAGTCGTCAGTCATACAATGAATAAATGCTACCAATATGACCCTTACATCGCCATCCTTGTTGAGATACCAAGAGCTACAGCCACTCTTCCAAACAGTACCGTTAAATTGTCGCTTCAAGTTGGCTGTATAGGCATTCTGGGCAGCTAGTTTTGGCTCCATGGCAGAGACGTTGTTCTTGAGGGCATGCTTCATGCAACGAATAGCATATTGCACTTGGCTGGAATTCCATATTAGTGCGCTTGCTATTTTCAATCAAGGCTATCCACGTACCATTCAATGACAGTGACAACAGAGTTATGACCTAGGCCTACGCCAGCGCCGAGCAGCAGAAAAAAGTTGGGGAACCCATGAATAGTGGCTCCTTTGTATGTGTCTGGGTAGTTGTTTTCCCATTTATCCCTAAGCGAGACATGGTCTCGTCCATAGACTTTTCAAAGTGTGCAAAACCGTCAATCATGTGTATCCTAATAGCAAGACACTGCAAGCACTTACTTTCTAAATTACCGAGGAAACCCTCTACATTGAAGCCGGTAGCCAGCACCAGGACATCTACTTGTTGAGCATTACCTTCAGAATCGATCAATGTGTCGTGTTGGGCGTCCTTGACAGCTCTTGGCACCACAGTGACGTTGGGCTTTGCCAATGCCTCTAGATAGTTTTCAGATTTGGCAACGCGTTTACAGCCGGGAGGGAAAGAAGGTGTCAAAACGGGGATCAGATCTGGACGGCCCACTCGCTTCAATCTAAACGCAGTGAGTTTCTCAAAGACGCGTTGCACCAATCTGCTAATGAATGTGCCATGAAACCCAAAGCCTGCATAATAAAGCTCATGCTATATCATTTACATCAGGAAAAGCTGGATTAGGGGATTGTTCGGCTTGTTCATCTTTAGCATGTACCTGAAAGAAGATTGTATTACGAAAAATGCGCATCAGAAAAGGAACGTGCCTCAAGAGAAACTTGGTAACTCGAGAGTAGGCAAACTGGTCTCTGGGGGCGATCCAAGCAGGTGTTCGCTGGTAACTGATGAGGTGTTTGGCAACTCTGCGCAGCTCAGGGATGGCCTGAATGGCACTTGCTCCACTGCCAACGACAGCGACAGTCTTGTCTTTGAAATCAATGGAGGAGTCCCACATTGCTGTATGCACAATCTCACCATCAAATCCCTTGAACTGAGGTGGGATGTTGGGGATACGCAGAGGACCTAAACCAGCAAATCTACATGGCCAGTTCTATAATATGAGCTTGCGTATACGACCTGGTGTCATCGACCGTAGCACTTACACATAGTCAAAGTACTCGGTAACGATGGGCTGTGGTTGAGTTGCATCTGTGCTTCTGGAATCCACCTTCCACACTTGCTTTTCTTGCACCCAGTCAATGCGGATCACTTCAGTGTTGAACTTTGTTTGCTCATAGATGTTGTACTTTGTTGCGACTTTTCGAAGGTATTGGTAAATCTCGCTCTGAGGACTGTAATGATGGGACCAGTCTGGATTCAGTTCAAAGCTGAATGAATACAAGGGGCTTGGGATATCACTGGTTGAAGCCATCCGGTTAGACAAACGGTCCTAGCTGATCTGTGCTTTTAGAGAGGCAATTCCTTACCAAGCGCATCCAGGGTAGGTGTTGTCGTGCCATGTTCCTCCTACATCAGCTGAAATTTCATACAGCTGTGCTTTGATGCCCAGTTGTTTCTTCACTTGAATGGCAGCACATAAACCGCTGAATCTATACAAATATTTGTGTGCATGTGCGTCAATGGAAAAGTCCATTTTGAAGATGCCCTCGAATCCATTACCCTGTTCCAATGACGGCGACTGTGGGCTGCTGAGGCATTCTATGCAGATAGAGAGATGAAGGAAGGATCCCCATCTCCAATTCACAGCAGCTTTAAATACCTTTTTCTTGATTTTCCTAAATGGGCGAAAAAAGCTTATGTGGTAGAACGGCCGTGTGGTACAAAAAGAGCACATTGGATTAATGAGGGCACCGTCATGAAATTCACCCCATTTATTAACAATTTGGGATTATCATGTATACATAATGCCAATTGACATGCTTTCCATGTAGGCGCTGTTTCCTCTCACATGGCAGTTTTGACAAGTGACACCAAAAAGCAAAGATTTCTTCTATGCATCTGCATTTTCAAAAGGGCAACTGAATGACGTATCGGGGCGATGGTGATGGACGAATCACCGAGTGAGGCTTGTGTGCTGTTGGCAGGTTTTTTCTTGTGCTTTTTTCTGCTTTTTTCTTCCTTCTTCTTCTTCTTCTTTTCCTTCATCATACACATGTTGGTGTGTGTCGACTGATTTCCATTCTATCCCCTGACACTAAGCGCCTCTTTCTCTTCCCTTCCCCCCACACGTACTGCATCCACTCTGGCAACAACGACATTTACACCCGCCGACATCAACCACAGAAAGCGCAAAACCATGGACATGCATGACGATTCTGGCCCCACGCCTGCCAACAGCAGCCACTGCATCTCCAGCGAAATGGCCGCCATCTACACATCGACGTTTCAGCATGTAGGCATGGAGTTCGTCGACGCCCTTATGCGGGAAATCACCGTGCAAGCGCAGGTGGACTCTGCCCTGTTTCTGCAACTACTGTCGCCCGAGGAGTACAACGAAATAGCCAGCATCTACATGAAGGACAGCAAGAGCAGGTTCCATGTTGTTTCTAGCGCAGTGTCCACAACGAGTTCCCCTGAAATTCAGCACTCGTCTTGCTCCTCAGGTGATGATCCATCGCCATCGTCCAATGTGGATTCAACATCCGATGGTCTTCAGGACCAGTTCCTATTGATTAGGTCTTGCTTTTCAAATCAAGCGAGCATGAAATCAAGGTAAGATTGGCATTGTGTGTGTGTGGCAGAGGGACTGCATTGACCCGTGTGTTCCTAGCTTGACAAACGCCATTATACCTCTATCGTCACTGAACGCATCATCGCCCTACGTCAAGACGCTACTGCACAGCGAGAAAATAGCGTCCATCATACACAGCAAGGACAAGGAGGAGATTGAGAGGGGCGTTTATCCGGATTACGAGCATTTTGTGGGATATCGGCTCGAGTCAGCACAACAGAAAAAGGACAGCGTTATTAGAGGTTTATTGTGTGTGACGGATCATGCTACTATGGACAACCGAAAACTAGGCATCATCAGCAATATATTGGACAGTGTACATACGCGGTGCATCAACGAGTTGAATCAGCTGCAGAGGCGAGAGCAATTGATCAGTGCGAGAGACTTGGCCGTGCTGGATGCAGAGAACAAGCTCAAGTTTTTGGCAGACATGAGCCATGAGATCAGGTAAGGTGCGGCGCTGGAGAGAACGACCGTATATTTACGTTGCTGCAGAACACCGATGAATGCCGTTATTGCGCTGACTGATTTGCTGCTACAAGAGAGATCCAGCCTGAATATCGAGCAAATTGAGCATCTGGAAGTGATCCAGACCAGCGGCAGTCATCTCCTCACAGTAAGTCGCTACCGTTTGGGGGGTTGTGTCATCAAAAAGCGCTAACAGGCTTCCAAGATTATCAATGACATTCTAGACATATCCAAATTAAATCATGATCCCAAGTTCAAGCTCGAAAGCCGACGCTTTAGTCTCAGAAAGTGCCTAAAAGGTAACTGCAATGTGTGTCATAGCGAAAAATACACGAGCCAAGCTAAAACAACAAACAAGACACGTTAAATATGGCTAGGCATCAGGCGTCCATGAGCCAACAAAACAAGGTTGTTTATGTGCTGGAATGTCCACCTGACAAGGACGATAATCTGCCTCTGCCGCAACTGATTGCCCAGCTGGAAAATAAGGGTGTTTTGCTAAGGCCGCTCTTGCATAAAAAGGGTAAGACTGTATTACCAGTAATTTGGAAGATTGATTCAGATGTGCCTGATCACTTGCTGGGCGATACGATGCGACTGACGCAAATCATGCTGAACCTCTGCTCCAATGCTGTCAAGGTAAGGCGGCCGATTCAAAAGGAAACGGGGGGAGATTGACAAATATGCATAGTTTACCAAACAAGGCGGCATCCACATTCGCATCAAGCGCTCCACGCCAACACCACTTCGCACCACCCCGTCGTCTCGACACAACGAACGACGCATGACTTTCAAGGAACGTTATGACGCAAAGATTGAAACAATGTGGACACAAGCACTGCAGGACAGAAGAGATCGAAACAGCAACGCCATGTCGCCCACTTCGTCTTCCACCAGCACCGGCGGCGGGCTCGTCACTGGCCACAACAGCAGTGCCACCCCATTAGACGACCCAGACATGGACTACTTTGGCGAAAAGTCGATACTCGAGATTTCAGTGACGGATACGGGCATTGGCATACCTGCAGATCGTTTACCCAAATTGTTCAAGTCCTTTTCTCAGATTGATATATCCACCGCCAGACGCTATGGTGGTACAGGTCTAGGCCTGGCCATTTCCAGTACACTCGTCAACCGTATGGGAGGCTGTGTTTGGGTGGAATCAGAAGAGGGCGTGGGCTCGCGCTTTGCATTGACCCTGCCAATGACAGTGGCTCCCAGAGGTAGAAACTACAGCAGCGATAGCACGCCGCTTGGCTTTGCTGGATCGCCATCTTCGCCCGGCTCCACTGTGTCTGACAGTAGCAGCAGTGTCCATTCTGCTCTGGGCGGCAGTAATGCTGGCAATGACATCATATCGCCCCTGTCTTCCATGTATACCTTTACGACGCCAGCAGTGAACAACACGCCCAACAATCCTGGCTACTTTCCACTAACCAGCAATTTGACAGCCACACCACAGCAGCAGCAGCAGCAGCAGCATCAAATGCACCGTCCAGCACTTGCTCGCACCACACATCAGCAATTGTATCCTGCAGATACACTCAACATTCGAACCGAGCCTCAATTGATACCGCAAATCATCCAAGCCAATACGGGATCCAATGAATCGTTTTCTCCCATGGCCGAGGATACACACACAGCGAATGCACCCATGGAATCCCGCAATGTAGAAGACGTGAAACGAGTGATTGCCAATACGGACAGCAGCAACAATACCATACACAACAGCCTCAGTGCCAACAACGCCAGTGCAAATCAGGGCAGAAAGTCGTACAACGATCTGCTATCTCCAGCCAGTCGCAGTACTCGTGTGGGCATCACAAAGCAGCACTATCATAATCGAAAGCCGCAAACCAAGGAAGAGAATCTAGCAAAGTTGCATCCACTACGCATTTTACTGGCAGAGGATAACATATGTAAGTCGTTGCCATGGTGATTTGGATGGCATCTTGTACTAATGCCTGGATGCGCGCAGTGAATCAAAAGATTGCCATCAGCATATTAAAGCGTTTAGGCTATGTGGATGTCGCTATTGCGAATAATGGAAGTGAAGTGTTGACATTGATGAAGACGTCTGTGTTTGATGTCATTTTTGTAAGTATACAGGTGCCGCTTTGAAAGAGGCAATTGATCACTCATGATATTCTCTGTACTATAGATGGATCTGTATATGCCAGAAATGGATGGACTTGAAGTAACTCGAGAAATCATCAAGGAAAGAACGCGACAAAAGCAAGCAGACATGGCACCGTCCAACGATACAGCACAGACCAACGAGTCGCTCGCCTCCTCTGATCTGCTCAACACCGTGGATGTCTATATAATTGCACTTACTGCTTCAGCATCACGTGAAGATCGACAAATCTGTATCGATGCCGGCATGAACGACTTCATCAGCAAGCCATTCACCATGACAGAGATGAAATCAGCGCTCAAGACATGTGCTAATAAACGTAAAAAGAGAAGAAAGCTTGCACAGCAAAAGCAGATGGAGGGAGTGTTTACAGACACGGCAGCTGCCAGTATTCATCCTACTGCCTCCACATCAACAGAGATGATTCATGCTACCACAGATGATCCCATGCTGGATGTGCAGACGGCAGCTCCGTCCCCGTCTGCACCGTCAACGTAGCCTGTCATTATCCATTGCATATCATACGCTCTATCTATTTACTATTATTATTCAACTTCTGCATACCCCCCTTTTTTCTACATTTGTCTATTTCTGTACATATTACTTTTTTTTTTGAAGAAATAAAACTGGTAGCTGCGTTTTATTGATTGTCACATGTGCAAAATGAAAGAGAAAAATGTATACTATACTACTGAATGGATAATGAATGGTATGTGAATGTGATGGACTGACAGGTCGACTACTTGGCTCGGTTATCTGCAATGAGGAAGGCTTCTTTGAGTATAGAGTGCACACCCTTGCCGGCAGACGTGTTGTCCTCTTTCTCCTCCTCCACCAGTTCATCATCTGCCGACGACATGTTCTTGTCCAAGCGCAGCTTCATGTTGGCCATCTTGAGAATGTACTCTTCAATGGTATCTCTGCAGATCAGTTTGTGGATAACCACGTCCTTGGTTTGTCCTACGCGATGCGCACGATCTTCTGCTTGTTTGTCGTTTTGTGGATTGAAATCGATATCGTACAGGATGACAATGCTAATAGAACAGCGTAAGTCGAAAAGAGACCGAAATGGACTATGGAGAGTCTACTTACTTTGCAGAGGTCAAATTGATACCGAAACCGCCAGCCTTTGTACTCAACAAAAACACGTTGATGTCTGCATTGTTGTTGAATTCATCAATCATGTTTTGTCGCTCCATCACCTTGGTTTCGCCGTCCAGTCGCAAGAAAGAGATATCAATGGTTTGCATGACCAGTTCCAGAATATCCAGCATCTTTGTAAACTGGCTAAAAATCAACACCTTGTTGCCCTCCTTCTTAAACTTGGGCAGTAACTGCTTGAGCCGTTCAATCTTGCCAGAGTCCATCCATTCTTGGTTTTTCAAGCAGTAATGCTGAATTCTCTGTTTAAATAGCGAGTGAGTAACAGCGTGCAATCAGTGCCGTCAAACCACGGCTACTATATACCTTTTCTTCTCTGCAGAAACGGTCGATTTCGAAATCGGACATCACTGTGAAGTCTTCGTACATGTATTCCAAGTTGGAGTCCCAGTACTTGACATCCTTGTGAAGCTCCTTGGCCATTTCTCTCAGCATGTCGTCGGTATACACATTTCTAAACATCAGGGGGTGATCAGCCGCCTTTCGCAAATGGATCACCACATTGGACATGTCTTCAAACTGTGCCTGCATGTCCGTCCTCTTCTCCACCACAGCCGGCTCTTGTTCTGCTGCTGCTTCTGCTGTTGCTGACTCCAATGCCTGGTACTTCTTCTTGGTTTGCTCGATAATGTGGTTATACAGCTTGGCTTGGTTCTCAGTCATGTCGCAATGCTCAATCATCTGGGTCTTGTTGGGCAGATCCTTGAGCACATTTTCCTTTTTACGGCGAAGCACAAATGGAGTCATCATGCGTTTGGCGCGACTGATGCGCTCTTTAGCAAGCACTTGGATCGATGTCTCGTCAGCGGCTGTGCCCAATTCGTTGCTTTTCGTGTCGTTTGCGGTCGTCGTCGTCGATTTGCGAATCTTGAAGATGGAGCGGATGTCTTCTTCGTGCTGAGCAAATGTGTCTGGCATGATGAACGTCAGCAACGACACCAGTTCTTGCAAGTTGTTCTGCAGTGGCGTGCCTGTCAAAAGCAGGCGGAAAGGCGTCTTGATGCTCATAAGAGACTTGTAGCGTGCACTGGTGCAGTTCTTGACCATATGGCCTTCATCCAGGATCATTGACTGACACTCTAGTCTTTTAAAGAACTTTCTGTCGTCTGCGTGACCTGAAGCCAGGTTGTATGTGGTGATAATGACCTGAAATTCGTTGTCTTCATTCTCGTGCTGCAAGTTTATGCGCTGCTCCATGCGCTCTTGCTGAGAACCATGGTACAGTCTGACTTCCAGGTCAGGACAGAAGCGCTCAAACTCTCGCTCCCAGTTCTGGATGGTGGAAGATGGCACCACAATCAAATGAGGGCCTGTTTCGCCAATTTCACACAATCGACCCAGAAAACTGATGACTTGAGCTGTCTTGCCGAGACCCATTTCATCCGCCAGAATGCCAGAAATGCCTTTGCGATAGAGCAGCAGCATCCAGTTCACTCCCAGAATCTGATAGTCCTTCAGCGTCATTTCCGGGTTGACAATGTCGGGTTGTTGCGTGAGATAGCCCTCCAGGGCATCTCGGTAGCGAATTGAATTTGCCTTGGCCCTGTCCAAGGAGATGCTGGTCAAGTTCATGCCAGGCTGGTCGTCCTCTTTGGGCCCAGCATTGGCAGCAGGTGAGCCTTGTCGACTGTTGTTGAGTTCTTCCCAAATGTTGATCGTGTTGCGCAACTGGACACCCAGATTTTCCACCTTCTTGATGATCTGATCCACAGCCCGGTAGCCGCTCATCATTTCATAGCAGTTTTCAATGTACTTGGCACTAAGGCCCTTGGTTTGTCGTAGCTTGACCTCGAGATCCTCTTCGTCTGCAAAGGGCCGCAGTTCAATCAATTTATCAGCAGAGGCGGATTTGCAGCCTGTCATGATCTGGAAATCCTTTGACGAGCACGTATTGAAATACAAGACGACGGCAGTCTGCTTTTGCTGTCTGTTCTCCACTCGACGGCCTTCGTCCGCGTCCGAGCCACTGTCATCATCACCACTCGAGTCCTCGTCTTGTTCAGATTCGCTAATGTCAATTACGCCATTGCTGTCATTGTCACTGAGTTCAATCACACCGTCTTTTTCGTTGTAGTGGTGCTTTTGCGTCAAGCGAGGCTTTTTGACAGGGCTGCGTCTGTTGGCTGCTTTGGTGGCTAGTGTCTGATAGGCATTGACAACGGATGGGTCCTTTCGTAAAGTAGCTCTGATCTCCTTGTCTGCAACCTTGGATCCATTCGCCAGCTGCGAGAGACGACTCTTTATAAGGTTCAACTTCTTCGTTTGCTGGGTCCTTTGGTGAAGGTCGATTGTCTTGGTGGGCTTCTCATTGTACAATTGATCGTCCTCGTCTCCCATCACATCGTCCTCAGAGTCACTGAAAGGCTGGCGTCTCTTTTTGCCGCTGGTGCCTGTGGATCCATTGTCGTCGCCGTCCATAGAGCCTTCCTCCACTCGCTCGTCTGCTTCTTCTTGGTCATCATCATCCCCCTCATCCTCATCCAAGTCTGCCTCTTCATCAGAGGAAAATATGATGCGATTCATCACCGGTTTTCTTTCTCGCAACACACGCTTGTTTCCAGTGACGATAGCTTCGCCATCTTCATCTCCACTGTTGCTGTCAGGCATGTCTTCATCATCGTCACTGTCAATGGGTCGTCGTTGCTGCTTCAACCGTCTTCGAGGTGCTACTGCTGACGTGAGATCAATCAGCGGCTTCTTTGGCTTGGAGCCAAACCCCACCTTTCCAAATGTCTCTGCCAAGTTTTCAGTGCTGCTGCTGCTTCCGCTTCTGCTGTTGGGTAGCGAGAAGGCGGATGATTTGGAAGCAAACATGGAACGGCTGATGTTCTTTAGATTGGAATTGACTTTGATCTTTGATCGAGTGTCATTGTCTATAGGCTTTTTGACAGGATTGAAAAAGGAACTGATGGTTTTGTTGGTGGAGGGTGGTTTAGTTGTAGGAGAAAAGGAAGGCGGCATTGCTTTGTTTACAATTAGCAACAAGAAAGAAAGAAAGAAAAAGGGTAGAGAGGAAAGACAGAAAAAAAAGCTATCAAAAAAATTTTACGTGAAATCGCTCTAATCAAAGCAGAATTTCATAGGCCTCCTGCCAATCCCCTTTTGTTTCAAATCGAGAAGTTGACTCCATTTAGAAAGGCTGTAGAAGACGCTTTACAGCAAGGTCATCAGTGTGCCTAGATTGAACATTGGGAACAGTGATTTTCAAAAACGGCTGTCTCTCGATGGTTGTAAATGCCTGTAAATTGTGTCATTACCATTTGCATGAATGCAATCATTGCACAATGGTAACATCCAAAGGTAACTAGGCTAGCAGAAAGATGCCTTGAGCATCTTGTCTTCTCAGATCCCACCATTACATGATAAATGTCCCTTTTAAACTGTTTGCCTTCATGTAAAAACCTCTGCAACTGTGGAGCGGCAGGCTCAACTCCTGTACATTGCCCTACACCTGAATATATGGGCAGCCGGCATAGTAGCAACACCTCTTAGTGCTTGTTATATTACGAATCACAGCGATATTTAGATGCATTGGAGCCACGTTTTCTCGCGTTGGAAGCCGTTTTGGACTGACAGGATTGCATCAAACAATTGCTCTCATCCAGTACTAACTTCCTGACAGATATTAAAAAGCTTAATGGCATAGTTTGTTATAATTTACATTTTTCATTTAGGTTTATAAAATAGATTATATAAAAGTTTTTCATTTTATTTATCAATTAAATATGATAATGATCTCACTTGGTTGCTTTCATAGAAAGCTAACAGGTTGAACCACGAGAAGGTGGAGATCAGTTTCAACCCAAAAGGTTAGTATAGACATGGGGGCAAAGGGCACAAAAAGAACAGCTATAAAGAAAACATACACAGAAGAGCTACAAAAAAGACATACAAAAAAGACACACTCGAAGACACACACAGAAGACACACAGAAGACACACACGAAGACACACACAGAAGACACGCTCAGAAGACACGCTCAGAAGACACACAGAGAAGACACACACAGAAGACACACACAGAAGACCAAAGACTCAAGACACAACAGAGAAATAACCATGACATAGAAAACGTTAGAGCGTGCCCTTAGACCCCCATGTGAAAAGAAAGCAAAATAGAGATATCTAGCTATCTAACACGACCAGAGAACCAGAGAACCAGAGAGCAGCGAGTCAGAAAGAACCAAACCAAGTCGTCAAGTAGCCTTCAATCACCATGGATCTTGTCTTGTAAACCATCTGTATTTAAAGCGCGTTAGCATTCGTCGTCAACCAACAAGACAAGTATAGTACTTACGTGATAACCATTGATTTTGCTGTGTTTGCTACTTGAAAGAAGAAGATGAGGAAAAAGGATGTAAAATGAAAAAGAGAAATACTCTACCTTTTATACATTGACTATGGTATCAGTATCTTGAGGAGACATGCTATGAAACACTTTCAACTTGTTCTCATGCGATGGGCTGATATAAATTTGGTAATTGGGTTAATTAAGTAGTAGGCTCACTTTGTTTACATCTACATTTTGAATTCGGTTGATAACGGAAAAAGGCCAATTCAACCTGAAAGAGTTGAGCAAAATGTAAACAATAGCATAATCACTTATCAGTAAAGCTGTATAGTGAATGATGGATACGAATTGAATGCGTCAGCTTCTCTACATGTACAAAGCAGAGCTGTCAGATTTCTGCTGCTACCGCCACCACCAAGATGTATGTTCTTGATACTGTTTAAAGAACTGTTAAAACTTTCACATGCAAACAAACAAACAAAATAAGAAAATTGCTCACTTGACGACATCGCCCATTCTTGGCTATGGAGTAATCAAGTTTTCTTATATGTTACGCCGCCTCAAAGTACATCACTTGCATGATTCTGAGCCTACATGTATGTATAAATCAGTTGTAAAAGCCCTCGCTCTTAAGACGATGCGTTAAATATCACATCCTGATAGTATGATGCCATTTGGTACTGGGGCCTTTATCATATGCAATCCTAACAATGCAGTAAAGAGAACCACATGGAAGCCAAACAGCAGCGTTCTAGTAGCTAGTCTGTGATACTACGAAAACCATTCAGCAGGTCTTGAGATTTCGTAAACACTGGATTGAACATCCTTATCATCCAATGAAAGGAATAGATGATGATGAAAGCCAACAAAAATGGAGAGATCAATTGATAAGTACATGATTTCTAAGAGGGAGGTAGAGTAATGTTACCCAAATATGCATATCTTTTGTTTACCTTTTGATTTTAATGAGCCTATGAAATTGGTTTCCGATATCTAAGCTGACAAAGGGATAAGAGAACTCACTTCATGTGAATACGGAAAAGTAAGGGGGCATTTTGCAACAGTGAATTGGTATAGGTAGAGCTAGAAACCAGTTGGAAGCGCCGGATAAAGAAAATCAAGCAGAGAAAATGACAAATGTCAAAATGTTGCTACTCTTACATTTTGAAAGTATAGAAATCGAAATTAAATGCGGCAAGGAAACTCTGCAACAGAACCTCGGTAAGAACAACACGGCCAAGTGGGGAAGGAGGTAATGGCCCTCTTCGATCTGAGACATGCATATTGCGGCAAATGTAATATTACTATATTATATTGGATTACCTCGAAGTAAACCACTTCCATAAGCGGCCTGCACCTGTGGATCTAGCTCGTTTGCACTGCCCCATGTATGTATTAATGAGATCCACTCATAAATTGCTAGGCAGCATACTTATATTGCCTCTTATAACTCAAATATAAGCAAAACACACTGAAATTTGGTGCATTTGAGTCGTGTTTTCTCGTGTTGAAAGCCGTTTTAGGCCGCCAGAATTGCACCTCGTAGTCGCTCTCAACTACCACTAACTTTCTGGCACCTTTGCTCAACTTTTTTGGGATCATCAAAATTGGACGAAAAACCATGAGGTACCCCTCATGATTTTTATCAAAAATCAAACGATCACGTTTTTGAAGGCAAAAATGAGTACTTTTACTAAGGTACATATTAATTCAAATTGTTCCTCTCGATTCAGGGCATCGCCTAAAACTTTGTCTGTGAGACCTTTCTATGTAAAATTTTGACATTTTTGCCAAAAACCTTATTTCAGTTTTTCTGGTTTTTCTCAAATTTCTTATTGAAGACACCCATTTAAATTGGCATCATCGTATCCGTCTTAAAAAGTACTTTCAGAATGTCTTAGGAAGTATGGGTCGATTATTACTTTTTACATACTCGAATAAGGCAAAATAGATGATCGAAATCAATTCTGGAACAAAAAATCACCATTTCGAGCGAGGAGGAAAGTCGGAATTTAAATCATTTTGGCGGTGGCCTGCTGCCTTCTCTTGATGGAAATCGATGTTGTTGAAGCTGTTTGTTGCGAGAGGAATTGCGAATTAATGACAACTATACAACGATATGGATATACCTTCTTTTTTATTGGTTGCTTCTCTTAATTTTTACAGCTTTTACTGTTGTGATTTGCTTCCCCAAATGAGTATTCTGATACGAAATGTAATGATGTGAGTTTATTCAACACATTGCTTGTGACACTACCGCTGAAGTGCATTCGTAGATTATCAAAAAAAAGTGAGGCGCATGATGCACTATCGCTTTCTTGTCATTCTCATATTAATCCGCCTCAAACATTCAGCCTATGTTTAGTTATATCACAAAGCATCTGAAACTGATAGTGGATATCGATAAATCTGGGATGACCACTATGATATCATGCAAAATAAGGCTTTATCATCCATTGTTTGGCCACAAGATGGGAGCACGCAGGGTTACAGTTAAAAACAGTGAATCAACAGCTATCGTGTATCACACGAAAGATTAGAGATGATATAAGCAAGCACAGTAAAAGATTGCATAGGGCTTTCAGATTACTTGCTTTGCTATATTATTATGCAGCCGCCCGTCTACGTATTTCTGTTCTTTATCTTCAAGCCGACAATTGCAAATGAATCATAATGTACATCTGAGATGCTACTAGTAAAATAGCTTCATCTTGGCTTACGAGGTGTCTAGATCCGATGATACGTCATGTTCAATAGGGTTAGTATATACCATCGGAAACACACGGCGGACCTTTGCTGACTCAGATGTGTGGAGAATGTCAGATATCAAGGCTTTGGTTCGTTCGATCAGGGTTTTCTGTGTCCACAGAAACTCTATTATGTAAAGCTTATCGCATTTTTTATTGGTTCACAAGGTAAATTTTTTATTGTTCGTTTTTTTGTACAAGAGGGTGAAGGGGGTGTATATGTAAAATGAAATTTTCTTCCTTTAATGAAAAAAAAAAGGGGGGAGGGGAGGGATGTCCGTTGTCTATCTGTATATGTATATAAATAATGAATGTGTATAGGATGAGAGAGTGTGTATGTATTAATTCATGCGTTGACGCATAAAGACATGCACATGAGGCAACTTGCGAACACTTTGGATCTCTGGTGGATTTACAAAGTAGACCCATTCGTACGTCTTGCTTCCGTAATTTGCCTCCAAGATTTCTTCAATGTAGCCTTGAGAGAGAGGAATTTGAGACCAGAGCAAGATGTGTTTGATGCCTTCTTCCACAGAGTAAGGGAAGTCATTGGGAAGGATGATGACAGGTGGGCGATTCTTGTCCTCGATAGGCTTGAAATGTAGCTTTGTAGAAAGCAGATAGTTTTCAATAGAGCCATACTTGTTCAGTGTATCCTTCATCCATTGATTGTAGACAGTTTGGACTTGCTTGTTGCGATGAATAGACTTGATTTGATTTGTAGCTATTGATTTCGTACATACATTAATATGCAATGCAATATGGCGTGCGTTCATACTAAGGCTCTATACTTACAGACATAATGATACACTTCATTCCAAGAGAAGACTTGATCTTCATCCTTCTTCAGGGCAGGAGTCACCAAGCTAGAAGAAGTAGCACTGGCAGGAGCAGCAAGAACAACGTTTGGTGGCATATTTAGAATATAAAAGAAGGGTCTTTTTTTGGTAGTAGATGTAGAGAAGCAGAGAAAGACTATGAAATGCAGGAAAAATAAGGGTCCATTTTATAGTTTTTTTTAGGTGCCAATGACTGGATCAATATTTTTGCATTGAACGTCATTGGAGCACAGTGCTATATCATAGTCAAATGTTTAAGCGGAACAGCTGTGCGTGTGTGCTGCAACAAAAGCACACCAATGTAAACCCTGCTTCCACTGACCAAAATGGAAAAAAAAAGTCTTTAATCACACACACCCCCCCCCCCCTTCACTCCTTTTTCTTTTGCTTTCCAGTTGAGATTTGTGATACATAAAAGAAATACCCAGCTTTTCTCTTTTTCCACATACACATTTACCATACTGGATGTCAGCATCACCACATCACTACAGGAAGAGTGACCAAGATGAATATGTACAGCAGCTATTAGCCCTGTTTCCTAGGGGAGGTAATGTTCAATAGACGAGCCATCATGCCAGCAGCCAGAGAGATTCATGTTGTCAAGCATAGATCCAGACTATTTTCGAAATTGCCTTGAATACTACAGCGAAAATCCAGTAGAAAGAATTGCGGAAAAAATCCTGGTTGATTTAGGCGGACAGTATCCACAGATTCCAGTGCCACAGCAACTACACGACAACAGATTGAATGCCTGTTTGCGGATACTAGCACTCGAGATATTCCCAGACTGCGATATTGGCTTTTTGAGGGATCAGGTGCTGCAATGTCACTATGCTCATATCGAGTCTGTGGTGGATGCAATGATGACAATGCACGGCAAGTGGCCAGAGAGACTGAACTATGGCAAAATGGATCCATCGGAGGGTATTCGAAGCGAAAAGTACAAGCGACAGGCACAACTGCAATTGATGAAGGACTATCCACAGGCAAGGACAAGAGCACAGACACTGATGCTGCCGCTGACACGTCCGCTATTAGATCTGGAAATCGTCGATTCGAGCAGTGCTGGCAGAGAACAATTGGGACTATATCCACAGCTTTGATCAGTTGAAGGAAATGGGGTCAGGTGGATTTTGGAATACGGTACGCAACTTTTTCCTGCATTGGTCGGCAGCCAGCCATGTCTCTGCACAGCAGGGCCATATCACAGACCATCATTTACTGGAACAGCTGAAACAACTGAATCAGCGGGCAACTGATGTGCAGATTCAAGATGACAAACATTTGGCCCAGAAAATCAACATGATTGAATACACTGATAATCAGCAGCTGATGACCTGCGATTGCTGCTACGGGGACTACACGTTTGAGCAGCTGTCGTTCTGTACAGAGGGAGATCACGCCTTTTGCCACGACTGCATCAACCATTACATGTCAGAGGGATTGTTTGGCCAAGGCGCGTTACGGGGACAATCGCGTATTCAGTGCATCGCATCAACAGACGAATGTGAAGGCTGCCTGTCAACACAGATGCTGCAGCGCGTTGTGACGGAGGATGTGTGGAAAGCGTATGAGAATGCCTTGCTGGAAGACTGTTGTCAGCACCAGGAACAGCGTATTCAGTGCTGTGCCTGCTCCTATTTCGAGCTGGACGAGTCGACCAAGCCTCTGCAATCCACCCTAGTGTACGCCAGCCGCGCGATTCAGTACATTGCACAATGGACCATGGTAGTTGAATTATTGGTTTTTAGTTTTGTACTGTACAAACAAGATAACCGCTCCTTACTTTTTTCTGCTTTTGTATTTCTACTATCACTTGAATGGATCTCCTTCCAACAGTGGGATGTAAAGAGCGATCTGGAAATTGCGTATGCCAGAGTAGCGAGATCAAGGCGGGGCGTCTCCTTCAGGTGCCAGAATCCAGCCTGCGGAACGACAACATGCTTGGAATGTCGACGACCGATGCGTGGGCCACACAAATGCTGGGAAAAGGAGACGGATGGGCTGAGGCTGTATGTGGAAAAAGCCATGGCAGATGCAGTGAAACGTACTGTAAGTGTAGTCATTATCAGCAGCAGCAGCAGCATTGTACTAAATCAGGATTGATAAGTGTCCCAATTGCTCGTTATCATTTCAGAAATCAGATGGCTGCAACAAGATTGTATGCAGATGTGGTTATACAATGTGCTATGTGTGTCGAAAAGACATTGGCAAAGGTAACAAGGTGGTCGTTTTGGGAGTCCTGTTGACTTGTATGGCTCATTTCTATTCAACAGAGTCCTACTCTCATTTTTGCCAGCATTTCCGTGATAGGCCTGGTAGCAAATGCAACCAATGCAACAAGTGCGATTTGTACAAGACAGACCCAGAGGATGAATTGGTCCAGCGCGCATCAGCCAGGGCTCGCAACCAGTATCTGCAAGCGCATCCCCAAGCAGCGAATCAGACAAACAGTATCCGAATTGGGCCCAAATCTACCATTGACAAACTGGAAGAATACAAGCAAGCCTGTGTGCTGTGGTGCTTGGAGAAAGGACTCGAGTTGATAGTGTAATCATCCATAATTAAACATGATACCCCCCCCCCCCTTTGATTGATTTACCCGGATAGAATTCTAAATGACATTTGTGCGTGAAAAAAAGGAACCCAGTTCCATTACCATAGCAATTAAAGCCGGGGAAGCCTTTATTTGACCCCTTACTCTTTCTCTTTTTATCAAAAAATGCCTTTATTAATACAACACCAACAACAAGATCAATTAGACTCAATGCAGCAGGAGCATGCTGCAATTAATAACCCGTTGTACGAATGTAATATATGGTAACTTGATGACTTGTGTTACACGCTTGCTCATCCAAACCTAAGAAAGAAAGTAAAGTTTAGACATTGCAAGATGTCCTGTTTTGACACTTTGTGGCCATTTGTTCTGGTAAGCTGTTGCATTTGTTTGTTATGATGATACGATTTCAACGTGGAATTATATCATACTTTAGCTGGAAATGTCTAGTCGTGTGGCTTAAAACATGCAATTTGGAAAATCAAAACACAACATGTCCTGTGTGTTTCAGAGTATGCGATCAAGGGAACGACATTATACCCATCTATGGAAGAGTAGAGCAAAGCGAAGAGATGGACATGCCAAAGAGACCAAGGGGCCATCGACCGCAGGCCATTACCTATACCATGAACGCAGCATTGTCGGGTGAAAGCGACGCCAGCAGCATTGAGGGATTCAGACTGTTCAATCGGCATATCATTGTGAATTCAACTAGTCAAATACTACCTAGTCTGGCCATGGAAGGAAATACTATACTAGTAGAAACGGGCCAATCTGGGATATTGTCACGCCTGGTCTTGATGCTTGTTTGTCTGTACGTTGTTGCTCTTCTTTTCCGTGAATAACGAAATATTGTAGAATATCGCATCATACGAATACAATAAACTTTCGTCATTGGGTACATTGTGAGAATAAATCAACTCCCAAGACATGATTTTGCTGTGAAATGCATGATTTACTCACCTGGATTGCAAGGGATAATTGGCCTCTGTCTTGTTTACGCTCTATATACTTACTGCTATGAAGGCTTTCATTTGCAAATCATAGGCCCACTCACCGACACCAAGTATTGTGTAATACTCGCACATTTTCACACGATGGCCAGTGAGGGGGGTGGGTTAGTTTAAATTTCCTTTTATGGGATATTCCTCGCAATTAGCAACTGAAATGTCGCCATATAATGGCGCAATCCAGTCATGTAAATCATATGAACGTTCCATTGCTAAGACACTTCAGGCACACACACACAAAAAGACCACAAGTTTGAAATCTTTCATTTCTCTTCTTCTTTCTTCATTTTTCATATCTTCTCATTTCTTCGTCTTTTTTAAAATCATCGGCATCATCTCATATAAATATACAATGGCAAACGCAACAAGCTCCTCCAACATTCTGCCTCCCATCTCCATGTTCACCTCTAGATCAAACAATAGCCCGCAGACATTCATGCCCGCATCGCCGCCTTCATCTGGCTATGATAAGCAATTGAGTCCACTGCCAATCCTGCCCAAGCAGCCTCCCTCTTCTACTACTACTTCTCATTACAAGCATCATCATCATCATACAGACAGACAGCCAGAGCTGCTATCGCCCCCCTTGTCTTCCACATCGACCTCTTCCTACTATCAAAAACAGCCCTCTACCACTGCTTCATCCACCTCGTCTACATCGTCCTATACCCCAGCTACGCCAGATCAAAGCACATTATGGGCATTATTCAGCCAATTCCAGCAACAACAGCAACAGCAACAGCAAGAACAACAAAAAAAGACAGATGCCTACAGATATGCACCCAAAGAATCCGAGCCTAATCGCAGAGCATCGGACCCCACCTCGCTCAACAACAACACAGCCATTGCGACATCAACAGATCGAGTCTTAACATCGGAAGAAGTGCTCGCTGAAAAAAGGAGAAGAAATGCAGGAGCTAGTGCAAGATTCCGCGATCGTCGCAAGCAACGTGAACGGGAACTTCAGGACAAATGCCATGAACTGGAACAACGTTCAAAGGAATTTGAGAATGCATTAAGACGCATTGATCCAGACCACCCGCTCTTATTAGCAAAGCAACCACAGCCTTCGTCTTCTTCTTCTCAATCAACAGCAGCAAACACAGCAACATCGCCCTCATCCGAGTACCATCATCATCGTCGATCGATTACATCGTCCTCGCCTCCTCCCCATTCTCATGGCTATGCATCAGATCAAAGTACCTTGTTTGATCGTGTGGGCCAGCTGGAGCATTTGATGACTCGATTCAGAGAAGAGAAAGAAACCGATGTTCAAAAACTGGATGAACTGGAGAAAGAGGTAAGCTTCGTTTTTCGCAGTGTACAAGCACAAGGACTCATTATGCTCCCCTAGAACAAATACCTTCGATCTCTACTGGTGCCAGTGAGCCTTCCCTCTGCAGCAGCCGCAGCATTGTCAAGAAGAGACAGCGCCACGGATAGCGATAGTTCGGTCGTTAGTCATACTTCTGCTAATGGCTCTACTAAACGTAAACAGCATTCCTATCATGATCAAGAGCCCAAGCGGCCTCATTTATCTTTGCATCAGCATCATTCCAATGAAAAATAAATGTAGATTGACTAACAATAAATGTGCATGTTATCTGCTTGAAACCCTGCTTATAATACCTGTGCAAATACATGGCACAGATGATTGTTCATGCTGGCTACAAAGGCTCCTCTATGAAACAAGAGTAATTTTAAGCTGCTCTGATTGTTTGTAAGAATGCTCATCATGATTACGCCTTCAAAATGCCATCGCTATTGTTCCATATCTACATATTCTCCATGCGAAAATATGAAACTATATTACAAGTTTTTTAATTTGCACCCAAATCAACACAATCGCGATATACATTCCTAAGAGTGCATAAATGATGTTTGCCAGTTGACTTGGGTTGAATGGCACAGTATAAAGCTTTTTGGTGAGTTTGCTCATGACATGTTTGAGTGTGGTTATCATACTAAACTACATTATATTCACCACTGGAATGCTCGAGTACCAGCACTCGATTCCGCCATGAATACTGAAAGGGGAGGAGGAAGAGCGGTATTCCAGCGCATAACGGGCATTTGGCATGGAGATTTTTGATTCATCATTAGTTTCAACATTCTATGCGTTCTCGAAGAATGCCTTAAAAGTATGGGCTAGAGACAGAGGACGCAACATTTTGTAATAAAGTTGCAATGTTTCATGTGTGCAAATGTTGAATATGTTGTAGTAGTTCAATAAGGCTATATGTTTTGAAGAATTCTTGATAATTTATCCATTTACATATGATAAGCCTTTAGTAAACTCGGATGCTAGATAGGGGAGCTTAGTAGCAGCGTAAAACTCGGCTATATGTATTAGATTGTGGATATGTAGCTGGATTAGATGGGAACAATTTGCTTTTTAATATGTGTGAATGGTGGATCTGCTGATATATACTTTCATAAAATAAATGGGTGAATTCGTTGATTTTAAAGTGCAAATAAATATGTAATATGTAAGGAGAGTGTGTGAGTGTGTGTGTGTAATTCAAAATGCAAAATTTTGTGTGTAATACATGTTATATATAGTATGAAAGGAAAAAAAAAGAAGGGAAATGGGATATAACGAAGGATATGAGGGAATTGTCTTTGGGGTATCATAGATGCCTGTAATAGTGCTGATAGCTTATTGTCGAGTAGTGTCCTCGGGATCTCCAAAATGGATAGGTGCACAAGCAGTATGGCTATGACTAGCGCCACCCGTTGTAGTTGCTGCCGCCGCCGTTGCCGCCGCCGCTGCTGCTGCTGCTGCTGCGTAAAAGTTGGCCATCATGGCTGCTGTTGGATCCTCGTTGTTGACGCCATCTTCATCATGGACCATGTATTTTGCCTGTAAAGCAGCAGCCAGATTCGGGTTGATGGAGAACTGTCCAGGCAATGTCACGCCCAGGCTTGCACCGGGAGTAGAATCCATCATGACCATATTGATTTCTTCCATCAGACGCTTGTAGCCCTGCACATGTTGCAATTTCAGCTTGCATAGTATGTATTTGACGCGTTCGGCAATGCGTTGTCTTTCTCTCAGTTCAATGTAGGAGCTGGAAAGGATCTTTTGGACGAGACTCACACCGTGCACTTGGTCGTGAAGCACTTCGTCGATCAAGGGGGGCACGTCATTATGCGTGCTGCTGCTGTTGCTGCTCGTGCTGCTTGTGCTGCTACTGTTGTTGTTGATGCTGCTGTTGCTAAAGAACAAGGCGTCCAAGATGAGTACGCGTGCTTCTGGTTCTTGCCGTTGATTGATGAGCTTGAGGACAGTCAGAGAGGCCAGTTTGTGAGTGCACAGCTTGGAGAGGTGGGGCAATAAGCGTGGGGCTAGAACACGGTAGCGGCCTGGAATGCCCGACGTATCCAGCAGCCAAATCAGCAAAAGTGCTCCATTGGCATTCGTGGCTAGCAGCAAGGCATGTTGCACAAGCGAGGCAGCTACATATTTCTGTCAGAGGGGGTGGTGGTGGTGTTAGTTTAGTGAGATAGCTTATACATTGACACCTGCCATACCTGTTGTCTTTTTGTCACATGTGGACTTTCCAATGTTGCTCTAACTGCTCGTGCACCAAATCTGCCCTGTGCAATCTCCCAGCAGGAATCAACAATGGCATCAAATATAAACTGGTTGCGATTAGGCCCCAGACCCAAGCAGCACTGAACAACGTAATTTCCAAACTGATCTAATAATAGGGCAGGAACATACGGCTTGATGTGGCCACAGATGAGGGAAATCTGCGCCGGCAGTCTGCTGGTGTCAATGATCTTTTGCGCGGCCCAGGTTCCGTTCTTGTGGACGCCAATCGAGGCGAGAAACGGTGCCACAGCCTCCAGCATGATGGATTTCGTCATTTCAGAGCATCGCTCAAACAGCCTCTGGATCACCGTGTTGCCGATATAGTCTAGTAGTAACCACCACAGTTAATAGGGGCTGCAATCAGCGACGCTGGCAATACCTTACCGCTGCATAGTTCGACCAACTCGTCCACGCATTCAATAGCAATGACTTCCAGCTCCTTGGTCGATATGTGGCCCGTGTCGAGTCTCTTTCGGATGTCCCGAAGACGCGAAATGTCGACTTTTCTTGACTGGCCCAGCTCTGGAGCAGCCGGGATACTGTGGTAGTAGTTTTGAGGTAAATGAAGACCTGCATGTATATAAGTTAAGGGGGTAGAGAAACGTTTCATTTAGTTGAGATAAATATAAAGGGGGGGCCAAAATCAACAAAACACATACCGTCCAATATCGGACCATCCGAATTGTCCTCACCAAAGTCTTGCATGATCAGCTTGCGCTCAGTGACAACAGCCGAAAAGACATTTGCGTTGGCATTGCTGCCCGTGTTGCCCATCATCTCCATCATGTAAAGCATCATTTGCTGCTGTTCCTGCGGTGTTTGGTGCCATTGACTGTGTTTGTCATCATAATAGTTTCCCAACATTTGTTGTTGTTGATGATGTTGTGCGACGTCCATCATCGTTGTTGATGCTACGGATGAGCCGGATTGGAAGCCAGAAGCAGCAGCAGCAGCATCGGAATGCGTGCCCACAAGACCACCAATCGCTGCCGTGTTGTTGTTGTTGTTGTGTTGCGATTTCACTGCAGGCACCTTTGCGTATCCAATGCGAACAGTGCCAGTGCCTGGACCCATGATTTCCTTGTTTTGCAGCGCCTTCTTGGCCTTGACGGCGTCCTCCTGGTGGAAAAAGTTGATGAAGCCGCAGTTCTTGTGAGTGAGAACGCGGATCGACTCAATCATGCCAAACGGAGAAAACACAGAGCCCAAGGCAGCCTGTGTCGTATGAATCGGGACATTGCCCACCCCTATTCAGTAGCGTTATTAGTTTCACACTATATATACAATGCAAGCTACCACACTTACAGAGTGCTCTTGTGGGTCCCTGTGTGCTTTCATTTGCTGCTGCTGCTGCTGCTGCCAGGGCGAGGTTGTTGGTGGCCGCTGATGCTGCTGCTGTGGGCGTGGCTGTCGGTGAAGATGTGACAGAGTTGAGTGGTACAGCATCCGGTTTGCCAAATCCAACCTTGACTGTGGCCATGGAGTGAGCATAAAGCCTGCCTCCCATCTTGTTGACAATCGCATCTCTCGCTCTGAGCGCTTCTTCTACAGTCGTGAAGTTGATAAAGGCGCATTCGCGATCGGGCAAAATACGGATGCTTTCAATGATGCCAAACTTGGAGAAGATCATTTGCAGCTCATTCGTCGTTTGGTGCGTCAGTTCAAGCTGGCCCAGCCACAGAGATCGAGTGGGCACTTGGTTGGCGGGCACGTCAAACAGGCAAGCAGAGGGGTCCATCATCATCATGTCTGCGAGGTTCATGCTGCTGCTGGACAGCTGTTCGTAGGACGAAGAGAGGCTGCCACCAGCGGTGAATGAGTCCTACAAGTAAATCTATTTTAATACCATGTTGCAGTGTAGAGGAAGGGAGAATAAGGGGACTTTTTTTCATATAGAGTGTATATATACATATAAGAAGGGGAGATGCTATAGTGAAGGAATGACAACAACAAAATGAAATGAGTGTAGTACGTTACCCCTGTCCAGCCAGTATGATGTGTGTCCAAATCTTCGTTCATTGCGATCGAGTGTGAGCCGCTGGGCGAGTTTGCAGCTGTTGCTGTCGCTTTTCTTTGGCGAGCAATCATCTCTAGCAAATCAGCTGAACTGTTGGAGCTTCTCAGAAACGGACGATTGCTGAATTGCTGCTGTTGTTTGTTGATATCCGAATACCAAATGGATCGGTGAGGCAAAAGGGGGCTGTTCTCTTCCTGCTGCTGGTGCAATAGCAACTGCTGCTGCTGTTGTTGGTCTACGGCACTCATGGCACGAGGCCGGTTCTGCTGCTGCTGCTGCTGGTGAGAGAAGCGCAGATTGGCAACCGAGGAACGAAGGTCCTCGCCCCTGAAATAATGCGTATTGTTGTACCATTCCTGGTTCTCTGCCAGCGTCTGCAGAGAAGAGTACGAGTGGCTAGCGTGGATAGCATGCGACGAGGAGGAGGAGGCGGCGGGCGGGGCGGTGTCGTCTAGGCCCAGCGAAGCAAATGTGCTTGCAATCGTGTTGTTATCGTCGCCCTTGAGAAGCTGATCTGTGGTAGGCGTAGTCGGGCTCTGGAGCGACTGTTCGTTCCTCCAGTGATGGTGTCGATTTGGATCAATCATGAGGTGCGATGTGGATTGCGTGGGCATCGTGTCTGCGCGAGGCCTGCGTAAAAGTCTATTGCCGTCTTGGTCGTCATGTTCCTGCTGCTCTTGATCGAACCATTGATTCAAACCACTATTCGCGCGTGAAAAAGACATGTTGGCATGCATAATTTGCAAAATCATAAACGCACGAAAATTAATGCAAACCTTGAAACATTCATTTCTGTACTATTCTCTTGTGGTTCTCGAGACACTGGTTCTCTGTTGGTGCTGTAATGTTGAAATGCTGTGGATCTTGGACAGAAGTGTGGTGCCTGAATTATATGATTTTTTTTTTCGTTTTTCGTTTTTTTAGGTCAAGTGTGTATATATAATATATATCAAATTAAATGTACAATAGTGTAGTATGAAACAAACAAGCACCACCTGAAAGTGAAGGAAAGAGGGAAAGAAGTGAAAAGAGAGAGAAAGAGAGAGAAAAGAGGAATAACAACAAGGAGGAGGAGGAGGAGATACACACACAAGGTTGCTCTTATTTTTTGTAGCTAAAAATACATCTTTTATATTTCATCAAGGCAGGGGCGCGAATTGTGTGTTATATACTAAGGCTGGGCTGGGAATTGCATTTGCTGCTTCCATGAAATAAACTATCGAAATGTCATTTAAATGTACACAGATGCCAGTCGGTACTCATCCCGAGTTTCGTTGTCTTGTCACACAGAGCAAGCGAGAGAGGCAGAAACAGACGAGCAATCAGAGGCGAAGGAACATGTGCGATTGAAACCCCATTTCTCACAAGTCAGTAGTAGTAGAACAGCATTACAGTATAATACACTTTGGAATCATCTGACAGAATGTGA
The DNA here is from genome assembly GCA_010203745.1 of Mucor lusitanicus. Lineage (NCBI taxonomy): Eukaryota > Fungi > Mucoromycota > Mucoromycetes > Mucorales > Mucoraceae > Mucor > Mucor lusitanicus. The sequence continues at coordinate 1,031,021 of JAAECE010000005.1, read as the reverse complement.
CGATTTCACATCCTATTAGAAATTAGGATGGATAGTAGTGGTAAAGTACTTGATAATGGGGGCGTATATTCCCCTTCTTTTCTCTCTCTCTCTCTCTTTTATCTATACTCTTTTTCTCTCTCTCACATATATCCCCCATTGTCATACCTGCTTCTTGGTCTGTGTCTGTGCCTGTCTGTTTTGCATTATCTTTCCATCAACAACACCATCCAGCAAGAAAAACTACATGGGACTCTACTATCGCACTTATCTGGAGGGGCCATCCGCCGTGTACGGCTGCCTTGATTGTGGCACTCATCTAGCAACATCCGAATCCATTATATCCAGAGTAAGCATTCCTTTCTTGTCATGCAGTTTGAAATAAACTCTAAACTCAATCCCCATCCTCCGTGTAGCAATTTCAAGGCCAACATGGTCAAGCCTTTCTATTCGACAAAGTGTAACTATCGCAGGCAGCAGGTTGTTGTGCAAATGGACGCTTACAAATATACATAACATAGAGTCAATATCAGCTTTGGCAAGGCAGAGGACAGAGATATGACGACGGGATTGCACCGAGTCCGAGACATTTCCTGTATCCAATGCTCAAAGATGCTCGGATGGACATATGTTGGTTCAAAGAGATTAATGTGGGATTGGCTGCAAAGACACGACAGAGATTAATTCATATACATTTGATCCATTATTAGGTAAAAGCCTACAATGCCGATAACAGATATAAAGAGGGCAAGTTTATACTGGAGAAGAAGCTATTGAAGGATTTATCGACAAAGGCCTTGGCTGAAAGCATCGAATACATCTGAAGCGCTCGTATTTTATCACTATCCATCACGAACGACACACCTCTCTTGCTCAATCACCCTTTAGATCCCCGTGGTACCAGTATCGCTTTCTTTTGATTGCCAAAAGTCGCAGTTTGACAACAAAATCTGCCATTATTTATTCATACTTTACATACGAGTGATCTGGATTCTCTATTCTTCTCTTCAAGAACCTGTACACATTATCTTACCACCTTCTTCTCTTGCTCCTACTGCTATTATGCTGGACAACATATTTGTGCGATGCTTTATTCGCTTTCTTCTTCAATAAACCTTTTCCAATCTCTGCTTGATCCCCCCACAAATCCGAGATGTCTGGCAGTGCAGAACCAGCAGATCAAATACCGTTTTTTTTCGCACTGGAAACAACAACAGATGCTATGCAGCGTACAGCCAACATGTCAGTGGATCTTACACATGCACGTCGTCGTCCATCTTTAGATCAGTCAAGGAATCAAGAGCTCGAGTCCTTCAATGGAATTAGTGACTAACAACGTGACATCATGGTCAAAATTTTTCTAATTGTAAAACTAAAAAGCAATCCATCGAAATGAATAGAACTCCTTCTACATTCTAATCCATATATTACAGTAGGTATAGATGTGAAAGAGAACAAGTGCACAGAGTTAACACCATCGATAGTCATGCCCCCCAAGAAGGCTGTCAAGGAAGAAAAGGCCATGCTCGGTCGTCCCTCCAACAACTTGAAGATTGGTGTTGTTGGTCTCCCCAATGTTGGTAAATCTACCTTCTTCAACGCTCTCACAAATGCTTCTGCCGCTGCTGAGAACTATCCTTTCTGTACTATTGGTATGTTGATACGGCTGTTGATTTGGATCTATATAGACTGACCGAAATTTCCTACAAATTTTGACATGTACAGACCCTGAGGAGTCTCGTGTTGCTGTTCCTGATGAGCGTTTCGACTGGTTGTGCCAACACTACAAGCCTGCCAAGGAGATCCCCGCCTATGTATGTATTTCAGTACTGATCTAGAGACCTCGCTTATACTAAACACCATGCCTTACATAGTTGACCGTCATTGATATCGCTGGTCTTGTGAAGGGTGCTGCTTCTGGTGCTGGTTTGGGTAACGCTTTCTTGTCTCACATCAAGGCTGTTGATGCCATCTTCCACGTTGTCCGTGCTTTCGATGAGGCAGATGTTATTCACGTCGAGGGTGAGTTGGATCCTATCCGTGATATGGAGATTATTCGTGAGGAATTGCGTTTGAAGGATGAGGAGTTCCTTACCAAGCAAGCTACTGAATTGAACGCTGCTGTTCGTCGTGTCGGTAACGGTGGTAATGCTCAAGACAAGGCCAAGAAGGAGGAAGCTGCTACTGTCCAAAAGGTCCTTGATTATGTCAAGGAGGGTAAGGATGTCCGCCACGGTACTTGGACCAACAAGGAAATTGAAGTCATCAACGGTCTTCATCTCATCACTGCCAAGCCTGTCATCTATCTTGCCAACTTGTCTGAAAAGGATTTCCTCCGCAAGAAGAACAAGTGGCTTCCCAAGATCAAGGAATGGATCGACAAGAACTCTGCTGGTGACCCAATGATTCCTTATTCCGGTGCCTATGAATACCGTGTTTCTCTCGCTGCTGACGCCGAGGAAAAGGCTGCTATCCAAAAGGAATGTAACGCCCCTTCTGTTTTACCCAAGATTATTGTCATGGGTTATGCTGCCCTTAACTTGATCTACTACTTCACTGGTGGTCCCGATGAAGTTAGAGCTTGGACTGTCCGCAGAAACACCAAGGCTCCTGGTGCCGCTGGTGTCATTCACTCTGATTTCGAACGTGGTTTCATTATGGCCGAAGTCATGAAGTATGATGCTTTGAAGGAATTGGGTTCTGAAGGTGCTGTTAAGGCTGCTGGCAAGTATATGCAAAAGGGTAAGGAATATGTCGTTGAAGATGGTGATATCATTTATTTCAAGTTTAACGTCACTGCTCCTGCTGCCGGAAAGAAGAAGTAGATTATATATTTTTCACAAATAAAAACATCAATATATATACAATTTAAGTCTTTTTGCTGGATCAAGAGCGATATTATGCGACACTAGTATTGTCTTGTGTAGCGCTTACATTGCTTTGATGATGTACAGTTCAAACAATAGTGAGGCAAAAAACTTAGTGATCCACATGACATGATGCAAGTGAAGTCTTTCCATAATCCTTGGTACGTTTTGACGCAGTGGAGCGAAATGCGTCCAACGCAAGATCATTTGGATGGCTAATACTATCTGTCTGGGTCATTTTTGAATATGGATGACCAGAATAAAGACCAAGCAGCCACTACTATTTCTTGCTATTGGGTTTTTAAGAAAGGGTGATGGCATATAAGGTGGCCTCCTTTGTTATTTTTTTTTAGTAATGTTAGCAATGGCAATCATCAGGAAGTTGCCAGGAGGAACACATCAAACTTACCTTTAATACAGCTTATAGAAAAGAAGCAGGGATCGCATAGTAGTCATCCACTTGAGTCAAAGATAATTCGACTTGTCGAAATTTGGATGCGTCGCTCGTGTGCTTTTCAAAAAACAGGTAAAAGTATCTCAAAGTAGCTCAACCGAATGTGATTATACAGAAAAGATTGCCAATTTGGGAAGCCAAATTACCAATTTAGGAAGGTAGGGTGTCCATAGGGCCTATATTTTGGTACTCCCTATATGGTGTTTTTTGTGGTCTCAAAATACAACGAAATGGGGATGTAGCTCAAATGGTAGAGCGCTCGCTTAGCATGCGAGAGGCACTGGGATCGACGCCCAGCTTCTCCACTCTTTTTTGCACTTTTTTCCAAAAAAATTTGGATACACTGTCGTGTGTATAGATAGTGGATTTAGCTAAAAGTATAGGACAGATATATAATTGAGATAAAAGATGATCTTTATTCTTTTGCAAACTGATTTGATATTTATACTGACAAAAAGGTCACACCAAAGTCTGTGTGTACCTGACACTACCTTCCTCCCAAAAGAAAGTACGGGTAGGTAAAGAAAAAAAAATTATTTTGCTCTAGCAACACGAGGAATATACCAAGATTTCTGAGGTTTGGCACCATCATACTGAACAGAATGGAGACGATCCGTGTGAACCCAGGAATTATAGACCTTTCCTTCAATTTCTTGAATCTGGTAGATGTTGTAATCCAAATTTGTCTTCAACACCACATACGGACCCATCCAATTGAACTCCAAACCCTTCTTGGACTCATGTCTCAACATGACATAATCACCAACCTCGAATGTTTGAACCTTGTTGCTTTTGAGCGCTGCATCCCATCGTTCCTTGTCCTTGCGAGCCTGTAGTATCATTTGTTCCTTAGCCTCGAAACGCTTTTCCTTGAGATCCCTAATGCGGGCCAGAACATCTTCAGCAATCAATTCAGGATCTTCTTCAGTCAGTGGATCCATGAAAGGACGACGAGAATCACCAGGCAACACAGGCTCTTGACCATACACGAGATAAAAAGGGCTATATCCAGTGGTAGCATGCTTGCGCACCCGACAAGAGAACAATGATGAATCGACATACTCATCCCAAGAGTGTACTAGACCCTTCACATATTTGGTCAACATATGCTTGAATGTTTGATTTAACCTTTCACACTTGGAATTTGTACGAGGATGGAACGCCGAAGTAAACATATGCTTTGATCGTATCTTGTGCATATACTGCTTGAGGATCTTACTAAGAAAATTGGCACCACGATCACTGACAACTTCAACAGGACAACCAAACTTCATCACAATTTCTTCATAGATAAACTTGACAATTTCATCAGCAGTAGCAGACTGGAGAGCACGAGCAATAGGCCAGTTGGTTGCATAATCCACAGCCATCAAGATCCAGCGATTACCATTACTAGTAGTCGGTAGTTCACCAATGAAGTCAATGTGCCAACGAGCAAAAGGAGCAGGTACCTCAAGAGGTTTCATCGGAGCATGATGAACACCTTTCTCGTTACGAGAGTGCAATTGGCATTCAGGACAAGTCTTCAACCAATAGTTAATATCCTTGCGCATAGAGGGCCACCATACACGTTGCTTCATCAAATGATACACAGTTAGTTGTCCAGAATGTCCAAAACCACGATGAAAATCTTCAATGAGATCCGCACGACGAGCAAAAACAATAAACTTCAGTTTGGAGGCTTCTCTACCAGTAGCATCAGGGTTTAGTCTATATAGCACATTATCAATCACTTCAAAGTTGGCCTCCTCCTTCTCCAGTTGAGCCCGCCACTTGTCCGGCCAGTCTTCCTTCTTTTTCTTGAAAAATATAGGCCAATATTGACAAGGGTCCGTGAGTAAGGAAGTATCCGAAGGTTGCAACACCTTGTTCAATATGGTGGTAGACATTTCATACAGGAATTCAGGCTCCATTGACACAGGATCAGGGACACAATCAGGACCATCACGACGGCTCAAAGCATCAGGCACAATATTATCAACACCCTTCTTGTAGACCAAAGAAGGTTGATACATTTCAAGATCTTGCATCCAGCGGACTAAACGAGGAGACACCTTGCTTGATGACTTGTAGTACTGCAGAGGACGATGGTCAGTAAACACTTCATAGCTAGAACCTTCAACAAAGCAACGCCAAGTTTTGCACGCAAACAAGATAGCCAGCAATTCCCGCTCTTGCGTAGGGTAATTCCTCTCAGCATCAGACAACTTCTTGGATATGAAAGCAACAGGTTTCCAGGCATCATCACACTTTGGATCTTGTTGCAACAAGACAGCACCTACCGCATAGTCGCTAGCATCACACTCAATGCGGAAAGGACGAGACATATCAGGCATTAACAAAACAGGAGCAGAGGTAATCAGAGACTTGATGGTATCGAAGGCCTTCTGACAAGCATCCGACCAATCAATCTTGCGATTCTTGGGACCCACACCTTTGGTCAGATCAGTGATACAAGCAGCCACAGCCGCAAAGTTAGGCATGTACGTAGAGTAGTATTGACAGAGACCCATAAATTTACGCACATCCTGCACAGTCTTGGGAATAGGCCACGAAGAAATAGCGTCCACCTTCTTTTGAGACGGCTTGATGCCTTGACCAGCAACAATATCATGACCCAAAAACGTGATTTCCTTGCGATTGAACTTACACTTCGCTTTAGACACCACGAGGCCAGCTTCCTGCAGTTTCTTGAATACCATATGCAAATGCTTCTTGTGCAATTCAATATCATCACCCTTTGTATAAATCAAGCAATCATCAATATAGCATATCACAAAGTCATCAAGATACTCCTTCAAGACATCATTCATCAAGTACATCCATCTTGCACCAGAATTCTTCAAACCCATCGCCATGACAGACCAGGAAAATTGACCATACCTAGTGTTGATCGCACTCTTGAGTGAATCAGACGGAGTCAGACGTTGTTGCCAAAAGCTACTAGTTAGGTCAATGGAACTCATAAAGGTGACACCATGCAACTGTTCTAAACATTCATCAATACGAGGCAAAGGCACCCTCTGAGCAACGGTCTTGGCATTCAAAGCACTATAATCACACACCATACGCAGAGAACCATTGGGTTTCTTGACAAACAGCACTGGACTACCCCATTCCGAGACACATGGTTCAATAAAGCCCTTACTCAGCAAATCATCCAATTGACGACGTAACTCCTTCAACTCCAATGGAGACATGCGATAGGGAGCACGAGAAATAGGTTTGGTGTCAGGCTCCAACTCGATCATTTCACCATCAGTACGACGTACCGGAGGCAGAGTATCCAACGATCCCTTAAACACATCAGGATAGGCCTCAGCAAACTCAGCACACCAGGCTTCATTCTCCTTGTCTTGATCAGTCATCACCACATCCACATTGTGCAAATCCAGCAAACCAAGCAACTCCCTTGGAGAGACCAGAAAACACTCCTCAACTTGGTTCTTCTTCAACAGCCTCTCAAATTGCCTTGCAGTAATCACAAAATCACAATCATCAACACCCTCAGAGCCCACATTTCCGTCAATTCCTGATTCCACAAAACCGAAAAGTTTACCCTTAGATCCCACAAAATCAATACCAGCATCCACCATATCTGTACTACGAGCAGAACCAATATCAGCAGCATCAGTATCAATTCCAGCAGCACCAGCATTAGAATCCAGAACCTTCTCTGAGCGTTCAGAACATTTTCGAACTTCTTCGCCTGTTGAATTGGATTGATTACTGTGAAACCACCATCTGGAAGCTTAATGGACCACGAACTACGGAACCAATCAGGAATAGGTTGAACCTGACGCAACCATGAATTACCCAGAATCAGATCAAACTTGGTATCAAAGACATAAGCTTCCATGGCATCCTTGTAGTCACCCAACTGAAGAGAGAAAGTAGCAATAGACGAGATAGCAGATTGATGACCATTCGCCGTTTCAACAGCTTGACCTTTGACAGGTCTAAATTGTGTAACAGCTGTCAACATATTCGGAGATATGTAATTAGCAGAAGCACCCGAATCGATCAAAACAGAGCACGAACGGCCATTCACCAGACCAGTATACAGAGGCAGCTTAGTATCAATCTTTCCCGCAGATAGCACGAAGTCCAAATCCTTCTGAATCACAGAGTCATCAATCAAGAGAGGTTCAACATAAGATTTAGATGTAGGCAAGACACAATACAAGTAGGCAGAGGAATCAAAGTCTTTATTGACAAAATCGCTACCATCAAAATCAGTGTTGTCATCCCCAGCTTCAGCATAGTTCAGCTGAGCACGTGGAGGAGAAGGACACTCTCTCTTGTAATGCCCGTAGCCTTCACAGTTGTGGCATTGGACGTTACCTCGGGCCAAACTACCACGAGCACCAGTATGACCACCACGCTGTTGTTGGCTACCGCCGCGACCACCACGACCACCACGAAAAGAATTGGAACCACCACGGGAACCACCACGAGCACCACTGTAGCCTCCACGGAAACCATTACCACCAGCCGAGTTCCAAGACTCCATCATGTTGTAGAGATCACGCCGCTCTGCCACCGACAAATCCATAGGATCATCCATTGGACTGGTACCCGAAGACACCAACATATCCTGAGACGATGAAGAGAAACCATCTTGACGGTTGCCTTCATAATTATGAGCAGCTCTGATAGCCTCCGTTAACACTGGATTTTCCATGAAGATGTTATCCTTGATGCTGATACGAGCATTTGGATCCCGAAGACCAGCCAAAAACTTGTCCACCGCTTCTTCATCCGTCATACGAGGAACACTCAACTTGATGGTCATGAAGTCTTGAACATACTGTGCGATGGTTGTTGTCTGTCGCAAAGCACGCATACGATCACGAGCCACAGTAATAGAATTTTCAGGCTTGAAAAATGCTCGCAATTCCGCCTTGAAATGGGTCCATCCAGTAGGAGCAGAGTCCAGAAGACGCAAGTTTTGGTACCAGATCTTGGCGGCGCCAGTCAAAAGTGTAACACCCAGTTTAGCTGTCTTCTCATCGTTGTATTCTTTAATTATCGCAAAATCCTCGATGGTCTGGATCCACGATTCAATAACGAAGGGGTCCCTAGAATCATTGTAGCCCTTTGGCTTCTCCAGAAAGTCGAAATCCTCTTCCTTGGATTTCTTGGCCAGAATCATCTCCTTCAGTACTTCAGCAAGCATCCTGATGTCATTGCTACTTCCTGTAGCCGAAGAACTACCATCATGTTCGGGCATCTTGTTGTTGTTGTCAATGTTGTTGTTGTTAATTGTTGATATATTTATGTTTTCCAATCCAAACCACTTCTTAGCAATATTCGTGGCTAATGAATTCCAGTGTTCTTGTCGAGCCTTGGTTGATTTTAAGCGCTCTTCTTCTTTAAATTGACCTGGTTTTGTCTTTCTAAACTTGCTGTTGTATGTCTCAATATCAGCTTCAAATTTCAGTATCTGGACGACTCTTTCTTCTATTTCAAATTGGCTCTTGAGAGTCTTGAGTTCGTCAACAGGAATATCCATTCACAAATGGATAATAAACTCAATAGTAAAAACGATCAGTTGGTTCTGCTGCTACCAAATGTCGTGTGTATAGATAGTGGATTTAGCCAAAAGTATAGGACAGATATATAATTGAAATAAAAGATGATCTTTATTCTTTTGCAAACTGATTTGATATTTATACTGACAAAAAGGTTACACCAAAGTCTGTGTGTACCTGACAACACTCTATAGCATTAGCTTTATATCCTTAGGAAAAGTAGTAGAATACGGCTTTGTCAATGCCTCTCGCCTTTTTTTTTGCTACTACCTTCTTTTAACTATTGCTACGGATTAACCCTCGTAACTACACGTTTTTTGTGTTTATTTTTTTCGTCACCGTCAGTTAAATCATATCTTATGGATTGAAATCAACTGTCAATTGAACCTCTTTTATTATCAACTACTACTTCGAATTTACTACTACTAAAATCGTTCAAACGAATCATACAATTACCAAAGTTGCATATTATATTTCATCATCGTTTTATTTGAAGATCTCCTTATCAGTACATAGATTTTCTTTCGAAAGTATTCTCCACTATGATTATAACATCATTACTTTTTTAATAAAATACTAGTGAGCGTATATGGTGTTGCGATGCTTACTGAATCTTACCGATATTCATTAGTACGGTATTCAACAAGCTTTATATAATATGGACAAGTCAGAATATCATGTATTATTATAGCTGTTTTCAATGGGAGAAAAATGTCAGAACTGTACCAATCTACTATTACCACTACTTGTTGTAATAAGTTTTTATGTGTAGAATAAAAAATAGCTCTTGTTTGAGGTATTTTCATCCATCAACGACAACGCGTCCAGACGACTAAAGTCTGACCACACAATTGTGTTCCTTGCAAGATTTGGTATAGATACATGGTTATCTCATAAGCCAAATGATTGACATTTGAAGAAGACTTTGATTGATTTGATACCAATATAATGCAAAAATTGTAGTTTTGGATGTTATGATCAAAGTTGGATTTATTCAAAACTCTTTTCATTTAGGATAGTGAATGTATTTTATCATGTCTGATACCTATGGTAGTATCGTGTGTAGTTACTTTAAGCCATTTGTACCATGCATTTTGAATGTTTAGTCTTGCTTTTCTCATTATAATCACATTTTTAGTTTCAATATCAATGCTTTATTTCTCTGAGCTGTCTCCAAATTTGAGCCAATAAAATCGCTCAAAAAGCTAGTTTAAACGCCGCTGACCCTAGAAAATTTTTGCGAGGGTTTCCCTATGTTTTTTGGTTAGGCGGACTTTTAATCATTGCCAAATACAGTAAATTAGCAATTTAATCATCAAAATCCCCTAAAATGCCAGAATATGCCTTACTACACACCCCAGCTTATAATGCAAACGCTTGAGACTCTCAATTAGCACCAAGTAAGTGATACAAATCAAGTGAGGGCAGCCTATCTACCCCCAGCCTCTGAATCAAATCTAGTTGTGCTTCAATGATAGGCTTATCCACACAACCAAAAAGAGGGTTACGGCTCAAAGAACCATAAAAAGTGGGAAAAGTAACAAAAGTGCATCACTAGAATGTGATGAAGAATAGAAATATCGCAATACAGTTACATACAAAAAGGTAACATGTAATATGTATCATCAAAATGACGAGTATAAGAAAAAAAAAAAGGTAGTAGAAAAAAGTATCCTGGTAACCTCATACGAAGCAAGAACACCAATACCACCACCAGTATTACAGAAGAAGTAATACTTGAAGAACAAAAAGAATGCAAGGCTACTCCATAATGAAGCAGCACTGCCAGCGATACAATGTATGCATCAAGAGATACACCATAGCACTATGGTACAACAACAGAAAAGCAGTTGCGTGTAGAAAAGGGGGAAAGAATAAATCGCAATAGAGCAAACTAATAAAGAATGCACAGTATTATGAGAAAGAAAGCAGTAAAAGGTTGAATGAATGTAATCTATGGCAACCAAAGAAGGGGAATATACAAACCAAATACAAACCAAACACAATCATTATATTGCAACAAACTGGCCTAAAATAAACTGTGTAATTAGTGTTCCTGTATATTGTACCGCGAAAGATGGCTCCTATCGGCTGATACCTACTGTAACAAACTTGAAAGATGTCGTCTTGAGTACTGGTGGTTGTAAAGACACGCTTCGTTTGGCAAAAGTGGTGTTGTATTCAATCAATAGTAATAAAAAGTGAATGGTTTAATAGAAAAAGTGCAGTGCAAAAACAGTGCGAGAAAAAAAAATAATAAAAAAAAACGCGTTGCTGAGGGTGACTGCAGTCAATAGGCTGCCGCAGCACAGAGCACGCAAAATTTGAATGACGTGTACAATGAACATTTTGCACTGTGGTGACTGTATCCTAATAATTTTTTTGATATGATTTTTTTGAATCAAAATCGATATAATTTGACATTTGTAAACATTTTTGTTAAAATTAGCTATATAAAGTGTGCTCAGCGTATACTACTTTCTTATGAACTTAAGGGGAGAATTCAAAGGCGCATTCAATGGTGTCAATTTTAAAATACTTCTAAAATGAAAAGATAGACAATTTTGCTAAAATATAAAAATCAGTTTTTTCAGGAAAAGTCGAGATTTAGCATATACAACGTTCAAAATAACAGTTGCACAGGTTACCCTACATCTGTGCGGTCATTTTGATTTAATATATATCATAGTAAAAAGTGTCGTTTTCGCCTCCAAAATTGCGATCGTTTCATTTTTAACCATTTTTCCCTTGCTAGGACAGGCAGATTTTGGTCCAAATCCGGTGATTTTCCATGAACCCTTTTTTGACAATATCTCAACGAACAATCATTGGATTGACATGAAACAAAAACGATTCGATAGCTGCACACTGGATCTATTATGATCCAACAGTTTTGAGTACCACATAGACATTCCCTTCATGAATTCACTCAAAATGTGAAATTTTGTGTCCCTCAAGCAGTGGGTTACAGACAAAAGTATGAATTCGTATGTAAAACTTACACCATTTGATAGAGATTTGAGTGGCAAACAATAGTTAAGCTCTACGCTACTTGCATTCACTTAGTAAAAATCGTGTCCACAGCCCTTCAAAAATCACGCATGTGCACCCTTTTTGATCATTACTCGCTCAAATCATCTATTACGACCCTACAGCAAGCACGTTCTAGTCAAAAACGTGCACCCCTATCGATTGGGCTATATAAACCTGGGTCATTTATATCAAATTCAAACACTTTTACTAGTAGCACAACCTCCAATTTTAAAAATATTACAAATCTCACTTTTGTCAGGATCCATGGTAGCTACAAAAGAATGGTTTGCAGATTCGGAATCAGCGCAAAAGCGGGGTCTAAAAATCGCAAAACTTTGATGTCGGAGTCCGAAAGTTTGGTCCAGCCAATGAAACACAACTAGTCGAACATTGGTACGAGTTAGACGCGAATATGAGATGGCCACCGCTGTTTCTTACAGTTGTACTTGGAAACGCGTATGATGATTATCATTGCTATTGCTATAGTTTGTATGGGAGCACCATGTAGATGTGACATTATCGAAACTGTCTACCGAAAATTATTAAATTATAGTATTACATTATGCTTTTTTGGGTTTGATAGCATAAATTTCATATTCCCACTGTTATTGAATGTGTAGAAAAAGGCATAGTAGATGAACACTTTACGTAGTCTTGCTAGCAGCTGCACGCATGTAAGCTCTGCTTGTGTCGATTTATTATATCATACAGTATTAGTATATTTTAGTTATTGAAAAGGTTGCCAAATCTTGATAGTCAGCCACAGGTATCATTTTGCCAATATTGTCTTATTAGATGAATTTACAGCAGCCTTGTAGTTTGGATAACAGCTTAATTCCATGTTGAAGTCTAATGATTGTGTAATTAGACTACCTAGCATTTGATGTACACAAAACGGATTGACTTTACCAAAGTTGTTATTAGGGTTACAAGTGCATTTTGTTCTGAATATATCACCCACTGGACAATGCATATAGGATGTATGTCGATAGCCTATATCATTAAAGAAATGAAATTCGCTCTTTTTCAGTAATATTGCTGCAGCAATTGAATGAACTGGTGCATCGCCCCATCTATAGCAATTTACGATTGTTGCTTATGTCTGCAAAAAGTACATGTATACTCGACACATACCTTTCATAAAAAAATCCTCCAGACCTATCGAGATAGTCGAAAAGCTTCAAGTATGCTTCGGATCGCCATAAAGAAAGGTCGCCGACCTCAAAGTTCGACCAGAAATGACATGTGTTGTAAGTTTGGCCACCATCGCTGGTGACAAAGTTGATTAAAGATTCGTTGTGTGATGGTAGCTGCTTGGCAATATCGGGGTGTTCGTCTAAAAAGCTCATTACTGTTTTCCACAATGTGGGCACTGTTTCAATGTGTTCCTTGTAGGCAATGGTGAAGCCTAAACCCCTTATTAATACGCAGGCAAGCCAAAATCTTATAAACTCTACCATATTTCTTCTTATTGTCTTTCATGAACCTGAATACATCGTAATCAATTTGGCAGTAGTAATCAACGTACGGCTCTAATCTCCAGTAATAATCAAATTCGTCCAGCAATGGATGCCTGAAAAAGAATCCACTTTGAAATCTAATTCAGAAAACGGTGTCAGATGCGCATTGTGTTTTTATGTGGTAACACAGACCTGCACATATGTCTATAAGATTCGCTCGATGCATAGGGTATTCCAAGTTCTGCCATTGATTCTCGACATCTTGCAGCATATTCTTGATCGATGAAGTCCGGGTATCCCCACATGGTGGAATTCAACAAGCCAAACAAGACCCGAGCTTTAGTCAGACTAGCAACCGTGGATTTGAAATGATCTGTAAATGGTTCATCATTCAGAAATACATAAGGATAGTCAAATTTGGAGTTGAATGTATCTTCAATCTGTGCCATGGTTGAAGCAATGCCATCTAATTCACTGTTACGAATAAGGATTACATAGCAGCCTTTGACTTTGTGCGCATGTCTGTGTAATGATAATGCAGTGTGTTGAGTGTCTGATTGTTTTTTGACTGGTTGTTCATTGCTGCTGAAGGTGGCTATTATTGCTACAAGCAATAGAACTAAACAGCCTAGTAATATGATGTGCAACTTTTGCTTTCTAATCGCTAATAGCGCCATGGCTACACATTGTAAAGAAAAGAAGAAGGCTAATTGTTGAGTAAAACTAAAAAAAAAAAAAAAAAAAACTTGACAAAAGAGTCATCCTCCAGGTTTCATTATTCTGCCCAATTTAGCAGTGTATGTCAATGTGGTCATCATCTCAAACTTAAAAATTCATGCTTCGATGTAGTATGTATTTAAATCAGTACTAAGGCGGCAATCAGCTGTAATAGGACAATTGATGCATCTATCTCTCAATTCGCCTTTGAACCTTGGAAAATTGTCTTTAATGTGATTTGCAACCAAGCAGTAGCAATAATCAGATCAGGCTTGAGCATACATACCCCTCATTGGCAATTGAGTCATTCTCAGGCCATTTGCTGGTATATTTCGTGGGGGTTTCGACGGTAGTCGTGTCTGGTAAAAGACTCGCAGACAATGAGCGCCTTTCGCCTAAAGTATATCGAGCAATGTCAAGAGGGAGCACGAGTTCCATGATTAATATCACTATCCATTTGAGGCACCGCGTACAAAAAATTTTCGACCGCATTGTAATCAAGTGGGTTCGCCTGCAATTTCCATATTCAATTTATATTTCAAACGTTTTCATTCCCTTTTTTTATAGTCTATTCAAAGTAGGTTATAGAAAATGTCACAAATACATCGACAACAGCAATGGGGCGTTACGGCTCCTATATCTCTTGACTTGCCAACAGAACACGAGATAAGACTGACTGAAGATCTCGTAAAGACGCTGCACGACTATGGCCTATTTGAGAGCGAAAAAGAGGCTCAAAAAAGGTAATAAAGAAATAGGGACATTGATCTTTTCATAACAAAGTTTCAGTTGTTAAGCATGCCATGTATACATAGAATAACTGTGTTGAACAAGCTGAATTTTATGGTCAAAGACTTTGTCTACCGCGTTGGCATCAAGCAGGGATTATCAGAACAACAAGCAAAAAGTGCAGGAGGAAAGATATTCACATTTGGCAGCTATAAACTAGGCGTACATAATACGGGTATTTGTTATAATGACTATCGACAAGCCAGATCATGCAGTTAACCATCTCGATTAGGGGCTGATATCGATACCTTGTGCGTGATTCCCAAGCATGTCGAGCGAGACCACTTTTTCACCATCATGTACACAATGCTCAGCGAACGACCTGAAGTGACCGAATTAACAGTAAGTTGCGATGCTCCCACTGCCAATTGAACATTGAGACTCATGCTCGCTCCAACCGCCTAGTCTGTAGTCGATGCGTATGTGCCAGTGATCAAAATGCGCTTTTCAGGGATTCCCGTAAGTAGACTGTTGGATCAATCGCACATGTAGATACGTCGGCTCATGCTCTCAATGGCTGATTAGATTGATTTTGTCTGTGCAAGACTATCTATTGCAGTGGTGCCCGATGATCTCGACTTGTCTGATAATAATCTACTTTTGGGATTGGATGAACGATGCATTCGTAGTTTGAATGGCTCTCGTGTGACAGATGAGATTCTACGACTTGTGCCCAGCGTGCCAGTGTTTCGACTTGCTTTACGAACGATCAAGCTATGGGCAAAGAAGAGAGCGATCTACTCCAACATTATGGGTTTTTTGGGCGGCGTGGCTTGGGCTATGCTGGTCGCTCGAGTGTGTCAGATGTATCCAAATGCGTGCGCTGCTTCCATCGTCAGCAGGTTTTTTCGCATAATGTATCAATGGGGATGGCCACAGCCGGTATTACTGAAGCCGATGGAGGAGAGCCCGCTTCCCGCCAGACAATGGAACCCTAATGTAAGCGTGTATAGCCTCAAACGCCCGTGTATCCAAGCTAATAGCTATATTCCAGTTATTTCCAGCCGACAAAAGCCACCGCATGCCCATCATCACACCAGCTTACCCGTCCATGTGCGCAACACACAACGTTACAGACTCAACTCGAGACATCATGCTTCACGAATTTCGCAGAACTGGAGAAATCGCAGACAAAATCATGATTGGCATAGGAAAATGGCAGGATCTGTTTGAAGAGAGCGATTTTTTCCAAATCTACAACCACTATCTACAAATTGTCGTCAGTTCTTATTCTCCACAGATTCGCCTGCAATGGTCTGGATTGGTGGAATCTCGATTGCGTCAATTAGTGTCGAAACTGGAGCTGGTGGATCTGCTACAGATTGCCCACCCTTATATCAAAGGAATCGAAAAGGTGCATTACTGTTTTCCGGGGAAGGAAAGCTGGGATGCGGCCCACGGTAATTTCAACATTGCCGAACGAACATTTACAGTTGATAGCACTATCAACGAGCAGGATCATATCAGATCAATCCCGTCTCTATCAGCCCAAGAAAAGGAATCACTCGTCCCAATCTATACCACAACTTTTTACATTGGACTGAAAGTGGAGCCTATCACCGATGAATCTCCAGGCCCTCGCAAGCTGAACCTTGTTTGGCCTACATCTGAATTCCTCAAATCAGCAAAAATGTGGGACAAATACGATCAAGCGACGATGGGGATTACGATAAAGAACCTGAAGGGATCCATGCTGCCTGACGAATTGGGTGGCGAGAGCAGGCAACTGAGACGACTACAGGCAGCAAGCAAAATGCAGCAACAACACTCATCGCGAACATCGCCAGTGCCACAATTAGACCCACCACCTTCCAATTTGGTCAACAGCCAGTAGATCAGCCAAATTAAAGATGAAAAAAAAAAAATATCAGGGGAGCAGGCATCCTTCTTTCCATGTTTTATATAGGTTCAGAAATCAACTTTTCGCTGCATTTTCAAGGTTAGAGCAGTAATATTCACATCATACTATCAAACAATCTACAAATACCTTTTTTTTTAAAAAAAACACCCCCACTATAACATTTCTACATTTATTTTTCTTGCTATTTCTTCTATTGTATATATACATATATTAATTCACAATAATATGCTGCATTATTAATATTAAAGATCTCAATATCTATCGGTGAATCGTAGCACTGTCAAATCATTGCTTGCATAATACAAACAGAGATCAGCATCATGCAGATAAATTAGGTGTTGATTTCACATGGAAAAAAGCAGAAAATTTAAGTCGAGTTGTATAGTTTTTGGATAAATCTAAAGAGTGTATATACCCGTCTGATCTATATGTATTACTACTTTGTTTAGCTATTGCATTTACAGCAAGATCAGTATTCCGGAGTTGAAATTTGATATATGATTCAGAAACCAACTTTCAGGAACCATTTGTGATTATCAGTCATCTGTTTTCCACTTTGGATCTTTATCATCAGGAAGCTTTCATTCACATTATTGGGCGACTTTTGAGGGATATCTTGCATTTTTCTCGGGCTATATAGAGGGCTGTTGATGAATAGATTGATAGTGCGATGAGCAATTGCTATATACGACATTCAACAAGAACCCAGGAGTCATGCCTTTGCTTGACAAGCATTACAAACGAGATCCACTTTTCTACAGATGTTTTAAATACAAATATTGGCTTCTGTATTGCTGTAGTGGCATCGCTGGAATAGAGCCATGTCTCCTATAAAGTCCATGTGCAATGTCCTTTTGATAAACTCGCCATGCAAGCAAAGAGAGAGATAAAAGTAACATCAATTTCACCAGAATATGGCAAGCGAAATCAGGCTAGGTGTCATCTTGATTGCTGCATCGTAGTAGCACAAGAAATGCCTACCTGAGAACAGCTTGTACCAAAACCAGAGCTAGCACTTGCGCTTGATTGATACCCAGAACCTTTTTGTAAATTACCTACCCTTCCTTTTTTGAATTAATTTTTCTTTCTTCCTTTTCTTTCTCTCTTTTCTTCTTGCAAGCACAATACCAAGCATCAGCCATACATTACCCATAGTGTCCAAATGGTGTTGAATACTCAGTTGTCGGCTCTTTTGGTGGATTGGACAACTGCACTGGTGAATAATGACATTGCTCAGGTCCAAAAGTATCTCACCAAGGAACCCGAATTACTATGGACTCCTATACCCCAGGCACTGGATAACCTTGATCATCTGGAACAAAGGCTGGTCGAATCAAACAAGCTGGGATCCACATTCCAGCCTGTAAGTGCCATCCATTTCACATGTCTCTATATGAATCAAGAAGACAGATTCAGATTATTAGCTTATTTAATTGAGGTAAGACAAGACGAGCTGTATCATAAAAACATACATCAACTCAACAAAAAAAAAAAAGCAATCCTCGCTACATGATCTTGATACTCGCTTTTGGGGCGAATGCAACAACTCGACCTTGCACCTGGTTTGCTTCTTGGAAAACACTCAGATTGCTCGACTGCTGATGGATAAAGGAGTATCTGCCACGCCCTCCAACGATCTCGGCTATGTGCCCAGCGATATTACCTCGTCAGATACCATTTTACAATACCTCAAGCAGCAAAAACAGCAGCAATTGTCTCGTAATCGATCCGTCCGACCCAATTACAGCACGCCCGACAGATTCAAACTGCTAAGAGAGCTTGCAGAGGAGACAACAAATACAGCAGGAGAGGATCAGAAAAAGTTGGAAATCAGTCTTGATCGCCAAAAGTCTGATGGCAGGTTTTTTCGCAAGGGCAGAGTCAAGGAGACCCAGCAAAAAGTATTGACAGAAGAGGAGGCTGAGCTGGAGAAGCAGCGCTTGAAGAGACAGAAGGAAGTTGCTCAGCTTGTTAAGAAATCAGCTGTCAAGAACAACCCCCTGTTTATGAAGTTGGAAAAGAAAGCATACACTTTGCCCAGTCCACCCAGCAAGTCGGCAGCAGTAGACAGCAGCACAGCACCTACTACTGGTATTGCAGCAGAGGATGAGCAAGATTCATCAGAGCACCCTGCTGAGAGCGCGTCTGAGTCCAAGAGGAATTCCAGAGTCATTTCATCGCTCAAGGTCAATTCGTACGTCTCGTCCAGCATATTTGTACAGGCGGATGAAGATGCAATTGAACCAAAATCACCTCCTCCTGCAATTACCACCACGACTGATTCCCACCAAACGAACGACGGGCAAGACGACAACAAAGTTTGTACCACTTCAACGTTGAGCGTTAATGAGACACAAGCACAAATATTCAGCACGGAGCCTGATGAACTATTGGACGATGAGCAATCTTCTCTGCCTGTTGATCAGCCTAAAATGGCAAGTGTCCTGAGCCAGGAAACATCGACACCGACCCCAACACACAGCGCAGACACAGAGGAGGAGGAGGAATCGACGGATGAGGATGAGGATGATGAGTCAGACGGGGAAGACTACTTTGACTCCAACACCAATGGCAATGTTGTCAATTCGCCTTCTTCACTGTCCAAAATCAACTATTCTCCAGCAGCAGCAGCAGCAGCAGCAGACAAGAAGACTGTATACCCTGACATTCGCACTTACTACGAACATAATAAAGCCATCAAAAATGCACCTCAACACAACCAGCGAGACGAAGAGACAGAGGATTCTGACGTAGAGGATGATGAGGATGAGGATGATGATGACGAAGAGATTGTGCCTGTTCAATTTGCTACTCGCCTCGCGTCACCCATCTACAAGTCAGTCAAGATTCTCAACGAAGACAGACGCATCTCGCCCACCTTGGACAAAGTCAATGAGACACACGCCTTTTTACCACCTGAAAATCAAGCAATGGATGTGATGGAACAAACCCAAACTTCCGCCAGCAATAAAGGAGCAGCAGTAACAGATGCACCATCTGTGGAACCATCCAAATCATCACCGCCGGTGCGACCCCAACGCTCTGATTTGCGAAGAAACAGCAGCACCACCAGCAACATGAGTGGAAACGCAATTGCTGCTCTCAAACAGCTGGAGAAGCAGGACTCCAAAGAGATGAAGCGCATGAGTGGAAGTCAGAAAGCCGCCTGGACCATGAGCATGAGTTCCTGGGCTGCCATTCTAGACCGCGAATTCAATCTGGAAGAGCTGGATCAGGAAAAGAAGCTCAAGGAAATGCAGCGATTACACCAAGCGTCCAACAGAACACAGGAAACAGTGGTGCCGCCCACAACAGACTATCTTGGAAGCGACAAGGTAGAGGTATCAGACCAAGATGTGGATTTCATGCTGCGTCAGGACTCGCTACTGCCCAACAGTCGTACTAGTCTGGACAAGACACTAGCCGCAGACAGCATGCTCTCCTTGTCGCTGAACTTTACAGACTTTGAAACGCCTGTTATACCTAAAGTAGCTGTTCAAAAATCCATCTCCACCAACACATCAGCACCGCAGATTGGCGAAATACCCAGACTGAATGCATCCAAATCAGTGCGTCGAAAGCCGATTACGTCGTCCCTGTCTGAGCCCAACATCCAGCAGCCACAACAACCAAGAGTCAAGCAGTACAACATCACACTCAACAAGACGCCATTCAAAAAGTCAGGGCACGGTAAGCTCTATCTCCATGTCAATGGCATTCAGGACATTCTACTGCCGCTGCCAAAGGACCGTGCCTATGTCCGTTGCGTAGTCAGCGACGGCCGCTTTGAATACATGTCTCGCTATGAAATCCTGTCGCAAAACATCAACTTTGACTATGAGTGTGTGATTGACACACATCCAGACATGATCATCACCATCTCACTGCACGTGCGCCCTGATTATGTCATGAAGTCTCGCACGCCCTTTTCCCGGCTGTTCTCCAAGAAGAAAAAGAAGGAGTGCTTATCTGGCTATGTGAATAAGGAGGATGGTGCCATCGGACAGGCTCGATTTGCGCTAGCTCACATGTTGCCTGTGTGCCAACAAAACTCTTACTTGGCCGGTTTCCATTGCTTCAATGCTTGGTACTCGAGATCTTTCAAGGAGCGTCATAGACAAAAGAAGAAGAAGCGTGATCCCGATCAAGATGTGCTCAAGGTGGTAGGCAATTTCGATGTGGAAATGCTGTATTTACCAGTGGACGATTACAATCAAAAGGTAGGTTCTCCAGCGAATGGTGTATGTAGATTGCATGGGACACTAAACCATCTTTTTTGTAGCAGCCTTTTCCTCGCAACTTGCGTGAATGCGATGAAATCATCAAGCAGTTACATCAATCAGTGGAATCAACAACAAAAGCATCAACATCATTATCTCCATCTCCATCTGAGCGATACCATACTTTTTAATAATAAAAACCACCTCTCATTGTACCATTATCTTGTTGATTTATTTCTGTTGTTGTTGTTGTTGTTGTTGTTGTTGTTGGAAAGGATATCAAAATTCGTCACCTTGATGAGCGAAAAAGTGTGTATATGCGATAACTAGAGAGAGACACGGTTAGCGAGCATGCCATTCCCATGCCATTCCCATGCCATACTGAGATACCTACTTGTTCCATACACCAACACGCCGCCTGCGATACTCATAATCATAGCAGGGACCGTAATCTACACAGCACAATCATTAAACAACCATTCTACAATTCATGGATTGAAGCAACTTACAACTTCGGCGTGAGCCAAGACAAATGGCAAGCCTAGACAACCGTTATTCATCTCTCAACCAGAATCCCTTTACTTGTTGCACTTACAAAATCCTGTAACAATAAACATGCCAGTGATGAAATGTCCTGCATCAATAACACCACTACCACCACAATGTTGAGCACACAGTTACATCGACTAAATCCACACACATACCTGTTGTAATCTGACATGATGTCGTCTTCTCCTGAGCATCGTCCGCATAAGGCATTAGGTAAGGGTGCTAATATATATGTAGCCACTGTGTGAAAGAATGTAAATATTTCGCTCCTGCTGAATATCTCGTCTGAATCCATCTTGTTTTTACCAACTAATAAAGGCCACCAGTTGCTATAGAACAGACATGTTAGTTGATGATACGCCACTCTCCCGGGAATACTCTACTTACTAGTAAAGAGCACAGGACAAAATCACCAACAAAAAGCCAATAGCCAAGACAAAAGCCAAAGCAATAATACTAACAAGAAATCTAAGAAACAAAACGTTGCTTGCGGAAAGATGTGTGCTTCTTACGCTATACAAGATGGAGTCTTAGTTGGGTTGAGCTAGTGTATAATGGCGAGCAAACTTACTTCTTAAACCTGCCATGATGTGTGTGTATGTGTATTGAACAAAAAAACTTGTTTCTATGAATGGAAAGAGAGTGGTGAATGTTGAAACAGCAGAATTAGGTGTGTAATGTGAAGGCAAATATACATTCAAACAACGCCGACGTCATGATTGCTCTGCCTCTTGTGTATCCATATAAATTTGCATATCATCATTTCATTTCTCCTTCTCTCTTTCTTTCCGTCATTAATCACATCATGGCTTCCAAACAAGCACCAGAACCATCGGCTCTCCACAAGTTTCTCGATTCAAAAAGCTGGAAGTTTTATGCGGCTGCAGTCGCTGGCATCACACTGGTGGCTGGAACGGGAGCTTTTCTCCTCTCAAATCAGCAGCATTCAAGCATGAAACAGCGATACCAAGGTAAATAGCATACACCAGTGTCGATCTACTGACTCAATTTTTCACCACAGACGAGCTGGTGCCGGATTTAACAGATGACATGTATGAAGCCATGTCTGAGAATGTCATTGGATTGCTGAGCGCCCAGGTAATCTTGTCCCAATTGACATGTGTACCATGCTATTGCTCATTGTGTACATAGCAACGCCTTACAGCAGCCACATCACTAAAAACCAAAGGCAACCAAGCATTTGCCGAGAAAAGATACCAACAAGCCATTCAACTCTATACGCAGGCAATCCGGTTTCTAGCAGATCCGATATTTTATTCCAACCGAGCAGCCTGTTACGCAAATTTGAACCAGCCTGATCGAGTGATAGCAGATTGCACCGAGGCATTGCGACTAAATCCTACCTACATTAAAGCGCTGCAAAGAAGAGCCATTGGGTACGATTTCTTGGGTGATGCTGAAAATGCACTGTTTGGTATTTATAGCCACTAATATACCTGATCTATCAATGCATCAATTCGTCTCATTGCTTGATATATTATTTTAGATTTCACCAGTCTCTCGATCCTGGAGGGCTTCAAGAATAAAGTTGCTCTAGAGCATACGCATAAACTTCTCAAGGCCATCTCGGAAGAAAAAGCAAGCAAGGTCATCAAGGTAAGCTGCTGCGCTTTTGCCAATCACATGTCAGGATACCAACAAGTAAAAAAAGACAAGAGCTCCTAGGCTGCCCTCTCCAGTATACATCAACGCATATTTGGACTCATTTCGCCCAGGTAAGTGGCATCTCGATGTGCAAGAAAAAAAACGGCGAGTTGTAGCTCACACTGGAGATAGATATACGCTGTAATGATCTGCCGTATACGATAGATGAAGACAGTGGTGATGCATACTATGTTAAGGCCAGGTCTGCACTGGCCCAGAAAAAGTACTATGATGCCCTGGATTACATCAAATTGGCAGTCGATCGAGGATGCTCAAATCAGGCAGTAGCACACAACCTCAAAGGCACATTGATCTTTTTAGAAGGGCAATCCGACGAAGCGCTGAATGCTTTCAATGAGGCTCTCAGGCTAGACCCAAATTACATTCAAGTGTACATCAAGAAATCCAACGTCTACATGGAAAAAGGCGATCTGACAGCGGCGTTGGCCCAAATGGAAATTGCCAGCAATTTAAGCCCATTGGACCCTGACATCTACTATCATTTGGGCCAGATACATTACATCAGTGGACACTATGATCTAGCAATGAAAGACTATGCGGAGAGCATTCGTTTGGACCCAACCTTTGTCTACGCGCATATCCAACTAGCCGTAGTCCAGCACAGACTAGGCAACCATTCAACAGCCGTGGCTATGTTTCAAAAGATTTCGACGCAGTTTCCTACCCAAGCAGAGGTTTTCAATTACTATGGCGAAGTTTTGATCGATCAAGGCAATATTCAAGGCGCAATCAACATGTTTGATAAGGCCATGGCACTGGATCCGAGCCATCCATTGCCGTTTATCAATAAGGCCATGATATTGTATCAGCATTTAGGTAGACCAGATGAGGCCATTCAATTATGCAAAAGTGCACTTGATGGTAAGGCGGAAAAAAAGAAGTGAATCATGACGGCATTTGATTCACATTACACTATATAGCGGATCCTGCTTGCGATGCTGCAGTGGCTTCTCTGGCTCAAATGTTGATTGAGCAAGACCGACCTTCAGAAGCACTGGTATACTATGAAAAAGCCATTCCTCTCGCCAGAACGCAGCCTGAGCTAGAGCATGCCATTAGCTACGTAGAGGCGACTAAAGCACAAATCAGGTAAAAGCTGTTGAGGATTCAAAGTCCATTTGATGCTAAACATGCCCCCACCATTTTAGATTTGCAAAGGAATATCCAAATGCAGCAGCTAAACTAAGGACATTAAAGTAGTCGTGAAGCGTCACGAATTGACACAATCGATGGCTTATATGCGAAATCACAGGAAAAAAAAGGTTTTGGCATATAAATAAAAGAAAAAGTTCGTGATTTACGGTTCATTTTTCTTTTTCTTAATTTCAAACAAACCCACATCTTGAAACAAAATGTCTGCTGAAGATCTCTTGAACGATACTTTCAACGTCCTTGAAGAGGAAACCATGAAGGCCGCTGAGCAAGTCCAAGCTTATCAACGCAAGCTCATGGATCCCATCTATCATAAGCGTCGTGAATTGGTCAAGAAGATCCCTAACTTCTGGGGCACAGCCGTAAAGTATCATATGCCGTGTTATCAGGCAAATGCAGTTGGTTCTAATGGGCTGTCTTTATAGATTGGAAACTCTCCCATGTTTGCCATCAATCCCTCTGACAACGACTTGGAGGCTTTGGATAACTTGACTGACTTCCACGTTGAATACGATCATGACAAGCCTGATTACCGTAAGGTGGTTGCTGTAAGTAGTGGACAAGGCCCTTTTGGTAGGCATCATAGCATTAAACCGCTCTTCTCTATCTAGACTTTCAAGAAGAACAATGTCTTCAAGAACGAAACCTTGACCAAGGAGATTTCCATTGATCCTGAGAGCGATGGTACTACCATTAGCAAGACCACCATTGAATATCACGAGAACAAGGCTCCCAATAACAAGCGTAAGGCAAAGGATGAGGACGAGGACGAGGACGAGGACGACTTTAACGTCTCCTTTGTCGACTGGTTTGGTGATGATGATGTTCGTACTGGTATCATCCTTGCTGAAGACATCTTCCCCGGTGCCGTCGAGTACTACCAAGGTCCTGGCGATTCTGAGGATGATGAAGACGAAAACGGTGAAATCGATCTTGACGCCGAGTCTGATGAAGATGACGAGGAGGAGGAAGAGAAGCCCAAGTCCAAGAAGTCCAGAAAGTAAAAAAAAAAAAAAAATCATTATGTATCATTTTCTACCGTTTACAGCCAAATAATAAATAAATCCCCCAAGAATATATGTTTAAATGCTTTGTGTCTTTGAGTATTGCTGAAAATGAGATTGTGCACGCCTCGTTTACGTCCACATTTACTGTACTCACTGCGAATGCAATTTGAAGGTGTTTGCATGATGTCTCTCCTTTACGAACTGACCGAAATTTCAAAGCTGGATCCACTTGGCATTGATTGCTTCTCTAATTGACTGACCATCCCAACAGCAAACCATCTTCCTACCACGTATTCCATATTAACTCTGTCAGAAAAAAAAAAGTCCAGCATTCTCGATTCTCAATGGCAGCCGGTAAACATCAATCATCATAAGGTTGATAGTCATTTCATTCAATAACCATTTATTGACTTGTGTTGATCCAAATAATAAAAAAGTAGTAAAAAAAGCAAACTAATTTAAACCTTGAAACCACGAGAAGCACGCTTACCACGAGCACGCTCAAACTTGCGACCCTTGGAACGAACGAAGGGCTTCTTGTTCTTGTGGGGACCCATACCGAAGTGCTTGACGGACTCACGAGAGTTCTAAACATCCCTGTTAATAACAAATCCTCTCGATGCAACACTAAACAAACATTACCTTGGCACCACGGACGAGGATGGTGTTGGCACCGGTAGGAGCACGGAGGGCCAATTGATCCAAGGTCAAAACCTCACCACCAGCCTTCAAGATACGGGCCTTGGCGGTCTTGGTGAAGTGAAGGGCAGCAACGGAGAGCTTGGGGAGGTCCAAGAGACGAGAGTCGTCGGTAACGGAGCCGACAACGACAACGGTCTTACCTTCCTTGTTGTTCTTGACAATGCGAGAAACAGTGACAGGAGGACGGTTGACACGAGACATAAAGAGACGCTTCAAGACAACCTTGTTGAAGTTGGCGTCGGTACGACGAGCAAGGAAACGGTAGAGCTGTTGTGTATCTTGTTAAATGCCTGATCAAACTATCCGCCATTTCGAGCAAAAAATTACCTTAACCAACAAGGCCAAGTAGACATTGTCAGACTTGGGAGCTGTACGGTTACTGTTCTTGACGTGGTGTTTCTTTAAGTCAATACCCTAGATAGATTTCAGTGTTGTTAGTATCATGTCTCAAGAAGCCATACACAGATACACAGCTCGATATGAGAAATAACTCAAAATTGCGATGGATCCATCCAGCAAAATACAATCCATCCATCCATTTCGAGTCATCTCGTATCAAGCAGTGATGTTGGTGCATTTCGTATGTTGATCATCTGGAGGGGCAATCGATAGTTTACCATTGTAGTAGATGTTTTGACAGCTGAAGTAAAGAGGGATCTATCATTTCACTCCCCCAACCCGAGTGTATGAACTTGCCAGCACAGTGGATTCCAGCACCCATTGCTGCCCACACATTTTCCAATGCCCGGATTCACTACACATCCCCCAAACTCAGGACATTCGATTCAGCATTTAGTTGTAGAGTCACATTAAACATCTAATAAATTTATTCCTTTCATGTCTATACAACCATTCATGTTGAATCTAACTTCATATACGCATGGAACCATTCAATATGATGACCTTTTGCGAGATTTCAATGAGCACATGGAAAAAATGAAGCTCACCACCCTGAGCTTGCATCAGGCAATTGAAGCTAATAGAACGCTGGTAGTCAAGAAGAATGAAGAATTCCCTGAAATCAGAAAGAAGATGGAGGGCATGTATTCACGATAGTCAGAGAGACAGACATGAATGTTCGGCTCACACTCTCATAGAAAAGAAGATTGAACTGCAACAGGCAATTGCCAAAATGCGACGCAATGTCGTCCAAGAGCAGCAAGGTAGGCGCATCGCAAACCATACATGCCATGTGCGGAGGGATTGACACAGTACAACAACAGATCTCGATGCTATACAGCAAGCGTTGGCACCAAGAGAACTAGAGAGGACAGAGAAGATTCAGGAGCGACATCGGCAGTTTGAATTCCTGGTGGAAAAGAAGAATCAATTACACAATAGAATCCGTCAGAAGCGACAAGAGCAAAGCAAAGTGATCAAGGCAGAAACAGACAATGCGCTACTCACTGAATTGGAACTAGACACATTTAGACGGGCTCTCCAATTAGAAATTGTCAACACTTATGGTAAGACATACGTCCTGCACTTGTGCGTCCTCGCTTTGACATTGATCATTGTTCAACAGAGGCTATACGATTCGAATTCAAATGTATAAACAAGCAAGTGCCTGAGAAGATATACCATGTCGCACTCACCATCACGGAGGCAAACGTATATACAGTGATTGCATGTCAACCTGACTCAGTGCTACCAAAGGTTTTGAAAGAATTGGATGTTTTGAATCAAGATCGTGAATTATTCGACTTTATAAAGAAATTACGACAAATCTTTCGGCAATCAGCCAATGCATAATACTTACCATCACACCATCACCCCTTAATCAACACCAACAAGACGATAACACGCTGTAAAATATTCCCCAACAAACGCCACCCTGTTAGCTCATACTAATCAACCATAATCTCGATAATAAAAATCAAAAAGGTGCTAGACAGTTTCATCAACATGTATGTTGCCATGGTATTGTGTGATCTATCCGGTTTAGAGGTTAATGTGTCTATACGGCAACGGCGAGGTTTGGTAAAGCAGAGTCTGGTGCGGGTTATGTGAGAGGTGAAATTCAGCTTTTCTTTGAACGTCCATTGCACCTGACTGCTTGAGTTGGGTTTCCTGGATGCAGTTAGTAGTGGGTGTTGTGTTCACATCCACATCCTCGTTATATGTAAAGCCTCAATGCTTCATATCTACCAGGACCTCGCTACAAGTTTATGATTTACAATATACGCTGTAATACCTGGGTAAATTAGTAATTGATTTACATTGACACCACAATTCATTATTGAATTGATCGTTTTGTCCTGATCAAATGCGCATCAGTGCTTCCAATGCTGGATAAAAACAATTGCCGATGGACTTGTTGTGTGCTCTCAACCCTGGAAAGCTACAACTTTGAGTCAAAATTACCTTGAGAATAGGAATGCGAGCCAGATTGACACTATTAAACCTACTATACATGAAAACGAGTGCTTTACATTTGAAATAACTCTCTGATATCCTCACTTTTACTCTCTAAATGTGAATACATAACATTCCTGCGATGTTCCGCATCTGGATGAGCGAAAAAAAAACATATACAAGCAGTTAGCACATTCGTATTACCTATCATTACTCAAGAGCATGCAGATTACAGCTAAATCTAGTCGTGTTTTCTCGCGTTAGAAGATGTTTTAGACCGCCAGAACTGCATCATACAGTTGCTTTCATATAGCAGAAGCATATATGTAATTTACAAAAGTATGTATGTATGTATATGCTAGAGACATGGGATAAAGCAAACAGTAATGACAGTTTTCTGATTAACCTAACAATATCATACATAACAGCAAAAGAACACATTTCATATAACAAATCAACATTATTGCACTTATACAACATACAAATTAAACATAAAGCTATTGATAGTCTATTGTAACTTGCATTTTTCATTTATAAAATAGATTATATAAAAGTTTTTCATTTTATTTGTCAATTAAATATGATAATGATCTCGCTTGGTTGCTTTCATAGAAAGCTAACAGGTTGAACCACGAGAAGGTGGAGATCAGTTTCAACCCAAAAGGTTAGTATAGACATGGGGGCAAAGGGCACAAAAAGAAGAGCTATAAAGAAAACATACACAGAAGAGCTACAAAAAAGACATACAAAAAAGACACATAAAAGACACACTCAGAAGACACACAAAAGACACACAAAAGACACACAAAAGACACACTCAGAAGACACACAGAGAAGACACACAGAGAAGACACATAGAAGACACACATAGAAGACCCAAGACTCAAGACACATAGAAGACACACATAGAAGATCCAAGACTCAAGACACAACAGAGAAATAACCATGACATAGAAAACGTTAGAGCGTGCCCTTAGACCCCCATGTGAAAAGAAAGCAAAATAGAGATATCTAGCTATCTAACACGACCAGAGAACCAGAGAACCAGAGAACCAGAGAACCAGAGAACCAAAGAGCAGCGAGTCAGAAAGAACCAGATGGAACCAAACCAAGTCGTCAAGTAGCCTCCAATCACCATGGATCTTGTCTTGTAAACCATCTGTATATAAAGCGCGTTAGCATCCGTCGTCGATCAACAAGACAAGTATAGTACTTACGTGATAACCATTGATTTTGCTGTGTTTGCTACTTGAAAGAAGAAGATGAGGAAAAAGGATGTAAAGTGAAAAAGAGAAATACTCTACCTTTTATACATTGACTGTGGTATCAGTATCTTGAGGAGACATGCTATGAAACACTTTCAACTTGTTCTCATGCGATGGGCTGATATAAATTTGGTATTAATTGGGTTAATTAAGTAGTAGGCTCACTTTGTTTACATCTACATTTTGGATTCGGTTGATAACGGAAAAAGGCCAATTCAACCTGAAAGAGTTGAGCAAAATGTAAACAATAGCGTAATCACTTATCAGTAAAGCTGTATAGTGAATGATGAATACGAATTGAATGCGTCAGCTTCTCTACATGTACAAAGCAGAGCTGTCAGATTTCTGCTGCTACCGCCACCACCAAGATGTATGTTCTTGATACTGTTTAAAGAACTGTGAAAACTTTCACATGCAAACAAACAAACAAAATAAGAAAATTGCTCACTTGACGACATCGCCCATTCTTGGCTATGGAGTAATCAAGTTTTCTTATATGTTACGCCGCCTCAAAGTACATCACTTGCATGATTCTGAGCCTACATGTATGTATAAATCAGTTGTAAAAGCCCTCGCTCTTAAGACGATGCGTTAAATATCACATCCTGATAGTATGATGCCATTTGGTACTGGGGCCTTTATCATATGCAATCCTAACAATGCAGTAAAGAGAACCACATGGAAGCCAAACAGCAGCGTTCTAGTAGCTAGTCTGTGATACTACGAAAACCATTCAGCAGGTCTTGAGATTTCGTAAACACTGGATTGAACATCCTTATCATCCAATGAAAGGAATAGATGATGGCGAAAGCCAACAATATTGGAGGGATCAATCGGTAAGTACATGATTTCTAAGAGGGAGGTGGAGAAAGGTTACCTAAATTAAGCTTTTACTTGCACTTGTTTCAAAGTCATATGCACATCTTTTGTTTACTTTTTGATTTCAATGAGCCTATAAAACTGGTTTCCGATAACTAAACTAACGAAACTGCTCTCTGTAAGTACGTAAGAGGAGATTTTGCAACAGTGAAATTGGTATAGCTAGAGGTGCAAGACAACTGAAAGCATCGGATCAGGTAAATCAAGTAGAGAAAATGCCAAATGTCAAAATGCTGTTACTCTTACATTCTAAGGGTAGCAAAATGTGCGAAAACGAAACTAATACGGCCAAGAAACTCTGTAACAGAATCTCGGTAAGAACAACATGGCCAAGTGGAAAGAGGATGACAACCCTCCTCAACCTGAGTCATGTATACTGCGGCAAATGCAAGATGACTATGTATGTCAGATTGCCTCAAAGTGGAACACTTCCGTAGGCGACCTGCACCTGTGGATCTAGCTCTTTTGCAGTGTTCCATGTGTGTATTAATGAGATCCACCCATAAACTACTAGACAGTATTATACTTGTATTGCCCCTTACAACTCAAATATAAGCGAAATACACTGAAATCTGAGTGTATTTGAGCCGTTATTCCTCGTGTTAGAGTTCTTTCCAGATCGCCAAAATTGCTCCTCGTAGTTGCTTTCGACTACCACCAACTTCCTGACACCTTTGCTCAACTTTTTTGGGATCATCAGAATTTGACGAAAAAGCATGAGGTACCCCTCATGGTTTTTCTCGAAAATCAAATGATCACGTTTTTGAAGGCAAAAATGAGTACTTTTACTAAGGTACATATTAATTCAAATTGTTTCTCTTGGTTCAGGGCAGCCCTCCAAACTTTGTTTGTGAGACCTTTATATGAAATTTTTTGACATTTCTGCCAAAAACCCTATTTCAGTTTTTCTAGTTTTTCTCAAACTTCTTATCGAAGACTCCTGTTAAAACTGAAACCATCGTATCCGCCTTAAAAAGTACTTTGAGGATGTCTTAGGAAGTATGGGCCGGTATTTACTCTTTACATATTCGAATAGGGTAAAATAGATGATCGAAATCAATTCTGGAACAAAAAATCACCATTTCGAGCGAGAAGTTTTTCGGAAATTGAAATAAATTTTGGCTGGTGGGGCTGCCTGGCAAAGTCAGTGCAACTGGAATCATGATTGTAAATGATGCTTTTAACGGCTCATGAGGATGGGATCTCGTGTTGAATTAAAGTAATATCACTTAGTATAGAGTTTGAGCAACTAAAAAACATTGCCAATTGTACATAGCGGTGCTGGTATATTTATTGTCATTTTACTACTTTTCAACGTTGGGATGGCTCTACCTGTTTCCCAATGCGCTCAATTTCTTTCTGAGCTCATCCACATCCTTTTGCAATTGTGCACTGATCTCCTTGACATCTTGCAGTAAATTGCTATGGCCAAAAACAACATTTCTTTCGCTTTTCTCTAATTGTTCAAAAAGTCTATCTGTATCCTCCTTGATCAGATCTTTCAGATTATCTACAGATTTGATGTAATTAGGTCTTGACTTTCTATCTCTTTCGGCTTGATCTTGTCTCAATTGTTTGATCAACTCTTCTGTGTCATCTTTTAATGTTTCTTCCTTCTTCTTGATATCGCTTGTTTTCGCAATGTAGTAGATGAAAGTGGGATTGTTCTTACGGCACCGATTCTCGTATTTTGTACACCATAACTGCTCAATTTCTGCTACAATAGCTATTTGGTTTGGAATATCAGTATCTGTGTGCTCACTTGTCAATTCTAAATAGCCTACCAGCAAAATGACTGATCCTATTTTTTTCAAAAAGAGAGATACGTCGTGAATACTCTTTGGAAATAAACATGTCGCAGATACCTTCTTACCAAACTTTTTTACCACGAGTTCTCACTTCTTCAACTTTGCTCGACATGAGAGCACTAGTATTTTGTACAAGAATGAGATTAGGTACAGCGTAAACTAAAGAAATAAAACTTACATGACCAAGTTGAAGAATATAAGCGCAGTGAGGAATGAAAACAAGATGGCCAAAACCATTACCATATAATCATCGCCAGCGTCACCGTCGCTCATAGGATCCCAAACGCCAAAAATACAAAACCATAAAATACTGAATGATTTAAATGGATTATTGAAGTTGTTGTTGGCACTGATATCGCTGTAACTCATGCTGTTTTCTGCTGCCAGGCCTGAATCTGTCAGATTCAATGTACCTTCGAATTGCTCTTGGAAGAAAGAGTCGTCTCTTCGGGAGAGTAGCACCATGAAAGAGTTGGTAAATGCTATAATCACCAAGAGCATAATGATAAGAACTTTGTATACGGATTGCACTAATTGAATGATGGTTTCCAAAGTTATACCCTATTATTTATAATATGAGTAGCCTGTCATTTCAAATCAATGGTATATTGTATACTTACAAAGAGTGATATCACTCTTAGTCGAAGAATACCATGTAGCCACAATATCAGGGTTGACACACTGCTCACTTCATCCTAAATCATATGGCAGCTTAGCATATCATTAATGTGTACTGTATAGCATTTCGCAAATTACCAGATGGTCTGCATTCGTTAGTATCTGCCAAAAAGTTACGGCCGGAAAGATGAATGCTGCAATATCAATGATGTTATACAACGATGCCAAATAAGCCGATTTGCTGTGAGATTTGAGCAGCTGATGCACTTCTTGAAGAAAAAGAACGCCTCCAGAGATAAACATCAAGATAATACAAGCAAGGTGTCCACTGTTGTTGGTTATAGGAGTGCCTAATTCGTATCCAAATACTTCGCGAGGGAACGAGACACCAACCGAATAAGAAATATAGTAAGCAAGGTAGATTAAATACACCATGAGGAACCGTTTGCGGGCAAACTTCTCCCACTTGTACTGCAGCAGTACCTCGAGCACAGTATCGCCTTGATGGAATATGTCATTTTCATGCTGGTTGGTAGCTAGTCGGATAAAGGCGCTCTCTGGCTTGTACGGGATCACGGTAGTTTCATCCTCATGGTCGTCCTTCTTCAAACCCAAGTAGGACAGGAAGCCTCGAGACTCTGGGAAATGGGTGTATTCAGTTGCGTTGCACCTAATTAACTGGCGTCTGTTGTCTCTGTCTTCAGGAAAATTATTGTACGAGTTAAAGTGAGGTAATGGCACAACACAAAGCTTGATCAGACTTCCATTGATTTTTGTAGTATCTTTTTTGAAGAAATTGATCAGAAAGTTATCCGTCATGACTCCAGTCCACTTCTTTTTGAGCTCTTGCTTGCAATAATGGGAAATGTAGAATGACCACCAAAAATATATGTGTTCTAGCCAACCTTGCAACAACCAGTGATTGCTATACTTTGTTACTTGCTCTCGTGTAGAATGCGACTCCAAGTCTCGCAGATCAGGCACCAGATCCTTGTGTAAAGTAGACATGTGCATTTCTTCTCCAACTTCAGACGTCAATATAGTGAGAATCCTTTTGTCGATTTGCAAGTAGGATAACTTTTGTGTACTGGATAGTAAGAGATCTATACAAATGTTATGCGGTTGATAAAAATGCAAAGTCGTTTTCAGCAAAACTACATACCTCTGTTTCCGCGCTCTTGCAAGAAGATCAATGCATCGGTGACAGCAGAGAAGCAACCAGTTCCTAGTTTCTTGGAGTAGAGGATCACTCGATTAAATAACAACTCGTACAAGTCGTAATCAAACTCTTCAATCAGAATTGTTAGTGCGTTTTCACTCGTGTCCATATTCTTTCCTTGAACTGCTTGGCTTGAATTTGACAGCCTGACATAGCTAAACAGAGTGATGGGCAACTCTTCTGTTTCGATAATGTCAAATATGATCTCGCGTCCAAGCTCAAATGAGGCAAGCATAGCCAGCGTGTTGCTTCCAGAAATGGTTGTAAAATACTTTGATTCGCGACCTCGCATGCTTCGAATGGATCTCTTGACCATATTCTTGGTTTGCTCAAAGATGATGTCAATGTTGCCATTCTATAGAACGCGTGTTAAATCTCAAGCCATCACAGTGTGTAGTCAATGTACGCGTTTACCGGAATATCCTCTTGATTTTCTTCTTTTCTTGCCCGAGTACACTCCCACAAGTAGTGCAATGCTTGGCACGCACTTTCGACGTAGTGAAATTCGTAGACAAAGGAGGTATCGTTGGGATTATTCATGTATTTTATAGGCAAATAAATCTCTTCTGTGTGATGGCAGTCGTTTTCGTATACAACCTCTTGTTCTGATGCAACACCAGCAAACTCGACTGTATGGTGAACATCCACGTCGTCTTCGAAATCCTCTGGAGTATTAGAATAGGCTGTCGCTGTTGCCATGACATAGGGCGAGGCTTCATCCAGAATTCCTGTATCCCGCATGATACTAATGACAATCCGCCCTTCCTCTTTATCTTGAAAGCAATTGACACAGTCCGCAAGCGCATCCGCCTCTTTACGCGACCATTTGTCCTTGTAAGCATCATTGAAACCAAAGAAGGGTGTCTTGAATGCACGTATATAGATAAGCTTGTCCTCGGCGGTGATATTGCCGCCGGTATTCAATGCTGACACTTGCCATAGTTGTACGGTCTTCTTTCCAAACCGAAGCAGGTAAGATCTTCCGTCAATCTCACGCTGAAAGCATGTCAGGCCGTTGTAGTCATCCAAATCATTGTCCAAGTCAGGGATATAGCTTCTTTCTTCATGAATACTAATGTGCCTGCTGGAGGAAGGCACAGAAGGGACATCTTGCCAAAGAACATTGCCACTGATACTCGCACTGCTACTGCTTCTGCTGATAGTGTTGCTGGTTTGTTCTCGATTGCTGTACACTTGCGAGTTGAAGATATCCAGCTCTTTCACCTTGATCTCCACCATACCGCTCTTGTAGATGGTAGAGTAAACGGCTCTAAATGTAGGTACATGGTTCCTGATCTCTTCATCGACGAATGGCTGGATACACTTGTTTTGCATGTCCCAATCAACCCGTATCTCTTCAGTGGCATAGTAGACGGATTTCTCCGGCATGATGTTCCACACTTGAAAGGAAATCAAGGCGTTGTTTCCGGTATCACTGTTTGTCTCTTTCAGTTTGCTGATAGACACCATAGCCAGATATTGCGATTTATGACAAAAGCACACGTAAATTTGAAAATCATGATTGCTGTCATCCTCTACAACAGGAGTGTTGGCCTGTGCTGCATCGTCCTGCTTCAGTCTACTGACAACGAGTCCGCTCTTAACATTGTACACATTGACGGACCTGTCCTTTTCGACAAAGGTAGCTAAATACTTGTAGTCCAACGAGAATGCCATGATTTCTTCCATTGACAGCGAGTGAAACGATGTGAGCCGAACGCCATCTTCAGTGATGGACCAAACACGAGATACGTAGTCATGGTAGGTGGTAGTAAGCACATTGTGTCTGATATGCTTGGATATGCGGATAATGTCCTTAAGATCAGCTGCTGCACGGATCTTGCGAGAATCAAAATGAACATAGGACGTCTTGACGAGCGATTCCAGGCCAACAATAGCCTCATGTGTGGTTGTTCCCCGCGTGGCGGTCAAAGGATACAGATTGAACCAGTGGATTTTTCTATAGTGTCTTTGGCAGTCGTAAATTTCCAGCACCTGCTTGTTGATAAGAGCCAGATTGCCGTTCTTGAGGAACACAGCCCTGCCTTGAAACTTGATGCTTTTTGCCTTACGGATGCGATTATCAGCGGCTCCGACCTTAAAGATGATGGTGTCAGGATTATGTATCTTTTGCTGTGTCTCGATCTCTCCATCCCTGTTTATTTTGACAAAAGACAGAGCCACACGCTTGCCAGTGGGCGATATGGATAGAAAGTAGTAGAGGTTATTGTCATCTTCTTCAATGTGATCTGAAAGATTAAGTTTCTCGGGATCTTCGGAACTGGTGCCTGAAAGCTGTGTTGAATACGAGTCGACTCGAGCTGTGCCTGATGAATCAGACGAGTTGACTGTATCTGATATCTTGAATCTACGTATCTTGAGGTACTTGTTATTGTCTGTAGGGTCTTTTGTAATGTATGCAATCCACTGTTTGTTGGCAGACACATCGATTAAGGATGCCTTTTCAAAGAGATACCATGGCGGAGCATCTTTAGATGGGGTTGCTGCATTTAAAGTGATCGCAAGAGACGAGTCGGCAGGAGCAAGATCAGGCCGCATCATCTTGGTTCAGTATTAAAGACAAAAGAAACAAGAAGAAATAGGCCTCGAATGGGGGATAGACCATTTGTTTGGCTTAGATGTTTGACAAAGAACCTTTTTTTTTTTTCTGTGTCATACAATAGCTCGGGGATCACTGTGGATAGTACAACAAATCAAAACATGGGCGCCATTGGTGCTTAGCTTCTGGAAAAGCAAAGGCTCGTTTGCAAAATGACAATAAGCGTATGGCGTGGGTATCGTCAACAGGTTGCAAGGTGATACAGTAGGATTGTCAGCATGCATTAGATCTAGGCAGCTTGGTCGTTAGGGAGACTCCATTTTAAGCATCAATGGCGTAAAATGAGATGATTTGGTTTGAGAAGCCGTTACTGCGATTAATATTGCAAATCTTGGGTGGTTTGCAATGATTCAGACACACAAGATGGCACCAAGTAATTGTAGATTTACTACTGCGGCATTAAAGTATGATACTAGATCAGAGTAAATGACTAATAATTCCTCAATGACTAAATTAAGCCAGTATGACACATAGAGTGTAATGCTTCCAATATCAATTCCTCAACAACGACATGCGGTCATTTAAAAGGAACGAACCAGAGCACACATAAAAGAAGTGGCCTTGATGGTGCAATTTGCAAAATCTCCTTTACTCCATACGTTGTTTATAAACATGTCAAACCCTGTCTTCGGTAAAGCTCTTCGCAAAGACTTTTGCTTTGAGCCTGGATACATTCCTCTTGGCCATGGCTCTTTTGGTGCTATCCCTAATGTCGTCAAGCAAAAACTAAGAGAGTATCAAGACAAATCTGAAGCTCATCCTGACCGTTGGAACCGCTTTGAGATGCTTCCTGTCATTGAAAAGAACCTGGTGCTTTTATCTAAATTGATGAACTGCGATTCTCAAGATATCAACTTTGTCTCAAACTCCTCTGAAGCTGCCAGTGTTATTTTGAGAAGCTATCCATTCAAAGCAGGTGACAAGGTCCTTCACGTAAGTTTGACATTTGTCAAGGCAAATCGGTAGATCGCTAATGATGTTGTGCTCTAGTATCAAACTGCTTATGTCAATGTCAACAAGGCCCTGGAGTTTATCAGAGACCAGTATGGCGTTCAATTGATCACAATCGAGTTGAACTATCCCATGGAAGATGAAGAGATTTTGGACCTGACAAAGCAGGTGATTGACAGAGAGCATGCCAAATCAGACGAACCCAAGATAAAATTGGCTGTCATTGATGCCATTTCTGCTGCCCCTGCTGTCCTTTTTCCTTACAAGGAGGTGACCAGATTGGTTCAAGAAAACGACATCTTAGCCATGATTGACGGTGCTCACACCATTGGCCAAATTGAACTAGACATTCAATCATTTGATCCCGATTTCTTCTTTTCCAACTGTCATAAATGGCTCTTTGTTCCTCGTGGAAGCTGTGTATTGTACGTAACAAAGCGCAATCAAGGCTACATTCACCCTACTACTTTGACATTTGCCTACAAGCATCATCCCGACGGCTTTGATGCCTCCACCTTCAAATTAGAGTTCATTCCACCTACAATTGATACTTCCAACTACATGTGCGTGGAAGAAGCACTCAAGTACCGTGAATCTATTGGTGGTGAAGAGGCCATCCGTGAATATACGCATAGAATTGCTGTTGAGGGTGGAGCTTTGGTGGCTAAAATGCTGGGCACACAGGTCTTGGAGAACAGTGCAAAGACGTTAACTGCTAGCATGGTCAGCATTGAGCTGCCTCCCTTCAAGACAACATTGCAAGACAGTGAAATTGGCCCTTTTATCATGAAGAAGCTTATTTACGAACACAACACCATGGCTCCTACCTACAAAAACAACGGCAAATGGTACACTCGACTTTGTGGACAAGTCTATGTGGATTTGGATGATTTCGAGCATGCCGGTAAAGCTCTGTTGGTTATTTTAGATGAATTAAACAAGCAATAAATGCAGAATGTCCTGTTCGATATAATGTACATGCTGTCTGACGAGTCCTTTTTTTTTATTCGCTTTAATCGATCAATCTCTTTCTCTTAAAGAAACGACGCAAGTACAAGATTTGCCATGTACCGAGGGCAAAGAGAGTGAATAATGACAAAATACTGAACCACTTGACACGTTCGTTGGTGGATTCTAATAATGCGGGTGATCAGTTCTCTCATGTCAAATACAGCCGTGCCTTTGTGTTATTACCGTTGGTGTCTCTCAATTTGGCTTCACGACGCTTCAAGTAGTTCATTTCATCAACAATCTCCTTGACAACTGTCTCCAATTTACGAAGCTCAAGTTCAAGAGGGTCAAGCTTCTCGGCATTAGCAATCTTCTTGAAATCAGCTGCTTCAGCGCCAACACTGAATTGCAGTTCAATTGTACGCTTGTATTGAGGTCCCTCTTGGAAGCCTACAAAATGATATCTCACGTTTCAACACAGGGGATCTCCTGACCAAGCAATCCAAACTTACCGTCGTCGAGAAGGTTGGTAAAGCACACCATGACTTCACCGTCGTTGTTGGTGTTGAAGGCATTGCGAAGCTCGCCATTCACATTTGTCTTTTTTGTGTACACATTACGAGTCTCTCCTTCCTCGAGAATCTGCAAATCAAGCAGCAAAATCAATACATAGTCGCAGTAGCAGCAGCCTTTTAACTCTACTTACTTCAAGTTCAACGCGTTGGTTGTAGCCATCTCCAACATTAACAGTTGCTAAAACCAAGGTATCTTTTGCAACGTATTGGTTGAGACATTTGGTGCCTTCAGCCTTACGCTCCTGAGTAACAGCGGGCAAATCAAACTTGATGGCGCTCACTAGAGCCAAAATACTCGAGAGAACGAGCAATACACTGAATGTAGATCGCATGGTCCTTGATGTTATTGTGTTTTACAAAAGAAAAGGGGGCAGAAAGTAAAGATACAGCAATATATTATATATCGCGTGCGGCAATCTCATTGAATGATTTTTGATCGGGAGTCAAAGGTCGTCATGAGTTGCTCTTGCCAAATGCTTGCTTTCCATTCAGACTCTTGCATCAGGCCAAATTTCGCATTTCATGAGGCATTGCTCCATCGTTTTCCGCCAAAAAAACA
Organism: Mucor lusitanicus; assembly: GCA_010203745.1. NCBI lineage: Eukaryota > Fungi > Mucoromycota > Mucoromycetes > Mucorales > Mucoraceae > Mucor > Mucor lusitanicus. Next base: position 991,211 of record JAAECE010000005.1, on the reverse strand, counting down.
AAATCAACAAGGCCGAGCACTTGTAAATGATGATGCTAATATGAATCATCCAACTTCCTATCATCATCCCGTTCAAAGATCATTACAAATTGGAAGCATTTGGAAGCTTGGGACTGCCAAATCATGAAGGATGCGTAGTGTAAACTCCATTCATGAACTGGATTTCATACGCAAACATTTACCAGCACCGCTTTTTCTCTCTTATAAACATTGTAGTTGCATAGAATGTACTCTATTTGGGGAAAGAAATCCAAAGAAGCAGAGGCAGAAAAGAAGAAGCCAAGAACCAGTGCTGCTCAAATCCGTGTACAAAAAGGTGCCAATCCATCCATCAGCCCACTCCATCTTGTAGTTGAACCCGCTCTCTTACTAACAACATTCATCTGCTTAGATTTGGCCGAGTTGGATATCCCTGATACCATCAAATTAGATTTTCCTGACCCTTCCAACATTCTTAATTTCAATGTGACAATCCACCCTGATGAAGGTAATGTATCGCTTGGCTTGCTTGCTCAGCTATTCAAGTATTGATGTGCAAGAATCGCAGGTTTTTATACTAGAGGATTGTTCAAATTTACATTTGCCATCAATACCAATTACCCCCACGAACCACCGAAGGTGCATTGTACTCAAAAGGTAGGGCCTTGGAAAGACTTGATAGGGATAAAGACAAGAACACTGACGATACGATAGATCTATCACCCCAATATTGATTTGGAAGGCAACATTTGTTTAAATATCTTGCGTGAAGATTGGAAGCCTGTTCTTTCACTGCAAGCTGTCTTGGTTGGCTTACAATACTTGTTCCTCGAGCCAAATGCTGACGATCCATTAAACAAAGGTAATGGTGTAGCGCTCCATGTCGTTTCTCCGCAATCAACTAACCTATATCTTGGATTTCATTAGCTGCTGCTGAAGTATTAAGACACAATAGAAGTACTTTTGAAGCCAATGTCAAGAAATCTATCGTAGGTGGATCCTTTGATGGTATTCAATACGATAATGTGTTGGCAAAGTAGTGGGATTAGGGTTTTCATCAATAAAACCAGAGCGATACACCCGAAATCATGCACGAATTATTGCCCTTGTGCATTGCATTGCTGTATCACGTAGAGAGAGAAAGAGTCCTGTATAAGAGATAGACCATCGCTCCTGAAGATTTGAACAGCTGCTTCTTTTGGAATCTGATCTTGCACTGTATTTTGTCCCTGTCGATCAGTTGTCTATATGCATTTTTTTTTCCAAAACTTTGATTTTTGCGCAATTTTGTGTGCATTGCATATCTATGCTTTGGAATATTAGGCTGTGAGAGCTACTTCTTGCTATCCATGGTGATAAATGTCAGGAGAATGATAAAAGATAGAAGTGATTGAGCGTAGCGATATCAATTAGACCTGTACAGTGCTTTTTACTAGCTAAAGCTAGGGCAAAACACAGCCTGGGCTGGGTTCAAATTTCAGAGCTTCCTGTGATCCTCCAGATACTACTTTTGGACATCTGAAAACCTTCCAAGGGCAATTACACAAAATGTTACTATATAAGCAACAGGTATTTCTTAACACTTATAAATGTAGAATTGAACAAGGAATCGGATGGTATTAATTTCAAAGTGATACATTTAGTCTGTGCAGAGCAATTGCCGAAAAACGTAAAACACGTTTTTTGAGGAAATGTCTACAAAACGCATAGTAAATTGACCAAAAGACACCTACACATGCTCCTCTGCTTTTTTGCGGTTGTTTTGAGCTTAAGAACACCATAGTAGAAAACCTCATTTTCAAGGTGAAAACTTCCATTCTTTGAAATCATCAAATTTTCCTGTACAAAGTATAAGGCCAAAATGCTCAAAAATCGATGATCAAATCTTTCCCCTAAATATCGCTGAAAAGTGATCCGTTACCTCATGTCAGGTCGTAGAACACGATTGCACCTGCTTTGAGGCCGAGATTATGCTTTGTTGGCAAGATATAAGCGATTTGAATTGTCATTTTTACAGTGGTAAATACATTTGAAGGCTGCTCAATCAACAATGTGCTTATTAATATCTGATCTGTTGGTCTACAATTGCTTATATATCAGAACAGCGTAGTATCGAAGCTTTGGTTCATCAAAAGGGTGTGGATTTACTATGTAGTTGAGATGTATAATATGCAAATTGGTGAATCTACTCTCATGCTACTCCATAAACCAGTAAATAAAAGAAATCCCCCCAAAGGGCTAGTTTATCATGTTTAGCTGTAAACATTTGATAATACACATCATATTGAAAACGAGCATATACTAGCATAGATAAACAGGCCCAGACACCGAGCTCTTTTTAGCTTGATTTGATAAAGCCTTTGAGTAAATGCATGGATAATTGTAGTGGGATGACTAGCCAATGTTCATTCAAATAGGCTTGAGAGAATAAGTCAGTCGCCATACTTCTAGCATTGACCCACAATGCGTTTATTACCATTAAATGTGGGCCTCCCAATTAGAAATTGGGCATCATTTAAAGAGACATGTAGTTGGATGATTGCAGATCAACAGCACTTGGCAAACACGCTGCAAGGACATGGACCCATAGGATGACAATCTAGCTCGTCATTCATCTAAATGCACACAATCTCCAAATAGCATAGTAGCATTTGATGTGTATGGTGGTATGATTGAGCCAAAGAAAGTCGTGACGTCTTTGAACTACACTGTTTCCCTAAAGGGTGTGGGGTGTTTGCGTATTGCCCAGACAATTGTGTCCTTTGTACCAAAAGAACATCTCGCAGTTTCTCCATTTAAACCCCTTTTTCGATTTTTTTTCCCTCTTCTTCTTCTCTTCTTTCCAGCAATTTATTATCATGGTAAGCTGTTGTCGATAGACGTTGCCCTAGAGCATCATGGATTGATATGGCGTATCTGTAGAGTCAAGAACAGCAACCGCAATCCGGACTTGCACCACCACCACCACCTCCTTCAGCAACACTCCAAGAAGAGGAATACACGGTTCAACAGCAACAGCAACAGCAACAGCAGCCCTACTTGCAAGAGCCACAGCAACAAGACCAAGATGGCCATTTTGATGAATCACCTCCTATTGAGGCGCTGCCTAATGTTGATCCAGACAAGACAATGGCCGAAGCCGAGCCTGAACCAGTCTACTCTGTTGTGGACGATTGTAAGTAAATCTTTTGTCATGTCAAAAGCGCATCTTTGTTGTTATGATAGCAAACCTAGGTTGACTTTATATTTTTTCGCGTAGTCGAGTTGATTGCCAACAAAGAGCTCCTTCCTGTTGACAATGAGATTATTGAAACCAAATGCGAGCATTGGGAGATCAAGGACTGGAGCAAACTAGATACACGTACCATTGGGCCTATAATGAAAGTCGGCGGTCATGACTGGTAACCAGAGATTTGAACAATGTGAACGGTAAGGGCACCTTACTCACCACCCGTTGTGAATAGGAACATCCTCCTGTTCCCCAAAGGCAACAATCAGACAGAATGTGCCTCCATCTACCTAGATCTGACCAATGCAAAGTCCAACACTGACGAATACGCCTGCGCTCAGTTTGTTGTCTGCATCTCCAAACTGTCGGATCCTACCAAATACACCTTACACAGTGCTCAGCATCGATTTACTGCCGAGGAATCAGACTGGGGCTTTACTCGCTTTGTGCCTCTGACAGATTTGTACAATGAAGCCACTGGTTACTTGGAGGACGACGCCGTCAGAATCACGAGCATCGTCCGCGTTGTCAAGGACCCCACTGGTATTCTCTGGCACAATTTCATCAACTATGACTCCAAGAAGATCACGGGCTATGTGGGATTGCAGAATCAGGGCGCTACGTGCTACATGAATTCCTTGTTCCAGTCTTTGTTCTTTACCAACTCATTCAGAAAGGCAGTGTATCAGATTCCAACAGAGCGCGATGAACCCACCAAAAGCATTGCATTGGCGCTTCAGCGAGTGTTTTACAACCTTCAATTCTCCAATTTGGCAGTCGGCACGACTGAGCTGACACGATCCTTTGGCTGGGATTCCTTGGAAGCTTTCAGACAGCATGATGTGCAAGAGTTTAACCGAGTTTTGCAAGATAATCTCGAGATCAAGATGAAAAATACACCCGCAGACGGCGCCATCAAAAACTTGTTTGTTGGCAGAATGAAGAGTTACATCAAATGTATCAATGTCAAGTATGAGTCATCTCGATCTGAAGATTACTATGGTGAGTGCAAGCGCAGAAAGTAGCATGTCGACCCCCCCCCACCTTTTGACTGAAACAATTGTGTGTTTGCAGATATCCAACTGAACGTCAAGGGCTGCAAAAATCTGGAGGAGTCGTTCCGTGATTACATTGTCGAAGAAACACTGGAGGGTGATAACAAGTACATGGCAGAGGGCTATGGCTTGCAAGATGCCAAGAAGGGTGTAATTTTCGAGTCGTTTCCTCCTGTCTTGCATTTGCAGTTGAAGCGATTTGAATACGACATGATGCGAGACATGATGGTCAAGGTACGTACATGTTGGCAGAGAGGCAAACCATGACTCACAGTATCCTCTCTATCCAGATCAATGACAGACATGAATTCCCCACAGACATCGATCTGGAGCCCTATCTCAGCGGGAATGCCGACAAATCAAAGGGCCACAAGTACGTGCTTCACGGCGTGCTTGTCCATAGCGGTGATTTGAGTGGTGGACACTACTTTGCATTTGTGAAGCCTGAAAAGGATGGAAATTGGTTCAAGTTTGATGACGACCGAGTGATTCCATCGACGCTAAAGGAGGTTTTGGAAGAGAATTACGGCGGAGAGCAGCTGGGCATCCCAGGCATGAATATGAGACCCAACGGACGTCCCATGAACCGATTCACCAATGCCTACATGTTGGTGTATATCCGTGAATGCATGCTGGATCAGGTATTAGCACCTGTGACGGAGCAGGACATCCCCAGGCACTTGGGCGAGCGTCTGGAAGAGGAGGCTCGTATCCGGGAACAGAGACGCAAAGACAAGGAAGAGCAGCATCTCTACATGAAGGCCTTCATTGCCGACGACGACACTTTCAGAGCCAACACAGAGTTTGATTTTGCCAATTTCGACGAGAAGGATGCCGTTGAAAATCGCCTGCTCATGTCTCGCATCCGCAAGAACCAGACATTTGGTGAATTCAAACAAGAAATTGCAGTTGGTCTGGGCCTGCCTTCCTCTCAGTTCAGATTGTGGCTGATGGTCAATCGACAGAATCGCACCGTTCGCATTGATATCCCTATTCCCGCTGAAGACAATGACTCGACTGTGGACGAGATCCGCTTGAGATATGCCACAAACCAACCCAATCTCAGACTGTATCTGGAGCGAGCAACTGCTGTGGATGAGCATGGTCAAGGAGTCTTTCCTCCTCAGCCTCAGCAATCCCCCGTCATTTTGATCTTTATCAAGCTGTTTTCTCCAGAGCATCAAGAAATTCAGTAAGTATATATACCCGCAGACTATAGCTTGCAGGATGCTGACAGTCGTCGTTATTAGTGGCTTGAATCGTTTGTATGTGCAAAAGGACGCCAAGGTCAAGTCCATCATTGATACACTAAAGCAAATGGCTGGCTTCAGCCAAGAAGACGAGATCCTCATTTACGAAGAAATCAAGGCCACCATGATTGATCTCGTAGACGTCGAATCAACCTTTAGCCAGGCCGAGCTTCAAGACGGCGATATTCTCTGCATCCAAAAGCGACTGACGCCTCAACAGGAGGCTATTGTGCTTGAAAACGGCGGCAAGGCCACAGTTCCCTTGTTTATGGAGTACAAGACTGGCCGCGTGTTTGTGCAATTCTCGCCTGTGCGTCCTGACGGTGAGCTGCCCGACATGAGACTGGCATTGCACAAGGACATGCTGTACGAAGATATTGCGGCTCTTGTTGCCAGAGAGCTGAACGTCGACGGCGATAAGCTGCGCCTGATCAACCCTTACAACACCAGCAAACTGCCACCCAAGCGATTCTCTGGAATGAAGCTGGGCAAGATTCTAGCCAACGCCTACCACAACGGAGCACCTGTGCCAGCCAACAAGGCAACGTTCCTGTACGAAAAGCTGGATGTGAGTTTGGAGGAAATGGAGTCCAAATGTCCAGTGACAGTGACAGTGTGTGCGCCCACCTTCAAAGACGCCCATACGGTTGAGGTGTTGCTGCCCAAAGACAGCGGCATCAACGACCTGAAAGCAGCTCTGGTAGCCAAGGACGACAAGCTGGCGCAAGACTTGGATCGCATCCGCATCTACGACGAAATGGACGGTAAATTCGACAAGGAATACACGGACAGAGCGTGGAGAGCAGACATCGCGACACGACCCGCGCTCAAGGTGTTTGCGGAAAACATCCCCGAGGAGGAAATGGAGGGCAATCTGAATCCAAACGACATTTTTATCCACGTATTCCACTTTCAACGCACACCCAACCGAACGCACTCTATTCCCTTCAAGTTTTTGCTCAAAGAGGTGAGTTGTTCTTGTATTATAGCGCGTATAGATTTACTAACCAGACGCGCAATGGCAATAGAGCGAATCTCTGGCAGACACCAAGAAGAGGCTCCAGGCCCGCACAGGCTTAGACGACAATGAGTGGAGCAAAGTCAAGATCAACATTGTGGCAGACGATGAAGAAAACACAACACAGATCAGCGATCAAGACGAGCAGTTGTTCTCCTCGCACACCTACAATGCAGGCGATATGATTGGCTTAGACCACATTGACAAGAGCTCAAAGGTCGACAAGACAGGTGCTATTTTCATCAGAGGTTAACTGTTTTTTTGACAATAAACGATTATTTTTCCGAGATGTATATATATACCAAGACATTCTTCTTTTCTCTCTTTCTCTCTCTTTTATCGTTCACAAGGAGATTACAAGTAGCATGACAAGGTCATCCCCTATCAGTGCTCTATCCACGGAAAAGGTAATCTACAGCGAGGCAGCAGCAACACCCCCTTGATGTGGTGCGAAATTTGGTTAAATGATATCAATTTATGTTCAGGCACCACAGCAGTTCCGAGAGCCACCGCCAGCCAGTTTGACTATAGTAAAAGTGCAGAGCATGAAAGATGAATATATAGATATACTCACTACCCTCTGATGTGTGTAGAATGCCACATCCAACAACAGCAGCAGCCATGCTCGACCACAACACGCCGCCTCGCCCAACGACTACTCTGATGACTCGCCTGGCTCCTACACCAGCTACTCTTCGGCAGACTACTCCTCCATCGGCGTCTTGACTGGTAACAACACCAACAGCCTGACGAAGCGATCTTCCACATTGGACGTGAGATTGCAGGACGATGGTATCGTGGGCCACGGTCTCCTGAGCGAGGTGCTCAAGATGCAAGGCCTCCTGGAGGAATATCAGCACGCCCTTACAGCGCTGGAAATTGAAAAGGCAGATAAACAACAGGAGATCAACAAACTCGACAGACTATTAAAGGGAAAAGGCAAGACAGAAGGTACGAGGCAACATCCCCTTTTCACTTTTTTTTCATTGCTGATCGGATGTTTTTTTTTTGAACGATGTTGATATTGAACTGACAGAGAGATACAAGGACGAGATCTGGAATCTAGAGCTCAACAAGCAGGAGCTGCTGCAAAAGATAAACGACTTGTCACAGCATCTCAGTAGAGCTACTTCTGAGCAGCACAGGCTGGCCAAGGAAGAGGCAAAACTCTGCCAGGAAATCGAGCATTTCAAGACGGTGCAGCATACGTGGGAGTCCGATTTGACGTCTGTCCAAGAGCAGCATGAGGAGGAGACATTGGCACTGAAGAAGACGCTCTACAGCCTGCGCGCTGAGAAGGATCACATAGCGAAACAGCTACAAGAAGTCTTGGCCGTGCAACAGCAAGTGGCAAACCAGAAGGTCGAGCTAAGACACGTCGACAAGACACCATCATCTACTACCGAAGAAGAGTCTACAGCACCCATCGCCACAGCTACTTTGGCTGCAAATCCGCTCAATAGCAGCAGCACGACACGTTCCAGCTTGAAGCCGCAAACAGCGCGACACGAAGCAGAGATAGCAGCCCTCAAGACATCGCTGGATCAAGCACACGAGATTATCAAGACCATGCAAGCAAAGATAGACGAGGAGCGACAAGAGCGCACGGAAATCGACAAGCTGTTGAGGGACGCGCAAGAGACCATAGAGCACTTTCATCAGCATCACTCACCAACCACATCGCTGCTCTCACTACCATCACAGCAAGCACATTCGCCAACATCCAATAGCTTGCTAGCAGCACCGCATTCTCCAGATTCCATCTCCAACAGACAACAGCGCTCGTCGTTGAGATCGGCACGTAGATCCAGTCAGAGCAGAAAACGATTGGCAGTGGCAGGCTCGTCTCCTTACCCTCAGCGAGGCAAATCACTGGGCGATGAACTGTCTCAAGCTGGGTCCATGGGCAATTTTATTGCTTCTTCACCCGTGTCTAGTAGTAGTAGTAGTGGTTGTAGTTGTCATGCAAACACGGAACTCCATCAGCAGCTACTCGATAACAACAAGAGCACTTTATCGCTTCATTCTGGCAATACCGTGCCGCAGAAAACCATCACGCTCACCTGCGTTGAGTTACCGTCCATCACAAACCACGATACATTATCCTCCTTCATGTCATGCTCTTCAACAACAAGCACAAATGAAAGCACCAACAATGAACAGGCGCAACTACAAAAGGTGGCTTCCAACCACGAGTATTATGGATCCTTGATCAGAGAGCCTACCAGCTACATTTACAAGTCAAAACGAGACAAGAACAAGAGCGCTGACGCTGATAAGCAACAAAAGCAGCAAACATCGCCTTCCTTCAAACTCAACTTTGGTAATCATGATTTCAAAGTCGATGCTGATTTCAGTCCAGAGAATGAGGATGCGGATGACAGTGGGTCGTCAGCAGATGCTATGACGCGAACCATGATTGGCGACTGGATGTGGAAGTACACAAGAAAAGTGGTGGGCAGTGGTATATCAGAAAATAGACATCGTCGGTTTTTCTGGATACATCCGTACACGCAGACACTGTATTGGAGTACTCAGGAGCCCGGTGCCAATGCGAATCAGTGCAGTACAAAGAGCGGTAAGCAGTAGCAGACTCAAGACCAGAGGTACACTTGACTCATTGAATGTATGTAGTGCTGGTGGAATCTTTCATGGTATTGCCACCGCATGAGAAATCCAGACCACCCGGCATTTACATCAAATCGCCTTCACGAGGCATCCAAATTCAATGCTTGGATTTCGCGGCGCATTATGCATGGATCAAGTCGCTGAGGTACCTGCTGAGTGATGCAGACCATACACAGCATGTCATACCCACCATCAAGAAATCCACCACTGGAAGGACCACATTGGACAGAAAAAAGTTCTCCTCGCTGCGACAAAAGAATCGCTCATTTACAAAGCTGCTGGACGCAACACCTTCGCTGCCCAATTCAGCTATTCGATGTGATGCTAGCAGGGACCAGGTACCTTTCTTTGGTGCTAGTAAAGACAAGAGGCAGCCTCTGCAGGCCCTGTTTAATAACTCGACATTGATTGATCTGTCGATTGATCAGGGCCCATTTATCGATTTAGATACATTAAAGCATCAATAAATTATTTATAGACTTTTTGCTTGCTGCGGTCAAGTAAATTGACCGCATCTATTGTTTGATCAATACATGGGGCTGGTGTTGATGTCCTAATTATAGGGTATAAACTGAAATGTCTTGATCCACGCAATTCCGTGGAATGTGGAGGATTGGTAGAAAGCAATTAGAAATAGCAGTTTGATGCTAAAAAATTGGACTTACAAGAAAGTTTTAGAAAAGGAGTGTATGATAGACCATCCTCGTAGGACAGCACCTGAAGTAATTGAGCGTAGCGATATCAATTAGACCTGTACAGTGCTTTTTATTAGCTAAACCTAGGCCAAAACACTAACAGCCTGGGCTGGGTTCAAATTTCAGAGCTTCCTGTGATCCTCCAGATACTACTTTTGGACATCTGAAAACCTTCCAAGGGCAATTACACAAAATGTTACTATATAAGCAACAGGTATTTCTTAACACTTATAAATGTAGAATTGAACAAGGAATCGGATGGTATTAATTTCAAAGTGATACATTTAGTCTGTGCAGAGCAATTGCCGAAAAACGTAAAACACGTTTTTTGAGGAAATGTCTACAAAACGCATAGTAAATTGACCAAAAGACACCTACACATGCTCCTCTGCTTTTTTGCGGTTGTTTTGAGCTTAAGAACACCATAGTAGAAAACCTCATTTTCAAGGTGAAAACTTCCATTCTTTGAAATCATCAAATTTTCCTGTACAAGTATAAGGCCAAAATGCTCAAAAATCGATGATCAAATCTTTCCCCTAAATATCGCTGAAAAGTGATCCGTTACCTCATGTCAGGTCGTAGAACACGATTGCACCTGCTTTGAGGCCGAGATTATGCTTTGTTGGCAAGATATAAGCGATTTGAATTGTCATTTTTACAGTGGTAAATACATTTGAAGGCTGCTCAATCAACAATGTGCTTATTAATATCTGATCTGTTGGTCTACAATTGCTTATATATCAGAACAGCGTAGTATCGAAGTCTTGGTTCATCAAAAGGGCGTAGATTTACTATGTAGTTGAGATGTATATTATGCAAATTTGTAACTCTACACTTATACTGCTCCATGAACCAAGTATTTAGAAGAAATACGTCCAGAGGGCGAGGCGTGATGTGAGAGTAAGCGAGCATCTACTAGTTTTAATTTATAAAAACAGTGACACAAATTATAAGCATTTGGCGGTCTCTCTCATCAAAAAAAGACTTTCTTTCCTTCACTTTATCACTTGTCTAGTAGCGGCCATGGTCAAAATACTCTGTATCAATGACCTAAAAAACTACCCCTACGGCACCACACATCGCCTAACCAAGGCCATTGTGTCCGACTTCTTGACTGTGGTCAGCACCGAGGAAGACAACTATCATCGAGGCACCGTCTTGTTGCTGGACAAGTCTGAAAAGAGAGAAGCAATCCCTTGTCTCGTTGACCGATTGCATGCATTCGCCATCGATACAACAGTGTTTATCAAGAGATGGAACTTTGTCAATCTGGAGGAAGGCGCCGATACCTGTCATTTGGAGTTTCGAATGGAAGATGTGTACACGAACGAAACATGCAAACAGTCGCTCTTGACAGAGGCACTCTCGTACGAGGTCTTCCCGTTCAACCAGAGCCTGCGAAGCAACCGCGAGTACCATACGCCTGGAGACCTGCTGCGATCAAGGCACAAGATCAACATGGCCGGCATCGTGTACGCCGTGTCCACATTGTATGCAGAGCCAGATGAGCCAGCCAAGTTCTTTGTGCAGATTACAAGCAGCAACATTCAAACGGCAGACACCGGCGCAGAACTGACAGCGATCAATGTGCTGTTTCGTGGCAACGAGTTTATCAAATACTACCGCTATTTCCAGATTGGAGGTGCCTTTGCCTTTCAGAACCTCAGTGCAGAGACCATACACAGCACAGACCGCCATGCGTTCCATGTCCTGGAGTTTGGCCTCGACGCCAATGTGCAATCCATCACATACACACAGTACGACGACATTTGCAGGAGGTATTCCGACAGCAGCAACAGCAACAGCAACAGCCGCAGCATTACAATATTCAGCGAGCAGCAATTGACCCTGATCCATGTGCACAAGCACAAGACATACGCGGGCACCATCACGCGTGTGATTGACAGCATGTTTGGCATCTACGAGCTGGATGGCACCATCATTGTGTCGTTCTTTCACATGTTTAGCTATTCGGCAGACATGCCCTACCGCATCAACACACATGTACGCCTGCACCATTTCCACGCAGTGATTGTGAATCCAGAAGACGGCGAGACCAGCTACTTGCTGCAGCACGTATGGCAGGCCAACAAGACCGAGGAGGGCTACTTTGCGCTGGCCGGCTGCATGCAAAGCCATGTGGAAGTGCTGGAATTCCCCAAGAAGCACGACGGGTTCGAAGAGACGACACAGCCGTTCTTTTTACAGCATAATACAGATCTCGAATCACAGATCAAGCTGAGCGTCTATACAGACATCATTCGTCGAAAATCCACCTTTCAGCAGCTGCTGCGACAACTGGAGATGTATGCAGCATTGACAGCCAAGTTTGTCGATACACAGATGGCCAAGGACCTGTGTGCATTTCAGCGTGTTTACGATACAGTGCGGGGTCAAGTATTTGCAGCCACACAGACACCGGCGATGCGGGCAGGCGACATGGTCAACGATTTTGTGCTGCATGATACCGTCTGCTTGTTGGTGGGCGAGGGCAACTTTTGTATCGTGGTGGATGCGTATCCATCGCTGGACAAGATCCAGGCCAACTTGGAGGCTAAGCGTGAGGATCATAACTTGGACTTGGCTGGTGGAAATACCATGTTTGAAAAGGAGCATGTGCTGACGCAAAAGGCGGATTACGACCAGACGGCAGACTATTACATTCTGGGCATGCTGCAAGTGGCGCGTGATGGCAGACTGTACCTGACCGACAATGCGTCTCGTATGCTGCTTGTACTGGCAGCACCCTCTGCCAGCGATATCTCCATACTGGCAGGCGCGATTTGCATGGTGCGACGACTCCACCTGTTTACCGAGGATTTGGCTTTTGTAGACACGCAAGACGAAGAGTCGATCCAGCGAAAAGACCTGCACCTGACGTATGGTGTGTGCCAACAAAGTGATTTACTGCTGCTGCTACCGCTGGACAACGACGATAGCATCACATTTTGTATACCTGATCTGGAAACGACAAGAGGGCTGAGCAAGTTGTCGGTGTATGACGCGCCTGCTGGCGAGCGATATCATCTGCCTACACAACACCAGTATCTAGCGGCTCATGTGGTGAATCGATTTCCTGTGGAGGCGTGCTTTACTGAGAATGGATCTGTCTATTTGGAGTGTCGAGTGATTGTGAAATTGTACAACATTGAGGGTTTGAGCTCTACTGCTTCTTTGGATGATATTGCTGCTGACGGCTCTACACGATATGCTCTGGTGTTGACATCGCGCCAGAATTCACTGCAATGGCATCTTGATTTTCAAGTAGGCTCCTACTGGGTCATTTATGGACTGGATGCACCCGACACGTTTATCAAGAGCACCAACACCGTCTCTGCCTTTGCGCTCATCCTTGATGCCGAAAAGCACACAGTATACCCCTTATCATCTTGGACGGACAGCGCCAATACGGTCCAATTGACACCTCACTACAGCCAAAACGCGAGCATGCGGGACCCTCAGGCCGCGATTTACAATGTCGCTCAACTGACCAACATGAAACGATTACCGCCTGGCATCACGGCAGCAACCACATCATACAAGTTTTGCGAGCAGCTGCTTCATGTGAAGGGCGTCGTCATTATCAAGCGTTTCATGGAGGGATTTGCGAATCATGGCACGCTCAACAAGCACGCCTACAAGCTACACAGCCAGCTCGGTATCAGCACTGGCAAGATGAATCGCAAGCTGTTTATCCAACTGCGCCAACCTGACGGCCTTGAAGTCATCAGTATCTACATGGACGTGCACAAGACGCATTATCCAGCGGGCTTGGTTATAGGTGCAACCGTTACTTTCCGCAACTTGATCCGTAAAAAGAAGGCCTCCAACGACGAGTTCTTCTTTCTGGCAAATTCAGCAACATGCATCCATATCAACGAGGCTATTCCGTCGCCCAGCGTGATATCCATGGAGCCAGCACTCATCCGTACACGTCTCATCTCCTCCTTTTTGGATACTGTAATTGGACAGCAAAAGGAAAACGATCGACAGATATTCCGCCTGTTCTGCTACATCAGTGCCATCATCAACCTGACTCTCAAGTGGGAGTGTCGCGATTGCGGGTCGATTGTGCGAAACAATGATTGCTATGGCATGTGTCAAGGTGCTTCTCGCGTGTTCTCTGTACACGCGTATGTTCTGATCAGTGATGGCACGGGAAATGCGACTGCAGGCATCGATGGCGAACGTCTGGTCTTTCGTCTGCTGCAATTGAGCTCAAATCAGATTGATGCGCTCAAGAACTTGGTGCTCAATTACGGCCAATTGACGTATGGTGGCTGGGGTGGAGGCAAGGTCACTACCATGGACGACGAGGAAGAAAAGATGAGCTATGATCCCGAGAACGATCAGCGCAGCGCCATGCATGGCTATACATTGGAGGATCTCTGCAGCAATGCCAAAAGAGCGGGTCAGTTCTATCTCTATGGTCAAGAACAAAGCGCCGGCAAGAAGAGGGACAACAGTGAGCTGAACGAGGATTTGGTCAAGGAGTTCCAGCTTCGAAAGTTCAAGATTTCTGATAACGGAAGTCTTTTGAAGACTGCAGAGTTGCCTAAGCTCAAGGTCAAGGTGATTGAAATTACGTTTCCTGATGCTCGCATGGCTGCCTATGAAATGCTGGATTCTTTGAATCAAAATGATGATGATATACCCCCTGAAGACGCCAACTACTCTGCTTCTTTACCCACTTCTATTGAGGTCCAAGACTTTGATTACGTCGCTCGAATGACTAGCTAAAATATTACATGAATAAAGTGATTGCATAGTGTAAATGTTAATTCAGGGACAATTATTTAGATTGTGCTTCAAGGCATCTTTGACTAGCTTGCTTGTATAGCTTTTTTTTTATGTATATACGTCTAGTCAGACGAATGTCCATAGGGGTCCTGAATGCAAATCTTCGTTCATCAAGTCAAACATATTAGTAATGTCAATTGACATTCTTCCTCTTAAATAAAGCAAAAGAGCACATGCATTGGGCAGCCATATGACCAGCAGAGTAAATGGTGATAGTAATAATGCAATAGTTTAATTAAGGTATTATGAATGTTTGATTAGAAAGAAACAAATTTAGGGTCCAAAGGCAATCCAGTTACAGGATCAATGTTCTATATATCCCACTTATTTAATACACCCTGTTCTCCAGAACAATGACTCCATCTACTTACATTCTTCTTCAACAGCTTTTGTTGTCGAATAAGTCGAGCTTCATCAAACGAAACATTCTGCTTCTTCATGATTCTCATGATTTCCTCCTTGTCCTTTAACCCGGCTCTGCTGTCTTCTTCGTCCAAGTTGGTGTGCAAGTCGAAATGAGAGCTCGTCAATCCATCTTCAATATCACTTTCGAATGAGCCAGCATTGGTCGGTAATAAATGATAGCCCAACAAGCGGTTCATTTTGTTTGCTAATTCTGAAGCACCTTCTCGAATCTGTTTGCGGAAATACCAGCATACTTACATCATGGTGAGTCAACTACAAGCAAGAAATCATCTGGCACTAAATCTTACATGCTAGAATGAACAAGAGGATGGCCACATATATAAACATGGTGAAATAACTAATATGATGGAGAGGAAAAAGGGATTGAAAAAGAGCCAAGGAAAATTTAGCCGTGTGGAAAGATGGAGACATTTATCAAAGCTCAGCTTTCTGTTACATGTAAGGGTGCTTCTATTGTTCAAGCAGTATGGTCTCTCCTTGATCGACTCGAGGTCTCTCCTTCCTTTTCACATACATTATGTAATACGTCGTAAGAAAATGGCACCACTCATTGCCTTTCAATGGGCTGCCATTGTTTTCCATTGATTCCAGTGATTTTCATCGAAAACTTCCACAAGTTTTGAATTCATTTGGGGGTGTTGAAATGGGGTTGTATATCATATTCATGCAAAGTATCAGCTGTATAAAAAGATCACACTATAATATTCTTTTTTTAACTCTCTCTCTCTCTTCTAAACACGCACACACACACACACACACACACGAATAAATCCAACGAAATTTGTATATAAACATGAGGTATCAAAAACATGCAAATTTTACTATGACATGGATATTGCAGCAGTTATATTAATAAACATTTTCCAGTTCCACAGTTTATCGCATCGTTGTAGCTGCAGACGATTCCCCAATTTCTAAAAAGGCCATCGACTATGCCGTCAAACTATGCTCAAACCTGTCTGTTCCATATAAGCTGGATGTGGTTTATGCTATAGGCCTAAATCCAGCTGGTATCACAGCCTTTGGATTCATGTGAGTAGTATAGACGTAATAGCTGACATCTAGGTAACTCATGCTCAAGTAATGCCCACGTATACTAGGAGCGGATTGGACAGAATGAACAATGTTGACATTCAACAAGACGCAAAGGCATCTATAGCAAACTTGAACGCATATTTGGCACAGTTTGATGAAACAGTTAGTATAAGCCCATTATCTGATGTTACTACATGTGTCTTAGAAAATTGATATTTATAGAAGGCGAATGCAGTAATCGTGAAAACAAGCACCAAAGATTGTGGCTACATTATCGAAGATTACATTAATCAAGATCCTCCGGATATACTGGTGCTGGGCTCATCCAACAAGGAAGGCATCCAAAAGTAAGTCTTTCTCGGTTTTCTACCATGCTACTACTATACATTTACTCACTGTTGGGGTCTACTAGGTTCATACTCGGGTCTGTCAGTGATCATTGCTTGCATAGCTGCCACTGCCCTGTTCTCATAATAAAGAACTGATCAATCAAACTACATGTTGAGAGCATTATGCTTAACCCATGTTTTATGAAGTCTACTTTTTTTTAAGCCCATTTTCAATCGTGTATCATGAAGCCAACAAAGCCCAAAAAAAGCAGCCGTGTGATCACATTCGATAGTGTCATTGTGATACTCTGTCCCTCGCTTCCCTTTTAACTACGCCTCTGTTTGATCAAACTTGGGCTTTTGTTATTGTTGTTTAATCTATTCAAATGTAGTAATGAAGGTTAATTTTACACATCTTGATTTTTGATGTTTTTAATCAAATGCATTTCCATGGGCATATCTGGTGGTAGATTAAAATGCCCCTCTCTCTCTGTGTGTGTGTGCCCATCTAGTAGCAGCTCTCTCGCTATCATTTGCACACGCACCCACATCCAATACTGCTTGGGGTCAATATTGCCCAGTTTATAACTATATCGTGATTTGTTACACGATGCCGTATGTACCAGAACAAACCATCTTTGATATATAAATACGCAAATTGGTTGCACAGAGGCAATTTCTAAAAATATGAAGGGGGAGTTGATAGGAAGGGGGTGAGGGAAATCTAAATATGGTCTCCTTCCTAAATAAACAAAAAGAACTAAAAGTTTTCTAGTCGAATATAAATAGAAGGCCATAAATTCATCTCGTCCGTCTTTTTGTCTCTCTCTCTATACACATACGCAATGATGGCTGGTCCTCTTTCCACTCAAAAGATGTCCACTGCACCAGCAAAGCAGTTCTCGCTCAGAAGCATGCTGAGCATACCCATCCTCATCCTGTTCTTCATTGCCTTCTTCTTCGTATCTACATTGAAAATCAGAATCGTCTACAGCACAACCACCTCAACCACAACATCCATCTGCAGCAGCAACGACTGTGATAGCATCTCGTCTCTGCCTGCTATCCCAGAACAGCAGCAGCCACTCGTCAAGCATGTGACTCATCCCATCTTGCCCAAGCCCACATCTTATCCCTTCACTATCGTTACCGCATCCAGCGCCAACCACTTGTGCTCACTAGAGAACTTCTTGTACTCGCTCTACAACCTGCGTGATCAGCTCGAAGTGCACGAGTTCCCCAGAATTGTTGTCTACAACATTGGCATGAATCGCACCCAGTTGCCCGTGCTGGATCAGTTTGTCGAGAATGGCTTGATTGACGATTTAGAGACATTCGACTATTTCAAATACCCTCGTTTCTGGGATGTCGCCATCAGTGCCGGTGAGTACGCCTGGAAGACTGGCATTGTCCACGAGGCCAGCCAAAAGTATGTGCAAGATTCAAACGGTATCTTGGTGTGGTTGGATGCTGGCAATATGGTTACACCCGAGTTTATCAAGAGCATTCCTTCTACGATTCGCAAGAACGGCGGTTTCTGGTCTCCTCGCTCGTCTAAAAACATGGGCATGTGGACACATCCTGGCATGTACAAGTACTACAATGCTGACCCTCAAGAGTATGCCAGAAACCCCAACTGCAACGGTGCTGCTTTGGGCTTTGATGTTCACAATCAAACAATCTTTAATGACATCATCCAGCCATGGTACGAGTGTGGTTTGGATAAGAACTGCATTGCTCCCCCAGGTTCCTCTCGTCTGAATCACCGTCAGGATCAAGCTGCCTTGACATTTTTGGCCTATCGCAGTGGAAAGAAGTGCACAATGTCACCCAACTACTACAAGCTTCAGATTCACCGTGACAAATCCTGCAGAGCTGAATTGATGGCCATGGACATTCAAGGCAAATTGAACCATCCCAGCTCAATGGACTTTCCCAAGTGGTATGCAAGCAATACTTTGCAGCTGTATCACCATCCTGAATGGAGATATGCTGAAGACAAAGTGCCTGCAAACCTTGCAAACCTGTTAAATTATTCTCCTCCACCTCCCACTACCAACTAATTACATGTATATTCTCTCTCTTCTCCCCTCACATTCATCTCATTTAAAACCTGTAAATAGACAATTTCCCTCTCTTCCTCGCCTTGTTACACTATCATCACTCCTATAAACAATTATAAACTGAATTAAAAATACAAAATGCCATCTCAAGCTCTTCTATTTTTACATCAACATATCCTGCTTTTGCTTGTGGCGTAGGGCTGATGCTATTTTTTCTATTGTTCAAATGTCTTTATGGTAAAGGTACCTGAAAACGACACACCCGATCCAAACAACAAGAATAGTTTGATTTCCAGCCTTTAAAACTTTCTTTTCCTCAGCAAGATAGACTTGACTGGTCCATGGAGATTCCATTTTTACCTAAAACTCGGTCATTGCATTAATATAAATTCTCGACTTGTGCATATTTGGTTTTATTAAATTATACAGATTCATTTAATACAAGGGCGGATCAAAGAATGAAAGCAAAGGGGCTTATAAATGGCATGTTTCAACTGCATACAGCAGCTGCATCTTTAAATATGGATGGGCTGCCTGTGTTACAAAATAAACTTTTTGTGTTGACATATGCTGATGCTACGGGCTTGGTTTTGAACGTTATAAGTATTATCTCTTTATATTATATAAAGCACTACGCATTTTCAAAAGCATGTGCGTGCCCAAGATGTAGGTATAGTAGAGACATTTTCAAGACACTGAACTGAGTATCACATTTGACGTTTATCCTGAGGGTTCTAGACAACTGATGCTTCCGTGATACAAGATTTAGTGCACATACTAAATTATTAGCTGGCGTAGGCTGAGGTTCTCTGTTTGATGTGATAGAAAAATTGGACACAGTTCATTATTGTGCTTATACTAGCGACTTGACAGCACAGGCATGGAGGATAAACTTGGTTCACGCACATTTACATTTCTCGTTACAGTTTGCCTTTTTATGCGCAATTTTGAAACAATCAAAGCTCTTTTACATACAGCTACTTATCGCAGCTTATAAGAGGTAGGCCGGTCAGGCGATGACACTTTTTTCACATCGGAATGCCCTTTCTGTTAGCTTAAAAAGCTAAGATTGTCTTCATAATGTAGGCTTTGGTGCATTCTGCCAGCCAAAATCAATTGAAGTTCCGTTCAACTATTTTCTCAAAATGGTGAAATTTTGTTCCAGAATTGATTTCGATCATCTATTTTGCCATACTTGACTATATAAATTGAGATGATCATGCCATGCATCCTAATACTTCTTAATAGTACTTTTAAAGACGCATCTAATGGTGTAAAAAAAAGTAAATGTTTTAAATAAACTTTTTGAGTAATTTACAAAAATATGAAATACCGTTTTGGTTAAAAATGTTGAAATTTTGCATAGAAAAGTCTCACAAAAATGGTTTCGCAGGTTGCTTTGGATTGTTAGCTACACTTTGAATTAATATGCACCATAGTAAAAGTCTTCATTTTTGCCTTCAAAAACGCGATTGTTTGATTTTGGATGAAAACCATGAGGGGTACCTCATGGATTTTGGGTCAATTTTTGATGATCCAAAAAAGTTTACCAAAGGCGTCAGAAAGTTAGTGCTGGACAAGAGCAATTGTTTGGTGCAACTCTGGCACTCTAAAACGGCCTCTAATGCAAGAAAACACGACTCAAATACCTCCAAATTTCGCTACGAATTGCATATTTTTGAGCAACACGAGCCAATATGGATATGCCATCTGCCTCGATACGAACCAATCTCGCTGTTACAGATTCAGAGCACTCGACGAAAGCCAGACTGAGTGACATGGTGGTCGCTTCAATGCAACAAAACGTCAAGACATAGTCTACAAGCGCGAAAACTGACGCGATTGTTGAGAATGACGCGACATGGAATAACATGGCAACGCAAACTACAGACTCTGAGTAGCTTTACCTAAACGCTACAAAGCTTCTCGGATGATGATTCATCACCTCAACATTCAAGATGCTTGAAAGAAAAGTTTTTAAAGCATGGCAAATACTACTACAGAGCTTAATATTTGAGATTGAGAAAGGTATTTAACGATTCACTACAAAAGGCATGTGCAAATAACAAAGCGCCCGTTTTGAAAGTATATCTGATTGTCTAACGATAAGTCGAGTTGACGCTAATGGCCTACTCTCGATGGACACATAAGCCAAATAAGAAGGTACCTCAACTAAAGCTATTTTATCAGTTGGCGAGATATGCCGAACTGAGATATACCAGAAACATTGCAATATATATATATATATATAATACATAAGATGTGAGCATTGTCGATTCTGGTGATGGATCATATCGACATTTGGTACGAGCTATTTCGTTTCGCAAAGGGATTGTTTGAGCAAAATCTTGCTAATGGTATTGACATTGGCATTTATGTACATCACATTTTTTTAATTCAAGTGTTTATTTGCAGTTAATTTTAGTGAGATCAAGTTTGGCTGGATACTTGAGCAGCGTTTTAACATTAAAGTGAGGTAGATGACAATGCAGAGCGCAACTTGGAGCACTCAGCAGCAATAGGTAATATCAATGGAGATCATGAGAGCCATTTATCGCGGAGTTGCGGTTTACTCCCGAACCGGGCGAAATTTTGCTCGCTTCTATCAGCATCAAGAAGCAGAGCTTTCAAAGAATCCTTCCTTTTTGCATCTTTAAGTATGGTATGTATCAGAAGGGGGACATGGCGTATCCATCCATCCATCAAATAGCGCAATGTTGAATCACAAATACATGGAGATCGATGGATAGATCAAGCTGATTCAGCAAAAGAAAGAAAGCATACGTTACATCAACATTGGATTTTGATTTCCCAAATGAAATCGACATGTTATTTACGACACTTTGACCATTATGATACATCAACTTGCTGCTTATTTGAGGATGCTGTTGGAGATTGCTGTGTGTAGTGCGATTACAGAACGTAGCATTAATGGGTCTTCATCTTTTATTTTAGGCTGACGAGCAAACTACTCCCAGAAAGAGAACTTTCCGTAAGTTCACCTACCGTGGTATCGACCTCGAACAACTCTTGGACTTGTCCTCTGAACAGGTAAATAGCGATCTCATAAGAGATGGAGTGTAGAGAGAAAAAGAGTTTAGAGGCAACGTATTGATCCAGAATTGTACATGTTAGTTCATGGAGCTCGTTCACTGTCGTGCTCGTAGAAGATTCCAACGTGGTCTTAAGCGTAAGCCCATGGGTCTCATCAAGAAGCTCCGTGCTGCCAAGAAGAACGCTGCCCCCGGTGAGAAGCCTGAGGTCGTCAAGACCCATCTCCGTAACATGATCATCGTCCCTGAGATGATCGGTTCCGTCATTGGTATCTACAACGGTAAGGTCTTCAACCAAGTTGAAATCAAGCCTGAGATGACTGGTCACTACCTCGCTGAGTTCTCCATCTCTTACAAGCCTGTCAAGCACGGTCGTCCCGGTATTGGTGCCACTCACTCTTCCAAGTTTGTTCCCCTCAAGTAAATGCTATATTTCATGTACATTTTACTTTAAAATCCACATTTTATAAAGAAATAATCAATAAAAAACAAGTTGAATCTGCCAAACTAAGTACTATGTGTGTGTGTAAGCTATCTTATTGATGGGATCAGATGTAATGCATGATTTGCGCCTTCCTTGTCAAGGTCATGGCAACAAAAGGCACCTTAATGTGACCTTTGGATGTGACCTTTTTCCCTCTGGAAAGAAAAAAAAGCTATACATTCCAAAATTTTCCATACATCATTGACATTTCAGTGTCTTTCTTTTCATAAAACTATCACCGTAATGACTGATCAAACATTTGCAGCATTCGACTTTGATCCTCGTTTGGCTAGAGCTGTAGCTCAATTGGATTTCACTCGCCCAACCCCCATCCAAGCACAAGGTATTCCTCTTGCCCTTGCCGGTAAAGACATCCTTGCCCGTGCTCGCACTGGAAGTGGTAAAACAGCTGCCTATGCCATGCCCATTGTACAAAAGATCTTGGCTGCCAAAGAGGTAAGTTAGATGTACATTTGAACCGGGATTCATCAACTTACAGTCATGCATTCATAGTCATTGGATGCCGAGGCTTCTATCAAAGCTTTGATCCTGGTACCTACAAGAGAGTTAGCCGAGCAAGTGACAAATCACATCAACAAACTTTTAGTCTATGCAAATCAAGTTGTCAAGGTCGTCAACTTGGCCGGTCAAATCTCTGCACAGCTTCAAAGGTATGCTTGATAATGGATCAATGAGTATGATGGATACTAAACGGAGCAATGTTAGACCTTTGCTCGCTGAGAAACCCGACATCGTTGTTGCTACACCCAGCAAAGCATTGACTCATCTCGAAGCCAACAACATGGATTTGAAGGAATCACTCGAGAATCTTGTCATTGACGAAGCTGATTTGGTCTTGTCCTTCGGCTATGAGGATGATGTTCGCAAAATTTTGAGCTATTTACCCAAGATATACCAAAGTTTCTTAATGTCTGCCACATTCACCAAAGAAATCGAACAATTGACAGCCCTCGTTCTGCGCAAGCCTGCCATTTTAGCATTAGAAGATACACAAGAGGAGACTGATGCGTTGACACAGTACGTCGTCAAGTGTACAGAGTTTGAAAAGTTCTTGTTTGCCTTTGTCATTATCAAATTGCGTCTGATCAAGGGCAAGATCTTGCTCTTTGTCAATGATATCGACCGTTGTTACAAGTTGAAGCTCTTTTTGGAGCAATTCTCCATCAAATCCTGCGTACTCAACTCGGAATTGCCATTGAACTCAAGATATCATATTGTCGAGGAATTCAACCGCGGTATCTACGATTACTTGATCGCTACTGATGAATCCGAATTGAAGGGAGAACAAGACACCGACGATGAGGACGAAGATGCTGATAAACAACAAGATCAAGAGGAAGAAGAGGTCAAATCAGAAAAGAAAGGTAACAGTTGAATAGCTTCTGCAAGAAGATCACGCGTGCTAACATTGAGACATGTCAGCTCACAAGGGCAAGAAGGTCCAACGTGATAAAGAATATGGTGTTTCTCGTGGTGTCGATTTCCAAGGTGTAGCAGCAGTCATCAACTTTGATTTTCCTTCATCTGCCAAAGCTTATACTCATCGCATTGGTCGTACCGCTCGTGGTGGTCAGCGTGGTATGAGTTTGTCCTTTGTTGTCACCAAGGATTTAGTGGAGGATAAGAAGGAAGTTGCTCGCGGAAAGGGTATTTACGATGATCCAGTCTACCTTCGAGTCAAGAAACAGCAAGAAGCCAAGGGCGCTGAATTGAAACCTTACAGTTTTGAAAAGAAGAATGTCTCTGGTTTCAAATATCGTGTGGAAGATGCATTAAAAGCAGTGAATAAGGTGGCAGTGAAAGAGGCTCGTATCAAGGAAATCAAGCGAGAGATCCTGAATTCCGAGAAACTGAAAGCACATTTCGAAGACAAGCCCAAAGATTTGGAGTTCTTGCGCCACGACCATGCTCTCCAACCTGCCAAGGTACAAGATCATTTAAAGCATATCCCCTCCTATTTAATGCCCCGTATTGCTGTCCCTACTGCTATGGCCAATTCCGAACCAATTGATGTGCCATTCAAGAGCCAAAAGCGTAAAAGAGGCAACTTTAAGAAGGGAGCCAACAAGGTAAGACATGTGCGATTTGTAATATGACTCAGTTGCTCATCATCTCATCTCTATCTAGAAACGCAAGGACCCATTGAAGGTCATCAAGCGTCGATAAATACATAAACAATTAGAACAAAAAGTCTGTAACATAGAATATTTTAGCATGTCAATAAATAATGATCAATTTCAACGAATTTATTACTGTATTAAACTATACTTATAATATGCTTCAAGTGTGTCAAGGTACTGCCAAACCTTGTTCCTTGATGATTGGTATTTTTCCTTTTTGAAAATCTGGTGAGACTTCGCATCTAAAATGGTTATCAAATAATAGTAAAATCTACTCGGGAGACAAAAAGTCAGATATTGGGAGGCGTGTAAAGTTGCTCTTTGGTCGAGGTTCTTCATCCTGATCTTCGTCCTGGTGGCGGGTAAACATGGTGGTGCTGGTGCTGGTGGTGTTTGGCAATCGCTTCAGCGAAGAGGATGCGTCGCTCCGAATCGGGATTTTGATGCCTTGCTTTGAAAAGCACTTTGAAAGAGGGGTTGATTCTATGCACATTTAATCACAAAGAATGGAGAATTGTTTATACATGGCATGTGTTTTTTTACCTGTTAATCCAGGAAACTGTTTCAAAGACGGTTAGTTAGTATAGCTGATTTTTTTTAATATATCACAGAATGAATAAAGTTCAAACTTCGTTTTACCTTTTTGGCAGGATATACTGAAAAGGGCGTTGAGAAGACCTCTTGCTGGATTCGCGTGCTCATGGTAAGCGGCTCACTAGACATTGAGTGTATTTAGTAAATCATCTGACATTTATATATAGATTAAATGTTTGCTAGCAAACATTTGATATTACCCAGCAGCAAGATTTGCAAACACAAATTTAAGAACAAATGTGCCTTCGGTTCTGACGGACAAATCATGAAATATAAAGTATGTGCCGGGCTCATTGTTTTCATTGTACAGATGATAGGCATTCGATACGCTGGATCCTATCAGATTTCGAACGTACTCGGGCTTGTCATTGGATGAATTTGCAGACCATGGTGTATACACCAATGTCCTGTTCTCGGTTTTGCCTACATTGTACAGCTCACATTGCACCAGAAACAGAATGGAGTCCTCTGGTCTGTATAACACTGGCAATGTGAGTAACATTGGTGGCAGATAAAATGCAGTCTTACTTTAAATCAATCGTATTGCCGTTCTGATCTTTGGAGGAGAGCTGCAAGATGGGAGGTGGATCAATAGGCCTACGGTCCTTTTCGCCAAATCCACAGCATCTGGCTCGAATGGGGTTTTGTACTACTTCTATACAAAGATAATCTTGTTAGTTTTTCCTTTTGCCTAATTGTGTCTGAATCCCGTAAATTACCCAAGGCGTAGGAGATGTCTAATTGACTTGGTCGCAGCAGCTTCAAAGGCGGTGGGATGTTGTCTACTGACTGGTTCATTGGGGGAGATGCAAGAAATGGCACCGATTTTTCGATTTGATTTGATTTGATTTGACAACTGATGTGTACCTGTTTTTTTTTAGCCCACTCACAGAAAGTTTATTCCATATAGAAGAGAAAAAGAACCCTGGATGAACAATTGGGATAAATATACGATCCAGCGAGGGAGATGCAAATTTGACAAAACGCAAGAGAAAAAAGAAAAAGAAAAAAAGAATAAAAAGGAAAAATAAAGAAAAGGAATTACGGAAGAAAAGCAAAACGAGATGTCTTCTTTTTTATACGCTTTTTTGATGTCACCTCGGTTTTTTCGCCATGTTCCAAAACGGTTCATGACAAGCTTGAAAACAGTAATATTATGGTCGTTTGTGCAATGTTCTTTTTTTCTTTAAGTTTACTAAATCCAATTGTAAATTGCACAAGGGTATTTTATTCAAAAGGAGTGGGCCAACCACACTGAATTGCCTGGATGCACCGAGCTGCGTCTGTCGACATTTTCCTCCTGGTCCTCGTCCTGGTCAGACACCTTGACCGAGATGTCTGAACCGTTCTGAGTAGACATGGCAGACGAGGTTGCACTGGCTGTGTTGCCATCGACATCTGTTTGCTTGGCTTCGATACAGGTGGGTGGCGGAATGACCATATTCGGCGCTGAGGCATGTCCAATGAGGTCCCCTTTAATTCCCACTTTGTAAAGCGCCTGAGTCAGTGTGCCCATTCTAAATAGCATGTTATCAGTACATTTGCTGAGACTCTAAATGCTACCCTTTTTACCTCGCATAAAACATTTGGAGCTTCAATCTTATCGACTCTTGGTACAGATCAGGGATCGTTCGCCCGTTGTAGTAGCCTTGTCTGATGTTGCGGATGAACATGTAGAACTCACACACAGACACCAATCTGTCCCGGCAGTAGCGGTCAATGCAGGCCCAGTCGTCCAGCATGGAGATACGGAAGCGGTATGGCAGGTCTGTCGTATTTCTTCCGCATGCCTGGCATCCGGAAAATGGGGCTGTGGTCGGTGTGCTGAGTCGCTCCCAGATCATATTTTTCGCTGCTGATATTTTAAGAGGAACATCGTACGGTCTTTTCGCCTGATCCTGTGCAAATCCATAGGGCGCCTCCTCGATGAAACATGTGTTTAGCAAGATGGCTTCATATAGCTTCTTTGCTGAGAGCCGAGAATTGGGTCCAAATCGGAGACAGGGCTCAACATCTTCGGTCAGATTGTTCTTCATGTACGGTGTCCCGTGAAGCTTGCGAACAGGCACTGATTCACCTGACTCGACGAATTCCTTGAATTCGCTGAGAATCAAGGGGTCAGTGGGATCCGCCTCTTGCATGTCGTCTTGGTGGCTGAACAGGCTCGCCATGTCTCTCGATGCTCGCTTGGTTTGACTATCCTCCTCCTCTGAAGCGGTAGAAATGCAGCTTCCATTGGTGCTGAGTCGATGCTCCCTTTTATGCTGCTCTTCCATGTCTCCCATTTTCAGCTTCAGTTCCTTGAGTTGCATCTCTTCCACCTCCATCTGATGCTTGCAATGCTCCAGCTCCTGCTTCAAATGCTGATACTGAATCTCAAGCAGGTGTTTTGCCCTCTTCTCTGTAGCGACCATGCCATTCGCCTCCTCAAACAGCTTCTGCGACAGTTCTTCCAGTTCATTCTCCACATCTGCTTTGGCCTGTTTTGCCTGGTCTGCTTCCTTCTTTTCGGTTTCAAATTTCTGCTGTAAAACGGCCATGTCTCTCTTCATGTTGGCATATTGCTCCTTGGTCTTTTGCAGCTGGCTGCTTGTCTCTTGGTACTTCTTCTGCTGAGCGACTAGTTCGTTTTGATTCGTCTTTAGTTTGCTTTGCTCCATTGTGAGTTTGTCCTTGAGCTCAGAGATATCCTTGCGCTTCTTTTCTCGGTCTTGCTGTATTTCTGAAAGAATGGGTATAACATCATCGCACAGTGCGCAGTGCTTGGAGTCCTTGGAAACCAGGATGTGGTGGCAGGGACAGTCAGGCTTCAAGGGTGCGCTCCTGTTCAAGCTTGAGGATGTGGTGGGCGTTATAGGGAAATCGTGCTTTACTTCGAGTCGAGGTGATTTGGGCACATTGTCGATCATTGTCTGCAAATGCGAGTAGAGATTGGCAATGTCTTTTGTCGTCACTGGCTTCTCGTAGGATCCGCGTCCCTCTTCGCTGGCTGCTGGAGACGACATGATGTTGAGTGGAAAAAAGAAGGTGAAAATGTGATGAACCACTTTTCTGTTCTTTAATCAGGTTGCTCAGAAGCGGGATTGGCTTGTTTTAGATGTTTGTTGGAGAGAGAAATCGAGCCTAACTTATCCAAGTGATTGGATCAGAAACATGAAATAAATCCGAGATTCCGTGGGTCTTTTTGCATATGCTGCTTATATTCTCCATCGCGTCAAAATGCTGCACTTGTATGCTATAAAATCAAGTCGCTTATCTAAGATGCCTGTTACAGTTCAAATGGATGGTGGTACATTGCTTATTACATCAGGGAAAGATGAGGCCATCATGCTATCGGATTCCTTGGATTTCTGCCAACTACCCCTAATTGCATTTCCTTTGTTTTTGCAGAAAAATGGATTTCGTCATGCTGCTTCCCTGATCAGATGTCTGATAGAAAAGAAGCTTCCATCAACTCGCGTACATGTGGACATCAGTCATGCCTACATTTGAAAGTTTGCTTTAGTAAATAGCATGCATCCTTTGCTCGCATGACGTTTTGCTTAGCTGACTAGTATAAAGAGCATCACAAGTGTTCTATGACAAATAAGCCTATAACTGTTTATAAAGCGAACTTGCAAGCAGAACGGGTAGCTTATACTATGCGAAAAACGCGTAATTGATCTCAAGGGCTGCGTATTTTGCGAAATCCTCGGCACCTCTTCCTGTCAGAAGGGGAACAGTGGACCTGCCGGAGATAGCCATCATATCCTCATGTACATTTGGATACTACATTGCAATATGCTCTAGTTTGATGTTCTTATGCGAATCTACACTGTGTCTACCCACTTCCGCACGAAACAGTGTATGTGAGCTCACTTCAGCACACATTTACGCAATTTAGTGCCTATAAAATGCTCTATACACCATCTGGCACTTGAATTTCTATTTTACACGATGCAACACATCCGGATGGCTTGATTCTGTGCAGTGGTTTGACGATACGTGCTCTTGCTCTTCCTCATTTATTCAATAATTGAAACTCTTTCGCATCCAGGCTACAATGCCGGCCCTTTGCTGTTACCATGTATCCTATAGTATAATAAGGATAGGAACTGAGGAAGACATTTAGTAATCGTTATGTGTACCTAAAAAACAGGCATATTACAAAAGCATAAATTTACTACAAGTTTATTTTATGAGTCGCTTTAATGACTCTGTCATTTTTGTTTGTTAGGCTGGTAAAAAAGCCCATGCCGCCTAATTCTAACAAGAGCTTTTTGTTCTTGACCTTGGTTTTGTGATCATCCTTGAACAAATTGCTTGTTTTGTTCTCAATCTCTGCCAATGTTGCAGCAAGCAATTTCCACCTATTGTCGTCTTTGACCACTTCCTTGATGGCGGCGAATGTCGTGATGCCGTTCAATCTGTCTCCATACTTCTTGGAAACTGATCTGCACTTCTTGAACAGTTCCAGCAACCTTTCCATGTCCAGCTCATTTGAACAATCTTTTTTGGCAAATGTTCTGTATACCGCGGAGTAGCAGATCATTGCTGCATCTTTGTTAGTTGTCAATGGATGTTTATCGACGCGAAGAGGGTTTACTGGGTAAAACCCTAAATTGTGAAAGCTCTCCATGTGATAGGACCATTTCTTGGACGCATGCAGCTTATAATATTGTCGCAAGAGTCTTTCTGAGCTTCTTGCTTCAGTGGGTCGAACTCTTGTCCAGATTTGGCGTGCTGTTGAGTTTGTGGCGTGGCCACCTAAATATTGCCTTGAGGACCACCAAGTTCTGGCAAAATAATGGGCTACCAGCTGAGGGACCACCTAATGTAAGCTACCTAGACGTTAAAACCACTTGTCATATTGAATACTCAAAAATCATTGAATTGAGGCGTCATAGTATACCTATATGTGCTTCTTTATATAAGAAAGAGAGAGAAAAAAAGGCGTCTATAACATAAATCAATGATTTATCTGATAAATAGTGGTCTCTAAGCAGGTAGCTCATTCTTTAGGCGGTCCGTACTTGAAAATCTGCCCCGATCCGCATTAAACCTGGTGAGCAGCTGATTATAACCCATACCACATGGAATTTGCCTTGATTGCATCAATTCTGGATTGCTCGATATGTTGCCAATGGCACCACTGCATGTATGGCATATCGGCTAGCAAATTCTACGGCAGCAGTAGCTACTGACGATATTAATAATGCCAAAAAGGACTTTTACGTAAGGATTTGCACCAAAAAGATTTACGACGAGCCAAGTAAATGTTGCTGTACTAGTAGCAATACAGTTGATCTGCTTTGTGAGAGCGCTATAGGCTTCGATAGCAAACGTAGATGCAAGCATTACTTGTCTGCACGATAGCTCTCTGATCAACGAGCCTTGATTGGTGTGCCCTGGGGTACGTGAATCACCATCCATGGTAAAAACCAAAGATTTAAGGTTGTACCATTTGTGCGACCCTTACGAAATCAAAGCGTGTGTGAAATACTAAGAGTAATACAGCACCCTTAAAATGCTTCCCTGAATCTCCTTCTCCCTTTTTTTTTCATCTCTTTTCTTTTGTTCCATAAATCACCAAAAATGACAAAAACTGACTTACAGCATGATGTCGGCCAACTGTTGATATGTGGTTTTCATGGCTTGGAAGCAACCGAGGGTATTCTGGACCTGATTCGTCATCACAACCTAGGCTCCATCATCTTCTTTTCTCGCAACATCGAGTCTCCCGAACAAGTGCAACGTCTAACTCACACACTGCAGACTGCTGCCAAAAAAGCAGGCCATGTCCGTCCTCTGCTGATTGCTGTGGATCAAGAAAACGGTGTTGTGCGTCGCTTGGGATCAAGTGGGACGTATCTGCCTGGAAGCATGGCTCTGGGTGCTATCGATTCTACCAGTGCAGCCTACCAGGTCGCGACGGCCACCGCCAAGGAGCTGCTTGCGCTAGGCATTAATTGGAATTTAGCACCCTCCATGGATGTCAACAACAACGCTTTGAATCCTGTTATCGGCGTTCGCTCGTTTGGTGAGAATCCGCATTTGGTAGCCAAGTTGGGCTTGGCTCAGGTAGAAGCCTATCATCGACATCACGTTGCAACTAGCATCAAGCATTTCCCCGGACACGGTGACACGGCCACGGACTCTCATCTCGGTGTACCTGTGATTGACAAAAGCTTGCATGAATTGGAGCAAACGGAGCTTGTCCCTTTCGCTCACTGCATTGAAGCCCAAGGCGACGCTCACCCTACATCAGTCATGATTGGCCATATTTCTTTGCCTCAGATCATCGCGGAAGAGAATCGCCCTGCCTGTATCTCTTCAGAAATCGCTACTGATTTGCTACGAAAGAAACTCGGTTATCAGGGTATTATTATCACGGATTGCTTGGAGATGGATGCTGTCAAGGACACGGTTGGATCTGCTCGGGGTGCAGTAATGGCTCTGCAAGCGGGAAATGACATTAGTATGCTCTCACACACACTCAGCTTTCAACAAGACGCCTTCAAGTTTCTGGGCGAGGCTGTTCAAGATGGGACGCTGGACGAGGATGCTTTGAGTGCTTCTCTGGACCGAGTGGCCGCTCTCAAGGACCGCTTCCTCACTTGGGATGAAGCTCTCAAGAAGCAAGATTTGGCTGATGTCGGATGCAAGGCCCATTTGGAATTGAGCGAACGTCTTTACAACAAGGTGCCAACTGTTGTTCGCGATCAGCAGCAGTTGCTTCCCATCAAGCCATCTCAGAACGACAAGATACTGTTCTTGGCTGCTGATGTGCCTCTGACGCTTGCCATCGACTCGGAAACAGAGCCCTTCAACTCAATGTACGACTCTTTACACCGTCGCCATGGCAACACAGAGTACATCATCTTCAAGCAAGAGACGCCCGACCTGACGGATACTATCAAATCTGCTGATATTGTGATTGTGGGTACAGCAAACGGCAACTTGCACCCTTTCCAGGCTGATTTGGTTAAATTGGCCTCGTTGCATGCGAAGAAATTAATTGTGATTGCAGTAATTAACCCTTACGATTTGATGGCTTTCCCTTCCATCAGCACCTATCTGGTTACTTACGAATATACGCCTCCTG
The DNA here is from genome assembly GCA_010203745.1 of Mucor lusitanicus. Lineage (NCBI taxonomy): Eukaryota > Fungi > Mucoromycota > Mucoromycetes > Mucorales > Mucoraceae > Mucor > Mucor lusitanicus. Next base: position 959,348 of record JAAECE010000005.1, on the reverse strand, counting down.
CTCACGAAGCGGCTATACGTCTGATCTTTGGCGAGATTTCTCAGTCAAGCCATCTTCCTGTCACCATCCCCAACAACACAGGCACACAGGCTGCTCAAGAGCATTGGAAGATCACCTCTTACTCAGATCAAGACACCAAGCAAGCGCACAATCTTTGGAACTGCATTTACAGCAAATCTTGGCCCCTCTCTTTCGAGAACTTTGCCCTCGTTCTCTCTCGCTTACAAAAGCCACGCCATTTTTGCGTCTACACCCAAGATGCATTGGTGGGATTTGCAGCAACACAAACCATTGAAAAGACGGGCCAGCTTGCTCTGTTGATTGTGCATCCCGACTACCAAAATCAAGGCATTGGAACCAGACTCAACGACCACTGCTTGGACCTATTCCGCCAAGAAGGTGCCTTGAGAGTCATGCTTGGCTCTAGCTATCCACGTTTCTTTTGCGGCGTCCCAGATGATGATATATTAGGCCAACAAGCTCAAGGTTTTTTCAGTCGGCGCGGGTATACACTGACTCAGCATGTTTGGGACCTGATGGGCGATATCAGGAACTATACCATCCCGGCTGCATTAACGGCTCGAATGGAAAAGGAAGGCATCTGGTTTGGCACGATTGAGCCCACTGAAATAGGAGATTTGATAGCATTTCAAAAGCGCTACTTTGAATACTGGGTATCCACCTATGAGCACCATGCCCATCTAGGCGATTACCAAGACTTGGTGGTGGCACGAGAAGGAGATAAGAATGGCAACATTGTGGGAAGCCTGATTTTGTATACCACTGAAGGCTCTCATGGGCACCGCACCGATCTGATCTGGACAGACGATAGCTTGTTTACAGAAAGCAGTGGCGGAATGGCATGTGTGGGCGTCGCTACAGAGGAGCGAGGCAGAGGCATTGGCATTGGACTGGTCGCTTATGCTAATCAGACGCTCAAGGAACGCGGAGTGAATCTGTCCTATGTAGACTGGGTTGAACTAATTGATTTCTACAGTCGTACTGGTTACCAGAAATGGAGAAGCTACAGACTTGGAGCAATGAAATAGCTACTCTAATTGTTCATGTCGCACGTGGTTATACCTAGCCATACAATAAAATGAATCCCCTGTTTGCTCCCTTTCTTGCTTTCTTTCTTTCTCTTTTTTCATATACAATTCCTTTCCTTCAACTCTTCTTATAAGCTCCTCCTCCCTTCTACATCAAGATCATGGCTCTGGCAGCCCATCAACAATCACCTCCACAACCTCAGCATGATTACTTTTCAAGTAAACCTGAGAATTTCCATGTGGAGCACCAGCAGCACTCTCACAATATAATGTCACTCATTCCAGCCTCTAACGAAAAGCCACGCTCCATACTCACCACTACTAATAATTCCATCTCTACTGTTAATACACCATCTATCCACGAATACCCAATTACAACAACCTCTATTACTACTACTTCCACTACTAATGAACACATGTATCAAGACGACGCTACCAGACAAATCAGCTTGCCTCGATCTCAGCTGTCGCTAGGCCAGAGTGCAGAGACAGATCCAACACCTTACTCGGACATGGACGCTGTTCCACCTCCAGGCCCCAAGCGATACTCCACCAGCTTCAACTTGGCGCCTGCCTCATCGTTCAAAAAGAACGCCCAAACAAAGCAAAAGAACCGTCTTACCAGAAACCACACAACTGCAGGCACATCGACAGAAGCTGTGAGCGAGGACTTTGCCAAAGAGCTGTCTGCCAGACAAAAGGCATTCCGTCGCCTGTCTCGCCGCAAGCCTCTCGAGGAAGACGAGGATCGAGTCTTGATGGGTACTCGTATTTCTGAAGGCCATCAAAACTACATTCTAATGTACAACATGTTGACGGGTATTCGTATTGCTGTCGGACGAGTCTCGGCTAAAATAGACCGGCCTCTGGTGGAGCAAGACTTCTCGGCTGCTCACAAACTAGCATTTGATGTGTAAATGATTTTCCCCGTGTGTCGTCCACTAGACTGTGCCATTAACGATGATCTTTATTTATAGCACAGGCGATGAACTAACGCCTGGAGCCAAGTACGATTTCAAGTTTAAGGATTATGCACCTTGGGTCTTCCGTGCCTTGCGCGAGAGATTTGGTATTGATCCAGCAGATTATCTGGTAAAAAATGACGAATTTCTTGCCACGTTTGAAACCTATTGACATGTTTGTTCTGTGCCTAGATTTCTCTAACGAGTAAATATATCCTATCTGAACTAGCTTCTGCCGGTAAAAGTGGTAGTTTCTTTTACTATTCGAGAGATTATCGCTTCATCATCAAGACGATTCACCATACAGAACACAAGTTTATGAGAAAGATCCTCAAGGAGTACCATGACCATGTTTCCTCAAATCCAGATACCCTACTTTGCCGTTATTATGGGCTTCATAGAGTCAAATTACCCCATGGCCGCAAAATTCATTTTGTCGTTATGGGCAATGTATTACCACCCAACAAAGATATCCACGAAACCTACGATCTCAAGGTAAAAAAACAGCCTTCATCTCGGCTATAGATGTACAAATGACTGACTAAGCTCTGTGTAGGGCTCAACTATCGGCCGTTTCTTACCTGAGGAAGAGATCCGCAAAAACCCCTATGCTGTGATGAAAGATTTGAACTGGGAAAAGCGAGCTGCCAAACTGCAACTTGGCCCTGTCAAGCGCAAGCTCTTCATTACTCAGTTATTGCGAGATGTCAAATTGCTGGTGCGTATGAACATCATGGATTACAGTTTGATGATTGGTGTCCATGATATTGTCCGTGGTAACAAGGACAATGTCCGCAACTCCACATTACAAACCTTCCAGGTAAATTTGAGCCACAAGCAAGCACTATTTATAGATTTGCATGCTCACCACATCTAAATAATGCATAGCCAAACACTAAATTAGCAGAACGCCGTGCCTCTATGATGAAACGTCGTGAAAGCAAGGCCATGGTCTATCGAAAGGTAATCATGGAAGCTAATCCTGACCGCTTGAATGCCTCGGAATTGCCTGATACGCTCTTTGATGAGTAAGTTGTGTGTCTATGATTTTGGACTAAGCTGCAGATCTAACGTGAGCCATAATAGACGCCGTAACTGTGCATTTTACTCTGACGACGGTGGCTTCCAAGCAACGGATGAAAAGAATAGAGCCGCACCATCTCTTTATTTCTTGGGTATCATTGACATCTTGACGCCCTATGATCTCAAGAAGAAATCCGAGCATTTCTTCAAATCAATGACTCAAGACAAGAATGAAATTTCTGCTGTCAAGCCCAAGGTCTATGGCAACAGATTCATGGGTTTTATGGCCAAGAAGGCTTTGGAACATAACGAAGATATCCCTCATGAATACCAGATAGAGTCCTCTCCTGAATCCAAAAAATCAGTTTAAACAAAACCATATTTATCTATTCTATTCTTATCACTCAAAAATAAAATGTATATCACCATAGCTGATAATGGTATGTAATCTTAATAAGCTCTTCTCAACATGCGAAGCTATTTATGTGCCATAAACAGGTTTAGGCAACTCTGCTTTGCAAGCACGTTCAAATAAGAAGTATTCTTCCCAAAAGAATAAAATGCCTATTTACAGAAATGGCGGCATTTATCACTAGCATAAGAGGTAGATAAACATGTGCTATTCACCCAGTACAGTTTAGATCTCTTGGCTTATAAGATATCAAAATAGCAAAATTCAGGAACAAGCGTACAAATGTACCGTTTGAGCGCCTTCTTTTTTGGCGAGTCGCTTAAGTGGTGGTGGTGAGAACAAATACTATGCCACAATCGTGGCTTTTACACTCTTAATGTCAAGAGATGCGCACACAATTGAATTTAGGATATCATACATCCAATAAAAGACACAAATATCTAATATCATTGTATGCTGAGACCCCTATAAAATGTTAGATTATTGTATGATTCATGTTAAGATACTACGGCCTAGCTAATAACATTTCAGCATTTATCGCTCTTAAGCGACATTGATTTGAGTAAGGCGCTGTAAAATTGTAGTTACGCATATACTTTATAGCAGTTTATGTACGTTATCCACCACAGTGTCTACTGTTCACTCGTTAAACAAGAATATCCATTTTATACAATAGATAAATCTTGGGGTGGTTGAAATTAGTAAAATTTATCACCTTGCTATTAAAATGCAGGAATCATTCAACTAATACACAACTAAGACAGCCAATGCAAGTCTGTTAATATGATTATGACCCCGTCCGACAAGGTATACAACGGTGCTAACATGAACTCTCTATCATTTATATACGGTATAGAAGAAACACCACGTTTTGTCGTATCTTGTTGTTGTCCAGCGCTCAAAACAATAATCAGTCTGTGTCATTCTAAAACAAAGCATGCTAGAGCCAGGCGGTCTTGAATTCAGTGTTGCGCAACATCCCCTCTATCGATCTGTTACTAACAGGCACTCGTAATTAACGGGCTTTACTCTAGATCTTGCCAAGATCAGTCCTCCAAATTGGCAAGTTTCGAGTAATCATCCGTACATCAACAACAACGACAACTCGTCCAATCCAAAATTCAACTACTGTATATCATCGTCTTCCTCCTCCTCGCAAAATTTGCCAATAGCTATATACATCCTCATCTCATAAATCAATTGCTTAAAATCGATTGTTAAAAGAGATTTAAAAGAGACAGAAAAAAGAGACACTAGGAAGAAGTAGAGAAAAAGATTTGCTAGCAATGATTCCAAGTTATAGGGATATGCTCCATTACAAGTCATGCTGGACTGTTTAATGACTGCAGCAAATGAGGAGCAGAACACACTGGGTAAGGAACAATCAGAAGCATCATTCTGTGTACATGATGTTTATTTCAAAAGAGAGCATCTGTGTGTGTGTTTGTGAGTGTGTGTATATGTGAGGGTGAGTGAATATGTGTAGTATATAAAAGAAAAAAGCAAGCATAGTTTCATAGAGATGACGACAGATTGGATGAATTAAGATATAAAATTATTAGGCGAAATGAAGTGGATTTTAATAGCCCCCTTGCAAGGGCTTACGACAGTAAATTTCTTGCCTCCTCCTCCATGGATTGCTTTGTTGCTTCGTCCAATCCCTTTGACCAGCCTGTGGTCGATGATTCTACCCAGTCATCCCATCTGCGTATTGTCGACGGTGATTCCTTGTCGTCTTGCTGCTTGTCGCTTGGATTGTGAGGACGAACGAATATATCTTCTGAGCCAACAATGTAGTACATGTGGTAGGTATCTTGATCAATCTTGTATTGAAGTTTGGAGCGAACAAATATCTTGTTCAAATGCTCATCTTGAGGTCGCAGATTGCTATAGTGTAGCGCGTTAGGTTGAAATCATCATCAAGTTGGCTAGTCGTGCTTACCGAGTTAAAAAGGTGGGCTTCATACTTGATGCATCGATGCCTTCAGTTGTGTTCACCCAATCCATGTAGCTTGCAACGTAGTCTTCGTATTTATCGGCAGCTGTGGGCTCCAACATGTAGTCATCTTTGCCAATGAGCTGGATTGTCATGTTTCTGGCATCATTGTCCTAATGCAGTCGTGTCAATACAGAGCAAACATTCCAAGGATGAAGAAGAGACTTACGAAATTCAGTTTGTACAGATTCTCCTCGGATCCAACGATATCTTCAGCCCTTAATCGATACACAGACAAGATTCTAGGCGACATGGATTCCAGTCCCTTGTCACTGCGGAATAGTCGAATGAGTTCAACTGATTTGGGGTCGACCGTAATGGCTTGAATCTAGTGTGACAATGTGTTTGAGTGTCATGCCTAGTGTATCAATGGCTGAATCCAGCCTACCTGCTTCACCATGGAATGGACAAGCTTATCGATTGTAAAGATGAGATATGCGTCTGTTGTAAAGATGTAACGTGTGTGTTCCTCAAAGACCTGCTGGTCAATGTCGCCATCAAAGAAACGGTCAATCATTTCGAGAATAGCATTGTAGTAGCCCTTGGAGACATCGACATCTAATAAACCGAGTGAGTCTACATTTTGTTGAGAAAGTTCTTTATCCAGCTTACCGTCAAAGCGACTACTGTACAATCCAAGATCACGAGCCACCTTATTGACACGCTTGCCCATGTTGGGGTGCTTCTTCATTTCCTCATCCAGTGTGTGCAGCTTTGATAGTCTTTCATACAGCATTTCATACAGTCTAAAGAAGCAGTAAAAGGTGGTATTACAAAAGAAGCTGTACAGGATTCTCTTGGTGACACCAGGTGCAATAGCAGCAGCAGCAGCAGCAAGTAGCTTGTGGCCCGAGGGTTCCTCGCTGGCTTGCATAGAGGAATCAGCCACGGTGGCAGCAGCTGTGTTGTCAGCTTCATCGGTCAATGCGGAAACGACAGTGGTATCAAGCTCAGTTTTGACAATAGCGACTTCCTCCATAGGCGCAGATGGAGATGGGGAGCGCGAACGCGCCGTCAAGCCGCTTTCATCCAGCGCATTTTGGTTCTTTGTAAGCACATCACGCAGCAGGTCCATGGTGTGTTCGTCTTCGTGATGGTTGCGGCTTCTTCCCGAACGACGACGCGAGGGCGATTGGCTTCTCTTGCGAGGAGAGCGAGCCACGTCAGACTCTGATTCCTCCGTGTTGGTTGAGTTGTTGTCGTCGTCGTCTTCGGCTAGATCGTCTTCCTCCGCTTCATCTGCATAGAGCGACATGCCCTCAGGCACCACGTCGTCCAGTTGGAAGCAGAGTGGGATAAAGGTCTGGATAAAGGTGCGGATCTTTTCGCGGTCGCTGCTTGTGTAGCCCGTTTGTCTGTCGATAAACGAGTAGATGACACGCGTAACATCCTTGAAGATGCCATTGTCGTTGAAGGCAAATTTGAACTGATAGCTTTCTTTGCTGTGCACTGCCTTGTCGCAACCTCCTTCCTTCATCTTTTTGTCGTGCTGCAAGTTTTCAATTTCACTGACAAGCGCCTTGGGTGCCATGGCTTTGCGGTCGTTGCTCTTGAAGGTGATGCCTTGATAGTCCAGTGCTCTGTAAAAGTTCTTGGCATCCAGTTCTCTCCAAATCTTGTTCCATTCACGCTGGGCCCGCTTCCATTCCTCGTCCTTTTGCTTGAGACGCTTCAAGAGGATGGGTATCACTTGGGCGGGGTTTGAGTACAAGAGCTCGATGATCTCCATACCACGTTCCTTGTCATACACCTTCTTGATGATGCGCTCATAGATGGTGACAGACTGGCCACCCAAACCAGGACGCAGCTTGAAGCTGGCACGCTCCTCCATGGACATGGCTTCGATACGATGGGCAATAGGCTCCAGCAGGGCAATCACATTCAGATTGGCCTCAATGTTCATGTTGTAATCGTAACGCTCTTCTTCACAACGGTGCATGGCTTCCTCGTACTGACTCTTCTTGGAAGCGACAAAACCATCATCCTCACTAGCCCAGATGGGATGCGACACATACTCATCGTTCAGCACTTCCCAAGCAATTTGATCTCTGCCGGAACAGGGTTGGTTTTGCCACTAGAATCATGCGTGAGTCTCTCTGATAGTCTACTCAACCACACACACACACTTACGTTCTTTGGTACACAGCGATAACTTGGACTGTCGGCAGTCGTCTTACAATGTGCAAGATCAGGCTTAGGTATAGGATTAGTAGGCTTCTCGATGGGGTGGTCTTTGGGTTCGTAGCCAACAATACTCTTGAACCAATCAAACAGCTCCTTGTTGTTGCCGATAAAGATACCCACTTGCTCCACCAAGGTGTTGAGATCCAAGATTTGCTGCGTGTACAAGTTTAGTGTCTTGAGGAACTCTTCGTAGGAGGGCTTGTTGCCAATGTGCTTGCGGATACGATCAAACAGCTCAATTTCCTCGGTAGACACTGAGGGTCGAACGGGGTCAAAGGGCGAATTGGGGTAGCTGTAAGGATCACGCATGCTGTTAGACATGACGTCGCCATTCTCCTTGTATAGCTTGTTCTTTTTGGATTGTGTATTGTTGACTCGCTTCTTCTTTCCAGGTGGAAGCATGCTGTTGTTGGACGCATTGTCAAGAGCACTGCGCTTGGAGCCACTGTAGTACGAAGGTGAGATGGAATCAAACAGCACGCTGGCTGGCTGGCCAGTGATGTCGGGCAAGAATTGCTTGAATTCGTCCAGCAAGTCGGGTGCACCATTGAACAAGAATTGGACGTGTGCATAGACCTAGGCGACATGATTCATTTACTATGATGTGAAAGCATTGCATTTTTTTTTTGTCTTTACCTCTTGAATAGGTTTCTGATCTTTTTGATAGGTCTGCAGAATCTCCAAAAACTGCTTGTACACCTCGGGATCACCAGAAAATCGGTTCTAGTCATACAACGTTTGGTAAGCAAACATGGATATACACACACTCCCTCTCTAAGAAAGAAAGACTTACCTTGATCTTGTTGACATAGTTGATTGCATGATTAAACTCGACAGGCGAGCGTTTCTCGGTGGGAGCAGAGGATTGCGTTGGACTATGGTGAAGGGGAGGAGGCACAGGCGCACGGTTATGCTGACTGGGTGGTGGAGGAGGTTGTTGTTGATAGATGGAGGTTGGGTGGGATTGCTGAGAGGAAGGAGGAGGTGGTGGTGGTGGTGGTTGTGAGATTGGATGCATCGCATGGCCTGAAGACGCGCCTTGATGAGGCGGATGGTGCATGGCGCTGCTGGATGGAGGTGGAGGTGGCTGATGCATGTGGCCATAGGGATAGTAGGACTGAAGAGGAGGCGGGGGTGGTGGTGCTGGTTGATGGTGGTGCTGGTGTTGCTGCTGCTGCTGCTGTGGATGTCCGTGCATGGAGGCAGAATTTTCCGCCTCCATGTGCATTCTGCTGGCAGAACCACCTGTTGTCGTTGTAACACCACTTGGGGTCGTGACAGTAATCAAATCGGGCTCACGAGGATCTGTAGAGCATTCAATACGATAGCCTGGAGGCAGAAATGTATTAAATCCCGAAATCAAGGTAGGATGGCCTTTGAACAAGGTGGATACGCGTTCAATCACGCCGGGTGTATCAATGCTATCATTTAAATATGAGCGTCTACTTTTAGACAGATGGTGGCACACACACACTTACGCTTGGCTCTTGAAGTCTTTCATTATGTCTAGGAATTGATTATAGACATCAGGATCATCAGAAAAGCGCACCTTGACTTGATCAAGATAGGTCAAAGCGTCTCTGACATTCAAGGGTCGATAACCACCACCACCACCCTGTGATGATGATGGAGACGTGGTGGCAGCAGCAGCAGCAGCAGTGTTGTTTGCAGATTGCGATGATGGCTGTGAATGATGCTGTGCAGGAGATGACTGCTGTTGTCTCACAATACTGGGTCTACGTTCATTGAAAGGTGGAGTTGCGGTGCGAGATGGAAGAGGCGGCAATACAGTGCTTGGGCCATTGGCATGATCGCTGCTACTAGCGAGTGAGCTAGCAGGAGGCAGCGTATGGCGATTGCTAAAAGAAGGCGAGGCACTGTTGCGAGGAGGCGATAGTATGGATGGTAATTCAGTAACCCGTGATGGTGGTGGAGGCAATGATGGTGATGGTTGGCGTTGCTGCTGCTGAGAGGAGGCGCCTCCACTTTGAGCAAGATGGGATGGTGGAGGAAGATGATGCGAATAAGGCGAAGGCACGGATGGAGTTGCTGATGCTGATGTTGCTGTTGTCGCTGGTGGTGGCGGAACAGAGCCAGAAGTAGATGGCTGTGACCCAACAGATGGTGACCTACAACATGATAAGAAGGATGTACTTGTCTTTTGACTGCATATATTTACCGTATGTTAGGTGGCGGCTGAATAGGGGATGACATGGCTGTATTAAACGTAAAGTATAAAGCGGAAGGAAGGAAGAGAGAGAGAAAGAGGAAGGTGTGTGAGATGGCCTTTGAGTTGCTTCTTTTCCTAGGGCCCAGAGGAGTGCAAATGTTGACCAATAAGCCACACGCAAACGAGCATGGAAGTGTGTGTATCCAGATGTTATAAGTCATTTGGATCCACATCAAGCACCCACCAACAGGGCACAGGCAGTTGCAGACCCCCTTCATCATGGCAGTGCGTGAGTTGGTGTTTCTCTTGAGAAACGGGGATTTTCAAAGCAATTGCTACAATGCAACCAACGCTGCTTGAAAAAAAATAAAACCAGTGATGGATGTGGTATTTGGTACATGGCCAACGATAGGGCAGACATGTATATTCAATCATGCAAACGAGCGAGTATCAATGTTTTATAGTGGATGGGTCTACGGTATATAGTTGGTATCCGGCTAAATTTGATTACCCATCATTCTTCTGATTAGACTTTCAATGAAACCTTGTGTAGCCTAGCCATGATGCGATTTGATGGCCTACATAATAGCAAGGCACATGTATGGCTGTTTGATTTGACTATAGTAAAATGGACATTCTTGCATTGACAGACGCATAGAAGAGCAGATCAAACTGGCTACGAGCTACTACTGAAAGTATTGCAAACAATGGTATATAGGCATAAAAGACCAGCCTGATTTGCAATCCTGTATATATATCCACACATGGCAAAGAGATGATATACTCAAACACATGGCATGATATCGATGAACTGCAGTAATAGATGCGAGACAAGCCATCTGAATCACCTTGTAGTAGGTCTACATCACTCCATTCAGCAGCCATGTTTCAAATCAATGCACATAGAGTCACAAAGCTATAGTAGATAAGCAAACTGTCAAATGTCTCTCATTCCTTGCTCTTTTTCTCCTCTTCTTTACTCGATATTAGCATGTCCTCGCAACCATTGCTAGAGCCCGCAGGCAAACGAATCGCACTACCGGTTCGAGTTGAGCCCAAGGTGTTCTTTGCCAACGAACGCACATTTCTGTCATGGCTGAACTTCACCGTGGTGCTGGGCGGATTGGCCATTGGATTGCTGAATTTCGGCGATCGCATCAGTCGACTGTCTGCCATGCTGTTTACAGTTACGGCCATGTTTGTCATGCTTTATGCATTGTATACCTTTCATTGGAGAGCCACCAAAATTAGAAATCGAGAGGCAGCACCGTACGACGATCGAGTTGGTCCTACCGTTCTATGTATATTTCTCATCATTGCTGTGGCCTTTAATTTCTACCGTAAGTTTACATAATATCAGTGTGTGATCAGACAGCTAATGCCATATCTCACAGTGCGTCTGGCAAACCCACCAGAGCCATAAATTCCCGTGCTCCAGGCGCCTGTAGTACCATATATTCTAGCAGGATGAAGCAAAATGACTCACCCCCTCTCTCTCTGCTGTGTTTCTCCGCCTCCCAACCAAATGCTGATAATATAAGCACATCCTTCCCCTTTCTTTTTTTTTAACGATCATCTAAAATTTTTTTTACTGCTTCTTTTATTAATCTCATAAAAAATAAACCATGAAAAACACCATCAAGAAACTGGTCCATGAACCAGCCCAATTCACGCCTCAAGATGCAGAACACGCCATCAACGAAATCATGAAGGGATCTGCCACACCCAGTCAAATATCCGCATTTCTCGTATCGCTCAAGCTGCAAGGCATGGACAATGATCCTCGTATTGTGGCCGCTTGTGCCACTGCCATGCGCAGCCATGCCAGATTAGTGCCTTACACAGACTATGAACACTTGACCGGCCATGTTGTCGATATTGTGGGCACAGGCGGCGATGGACATGACACTTACAATGTGTCCACGACAGCATCCGTGGTGGCAGCAGGCGCCGGTGCCAAAGTAGCCAAGGTAAGCACGGCACCAGGCGTGTGGTATAAAGGAAAAAGGCTGACACACATGGCGATGGTAGCATGGCAACAGAGCCGCTTCATCCAAATCAGGTTCTGCCGATCTCATGGAAGCTCACGGATGTCAGATTGCACTAGTCGAGCCAGACCAGGTCGCTGGCATCTTGGACAGAACCAACTTTTGCTTTCTATTCTCACAGACATATCACCCTGCTATGAAGCATGTGGCAGCACTAAGAAAGGAGATTGCTGTGCCTACCGTGTTCAACATGCTGGGCCCAATGTCGAATCCTGCTCATCCTACGCGTGTGGTGGTGGGTGTCCATTCCCCTGAAATTGGAGAGCTGATGGCAAATGCGCTCAAATTGACCGGTGTCAAGGAAGCGTTGGTGGTGTGTGGATCAGAGAAATTGGACGAAATCAGTCCAGCGGGCGAGACAAATGTAAGTGTGTGATAGAGTGTGTTGGAGTCGAGTCATCTCATGCTGTCCTAGTACTGGAGAATCCATGGCTCTGGAGACATCACAGTGGGATCATTACACCCTATCCGTGATTTCGGGTTACAAACACATCCCTTGTCAGAAGTCAAAGGCGGCGATTGCTTTGAGAATGCAGAAACACTGGCCAAACTGCTCAACGACGAGCTGGAGGAGAACCACCCCATCCTGGACTTTGTGCTGTTGAACGCAGCTGCTTTATTAGTGGTGTCTGGCGTGGCTGTCGACTTCAAGGACGGTGTGTCCAAGGCACGTGAATCCATCAAGAGTGGTAAAGCAAAAGGAGTGCTGGAGGCATTTAGACAGGAAACGTTAAAGCGTGTTTAATTGGCTTGTCATTAAAGACACCTTTGCACGAGTTTTGTAATTTGGTGACACATAATATTCGCTTGTGGACACGACTAAATCGCGAGTAGTAGCAGCAGCAGCATCTTGTTGGGTGATCATTTCAGCGTGGCTGCCTAATAAGCTTACAATAAAAGATAGAGATGTGTATTTTAGAGCGTACAAGGTGACAGATGTGTGGGCGGCTCTGAAATGAATCAGTGCACAGTGGTCCTGAATCCAGGCATATTGGTCGTTGAGGGCCTACAGGTGTGTGTGTTAATAAAGGGCCTGCTGGAAGCAATAAAGAGATAAATTACCTGGCTGTGTTTCATCAATTGATTGAAATGATAAGCATCTACGTTTTTCACGCTAATTTGGCACGGGAAATAAGCTTGGAGCATCCGTTGGCTGGACGAGATCGACAGCGAGTCTTGGAATGGGAGGGTTATTTTTAGCAACATTGTCCAAATATTTAACAGCCCGTTTCACACGCAAATAAAGAACATACCAAACCATGATAAATTTTTTCCATCAAGCCATTCAATCAAACACGTTTCTGTGGAGAGTGTTTGTGTTCCCTGCGGCTGCTGCTGCTGATAGCGGCAATACACTCGCAGCGTCGACTGCTGTGTTATGTCGTCCGGCTGGGTGTCAGGCAGTAAATCAAAGCAGAGAAACAGGTGCTGCTGGTATGCGTCACTGTTGCATCTGTTGAGACATGTCGTTTCAGGCAGGAATCTGTTGGGTACGCAGCAGAGCTGTGCGTGCTGTACGCTGGTTTGTTGTCTAGGCAGTCAAGAAGGTTAAATGCAGCCTATTTACATAAACAGCAGTATACACCTACAATGCATGGCATGTTGCTTGGAGCCAGACCCGTCTGTCCATGAGCCATCCACGGCATTTAACTATTTGATAGTCATGTTGTGCTGCTGTGGTGGTGGTGGTGATGGTGATAGATGGCTTTTGACTACTAGTCGTACTGGACGACACAATGGGTATCAGATTATCCTGCTGATTGTCCAGCGAGATGCGCTGCTTTTTGGGCATGTTCTCAGTCAGTGCATAAACAAGATGGTTTTGTAATACATGCTGTGATTCTTGCAGCAACGTTCTTTTTACTGTTTTCTACAACAAGCAAAGAAACGCGTGTCAATTGTGTGTCTTGTGTACGCTTGTTTGCTGCTGTTACCTTTTGCACAATCAGACGCTTTTGCGCTTGACATGCGGCTAGTTTGTCCTGTATAATGCGGTACGTACGCTCCAGTTCTTGTGCGGCAGTCGAGTCCATGGCTGTAGGGCAAAAATGATCTGCAAGGCTGCCTTGGTTATTTGGGAGAGAGAGGAGAGGATAAGAAGGAATTGTGACACCATGTAATTGGGTGATATTAGTTTCTTTCTGAGCTTGTATATATATACATTTCATTTTGATGAAAAGGGTCTGTGCTACAGAATTGGTATAAAATAGATCCATTTTCCACGATTTCCCTTTCCTTCTCCTTTCTCTCTTCTTTTCCTCTTTTCTTGGATTCATCTCTTATCTCTTATAAAATGAAGGCTCTTATTCTCGTTGGTGGTAAGTGGGCAGCCGTGTCTATGAATGTTGCCCGTCGACTCAACTGTGTTTGCAGGCTTTGGTACTCGTCTCAGACCTCTTACCCTCACTCTCCCTAAACCCCTCGTCGAGTTTGCCAACAGACCCATGATTCTTCATCAAATCGAAAGTCTTGCAAAGGTACGTTAAGCAGCCAAATGTTGCTACACGGTCTCTAAATAGTAACATCAATTTTAGGCTGGTGTCACCGACATTGTCTTGGCTGTAAACTACAGACCTGAAATCATGGTTGCTGCTTTGAAAGAGTACGAAAAGGAATATGGCGTCAACATCACCTTCTCTGTCGAGACCGAGCCTCTTGGCACTGCCGGTCCTTTGGCTCTGGCCAGAGAGATCCTTGGCAAGGACGACTCGCCCTTCTTTGTCTTGAACAGTGATGTTATTTGTGATTATCCATTTGAGCAAATCAGAGACTTCCATCAATCCCATGGTAATGAGGGTACAATCATTGTAAGTAAATTGGCTGGAAATTTAATTTACACATCCAACTAAACACGTGCTTTATTTACCTAGGTCACCAAAGTCGATGATCCCTCCAAGTACGGTGTCGTCGTCAACCACGCCGAGTCGTCCAAGATTGAGAGATTCGTCGAGAAGCCCCAGCAATTCATCAGCAACAAGATCAATGCTGGCATCTACATCTTCAACCCTTCTGTCTTGGACCGTATTGAGGTAAGATTTTACAGCATTCTTTCGAGTCGCGTGATTTTAACCTTGTTTATAAATTTAGTTGAAACCCACTTCAATCGAAAAGGAAATCTTCCCCAATATCGCTAGAGACGGCGAGCTTCATACATTTGATTTGGATGGCTTCTGGATGGATGTTGGCCAGCCCAAGGACTACCTGACTGGCACCTGTCTCTACCTCTCTCACCTAGCAAAGAGCAAGCCTCAAGAGCTCGCCAACCCCACTCTGGACTATGTGTATAAGGGCAATGTGATTGTGCACCCCACTGCAAAGATTGGTAAGGATTGTCGCATTGGCCCTAATGTCGTCATTGGCCCCAATGCTGTCATTGGCGATGGTGTCCGTCTTCAACGCTGTGTTATCATGGAGGGTGCCAAGGTCAAGGACTTTGCTTGGGTTCAATCGAGCATTGTTGGATGGCATTCTTCCATTGGCCGTTGGTCCAGATTAGAAGGCTGCTCGGTTTTGGGCGACGATGTTACCATCAGCGATGAAATCTATGTCAATGGTGGATCCATCTTGCCTCACAAAACCATTTCAGCAAACATCACTGAACCTCAAATTATCATGTAAATATCCCCTTTTTTCGCCTTACTAGTCTTTCTCTATCATTTTTATTTTTTGGTTCTATTTTTTATATTTCAATCGCATATATATCTTTCTTCCTCTCCTAAAAAAACCCTCTCTCTCTACGTAATAAACAAACACCCAAGCCTACATTAAACATTCATCAGATGAAACGACTTGACCCAAGGGTCTGATTCTATATCCGACATCTTCATACGCAACGACGGATCCTTTTGAAGCAGCTTGGAGATAAAGTTCTGAGCATGCACACTGATATCAAGGGGGAATTCCAAGGGAGCTTCGGCAAGGTTGTCTGTTTCAAATGGGGGCCTGCCGACCAGCAGCTCATAGCAGAGAACGCCCAAGGCCCAGGCATCCACAGACTCGCTGTGTGTTTCTCTCTTGATCATTTCTGGTGGTAAATAGTCCAATGTACCACAAAGTGTAGTGCGGCTATTTGGGCTCGTCTGTTAGCTTGGTATTAATGCGACATGTTTGGGTTTTACCGTGGTTTTGGATCATAAACTGCCCAGCCAAAGTCTGCTATTTTTAGGCCACCCTCTTTGCTAATTAATACTGCCAAGGATCAATATCTTTTGATTCATTCATGTGCATCCGTCCCAGATGTCCTTACTGTTTTCCAATTTGATGTCTCGATGGAACACGCCAAGTCTATGCATATAAGCCAAAGCATCTGCAATCTCTAAAACATACTAAAAGTGCTCGGGGATCAGCCATGCGCACATTTGGTAGGTCGAAATTCTATATACAAGGACTTATATTTACATTTACAGTTTCGGCTTCGCTGAATCTTTTAAATGTTTCCAGGCATGTAAACAAGTCGCTATCACCGGCGTATTCGAGAACAAGGTAGACATTGTCTTGATTGTGAAAGTAGCCGTAGAGTCGAGTTATATTGGGATGACTACCCGAGAATTCATGTCAATACCAGGGCCTTATTTGGAATCAACCATGTCATATACGTTACTTGAGATGTCCTTGGATTTCGATTTCTCGCTTCAGAAAGGGAACCACACCAGCTTCTTCCAGCTCTTGTTTCTTGAGGATTTTGAGTGCTACCAGCTGTCCAGATCGCTTTTCTTTGGCAAGATACACTGAACCAAACCTTCCCATGCCCAGATTGTGCCCCACTGCGAAATCATGGATGGTCCAATTGGATCGTCTTGTTGGTAGTAGCAGAATAGAATGTTTGTTATTTTAGAAACGACTAATTGTTTGCTTCATCAACTTACTGTGGAAATGACGGTAGTGGTTGTTTTGATGGATTCGATGCATGAAGAGGTGGATCTTCTTCTACGTTAATCACCTGCTCGTTGATGGAAAACAGACGCCTCACGGCTGGCGAGTCCATGTAGTCTGATCGCTCGTCAAAGTTCTCGTCTGCTTCTAATGCGATTTGATGGTAAAAATTGGATCTTCGTTGTTTGGCATAATTGATGTTATTAGGCACTTGTTTTATTGCGCTGTGATCGATGGATGATGCCTGTATGCGTCTTGGGGTATAATCTACGTAGTTTGGTAATGATGCAGTTGTTTGAGATGCTGGGCGAGTGGGTGATTTGAATGCTTCCATGATGAGATACAGGCAGATGCAAACGCGCGCAACACTCAAATGAGAGAGCAATCAGCTTCAAATCCCCCCATTGTCCCTTTCTTTTTCTGTGACGTTTCTGAAATCATAGTGCAAGATCAAGCATCAAGCCATGCCTACATGTAATGTGAAATATCATCATTAAACAACCACTTCAGTTGTAATACCAATTCATAAACCAAGGCCGAAAGAATTGGCATAAACATCGGGGGGAAGGTTTCTTAATTCGTGTTGGAACCAATTTGTTTCTTTTCATCCTTAATCAAATTTATCTTCTTGTGATCTGATAGCAGCAGCAGTATATATTTATATATACCACAGCAGCAGTAATATATAAACACTCCAGTTACATATAGATTTTTCTTTTCTTTTTCACTCTTCATTACACATCTTTTTAAACCATGATTTGCAACAGAAACAAGTTTTTTCTATTCATGTTTTTAGTATACAGTTTGATTTCCACATCGAATGCTGCAGGTAAGCTCAACAGTGGATTACAGTCTCTCAAGCTCACGCATTGTATTTTTGAAAGGCAGAGCATGTATAGTTGGATTAGATGATTGTCCTGACGGTGAGACTTGTATTGTGCAAGAAGGAGACTACGGCCACTGTGGATGATTCTACCATGTTCTATATCAAGACATCTACTAGCTTGACAAGCGACACTATATCTTTTGCGCAGAATAAACTCGGACAATTCTTTTCATGCATGATGATACAAACATAGCTACCATTGACTCAAAGCTTTCGGATAGACACATTAATCTTGATTTCAATAACGTAGCACTAGTACTCTTCATCCCAATCACTGATGCTAGTCTTTCAAAATATGGCCCAAATGCAGTCGTTTTGAAAATGATCTGCTCAATCGAGGCTATACTTGTGATGAAATGCTGAATACAGTGGCTCTCCAAGAGTTGTGATTGTAATATGCGTTTCCTGTGCATTGCATTTCCCGCTAAAAGTCTATCCTGACCATTGCAAAGAATTACATTTGTATACTGTAAGAGCAGATGCTGAAATGAGAGAGTTATAAGTGTCCGGTCTATTATGTACCCTTCTTATCCTACTATTTGGCACATAAATGTCTCATTCAAACGGCCAGGCTATATCTCGGCATGCCCATAGAAAAGTCATGATTCAAAAGGCTCATCACCAGTACGAATTGCAGTAAAAATGAGGAGAAAAGGCAGGCGAATTACAGCTATTCAATATTAACATTTTGCACAATAAAACGGCCGCTTCTTACATTGTACTTGACTTATACTGATATGTCAAAACAGTTGGCAGAATGAATCTGCCAAAGAATTGCATTTTATTAAGAGCGCATCAAAAATATATGTTTATATACTTTTCATCATGCTAAGGACTAAAGTATAAGGATGGGCCATAATACAAGTGTACCTACTTTTTTATCCCACAAATGAAGGTGAATCGTGATTTAGCATGATTTACCCTAAACACTTGAGAGTAGCTCGATCGCTATAAAAAAGTGCTACCTTTTAATGGCATATGTACAGCAGCTATGCCAACTATATCATCTATTTGATGCGAAACAACGGAGTACCTCCTAAAATGAATGATTGAAATATACGGCTGCCGTCATTTTGAATCCACATAGCTTTATATCGAAGAGTATTGGCCTATTGCAAAAGTGTTGTGTAGACTAAACTCATCAGTATAATATGAATTTGCCGACAATTCTTCAAATAATGTAAGTTCTCCTATTAGGCGAGGAAACAATATCTATCATATACAGTTAATTCCACAACCTGCATACAAACAGGATTTATTGTCAAGCACAATGATAGAATATACAGCTTTCAATACAATGTTGTACAACATCCCATCTGTTGATCTGTTGGTACTAGACGCTTGTAATTAACTGCATTTTTCATGGAGTTTGTCATCAAGATCAGTGCTCGAATCTGATTTATTTTATAAATTGCCCATCCATCAACGACAACGCGTCCAGATGACTAAAGTTTAAAAACACAATTGTATTCCTTGCAAGATTTGGCATACATACATGCTTATTTCATAAGCCAGATGATTGATATTTGAAGATATTGATTGATTTGATACCAATATAATTCAAAATGGTACTTTTGGATGTTATGAACAGACTTAGATCTATTCAAAATTCCTTTTTCCAGGATAGTGCATGTATTTTATCATGCCTGATACTTATGGTGGTATCGTGTGTAGTTATCTTAAGCCATTTGTACCATGCATTTTGAATGTTTATTCTTGCTTTTCTCATTATAATCACATTTTTAGTTTCAATACGAATGCTTTATTTCTCTGAGCTTTCTCCAAATTTGAGCCAATAAAATAGCTTAAAAAGCTAGTTTAAACGCCGCTAACCCTAGAAAATTTTTGCGAGGGTTTCCCTATGTTTTTTGGTTAGGCGGACTTTTAATCATTGCCAAATACAGTAATTTAGCAATTCAATCATCAAAATCCCCTAAAATGCCAGAATATGCCTTACTACACACCCCAGCTTATCATGCAAACGCTTGAGACTCTCAATTGGCACCAAGTAAGTGATACAAATCAAGTGAGGGCAGCCTATCTACCCTCAGCCTCTGAATCAAATCTAGTTGTGCTTCAACGATAGGCTTATCCACACAACCAAAAAGAGGGTTATGGCTCAAAGAACCATAAAAAGTGGGAAAAGTAACAAAAGTGCATCACTAGAATGTGATGAAGAACAGAAACATCGCAATACAGTTACATACAAAAAGGTAACATGCAATGTGTATCATCAAAATGACGAGTACAAGAAAAAAAAAGGTAGTAAAAAAAAGTATCCTGGTTACCTCATACGAAGCAAGAACACCAATACCACCACCAGTATTACAGAAGAAGTAATACTTGAAGAACAAAAAGAATGCAAGGCTACTCCATAATGAAGCAGCACTGCCAGCGATACAATGTATGCATCAAGAGATACACCATAGCACTATGATGAAACAGCAACATAAAAATAGTTCTTGCGTGCAGAAAAGGGGGAAAGAATAAATCGCAATAGAGCAAACTAATAAAGAATGCAAAGTATTACGAGAAAGAAAGTAACAAAAGGTTGAATGAATGTAATTCATGGCAACAAAACCCATGGCAACCAAAGAAGGGGAATATACAAACCAAATACAAACCAAACTCATTATATTGCAACAAACTGGCCTAAAACAAACTGTGTAATTAGTATTCCTGTATATTGTACCGCGAAAGATAGCTCTTATCAGCTGATACTTACTGTAACAAACTCGAAAGGTGTTGTCTTGAGTACTGGTGGTTGAAAAGGCATGCTTCTTTTGACGATAGTGGTGTTGTACTCAATCAATAGCAATAAAAAGTATATGGTTTAATAGAAAAAGTGCAGTGCGAAAACAGTGCGAAAAAAAATAAAAAAAAATAAAAACGCGTTGCTAAGGGTGACTGCAGTCAATAGGCTGCCGCAGCACAGAGCACACAGAATTTGAATGACGTGTACAATGAACATTTTGCACTGCGGTGACTGTATCCTAATGATTTTTTTCAGATGATTTTTTTGAATCAATATCGATATAATTTGACATTTGAAAACATTTTTGTTAAAATTAGCTATATAAAGTGTGCTCAGCGTATACTACTTTCTAATAAACTTAAGGGGAGAATTTGAAGGCGCATTCAATGGTGTCAATTTTAAAATACTTTTAAAATGAAAAGATAGACAATTTTGCTAAAATATAAAAATCAGTTTTTCCAGGAAAAGTCGAGATTTAGCATATACAACGTTCAAAATAGCAGTTGCACAAGCTACCCTACATCTGTGCGGTCATTTTGATTTAATATATATCATAGTAAAAAGTGTCGTTTTCGCCTCCAAAACTGCGATCGTTTGATTTTCAACAATAACCATGAGGGGTACCTCATGAAAAAAACGTGGATTTTCGACGATTTGGATCGATCCAAAAAAAATTAAGATAAAGGTTTAGGACGTAAATGGTGATTGAAAGCAATCATTTGGCACTATTCCGAGCATCTAAAAGGGGTTAAAAGACAAGATATTGAGGGTTGAATTTGAGCGATTTGGCAGAGAATAATAACTTTCTACCCTGTAAATTGAGAGCAACCAATGCTACATAATATCAGATCAAGACATTACACAGTTGATATTTCTTGCGGTTACACCCTGAATACCAGCAGACATAAAGCGATGTGAGTTTTGTGTGTATTTCACTTTAGGAACCCTCAGAAATTATGAAAATTTCACTTGTCATGCCTCAACACTACGGCTCAAGGCAATTTTAATTTACTATAGAACCTGACGTTCACACATGATAAGGATTATGTTAAATCAAGTATCCCGTCAAGGTTTCACATTACCAGTCTGGGTCTATTCTCAGTCTGGGTGATGAATTTGTGTTAATAAAGTCGATTGAAACGATATGAATAATCAGTTGCTAACTAGCCATATGGTGAATCTTTGCTACAATGCCTGTTGTATCAGAGCATTACTGATTATATGATGTTAATGTATATAATCGACAATGATAGCTTTTGTATTGGCTATCCTACTCCTTAATCTATCCTTTTTAGGATATATTAATGCTTTTCTTGCGCTGCTCCTTCTTGTTAGAAAAGACTCACAACGACACCGCTTTGCTCAACACGCAACATTTGGTCACAGCAGAACCACAAGCATTTGACACCGTTAGTAAATGTCTACAACTGCTTGTTGGCGGGCGACATACGAATGAAAGATGGGAGCCAGGACCTTCGACAAGACATCATACCAGAACCTAGAGCGACGCTTGGAAGCTAAATGACAAGGTCAAACCAATGGCGGTCGACAATCTGTCAAGTACCCAGGAAACGGATGGCAGGCAGGAGTCTACGGTCGTTGAAGAAGACGGATATTAGATGGAGACTCGTCCGTTTAGTGAGCAGTCTATACAACCTCCATCCTTTGAGGCTGTGGACATAAATGGAGAGACTCAAGACTACACAAGCCAAGTACCAGACGCCAGTACCGCAGGGCGCAAGGATCCATACCGGGTATGCGTCAACTACAAGCCAGTGAATAAGGTCATGGAAAATTCTGCATATCCCATTTCGAACATCAACTACCTGTTTAGTCTCCTGAACGAAGCCAAATACTATAGCGTGTTTGATGCCCTCAAGGGATTCTGGCAGCTACCTCTCTATTGAATTCGTGTTCATAAGTCGAGTGGAACAATATGAGTAATCAGTTGTCAACTGTATCTAAACGAAAGCAAAGAGACTTTTTTATTACAGGGCCATTTCTTGATTGAAATGGAGTAGATCCCTGGATATGACTACTACTCTGAAGATGAATATATGGGTGGAACGCGAGATTAATATGTTCGGGTGTGGAATATCTGATGTAGAGTACACACATAAAGTGATGAGCGTGATGTATACGCATTGAGTGGATCTTGACAGTAAAGAGTTTGGAGCATGTTGAGTTGGATGTTACCAGTGCACAGACGATGATCAACAAGTAAACGAACAACATGTTGAGTGGCTAGAGCGAAAGTGACTATAGCTTGTCCAGGCACACGCTGTGTGTCCACGTGTTTGTGTGTGTAGAGCCAGATGTGCATGTAGTCTTCAGGCACATGCTGGTGAACGTAGGCTTTGCATACAACACTGGGTCTATTCTTAATCTGGGTCTATTCTTAATCTGGGTCTATTCTTAGGATTACGAGTGGAAATTATGCTAATCATGATCTACAATCAATTGTTGAGTAGATAGTAAACCTAAATGTATAATAGTTCATCATCATACATGCTATAAACCCTAGCTTAATGAAAAATATATAAATACATCATCTGGATGCATTTTCAATAAAAGTGTAATTATTTTTCGGCAGATTTATTGTTACCATATTTTTGACATAACACAAGCTTTCTATATATGTCGAGTAAATTTTGAATGTTCTTGTATTAAGTACAAATTAAGCATCAATAGTCCTTAAGATTATAACAACGTACATTTAAATTTTCAAAATATTTTGACGAAAAATGAGCTTTATACAGGGTTTCAACGTTTTGAAAAAAGTTATTCAACATAGATAGAAGGTATACAAAATTGATTCTTGTGTAAACTACCCAAATGTGATATGAAAAGTTTTTATATGGCATTTTTCAGGCAGGCAGGCTAACAACTTAGAAAGTGTTAATAAAAAAAGGTTTACTAGTGGCCGCATCTTAGCTGGCATGAGTGCTTGCTGTCTTGAGATGGATCGATCATTGGATCATCAAGCGTCAACAGAGTAGGCTTATAGCGAGACTTGATGGCATCTGGGTGTTTGGACTTTTTGCAACAGTGCCAAAAAGTATCATGGATGGTGATGAGGCGGTTGAGTGTTGCCACGGTGAAGAAGCTTGGCAGATCTTCCAGAGATTGTGGGAAGAGTATGTTGTTGTGGCCAATATCCACAGAGGTATAGATACCACTGGCTGTCAGCTGAGTGATGTAGAATGTGATATTAAATCCTATCAAGAAAATAGGCATTCTTTCAATTAGAACAAATCTCTTTTTTCTTTTTGCTTTTCTTTTTACCATCATACTGTAGATTTGGAAAGCGAGAGACGCATTCAGACCGTGTATATCAAATGCGTTCTTCCTGAAAATTGCCAAGCGCAAAGTATCCATCATGCACAAAGATTGCCTTCCATTGTCTTGATGATATACAGTATCTTTGCCTCACCAAAGCCAACGTTAGAGGTAAAGTCCATCTGTGGGGTTTCGGAAATAATGGTATCAGAACGAGAGTTGCCATTTTCAGCAGCAGGAATGGTGTTGGTCCATCGAAGGTGTATCAATCTGTCAGGATCACTGATTAACACGGAAAGCATTAGATTAAAAGAGATGCTCCACAGCTCACTTTCAGAAATGGTAGTTAAGTCATTCAATGGCGTGATTAGTAGCTTTTGGATCCTTGAATGATAAGAGTCAGTAAAATTAGCTATAGATCGCAGCGCAAGCACAGTACTTACAAGTTGTTATTAATGCCCATGACAATACGCTTTTTACCATAGCTGAGATCGGGATACATGTTAGTCAAGGTCACGATAACATGCTCACGGTCTGGAGTCGTGCATTGGCTGATTTTTGTGATGTGGGTATTGATAGCCATCGTGTAATCCTTTTGACCAAACCAAACGTTGCGGATTAGATCAGATACAAGCTTGTTGCCTAGCGTTTTCAACAGGTCGAGTGTGAAGATCTTCTGCAATAGCACTGTGTTCGTTCTTGCATACAACAAAAATATGTGTTAAGGCCGCCAACTCTTGGATGTCTGATTCCAGTGGCAGAGTTGCGTCTTGGTCAACCACTTCGTATACAGTATTGCATATATCTACAGGTAATGCAGAAAAAAATCTGCACTCGTTGCAGATATCTGCGCTTGAGATTTTATACATAGCTTATTCTGTGCAGATTTCTTGCACTTGAACATCTGCGGTCAGTGCAGATAATAACTGCAATAGATTTCAAACATTTCCGCAGATGTTTTCTATATGGATATCATCTATGGTTTTTCCTATTGGGTCGTCATAGATAGTGGGTCTTCTGGAGATCGTCACAATGTTGTTTTCCAGCCCTAGTTTGGTGGCATTGTTGTTGTGCTCAGTAGAGGTGGCAGATGATGAGGTTGTATGGCTGACAGAAGCTGCGGTGGGCGAAGTACGATTTACGCTCGCTTCGGTTGTGGCAGAATGGCTCGCTGCGGCTGCAGTGGGTGTAGACTGGCCTGTAATATCATTGTATGCGGTGGTATGGCCTGTTTTGTATGCGGTGGTATGGCTTTCTGTGGTTGTGGTAGCGGAAGGATGATTACTTGCAATAGCGTTATTGGCAGTATTATGCGATTCTGACGCTGTACCACTGGTGAATGATGTAGCAGCTGCTTTCAATGACTCGATCTTGCTAGCTGTTGTTGTATTTATTATCTCTGAGTGAGCTTGCCCATGAAATTTTCTGCAGGATGATGAGCATATCCTATCGTGATTTCCAGTATCGTAAATAATCAGCCGATGACCTCCAAACTTTGTAGTAGTCCGTTTTGATCTTGGTGTCGTCATGAGCGCCTTTGGTCGAGAAATGTTTGTCCAAAATGTATTCAAATCGATGCTCAGCATGCTCACGGTCGAGATAATACGGTAGTTGAATAATTCGATGTACTCTTGAAATGATAGGCAATCAGCTTTATCCAAATACCATTGCTCTTCATTGGAACGCAATGACACCTTTTGTCGTTTTGTTTGACGCATGCTGGAAAAAAAAAAAAAAAGAAGAAGGAGAAGAGAAGTAATGCTAGTTACTTTTATACTTAGAAGCTTGTAGCGTTGGAATTGATCCTAAAATGCTGTTTGGCGATTTAGCTGATTTCAAAACATCGGTGGTATTAGTTACCGCACAGTATCATGGGTCTAGTTGGAGAAGGGCTTTCATTTCTTTAACTTCACAAAAGTATGTTAATTGACATGTAATATCGTACATACCACTTTATTAAACCCGAATGATGGTATTTTTGACCTAGCGAAAAAAAAAATCGTTCTATGTATGGCCTGCCCGTTGCTAGTCCTTGATCAATGACACCGTGCTCCTCGACGTTTAGGGTTCGACTGGCTTGGGCAATGCTTTGGAAATAGTGCTCGTCGGTTCCATCGCGTGCGTCGCGAACCACGATTGGTTTGCCATGGGCGTGGGCCTGGTTTTCCTGGCATATGACCCATTTGAGATTCGTGATAGCATTGTTCGCTCGATTTTTGTCAATGTGATTGACATGTGTTTTTGTGATAGAGGGGTCTTCGTTTGGCAGCCAAGTAAACGCGACCATCCGGTTTACGCGGCAATGATAATCGTGTACGGATACAACAATAATGTATTTGTTTTCTGTTCGTTTGCGTTTAATCACCTGGCCATTCATTCTGACTCAACCACAATTGCTCACTAAAATGTCGGCAGTTACTGGCAAACCCTAGTAGAAACACTAGTCTCGTCTCCTTGAGATTTACTAAGGGTATCGTCTCCGATCAATCTCCTTGACCGCGGCACAACAAATCAATTCCAAAGTAATAGGCTTTCTCTGGAGATTGTTGGAGGTAGTAGGAGCAGAAGTAATCTTTTTGGTAGAGGCCATGGCTGTATAAGGTTTTACCATTGAAGATGGGAAGTAGTTGATAAAATGACGAAGAGAGAAGAAAAACAAAAAACAAATCCCCTGTATTTATTGTTGTTTCTAGAATGCCACTAACAAATCTCATTGGCCATGATTTCTCTGAAACAAACTAAAATGTAACTTATCTCTACCCGAATTAATAAATGAAGCAACAACAACAATAAGAATAAGCTTTTGGATGAATTTAGCGTGTCAGTTGTAACCGAGAACTATCATCCTAGTCATGTCTAATACGCTGTTTTTGACGTTCAAGATATTTATCATTGAAGACGCGGGGCTCTTCTGATTTATCAGAGATAAACTTTTATTTGTAAAATTACAGTAATTAAGGAAAGGATATCAATTATTATATTGGAAATAAGAGGGTTCATATACTATTCGAACTGAAGGATTTGATGAGAGGATAAGGTATTAGATTGGTTGATCTTGGTGATAGGATGATAGATTGGATCTATTATCCGGAACATGCCATACCTGGGATCGTAACTGAATCCAGTTTCATGCCAAAGTTTATGATCTGTGCTTGAAATGAGTGTTTCTTCGCATTCAGAAATATGGTTTAAAAATGATACATCATCGTCGAATACATAGAGGATTACAAAAGATCGTACATGGCGATCTGGTCATATACCCTCTTTTTTGGAAAGAACTGCCTTGCTCGGTGGTAGTAGATTGCCTGTGTAAGAGGAACAGGAAGAGGTGTAATATACACTGAGTTTTATTGAATATTGATTTGGATAATATATATATTGTTTGTTCGTACAACTAGCTATCTATCACATTGCCCCCTCTATACGAAGTATCTTTGGTTGTGAGAAATGGATTAAATAAATGGTACTCTTCTAAACTTTGTAAATATCTCTGATATTTGCAGTTGTGTTTCTCTGTTTTCTTCCTTGAACCGTGGCCTCCCCCAACAAAAAGGCTGTCTTCTCAGCATTGGTGATTTTCAAGATGGTCCAAGGGCCTGAGAATTTGGGTTCTGAGAATTTCCAGGCTTCTTTCATCTTAATTTTCAGTACAGAATCGCCAACGTCGAAATTTTCTTCTTTTTTTCGATGCTTCTTGTATTGTTTTTGCTGTTGTTGTTGGCTCCTTTGGATATTCTGTTTGAGATCTTGATGGAGTAAAGGCAAAAAGTGATTCAAATATGATATCCCAGACTTGGAAGTGAAAGTGTTGGTCTTGACATTTAGTAAATCTTCCAAAGGAGGAATAACGGCTTGGCGTCGATACATGGTTTCGAAGGTGGAGTGGTTGCTCGACTTTTGCTTCGATGTATTGATTGCAAATGTGATGAACGGCAAGTATTCGTCCCAAACGGCTGGCTGATGATTCTGGCAATAAACTGACAAGCTGGTTTTTATTGTGCGGTTCATCTGCTCTACCAATCCGTCAGTTTGAGGGTGCTCCACGCTGGTTTGAATCTTCGCAATCCCAAGACGTTGGCAAACGACACCAACTGCTTCAGATACAAAGTTGGCACCATTGTCAGTAAGAAATCTGCGAGGCGTACCGAAATTGAAGACCACAGAATAGAGTAGAACGTTGGCAATGGCGTTTGCATCGGCAGAAGGCAAAGGTGCCGCGACAACCTATTTTGTCAGATATTCCATGCAAACCAGCAGATACTTATTGCCTCTTGTGGATGGTGGGAGGTAGGCGACATCGGCAGCCTATATTTCACCTGGTCCAGTTATCGTGATACTCTTCAGTTCTTCGTATTTGTGCGTTGGGGTCTTGTATAATTTGCATGACATGCAATTCCTGACGTAGTTTGAGATATCCTCGTTCATGGTCGGCCACCAACCGTTTTCCTTTGCTCTTGCCAATGTCTTGTCCCTACCAAGATAACCACTTGTTCGAGAGTTATGGATGTCATGTAAAAACTTGGCACATTTCACTATGTAAATTAAAATTGCCTTGAGCCGTAGTGTTGTTGAGGCATGACAAGTGAAATTTTCATAATTTCTGAGGGTTCCTAAAGTGAGGTACACGCGAAAACCACATAGCTTTATGTCTGCTGGTATTCAGGGTGTAACTGCAAGGGATATCAATTGTTTAATGTCTTGATCTAATATTATGTAGCATTAGTTGCTCAGAATTTACAGGGCAGAAAGATATCATTCTCTGCCAAATCGCTCAAATTCAACCCTCAATATCATGCACTGGGCACAAAATCATATTTTACCAATATTTTACTATAGTAAAACATTAGTAAATTATTTGGGAAATTGGATAGCGGTGGTGGATTTGGTAAAAGACAGCTTTCGAGTGCAGTAGCCATAGATGTTGCTTATCACTTTGATTGTATAGCCGAATAAATTAGTCATTGCTTCTGATGCTAATGCAAAAGTTGCTATTGGAGCAACAGGCACGACTGAATAACCTCTAATGCTGTTGGCAACTCAAATTTGATAATAAAAATATTGAATTTACTGTTGATTCTTGCATATTTTATGTATGATGTCGTTGATGTAACCGATCTTGTCAAAATGATGGTCGATTTATCCAATGCTACTTTATCAGAATACACTATTTGTCTCTTGTTTTTGCTAATCATGGTACATGAGTTCAATGACAAATGGCAACACAACCTCTGGTTATCAATTGCGCATTCTCGTTGTTATGTGGTAAAGTTTTAAAGGGAGAAACTCTTCTATGCACTCTCCAATTCAAATAGATACAAATGGCGAAGACATTTTCAATGTTAGCTTCTTGATCAATGTCAGCTTACGCTGCGAAACAAGTATCCAGAGCCAGCTTGAGCCCGCCTGACTAATAATTGAGAAGGTGCCAAGTTTTAGCATCGCTCGATAACAATCAGAAGCACATTTGGAACCCAAGAATGCAATGGAACGATAGAAAATAAAAAAAGTGAGGCCATTTTTATTATGTGCTGCAATAATCTCTGGCATTTTTCTGTTGTTGGAAGAACCGAGGCTCAACATTTGTTTGTTCAAATGCCATCAAGAAGAGTCTACTGTATTTATGAACCGGTGAGCTACAGGAGGATCAAAGGTTCATCTTTTCTTGGAAGTAGTAGCGGCAGTAGGTAATCTCCATGCTCTGCTTTTGTTTTACTGTTGGAAAAACAGATTCGAAGCGAGGGTGTTATCTTTTTTGTTGTATTTAAGAGGTGAAAACCAAATAAACATACGACAATCATTTCAAGTTTCCATTCTGAGACATCGTATACACAACTGAATCAGTAGAAGTTAACTTTGTATCTTTGAAAATTTCATAATACCGCACAGTAGGGATGGCGTTGCATGTCTTTTCATTTGGAAGATTGAGTGCCTACCCCCCCTATTGATGCTAATCACCGGAGATCAGCCATGATTTTGAATGCCATTCCCTCCTCGACATCAGATTGAACAAAGAAAAGTATAAATACAGTAGTTCTCTCGTCAATTTATGTCGCTTTTTCTTCTTATTTTCTGAAAAATACAAGCACATGGTAAGTAGTAAACTTCATTTTATTTGAAAGTGAATACGGCCTAAATTTTTTATCCATTGCATATGTTGTAGAACTTGGCTAATTATTCTGATGGTGGACAGATATCAAGACACAATTTCCACTTGTAGCTCATTAGCAAGTTTTCAAGATTAGTGATCTGGTCTCATGTCAACCCATCCACTTGTACCTAAGGTAATATTCCGTTGCATCACTTTGCTTCATCACTCATCTCAAGATTACTTATTGGGTTTCTTTTTCTAGGATACACCTACTTACTGCCTGTTTCTGTAATCATGAATGCTCTATAGCCGTTGCTATAGTGTTGTCTGCTGGCCTCCTAGATACATAGTTCCGGTAGCACTTAGTTGATAGATGGTCATGCTGCTATACGCCATTCTTGGAACACAACCTACTGTTGTTTAAAAAACTGCGTCATAAAACTGAAATCGAGCATAGCTAACGATATACTGGAGGGATTTGCTCGCTTTTGGTGTCATTAAAACCACAAAAAACGCCACCATATGATAGCAAAAGTTTTAAATGAGACCCGGTCACTCTGATTCGTTGAAGAGCGATAAATACGTTTTTTAGCTATCTTTAAGCTACTAAAAATTAGCTGTGAGAGCTAGGGCTAATTCAAATTTAAGCAATACCACCTTGAGAACAGTGACGTTTGAAATGATGAGATTGGATAAGAGCCCAAAAAGGATGTATAATAGGATTTTGAGGTTTCATCTCTAATTACCTGAAGCTCTGATCAACTAGAAGTAATTATTTTGGGAAATTAGCAGGGAAATTGTGCATTTCGTGATTTTTGCATTGCTAAAGTAAAAATCAAGCAAATAAAGGTCAGGAAAATGCTACAGTCAGGTTTCGGAGACACTAAAGCTAAACTTTATGCAGTTTGACTATACTTTGCCTGGCAAAAATGGCGCGCAATCAAAGGACCTTTCTTAAAATTTAGCCTTTTCACCATACCGCTTAACGTTTTTGCACATTTGACAAGAGGATTTGGTAATTTTTTAAATTAAGGCTATTGCTAAGGCTATCAAAAAGCCTTTGTTTGAGTTTGAAGAAGATCCGAGTGATTTACAGCGTTCTACGAGGCGCAACGTTTTTTTGAAGGAACGGTTTTTGAAGGAAGCGTACAAGCCAGTCAGTGCACCAAATTCAGTTTTTTATGTACAGTAGAATACGGAAAGACCACATTACCAGACGCATAAACAAAATTGATGCTATTCCCAAACTATTTTCGAAGAAATCAGAGATTGATTAAAATTAGACGTTTTTATAATTACTGAAAAATTTCATTTATGCCAAATTATCCAATCAGCTTCAAGCTAGGAGGTTAATATTATAGATGTTGATAGTACTATTGCTTGTGGTTTTTTCAGTAGTAAGTTCACATAAATACCTTTATTATATGAGTATTAATCGTAAATCAAAGTTTTGTGACGCAGTTTTTTAAACAACAGTATATTTGTCTCGGTCTGTTCATCTTCTTGGCTTGCGGTCTAAAATGTATGCTTGGCGAATACAGTAGCTCTTTATTATACATCTTCATCTATGTTGCTATCCCAATGTCCCTAATTCATTTTCAAACAATAAACATTCAACATTTAACTGAACGCAAACTACATCCATGTCTATTTTCGTGTATTTTCTATAATAAGCGATCTACCGCAAATCAAAGGCTGCAAATAAACGGTATACTGCAATCAATAAATCACGGATAATGTTTGATGCTGTTTTGGACCCTGTTGATCGATAACGATGTAGCCAGTAATCTACTGCCATAATACTGTTTCAACCTGCTTTCAGTCAATCAAAAGCATAGAAAATGAAGCATATCATCTGTGAAACCAATACGGGAGATCTCTGCAATTGCGAAGCACTTTCTTTTTTATATAACTCCCCCCCCCCAGTTTGACATTTGGCATTCATTTCAAGCTCTCTCCCAAATAAACGTATTCAATGTCCTTAATATTTTTCTAATGTTTTACTATAGTAAATTATTTATGCTCCAATATTTTATTAATATTTTACTGATAGTAAAACATTAGTAAATTATGCATATTTTACTAAATAATTCACTAATGTTTTACCATAGTAAAACATGTTTTTTTGCCCAGTGATGTCTTCTAACCCCTTTTAGATGCTTGGAATAGTGCCAAATGATTGCTTTCAATCACCATTTACATCCTGAACCTTCATCTTGATTTTTTTTGGATCGATCCAAATCGTCGAAAATCCACGTTTTTTCATGAGGTACCCCTCATGGTTATTGTTGAAAATCAAACGATCGCAATTTTGGAGGCGAAAACGACACTTTTTACTATGATATATATTAAATCAAAATGACCGCACAGATGTAGGGTAACCTGTGCAACTGCTATTTTGAACGTTGTATATGCCAAAGCTCGACTTTTCTTGGAAAAACTGCTTTTTATATTTTCTCAAAATTCTTTATCTTTTCATTCTAAAAGTATTTTAAAATTGACACCATTGAATGCGCCTTCAAATTCTCCCCTTAAGTTTATTAGAAAGTAGTATACGCTGAGCGCACTTTCTAATAGTTAATTTTAACAGAAATGTTTTCAAATGTCAAATTATATCTATATTGATTCATAAAAATCATCTGAAAAAAATCATTAGGATACAGTCACCGCAGTGCAAAATGTTCATTGTACACGTCATTCAAATTCTGTGTGCTCTGTGCTGCGGCAGCCTATTGACTGCAGTCACCCTTAGCAACGCGTTTTTATTTTTTTTTATTTTTTTTCGCACTGTTTTCGCACTGCACTTTTTCTATTAAACCATATACTTTTTATTGCTATTGATTGAGTACAACACCACTATCGTCAAAAGAAGCATGCCTTTTCAACCACCAGTACTCAAGACAACACCTTTCGAGTTTGTTACAGTAAGTATCAGCTGATAAGAGCTATCTTTCGCGGTACAATATACAGGAATACTAATTACACAGTTTGTTTTAGGCCAGTTTGTTGCAATATAATGAGTTTGGTTTGTATTTGGTTTGTATATTCCCCTTCTTTGGTTGCCATGGGTTTTGTTGCCATGAATTACATTCATTCAACCTTTTGTTACTTTCTTTCTCGTAATACTTTGCATTCTTTATTAGTTTGCTCTATTGCGATTTATTCTTTCCCCCTTTTCTGCACGCAAGAACTATTTTTATGTTGCTGTTTCATCATAGTGCTATGGTGTATCTCTTGATGCATACATTGTATCGCTGGCAGTGCTGCTTCATTATGGAGTAGCCTTGCATTCTTTTTGTTCTTCAAGTATTACTTCTTCTGTAATACTGGTGGTGGTATTGGTGTTCTTGCTTCGTATGAGGTAACCAGGATACTTTTTTTTACTACCTTTTTTTTTCTTGTACTCGTCATTTTGATGATACACATTGCATGTTACCTTTTTGTATGTAACTGTATTGCGATGTTTCTGTTCTTCATCACATTCTAGTGATGCACTTTTGTTACTTTTCCCACTTTTTATGGTTCTTTGAGCCATAACCCTCTTTTTGGTTGTGTGGATAAGCCTATCGTTGAAGCACAACTAGATTTGATTCAGAGGCTGAGGGTAGATAGGCTGCCCTCACTTGATTTGTATCACTTACTTGGTGCCAATTGAGAGTCTCAAGCGTTTGCATGATAAGCTGGGGTGTGTAGTAAGGCATATTCTGGCATTTTAGGGGATTTTGATGATTGAATTGCTAAATTACTGTATTTGGCAATGTTTAAAAGTCCGCCTAACCAAAAAACATAGGGAAACCCTCGCAAAAATTTTCTAGGGTTAGCGGCGTTTAAACTAGCTTTTTAAGCAATTTTATTGGCTCAAATTTGGAGAAAGCTCAGAGAAATAAAGCATTGATATTGAAACTAAAAATGTGATTATAATGAGAGAAGCAAGACTAAACATTCAAAATGCATGGTACAAATGGCTTAAGATAACTACACACGATACCACCATAAGTATCAGATATGACCAGATACATTTACTAACCTAAAAAATAAGAGGTTTGAATAAATATAAGTCTGTTCATACCATCCAATAATACAATTTTGAATTATATTGGTAGTATCAAATCAATCAAAGTCTTCAAATGTAAATCATCTGGCTTATGAGATAAACCTGTACCTACGCCAAATTTTGCGTGGAGCACGATCGTAGATTGGTAGGATTTTAGATCGGATCAGCTGGTATTGATGGATGGATGATTCTCAAAATAAGGCAACTTTGAGCATTGACCTCGACAAGATCGATAATAAAAGCCACTGATTAAGACGAGTAGTGTCCAGTAGTAACAGATTGATAGAGGAGAGAATATTGGACAACACTGTAATGAGAACTGCATAATGTAGTAGTAGCTTTGTGCTTGACATTAAATCATGGTTGTATACAGGTATTTGGGTAAATCCAGCAGGATCAAACCACCATCCAAGGATCGGTTTGAGAAACTTGATCCCAGAGTATTGAAATGAGCACACATCTATGCCAAATTTTGCGAGAAAAACGATGGTATAATTGAATTTTGGATTGGACGAGTTATCGTTTTTGATGCACAGATGATTACTCGAAATTTGCCAATTTGGAGGACTGATCTTGGCAAGATCTATAGTAAAGCCCGTTAATTACGAGTGCCTACTAGTAACAGATCAATAGAGGGGATTTTGCGCAACACTGCATTCAAGACCGCCTGGCTCTAGCATGCTTTGTTATAGAATGACACAGACTAATCATTGTTTTGGGCGCTGGATCTTTGTGTAGTATTACAAAGCGGCAACAACAATTCATGATCCACACTGAACGTGTCTCCAAGAAGGAGAAGCCCGATCCACATAATATCGCTCACCTCTACGTCTCACTATAATCAAGCAGGTCGGCTGAGATAGCATGCATTGGCCTACAAAGCCTTCGCCATTGAACAGAAGTGGGGCCTAGCAATGTTGTAAGCGACATTAAAACACAGCATCCATTTTGAGTAATCTTTGAACGTCTCTCTCGCGCATGAGTTTTCTTTTTCTCGTTTGTACTAATTCATATCCAAAAACATGAGTGAAGACACCTTCTCGTCGGCTATTCACTATTGGAAGGGTATTCAGCTCTCCAATCTACAAAAAGAGCTTGATCAGCAAGGCCTAGCTATTGTCGAAAAGCAAAAAGATGGCCTTGTATCTCGAAAAAAGCTAGCAGAACAAACCAGAGGTACATGAAAGAAGCGTGTTTAGATGAGGGTAACTGTAACAACTTGAATGTTGCTAGAATTTAAAAAGATTCCAGACGAAGAAAAGCTGCAAAAGTTCAAGCCTCTATTGAAAGGTGTGTTAATCACCCTATTCGTATAAAACTGTAGATTAACCAAAAACAACAAAGGATACCAAGCTGAAATTGACAATATCACCAAGCGTACAAAATATGCAGAAAATGCATTTTTGACAGTGTATAAACTGCTCGCCGATGCTCCTGATCCAGCACCACTTTTTGAGATAGCTGTGGTAAGTATAAACAGTGTTTGGGTTGCGTATGGCACTGATAAGCAGCTGATAGGATCAAAGTGCGAAAATGGTGGATAGTACCTCACTTCAGAATGAGAACAGCTATTTAAAAGAGCAACTGCAGAAAGCAAACGAGAATATCAAGCGCCTCGAAACAACAGAAAAAACAAATTTGGAGTTGGTGCAAAAAGTATCAGCCTTGGAGGAATCTGTAAAGTCTGCACATTTACAAGTCGATTACCTGCATTAATCACTTTATTCATAGCTGGCAGAGCGAAAATCAAAAGATACCAGTGAGATGGAGCAAGAAATGAAGGATCAGTACAGTGACAAGATCAAACAATTGAAGGAGCGGTATGTGATAGGATGTAGATGAGACGATACGCATATGCTTATACTCTAGAGAAATCAGTGAATACGATCTTCAAAAGCAGCTTAATCAGGCTTTGGATCAATTGACTGATTTGAGACAATCTCATGATGATACACAGGCCGAGCTTATAGGCCACGGTCAAAAATATGGTAAGTATGCGTGAGAGGGTCGGATTGAGTATGAGAGCCTTACTTGACAAATGCTGTAGATGAGGAAGTAGTTGGTAAATTGGCAGAGCTAGACATAGTTACAATGGACCTGGAACGTGCCAACGGAAGAATCATTCAACTGGAAAAGAAGAATGATGATTTGAAAGAAGAGATGGCTAAATTGCATGAATCAAAAGATAGCATTGAAGGGTGAGTGCTTTGTAGGTGATTGATCATGAGCTACGAGGACTGAATGGACACGAATAGAAACGAATCAGCACAACATGATGCTGAAGTGACCAAGCTCATCAAGGACGTTGAAACCTATAAAGACATGTTCCAAAAGACAGAGACGAGATTGTCCAAAAAGATCAAAGAGTTGACCACAGAAAACAAAGCGTTGGTAAGCTTGCTTTGCAATGGCGGCATCACAATACAGACTGGCTTGCTGACATGGCGAGCACGTAGAGTGAAGAGAGAGAAAACCTAAAGAAAAAGATGAAGCATTTCGAGGATTATGACGAGATCAAGCGAGAGTTGCAGATCATGAAGGTAGGGCAGACACTCTAATGTATGCCGGCAAATAATGACTCTAGCGTACATGCCGCAGTACGTTGAATTCTCAACAGGCGAAGACGAAGATGACTTTATAGCAGACGATGTACTGAAGAAGGACGGCACCATTGAAAACAGCCTCGAAGTACGACTGATGGAAAAGAACAAGAAGCTGGAGAGCGAATACACACAAATCAAGGTCTCGTTTGCAGACCTTCAAAAGGCATTTGACAATAACGCCAGCCGCATACAAACATTGGAGCACAGATTGCAAGAGAAATCAGCACTTGTTCAGCGCTTGGAGGAAGACCTGCTCGGCATGGGCCAGAAATCCAGTTCAGATCCCAGTATCCTGGACGCACTGAGCAGAAGTGCCTCAGGCACACCCATGCCCCGAACACCTGACGGCGCACTCACCCCTCTTTTGGATGGATCCAGTGGCGGCAAGAAGGAAGATAAGAGCATCCTGCCCATTGTGATCAGCCAACGTGATCGCTTCAGACAGAGAAACAACGAGCTGGAGGAGCGCGTGCGATCTCTAGAAACATCGTTGCAGGATGCGAGAGCTGAAGTGCAAAAGCTCAAGACAGACAACCTGAATCTGTATGAGCGACTCAAGTTTGTCCATGTGTGGAAGGAGGGCCAGCAGCAGGACAAGGGCATGACGGTAAGGCAAAGGCTTGTTTCAACCGCAATTTTAGTCTGACATGTGGGCTTACTTACAGAGCCGCTCGGTTGCTGTCAATATGGACGAGCCCAGTGCATCGATGAGAAGCTTTAGAAGAAGCTCCATCAACAAGCAGTCAGACGATCCCTCTGACAAGTATGGTAAACTATACGAGGAAAGCATGAATCCATTTACGCAGTTCCACAAAAAGGTAAGCAGGCAGCAGTGTAGTGTGAATTCGGCCAGCTTTAATAACCAGCCAATGCAGGAAGAAAACCGCAGATACAATGCACTGAATCCGGCCGAGAAGCTCACACTCAATCTCACCCGCCTGCTGTTCTCCCACAAGTGGTCCCGCTACTTTTTCATCATTTACTCGCTACTACTGCACCTGCTGGTGGTTGTCACCCTCTACCAATTGAGTCTCTGGGAGTGCAGACACGACCACGAAGCCATCAACTTTCCTACCAACAATGACGATGCCACAAAGATACTCAATGACATGCAATAAAAGCCTTCATTGTACCTGATACCAAGACTTCACGTGAGATGACTTGAATCACTGCAATGGAGTCTCAAAAGGGGGATCCGTTTGGCTCAACATGACATAATGTTTAATTCGTGTTTCCATTCGCATAAAAATAGGTTTACCTTTTTTTTTGTCTTTTTTTCTCTTTCCTTTTTCTTTTTCAATCATTAAAAGCATCATATAAGCATGTTGGAGTCCGTTGTCTCTACTCTGCTAAACAGAGTGTTGGGCGCGTATGTCTCAAACTTGAATTACAGTCAACTCAAAGTGGGCATTTGGTCTGGTAAGTGGTTGTATATCAAAAAGGGGGGTTTCTCGAGCTGCTATATTGATGTATGTGCTGCGTAGGTGAGGTTACATTGCGTGACCTAAAGCTTCGACGTGAAGCTCTGGACAAGTTTAATCTACCAGTGGACGTTCTCGAAGGTAAAAAAAAGCAATCCAGTCATGGATACGAGACCATAGAACACTCACCGCACCTTGAACAGGCTATTTGGGCGAGCTCACATTGACGATCCCTTGGAACAATCTGAGAGGCAAACCCGTCGTCATTCATGTCAAAGACGCCTATGTATTGGCCGTACCCCGGAATGAGTCCACTGTAAATGATAAAAGTGATCAAACCTTCAGCCCCTGATACTGACGGAACCCCCCTTTTGTTTTGCACATGTAGATGACAGCCGAAGAATTAGCGCAGCGAGACCAAGATGCCAAAATGAGAAAGTTGGAGAATGCCGAATTGATGGTGGATGCCAACGAACATGACGCTGCCGAGGATGCTAAAAACGACACCTTTGCCAATCAACTGCTGACCAAGATCTTGAACAATCTTCAATTCTCCATTACCAATATCCACATCCGATACGAGGATGACATCTCTACAGATCACCGATTTGCGGCTGGTGTCACTTTGAGCGAGCTATCAGCTATTACCACCGATGAAAATTGGATTGCAAATACCATCAGCGAGACTGTAAACACGATTCACAAGGTACGTGTTGACAGGCGGGAGGGGCGGAATGATGGGACTGACCAGAGTTGTCTTTGCTTAGCTGGCTACATTGGAGTCACTTTCAGTGTACTGGGATACCAATGCGCCTACTTTATCTCAACACCAAGACTACAGTGCGTTCCAAGATTTGGTAAGCTCATAAAGACAAGTGTGAGTGCGCTCATATACTGACCACAGACCCACCCCCCCCTTAGATTGCCACCAAGCACCATGTCCCTGATGCACATCAATACGTACTGAAGCCCGTCTCTGGCACAGGCAGAGTCAAGCTGTACAAGAGTTTCGGTGGAGAGACACCCAAGATTGACGCCAATCTCTTGTTTGACGAACTCTCCTTTGCAGTGGACAATGAACAATACAGAGACACTATTCTGATGATTGACCTCTTCCACTCGTACCTCAAAAAGCAAAAATACAAGCAACTGCACCCTCCCAGCGACATGACACCCAAATCCAACCCGTTGGACTATTTCCGATTTGCAGGCAATGCAGTGCTGTCAGAGATCCATGAACGCAACGAACGATGGACGTGGAAACGCATCAAGAAGCGAAGCGAGGACCGCAAACTGTATCTCGAGTGTTATGTGCAACACAAGCTGGACAGAGCATCGCCTGAGCAACTGGAGAAACTGCATGCATTGGAGCGGGAGCTGAGCTATGAGGACCTCAGATTCTACCGTAGTCTTGCCAAGCCCAAGTTGCGTAGTGAAAAGGCACGTCTTGCTGCCATTGAAAAGAGACGCAAAGAAGAAGCGGCTGCCAACAGAGCAAATCAGGGCTGGGGCATCAGTAACTGGTGGTATGGCACAGGCAGTAATGCAAACACCAACACTGCTCAGGACGAAGCGTTGAACGAGGATCTTGTGATTACGGAAGAGCAGAAACTCGAGTTTTACGATGTCATTGATTACGATGCTGATAAAGCAGCGATTGCTGCCTCCATTGATTTGCCCAAAGATGTGAGTAAATGCTGTGTATAGGTAGAGTGGCCCATGGTACTAACAAGGAGTCATAGACCATGCTCTTGTCGCTGACAACGTCACTGAACAAGGGCTCTTTTACTGTGCGCAAAGATCCTCATGACAAGCCCTCCGACCTCGTCTCGCTCATCTTTGACAATGTCAGTCTGGGCATGATTCAGTATGTGGAGTCCTTTACAGCGACGGCTGCCTTGGGCGATCTCTGTCTCTACGACGGCATCCGTGTAGACTCGCCTTACTACAAGCTGATGGGAGCCAAGGACAAGGACAATGCAACAGACGAGGAAAAGCTCAAGAGACGCAGAAAGTCGTCGTCGGCCGCTGACATCTTGTCTCAAGCCACGATCCAGGATCCCTTCTTCACCGCCACATTTGAGCACAAACCACTGGACAACCGCGCCGACAATGCCGTGGCCCTGTTTATGCGCAACATTGATATCGTGTACAACCCGCTTGTGATTCATGAGATTGTGGACTTCTTCAAGCCGCCTGAAACCAGTGCAGACAGTATCAATGCCTTGATTGAAGTTGCCGGTGACACACTGGAGGACATCAAGAACCAGACCCGCGCCAGTCTAGAGTTCGCCCTGGACCAGCACACCACGTTTGATTTGCAGATTGACATGGATGCGCCTGTCATTATCATTCCTGAGGATTGCACGTCAATCACATCGCGCGGTATTGTGATGGATGCAGGCCATATCAATGTGGAGAGCAAGCTAGCACCTCCTGACGCCCTGCACATGCTAAAGTCCAAATCAGCGGCTGACATGACGATTGAGGACAACATGAAGCTGCGCGAACTCATGTACGACAAATTCACGGTGCAACTGACACAGACCAAGATCCTTGTGGGCTCCATCGAGACGTGTTTGGTGCAAGTGCGTACTCCGCGTGAAGAGCTGCGCTACCTCCATTTGGTGGATCGCATTGACATGACCTTCTTGGCAGAGCTGTGTATCATTCGCAAGTCGGTGGAAATGCCCCGCTTCAAGGTGTCGGGTCATTTGCCTTTGCTCAAGGTCAACTTTTCAGACACCAAATACCGTGGCATCATGCAACTACCCCGCTTGATTGACGCGTCTGGGCTCTTGGGCGACGACAAAAAGGCCAACGCTGAAAATGAGCTGCTGATTGGCAGCGATTATGCCAGCATGGACAAGAAGAACCAAGTGGATCAACGGTGGTTTAATCTGATGAACACGCCTCTCTGGAGCAAGAGCAAGGACGATGTCTTTGTGGACACTGACAGCGAGCACAGCAGCAATGACAAGGAGGAGGAGGAGGAAGATGCGTCCGTAGAAACAGCAGCCACAGAGACAACCAAGACAACCAAGCGTGCCAGCCGTGGTGGCAACAAGGACATTGTCAACTCGGAAGAGCGCATGTTTGAGTTGAACTTTAGGGTGGACCGTGTGCTGGCCAATGTGCTGGAGGCAGCACAGCACGACGACAAGGCAGATGTGCCAGAGACACTGTTGTGCGAAGTGGATCTGCAAAACCTAGTACTGAGCTACAGTATGCGTCCCATGGATATGACGGTGCATCTCACCTTGCAATCACTGGATGTGACGGATCGCATGAAACATGGCAACGAGTTCAAGTATCTGGTAACGTCTGATCAATACGCACTGCAACCGGGCCAAAGCCACGGCCATGACGAGCAGCTCAAGAACCTGGTCAATGTGGAATACGTGCGCTGTGACAAAGCCAGCCCTGAATATGTGACCAAGTACAAGGGCATTGATCAAACCGTGCAAGTGACCCTGTCTACGCTGAACTTTGTAGTGACAAGAAGCTCCGTGTTGCAGCTGCACAACTTTATCTTGCATACATTTGTGGATGACGAGGTGTCTAGCACCACGACTACACCAGCACCCCGCAGACTGTCCATCTCTACACCCGCCACAGTACCTGCCACTACTACTACCAAAGACAGCAGTAGTATCTATGTGCGTCTCTTGTTGGACAGTGTCAACTTTGTCCTCAACAACGACGGCGTTCGTCTCGCTACAGGTGAACTGTCTCTGGGCGA
The DNA here is from genome assembly GCA_010203745.1 of Mucor lusitanicus. NCBI lineage: Eukaryota > Fungi > Mucoromycota > Mucoromycetes > Mucorales > Mucoraceae > Mucor > Mucor lusitanicus. The sequence goes on along the minus strand of JAAECE010000005.1, from coordinate 917,804 downwards.
CTTATCGACCATCATTCTGGATGGCCAGGTCAATGTCGCTGCCAAGTTTGCCAACTTTACACTGACAGACAACTTGACACCTACGCACAACAACCCACAGCACTCCACCAGCAACCAGCTGTTGACCATTCAAGGGGAGGAGCTGATTGATTTGCGCTACAACTCGTACATCAATGACGGCCGTGAGGGCTATCCTGGCTACGATCATGCGCTCTACGTTCGCATGGGCTCGGCTCAATTCAACTTTTTGGAGCAGCCAATCCATCAGTTCATGGACTACCTCAGCAAGTTTGCAGAGATGAAGTCGACCTACGATATGGCCCGTCAAGCAGCGCTCGAGTCGGCACAGCAGCTGGGCCAAGCAGCTACCAAGATGCATTTCGACGTGGTGATTGAGACGCCGGTGGTCCTGTTTCCCGAGAACCACCAGCATGCGTCTGATGTGGTGGTGGCTCATTTGGGTGAAATCTGGGCCTCCAACTCGTTTGTGGACGAATCGGATGGCTGCATCAATACGATCCAGGCTGGCTTGCGTGCAATCAACTTGACGTCCAAGTTCAACATGGCTCAGCAACTGCAAACACTGCCCATGGTCGACGACATTGATCTGAATCTGGATATCAAGATCCCTCTAGAAGAGAGCAAGACACGTCCTCATGTCGATATCTGTGGCCGCATTCAAGATGTCACGATGCGTTTGACCGAGCGACAGTATGTGTTTTTGATGGATGCCATCAATATGTTTTCCCGCGTCTTTTCCAGCCCTGCTTCTGCTGCTGCTGATGAAGAAGCACCCGAGGCCGCTCAGCAGACGACCCAAGAAAGCGCTACTCGAAACAACAGCAACAAGGCCGTGGAGATGTTTACAGAGACGGATAAATCGCATGATTTGCCTCGTATTCAAATGGCCCTGGAAGCCAAGACTATTGGATTGGAGATTTACAAAAACAGCGGCACCGATGCAGAGGCCAAACCCGTCCAAGAACCCGACAGTCTGGCTCGCATTGCACTGAGCAATACGCATGTCGACTTTCACATGTACAATGACGACTCGATGGACGTCCATTTGGTAGTCCATGCGCTCACCGTGGACGATACACGACCTGGCATCAACAGCAAGTTCAAGCACATTGTCCCTGTGATTGAAGACGGCCATCAGTTTGAGCTTCAGTTGGACCTCAAGGAGCCTGATCCCGTGCGTTCTGGCATTGTCGTCATGACGGTCAAGGATCCCAAGGTCATTTTATCGCTGGACCACGCTTTTTTGTTGCGCGATTTCTTTACCTTGCCCTTTAACGAAAAGGCAGAAGAGCATCGAACCACCAGCCCACAACAGCAGCAGCAACAACAACAGCAAGGCATGGAGCTGTCGTACTTGCTGACCATTGTCAATGCTGAATTCATCTTGCTGGCCAACCCCGATCATGCTGATTCAGAGGCTGTGGTGCTTTCCACCAAAGAGCTACTGATTACGCAGCAGGCAAAGACGGCACTGGTCGTCAAGCAGATGGGTATGTTCCTGTGCCGTATGGATATGCGCAAAAAGTCAACACTGCGATTCATCCAGCCCTTTGACGTCAACCTGTCCATGAATGGCAATCCCAAGAACGACCAAGGCGGCCTACTGACAGATCTGGTCATGAACATTGATCCGCTAGTACTGCGACTCTCTTACCGCGATGCCATGCTGGTGACAGACATCTTCAACAAGGCGTACGAGCTGTACAGCGCCAGTATGCACAGTGACGATGGCGACGACGCTCTACAGACCACAGCTGAGTACGCGCAAAGCCTAATCTCGTCTTCCAGCCAGCAGGACGTGGATCGTCTGAACGAAATTGCACTGGCACAGGAGTCCTTGCGCATCTCGTTCCACGGTGCACAGATTGTGCTTATCGAGGAGCTGCATGAAACGCCCATGGTGGATATGAATCTAAAGCCGTTCAACGTCCAAGTCGCAAATTGGTCCAAAGCTCTGTCTGCTACCGTAGAATTCCAGGCGTACATCAACTACTTCAACATTAAGAACTCGCACTGGGAGCCACTGATGGAGCCCTGGAACTTTCATCTGGAACTGGCTCGCAATACGTCTGTCAAAAAGGACCCGCTTTACGTCAAGTTGATATCCAACTCAATTCTGAACGTCAATATCACGCATACCTTTTTGGAGAGTGCCTACAACACCATGCACTTGATGGACAAGCAAAAGAACACCATCTACAGCGGCGAAAGAGGCACAGTGGCGCCCTACGAATTGCGCAACAGGACCGGCTACAACATCATGGTCTGGAACTCCACCACCAACGCCAAGGAAGGGCCCGTGATTCAAGAGATCAAGGACGGTAGCAACAAGCCATGGTGGTTTGAAGACTGGAAGACCCGTCGAGAAACCACGTCGTTTGCCAGTAACAACCTGAATGTGCAGATTGACGGTGCCATGTGGGAGAGTCTGCGTGACATCAAGCTGGACACCGAGGGCGAGCATATGCACGCCCTTCGGCCCATGGTCAAAAACGTCCAGCACCGCATTGTGTTTGACGTCAAGCTGGTGGACAATATCAAGATTGTCACCATCCGCTCTTCGCTGGTGATTGAGAACAGAACGCTGCTGTCTGTCGATGTGGCTTCCATTGATCCCAGCGGCAACATGGACGGCGCTGTCAAAAAGGTGGCTCCTGGGGAGGATTATGCCATCCCTATTGAAAAGGCCTATACCAATCGGTTCTGCATCCGCCCGGATGCCGGGTTTGGCTACCGTTGGACTGAAAAGGCATTCCACTGGAAAGACTTTGCGAGCCCTGCTAAACCCCAGAGCACTTTTAGCTGTCTGGCACAAGACGCTGACAACGCGATGCCGCCATTCATCTTCCAGATCCACGCCCGCCTGGACAAGAAGAGCATCCTGTTTGGCCAGTATCCCGTCATGGGCATTCGACTCAGTGCTCCCATCGAAATTGAAAACTTGCTGCCCTTTGACTTCAACTTTCGCATTGTGGACAAGACCTCTGGACAGGACTTTAGCTCGTACCTGCGCAAAGGAGGGGTAACCCCTATCCACGTGATTGAAAACGGCCATTTGGTGCTGTTGAACCTGGAAATGCCAGACACGGACTACAAGCGCAGTGAGTATGCCATCATCAGCACCAAGCGCACCGACGACCTGGACATTGACCATGCCATTGAGCTGGTGAATAGCAAGGACAAGAGCAAGCTCAACATTCGCATCAACACGTTGGACATTCCCGACTCGGGTGGTGCCAAAAAGTACAGCATCTTTAGTCCTTATATCATCATCAACAAGACCGGATTGCCCATCAGCTTCAAAGAGAAGCCTGCTTGGGCCGAGGCCCTGTATTCTGTGGGGGAGACGGTGACCATGTGCAAGCCTGGGCCCAAACCAGAGCCCTTCATGTACTCGTATCCTCACGTCGATAACCGCAACAGAACGTTGATTCAGGTGGACAAATCAGACTGGAGTCAGCCACTCAGTTTCGAAGCCATTGGCAGTGTGTACGATGTGGCGCTACCCAACGCAGGCCGCTCTGAAGAGATCCATGTGGGCATCCATGTGCAGGAGGGACAAGGCAAATTCAAGCTGACAAAGACCATTACCATCACGCCTCGCTTTGTACTGAGCAATCAGACCGACGAGAACATTCGCTATCGTGTCCCTGAGACCAAGAATGACTACATGTTGGAAGCAAACCAGCGTATTCCGCTGTACAATATCCGTGTTCAAAACGAAAAGCAGTTGACCATCAAGCTGGAAGGATACAGTAACGCGTGGTCTGCGCCGTTCAATATCCAGGATATTGGTGATGTGCACATTCGCCTGGCCAACGACTATGGCAACCAGGACACACTCATCAAGGTCACTACACTGATCCAAGATGCCACCATTTTTATCGTGCTGCGCAAGGAAGCCGACAACAACTGGCCCTACTTGCTAGTCAACAAGACCAGTGAAGATATGATCTTTTACCAAGAGGATCCTGTGGTACTGCGCGATGACTACAGCTCTGCACCAGTGCGCAATCCTCGCATCAAGCGCTACCGATTGCTGGCCAACTCGTCTGTACCCTATTCATGGGACCTGCCTGCCTACAAGGACAAGAAGATCATTTTGAACATCAACGGAAGAGAGCGAAGTATCAATTTGCAGGAAATTGGCAATATGCTGCCATTCAGACACACCACACGCCAAGGAACGCCGACCATCACTTCTATCGATGTCAAGATCCGTGGGTCGCGTCGTATCCTGGAATTGAAGCCATTCAGTCAGAGCGAGAGTCTGTTCAAGCCCGTGTCAAACAGCAGCAGTCAGAGCAGCCTGACGCGTGTGGATTCCTCTGTCTCTGTCTCTTCTGCAGAGACCATTGCCAAGGAAGGATTCGAAGCAGCGGACATGGACATGTCTGTCAATGCCGTGTTCCAGATCCAGCTCAAGGAAGTGGGCATCTCCATGATCAGTCGACAGCTGCAGGAGCTAGCGTACGCCACGCTCAAGGGCATTGATCTCAAGCTGACTGACTCGGCCATGTACCATTCCCTGCGATGGAACATTGACTGGGTGCAGATTGACAACCAAATGTACGGCTCTGTGTTTCCCATTCTGCTGTATCCCACCAATCTCACCGACAATGGCAACCGCAAAGACAACAAGATGCTGCCTACAGTGCAGATGGCTTTGGACCGTGTCAAGGACGACTCGCATGGCGTCGTTTACTTCAAGTACTTTTCCATCCTGCTGCAGCAGATGAGCATTGAATTGGACGAGTCGTTTGTCTATGCTGTCATGGACTTTGTGCACATTGACGATGGCAGCACGGCCGCCAACGACCCCACCAACGATGCCAAGCTGTGGGAGTACACGACCGATATCCCCGATGTCAACCCGCACGACAACGTTGCTCAAATCTACTTTGAAGTCTTTAGTATTCAACCCATTCGATTCGACCTCTCCTTTTTACGATCAGACCAGGAAGACGACAAGAACAAGGTGCAGCAAACGAACACGCCTCTGATGTACCTGGTAAATGCACTGACCATGGCCATTGGCAACATCAACCAAGCCCCTCTGCGATTCAATGCCCTAGCGATTGAGAACATCATGGCCAGTGGTCCTGACTTGGCCAACCGCATCTCGATACATTACAGCGATCAATTGATCTACCAAGTGCATCGCATTCTGGGCTCTGCTGATTTCTTGGGCAATCCTGTGGGCTTGTTCAATAACCTGAGCTCGGGCGTGGCTGAATTGTTCTATGAACCCTGGCAGGGGCTGATCATGAGTGATCGACCACAAGACTTGGGTTATGGTATTGCCAAGGTAAGCGTAGTATATATCTCGCATACAAAAGAGATGATTTGTACTAATCAGCATGACTCAGGGATTCGGTGGATTTGTCAAAAAAAGTGTATTTGGTGTATCTGATAGCTTTACAAAATTCACTGGCAGTATTGGTAAAGGCTTGTCTGCTGCTACCATGGACAGAGAATATCAGGATAGACGCAGAATGAACATGGCGAGAAATAGACCAAAGCATGCGCTGGTCGGTGTGGCTCAAGGTGCTACATCTTTTGCGAATAGTGTCAGTAGCGGGTTTTCTGGTCTTGTGGTAAGTTTTAAATGGATATACATAGATGTCCTCCAACATATTAATCACACATGCACAATTCAAATTAGACGCGTCCTATGGAAGGTGCTACTAAAGATGGTGTTGGTGGCTTCTTCAAGGGCTTTGGTAAAGGCTTGGTCGGTGCAGTAACTAAACCTGTGGTCGGTGTATTTGATTTCACCAGCAATGTCACTGAAGGTATCCGCAACACAACCACACCCACAGACACCAACATGATCGAACGCGTGCGTTATCCTCGTTACATTGGCACCGACGGCTTATTGAAACCCTATTCCTTACGAGAGGCCATTGGACAACACTGGCTCAAAGATGTTGATGGCGGCAAATACATGGACGACACCTATATTGCTCATTGCCATGTCCAAAACGATGAACGTGTCGCCATGTTGACAACCACACGTGTAATGCTGATTCGTACGCGAAAGCTATCTGTGGAATGGCAAGAACCTTTTACAGAGATTCAAACCATCAAACGTGAGCCAACAGGCATCGCCATCTATCTCAGAAGTATGAGCTGGGAACCTTTCCTCATCATCTCGGATAAGCATAGCAGAGAGGACTTTTTCAAAAAGATTGAAGAGGCTGTAATCAAGTATAATTCAACTCGTCGTCCAAATCAATAAATCAAATGTAGTTTCTTTTGGTGCTAGTATAGTTATATTACAGTAACAAAAGCATGCTTATAAATGTGTCTAGCAGAAAGAGCCGCCATGCATGATTCCATGTCATTCTCTACCTTGTTTTCATCGAAAACATGTAAAACTGTGCTACAAGAGCAAAAAAAAAAAATATGAGCCAATGGACATCACGCTGTTGATAGGAGGGTTGCCTTTCGTTGAGCTCTCAAAAGCATTGATAACCTTCAGGGAAGGCATGGCATTGATGGTGCAAGCCAAAATTCATTTCAATCGCCTGTGAAACTTTCCACTCAAAATGGTGATTTTTTGTTCCAGAATTGATTTCGATCATCTATTTTGCCCTAGTCTACTATGTAAAGTCATAATTATTAAATGTCTCTGTAGACTTTCTTGAAGTAATTTTTAAGGCGGATACAACGGTGTAAACTTTACTGAGTGTCTTGAACAAGTTTCTCGAGTAATTTCAGAAAACATGACATAAGGTTTTTGGAGAAAATGCTAAGATTTTGCATATGAAGGTCTCACAAATAAGTTTTACAAGTTGCCTTAATACTAGATCAGATTAATTGTCTGGTGGTATTCCCGACTTTCAAAACAATTTCTAACTCAAGAAAATACGGGACAAAGGCTCTGGAATTACGCTGTGAATGCATACTTTTGAGTAATTTGAGGCATTGTCAGTGAGCTCTCGACCCCTTTATGAGACACAGACTTGAAGCTCTGTAAAAGAGCCTTGCCTACAGTGACAAGCTGTTTAGGAATGTGAGCGTGTCCAGCTCAAGAAGTCGAAATTATTATAGAATTTGATGAAGCCTATAGCATTTTGATGATATGGAAGAAGGTAAAAGGCAGCACAGAGTTAGAGACACTCGTTTTTTGGCATTATTGTCAGATCAAACTATATCTGACATTATTTGTATATATCAAAGTGAATCGAAAAACATGTATTGAATCTGAATGGCATTTTTTTATATATAGAGTGTTTCTAGAAACCACAGTTAGAGCGTATTAACTGAAGAATCACACACCTTTGGCATGACAGCATCGGTTACTCAAATCAATCCACAACAATGCTTCTCACTACCAGCAAGACAGTACCACAGGTGTTTGAGTTTCAACCTGTCGCCATGTTTGCAAGACGAAAAAAATTTGTATGAAGAAAAGGGGTTTCTTCAACATATCACAACATGACACTCCAAGTCAGAGCAGCGCCACAACACAATGCAGCACCTACGAGATGTTTTATTTCATTGGAATTTATGCAAAAAAACCAACTCGCTACTGGAGATCTTGTTAAAATCACACAAAATGAAAAGGTAGCTGCAGGTCGCAAACTTCAAATCAAACAGGTTCTGACATTACAGCAATATAGGCAATCATAGGGATTGCTTGGCCTTCTCTAACAGTGCCAGTAGAAGGTTGGATATGAGCTGCTTCAACATGCTTATTGTACTAAGCCATGACAATGTTAGGAATTGAATTGAGCACAGTATTGAGATTGAGTGGTGCATTGGAATTAGGAGCACCGGTCAACGTAGAAAAAACAGCATCATCTCACTCGGCAGAAGCGAGCCATATTCAAATCAGCTTTATATCTACGCCCACATTTGCAATTAATTCGAGCTTCCAGACCTTTTTGAAGCAGTTTTTGGGTATGTATTAGAACATGGCACTGTAGACGGCATTATTCACCCTCTCAATGGAGAATAGTAGAGCAAAAATATGTGATACATTCTCAAATTATCGACTTTGATTATCTCGGAAGCACCTCTCGAGTTCAAATCACAGATATCACATCCAGTATTGCAACTGACGTTTATACAATCACTGAAAAGACGAAAATCAGCTACGAAAGCGATGCACAACCAACCAACCAACTAAAAGTCGAGCAACCAAATCAAACATTGAGCTATGATCAAATTGGAGGATTGTCAAAGCAGATTGAAATTGTTCGCGAAATGATTGAAACACCCTTAAACAACCCTGGATTATTTCTGAAATATGGGTTGAAACCACCTCGAGGCGTGCTGTTATTTGGACCTCCAGGCACAGGCAAGACATTGATCGCCCGTGCTGTGGCGCAAGAAACTGGAGCACACGCCATTATAGTCAACGGTCCTGAAGTCGTAAGCAAGTTCTATGGCGAGACGGAACAAAAGCTGCGGGACCTGTTTGAGCAAGCTGTTCAGAATGCTCCTGCAGTCATTTTTATCGACGAAATCGACGCCCTCTGCCCTAAGCGAGACGAGGCACCCAGTGAATTAGAGAAGCGGGTGGTGACAACGCTATTGACCTTGATGGACGGCGCCAACACGGAGCACCAGCGCGTTGTTGTTATTGGTGCTACAAATCGACCCAACTCTTTAGACGAAGCATTGCGTAGACCAGGCAGATTCGACCGAGAAGTGGAAATTGGTATCCCAACAGCGGAGGCACGACAATCCATTATACAAACCATCATGAAAAAGATACCCCACACACTGGAGCCATCCCAATTAGACCTGCTGGCCAGTAAATCGCATGGTTACGTAGGCGCTGATCTGGCAGCTGTGTGCAGAGAAGCCGGACTGAAGTGCATCAAACGATGCGCCAAGGCACCCAGCGTAGATTTGCGAGTGAATATGCAGGACATGACAGAGGCCATGGCAGAAATCAGACCCAGTGCTATGCGCGAGATCTTACTGGAGGTGCCCAAAGTCTACTGGTCTGACGTAGGCGGTCAGGCAGACATCAAGCAGAGGCTGAAGGAGTCCGTAGAGTGGCCGCTACAACATCCAGAGGCGTTTACTCGATTAGGCATTCGACCACCCAAAGGCATTTTGCTGTACGGACCACCTGGATGTAGTAAAACGTTGATGGCAAAGGCACTCGCCACTGAAGCTGGATCTAATTTCATTGCAGTCAAGGGGCCCGAGTTGTTCAGCAAATGGGTCGGTGAATCAGAAAAGGCAGTGCATGAAGTGTTCCGCAAAGCAAGAGCAGCGTCGCCCTCCATTGTCTTCTTTGTAAGTGTATAGTTTGGCGGTCGTATGGGCTATTTATAAACTATTTATTGGTTTTAAATTAGGACGAAATTGATGCGCTCACTGTAAAAAGAGGTTCATCTGGCGATGGCGGTACCTCGGTGGCCGACAGAGTCTTGTCACAGCTGCTAAACGAACTGGACGGTGTAGAAGCCTTGGTCAATGTTACAGTGGTGGCAGCAACTAATCGGCCTGACATCATCGATGATGCTCTATTACGTCCCGGCAGAATCGATCGCATCTTGTACGTTGGGCCGCCCAATCTCGAATCCAGAAAGGAGATCTTTCGAATCCAGTTGAAGAAGATGATAGTTGATCAGGACGTGGATATCGACGAAATAGCGGAGAAGAGCCAAGGATGCTCGGGTGCAGAAGCAGTGGCCATCTGCCAAGAAGCTGCCCTTTTTGCCATGGAAGAAGACCTCCATATTGACTCGGTCAAGATGCGACACTTTAGAAAATCATTGGCTGCATTCACGAGACGTATTACACCAGAAATGATTCAGTTTTACAAAGACTTTCAAGAGAGGTCTGGATTGCAGAGCATTTAATAGAGCCCTTTTTCTTTTTCTTTTTTTTTTTGGCTTGTGCTACTGGGCCTCTCCCAATTAAAAATAGCAAGGGGTTTATTGTCATTTAGCTTTAATTTTTGTGGTGGTCTGTTACCCTTCTTCTTCTCTCTCTCTCTCTCTCTCTCTCTCTCATTTTCTTTTGCACACAAGATGAAGATAAAGTATAATATCTCGAGTAAACTCGTTTTGCTTGTCATATTATTCATATCCTTCATCATAAAGTACCACACAAACACATTCAAATCGAAAAAGCGATCACTGTCCTTTCCGTTCAATCACTCCATCATCTCAACGACCAAATCATCCATTATACCAGCATCGCTATTATCAGCATCAAGCGCATCTCGCACATCCGATGAAAAGTACCTTACATTTTTCACGCACAGTGGATTTCAGAATCAATTGATTCAGGGTAATTAAACTGACACAGGTTCCACTGCTTCAAGCATCTCATTGTGTGTGTGTTTTTTTCTATTCAGTGGAGAATGGAATCCTCTTAGCTTGGTATCTAAATCGGACACTGATTTTGCCAAAGGCTTTATTGGGCGAAGCATTCGGTTGGAACCAGTTTTCAAAGCTATATCAGCATCATACCTATCGTGATACAACAAACAGTTACTGCAAACAGTTCAAAAGCAAGAAATCAAGGAAGTCAGCGTCGTGCCCTGACCCTTCAAAGTATGCCCTGGCTTCCTTTGACGATCTGTTTGATTTGAATTGGGCAAAGCAGCATGTCAAAATCATTGAGCGAGAGCAAAGCGACTTCAATTGGTTGAAAGACACATTTGGCATAGAGACAAGCAATAAAGATATCCAGACTGGCATCTATGTAGATGGCGATATTTTGTTTTACAAAGGTTCGGTTCTATTGTGTCGAGTATCACGTCTTTATTAACGTGCATCTGTATAGACGAAACTCGCTACGACTGGAGAATATACGATCAGCCTGTCAAGAATCGATTTTTAGGACGATACAACGATAGTCTCGACATTACTCAACTGCAAAACCACACGCAAAAATTGATCCATTTCACCAGCTTGTTCGGCACTGGCAAATTTCCTATAAAAAAGCCAGAAAACATGATATTCTTCGAGCAGCTTAAAAATAGCATCAAGTACAAGCATCCAGCAGTACTCAAAATGACTGAAATCGTTGTGGAAGCCTTGGGAGGAGCGGGCAGCTTTGTTGGAGCACATCTTCGAACGGCAGATGGACTTTTCATTGATGCGATACCTGATAACATCCAGTATTTAATCTCCAGTATCCCTAATGACGATCATCAACAAATACCAAATAACGGCAAATTATCAACTTGTGTAGCCCTTGCCAAGCAAAATCACACAAAACTTGTATTTCTGGCCACAGACGCTGTCCGACCACGAAGCAATGCTAAATTCCAAGACTTATGGAAACATTTACCCTGCACGTTTACTTTGGCCGAGATTCTGAACGACAAGGACCCTCTATGGAGTCATATGGACCAGTATAGAACATCGCACACAGGCCAAAGCATGAGGAAGTACCTGATTCCTCTCATCGATGCACTCGTTGCGAGCCAAGGCGAGAAATTTGTTGGCACAAAAGGCTCTACATTTTCAGGTTATATTAATAGATTACACAAATCATATTGGAAAGCGTAAATAGCTGGTCTGTTGGCAACTCCTCATCATACAAATGTACATAGATAGATATAGATAATAGATATAGACACGAAATTAAACACTGTAAATATTTTATTTCGTTTGATACATTGCCAAGGGTATATCGTCATCGTCGTCTGGTTGAAGCTGCTGTTGCTGCTGTCTATTAGTTCCTTTGGAGAAGGAAGGCAGCCATTTCTTATCCTTTTTCTTGCTGCCGAATATGGAGTACTTGCTTGTCTTTTTGGCCTTTTTCTTTTGATCCATGTATTCAGCATCCTCTGACATGGATGAAGAAGAGTTTGATGAGGTGAAAGAGAAGCTATCTGAATTGTCATCTGAATCCGTGTCAGTGTCGTCTCCATCTTCGTCGTCGTCGTCTTCAGAGCTCGAATTATTGGAATAGGATCTTATAACTGTCTTTTTGTTTACATGAAGGCGATGCTGATGAGGCTTTTTCTGCTGCTTTGTAATGATATCCATCGCATTGCTGTTTTCCGGCCTGACTTGGTTTCTCATCCTCCTCTTTTTGTGCTGTATTTGCTGCTGCTGCATTCGGCATGCCTTTTTAGTCATGACTAGATGTTCCATGGGCGCTGGCTCGTTTTCCGTGGTGGTGCTATTTGTAGACACGATGGATAAATACCAAAACATTAAATTGGAAATAATCACTTGATCTCGCAATGGGCGTCTTGGGGTTGTAAGTTTCAAATGCGATAAACGGTAAATGGCCCTCTCTGTGTGAATGGGCAATCTTGTGTAATTGAAGGGAACTGCATTTTTTGCTGATGTACAACTGTCATTTTGCGCTTTACTAGTACATTCTAGTGATTTTCTGCTGTTGTTGTTGTTTTGGTTGCTTTTCTTAGAGGATGGCGACGAGGACTTGCGAGAGAACAAGGATGAAATGTTGAACTTGTCTTGCTTGTCGTCTAGGGTGGACTTTTTGGAGGAAGCAGCAGAGAACATTCGTCTGGGCGACCAGCTCGACTTTTTCTTCAATGTTGTTGTCATTGGAGGAGCAGGGGAGCAGGAGGAGGCAGAGGAGGAGGAGGGGGAAGGAGGAGCAGAAGAGGCAGTTGCAGCAGAAGATAAAGATAAAGAGGAAGCAAGAGACAGATCAATCACTTTTGTGCATGAATCATCGTCAGCAACATCAACACGGGCTTGTTCTTTGTCGCCTTTTTCCTGCTCTAATGCAGTGGCCCGTAAATCAATGGCAGAATCTTTTGGGTTTACAACATTTGCCCCTTCTGTTTGTTGTTGCTGTTCCTGCTGTTGTAATGCTACTGGCCTGGAAGGGATTTCATTTTCCTCCTCTTCCTCTTCTTTCTGTTCTTTTCGCATGTTGCCCCTGTTCATTTCTTGAGGCTTTCCTAGCAGTTCAAAACCATGCGCATCGCCATCATTGACTAAAAGTGATCCCCATATTAGACTACATATCGTTCAGGCAGTAAACTACACAGCGGCTTACCGTCAAATGTCAGGTTTTGTTGGGAGTAGATGTTTTTTGGTGCGTCGAAAATTGACTCCCTATTCGAAGCTGGATTATGTTCGAGAATCCCTTCTTCCTGTTCTGCTATTTCTTGTGTCTCTTTCTCCTCTTTTATTTCCCCTTCGCTCCGATGACCTCTTTCCAATGCGGCCAGAGTGTGTTCCCTGTCAATACGTATCGCTTCCGCTTCGTCTTCTGCAGTGAAAGAAGCCGACAACACTGATTTCCTCCGCTTCACTATGGATCTTTTTCTGTTTGCAAAGCTATGCGTTACGAGCTCATTTGTCGCGGTTATAGTGGTTGCTTCGTCTTTGGATGCAGCGTGAGAGGGTGTTATACTACTGCTGTTTGTATTGTTCAAATGTGCATTTGTCAGCCTACGTATACGAAGAATTAATTTCATTAATTTGCAATGAAATGTAGATCCTACTTATTTACCAATATACTTGTTGCTGCTGTTGCTGATCCTTAGCATTTGCATTTTCCAACAAACATAGTGGTATTTCTAGGATCCTAGAGAGACCAGTGGCACTGAGAGACTTCAGCTGACCGAGACCAGGCTCGTCACTCGGTGGCTGGCTGTGATGGTGATGGTGAAATTGATGGTCTTTCTGATCGAGTGGGTAAATGTAAAAAGTGGACATGGCTATATTCGAACGAGAAGAAGAAGAGATGAGAAAAAGAAGGGCCAGATGCACCGCAACCTAATTATATATAGACATCTAGACAAAATGCAAGAAGACTGTTTAAATTTGGCTTGTAAAAATATGTCCATCATGTTATTCTGGCATTTCAGCTGTATGCCAGAATGTTTAAAAAGGGAGCTATAGAAACAAATGTAGTAGTTACACAAAAAACAATGAAAAAGTATAGTGGTGGTGAATGTTACGCATGCCCCTGAATCTCTACATTGTCCCCTCCCCCTTTAAAACCCCTCTCTGCAGCCTCTTCTTGATCTTTTGCAAATCCTACACGAGTATCGATTCCTATGACACATGGAGATTGTATTTTTATCTGCAGCGACGAGCAGCAGGCGAGCATCGATAAGCAGCTAGTTGCAACACGTTCAAAATGTATGATGCTGCGTTTGTTTCTTGTGTCTTCTCCTAAGTCACTAATGATTCATTTCATGATGAGTGTATTGAATGCTGCTAAAAATCGCCATGGTAACCATGAGGAAAAAATGCGGTGACAGTGAACAGTTTGCGTATATATAATCTTCAATAGCAGGCTATTAATAATGTTGATGATGCATGCTTGCTTCAAGTGCAAATCTATAACCAGATATTTACATCATCTGCGTCAGTTCGACTCGTTCAAATCAAGTAAACATCTCCAGGAATAGTTCTATTACTGAAAAAACGACATTCTGCTACTCAAAATCAATGACAACATACAAATGTCTATTGGTGATTAATACACTTAAACAACTTATTAATAACTGCTCTGAAGACCATCAAAACATCGCAGCACGCATCATATGCAATATGTAACTGGAATGATATCATTGACTGTTCATATTTCAGTATGGAAGTTTGCTTCAGCAATGTAAATAATTTGCCTCCAAGAAACGCTAGACGATGATGCACTGTCTATTCGAGCTGATACTCTATTCACAGGCTTATCAATACATTTAGACATACATTTAGCAAGCCAAGACGAATACCTTTGTTCTTCACTGCATACGACAAATCCTGGATTCAAGAGAACAAATTTTGATTGCCCTAAGCGATTAGAAATGGAGATTGCAAAGCTAGAAGAAAGCAACCAGAAGACAAATCAAATCAGGTGTAACAAGTACTAAGCAAATGAAGGAGACAATCAAACGACTTCTTCTGCTCTCACTGGCATATTATAAGGCAAGGAATAACCCAAAATTAAAAAGCTGCTGTACATGGTATCAAATGCTTGTTCTAGCTTATGCATGTGAGAACAGACCAAACAGCCAGATGAACTTCCAAGTCAAGATTCCGTCTCATCTCGCTGCACTAGCACTGCTTGCAAGACAGTCCAGTATGACTTGCTAAGAGACACGCACCGTTGCAAGGCCTATACCTTGGAAACATCGCTCGCGAATCTTTTTCTCTAATTCTTTCTAGTGTCTCTTTTTTCTGTCTCTTTTAAATCTCTTGACAATCGATTTTGAGCAATTGATGAAGTGATGATATTAGCGCGTAGGTATACCAAGTTTTTTGCGAGAGAGAGATGATGGTATAATTGGATTTCGGATTGGACGAGCTGCTGTTGACGGATGGTTGATTTTATTTTTTATTTTATTTTCTTGGAATAAGCCCAATTTGAGCATTGATCTCGACAAGATCTATAATAAAAGCAGCTGATGATTACGAGTAGTGTCCAGTAGTAACAGATTGATTGAGAGGATGTTGTTGGAGAACACTGTAGTGAGAACTGCATAATGTAGTAGTAGTAGCTTTGTGCTTGACATTTAATCCTGGTTGTATACAACAACAGGTATTTGGGTATTCAGCAGGATCAAACCATCCAAGGTTTGGTTTGAAAATCTCGATCCCAGAGTATTGTAATTAGCACGCACCTATGCCAAATCTTGCGAGAAAAAACGATGATAACGATGATATAGTTGTATTTTGGATTGAACGAGTTGTCGTTGCTGATGCACGGATGATTACTCAAAATTTGCCAATTTGGAGGACTGGTCTTGGCAAGATCTATAGTAAAGCCCGTTAATTACGAGTGCTCACTAGTAACAGATCGATAGAGGGGATGTTGCGCAACACTGCATTAAAGACCGCCTGGCTCTAGCATGCTTTGTTTTAGAATGACACGGGCTGATTATTGTTTTGAGCGCTGGACAACAGCAAGATACGACAAAGCGTGGTGTTTCTATACCGTCTATAAATGATAGAGAGTTCATGTTAGCACCGTTGTTGTATACCTTGTCGGAGGGGGTCATAATCATATTAACAGACTTGCATTGGCTGTCTTAGTTGTACATTATTAGTTAATTGTCTACTACTGTAGAAGCTGCATTGAGGCATGACAAGTGAAGTTTTTATAATTTCTGAGGGTGGTTTCTAAAGTGAAATACACACAAAACTCATATCGCTTTATGTCTGCTGGTATTCAGGGTGTAACCGCAAGGAATATCAATTGTTTAATGTCCTGGTCAAATATTATGTAGCATTGGTTGCTCTGAATTTACAGGGTAGAAAGGTATTATTCTCTGCCAAATCGCTCAAATTCAACCCTCAATATCTTGTCTTTTAACCCCTTTTAGATGCTCGGAATAGTGCCAAATGATTGCTTTCAATCACCATTTACGTCCTGAACCTTTATCTTGATTTTTTATGGATCGATCCAAATCGTCGAAAATCCACGTTTTTTCATGAGGTACCCCTCATGGTTTTTGTTGAAAATCAAACAATCGCAATTTTGGAGGCGAAAACGACACTTTTTACTATGACATATATTAAATCAAAATGACCGCACAGATGTAGGGTAACCTGTGCAACTGCTATTTTGAATGTTGTATATGCTAAATGTCGACTTTTCCTGGAAAAACTGATTTTTATATTTTCGCAAAATTGTCTATCTTTTCATTTTAAAAGTATTTTAAAATTGACACCATTGAATGCGCCTTTGAATTCACCCCTTAAGTTCATTAGAGAGTAGTATACGCTGAGCACACTTTATATAGCTAATTTTAACAAAAATGCTTTCAAATGTCAAATTATATCGATATTGATTCAAAAAAATCATCTCAAAAAAAATTATTTGGGTACAGTCACCACAGTGCAAAATGTTCATTGTACACGTCATTCAGATTCCGCGTGCTCTGTGCTGCGGCAGCCTATTGACTGCAGTCACCCTTAGCAACGCGTTTTTATTTTTTATTTTTTTTTTTCTCGCACTGTTTTTGCACTGCACTTTTTCTATTAAACCATATACTTTTTATTACTACTGACTGAATACAACACCACTTCCGTCGAAAGAAGCATGCCTTTGCAACCACCAGTACTCAAGACAACACCTTTAAAGTCTGTTACAGTAGGTATCAGCCGATAGGAGCTATTTTTCGCGGTACAATATACAGGAATACTAATTACACAGTTTATTTTAGGCCAGTTCGTTGCAATATAATGATTGTGTTTGGTTTGTATTTGGTTTGTATATTCCCCTTCTTTGGTTGCCATGGGTTTTGTTGCCATGAATTACATTCATTCAACCTTTTGTTACTTTCTTTCTCGTAATACTGTGCATTCTTTATTAGTTTGCTCTATTGCGATTTATCCTTTCCCCCGTTTCTGTACGCAACTATTTTCTGTTGCTGTTGTACCATACTGCTATGGTGTATCTTTTGATGCATTGTATCGCAGGCAGTGCTGCTCTATTGTTGTGGAGTAGCCTTGCATTCTATTTGTTCTTCAAGTATTACTACTTCTGTAGTACTACTGGCGGTATTGGTGTTCTTGCTTCGTATGAGGCAATCACGATGATACTTTTTTCTACTTCTTTTGTTTTCTTGTACTCGTCATTTTGATGATACACATTGCATGTTATCATACCTTTTTGTATGTAGCTGTATTGCGATGTTTCTGTTGTTGTTCTTCATCATATTCTAGTGATGCCCTTTTGTTACTTTTCCCACTTTTTATGGTTCTTTGAGCCATGACCCTCTTTTTTCGTTGTGTGGATAAGCCTATCCTTGAAGCACAACTAGGTTTGATTCAGAGGCTAGGGGGTAGATAGGCTGCCCTCACTTGATTTGTATCACTTACTTGGTGCTAATTGAGAGTCTCAAGCGTTTGCACTATAAGCTGGGGTGTGTAGTAAGGCATATTCTGGCATTTTAGGGGATTTTGATGATGGAATTGCTAAATTACTGTATTTAGTAATACTTAAAACTCCGCCTAACGTCAACACAAGGGGAAACCCTCGCAATTTTTTTCCAGGATTTGTGGTGTATGTAGTTCTTTTAGAGCAATTTGATTGGCTGACATTCGGAGACAGCTCAGAGAAATAAAGCATTGATATTGAAACTAAAAATGTGATTATAATGAGAAAAGCAAGACTAAACATTCATAATGCATGGTACAAATGGCTTAAAGTAACTACACACGATACTACCATGGGTATCAGACATGATAAAATACATTCACTATCCTAAATGAAAAGAGTTTTGAATAAATCCAACTTTGATCATAACATCCAAAAGCACAATTTTTGCATTATATTGGTATCAAATCAATCAAAGTCTTCTTCAAATGTCAATCATCTGGCTTATGAGATAAGCATGTATCTATACCAAATCTTGCAAGGAACACAATTGTGTGGTCAGACTTTAGTCGTCTGGACGCGTTGTCGTTGATGGATGAACGATTATTATCAAAACAATCCAATTTTGTGCACTAGTCTAGACAAGCTTTATGAGGAAGAAGCAAGGCGAATAATTACAAGTGTCTAGTGTTAACGGATTGACAGGTGGGCTGTTGGAAAACACTTTATTTAAAGCTGCATGCTGTGTCTTTGTGCTCGACACTATATCCTGCTTGTATGCAGGTATTTACGGTATGCAGGATCAGGTCATTATGCAAGATCCGTTTGCAAAAAATTCCTGTTAGAGTATTGAAATTGGCACGTACCTATGCTAACTTTTGCGGGAAACACGATGGTATAATCGGATTTTTTCAGATATGAGGAGTTGCCGCTGATGTATGAGGTTGTTCTATTCTAATTTATGCATGTTGTGCTTGCCAACCTGATAAAAAAAATGTGATGGTGGAGAGGTTTATTTGAAGACTTTTGAGTCTATTATTCACCACGTATTTCATTAAGGCAATCATTATGAGAGAATAACTACATATGAGTCGTTTTGAGATTGGTGTTATATTAAGGGAACATCTACAACGACGTGAGACGTCTCAATTTTGAATATTATTATGCTAAAAATGGCTATCCATATATTGTGGGTAGTTTTGCACCTAAAAACCGTCTACTAATCTTAAAAGCCAGTGAATATTCCACTACCTCTTCACAATTTGAAGGTTTGTAAGGAGGATCATAGCGGTTGAAAAGGTAATCTGCATTTAGATAGATAGCGCGCAAATGATGTTTAACTATTAGATCATGCACTTTTGGGTAACCTTTCCAAAGACTCTATTATAATCGCTCTTGTGCTATGCTGCATCAAGGTATGCTTGGAGAGCATGTGCATTAACGGTCATCTTGATGCTACAAAGCAACCCTCTCACCATACATCGAACCTATTTGAAAGCACGCATAAACTCAACAGGAGCAGTGAGGCAATGTAAGGAGAGGCTTGTGCAATGTGTTTAGAACACCGTTACAGTTTTTCGCAAGAGCAATTTGCATCTTTTCCTTGGTTCAGATACAACAAACAATAGATGGCCGAATCACCACAATCAACGCCTCGTACCATCAAACTGACAACTGTCAAAGGGACAACAATCGATTGCAAAGAGTCGCCTTTCTTTGGAAAATGCAGAGATGTGGAGGATTTTGAGAAACTGAATCGAGTTGGAGAAGGCACCTACGGTGTTGTATAGTACGTCAACATGATACCGAAGCTGGGAGATTCTCTCTGACATTTGTATATAGCCGTGTAGTAGACAAAAAGACGAAGCAGATTGTTGCCCTGAAGAAGATTAGAATGGAGCGAGAAACAGATGGCATGCCAGTGTCCAGCTTGAGAGAGATTAGCATCTTGAAGAGAATGAGACATCAGAATATCGTCAATGTAACAGATGTTGCAGTTGGGCCTCGTCTCGAATCCATTTTTTTAGTCATGGAATACTGCGAGCAAGTAAGATATAGGCAATCTCAACGACTTGTGTAAACAAATCAACTTACAGCACTTGCTTGGTAGGATTTAGGAAGTTTATTAGACATGGTGCCTACGCCATACACACCCTCTGAAAGTGAGTGCTACCAGATATACAAGCAATAGATCAGCAGCTAACAGTAAATCAGTCAAATGTTTGATGCTCCAACTACTGAAAGGATTAGAATATTGCCACAGCCATTCAATCATCCATCGAGATTTGAAAATGTCAAACTTGCTACTAACATCCTCAGGTCTTTTAAAGATTGGTAAGAGCAACGTGTGGACTATGAGGAGGACGTCTGCTTACTGACTCGTGTTATCTGATAGCTGACTTTGGCTTAGCACGAACGTTGAGCTTGCCAAACAAACCAATGACGCCTAATGTTGTCACATTATGGTACAGAGCGCCTGAAGTATTATTTGGCGATTCCAACTACACAACGGCAATTGATCTATGGTCAGCAGGATGCATTATGGGAGAACTGATGCAACATAAGCCGTTATTACCAGGAAACACAGAGCAGGCTCAACTAGACATGATTGTCAAACTGCTGGGATCACCTAATGACACAATTTGGCCTGAATTCAGCAAATTGCCCGCAGCCAAGATGCTTGTATTACCAAAGCAAAGGTAGGGACGCTTTTCAGCTACGGCAAGACACTCGCAAATACTCACAAGCACTCCAGCTTTAGCAACATTAAGGAAGTGTTCCCTCGATACAGTGAAAATACCCTCGCTCTACTGGCAGGTCTATTGACATATAACCCCAGATCCAGATTCAACGTAAAGCAGGCGATGGCGCATCCCTATTTCCAAGAAGCCCCTAGAGCTCAAGACCCATCACTCTTACCCACATATCCCGAAGTCAGAAACCAACTAGCAGAAAGAGAAAGGTAGTAAGCATTGAGCAGCATTGAGTAGCATTTGCAACTGACACAGGGACATGTAGCAAAAGACGTGCGTACGAAGAAGAGAGAAGAAAACGATCAATCAAAGAAGACCATGACACGGCCAGAAAAAGACGATAGAGCGATTGTAAATTATTAAAAAGAAGGCCATGTATAGTGCAACAACCACAATGGAAACAGACGCAGAGTGCTAATGCCAAGCATGTCTGTTGATTTCATGTGTAAAATTGCTGTAGACATGTCAATGGAAGCAGGCTACTTTATAGCACAAGGGTCGCACCAACATCTGATAAGTAAAAGATCTCATCTGTGTATGATGGATCTGCTCACATTTACATGAATTATCTACATCGGACATTGATTGAATAAAATCTTTTCCCAAATGCTGTAAATGTTTCATTCATCCCTTTTCGCTTTTTTCTCTTCCTTCTCTCTCTCAATCGATAATTGAGCCTGGAAACATCAACCATAATATATCACACAGCAAAGAAGATCGACATAAGGCACAGAGAATCGAAACCCTACACGATGGACCTCAATACCTCCTCCAGCAGCGAAGGTGACAGAGATAAAGATGCTGGCTACTTACCTCCAATCCCAGTGATGATGCGCCACCCCTATATTGTGGCCTCTGTCAAGCAGTATCGCTCTGAAGCACAGAACGAGCAGCTACAGCATCACATTGTCTCTGAGTCCTTCATCCCCATGGCTCCGAATCTTATCAAACCGCCTAGAAAGAGACGACGACCGCCATTCTCATATTCATCTCTGATTGCACAGGCAATACTAGAAAGCGAAAATGAACGCATGACGCTAAGAGATATATACACATGGATCACTGCTAGATATCCAGCCTTATACAACGCTGAAGACACAGGCTGGCAGGTAAAACCATGACGAGAGTATGATACACCTTGATGTTTAATAGCGCAACATACATCATCTAGAACACCATCCGACACAATCTTTCCCTGAATCGATGCTTCAAGAAGGTTCCTAAATCTGAACTGGTCGGCACCAGCCATCGAGGGAAGGGCGGTTACTGGACTATAGACCCTACGCAGATGGAGAAATTCAAGAATGGAGCCTTCGCTAAAGGGTCTTCCACGTCAATGAGAAAGAAAGCAGCTACGGCCTCCTCGCCGACACCAAGCTTACCTGATACCCCTGTGTCCACTCTAACGAACAACACACCAAAAGATAATGCCAATATAACCCATTCATCACCAGAAACATCACCACCACAGCCAACAGTAGTTGCAAATAACGAGCCATGTCCTGTCATGCAAATCCACAATCTACTGAACTAGCTACTCTGCTTATTTTTGTCGTTCTTGCTTTGTGTCTCGATCCATGGCATAAAGCAAGACATGTGTATATCTATATTCCTCCACCGCACATCCTGTATTATTCCTTACTCCTTCCTCGCTTTTTCCTTTTTGTTGTTAATGTATACGAAATATACTCTTTCTTTGTCTCACCGCAAGGGCAAAAAGTATAGATAACCGCTATCTTTTATCACTCAAACTGACTGATAATGGAGCACCTCATGTAAATAGAACGTTACACCACGGAATCTAATAAAAATGTTGATCCATGAAATCAAAAACACACACTAGTACAGATGGGCAGAGAACATGCAAGGAATCTAAACAATCGCCAGGATAGGACTCATTTTAGCAAAGCTATTCCCAAACAGAGACATGTAATAAAGCCGGTCGTATCTAGATTCATAAATCACGATCTGTTTGCGGCCCCTGGGCCATAAACAATAATTTAGCCATTACGAGCAGCGCCAAACTTGTTGAGGCACAAATGACAATATTAAAGCGATTTGCATAGGCATATCTCTCCCTGTTTTTGCTCGATGCGCTGGTGCAGTGCGTTGTCAAAAATAGAAATATCAAAGAATAGGGAGTCGCATTCCATTAAAGTTCTCTCCTGACAGATAGGGATGCTCGATTGTTATTTGTTGTTGGCACCTTGAATCGTATAGTTGTACCAGCATAAACAAAAGACTGGACGAATGCGTATGGACAGCAGCAGCTGTTTAAAATGTGCCTGACGATACCCGATCTTCATAGTTGCTGGCCATCGTGTTGCAGCAAACAGCGCGGTCGATGTCACTTGGCATTGTTTACACCAGGCCATCCTGGTTTTAGCTAAATTCTTCCAGCAAACAAAACAAGTATACCACCATGGTCTGATGTATACGTATCACATTTTAAGCTTTGTTTGTCATCCAGTATACCTCCCTATAGCAGTGCCAGCTGCGTTTCAAAGCTGGAAATCTTTGAATGGCGTTTCCTGCTGATATAAAGCGATCTGCATCTTGATGGATGGTCAACAGCTCCATTGTATCGCTCACAAAAGACCCTTGCTGGCGACAGAGGAGTTCAATGCTTCAATCATGGGATGAACTTTCATATTTTTTATTAGTAGCCTAAACGCGAAACAAGGAGAGGAAACTAAAGTACATGTGAGGAGGAGGAAGAGGAGATTTCAATTGAGTAGAGAGCAGAATTCATCCACTTTATCCTCCAGCCATTCCCAACGCTTCATCCCAACCACCCACTCAGTAGGTAATTGACTGTATCCAAATCTGGCACCCAACATGGCACCAGCAGCAGTAGCATTTGTGTCCGCTTCTCCACCTTGCATCACGACATCCATCAGCATTTTCTTAAAGTATTCAGTTTCAGATTGCAAAGGTACCTCTCTTGTCAAACAGTACAGAGCGGCGCTTAGACACTTGAATGTATCCCGACAATCGGCACTATCATCAAGGGCAAGATCGCCTAATGAACTAGGAACGCAATAATCCACAAGCTGATGGTAGTACTTTTGCATTTGATTCATGTCTGTTTCTGGCGTGATGAACAAGGCGTCTGTCTGAGGTGCTATCAGCATGGGCTTATTGGTCTCTACTACGTTTCGCACAAGCGCTTGCAGTCGATCATTGACAGGAAGTGTATCGATAAAGTAATTGAAGGGGGGTTGATGTTGCTGATCAATGCTGGGCGTTGGAGAATGGCTGATTTCTATCTCTAGATCTTGGCCGCGCAGTAACCTAGCAATGAGAGTAGAGGCTATGACACATGATATCATACAACGTGGATCAGGATGGGTAACACGACAGCACTCTGTGGTATTTTCAATAACAGTTGTACCATCCCAAAATTTGAGTGCTCCTAATAATGGGGCTCTAACTAATGCACCATTAGCACCTCTCAGGTTGTTTTTCGTTTTCCAGACTTCAATGGCAGCTTGTTGCTATGGCAGAAATTAGTTTATGTTTTAGCTGTGCGAGCCTAATCAATTCGATATTTACTGGACTGGTCTTGTACGTTGGATTGGCTAAAACTGCTTGATTGGTGGCATTCATCCCGGTTGGTAGCTTGTGTAGATTTTTGATGCCATGCTCGCCGTAACTGAATAATCTTGATGCGAAGTCCTTTGGCAGGAAATGGCCCCCATTCTCGAAAAGGGATTCCATGACTAGCAGCACCTGCTCTGCGTCGTCTCCAAAATCACTGCATTGATGTTAGTAGGGTACAGGATACACATATGAAGGGTGCGTTACTTTTCTTCAAACTTTGATCTGTATTCATCCCGGTGGAATGGGATGCCATCTTCATCCATACCGAAGCGTATGGGCCCATCGCCATAGATTGCTCGAACTTCTGATCGAGTCAATCCTTCGGTTGCTAACCCGAGACTATCACCCAAAATAGCACCTGATTTAAAAATTTAGAGTATAAGAAACATGTTGTTCAAAACTAAAAAAAATAAATTTCTTACCAAAAATCAAACCCTTTACTTTATCCACAATAGCTGTAGTTTCTAATCTGGAGCATCCTGATGGAATTCTCATTATTATTTTACAAGGACAGAATAAAGGGGGGAAATAAATGTAGAAAACAAAAAAAATCTGCTAATTTTCTACCTTATTTTGCAGAAAAAGTTATATAAAGAAAAGAGAAGAAAAAAAAGGGGAAACATGAAGAATTGTTACATTTTAGAAGGATTTGAGTTTTTTTTTTCAAGTCCTATTTGGTCATCCGCATGATGTACAAGATTGAAGGAAGGCGAAAACCTAGGGAAAATAGGAATTGCCCATTTGCTTTAGGTCCTTGACAACATTCACCTCGAGCGATATAGTACCTGACTGCAAATCAAGCTGGTGGCAAATAACCGAAAGAGAAATGGCATCAAGGAATCTTATGCTTTTGTAAATGCTTCAACCAACATCACAGAAACGAAGCTAACGTCAACTGCTTGTGCAACTTGAAGGAACATTTGATTTAAGGTTACCAGTAAATATGAAGAGTGAGTGAGAAATCAATGTAGCACAGCATCTGCAAATAGTCAAACATCAATTCTATAACTTTTGACTGGGGGTGATCATTTGCAATTGGGAAATCATTTAAACATCAATCAAAAATCAGTTGATAATAATCAGTCATTTTCAATTCCAAAACTCAATTGTTTAAAGCATTGATAACATTGCATTCGCTAAATGTTCATATCATGAGATCTACCAAGCTCAGAAGCAAGGGAGCAGTAAGAATATGTACTTGATGACATCAAGCTGATAAGACATCGCCTTGTAAAGTATCCTGATTGATTCTAAAAGCTTCCTCTTTTTGAATTCGGTGTTTCGAGCGCTAGATCTCAATTCAATTTTATTCCAGTGTCATAGAATTCTTACAGTGATGTAGGTTACATCTTTCCAAGATAGTTTTGTTGCCATTATACATTTTTCTTCTACACTATCTGGTACTTTTGGAATGCAAAACTCAAATTACATGTGCAGATCTGATATGGTTTACGGGACGTTCCAAACACAACACAGCCTCCCATCTTTTTAGAATGCAGATCAAGCCAGCAAATCAGGCACCATACCCAGGTACCATTGGTGGAACATGAAGGTTTTGCACGTTTTTTCCAAAACAAAACAATCTGTCGATTTGCTTGGCAACTGTTGGTTCCAGCGCTGTCGCTTTGATTTTAAATATGTCCCACATGGCAAGAGGTTGGAGCGTGCTCGTACATGCTTACTGAGCTGTATGTTTTACATGCAACTGTTGTTGTCATCGCGTTGTGAGTTGTTAATAAAGCGCATATACCAATCGTAGGTTGCTTCTAGATAATCCCATCAGGCTCAATCTATACGACAAATAATGGTCATTTTACCAGTTCTTCGGCTAGATATGAAGTTTCTGATATGGCTACAAATCAAAGGTGATTACAATAAGAAACATTGCTTTTGTACTGCCTTTTACAGCTCGTATCTGGCCTTCAAGCACCAAGCTAGCATTGAGTGTGCTTATGCTACATCAATTTCACTCACGAAATACAGACCCTATTGATATACTGTATGCTGAACTCTCTTATTTTAGTGCTTATCTGATGAATGAAGGCCATTGATGGATGAGCTGTAGTTGGTAATCTACTATGTTCTCTACGATATTCTGTAACCATAGCAATGCAGAGAGCTGATATACGGATAGATACTGTAATGGCATTGCCTCTATCTATTCAAAAATACGCGCTATACAGCAAGATCTGGATGTATTGGAGCCGTGATTTCACGTGTTACAATCCGTTTTAAACTACCAAAACGGCACCAAACAATTGCTTTTGTCTTGCACTTACTTTCTGGCACCTTTGCTTAACTTTTTTTGGGATCGCCAAAATTCCACCAAAAAGCATGAGGTACCCCTCATGGTTTTGATCGAGAAACAAACGATCGCGTTTTTGAACCGAAATATGAAGACTTTTACTAAGGCACGTATAAGATCAAAATGTTTCTCTCGGTTCAGGGCAGCCCTCCAAAACTTTGTTTGTGAGACCTTTATATGTAAAATCTCCATTTCGGGTGAAAAAAAGCACACATCGGAGCTGTACTGTATTTTGCCCCTCCAGCCAGAATTATTGCCTCTCATATCATACAAAATCGATATTTCTACAGGCAATGTAAGCGGTATTGAGAGGAAACATGTAATGTCGTCAAGTTTGATTAATGCTGTATACGATTGTGTGTTTATTTTTGCTTTGACAATTGAAAGCGCAAAACTTGGCTTTGTGACAATTTGATTGTGCCTGTCGTTACACCGCTCTGGTCCACGCGAGAAAACTTAAAACGCCAATTCTGAAAAAATTATTCTAGCGCGTTTGTTTCTGTCAATATGGTGAAAGCTAATCAAAAGAACGAAGTGGCTGCCAAACCAAAGTTCCAACAGACAAGGTAAGAGCGTCCATGTGATGAATGATTATGCAACATCTCACAGTTCAAATTGATGATTAGATTATGCTTTGCCCCGGTGTCATCTCCTTCAACGATCAGTAAGAAGAAAGACAATTATGCAGAGAAACTGGAACAAGAAATCCTCGATTTGAAGATTACCGTCGATCAAGAGCCAAATGAACACGAGGATGTCTGTAAAGAATGTGATGTAAGTAGATGAAACCCTTCGTATCAGCCCTGGCTTGAGCTGATTGCAATGACATGTAGATAGCCAGGCCGAGGATTTACTGTACAGCACTCAAGCGAGACTCTACCGAACCATGCACCTATAGCTTCTGTGACGCCTGTGTCAAGGAGTGGGCGAATGAGGACATGGAGTGGATTGAGAATAACGACACAGATTATGTGTATAAAAATGGAGACACAATACAGCATAGACCAGACGTATCAAGTATCAAATGGGCATGTCTCGTGTGTAGGGGATTATGCAAATGCGGGTAAATAATGAACGTTATTTGACAGGCTTATAGTTATACTAACATCAGAAACACAGATACTGTGCAAAGCAACCTGTTGTGCCAAAGTAGGTTTATAGCGCAAAAAAAATAGCATGAGCAATCCATTTACCACTGTACATGTATAGGAAGAAAGGATCGAAATTGCTATTTAATATGGCCCCAGTAAAGCAGATTGATCCACCAGAACTTCAACAACTGGAAATGTTATACTCTGAAGAAGAGCTTTGGATGCGTTTGCAGATTCGCGAGTTTATTTTTCGATTTGGAGAGTTGTATGGATTGGATGATCGAGTGCTATCCAATTTGCAAAATGCCCAGGGCGATTGGAAGATTAAAAGGCTGGGTGCTTATCTGGTATATCACTGTCTGTTCATCATGAGTCAATCAACGGAATATGAGGCACCACTTTCATCGCTGTCAATAGAGACGATACCACAAAAAGCCAAAGCTATACTCGACGGATGGATCAAGGAAAAAAAACTCGCCAAATACTATCTAGATAACCAATCCAGATATCAAGCACTTATGGATATCCTGACAGCGGAGGGCATGACAGGCAGAAGATGGCAGGATGTAGCTGAGCTACTTGTATTAGCCGAGCACGACGACATTCCCATCCCCACACTGCCATTAAAGAAACCAAAAGTTGAAAGCGAGGAAGACGAAGAGTACGATGCTATGGATATAGACGAAGAGGATGAACTGTTGAAGGAGGTTGAAAGATATCGCAAACCTGTTCGCAACACAGCACTCTTACCAGCACAAACAGAACTCAAGTTGATCTACATGTTACTTGAATTACTCTTATTTCATACCCAAATTCGACAATCATTGAGCGTACCCAGCCATGCAGGCTCAGCCAGCAAAGAAGTGCGTGATATGGTGCTCGATCTCAAAAAGTACATTAAAGAATACAATGTGGAGGCAGCTCAAAACAAGAGCAAACGATACAAACTGACAACTCGCATCAATCAACTCATGGCTGTGCGCGGTAAAAGAGAAGAACTGAAAGCCGCACAAATCGAACTAGATGAACTGGAGACATTGATACGGGATGAACGCATTGATTTAGAGACGAAGAAGATTCAGCTGGATATAGCTAGTGCTAAATCACAGAAGCGAATGGAGCCTGCTGGTGTCGATATGCTAGGCAATGAATACTGGATCTTTAATGACTTGCTGGATCACTTGAGCCATGCTTCCGATTATCGAAATAGTGAACAATGCTGGGCGTATGGCATTGTGATCATTGGTCCCGGCTTTGTCCATCCAGAAGAACATGGTGTCCAATGGTGGTGTATCAAAGGAACCAAGAACATGAAACATCTAGTCAAGTGGCTTCAACAACAAACGGACGGAAAGGATACTGGTGATCTTGTCAAGAAAATCAATGAAAGAATCGATCACCTGACTGCATTGGAATGTGTTGTTTATGGTGAAGGCTTCTTTTCAGTGTAAAAAAAAAAAGCTTTAGTCAAAGCATCATTATATGAGGGAAACATATCAATAACGACCTATTGCATCAATGATTAAAAATGAATAAAAGAGCATTCTAGTACTTTTGAGGGGAGACCTGTTGATTGATAGATGCGTCAAATTAAAGCACATCAGGGCTGCAGAGATGGACACTGGCTGGGGTGTCTAGCCTTGATTTCCAATGGGATCCTTACTTTGCACTGCTCCTTATTATCAATGACCATTTTGTCAATATCATGGCTCCTGACTAGCCATTTCCTAAACTTAGTCCCTTGCTCTTGATTATGAATACGGTCTTCATTGATGGCCTTTCTGCTGGCTCTCTATCATAGCTGAAATCGAAGAAATACTAGAGTTTGCTGTTGACCACAACGTTAGGCCTTGGATCGAAGTTCATTCCATGAAGGATAGCAAAAAAGCTCTTAATGATTTCAGAGCCCAGATTCAAATCCGTGCTAGAACACTAAATTATCGTTAGTAGTGATCAGGTTGAATGGATAAGCATTTCAAACGTTAATTTTCGAATAAAATCATGCATTTCAGTGATGTTGTTAGCTTTTGTGGCCATTGAAACTGTGCGTATGGCTCTTCTATGATGTTTTCCATATGCATCAGCAAAAAAAAAACTCACTTACAGGGCGTCCAAGACACCAATATCATCCCTAATAGCTCGATATAATGCTAATCACAGCGTAATCTGGGCAGATTTGAGGCGCGTTTTCTCGCACTGAAAGCCATTCCAGACGCCCAGAGTGGCGCCAAATCATTGCTCTCACCTAGCAGCAACTTCCTGACACCTTTGCCCAACTTTTTTGAGTTGGTCAAAATTTGACGAAAAAGCATGAGGTACCCCTCATGCTTTTCATCGAAAATCAAACGATCGCGTTTTTGAGCATGAAAACGACGACTTTTACTAAGGTACATCTTAAATCAAATTGTTGCTTTCGACCTAGAGCAACTGCTGAAACTTTGTTTGTGAGACCTTTATATGTAAAATCTCAACATTTCCGCCGAAAACCTTATTTCGTATTTGTGTGGATTTCTCAATAAGCTCAATCTAAATATTTATTTTTAATGGTATCATTAGATTCACATCAAAAATTAGTCTTAGAATGTATTAGGAAGTATGGACTGATTATTCCATTTGATATAGTCGAGCAATGCAAAATGTGTGGATCGATGTCCAAAAAGTCTCAAAATCAACAGAATTGGGACAGAATGTCGAGCGGCGATTAAATCGATTTTTGGCTGGGAGACGGCTGCCAAGGTCAATAATGCCTAGTATATCATGAAAGCAATCAATGTTTGTGAACGAGTGAGGCTAATAAGAGGGATATTGAGAGTTGAAGGGTACTATAGTCTATTCTGACTACTATTCTGTTGTTTTACCTTAAGTTTTTTACTTGATAGGTATATTCGCTAAGAATTGGCTGTCCTGAAGGCGATTTATAATGCGCAAGTACCAGATGTTAAATAAGGGAACCTGTACAGAGCACGGTGCTCTGTACAATATTCCTTAAAAATTACAAACTCTTATACACTATCATTGATTCTTATACAAGCTCAAAAATACATTAATAAATCAAATAGAGTCCTGCATTGCCTACTATATACATCTTTGTCTCTTACAGTCCAATAATATGATTCTACATACTACATTGTTGACATCTCTGACAGTTGCTTGCTGAGCGGTTCTCTTACTAGAATACTTATTCAAGCATGGCTCTTTAGACTCAATAATAGTGAAATGAGCGCTTGTGGTAGCCCACAAGATCTGCCCGCCTAACAAACACATCTCCTGTATGATTTTAATCATTATTAGATACATAGCAAGACCAGATCAGTAGCGCCAAAGATCAATGGCACATGTTGTTGATGCTAAAAGCCTACTAACTCGATAAAATGATGGTGGCTACATTTAAAAACTGAAATCGCACTGGTTGTCATGGATTCAGATGTATTTTCCCTCTTTAAATGCATGCTATAGTCTGCTTTCTAAAGACCTACATACATTATTTGTATACAAATCACATACACACAATGCATGTAGAGTAGTATACAAAATTGCATTGACATGAAATTATCAACATCTCAGCTCCTTGCTGGCAAAATGTAAATTATCATGATATTTGTACAGGTTATTTTTGAAAAGCAAAAAGCATCTAAAATTAGACAATATCAACAAGGGATGTTTGATATACACTCCCTGATAGCAGCAGCAGCAGCAGTAAAAGTAGCAGCAACAGGTGTAGAAAGAAGGGAGAAGCAGGAGGGAGGAGGTAGCTAAAGCAAGCCTTAGTTAAAAAATGACGAGTGTCATGCGAGCTGCATTTCTTTGTGCGATACCCCATCACAGTCGAACCCTTCTTTTTGATTTTAGTAGTGTTTTTCTGCTCGGTGGTAATGATGGATATCTATATTTATTATGCGTTGGTATCACAATCTATTCAAAGATTGCAAGAAAAAAAGCGAATAATTTGCATAATTTCAATTAGCAGCATCAGAGGCATCGCTGTACGCTAAATGCATATTATCAATGTAAGCGCATCACCATGTGAGATAATAGAACAGAACAGGATGTCTTTTTTGTCAACTTATTGTTATGATGATGAGGCCTTCTCCCTTGCTTATTTCATTCTTCTTTTTTCTCACTTGCGTGCTCTCTTCTCTCTCTCTTTCATTTATACAACTCCCTTTCTTGCCTGCCTTTTTGAAATCAACTCCTGCTTTCTTTATATATATATTTTCATTATTGTGTTGGAATAAGGCTCCTATTTAGAGATTGGATATAGTGTATAATACACTTTTTTGTTTGACATTTGAGCTTTTTTCTTTTTTCGATTCTTTCCTTCCTCTTTCTCTCTCTCTCTCTCTCTCTTTCCATCAAGATGCAATCCACTATGGCTTCATTCGCTCCAGATCAACCGCAGCCATATTTCTATCCACCTGCTATTCCGGAATATCAGAGATCCAACCCCAATTCCCGAAGAGCATCAGCAGCAACCGTCGCAAATCATTCGTCCAGCAGATCATCCAGATCCATGCGAGACAGACGTCGTAGCTCTGGTGCAATTTCAACGCATTCTCAGCAGCAAAAGCCCAAGAAATGCATTGGAGACTATGTAGTAGGAAAGACGCTGGGAAAAGGCGCTTCAGGTACAGCAGCATAAATTCAGGCACACATGGACACGATATCTTAATTTTATTGTAATTAGGCCGAGTTAAATTAGGTGTTCATAGACACACAGGAGAGCAGGTTGCTATAAAAATCATCAGCAAAGCGCATCTAGCTGCAAATCCTGCCATCGAAAAGGCTGTGCGAAGAGAAATCGCCATTATGAAATTGATTCACCATCCAAATGTCATGTCGCTCATTGATGTGATTGACGATCCAGCTTCTTCAGATTTGT
Organism: Mucor lusitanicus; assembly: GCA_010203745.1. Classification (NCBI taxonomy): domain Eukaryota; kingdom Fungi; phylum Mucoromycota; class Mucoromycetes; order Mucorales; family Mucoraceae; genus Mucor; species Mucor lusitanicus. The sequence continues at coordinate 885,410 of JAAECE010000005.1, read as the reverse complement.
AAGTGTCTCTTTTTCGTCCCCCTATCATTCATCTTGATAATTATTATGATGGCCTCCTCCCCTCCCCCCTCACTCACTCACTCTCCTATAATCACCATAAACCATGAAATTCCCCTATGTGTATAATATAACGCAACTCCTATACTTAACCATCGCTAAAATAGATATCTCATATTGGAGTATGTAGAGGGTGGCGAGCTGTTTGAATACCTTGTCAGCAAAGGAAGATTAGGCGAAGCAGAGGCAAGACATCATTTCCAACAAATCATCCTGGGCCTCGATTATTGCCATCACCATTTGATCTGTCATCGTGATTTGAAGCCTGAAAACTTGCTCTTGAACTCTAGAAACAGCATCAAAATTGCTGATTTTGGTATGGCATCACTTCAGCCATTAGGCTCCATGCTTGAAACCAGTTGCGGGTAATGTGCCTCTCATCGATAGTTTAGACTCGATTTTTGCTCACTCACTCACCCTCAACTGCAGCTCTCCTCATTATGCGAGTCCTGAAATTGTCGCGGGCATGCCTTACAACGGCTCCTCCTGCGATATCTGGTCGTGTGGTGTCATTCTGTACGCGTTATTAACAGGCCATCTGCCATTCGACGATGAAAACATACGCCAACTGCTAAAGAAGGTCAAGTCAGGCAAGTACATTATGCCAGACAACATATCGCGCTCTGCCCAGGACCTCATCCGCCGCATCCTGGTGGTTGATCCCTCCAAGAGACTCAACATGCAGCAGATCATGTCCCATCCATGGTTCCGGGAAACGGAGCCCATCAACATTTCTGTGCTTCCCATCCCTCCTACAGAAAAAGAAATCGGGCAGCCTGTGAATGATGCTTCTGAAATCGATGATCGCATACTAGAGACAATCAAGTTTTTATGGGGCGAATCAAGCAATCAAGCAGTGATCAATGCACTGGTTCAAAAAGAGTAAAATGTCTTTTTATAGTCTGTTGTTTGCAGTCGTTATTAACCCGCCCTTCAAACAGACACAACATGCAAAAGGTGGTTTATGTGCTTTTGCAGCAGCATGCAGAGCGCTACTGGCAAGCAGACCACGACGACGAGAGCGATGATGACACTGAGGACGCCTATTCAGGTATAACCATGCCCTATTCGATCGCCGTATCCGCCTAGTACTCACTCTTTTGTAGATGCCCCTCGACGTCGCTACAGAACCATTGGCCACCGAACAGAGCGCGACAGACGCTGTCTCTCCATGGTGGACGCCAATAGTAACATTATCAATTCAGGGTCTGCTACTACAGCCAGAAAGAGTTCCGCTGCTGCAGCTGTCGGCAGCCGTCCAGTTGCGCCTTGGATGCCATCCGACGCTTCTGTGCCTTCCTCACCCGTGCAGTCCAAGCCCGATGCACTTCGTCGCTACTCTGCTGCTACGATCCGCTCTGAACGTGCACCTACGTTTGCTGTGGACGATCTGCCAGCTAGCCCTGCAGTGCCCAGCGATGAAAAGAAGTCCAAGATGAAGAAGAGCGAAACCTTTTACGCTCGATTTGTCAAAAACGTTCTGTCACCTTCTCGTAGACAGAGCAAGGATGCAAGGTAAACATGTAGTGCCATGTAGTCAAGGTGCACTGATTAACCTTGTTTTACGTCAATGCAGGAACAGCCAAAACACAGAAGTGCCTCCCTCTGCATCTCAACAGAGCAACAGTGCAACTACTACTACTACTACAGGCACAACGACAGCGCCATTAAGCCCAGTGACTCCAACCCCTACGTCAAAGCCAATTGCTGCAACACTGGTTGGCACATTAAGACGCAAGAACCCCTTCAATCGCACACCAATCAACACGACTGATTTTGCCATCTCCTCCACTTCAATGAAGGAGCCTGCCTCGCCTACAGTGCCGCCCAAGTCAACACTGCGACCCACAAGCCATATCCTACAACGCAACAAGGTCGATCCGTCTGACGAGGATCCCGAGGAGGAAAGCATCACCACCATGGAACAGCAAAAGGAGAACCGCAAGTCAAGCAAATCAGCTACTCTCAGCGCCAAGCGGCTCTCGCTTCGTATTCCCAACGCCTTTAGAAACGACTCTACCATCAATGCATCGTCCACAAAGAAATTCGGCTTCACCCTTGGCTCCAATTCACGTAAACAGAGAAAGCAGCTGGATCTGTCACTCTTTCAAACCGAACAACAAGCACAGCAAAAGGAAGCGGTAGGCAGCGCCATGGCTAGCAGCAAAAAGACGCTTGTCAATGATTCAAGTCTTTTGCCTCCTCCTGCTTTATCAGATGGTAGTACATTGAGTAGTAGTAGTAGCACATGTTCAAGCACTCACAGCGGTTATTATCAAGCATCCACATCGCCTGTGCAAAAAGTGCCACCTACATTCAAATCTGTCATGCACAAGCAATCCAACAGCAACGTATATGCCGCGGGAAATCCTCGCAGATCAAGCCAGCTGTCATTCAAGTCCATAGACCGCAGAGGCAGCAACATCAGCACTTCGACATTGGCTCAACAGCAACAGCACATAAACAACAACAGGCCTACCACACCCAGCTTGCTGTCCAACAGCTCTACCATTGCTTCACCCACTAGCACGCCTAGCAGTAAAAACAACAGCATTCCATCACAGCCAGCCAAGGCGTCATGGCTTAATAACTTATTCTTCTTTAAACAACCCAAAGTGTGCTCCCTGGTGGTTTACAGCACACACACAGCCGGCATTTTAAGATCATTGCATCGTTTGATGAACAAGGTATAGATTCTACTACATGACACATTGTATTTAAAACTGTACTAATCAAGAGTCCTATTATTAGACAAACGAAGCTAGATTCTACGAGAAATGCGATAGAACAGGTGTTACTCGATACAAGGCTGAAATCAAGACTAAATCACAAGACGGCCAAAAGCCACGTCAAGTTAAATGTAGAATTGACTTGATCATGTCTGATTTGGATCCTCAAAGCTGCGTGGTCCAGTTCACTCAACAGCAAGGCGATGCTGTTCTGTTGAATACAACAATCCAGCAGCTGCACGAAGCCATCCTGAAAGAGTATCCATGTCCTTCCAACATCATTATGGCTTCAGAGTCCTTCAAAGAGATGAATTCTGTCATTACTTCGGGTACTCTGGTCGAAGATTACTAAACTTTTTACTATTTTTTTTTTACAACTAATTATTACATCCATCTTTCTGAGACTATAATAAAAAGCGAGAAAACAACTGCCATCAAGTGATTTAAGAGTAGTATATTTGTCAATGAGCATCACATGTTATCAAGTTTAGCTTTTACATAGCCCCAGTGGTATTTACGATTGGTTGGTTCTGGCATGAATGGTTTGAATGTCAGGAACACCCAGTTCAGCCTGCAATGCAAATCAGTGATCCGTTGATTTATACGACTTGGATTCTGGTATACTTACTCTAGGCGTGCTGCTGGTAGATAAACCCTCTCCTTGCGATATAGATAGATTCTCTACTGGATCACTCTTGCTGGCCTGCTTATTTCTGTCTTTAACGCAGACAAAATAGGAGCAACTCTAGAAAAGATGTCTTGTTTGAGTCCACAGCACCCAATGTCCCAATGCACCACGCATAAATACAAACCTCTGACCATATCGATCGACACTCCCAGCAGAAGCTAAATCCACACAATGTGCAATCCACTTTGTTGCAGCCTTCATCGCGATTGATCATGATGGAGCAACTGGGACATTTTCTGCTATTTTCCATCTTCCATCTCAATGTTTCCACATCATCAGCATAATTAGGCCCAGCCTCTCTCTTTTGTTGTATCAGTCGCTCCATGTTTTCTTGACATGTTGTAGCATTAGAATGGCTATCTTCTCCACACTGTAAGCACATTTCTTTGCAGCATGTTGGACTAGTATAGCAGCATTGTAAGTATCTACCGCAGACGCATGTGTAGTACTGCCATATGTATTACCATCGCATATCTGGAAACATGGAAATGTGGTCAAACTGCAGCTTCTTCCATGTGTCTGGCCTCAGTTCCAGTTGTAGTATTTTGAGCGATATATCCTTTGCCTTGGCTGTTTGATCTACTATCTGGCATGTTTGCAGTAGCTTCTCCAGTAGTTGGCGGTGGATGTCCAAGATGGTCGAGTTTCTCCAGTCCATCTTTTCAAACAATCGCACATAGTAGTGTTGCTGGACATTGCACTCGATCAATTTCAACCTCTGCTCGTCTGAAGTGCACTGCGAGTTGGCTGTAGCAAGAAAGTCGTGAATCATGGCAGCTATCGCTTTGGACTGACTGATAAAATAAGCATGAGCTGTGTACATTCTTTCATGCAAATCCCCGTATACTCACTTTTTATCATAGGTTCTTTTAAAATCACATGGAGCCATTTCTGTTTCACAATGTGAACAGCATCTAGAAAAGCTTCGAAATGGTTGATTGAACTTGTTGTAGAGTTCCGTGATAGCGGCTGGCACGTATTTCGACCATTCTGCCTGATGGATATACACTCTGCACACAGGGCATCTGATTTTCGTCACGCTGAGACCCCAGCTCGATTGAACCACGTCTGTAACATAACTGTATATTATATAGCTTATTTGTTAGTGTCATACATGCATTGTCACAGTGGCTATTCCATACCGCTGGAAACATTCCAAACAAAACTGATCTCTGCAGTATTCCAAGCACAGGTCCAGTTTGGAGTCAAAGCAGATGGAGCATCTCTCCAGATATCGGTTGAGGTCGTCTTCGTCGTCTTCGTCATTCATATGGGCAAGATCAAATAATGACGGGCGTTGCTGTGGCTCCTTGTTGCTTGTGAAAAAGACATTGATAATGTACAGAAATCGAATGTCTCTTGGAATTACCATGATTTTGGTCATGAATCTGGATATGGATATACAGCACCTTGTTAGCACATAGACTGGAAATAGTATCAGGAATAAGATGAGCAGCGAAATGGGATGCTTTGACCATGCTTTGATTGCTGAAACAGGAGTTTGAATGAACAGACGATACGCATAGTCAATGAAGATGATGGTCAGCAGGTGCAACAGATAGGTAGATTCATACATTTTGCCATTTGCTTGCTGCTGCTGCTGCTGCTGCTGCTGCTGCTGCTGATGTGCTTGTCGTTGGCGCAAGTCGTTCATGTTTTTAATATGTATGTTTATACAAGGGAAAAAAAGAAGGAGAAAATCTAAAAAGGAGATAGACTAGATGATGACCATAAGAAATGCACACACAGAGTTACACACATTGCGATCATGTCAACTTTTCACACTGAGCCACTTTTTTATTACTTCTTGATAAATTCACTGGCTAACTGATGGTTCTCGCCAATGACAAACGGGATGGTTGCCTTTTGATAGTAGTCTGGGTAGAGTTCAATGTTGTTGATGACTGTGTCCAGCAAATGAGCCTGTCCTGAAACGACGCCAGGCGCATCAGAGAAGGCCACTGCTGTGATGTGCACATGAAAGTGGTAGTAGGACGGCTGGTAGTGGATAAACAATCGCAGCTGGTGCGGTGACAAATCTGCCTTCTCTTTGACGAGCCTGTAGCTGGCCTCTCGTAACTTCTTCAAGAATCCCACATGTTGGCTCGAGAGCGATCGCAGCGACAAGATATCAGATCGCATTGAAATCGCTACCCAGTACAGGGTTTCATTGCGCCCATCCCATTTCATATCGGGCAGAATGACAAACCCATCCTCAGGATCATGATCATGGAAGATCACTCGATCCGCTTCGGCCGATCCATTCAGGATGTTGTGCACCCACGCTGTGCGCTTTTCCGGAATGCTTTTGATGTAGGGCAATGTGATGGATTCGTAGTGTTGCGGTGTCTCGACAAGCATGACGCGAGATTGTGCTTCATATTTGGCGATATGGACATCTGTAGCTGGATAGATTGTCTTGATACGAGTGTCCGGTTCTTTGCTTTCGAGATGAGCCATGCACCATCCATAAATGTTGTTTTCGACCACATCGTCCATCGTGTTGCTGTTGACAGTGTTTGTAAGGCTGGGTATATGTGTGTCATCGTATTGTGTCTTTTCAAACGAGATGATGCAGTCTTGCCCGTCAATTTGACCCAACACATATACAAGCTTGGCTCGCGTATCGTTGGATAATACACGAGTGAATTGAAACTTTGAAACGATATCTTTTATATTGGACATTGCTGATGAGAAAAGCGTTGTTGATGTCGGAAAAACAGGCGTTATAAATGGGTCACTTTCATGCTACATACACTTCTGATTAAGCTTAAATGTGAAGATATATAAAAATTACCATATATGGTAGCCCTAATCCTCAAAATGCTGGTAGTTCGTCTTGACATTAGTATAGTTGCATAGTAGCAACAACTGTTGCAAGCAAAAGTCTACCCACGTTGTGTGATTAAATACTTCCTCTGAAAACTGATATATATATGTCAAGTCGTCAAATGGACCACTGGAGGATATACATGTGGGCTTTTGGGGTCTATTTATTCAAGAATTAACATAATTGGAAGGGAAAATGCCAGACTGTCCATTCAATGTCCCTTCCCACCAGCCGCTATCGTCTTTTTTAGTTACAGTAATGATATCGCCTTGCCGGATGTTGAGCTCCTCTGCATTCACAGCCTCAAAATCATACAATGCCACAACGGTTTCAGTAGGGGGAGGAGGCTGAACTGATCCAGGCATAGGTGGCGGTGGTGGAATGGCGTCGTTTTGAGTATCAGCGTCGTCGACAAATTGATCCACAGTTGGAGGTGTTGTGGGAGCAGCTTGGTAAGTCTCCAAAGTTGGTGCTGCTGTATCTGTATCGGCAAACGATGCAGTAGTATCGTCTTGTGAGTTGATGTATTCTATGTAATTGGCAGGCACTAGACCAACTTGATCCCCTAACTGCGCTTTGATCCAACCAGTGCCGTCATCTGGCTCCACAATTGTCAGCACATCTCCCTCTGCTATGCTAAGTTCATCTGTATTCTGCGCATCATACGAGTACAAGGAGCGCATGTAGTCTGGTGAAGAGGATGCTGCAAAAGACGGCGCTGTGGTGGGTGTAGTAGGTTCATTGTTGTAATTGCTTGTCGCATAGCTTGCTGGGATAGAGCTAATCGATCCGCCACTGACACTTCCCTGTCGAATGGTTCTGGTGCCAATAGGTTGTAGTGTGGACGGCGAAGGCTGAGGATTGATCTGACCTTTCTTCTTGCTGCAATTAGGAGCAACTTTCATTTCACATTTTGCATGACAGTTGAAACCACACGCTCTACATGTAAGCCCCTTATTCGACAAGCCCCAGATGGTGCTATTACACAGATCACAGGTTGTTGGAATTGTGAAGGACGACGTCTTGAAATCATGATTCTCTGCTCGCAAACCGTCATCGCCAATGTTCTGTATGATCAAATCAACTTCGCTCTTGACACGCACTTTTTGAGTTGACAGCAGCGTAATGTCTCGAATCACATCCATCAATTTCTGCAACCAACGCACACTTCTTAGCAATGATGAGCTCCATTCATATAGCACATGCTATAGACTTACCTCGTTTGATTTATCGTAGTCAGCGGAGGCCTTGTTTTCTATTGCTTTTACTGCCGATTCCAGTTGACTCATATCTGCGGATCGCTTTGACAGATCATCGGCCAACACATCCAGCTGTTTGCGGTCCTTGATGAGTTTGTTGTTGAGGAAAATGACAGCAGAATCACTCGCCACCAAATTGTCATCTCGATCAATGATGGTTTCCGCAGCATTGGCACCGCCATTCCAAGGTATAAAAGTAAATGTGACATTGGCAGCCTTTTCAGACGCCTCAACAGCGCCCAGAGCAGAGCGAGTAAACACGCCTGCATCAATGGAAGGGTCCAGTTTCTCGATGGATTCCAGTGTATCGTCGTGGCACTTTTGCACTGTTGTGATCAACTTGGTCTCCATATCAATGTAACTCTTCAAAATAGCCTTTAGCGCAGTAATACGAGATGCGTCCAGTTCTTCCAAATGCTGATAATGGGTTTAATTAGCCATCAGTGGATTAAATTAAAATTAATGCAAAAAAAAAACTTACATCAGCCAAGATTGGGATGTCGTCTTCGAAATATTTTTCTCGCTCAGCATTGGCAACGCTGATTGACAGCAAATACAGGTTCTAGCAGTATGACAGAGTCTATATCGAAACAGCACATTCTACAGCAACAGGCCCTCCTTACCTTTTTGTTGTCTCGGTCCAAAAGACAAGCGTCCATTTGTCTCTGCAATTTCTCGACATCGCCACTTGATTTGCTGATTTTAGCCTTGATGCTCTCAATCTCTGCACATGCGTCGTCATACAGCTGCTTGGCCTTGTCCTTTTCGGCGTAGCTTCTGTCTCGCTCAGACTTGAGTTTGTGGTAAAACGCAGCATGTTTCTTTCGAGATTCCTCCTTTCTGGCAGCAGTTCCTCTCAGCGAATCCACCACCACATTGTTCAAATCGTCTACCAAGCGAAGTCTACTCTTGGCCACCAGTGTCGTCTGATTAAGTAATTGCGACCAAGCCGAAGCCGTAGTACTAAACTACAGTCAGTCCCCCACCACTTTACCAAACATCACATCTATGCTCTGCGACATACCTGGACGTGTCATCCCAATCCCACTCATCTTGCTGGTCTGCTGCACTGCCCGCCTTTTTGCTGCTGTGGTGTGTCTTGTACTTTCTCGATAAGGTGTCCAGCTTTTGAGCATATTCACGCTCAATGCTGCTTCTTTCCTTGATGAAATTACGGAATTGCGTCAACGAGTTGATACCATCGCCCACATATTTTAATATCGAGGGTACTTGGTCCTGTTTGAGCTTGTGAGTACAGCTCGTTTCGATATTCGTTTTCGACTGCAAACAATACCTTCAAGTCTGTACCAAACGTCATAATGTCTGTGAATGGAAGAAAAAGGAAAGAAAAGAAAAAACAAAGCCCATTTATATATCTACACTCAACTCAGAGCTTGATTTTTCTTAGCATGAAAATATATATACAGGGTTTTTTATTAGGTAATACTATGTACATTGGGGGGATGAATGGCAACGATTAATCTTCGTAAATGGCAAATTGCTCAATGATATCAGACTGGATTCTGGTAAAGAAGTCCATAAATTGCACATGAAGCTCCATCAGTAAGCTTGTGCGGATGTCGGTAACATGCTGTCTCAGGAAATTGGCGTCCTCTTCAGCAACAGTGTCTTCAAACGACAGCACCACCGTCTTCTTGACATGGGCGAACCAGCGGAACCACGACTGCGCCTGCTCCCTCTCATACAGCGCTACCATGTCCTGCTTGACCCTTTCCAAGAGATCATAAGCGTCCATTTGATCCATCAATTGCTTGGCGACGACTCCATTCAAGGACGACAGGAAGGACAAGATCTCTTCCTGGCCATCCGCATACAGCAGCTTCTTGTCCCAGACTGCAGGCCAGTGGTGCTTGACAATGGGGTCAATGGACTCATACACATGCGTGTTCATTGCCTGGATGTGCTTTCCAATCAGTGATGGCATCTTGTTGAGCTGCTTGTCTATTTTTACCATGAAGTATACAAAAGAGGAGGTTTTAGATTTATCTAAAATTTCATAAAAGCGAGTGCACCTCTTTACCTGAAATAGCTTTGAATCCCATTGATTCCGCTTGTAGTGTTAATATATTCTTCATGGACTCTTTTGGTAAGTGAATCAAATTGATCAGGAGCTCTTCGCTTTCCGAGCTGAGCGTGTTGTCGACAAGGTTCTCGTAGTATTCAATCACGCTGCTGTAGACGGTGTATTCTTGTGTATCAGTAGGGTTTTCCTGTGCGAGTGATGGTACAAAGGCATGTTGTACAGGTAGCGCATTGACCTGCTGGTTCAAGACAAACAGCAGCAAGCATACAAGGGAATAGAGAAATAGCTTCATGGCAGTGATAAAAAGAAAAGAAGAAGAAGAAGAAGAAGGCGGATTGATTTGTATGCAACATGGAATATGAGGGTTTATATAACAAATGGATCCACATCACTGCATATCACCCTTGATTGGCTTGGGCAGAAAGGAAATCGGTTAAATCAAGTTTCGGTTTGAATTGAATAGGAGTCATGTATATTTTGAGAGCGTTTCTTGTTCATGTATGATTTATGTGGGGGGGCAGCAAGTATAAAAGCCAACATGATATCTACAAGGACACGATATGCACGCATTTGTTTATGTTTGGTGATAGGATGACTATTTATACATATTTAGCTGACAACGATACATCTCCATATAGGCTCTTTGTTCTAGTACAATGTCATCTCGTGGCGTGCCCTCACATGTCTGAAGCCGAGGTATACGGTAGCGGATTCAATTGGCACACAAAAGGCGTTTGAAACTCACGTCTGGCATCATTGTCATGGTATGATATCAGTTACAAGGTTAAGCTGGGTAATGTTTATTAGTAGGAACACAGAGTCTCTATGGAAGGGGGGTGGGGTGGGGTGCCATTCAACAGCAGGTTCATTGAATGCTGCTACTGCCTACTACTCATTTTCCAATGGCATACCTGGCGATAGTAAAGTGAGTGAACCGTGGCATGCTTAGTTTGGTGTTACAGTCGATTACATACCACTTTTCTCTACAATCAACCGCATTCCTTCTCACTAGACGCTTCTTGTCGTCCAGCGCAGCCGACAGTTCCTTGACTACGGATGGCTTGAAGGGTCTTAGTACATCGGGCTTTCCCTTCAACGCAATGCTGGCTAGACACTCTAGTGCGGCTATTCTGACATTAGCTGACTGGAATCGGGTCAGTCTCAACAACGCATGAATAAAGGACCCAAGATGTTGTACGACCAGGTCCTGGGCGTTTGGCACAATGTCCTGTGCTACGGTCAACGTAGACTGAACAAGATTACTGTCGTGTGACGATAGGGCAGCAATGATCGGCAGCATGAGCTATTTTCAGGCGGGTTAGTAGCCGGCTTGCGGTGGGTGCTTTTTATCCGTGACAAAAGACTTACTCTGTGCAGTTCATTTGTCGCTACCTGGCTTGGGATGTTCTGTAGCACATGGACCAATGCCAACAGGTAGTTCACTTGCAGTTGGGGCTGGCGGACGTCTACGGATTCAGCGCCATCCATCAGCTTTCTAAAGCAGTGCGTAAACACTCTTTGTTTAAACAGGATCTACAGATCAACGGATGTGAGGTTGGCATGGAAACAAAACAAACATCGGAAGCGCACCACACACTTACTGACACAATGGCATGCGAGCTCTTGTTCAAGATCAACTCGTCCTGGTGCAACAAGGTGATGAAACTGTCGGCAGCGTCTCTTCCCAGCTCGAGTGAGCCACACTGTTTGATCACACTGTCCAGCAGTTCAAATCCGTATCGATGGCCCCGGATGATGAGCGACTTGATAATCCACACCAGAATCACAAATGTCGACCGCTTGCCTGTTGTCTCCAGCGTTGGCAGCATCGACTCTGTGACTAAATGCTTGACATGGCTTAGTAATTCATCTATTGTTATACGAATCCAGTTAGTCTCATAGTTGTACCGAGACGACGCCTGCTTGTGTGATTTCGGTTTTACCGTTCAGCCATTTATTTAGAATTGAGGCTGCGATTTTTGACAAGGCCAATCTTCGCATTTCGGAAGGTGTTTGTATCGCTGTTTGTATTAAATTCGTCATAAACCCGGATAAACTGGCTATAGGTAACTGGACCTGTCAAAGGGGGGTTACGCCAGGTTAGTGTCACAACATGAGTCATTAAAAAAAGAAGAGAGTAGAATCTTACGGTTTTGCTGCAATTGCCGATGATGGCAGTGAAGAGCAATGTGATATCAATAGCAGAAGGCAATGTCTGTTGGTGCAAGAGTCAGATCATATCCAATGTCATGCTGCAACATGTCGCTTCATAATTTACCGTGGTAGTAATATCACCAAATATAGGCAACGAATCAATCTGGATGTTCTGGTCCAACTGAGAGCCATCGCCCTGCACAAACAGCTTGAACGTATCGTTGATGGATGTATGTTGCTCACTATCAGGTGCTGTTAGTACTATAGGCAGTTATCTTGCTCGCCCTTGGATCTTACCTGCTGCTGGACAGTCTGGTTGTGATGGCTGCAATCATGGCGAATATTTCAATTAGTGTATCGTCCAAGTACCAGTTTCCCTCGACTCCAGAGGCCGATTTGATGCATTCAACCAATACAGTGGGCAAGAGCGCATTTCGGCCGTAAAGCACAATTTCACAGTCTTTGGAGGCAGCCTTGTAAATCTTGAGCAAGGTCAGGGCCACGTCGTGAACAAAATCAATATTGTCTTTGCCAACGCGTCTGCAAGCAAAGTCCACCTTTTCCAATATGGATTGTACAATGATCCTGAATACAGCGGGATGCCCGCCCAAGACTTGGATTTGGTCCAGCGTGTTTCTGTAGTTTTCTGTTATGACGGGATTCTCTAGGCTTGGCAGGCATTCAAGGAGAGCAGGAAAGGTGCGTTGAGCTAATATCATTGGGTATAACTTGGATACAACGCCAAGTGTCGATAGAGAGAGTGCTCGTAATTGCGCATCTTCCTGCATTAATTGTGCTGTGAGTTGATCTACGGTCATGTTGACTTCCTCGCCCTTTAGGAACTGCTTCATCAAGACCATCTCATGGATGCCCTTCAGACTAGCTTGTTTGAGCACTGCGTCGGTAGTGTTGAGTGAGAGCATAAAGACGTGCAGTATCTGCTGTTTGTACATTAATAAGGGTGTTTGGAAATCACGGTCGTATCCAACGTCTTCCACGGATCCGTACAACTTCTTGCTGGCAACGAGCAATTCAGTCAGGATGTCGAGTATGGCTTTTCTTCTAATAGCGGGGTCTGTTGTCTTGTATTGCTGGCAGATGATGGGGAGTGCTGTGTGTGTGACAGATGTGCATGCTGGATCAGATGCTGACGCGGCTGCTCTCAGGATATACGCTGCTGATCTGGCATTTTTCAGTTCTGGCTCCTTTAGTTCTTGGACACATTTGTGTAACAGGGAATCGATTGCCTTCTCGACCGGATCACGGATGTTGGCAATACTGATGCCCGTGCCTAGAGTAGCCACCACACTGTGGATGGTATCGAGCGCAACCTGAACCATGGACGCATCGGCTTCCTGGTACACCTCTCGGACAAGGGCGTCGAATAGATCTTGTGCATGAGGTAGAATGGCGTGTGCACCGTAGGCGGGGGCACAAAGGCCTATTGTTTCCATGGCATCTTTCTTTGCGCTGCCTGTGGTGGACAGTAGCTTTTCAATCAATAGTGGTGTAGCATAGTAAGCAAAGTAGGGTGTTGCTGCCAGACATCGTCTGAGGCTGTCTTTGAGGTCTTCTGTAGTAATGCCAAAGGGATCGTTGGCATGTGCTGCAAAGCTGATGGGGAAATAGCAAAATACCACATCAAACAAGTCCTCAATGTGGCGTGAAATGTCAAATCGATCAATGATGGCTCGCACTAGCTCAAAGGCAACCATCAAATTACGGGGATCCTTTTCGCCATCCATGCAATTGATGAAGCCACCTATGAAATTGACCTTGGATCGCTGTGTTTCTATACAGAAACATCAGTAAGCCTTTTCCCTTTGATTTGATAAACAGTAAGAGTTTTGTACCTGAAGCATATTTCTCGAGTGTTTTGCCCAAAATGACCATAATTTTGTATCGGCTCTGTTGTGGCAATTTCTTGACTTTGATATGAGTGAAAATGCTGCATTGTTCGAAATCAGTCATTAAGCTGCACCATAGTTGAATTGTGTAGTTTACTTACGCATTGCATAGTTGAAGGACATCGGTGCCCGAGATGCTGTCTGATTGAATTAAAATTGAAAATATATCAACACATCTAGGCACGAGAACGGGATCGTCTAGCCGTTCGCTCAGGAATTGGATGATGGCATTGTCTAGATATCGGTGAGTGTGAATTGGATTGTCATCATGTGCATATAGTAAGCATTACTTGTGGTGGAATCAAGCGCTGATTGACTGGGTGTAACAACTTGGGCCAGCAGTTCGATGCCTATCAGATGCATCCCTTGTTAGTCATCGCCATAACAAATCATTGTCATGTGCAATTTACATTTAGTTCGGCAGGCAGCATCTCCTTCATCCCAAAATGAAGCGAGACACTTTAACACATCCACAAGACCTGTCAAGTTTTTGGTAGAATCTACATGACGTATAAAACAGTGTGAGATGATTGACACGGCCCCCCAACATTCAATATTCTTACATAATAGGACATGAGCCAAGAGGGATGGCTCTACTTCTGACTTTTCAGATGTGAACCACTCAGCTAGTCTTTGTGAAATGTCCATCAGATGTTTGTTTAGTAAGAACGGCCTGAGGAAAAAAAAAACGAGAAAAACAAAAGAATGTGTAGTGTAAAAACAGGACTGTACAAGAAAAATCTGATAAGCAAGGACCTAATCTCTCTCGTCCTATTATAAACAAATAAATTTTTTATCAGATTGAACTCTGTGACTTGAGATGACAAGATCTGTTGAAGGTTCTTCACCAATTGAAGAGCATTTCTCAGGGGGTAAAAGCTGGATGCTCCAGTAACATTGGGTGCAAACATTGGCCCTTATTCGCAAGGTTCGTGGCATGCAATTTTGCTTATCAGATCCACATTTAATATCAACAAATACGCCCTAAAGAGCATAAGCGCTTCGTTCAAACGACTATGGATCCAAGCATCCTTGCAAACGTGGGATACTAGCAATCAGCACTCCTCATCCTTGATCTTTCTTAAGCAACTTGCGATTGTGTTTAATGGCATACTAGGAAAACCCCTATACGAATGTATGCAAGCGCTTAGTCTATCATCAGCCATTACACCATCAGCTGGCAGTTCCGGATATGCTAAATTTTGCTACATCTTGAGGCCACGTAAAGCTACCGAGTGTTTCAATTCCGCTACTGATATAAGACCTATCACGAAAATTTTAAATACTTGGTTTTAACATCTCTATCTTGCAACATGTCTAAATGGACGAAACTACCAGTCGAAATCCTCGCCATTATCTTTAACGACTACATCGATTCTTTCAAACAACTGGCCAAATGCAGAATGGTCTGCCAAAGCTGGAATCACACGGCCGAAGTAGCTATGCTGAGAAAGCCCTAGACCTAGGGAGGGTTGATGAAACAAAATTTTACAACTATATCGTCAAGAAGCCAGAATTGGCGAGGCACATTAGAGATGTAGCAGTTCCATTCAGTGATTATGGGTTAGGTTCAAAAAGAGATCCCAATGAAAGCGACAAACTATGGTCGATTATCCTCACGGAAGGTCTCAGGTCAATCACTGGGCCAATAGAGAGCTCAGATGCCATTGAGAGCGTGTGCACTATCCTCGAAGAATCATCTTTGGAATTTAGTGGTTTGACAAAGGTGGAAGGCGACTTTCCCGATGCATGCGGGTATACGGATCTGGTTGAACTATTGTCAAATAACTTGAAACAGACGGCGTTGTCAGAAGACTCGATTCACTTGCTGGGCGAATGCAAAAATCTGGAAACACTTGATCTGTTTTTGGATTTCGAAGGGACACTAAGGGCTTGGGAAGATATGCTGCAACACTGCCCCAATCTGACAACTCTAACTATTCATTTCAACATTGATCCGGAACGCAGGCAACCATTAGAATCATTCACCAAGAAAGAATTCCAAACCTGGGCTCGCGATCATAATGTAAAGCAAGTCGAATCGGTGAAAAGTCTAACGCTTATGAACCGCTCTTATCAAGATTGCACCCCTACAATTTGCGAGTATCTTTGGTACAAGTTTCCAAAGCTGGAAAACGTCAAGTTTGAGTTTGACTGCCACGTGGATACCAACAATGAGCTTTTCACTCAATTGATCACTACCATCAAATCCGTTGGAAAGCATCAAATAATCTACCGCATCGCCCTCGCCGGCAGTCTTGACTTCAATGTCAATGTAAACAAAGTAGCGGAAGGCAGTGACAATAAAATGGAGATTGTATGGTCAGCAGCTACAGGAAAGAAACTTTCCGCAAGGGTGTACAATCAGCAAAATTCAACAAGTATCAACATTTTCTTACCATTATACGCAGAAAGCCAAGCCTTTTCGATCTTGGATATCAAACATGCGGCTGAATTCTCTACACTAAGGCTTGATTTTCGAAAGCAGAGGCAACTTGGCATTGGTGCAGATTTTTTGGAAATCATGGTTCAAGCGTTAGCCATAATCCGTGATCCAAATTTCATGAAAAACAAGCCTCGAAGCACAGAAGCCTGCCAGGACAGCAATGATATCACACAGAAACTTGCGCAGGCAATGACGGCCTTTCAGCACTTGAAAACCATGGAAATCTGGGTGTACCAGCTTACTTTGGAGATGGTCAAGCAATTACCGGTTCATCGTGAGCTCACTAGTCTGAAGATTGTTGGTGCTTATATCGATCCTAATGCTTTTACCACGTTCAGTGTGTGTTTTCCTGCACTTGAATATCTGACGCTTTCCTCGTGTCTGTTTGCAAATGACAGCAACTCGATTTGGATCAATCTGCAACAAAAATCCCTGATTACATTGGCTCTTATGGACGATAGAAAGCGAGAAAAGCTTGAGGGTTTGAACGATCAAGGCAAGCTGTATACGCCGACATTATTCCATTTGGAATTGGCATCCCAAAAAACTCATCTATATCTATTGTTGATACCATTGCACTCTATGCCATTGAAGATATACAAGGAACAATACGAAATCTGGTCAAAAGAGCCTTATACAGTTATCGATATTACATGTGGCTCTGTTGATACTATCATAATTAGGTTAGGGCATATCTCTCACGCTCTTGATGTCAATAAATATATTTAAACCATTCAAATCAACGCAATAAAAAGCAGCACTGTAAAATATCAATGTATTCTAAGTAAAAAGAATGAATGCCATTGTCCATCCAAGTCCAATAATATAAGCTTCGCTAAAAAGAATCTCAATGAAGCTTTGTCAGCTCTTCATCATTGCATGAATCCTGTATGAGCTGTGGATCTGGATGATTTAGCTATGATGCCCCACGTTTGCGTTAACAGAAACACTGCATATTCGGGTAGACAGCATATGTACATCGCCTCATACTACTCAAAGCTATGCTAATCACAGCTAAATCTGGGTACTTTTGCCGCGTGTTTTCTCGCGTTAAAAGCCGTTATCGACTGCGAGAACAGCACCAAACAATTGCTCTCATCGAACACTTACTTTCTGACACCTTTGCTCAACTTTTTTGGGATCTCGAAAATTTGACGAAAAAGCATGATGGGGCGGCCAAAGTTGTTTTTGGGCGAATGCCTGTTCAATTGCCGTGCGAATCAAATGCATTACAACTTTGGCCACCCATAGTTGACAGGAGCTATATGGTCATGTTGGATTCAATGCTTGTAATGATCTTTTGGTATGAGAATTGTTGGCTATACAGCTCTTCTAGTCTTCTGTAGCCAGATCTTGTTGTTAGATTGCATTTATCAAGATTTCCTAAAGTTTCTTGGGGTAAATAAGATGTGCTGGTTACTTTCATCAGATTGACATGGCTGTCAAGACTTCAATGAGCTTTCTAGCATCTTCAAAACTGTCGTACAGAATCTTAGGCAACTGCTTAATTACATTTTTTCTCAAAGAAGCAGTTTTTTCGTTGACGTTTGACATGTAAATGCAAACGCCCAAATTTGCACCATTCGCCCAACTCCAGAGGTGGGCGAATTTTAAGGTTTTGGGCGTTTGAGCTTTGGAAGCTGATTCGCAGAAAATTTGCCCAAAAACAACTTTGGCCGCCCCATGAGGTACCCCTCATGGATTTCATCAAAAATCAAACGATCGCGTTTTTGACCGCAAAAATGGACACTTCTACTATAGCAAATATTAGATCAAAATGTTCATTTCGACCCAAAGCAGCACCCTATAACTTTAGCATGAGACGTTCATATGTGAGATCTCAACATTTTCACCAAAAACAGCTTTTTAAATTTTTGGAAATTGCTCACTCAGTTTATTCAAGACATCTACTAATTTTACACTCATTAGATGCGCCTTAAAAAGTACTTCTTAAAACACTTAGGAAGTGTGCGAGGATTATCACACTTTATTAAGCGAAATTCCCAAAATAGAGAATCAAGTTCGATTTTAGAACACATTTTTGCCGTTTCGAGAAATAATCTCGCGTCGGCAAATGAATTGTTTTTGGCTGGTGCAGCTGCTGGCGCCTGCTTAACAGTTCAATTTCACAGTAATGTTCAATTTGGCGAAGAAGAATGGCCATTCTCTAACAGCTGTATATAAAAACCATTCTCTCTATTTCAACAGAGTACTAAAAAAGCATAGAGTTTGATAGCAACAAGTTAACTGCAGCTTTCATAATGACGGCGTCAAAGCTAAATTATCTCTACTTCACTCAAACTATTTAGTATGCTTCTGGATTTCACTCATTGGCACTTGATGACTATACCGACGCCAAGATTACTGGTACAGGACAGAGCAAGACACAAGTGTTTATGCCAGCAATGTCGACATTTGGTCGATTGGATGGGCTGGAACTCTCAATCAATCACATCAAGGAGGCAGATAGTATCAACGATAACCAGTTGCCAATTCACAAAATGCTGACCTGCTGGATGAAAATCACTGGTACCGAGATAAATGTCAATGTATTCTCAACACCTGGAAATGCATCTATCTGTCAGTGCATGTCTAAAAACGTATAAAATAAAATGTGCCTACTATATACTTGAAGCTTTGCATTTAAAATGCACAGTGTTGTCTACATACGACAAAGGCTGTGGGTAGAAGCTGGCATCGTGCCCGAGTTCTTGTTAAACAATGGAAGCGCGTCAAACCGAGATAGGCATGTCTGTGCAACTCAGTCAAACATCCTTTGCTAGTTTGAGAGTGGCATCGCATTACTTGCGTTGCATAGTTTTCAATGATTTGGGAGCAACACGCTCTGAATTGTATACAATCTCCTGAACGATAAGGCTATTGTATTATAACAGCTTTTTTACATTTATTGTTGAATTGCACAACCACATGCCTTGTTTCATATAAACATGGCAAATGTCTTTTGGTGAAACACCATTCAACAATTCTCGCGGACAATGGAAACAATAGACGCATCAACGGATAGGGTCACAGCGTATACTTGAGCTTTTATTACAGAAAATGTTGCAATGATCAACTATAAATGGCAAATCAATTATCCAGGTCAAGCAACAGGTGGTAATGGGCCTTGCTTGTATTCCTCTGGGATGCGCTCCAGTACTTGGATCTTGTCACCGACACGAATTTTACCCGAAGTCAAAGGGACGACATCGCAACAAAACTGTCCTTGGGAGGGTTCATCGGCAAACTGACGTCTCAGCTTGAGATAGTCAGTAGGGCCTTTGCCATCCCAGGCATCTTTCTCGCCTGTATCTTGATCGATGCCAGGAACTACAGATAGGAATTTTAAATCATTGACATCAAATTGACAATCAGATAATGCAATCTACCTGTACAACGTGCAATGGGCTGAACAATGTAAACGGTGGCTTCTCCAATTCTAGATCAACAGGAAGTGAGTACAACGGACAACATGAAGAACATGTTAACCTACTTTGCAACCAACCACTGATCCTCCTCCCATGGGATTGTGCCACTGATGGTAATGTTGTTTCGGAATCGATTCATGGGAATCTGATTACCTTTGCTGATGCCAGTTTCCAACAAGCCTTTGTTCAGCTGCTCCAGACTACTCGAAAATCCGAATGAGATGGGTGACCAGTCTGCGAATGCTGTATGAATGCCATTCAACTTGGGGTGAGCAGGGCGGCTGTAAACGCCATTCTTTGGATCATCCACTGTCACCAAACGCACAGGTTCAACAGGATCGTTCTCTCCAATGGGATCATCCACACTGTGGTTATTTTGACGATCATGCTTACGGTGGTTGAGTAAAAACTTGGTGATCCATACTCCTGCTTCATCGCCCATATCATAAACATTCAGCTTAGCATTCCACAATTGCACTGTACGTTGAGTTAACTTGCTCAGATCTTGCCTAAGGGGCAAGGTAAGAGGATCTTGACCGTCAGCAGACAGTGTGAGTGTGTTGTCAGCCTCATTAACAGTAGGCCTGAGGAGAGATAACGAAGCAAATTTTCTATAGATTTACTGTTGGAGCAAAAAAAACTTGAAAGCAAGGCAGATTAGTAATATACCTTTGAGTGACAAATCGATTATTCTGTTCATATACAATCATAAAACGACGATCATGCTGGATGCCCAACGAATCCACTTGACATTCTTGCACGCTGGTGTAATGGCAAGATTTGATAGGATAAATATTGATTCCCTCAACAGTAGGTACGCTTGCAGATGGCATTTGAAGTATTTAGTATGTAAAGAGAAACAGAAAATAAGGGTGCGTGTGAGTGTGTGTATGTCAATGGGCTTGGATTAGAATGGACACTTTGTAGTCACAGGCAGCTTTGTTTGGTAGGTATGCTACGTCTGCACAATCAGAGTGTATAAATACCTTAATTAAGGGTGAAATGTTTGTTTCTAGGGCATAGCTTTTGTTTACATGTTGCCATAGCAACGATCAGATAAGAAAAAAGATCAGTTATCAATCTTTTTTTTTGACATGCTCCTAGTGCCGTGTTGCTTGTTTGGCGTCCTGGAATACGTGACAGACAATAATGAGAGAGAAACAATTACATTATTGTCCTTGTTTCTCATATCAATCATGCGATAAATCCATGTACTATTTCATTAGGCGGAAAGTCAAATGTATGAGGACGAACAAGGACATCTTTACATTCAATCTCGATGGTTTTTCGACAATGGTCATGATATCATTGATGGTGTGATTTGAGATAGACTGTATAAAAACAAATGAAGGTACAATGCACAATTCTTTTAAGCGGCCTAGCGAAATTGGATGAAAATCAGTGCGGACTGACACACAGAAATTCCCGAGTTGCGAACCCACTTTTTTTTGCTGCCATTCAAATCAGAAAGAGTACAAATATTAGGTTTTTTTCTTGTAATCAACCTTTTTCTTTCTTCTTTCCTTTCATTAGTCTAACACAATTAAAGATGGACACCGTCTTGCATTACGCTGATCAGTTTGTCTTTGATAAGCTATATGCCAAGGTTTGGCCCTCATATACCAAGCAAATTGCTGGAGCAATCGTCTCTTCCTGGCCCCGCGATGACTTCTGGCGTATCAACCTGTCTCTTTTCTTGATCACCTGTATATTTGGTTGGATTCTTTATTTGGGCACTGCTACTCTCTCATATTATCTTGTATTTGATCATGATTACATGAAGCATCCTAAATTTTTGAAGAATCAAGTGCGCATGGAGATTGAATGCGCTGTTGGTGCAATCCCCTGGATGACACTGCTCACTCTTCCCTTCTTCACTGGCGAGGTCCTGGGTAAATCCATGTTGTATAGTGGCATGCCCAAGAACGCATATGAATGGCTCTACCTGGCTGCTTCTGTGCCCTCTTTCTTGTTCTTTACTGATTGTGGTATCTACTGGTTCCATCGCTGGATGCATCATCCTTTGATCTACAAGCATCTTCACAAGCTCCATCACAAGTGGGTCATCCCCACTCCTTTTGCCTCTCATGCTTTCAATCCCTTTGACGGCTTCCTCCAATCTCTTCCCTATCACTTGTACGTCTTCATGATCCCCATGAACAAGTACTTGTATCTCTTCATGTTCACTTTTGTTAACTTTTGGACTGTGATGATCCATGATGGTAAGGAGTAACAATTTAATGTATGTAAATTTATACTAATAAGCACATTTTCAATAGGTGAATTCATTTCTCATTCTTCTGTAGTCAACACCAGTGCTCACCATTTCGTTCACCACGTCTACTTCAACTACAACTATGGCCAATACTTCACCTTCTGGGATAAGCTTGGCAACTCTCACCGTCAACCCACCGACGAGCAATACGACAAAGCCCTTCGTGATGATCAAAAGGTGATGGCTCGCCAAGCCCATGATGCTGAGGAAATTGAGGGTGAGACCCTTGGTTTAAAGTCCAAAACTCTTTAATCATTTATTGAGTAACCTGGTGCTACTCGACACACAACATCTATTACAACAATTTTAATCCACTTTTTCTTGATATGGTAGTGAATACGATGCGTATGGTTTCCTGATACAATTTGAATGATGATGAAAGAGGATCAAATGAGGGGTTTCTTTTCAGAGTTTGCTTATGTCGTATTTATTTTTTATTTATTTCAAGATAAGCTCACATAGATGAATTCCTCATTGCCTCCATCGTTGTTTATATTTGTAGCTTGTATCATTTTGTCAATTCACTATTCTCTTTAATATGTATCAATACTCATTCCCCCCTTTTTCCCTTAAATAATTCAGTTCTCTCCCATCTCTCATGTTAATCTTTTTTTCTTTTCGACCGCATTTTCATTTTTACAAAATTCTTAAACCTAGAAATCATTAGCTTCACTTTAATTACATCTTTTTGCCTGCAATAACCAATTGAGCTATTAATTCTTCAAAATAAAAAGTGTATTTTTACATGTTTTAAGCTTTTGCTCTCGGATTGCTTGACAGCAAGATCTTGTATAAGTTTTAGATTCATTAAATGAAATAGAGTTTACGATGCAGGCCAGTCCGAACATGCGCAGTACCATGATTGATGGATCGGCATTTCAGAAGCATGTCGATGTAGAGAAGTTTGAGGAATAATGATCTAGAGAGCAAAGCCATAGATCCGAATACATTCGGTCATTCTGTAAACAAGAGACACATGAAATGAACTGTTTGGTTATACAAGTGCAACTGGAAAGTATATTTGATTTTCTCTCGGTCATAATCTTGTCCCGAAACAGCCGGTTTGGATTAGGGATAGTGTGTTCATTTGATTTCACCTACTTTAGTCATTAGACAATCATAACCAGTCAACAACGCTCTCAAAAACGTGTTTGAGCTTTTCTACTCCACGCATTGGGTTTGGCGCAATAGCAATCATATTGGCATGAGCAAACCCATCTGTCTGTAGATTTTATCGAGCCCTAAGATACCGTAGACAGAGAGATACAGCCATCCAATGTAAAAGCTGACTTACATACTCTCACACCTTTTGATGCTCCCTGATGCTATTCTACAGCGTCTCGAATCATTTACATGTTCAGGGTTATACGAAAAAGCTACCCAAACCATATACTTACTATGAAAATTCTTTGTTTAAAAGATAAACTAGGATGCTTGGTACATTTTAATGAGGGATCATAAGGGGTAGTAGACCAATTTCACTTTTATCCGCATGTTGTTCGCCCCAAAGATGGCAATTTTGCAGGCATCCTTTTGCATTATAGTATGCGCATTCAGAAAAGTCTTATACAACATGAAGGTCTATTTCGTAAAAAAAAAACTTAGACTATATGTACCAATACTAACATATAGTGCTCTTTAACTAGTATTCCCCTCGTATGAACGTGCAACAGCATCATTTACCCTCTCAATAAGCAGAGCATTAGTTATTCTGGCTGCTAAAATCAATTGAATTTCCGACTGCCCTTCTGTTCTAATTTGTTAGATTTCGTATTTTCTGGACACAATTTCACGTATTTTGCAAACTTTTACTATATGAGTTGCAATAATCATCTGATACTTCCTAAGCATTTTAAAAAGTACTTTTTAAGGCGCATCTAATGAATATAAAATTGATAGATGTTTTGAATAAACTCAGAGAGCAACTTTCAAAAATTTGAAATTCAGTTCTTGGTGGAAATGTTGAGATTTTACATATAAACGTCTCATGCTAAAGTTATAGGGTGCTGCTTTGGGTCGAAAGGAACATTTTGATCTAATATTTGCTATAGTAGAAGTGTCCATTTTTGCGGTCAAAAACGCGATCGTTTGATTTTTGATGAAATCCATGAGGGGTACCTCATGCTTTTTCGTCAAATTTTCGAGATCCCAAAAAAGTTGAGCAAAGGTGTCAGAAAGTAAGTGTTCGATGAGAGCAATTGTTTGGTGCTGTTCTCGCAGTCGATAACGGCTTTTAACGCGAGAAAACACGCGGCAAAAGTACCCAGATTTAGCTGTGATTAGCATAGCTTTGAGTAGTATGAGGCGATGTACATATGCTGTCTACCCGAATATGCATTGTTTCTGTTAACGCAAACGTATAGAGCATCATAAAAGAGTCCAAACCAGAGGTACCAGCCTTCGGCAGAGGGTGTTTAAATAGAAACGTTACACTGTAATATGGTTTATCAACTACATTGACGAATAGCACAAAGCTTCTTAAGAATGATCCTACCAACATGTACATAAGAACATCTAATACAGAGGTTTTTTATTGAAAATCGAACCTGCAAGCGAACTACTAAATTCAGGGCAGCCTTATTACTGACGGTCAAAACCCTGATAGAGTGCTTTTCTGCTAAATTTCTCTGATAAAGTGTAGCCTTTTTTCCGAGAGCCATGATTTTTTCTTATTCACGGTTATGGTTCTTGTAAAGAAACGGCGTGATGTAAATGCTGCATGCCTCCTCAAGAGTATCGGTGCAGAAAACATGGACGCACAAAGGTATGTGTGGCAAGTAATAACGACTTTTGTGTAACTTGTGGGATCAAACAAAGCAAGCTAAGCAAGCTAAGCTGTAATTTCATTGTTGTAGCATAGAGAAGAATATAATTTTAATGATATCATAAAAATGGAGGGTAACATTGTTTAAACGACTAGTAGATGATTGCATCTTGATGTTGCATGATGGAAGGCATACCGCTATGAACAAACGCCAGAAATCGCTTTTGAGTAATGTTCAATTGCTCCTGGCAATAATGAATTGTGATATCAATAGGATCAGGGATGGATCGAAGACACTTTATTTGCTCAGCTAGCGTTTCCTTGGAGAACATCCTACATAGCGACTTGTTGCCATCTGATGTCGTTGTCAGGAACAGGCCTCTTTTTGAGCAGTCAAAGTTGGCCAGATCGTTTGAGAAAAGCGGCACTGTGTTGATCGCTATATGGTACCATAAAGTCGTGTTGGTGTAAACGGGTATAACATCATCTTCCAGTAGCATGACCAGCATGGTTTTGCTGTGCTTCATGAAATGCTCCAATTCTTGAATGTACTTCTCCTTGTAAATGTCTTCCAGCGAGCCCGCAATGGAGGCATTGTTCCCAAGAGATACCCTTGCCTGTGGAAAATGGCTCTTCAAGGCCTGCGTATTTCTTTGTCCATCTTTGGTCAAAATAACGACGGATATCCTCTGTGATACAAGCTGCTCGACATTGAGGTTTGTCTCGTAGAGCATAGAGAACAAGGTGAATGTAAATCCAATCACCATGACAGTGGCCAAAACGAGTATATGTCGAGATTGAGTGTGTCGCAACATTGGATGATGATGAAACCAAGAAGCATTCGAATGAGTCCAACTCACTCCAAACCTTCTAATATCTGATTTAGGAGTAACCTCAATTGAAACTCATCTTGTGAATCCAAACCCTTCCCAATGATGTTGGCCTGTAACTAGAGCTCCTGCCGACTAGTGTCATACTCATCTTCAAGATTGCAAACAGTCCTTTGGGTGGCTTTTTTTTCTTGCTTTTTTTTTTCTATCCGGCCATTCAACCCACTGACTATACCACGCCCACAAAAAAAAAGTCTGCCTGTCAAATTTTTTCCCTTCCTCTCTCTTTGTTCTTCTTTACCATAACGAAATAACAACAATGGCCGATAAAACAGTTATTAAGCCTACTGCTTCAGCTCCTGCTATCGATACTTCTAGCTGGCCTCTTCTTTTGAAGGTATTTTATCGACGAAATCTGGCCTCTTCTGTCATGGACATGTAAAATATTAACGCAAATGTCAATGTGCTCTATAGAACTATGATCAGTTGAACGTTCGTACCGGTCATTACACTCCCATTCCCAGCGGCTGTTCTCCCTTGAAGCGTCCTCTCGATGAGTACGTTCGTTATGGTGTTATCAACCTTGATAAGGTGCGTTGGATCTCATGCCATGTGTCATTTGCGATGTTTGTGTGGCTCATTTTCTATTCAACTTTGCTAGCCTGCCAACCCTTCCTCTCACGAAGTTGTTGCCTGGATCAAGCGTATTCTCCGTGTTGAAAAGACCGGCCACTCTGGTACCCTTGATCCCAAGGTTACTGGTGGTTTGATTGTTTGTGTCGACAGAGCCACTCGTTTGGTCAAGTCTCAACAAGGTGCTGGTAAGGAGTACGTGTGTATCCTCCGTCTCCACGATGCCATTGATAGCGAAAAGAAGTTGTCTCAAGTAAGTATACGAATGGGGGAGTACGAATGCCGAGCAGCCTACTGACATTTGACACCTTGTAGGCCATTGAAACCTTGACTGGTGCTCTTTTCCAACGTCCTCCTCTTATTTCTGCCGTCAAGCGTCAATTGCGTGTTCGTACTATCCACGAAAGCAAGCTGCTCGAATTCGACAACGACCGCCATCTTGCCGTCTTCTGGGCCTCTTGTGAAGCTGGTACTTACATGCGTACTCTCTGTGTCCACTTGGGTCTTTTGCTCGGTGTCGGTGGTCATATGCAAGAGTTGCGTCGTGTTCGCTCCGGTACTACATCCGAAAATGTAAGTTTAAACGGTGCCTGTGTCAGAGATCAAGGGATATTAACGCCATGTGGTTTGGATTAGGATGATATTGTCACTATGCACGATGTGTTGGATGCCCAATGGTTGTACGATAACACCAAGGACGAGTCATACCTTCGCCGTGTTGTCCGTCCCTTGGAATCTCTCTTGACCAACTACAAGCGTGTCGTTGTCAAGGACAGTGCCGTCAACGCCCTCTGCTACGGTGCCAAGCTCATGCTTCCCGGTCTCTTGCGTTTCGAGAGCGGTATTGAGATCAACGACGAGATTGTTTTGATGACCACCAAGGGCGAGGCTATTGCTCTTGCCTACGCACAAATGACCACTGCCGTCATGGCCACCTGCGACCACGGCGTTGTTGCCAAGGTCAAGCGTGTCATCATGGAGCGCGACACATATCCTCGCAGATGGGGCATGGGTCCTGTCGCTCTCGCCAAGAAGAAGCTCAAGACCGAGGGCAAGCTCGACAAGTACGGCCGCATCACTGAAGAGACTCCCGCCGTCTGGAAGTCAGCCTACGTTGATTATGCCAACAATGCCGATGGCAAGCAGCCCGAGCCCGTTTTCGGCACTAGCTCAGAGACCATTGTCGCTGCTGCTGGCATGGCCCCCAAGATCACAGTGCTCGATGTCGCCGCCAAGGACAATGCCCCTGTCAAGCGTGTCCGCGAGGAAGAGGAGGCCGCCACCGGAGAGGTCGAAGCCAAGAAGGCAAAGAAGGAGAAGAAGGAGAAGAAGAGCAAAAAGGAGAAGAAGAGCAAGGCTTAAGGATGTAAAAATGTGTCAAATTGGCATTGTTGATTGGCTCAGTTACACAATCGACACACAATCAAAAAGCACACCAAATCACACAATCACGCATACATTTATTTACACACACGAAAAGAATGAAATTACACTTGTAAATACTTTGAAATTAGGTACTTTTACCCAATAAAAAAAATTTAAAATTGAAACCCTGCATGCCTTGAGCATAGTAGTAGCAGTATAAAAGGGAATTTTATTCGCATTTTCCCTTGCGCTGCTCTTTCTTTCGCTCGACTCTACAAAATATGCTGCCGCTTTTAAGGGACATTGGGGGCTACATTGGATGGTTCTACCACAACAAGATCCACTTCCTGCAGCTGCACTACCTGTATATCTTACTGCTCTCGTTTTTAGGCTCGACATTTTTCTATTTCCAGCCTGGTACGACATACGCCTACATTGACGCACTGTTCATGTCAACCAGCGCAGTGACCAACACGGGCCTCAACACAATCAACATGTCCTCGCTGTCCACCTGGCAGACGCTGGTCATGTACTTTGGCTCGCTGTCGGGCTCACATGTCATGATCTCCATCATCATTGTCTACGTGCGCCGCCACTACTTTTCCAAGCGGTTCGAGGACATCCTGATCTTCAACAAGGCGCAGCGTCTGCGAGAGGCCAATCGCAGGAAGTTTGAAAAGAACATGAGCGAGCTGGAGAGGCAGCGCAGAAAGAGCACAGGCGAAAGCATCAAGGGAGGCAAGCCATTGCGACGCAGGCTGTCCTTCATCTCTGTGCGATCCAGCACCAAGGACGACGACACCATGCCTCAGCCTGTAACAGCACAAAGAAAGAAGAGCCGCTTCAGCGCACCACGGCCATTGTCAACCGGCCTCAGCCATTTCGATCTGATGGCCCACTTCAAAAAGAAGCACAGCCAGAGCATTGGCACGGACCAGCCGATGCAGAACTACCTGGACGACACTGACGCTTCTGAAACGCACAGCGAGAGCGATGCCTACCCAGTTGTTCACCCACGCGAGGCACATGTAAAGGACATCTCTCACGACACGGATGGAGTGGACCAAGACGACATCAGCATGTCGACATTGCAAAACACCAGCAGCCACAGCGAAGAGGATACGCTGCCAATTCGGACCAGTTCCGACGCATATACCCATCCACTTGGCAATACAACCACCAATCCTTCTCTTTCGTCGTCAAGCCAGCATCCCAACCCTGCCTCTTCCAACCACAATGCCAGCCACAGTATACTCTTTGCTGACGACCCTCGGCCGAATCACTCAACAGACGCAACAACACAGGGCGACGACGACGACGAAGAACACAACAACACGGTTTCTGGAAATCAAGGGATTGCGTTTGCGGAGAATATAGAACGCCAGCGAGAGATTGCCCGTAGAAGACTAGAGCAAGATCGACGATTTGAAGACATCCTACAGCGCATTGCAGGCGAGACAGCCGATTCCACGTCGGCTCACAATGTCAGTTCTGCAGCGACAGCCGTTACAGATCAAGGCATTATGATGGACATTGAAACCGAGGACGAGGAGATGAAGCGCATCATGAGAGAGCCCATCCACAAGAGCGAGCTGACCAGGCAGCAGCGCTATCGATTGGGTGGTGCTGAATACCGAGCCATTGATTTTCTGACGCTGCTGGTGCCCATCTACTATCTGTTCTGCGTTCTAGGCTTTGGCTTCTTTATTCGCATTTACGTTGCAGCGTCCACGTATGCTCAGGACGTGCTGCAAACGACCAATGCCGCTGGCCCCATTGATCCGTGGTTCTACTCCTTCTTCTCGAGCTTATCGTCATTCAACAACCTTGGACTGTCGCTGGTGGACGCAAGCATGACTCCCTTTCAATCCGCACCTTGTATGCTTATTCTCAGTATGATTCTTATTCTGGCTGGAAACACGGCATATGCAATCGTTTTAAGATTGATTATTTGGATCCTGTATAAAATCACACCAAAGACGTACATTATGCGCAGAGAGACATTCCGCTATCTGCTGGACCACCCGCGTCGATGCTACACTACTCTCTTCCCAGCTACGCAAACGAAATGGCTCCTGATTGTGCTGATTGGCATCACGGCTGTCGAGTTTATCACATTTGTTGCTCTCAACTACTGGCTGCCCGTACTGAGTCAGCTTGATTGGGGAGCTCGCATCCTGGATGGCCTGTTTCAATCCGTGGCTACGAGAAATGGTAAGGTGGTATGCGTAACTGTCGACACGGATGACTAACGTGAACATGTAGCTGGCTACAGTGTGGTGGATCTGATGGCACTGAACCCGGGAACGCAGATTGTGTTTATAGTTGCCATGTACATTAGTGTCTACCCTGTTGCCATCTCAATGAGAAACAGTAATGTCTATCAGGTTTGTTATACGTTGGAGGAGTCGCAAGTTACACCACCGGATTTAACACTGAATATAGGAGCGAGCACTGGGCATCTACAGCGGACAGGATGAGGATGATGATGGCGATTACGAGAGCTCGAACGCACCCAACTTTATACATCGACTAAAGAGGCAGCCCACCATGAGCAGCATTGTAACCACCTCTCGCAAAGTGCTTCGGAAGCCTGATTTCTTTGTCATGACCCAAATCCAGCGCCAACTCACCAGCGAGATTTGCTGGGTGATTTGCTGTATCTTTGCCATCTGCGTGATCGAGTCAGAGGCCATTCTTTCATCCTCGCCCATCACCATGGCAACCGTCATCTACGAATGCGTTTCTGCTTTTGGCAATGTGGGTGCTTCCACTGGCTATCCAAACACAGCTACATCTCAAGCCCAGCAGTACCACACACTGAGCAAGCTGGTGCTGATTATACTCATGTATCGTGGCCGACACCGAGGTTTACCAGCCGCTATTGATAGAGCTGTGTTACTTCCATCCGAACAGTTGGAACAAAAGGAACAGGAAGATCATTTGCTTCGGCGCAGAAACACTTCCATCTCTGTGGGTGATGGCGACCCTGTCATGTTTTACAACAGGTCTAGAACTCTATGACTGATTCCCACCTCTAAACTGCATCAATTCAAAATACCCCCCCTCCCTCCTTTTATGATAGATTTCAATAAATTCATACTTTATATCAACCCCTACATTGCGTGGCTAAACGGATGCCACGCGCTTCGTATTTCGAGCGTTTTCATGATGATAATATGAGCTAGTCTAAAAGCGTAATTAGCATGGCAAAAGTGTGAATATTTTCATTGTGTATTCTTGGACTCGCATTTCAGGTCGACATTTTGTGATTTTACAGCTTTTCAGGAGAAGGGGATGTCGATGCATTTATTAATTTACCGAGATCAAATGACAATATTGCAGGATTAACGTTTAATCAGAAGCACAAGTACGCATATAGTGCTGTATATTTAATATATGCTACAGTAGTATTAGGCCTCACAGATCAGTCTTTATGTACTGCTGGTTGTGCGGTTGTTGAATGGAAACGCTCTTGCTTCATGCAATGCCTGTATACTATACCAACAGCCGAGTGCCTTGCATACGAGACAATGCTCAATCATCAAGGTCCAGTGAATTTAGGGTTTGAGGCTTTGAACAATCAAGCAAGCAAAGCCTAGCTTGTGTTATGTGACCGGAACAAACACTACCACTTACAAGAGGATGAAAGTTCTGGCATCCAATGTGCTTGTAGTAGTAGTGGTGGTGGTGGTGTGGTATGCCAAGTGATTTCTATACGGAGTCCATTCTCCATTTGGTCATTAAAGCGCCATTCCTTTTTTTTTCTCCCCCCTTCCTTCTTCCCTTCAGTTTATCATTACAATCATGTTTAAGGACTTTTTCATCAAAGTAAAGCATCCCGAGCAACCTGAAATCCGCATCATCTGGTCAAGGGTCTACGTTAATAGCGACCCAACTGTCTATGAGCGTTTAAAATCCGATGTATGTAGTAGTTGTACACTTGTCTTGATATACATTTGGCTAACCTGTGGTCTTGATGATAGACCAGAAGAGTGTTCAAATTGAGCAATGATTACGATTTCCATTTTAGCTTGACAGACAAAGATGGCGACGTGGTTGCCATTACGGAAACCATTGAATTGCTAAACTACATGCTTGGCAAAGACGCAGATGATCGACTCAAACTCACCATTATTCCTGCAAGCAAGAACGAGCAACAGCAGCAACCACAACAGCAACCGCAACAGCAACAAAGTACGAGTGAAGCGCATGCCTTTCAAAATGACTTTTCTGATTCAATTCAAACCATGATGAAACATATAGAACTTGGCATGAATCAGCTTCAAACGACAGCTAAAACGGTAGATAGTGTTGTAAAGACAGCAGCCGAAACCGCAGCTCACGTCTATCGATCGCTCTTGCCACAGCCCAGTCTCTCCGAGAAGCCCCAGTTTGATGTTATCTGTGATGGGTGTTATTCTCCTATTCGAGGGTAAATGTTGTTTGCTTAGCACATACACATGGTATTCATACTCTCTCTTTTTCTCTCCTTTTTCTCTCAGTCAACGCTATCACTGTGAAACATGTGATGACTATGATTTATGCAGTATTTGTAAATGTCGTGTGAACCATGATCCAGCACATAACTTCCGATTAGAAGATAAGCATGTCAGCCAGTTTGGCTACATTGCAAGAGACCAAGACCAAGAGGCCATGGAAAGCGCTGCATCGGCCGAAAGCAATCCACCGCCTCAAGCTGTGTTTGTGTGCGATTACTGTGATTCTGACATTGTTGGCATCCGGCACACTTGTGGAGCTTGTCCAGGTACGTCTTGTTGCTGAGCGAAAAAGGACACGGGCCAGAAACTTAACTTTTGGCTAGATTTCGATTTGTGCCATACCTGCTTCTCTATTGTCAAGGAGAACCATCCTCAGGACCACATTTTCGTTACTCGACTCGTAGGTACACAGGCTTCAACAGACAAGAGTACAACAAGACCAGCAAGGAAGCACAAACAAACAAGACCTAATTATACCACCCAAGCCGACAGCACTGCTACTGCCTCAGCTTCCTCGCCGCCCGCGTCAGCTGATCGCGCTATTCCCACCGCTCGTATTCAACATCTCGGCGTTGAATGTGATCACTGCCAAGCGAACATTGAAGGCATTCGATACAAGGTAACTATACAAACGACGCGTTGTGGCACCTTTGCGTTGACATCATACATTCTGTAGTGTGGCCATTGTACAAACTATGATTTGTGTGAAACCTGCGAACACCAAGCTGCCTCCTTCCACGACACGACCCATGCCTTTATCAAAATCAGATACCCCATTCAAAGCATTGTAAAGAAGCCCTTGCTACCCAAGTTCAAAGAGCTGAATGACACCTCCAAAACAACCGTGCAAGAAATGATACATAGTATCAATGAAAAGAGCTCTCACATTATATCAAAGCCGGAAGAAATCATCACCACAATTTCAGCTGCAACATCTTTGACAGCTGCTGTTGGTGGTACTACTACTACTACTACTAGCGCATCTACTCATGTCTCTTCCACTACGTTGCCTATCACCCAGCCAACGCCAAATACAGTCGTAGATGCCTCATTTGTATCTGATTTGAACATCCCAGATGGCACCATCATTGTGCCTCGCAAGACGTTTATCAAAATGTGGAAAATCAAAAACACTGGTAACGTGGACTGGCCATTGGGTTCGCATTTGCTGTTCAACGGTGGCTCTATCTTGAGGCCTTATCCCATCTCTCGACCTGATTGCTTTGCTGTGCCCGTTATTTCGCCTGATGAGGAAACCTGTGTCACTGCAGAACTCCAAGCACCTGATTCCCCAGGACACTATACTAGCTACTTTTGTCTGTGCACGCCTGATGGCGAGCGTTTTGGCGATAACATTTGGTGCACTATCAAAGTGGATGAAGACCTCGAACCTGAAAAGGGTGGCGAACCAAAGTCTGCTTATACCATGTCTGTCTCTTCCGCTGCTTCTGCTACCAGCATGTCTGTCTCTTCTGCTGCCTCTGCTACCATCATGATGAACTCGGGCAGTGAAATGATCTACCCTACCATCTCCAGCTTATCCTCCGTCCACGATTTGCAACACCAGCAACGAGAGCACTCACAGGCAGAGGATGAATATGCACATGTACATTATAGCGATGATTTCTACTCTGAGGCTACAACCAACGATAATGCATCCACCTTGGCATCACATACTACCAGGACATACACAGACAGTCAAGTCAGCAGCCCTTCACCTTCTGAACTGGACATTGGAGAAAGAGCACACGACATGTTTTATGATTATGACCACGAAGACGGCCAAGACAATGCTGCTGATAATGAGGATGAGGGACGACACGACGAGGAATACATCCATCGTGCTTACCATGTGATCAGCCCCGGCCTCGACGCTACTCATGCTGGACCTGGCTTTATCATCAACCATGAGGATGTGGACGATATTCAGAATGTGGATAGAGATGAAATTGAAGATACGACCATTACGCCCACCGAGAGACATGAAGACGATGATTTTGTAATTATCGAAGATGATATTGACGATGGCTGTCTGAACACGAAAGAGCATTCTGCTTGTCAAAGTGACATGTCTTCGTCCATCCATTCTACAATCACTGTAACTCCACAGCAGCAGCAGCAGCAGCAGCAAGAGCAGCAACAGCAACGTCAACGTCCGTCATTACACGATTCATTTACCTTTCGATCACAGATTCTGCAATTGCATGAAATGGTGAGTCTGTCTTCAAATAAGAGTGTATGATGAGTATTGACACATTTGCATACTAGGGATTTACGGGCTACGATGACTTGGCTACAAGCTTATTGAAATTGCACGATGGCCAGCTGGACAAAGTAGTGTCTAAACTTCTGGAATATCCTTGAAATCCCCAGACGTGATGAAATTTGTATCCACTACTGAATTTGTACCGTACACTTTAAAAATATGAATATTTGTGAATAAAACATGTACTATTACTAAACCTCCATACTGATTTATTGAGCCTTGCATCATAAATGAATCTTCTTCTCCAAGTCGCAAACCGATGCATTATGATTGCTTTTCATAACACTCGTCTAAACTGTGGATATTGCATACATTGGCATTTGCGAAATTCAAAGTATTTTATCCGTCCGCTATATTTACCAACACGCAATAAGAGACACATGTTTCCTTGATTGACCTTAACAGTGCTCACACTTTGGCAAGTTACAGGCAGAGAAGACAAACGAGGGCAGCCCTATCAAAGATTTCGAAACTGCTCTTTGGTGAGTTGAATTGGGATTGATTGAAATGGCAGCAGCAAGAAGTACAAGCTAGAAGCGTTGCAGAAGAGTTCAAGATGCAGAAGAGTGAGACGCTGGAAGGCAGACAAACCAACAGTGGCCATCTTTGAGGTAATGCCACAAGATAGGTTTTAGCGACATCATCGCATGCTGGAGTAATTCTACATTGATCAAGTTTATATAAGAGATCTCAGAGCAGCGAAGCAGGTGTCAAATGTTGTGAATACATTGACATCTATCTCGGTGCCAGTGATTTCCATGCCAGCTTCTTGTATATTGGCAATTGGTGACATCGATATCCACCTCGTTGATGTGATCGATTGAGAGCTTCAGTCGGTCCAGTCATCCACATGTCAACGTTGCTTGTATAAGCACGTGTGTCTTGCACAAGCTGGAGAAGCTTGCATTGGCGGAAAGCTTTGGGTGTTGATACCTTGCAGTTGCTTTCTTATCGCTCTCCATAATTAACAATGATGTGTCCTAATCGGTTATGGAGCAATAGCTGTTATGAAAATAAAGATTTTGAAGCTCGATTTATACATGAAAAACCACTCTAGCATAAACTTTTTAAAGACACCACCCAAAATTTTAATAATCTTCATATTAAACGGTTCAACATAGCTTGTAACAAAGAGCATCTCCTTTACCATGGCATCATCGCACGTAAATCTTTTTCTCTATCTCTTCTTCATTTCTCTTTTTTTTTCTTCTTCCAAATCTGTTTAACATTCGATTTTAACTATCCGTTTCATGAAATGAGTACGTACTACCTATACCAAATTCTCCAATTTTGAACACTGATCATGACAAAATCCTTAAAAAAAGATATTAATTACGAGTGTCCAGCAGCAACAGATTGCTAGAGCGGCATTGAGACATGAAAAATAGCCGGTTTGGTCTTTCTGAGGGTTTTCAGAGTAAAGCATACGATAAATTTACTTCACTTTCATCTGTAAAATGGTATTCAATGTGTAGTTCCAAGAAATACTAATCGTTTGAGGTATTAGCCAAGTCTGTAACATCCGTCGCCATAGATCTAAAGGCCACAAAAGGTACTTCTGCCAGCCAAATTGCCTATATTCAACCCTCAATATCTCGTCTCCAAAGACCTTCTAGATGCCCGGAATAGTGCCAAATGATTGCTTTCAATCACCATTTACATCCTGAACCTTTATCTTGATTTTTTTTGGATCGATCCAACTCGTCGAAAATCCACGTTTTTTCATGAGGTACCCCTCATGGTTTTTGTTGAAAATCAAACGATCGCACTTTTGGAGGCGAAAACGACACTTTTTACTATGATATATATTAAATCAAAATGACCGCACAGATGTAAGGTAACCTGTGCAACTGCTATTTTGAACGTTGCATATGCTAAATGTTGACTTTTCATGGAAAAACTGCTTTTTATATTTTCGCAAAATTCGTTATCTTTTCATTCTAAAAGTATTATAAAATTAACACTATTGAATACGCCTTCAAAATCTCCCCTTACGTTTATTAGAAAGCAGTATACCCTGAGCACACTTTGTATAGCTAATTTTAACAAAAACGTTTACAAGAATGTCAAAATGTCAAATCATGTCGAAATGACACAAAAAAAATCACTGCAAAAAAATCATTTGGGTGCCGCCAGCACAGTGCAAAATATTCATTGTACACGTCATTCAGATTCCGCGTGCTCTGTGCTGCGGCAGCCTATTGACTGCAGTCACCTTTACCAACGCGTTTTTATTTTTTTTATTTTTTTTTTGCACTGTTTTTGCACTGCACTTTTTCTATTAAACCATATACTTTTTATTACTATTGATTGAATACAACACCACTTTCGCCAAAAGGAGCATACCTTTGCAACCACCAGTACCCAAGACAACTTTTTAAAGTTTGTTACAGTAGGTATCAGCCGATAGGAGCTATCTTTCGCGGTACAATATACAGGAATACTAATTACACAGTTTATTTTAGGCCAGTTTGTTGCAATATAATGATTGTGTTTGGTTTGTATTTGGTTTGTATATTCCCCTTCTTTGGTTGCCATGGGTTTTTTTGCCATGAATTACATTCATTCAACCTTTTGTTACTTTCTTTCTCGTAATACTGTGCATTCTTTATTAGTTTGCTCTATTGCGATTTATTCTTTCCCCCTTTTCTGCACGCAAGAACTATTTTTATGTTGCTGTTTCATCATAGTGCTATGGTGTATCTCTTGATGCATACATTGTATCGCTGGCAGTGCTGCTTCATTATGGAGTAGCCTTGCATTCTTTTTGTTCTTCAAGTATTACTTCTTCTGTAATACTGGTGGTGGTATTGGTGTTCTTGCTTCGTATGAGGTAACCACGATACGTTTTTCTACTACTTTTGTTTTATTGTACTCATCATTTTGATGATACACATTACATGTTACCTTTTTGTATGTAACTGTATTGCGATGTTTCTGTTCTTCATCACATTCTAGTGATGCACTTTTGTTACTTTTCCCACTTTTTATGGTTCTTTGAGCCATAACCCTCTTTTTGGTTGTGTGGATAAGCCTATCGTTGAAGCACAACTAGATTTGATCCAGAGGCTGAGGGTAGATAGGCTGCCCTCACTTGATCTGTATCACTTACTTGGTGCTAATTGAGAGTCTCAAGCGTTTGCATTATAAGCTGGGGTGTGTAGTAAGGCATATTCTGGCATTTTAGGGGATTTTGATGATCGAATTGCTAAATTGCTGTATTTGGCAATATTTAAAAGTCCGTCTAACCAAAAAACATAGGGAAGCCCTCGCAAAAATTTTCTAGGGTCAGCGGCGTTTAAACTAGCTTTTTGGGCGATTTTATTGGCTCAAATTTGGAGACAGCTCAGAGAAATAAAGCATTGATATTGAAACTAAAAATGTGATTAGAATGAGAAAAGCAAGACTAAACATTCAAAATGCATGGTACAAATGGCTTAAAGTAACTACACACGATACTACCATAGGTATCAGACATGATCAAATACATTCACTATCCTAAATGAAAAGAGTTTTGAATAAATCCAACTCGGATCATAACATCCAAAAGTATAACAATTTTTGCATTATATTGGTATCAAATCAATCAAAGTCTTCTTCAAATGTCAATCATCTGGCTTATGAAATAAGCATGTATCTATGCCAAATCTTGCAAGGAACACAATTGTGTGGTCAGACTTTAGTCATCTGAACGCGTTGCCGTTAATGGATGAATAATTTTCAAAATAATTCAATTTTGAGTACTGGTCTAGACAAGACTTATGAGGAAGGCGGATAATTACAAGTGTCTAGTGTTAGCGAATTGACCGATGGGGTGTTAGACAAAACTGTATTAAAGCTGCACACTGTATCCTTGTGCTTGACATTAAATCCTGTCTGTATGCAGGTGTTTCCAGTATGCATGATCAGGTCATCTTGCGAGATCCATTTGTAAAGAATTGCTGTTTGAGTATTGAAACTGACACGCACCTATGCCAAGTTTCGCAAGGAACACGATGGGATAGCTGGATTCTAGACTGAATGAGTTGTCGTTGGTGAATAGATGATTTTCGTAATAAGCCAATTTTTTGGCATTCATCTTGACAGAATTCATAAAGAAACCCGTTAATTACGAGCAAATGGAATTTATGAACTGATAGTGGCGATGTGGAGGAAAAGTGTATTCAAAGCTATTTGACTCTAGCATGCTTTTTTGTATAATAGTACAGTATTTTATTACACTTTGTAGATTTGCGTGCTAATGAAGCGAAAAGAACAGGTATGACTCTAATGTTAACTCTTTGCTGATGATTGCTTAGCGATGATAGCTTCCAGACGGTCTTCCACATGCAATAAACCCCATGTAAATGATGCGTAAACATTGTGAGGTACGGATCTACCACCAACCCAAGAACCGTAAGTGATGAGAGGACCCAGTTGATGAGTTTGAGTAACTGCTTCTTTCTGTAATAAGTTATTAATACACTTTGAATTGCACACTTAGCCAATCTGCTCTTACCTCTCCTAAAATCACTTTGATAAGCGCCAAGTCTTTGCTCTTGTATGGCTCCAATTCGTCCTGAGAAGCACCGGCAATCAGTTTTCTAATGTTATTCAAAGCAGCAAGGCCCTGCATCCAGGCATAATGACCAGTCTTGACATCTGTATGATCGCAGACATCGCCAGCCGAGAAAATGTTTGGATAACTATCATCTTGAATTTGCATGGTAGGCTTAATCTTGACGAAGCCTGTATCTGGGTTGATACTTTCTGGTGCAATGGCTTTGATCAAGGAGTTATTTGGACTCATGCCGATACACATAATCTAATGCAGACGCATGAGAGATAAACCAAAGGATACAGTATCACTACCACTTACAGCGAGATCACCCTTGATTGTCTTACCGCCTTTTGTTTGGATCTCTACGGGCTTCACTTCTAAAGGAAAGCCTTCTTTAGGCAGAACAACACGATCCCCCAGTTTTTGCTTCACACCTCTCTTCTTGAGGATGTTGTAAATCATGACATCCATACTCACTTTGTACCTGGGTAAATATCTGTTGCGGGAGTGCAAGAGTGTAACATTTTTATCAGGATAGTGTTCCTTAATTTCAGAAGCAATCTCTACATGCATGTTTTAGTGGCTATGGCAAGTCGGTAAGCATCTGATAACTTACCTAAACCAACCGCGCCAGCACCGATAATGATAGGATTTTGAGCTTCTCTAATGACTTCTTGGTACTTTTGAAGTCTTGCGATGCATTCATCTTTGGATGTCAAGTCATTGAAACG
This sequence comes from Mucor lusitanicus, assembly GCA_010203745.1. Lineage (NCBI taxonomy): Eukaryota > Fungi > Mucoromycota > Mucoromycetes > Mucorales > Mucoraceae > Mucor > Mucor lusitanicus. The sequence continues at coordinate 845,962 of JAAECE010000005.1, read as the reverse complement.
ACCAGGAGCGGGGATCTGGGTACCAGCAGTGTAGACAAGGTAGGCATACTCTACTTTATCACCAAAACCAGGCACATCTCTATCCAACTTGACGTAGTCTCTTGTAATTTCTGTTGCTCTTGCATTGATGACCTTGCCAACTGTATCATCCCCATAAAACATATTGTCGTAGGGACAGAAGAGCTGTTCCTCAAAGCCAGAAATGACAGATGCACGGGGAAATGCAAACACATGGTTATAGTGAGTCTTGGCTTCAATCATAACAAATCTGTAGTCTGCGTGGTGATTTTCACACCATTCAAGCGATGCGCCCATGGCTAAAGGATGAGAAAGCATCAATCAAAAGCTATGTCATGCTGGCATTGCGCACTTAAATTACCTGCGCTGGATGCTCCAATAAATACAATGTTCTTTTGCACCCTGGTTTCAGTAGACACCATCTTGCTGGTAATTGCTGAGGGAGAAAAGAGAGAAAAATAGAAGCGATGGAACCTGATTTTTATATTTAGATGTCTAATCTCGGGCCAGAGATCTGGATTGCAATCAGATAAATATTTCGATCAGATAAGCAGTCATCGCGGTGAAGAAAGCTGCAGGGAGTTGTAGTGGTTCAGTAACACGAAACCTTAAATTTCATGACTAAAGCAAGGCGGGTGATGGCACAATTTAGATATAGCTACAACTAGTTGATGCTGGAGCACAGAGCAAGCGCTTTGGTGCGAGACAGATGCATTTGGTTGAAGGTAAACTCTTTATCATCAATGACTTTGGATAGTCTAATTCGCCTCAGGGGAGCAGCAGCAGCATTATTGGATTCACTGAGTTTACACACAAAAATATCATTCAAAATCCATAAGCATTGGCAAGATCCACATTTGCAACAGTGTAATTTTTCATACAGTATTACATTCCACTATTGGGAGACTATAAATATGGGGCCGTATGCAGCCTGCATCTGGTTGTAATTGCTTGTACCTTTCGGATTTGTTCGCCGTTCGGGGATCATCGGCCATTACGATTGCTGTAGTCAAAGGCACCATTGATTTGTGGTTGTACTATCGACGTGCATGATGCAAAGTTGCTTATGCTTGAAATGGCTGTTTTGATAGAATGCAACGCGTAAAATGGTTACTATGTGGTGTATATGTTTGATGTTCATTACAGTGCGCACATCTGTTTAGCGAGCACCTCTCCATATAGTGTGTGTTACATACCTCCCGTTAGATATCTTCTTAAGCACAGAAACAGTTTGGAAAGCATAAATGGCCCTTTACTTAATGATGAGTCAAATGTCACATGGATCAAAATTTTATTCATCATTTAAATTTTGGTCTGAAGAAGGCCAAGAAGATTCAAACATGTTTTCAGCAAAACGAAATGTTGTTTTGTTGTAGGAGCTCGCAGCGCCGGTGGCATTACTTGCAGATATCACGGGTGGCTCCACACCTAGGCTGGTCTGCAGCATCATCATTGGAAAAGGATTACCGATGACAGCAAGATTGATGTTTTCTGCAGACGGAACAGGCACTGAATTCAATGGCCCTGAATCAAGGTCGCCTGTATTACTGATATTGTCTCCTTTGCTGGATTTTGAGGGTGCTAATCGAATCAATGGCTCTTTGAACAATGACCATAGCAGATAGCAGGGATTTTTCGCCTCTTTCTTGATGAGAGTATACTCGTTGCCACAAGCAATAAATACAGCATGGAGGAAGCTTGCGATACACGTCATGTATTTCAACTTCTGCTCCTTGATTGCGTTTCCTTTGCCCAAAAAGTAGAGGTCCGTCTGCTCAACGATGGCATTCGTAATCTTTTCATTGTACTTGAAATTTTCACTGGCGCCGTCCTGATCAACGTTGCGCCAGCAAAGGCCTATAGCCACTTCTTTCCGGTCGTATTCCAAGTTGATGAAATGTGGTAGGCGATTGGCGATTGCTAGTAGAAAGTAAAATGCTATCGAGTATCTGATTTCAAATGTATCAGGAAGGCCAAGTGTGGTTTGTATTTCAGTGTACATGTCGTCATGATGCTGTGCTTTTAAATCCCTGGCAGCGACATCCAACTGCTTGCGCAAATTCTCTTTACCTTTGTATTGCTGGACAATGAGATCTGTCTTCTCAATGACAGCTTGCTTGAGCGACTCTGCTTCTGCTCTAAAGACCTTTTTTTGATATGCGCGCTGATTCACCACGGATCGTCTGAGCTGCTTGTCTGTCTTTTCATCAACGTCTTTTGGTTTTCTCTTCTTCATGTAGTATCTTTGGTTACTGAATGATCGACCGCCTTTAAATGATCTTCCAAATTTAAGCGTCATTTCCTTTTTGTGTTTCAGTAGTAAGTGTCTTTTGAGACTGGAGCCACATGAGAGCTCTTTGTTGCAATCTGGACAGGCGTATCTCCTCTCAAAGTCGGATTGGATGACGGAAAGGATCTTTTGTGTAGGATCTTGGTCGGATATAATCTTGGATTGCGCTGTTTTCGATCCTTTAGGCATTCTTGAGTGCTTTTAATGAGACCATTCTCATGTCATTGTCTATTTTTACTTACTTGATGAGTATATCTTTATCGCGTAAACTAATGAAAGGAGAAAAAAATCTGCTTTAATAACTAAATGTTCGTGATGCTGAATGGTTGAAATATTTTTCAAGAGAAGAAATCGACGAAACCAGGAATTATGATGTGTTGAATTCCCTGCTATCCCAGATGTGGCCTTAGAGTATCTACATCAGCCAAAAGGATTGACAGAAGAAGAATTGTATGCAAAGCTTACCACAGAGAATTTGGACATTGTTTCTGCAGGTTTAATGCGAACCATCTATTTTCTTAGGGACCACCAAATCCGGAGCAAATTTTCAAGTGCGGACCGCCTAAATAATGAGCTGCCTGCTGAAAGACCACCATTTATCAGATGAAATTATTGATTTATGTTACTAGACAGACAAATGCAAGCATATCTCCTGGGATTGATAGCTATTACGATTTATCCTTCCAGATGCCTCGTTTTAGAGCATAGAGTACTGTGTAAATGGTCTGATTTGCAATGTGAAACTACAATTCGTTGAAAATCTGGGTAAACGTCCAATTCAACGAGTGAAAAAGGCATGTATTATGCAATGTTGGAATCCAAAATCCAACATTTGGTGAAATTGAGTTCAGTCAATACCCTTCGCAAGAATGCCTCAAATGGTGTCAAAACAAACCCCAAGCAATAGAGCACAAAAAAAGATAGCAGCAATGTGTATATAAAGAGTAAAAGGCTCTTGTGGCATTTGCATCATTTTCATTATTATCCCTATTAATATGCTCAAATCCTTCTTTTTAATCACTGCTGCTTGTATGGCAACTGCCTCTGCTCTTGTTTGGGATGCCAAAATTATTGAACCCAAGGCTGGTACCAAACTCACTGCTGGTCAAACATACACTGTCAAGTGGAACACAGAGGTTGCTGGTATGAAGATCCCTGACACTGTCTCGTAAGTGCAATATAAGCTTTGTAGATGTACAAGGCACTAACATTGACATTGCTTGCTGGCCATGATCAGCGGGCAAATCTATCTTGGGTACCGTGGTTCTGATAAGCCCGAGGACGAGCATCTAGATTGGAAGTTGGCCAAGGACTTTCCTCTTAGCTCTGGCTCTGTTACCGTATCAATTCCTGATGACTTGGAGACAAGAGACACCTACATCATCTCGCTTCTGGGTGACACTGGTAACATTTCCCCTTATTTCACCATTACTGCCAATAACAACAATTAAATCATTGCACATCATCATGAATAAAGCTACATTGCATCTACAAAAGATGGCATTTATTAAATCACTTTCTTTGCTGCTCTTTACACCTTTTTTCCATGAGCAGGTAATTTTGACATGGATGCTACACCATACAAGGTAGCACTGACTGTCCGATTATAAACAAAGTAGGATTGTTCAAATGTACAAGATGGTGTTTATTTCGAATTTTCTGAATTTGGTACTCAAATCTGACCCTTTTACTTGAGCTGCTTTTCCAATTCCTTCTGAAAGCCTAACATTGCAACATTAGTTGACAAAACCCATCACTGGACCAAAAGAAACATTACTTACTCAGGCTTTTAGCTTTGACAGCTTCATTGTCTTTGGCGAGAAAGAATATATTGGATGAAGGCACCTGGCGTTCGTACAGAGCCTACATTTACCTCTGAGCACAACATCTACAAGCAACACACATGACTTACAGTGGTAGGCTTCAAATGGGATAACTCGGCGTTGAGCACTCTGGACTCCTGGATCTGTGATTTCATGTCAAAAACCAAGGATATTGTCTTTTGCAACATGTAATCCCTACTTGCTTGTCTAAAATGGCCTTTTGTAAATCTGACATGGTAGATGAAGAAAGAGAGTTTAAAGCAACATTTGTAGCAACATGATTTATGAAAAAAAAGAGTGACTGTACACATTGAATTCAATGAAAACAACCAGGCCAATGCTCACATGTATCTACACTACATCCCATCCCAAGCAAACGGTGCACAAATAATGTCGATTCAAGCCTTTTATTGCAATAAAAAAAGGGTCAAAACGAGAAAACAAGACTACAGGAATTCAAGCAACTTAGAGTTCTTGGACGCTGAGAGCTAAAAGGCCATTTGGTGTCAGTTTCCAATCTATGCATCCGCACCGCTTCCATTACAACTTACCAGGAGGGAGAGATTGCTTAAGCTTCAAAGCCTTTTGACGATCGTTGACAACGAGAGTGTACAAGTAACGAGAACATCTGACCTTGAACTTGTATTGCTCACCGTTCTTCTTGACACGAGCAGCTATATGAAATCATAAAGAGTGTCAATAAGCAATGTTGATGGCTGTGCGCTTTGTTGAGAATCTTACAGCTAGCGTCCTTTCTACGAGTGATTTCGAGGAAATTCTTGATGTCCAGAACCTGCTTGGGCTAAATCAAGTAATGTCGAATCAATCATCTGTTCCATCTAATCATCCATCCAGCCATCCATTCGTCTGCGTATCGATGCTGATTGCTGGATCTGGTACAAGTCTACTTACCATTGAATGAATTTATACCTTGCTGAAAGAGGATAGAACTACTGCTTCCACTGCATAACACACCTCTTGTAAAATCATACGGCATAATTCCTTCGGATAGTCTGCGGTCCGGACATTTTGCTAACCTTTACTACAGACACTATCATATACCCTCATCTTGAATGGCTGTTGGCGTTAATGATGCTTCGTGAATATCCAACGTATCAAGATGATGCCTCTAGTTTAATGTTTTGTACTAGTATAAACGAAATGTACGTTGATATGTCGAATCAGGCATTGAAGATCTGATCAAATGTGTGATTTGCATAGCTTGAGTTTCATGAAGGCAGCATTTAGGTGCCGGATTTCGATCAAAAGTTGCATGATTTCAAATAAACACATAGTTATACTTTTAATATTAAAGATGGTAATTCATAATGTCACAGCAAATGAGATTAGTAGCCATTCTCCAAATCAAATCATGCATTCGAGCACAAAGATAGCATATAGATCAGGCGCCCCACACTTTCATCAGCATCCACCAACAAGAACAGTCAAACGAAAGGCATAACGAAGGCCCGAATACTTCTTTACTAGTCGATTTGTACAAACCACTAAATGATGTAATGGCATTGCTCAGAGATGGTTCCTGCCCCTCGTCATGGTTTTCATGAGACATTTCTATTATGAGAGCTGCAGACTGAACTAGCAGAGACAGTTCTAAAGATGCTTGAGGCGCTATGTTTATATGCTTGATTCCACATAAGCTTCCATGGCCTTCTTATATTCCATGTGTGACCCATGGGTAATTATCATGGTACTCGTAGCATTTCACATTTTTCAAAATACGACAACGACTAATTTAAGAAAAATGGGAATCTTATGAAAATTTTGTTTGCCAGGCTTTCTTCTTTGGAAACAAACAGCTAATCATCATGGAAGTCAACAACTCTCAACAAGTGATGCGACTGAACCTCAACAGCTCTCTCAGTGAATTCACCCGTCGCAAAAACTGGTCATCAAGTATCCTGGACTCTTTGAGAGACGTCGTTCATGTGCTGAACAACGATCTTCGTCTTGTATACTGCTCGGCTGCGTCGAGTGAGTTTCTAGGCTACAAACCCTCTGAACTCGTCAACCACGCCTTCACTGAATACCTACATGTGGACGATGTGGACATGTTTGTGAGAGAGTTCCGCAACTGCAAAAACTCGATGCAAACCTTCAAATGTAGCTATCGCTTTTTGCGTAAAGATGGCAAATACACAACGCTGGAGACCAAAGGCACCTTCTACAAGGACTCTTTGTTTGGCAATGCTCGAAAGGTGCCTACTGAAGCGGCTCGGTCAATTGACTCCTTTTTGGATCTGAAGATGGAAAATGAAGTTTTGAAGAAGAAGCTCGCTTTGCTCAAGCAACAACACCATAGAAGAGAATCCTCCGCCAACAGCGACCAGACACTATCCACCGCATCTTTAACGACAGGCAACGGAGACATGGATGACGATTCCAGCGACGATTTTGACGACTTTAATATACCAGCTAATGCATCCAATGTCTACACCCAAGGTGTCAACTCTTCGTACGATATCAATGAGAGTTTGGCTCTCTTTACAGGTTTGAGATACGACCTAGGAGAGCGATCCTCTGGTATTTCGCTCGGTTTGGAGGCTGGTGAATTGACCAACATTGGCATGAATCAGTTCATGTCTACGCCCATCATTGTCAGCAACGCAGAGAATATACAAGAAAGAACACAATCACCCTCTGACAAACCTCGGTCAAGCAAGAAGGTAGTATTCATGCCGTTGATTAGATGCGAATTTTACATCTCATCTGATTTCACCTTACTAGAAACGTGTCGAGAAATCTGACGTGCCAAAGATCTGTACAGACTGTGGTACAACGGATGCGCCAGAGTGGAGAAGAGGGCCTAGTGGACCGAAAACACTTTGTAACGCGTGTGGTCTTCGATGGGCAAAGAAAACCAAAAAGAACTGAGACTAACAGCAGGCTCTCATTTTTGTTTCTTTTGCTCCATGGTTTATATACGTAATAAAATTACCAATTATTAAGAGCTTCTAATATTACGTGTGTTAAGGTCAGTGGTCAAATTTGATCATTTTTTCAAGAAAATTATCCACCTTTCAACGGCAATTGATCCGATTCTAAATCATTCAATTACATTATCTTGGTATTCTTCGCGCAATTTAACATAGATACGTGTCATTTTGAGGAAATCCTTGTGTTTGGAGAATGAATTATTTTAGCTGATAAAATGCATCTCTGATGTAAACAATGCATGTTTTCAAGGGCAATGGAAAGAGAACTGCGATTTAAAAGATAGTAAAGGTTATAAGGGACACTTTATATTGTATTTATTGCATTCAAACATGTTTGGTAGGTTTATTTGCTGCCTAGTAGCAATCATTTGAATGTGAAGATTACGCGAAAAAATGTAAGTACACCGTATTCGAGATTTCATACTTGGTGTACCAGTAGTAGCCACAGGCTAATACAATACATAGCGTACAAGTGCAATGTTTAGATACTTAATTATTATACACGCAATGAATATCTAGTAGTAACAGACTGACAGATCGGATGTTGAGCAACACTCTGTGAGCTCTAAACGCCTCTTGCTGGCGCACTGCTTGCTGCTGCTATAAAACGAACGCATCTGAGGTCGGCATTCTTCATGCTGTTGAAAGTTTCGATCCAGCTCGCCAACATTCTGACAATGGTGCAAGCTATACCCAAGGAGAACCTCTTCTGCATGCGACGCTTGGTGGCCCGCGCTGCTTCTCTTCTTTTTGTTGGCCAGCGAAGAGGTGAAGCTGGCCAACCCGATCGACTTAGCAATCTCCTTGGGTCCCAGTGTGCATGTTTCCGGTAACCGTAAGCAGCCCGAATCCACCGCGTCGTCCATGTCCATGGCGTCCTCTAAAATGGAGCAGTGTATGAGTGAGTCTGCCAAGTCTGTTGTAAACATTGAGTTACAGTTCCGTAGGTAGAGACGTGATGCTCGTCATTGTTCAATAGAGACGAGACCACTGAAATGAGGCACCCTCTCCTGGCAATGCCTTTGAAAGCTTTGACTGACCTTTTACTTCAAGACACCATTACCTCTTGCTAGATTTTCCAGTTATCGCCAACTATAAAACCACTTGTACCATGCTAGTACAGAGGCTTCTCAAGAGTTGCAAGAAGAAAAGGAAATAAAGAAAAAGAGAAACGAAATCATGATAAATCAGTATTTTCAAGCAATATACGTTGTTAGATGCTGTCCTGGTTGATTGCATCACTGGCGAAGCTGACGAACTATCAACGAAATATGAGCGCGTAAGTGATGGATTACTCATCTTGACGATCTTGTAGATCCTGACATCTATATTTAGTCTGTGCAATGTCTGTGGATTGCGTTGGTCAAAGACCACGAAGAAGCATGAAACCATGTAGAGACCAACACATATCAACACCAAATCTGTCCTCATTTTATTGGACCACGCTTTCCCATTTTTGAATTTGAATTGACGATGTTGGAATAAAATAGTATAAATGCCTTTCATTTCATCTGATGTCTCCTTCTCTTTCTTTACTCAAACACTCCATCTTCTACATCTTATATTATACATCATGAGCGCCATTTACCGTTTGCAATGCAAGACTCAGTCCTATGATTGGGGCAAGTTGGGCGATGTCTCCAAAGTCGCTGCTTATGCAAAAGCTTCTGGTACCACCGTTGATGACAAGACGCCTTACGCTGAACTCTGGATGGGCACCCATCCCAATGCTCCCTCTGTTGTTATGGACGAAAACAAGACACCCCTCAGAGACCTCATCAAGAACAACGTAGATCTCAGCACCAAGGCTGTGTACGACCAATACGAAGGCGATTTACCCTTCTTGTTCAAGATCTTGTCCATCCGTAAGGCTTTATCTATTCAAGCTCATCCCGACAAGACGCTGGGTGCTCGTCTTTTCAAGGAATTCCCTGAGAATTATAAGGACCCCAACCACAAGGTAAGTCCCATGTAGACTGGAACGCGTGGAGTACATGCTGAACGTGTTGCTGATTCGCATAGCCCGAAATGGCACTCGCCCTTACCCCTTTCGAGGCGCTGTGTGGATTCCGCCCACTGAACGAAATTGCTCAACATTTGGAAACCTATCACGAATTGAAAGAGTTGCTCGGTAGCGACGTTTCAGACGAGTTTTTGGCTACCGTCAAGGCAACTGGAGACTCAACATCAGAGAAGGACGTTGCCCACAACAAGCAAGTCCTCAAGAAGGTGTTTGGTGCACTTATGCGTAGTTCCCAGGATACCGTTACACACCTCTTGTCCAAATTGATTACTCGTCTCAATGAGACCAAGGCCAGTGATCCCGTCTCCAAATTAGTCGTTCGTTTAGATCAACAGTACCCTGGTGGCGATGTTGGCGTATTCTCGTGTCTCTTGTTAAACTACATTGTCATGGAACCTGGGCAAGCCATTTTCTTGGGTGCTAATGAGCCCCATGCTTACTTATCCGGAGGTAAAAAAAAAAAAAAATAGTGTATTACCCGAAAGATCCAACTGATAGCCAACATTGATCCATCTCCTATTTAGATTGCGTCGAATGTATGGCTACCAGTGATAATGTCGTTCGTGCTGGCTTGACACCCAAGTTCAAGGATGTGGATGTGTTGGTCAATATGCTCACTTACCGTTATGGATCCGCAGAATCACAAAAGATGACACCCGTCAAGTTTGGCGAGCACTCTCTCCTTTACGATCCCCCAATTGACGAATTTTCTGTTGTTTGGACCAAGCTGGGCGCTGACGAAGCTGAAAAACAAAAGCCAATTGAGGGCCCTAGTGTTCTCATTGTCACCTCAGGCAGCGGTAAATTGACAGGCGAGGCTCTCAAGACTGAATCTGATTATGAACTCAAGGAGGGTTATGTCTATTTTGTTGGTGCAAATACCCCTATCGTCGCTCAATCTGGCAATTCTGGATTGCAATTCTACAGAGCATTCGGTGTTGTCGCCAACCATTAAATCATATCATATCATTCCATTTACGAATCTCAATAAACTAATGATCTCATATCTTTGTACTAAATTAAAATTTAAGGGAAATCAGGGTTTTTTTGAAGGTCCCATTGAGACACAGAAAACGGGAATATCTGGGATCAGCCTGTATACACTGGGCTTTGAAATCCTGATGATCGTATCTGCTGTCGGTAAAATGCTTGATCAGGGATTATATCCACATGGCACTTGTTTGACGTTTCCCTGCCATAAAACTATCAATGCGGTATTTTTGTTAAAAAATGTGATGGTGGCTCAAAGCAATGCATCTAGAAAACGTAGAATGCTGTATCACAACAGGCAATGTATTAAACTGATTGCAATCATGATTACTTAATCTATTTCGGAAGGGAAACGTCTCCTTCCTCGGATGAAAACATCTACATTGATGCCATCTCATTGACAGGACATATAATATTCCGTTATCAATTATTCCCTTCCTTGCATTACCGTGGAAGACAGCATTCATTTAGCATGCTGTGAAACACCCGCACAGCTACTATAATAGTATCTCGCGGTAAAAGTGACAAGAACCTGGCTATCATTACCCGGGACAACACACACTTTTAGGATGCGCGTTTCTAGAACAAATGTTACCAGAGTTTCACTCAGAAGCAAGTGTTTGAATGGAGCTTTTAAGATTTATTGGATGCGCGCCATTACAGATTGGGAGAAATATAGTAGAAATATGTTAAAATCCATTAGTACTATCTGAATGTACTTTCAGCTGGATTGCAAAACGTCCAATTAGTCACTACCATTTCCAACTGATTACAGGCAATTAAAGCTTGGTTTAAGAAATTGAGCAGCTATGATATGCAAAAAATAGATAAGCGCACCGAATCGATTATGTAGCACTACTTCTGCAACGAGTAAACCTTTTGATAATTTGATGGATTAGCAGCATTTGGCAGTAGTATCAACCAACCAGGCCCGCTACCAAATCATATTCAATTACAGATCAAAGCTTAAAAAAATTCTCCTCAACCCTTGCCTATTTTGGACATCTTCCAAACGTTTTTGCTAAATTCGACTGCAAAAGTTGTAATTATCATACCCATCACCTCTAAACTTTTCTGTAGCATTTTTCAAGACGCATTGAATGGTGTAAATTTTTATTTACTTTTTCTCTAAAAGTGTAGCGCAATTCCAGAAAAACGTAAAACAGAGTTTTGGTGAAAATATCCAATTTTTGCATACAAACATCCGGTAAAAGTGGTTCGAGGCGGTAGGTTACATCTGTAGGATTGATTTGGTCCTATAAACACCATAGAAGAAAACGTCGATTTTGCGTCCAAAAATGCGATCAACTGATTTTTGAGGAAATGCCCTTACTACCCCTCATGAAAAAATCGAGATTTCGAGCAATTTTCCATCCACCAAAAAGTTTTGAGATATGATACCAGGATACAAGTACAAGATGAGAGGAATCGTTGGGTGCAATTCTGAGCGTTTGAAAAGGCGTATAGAGCGAGAAATCGACAGGTGAATATCGGCAATTTTGGCTGTGTTTTGGCAATGTAGCGCATCTACGGACATGGTGGCGCATTGTAACCCTAAGCAAGCAATACAAGCTGTTGCTCACGAACTTGCTGAAGGTACAGAAGCCAAGCAATAGAAATTTTGAAGGGCATTATCGGGTAAACCGTCGCGATAAACGAGTGATTGGGCAAACATTTGTGCTTAATGGAAGCGTTCAGTGATGGCATGCTAATATCTACTTATTCTGGCCATGGAATTAATGAAATAATGTCATGCCAACACTCATAAAGCAATTGCAGTGGGCAGATACATGATTGATATGAGCCATAGATCCTTGTTGCGTCAATGGCAGCTTGAAGAAGAAGTTTAAATACTATTGCACCCGACAAAATCAACTCCTCTCTTTCTTCACCCCCTGATAAATTTTCTGAACCAACAAAAAGGGCTTTGTCACACTCACATCACTTTATTCAAACTGTCAAAAAGCAATCGAGTATGGCAACTTTAAAGATGGAGAACAAGCCAAAGATACCCCAACTTGCCCAAGATATCATTGCTGGTACATTTGGAGGCTGGGCCCAAGTACTTGTTGGACAACCCTTGGATACACTTAAAGTGCGGCTACAAACACAACCCTCTCCTCCCATTTACAAGAATGCAACCGATTGCTTTCGACAGCTGATCAAGCAAGAGGGTCTTAAAGGACTGTATCGAGGTGTAGCACCACCACTAGCAGGCATTGGCTTCTGTAATGCTGTTATGTTTATGTCCAATGGCTATTTCAGACGCTGGCTGCAAAAAGATGGCAGCAAACCATTGTCGATTTTGGAGATAGGTGTTGCTGGATCAATGGCTGGATCCGTCATGTCCTTTTTGAACTGCCCTATTGAATTACTCAAAGTGAAGCTTCAGACACAGGATCCAAAAGGTGTGATCAACATGCATGGAAAGCTAGAGGCGCCTGTAAGTAGCCCGATCCATCTCTAGTATTGCAACCTAGTACTAATAGGCTCATCAAGTATAAAGGCGTCATTGACTGTGGAATTAGAAGTATTCGGTCGCAGGGATTGCTGGCCATCTACCGAGGCATGGGAATGACGCTTCTTAGAGATGCTCCAGGCACATTTGCTTACTTTGGTAAGACGCACGCCCTGAAATCTGCTGTCCTCAGACTCACATTCACTACATGTTAGTTTGCTACGAGAGCCTGAAAAGAGTATTCCAATCTATGCGAAGTGATAAGGAACTAAAGACGATTGATCTGCTAATGGCAGGCGGTTTCTCGGGATTTGCTGCCTGGTTGCCATCCTACCCTCAAGATGTCATCAAGAGCTGTTATCAAAACGATGCCAGGTATATAGACCACATATCGATTCAGCTCAACACAGAAATACTCATGCTGCTATAGATTTAAATCATATCGTCAAGCATTTAGAGAGATATTGCGGACAAAGGGGCCAAAGGGCTTCATCAATGGCATCAGTCCTGCCATGGTGAGAGCATTCCCTGCCAATGCGGCTACTTTCTTTGCGTACGAGATGGCCATGAAAGCAATGGCATCACCATAGACCAATAAACAAAATATCCTAGATCATTCAGCTTAATAGCCAAAAGCTGAAAAGAGCCATGATGGCAATGCATTGAGAGCGATCCTTTTAATGTGACTATAAAGCGGACCGTCTTTTTCACCAATTTTTTCATGATTATTCTATAATCAAACAATTTTTTCTTTTTTTTCTTCCCTTTTCAACAAACTGATACAACCACACATTATCATGGCCAAAGAGACCAAGACAGTAAAGAAGGTCAGCCCCAAGGAAGCCCAAAGAAAGCAGCAGCAAGACGACATTGCTACACTGGAAGCCAAATCCAGCCATCCTGTAAGTAAGGACTGACATGTCAAGAAGATTCACATTGTAACCAAATTTGTGATCTAGGAAAACTACAGCAATGTCAAGCTCTTTTCTGACCTGCCACTCTCTGACAGAACACAAAAGGGCCTTGCCCAGTCCAACTTTAAGCAGATGACCGAGATTCAAAGAAAGGGTATTCCTCTTGCTTTGGCCAAGAGAGATGTACTGGGTGCTGCCAAGACCGGTAGTGGCAAGACATTGAGTTTCCTCATTCCTGTAAGCATTGCCAGAAGGAGAGAGAGTGTGTGTGTGTGTGTGGGTTATCACCGTACTAATGCATGTACACATAGGTGCTGGAGGTTTTGTTTAGACAGCAGTGGAACGCAGCCGATGGATTGGGCGCCTTGATCATTTCGCCCACCCGTGAACTGGCTGTTCAAATCTTTGAAGTGCTCAAGAAGATTGGCAAATCACACACCTTTTCAGCAGGCTTGATCATTGGCGGCAAAGAATTCAAAGTAGAGCAAGAGCGCATTGCCCGCATGAACATCCTGGTGTGCACACCCGGCCGTCTTTTGCAACACATGGATCAGTCTGTTGGATTTTCTTGCGACAATTTACAAGTGCTGGTTTTGGATGAAGCGGATCGCATCATGGACATGGGCTTCCAGAACACAATGAACGCCATCATCGAGAATTTACCTCCTCAGAGACAGACCTTGCTGTTTTCAGCTACACAGACCCGCTCCGTCAAGGATCTCGCCCGTCTCTCGCTCAAAGACCCCGAATATGTCGCTGTGCACGAAAAGGCCGAACACAGCACACCCAAAACCTTGTCGCAGCACTATGTGGTGACAGAGCTGCCCAAGAAACTGGATGTGCTATACTCGTTTGTCAAATCGCATCTCAAAAGCAAGACCATTGTGTTTTTGAGCAGTTGTAAGCAGACGAGATTTGTGTTTGAGGCCTTTTGTAAGCTTCAGCCCGGTGTGCCCATCATGCATTTGCACGGAAAACAAAAGCAGACAAAGCGTGTAGACATCTTTCGAAAGTTCACTTCCAGTCAGCATGCTGTTTTGCTGTGTACCGATATCGCTGCCCGTGGTTTGGATTTCCCCTCTGTGGATTGGGTGGTGCAGTTGGACTGTCCTGAAGACGCCGACACCTACATTCATCGTGTGGGCCGTACTGCTCGTTTCGATGCAGATGGCCATGCGCTGATGATTTTGGTGCCATCTGAAGTGGAAGGCATGGTCGAAGAGCTAAAGAAGAAGCGTGTGCCTGTCGAAGAGATCAAGATCAGAACCAGCAAACAGCAAAGCATCCAAAAGCAACTGCAGAGCTTCTGTTTCCAAGATCCCGAAATCAAATACCTCGCCCAGCGCGCCTTTGTGGCCTACATGCGCTCCATCTATCTCCAACGCAACAAGTCTATTTTCGATGTGACAGTGCTACCCGCTGAGGAATTCGCCCTTTCTCTCGGTTTAGCTGGTGCTCCCAAGATCAAGTTTGTCAAGAAGGCAGAGAAGAAGCTGATGGGTGCTCAAGAAAACAACAAGAAGAAGATGAAGGAGGCCTCCAGCGACGAGGAAGAGGAAGAAGAAGAGGAAGAAGAGCAAACCAAGACACAGAAAACCAAATACGACCGCATGTTTCAAAGAAAGAATCAAGACATCTTGTCAGAACATTACAACAAATTGGTCGATTATGAGGGCGACAAGATCAAGCTGGACGGCGGTTTGGAAGACGACGATGACGAGGACTTCCTCACCATTCAACGTGCTGACCATGCACTGGAAAGCGACCAAGACGAGGACGCCATGCACAACATTGCAGGCGAGAATATATCCAAGAGAAAGTTGAAGATGAGCAAAAAGGAGCGAGCAAAGAACATGGCTCGTGGCGACAAATTGGTGTTTGATGAAGAGGGCAATGCACATGCCATGTACGAGCTTGTGGAAGAAAAGGACTTTTTGAAGGACGGCGATGCCAAGTCTCAAATCAAGGCATTCATTGAGGAGAAGGGCGAGCTCATGCAGACAGCCGATAAGGAAGATAAAGAATACGTCAAGCAAAAGAGGCTGGAAAAGAAGATTAAGCGCAAGGAGAGAGAGAGAGCTGTAAGTGTACATGTGGCAGTAGTCTTCATAGTGTACTGATTCCGTGTGATTAGGCCTTGCAGGAGGATGCCAGCGAAGGATCTGGCGCTGAAGACCAAGACTCAGACATGTCTGAAGATGAATCAGAAGAGGAGGCATCTGATCGCAAGCGAAAGTGGTTCGAGGACAGCGATTCTGACTCTGAGGAGGAATCCAGCAAGAAGAGAATCATCGATGTCGCTGAACCTCAAACTCTGGAGGATCAAGAAGCTCTTGCACTCAAGCTGTTGGGTGCTTAATCATTGCATATGTATAGTATAGTTTACAACCTTGTGGTTAATAAGATATAGAAAAATAAAAGCATTTCCCCCATCATCATCAGTGGCTTGTGCGTGTGTGTGTGTGCTAGTATTAGTAGACTGTCCGAGGGGGGATTTTTTTGCCCCTCTCTCTCATTTTCAGTCAAACTCTCGACATGTCAAACCACAGCAGCAGCCAGCATAATAATGACGATGCTACCGACGACGGCACGATTCCATTGACACAGCACCGTTTGGCATTAGAATTGAAAAGCCATCCGGTGCGAGGAAGAGGTGTGTTTACCAAGGAGCCGCTAGATCGCAATGTGCTGGTTGAGATATCGCCCATACTGCTGTTCAACGCCGAGGAATACGACACGTACGGGAAACACACCGTGCTGGATCAATACACGTACTGCTGGCAAGGCGGGTTTGCGCTGGCCCTTGGACTGGGCTCCATGTTTAACCACAACAGCACGCCGAACGTTGGTTTTATTCGAGATATACCCAATAAGCTGATCCGCTATGTAACATTACGACGCATTGAAAAAGACGAAGAGCTCTGCATTTCGTACGGAAACCATCTCTGGTTTGAAGATGAATCAAACACTGCTGCTGCTGCAGTGTCCGATTCAGAGGATGAGCCATTTCCATTTCAAGACTCCAGTGAAGATGAACAAGCGTATTTATAGATTCCCCCCTCCCCTCCCCCTTGTTGTCGCTCTGGTGCCTCCCCCCTTCTTCTTCCTACTACTACGACCACCACTGCCACTACTACTACTATTACACCTCCTGCTCTGCTCTGCTCTCTCCTTAGAATCAACAAATAAAGAAAGAGAAAAAATCCCACATTGTATATATAAATATAATTCAAATTCTGCATGAAACCATGTGATGCACTTGGAGAGAGGCATATAATGTTTTGCTACAAGTTTTGATAAAGAAGATCCCTTTTTCTCTTTCTTTCCTCACTTTCTTCTTACTGACTGACAGAGCAAATGACGACCACGCTGACCACACCAATGAACCCCACTATTGTCGGCTACAAAATAGCGAGTTCATACAGAATTGGAGCCAAGATTGGGTCTGGTTCATTTGGCGAAATCCATAAAGGTGAGCATGGCATTTTCAATCGTGTTTGAAAATATTCAAGAGACGAGACGTAGAGAGGGGAAACACCACCTTCCAACAAAACAACGCGATTAATTTAAACAGGCATAGAAGAGGCGTCAGGCGAAGAGGTGGCCATCAAGCTGGAAAAGGTGACAGCAAAGCATCCGCAACTAGAGTACGAGTTTAGAGTGTACAAGGCCATTGCAGGCGGAACAGGCATACCCCGAGTGAGACACTTTTCAACGGAAAACAGCTACAACAGCATGGTCATGGATAAACTAGGCCGTAAGTGTGTATATATATTTGTTTAAATGAGAAGAGAAACGCACACGCCAAGTGACATGTCGAATGGCTGACACATCATGTGCTTTTTTTTTCCATGTTTAGCCTCATTGGAGGACTTGTTCAACTTTTGCAAGCGCAAGTTTACGCTCAAGACAGTATTAATGCTGGCGGATCAAATGGTAAAGTGCGTACAGAAATGCGACATCCACAGATGGGCTCATCTCAAAAACCACCATAGCTCACACGAATCGAATATTTGCATTCCAAGAAATTCATCCATCGAGACATCAAGCCAGACAACTTTCTAATGGGTCTTGATGGCTACAACTATTTGGTGAATTTGATTGATTTCGGGCTGGCCAAGCGATACAAGGATTCCAGAACAAACGAGCATATACCGTGGAGAGAGGGCAAAAACCTGACTGGCACGGCTCGCTATGCCAGTGTACACACACACCTGGGAAGGGAGCAATCGCGCAGGGACGATCTGGAGTCACTAGGCTATGTCTTGGTGTATTTCTATCGAGGCTCACTGCCATGGCAAGGGCTCAAGGCCAAGACAAAGAAGCAAAAGTACGACATGATCAGCAACCGCAAAGTGACAACACCGCTGGATAAGCTGTGCAAGGACATGCCGTTTGAGTTTATGACATACATTGACTACACCAGGAAATTGACGTTTGATGGCCAGCCCGACTACAGCTTTCTGAGGGATTTGTTCAAGAAGGTGTCGATTCGTGAAGGCATCAAGCTCGATCTCAAGTTTGACTGGCTGGTCATCATGATGGTAAGCAAGCAAGGTTTGATGGGGGGATGTAGTATAATGGCAGGAGTGATTGATATAGTGGTGTATTACAGGAAAACGATAAACAGATCAGCAAAGGCATCCATCCGATCGAAACGCCAGCAACCAAGCAGCAAGTCATTTAATGCAGCCCCCACACAATCCACATTATACTCGCCTGTATAACTATACACACACGTGATTTAAAGACGGCGTCTCTATTCAATCCTTTAAACGCACTACTGCTTGCTTTTGGTTTATCATTTCCCATTTTTCTCTTTTTCTTTTTCTCGCTCTATTTCTTTTTTCATTAAAACAAGTATATTCGCAATACACACTATAAACATAATAGAACCATGTCTGATCAAGGTAACTGCAAGCACGGGGAGTGATGATACTAAAAACGAGATTGATAAACATTACGAATAAAAGGTTCAACGTATGCTGTACTTCAAAGTGTGCCAGTGATGGTCTCTCCACTTTATAAACTACCAAAGAAGGTATGCATTGGCGTATCATCACTATCCATCGTACTCAACACACACACACTAGATTCTAGTCGCTTCAGAGCTGAAAATGGTGCCTGATGATGTTTCCAAATTGGTAAGAATGAAATCATGGTTGAGATGTAACCTCTCCCATCTCACATCTTTTTTATTATTTGTTAGCCCGCTTATCCGTTTGCCGTGGAAAGAGAAGTGATTGCACAGGTGGAAGCTGCGAGAAAAAAGGCATTTGAAGCAGAAGAAGCATTCAAATTACAGAAACAGCAATACGAGCAAGAGAAACTGAACAAGCAAAAGGTGGCTGCTCGAAAGATTGCACCAGGATTCTTAGATACGGATACCCGCATTTTACAGCCTCAACAAAGTTATGTCTATGAACATCCTGCTGCTGCTGCTAATGCGAGTGAAGACAGTCAGAATGGGGAAGACAGCCATAGCGATTCTACCTCACCCAAGACGCTACAGCCTACAGTAAACGGCCATTATCAACAGCAGGACACAAAGACAGCGGTGCCTACGGACATTGGGCCGCCTGAGAAACACTTTGATTACTTGAAATTCGAGCAAGGACTAGCTCCAGCAGATCCTTGGGATACACCAGAGAACGACATGGTGGCATTGAGATCCATTCTCGGCAGTCCCAAGTCCAATTACAGCCAGAGACGCACGTCAACTCCTCCCAGCTATCCCCCGCAACAGTATCAGCACTCGCCATCACAACAGCAACAACCACTGCCACAACATCCTAGACCGTATCAAAAGAACGAAGGAGGTAAGTCTCTTTTGGGACCTGATTTCATTGCATCTATTCACTCTTTTGCGTGCGTGTGTTTAAGTGTACTGGAACTTTCAGACCAACAATAGCAACAGCACAAGCCCCAATGGCAACTACCAACAACCGCAACCCCCACATGTACGTCAACTACAGCACCATGCCAATTCAGTGCCTGCTTTACCCCCTAAGCTATTCAATAATACACCTTTGCCAACCTCTTCTACTTCTTCGCCTATCATCTCTCCACCCACACTGCCACCTCCAAGCGATTATCACAAATCTATATCCAATGCTAGTATGCCCACAAGTACCACAACGCCTCCTCCACCTCCTTTGCCTCCTTTACCACCATCCACACAGCAACAGCAACAACCAGCTCTACCTCACGAGGATTTGATCAATGAGTTGGGTAATATGGGTTTCACCAGAGCTCAGGCTATAGATGCATTGGAAAAGAACGACCATGATTTGATTAAAGCAACCAACTTTCTTTTGGATCAGGCTTAAATTTTTGTGTGTGCGTGTAAGTGTAGAAACAATAAACAGTGTATGTTGTTTGTCAATAATGGGCGTCCTTTTTCATGTATATTTACATATATATTATTGTATTATCAAGTGTTTGTGTGATGTATGTGTGTGTGTGTGTGTGTGTGTGTGTGTGTGTGTGTCTGTATGTGATGTGTATCCTCTATGCTCTGTGTATCTCTCTCTTTTTCGCTCTAACTTCCCCACCATGAAAGAAGACCTAAACCATCTTCTTGAATCGAACACTATAGATTGCATGATTAGTTTTCCTGCTGGGGTTTTGCACTGTTCATGGATACTCACAGTCAGTGAATAGGGTGGTATTTTGGTGGAGTTGCCTGCAAGATCGTCTGTTGCTGACACATCGGCTACTGATTGCCGTCTACGGGGTAAAGCAGCTGGGGCTGGGTGGTTTGTGGGTGTTGTATCTGTGAATTGCTCGCGCAAAACTTTGAATCGAATAGGCTCCTCAATGTCCATGTACATCTTTTCTCCTTCATAGCTCCAAACCCACACTTGCTCAGCAGGATCACTATGTCCACACATGTCAGTAGGCGTTTTCCATGTCATGGCTTGATTCTTACAATTTAGATCCAGGTTGCAAAGCGCCACCGGGAATCAGGATGTCGTCAAAGAATCCCATAGTAACTAATAGACACATTGTTAGCACACAGAAACAAAAAAACAGGTGTGTCGTATAGACCAGAGGCAACCCTACCAACAACACCACTGGGCGAACAGCTCTTGATCTTTCCTGTCAAAATCTCGCCTGCAAACGGTCTGAATACAACCATACGGAATGTCACTGGATAGCGCATTAGCCTAGCATTTAGTGCGCCCTTACATGCCAACGTACCTTTGATATAACTGCAGCCATCGCCGTACAGAATGAACCCCTCAGAGGTGTGCAATACATCGTGGATACATATACAGAGGCCTACTTCTTGCACGACCTTGTTGGCATACTTTTCATTCAACACATCAGTGATGGCACTGTTATCTCCCTTCTTAAAGTCATTAGGCACAATCTTTACTGTGTCCTCGAGCTCAGAGAGAATAAACATCCTGGAAAATCAAATTGATGTGTGTATATCGAAACAAGGAGGATTTGGGATTTGGATATTTGATATTTGAAAGAAAAAAAAAGTTTTGTGACGGCAGAGAGGGCTTACATTCAGTGATTCTAGTCCATTACTACCTCAGATGCCACTGTAGGATTTCACCTTGCCTACTCTATGTACCTTGTTTGAAATATAGAGTATTTCATTTGAATGAAAGCCGTAATATTATCTCTTATCATCCACTACCATAACGTGTGTATCTGGGTCTTTATTCAGGGTCGACACATCCTCAGTCGTGCCTGTAGCCCTAAAGCTATGCAATCGTTGCTGTACTAAGGTTTTATTGACACTCACATCATGAAACAATCTGGTTGAATCCGGTCGACATGGCTTGAATGCCCCATTGTGCGTTTTCGTAGCCCTCAGAGTGTCCGTTGTTGTTCCTCTGCATTTGATCGGCCTCATCTTTGACATGTTTCTTCATGATCTTTGTGAAAAGCCAGGAAACAACCACCATGCCTACTGTTGCCAGCGTAAAGAAGATGTAGCCAAAGTTTTGTGCTTTGCTGATATCCGTATTCGTCGATGCAATGACAGCCTTGATGATGAAGCCGATAATCAGCATGATCCCCCAGCATGCTGTCAGGATCCTGAGATCGTTTCGAATCTTGGCCATGTGTGTGTACACCCAATTCAAAGTCTTTGACTTGTCACCTTGCTGATGCTGGTGCTGCTGCTGTAATCTCTGATCATCTTGTTCTGCCAGCTTTTCATCTACGGGTGGCCTGGGCATGAGTTGATTTGTGATTTGGAATACCAATGGCCGTAGCTCAAAGGTGCCAATCTTGATGGGGAATAACGACAGGATGCAAAATACGCCCACCAACAACGGAATGATGGACTCACATATGGACGAAACAGCAGGCGAGGGCTGTGCAATGGACTTGTTGATGCTCCTGTTAGTACTCTTAATGGACACATCTGTCATGAATGCACTTACGATAATGCCTGTGATCAGGAAACTGACGCCTGCTACAAATCCCAGCACATCCAATGTCCTTGATTTGATCATTCGACTATGTACCAGTAGCAACAGCCGCCGCCGCCACACATCAGAGCTTGTCTATGACTCAATTGGCCAAGCATATATACTTACGTTATCACAATCGCTAGAGGAGGACACGAAGCAATGATCATGGCAACAACCTGGCCCAAACGGGGCTTCAAAAGCTGATACAGTAGAATGGGCAGCCCAATGCTCCACAGAATGGCCATGATGATGTTGGTTATCGGTCTCCCTTCAAAGAACTTGAACGTAAATATGTCTTGCAGACTTCCCAAGTCCATGGGCAAGTCTTCATCTTGTTGATTCAGCCTATATGTTTGATTTTGATGGTCTCTCAATTGTGACATTGATGGTTGAAAAAGAAGAAAGAGAGAACAGCTGAAAGCGACTCAATCCAGAATAAGGAAAACCTCCCTCCACCCCCTTCATGACGTCAAATACAGTTGCACAGGCGGAAGATTTACATGAACAATAGAAGCACGCATTGCAGTTGCATTGATTGCACCGGGCTATCTCAAAGCGAGCATATGTAACATGGATTACTATATCATACATTGACTGTTGATACGGAAAATGATGTCCATGTATAGCAATACAGATAGGACGAACAGCATCAAAGATGTTGTACTGTGTGGTAAATGTTGCTACGAGTTCAATTGATAGCGAAGCTCGGACAAGTGTTGTATAGTTGCGGCGTTGTTACCTACCACCAGTCTGTGGCATGGGCGGTGATGATTCAAGGAGATGGCTAGAAGGGAAAAAACTTCCTTTTATATTCACTTGTTTAGAGGCCCATCCATCCTGTAACGTTCAACGGAGATGTAATAAAAATGACCTCAGTGTGGTCTTGATCATATATACTCACACACACACAGCAGGTTGCCATGGCTATAAAAATGGAGCCACTGTTAGGGATATTTCCCTTTCTTTCCCTTTACTCTTTTTTTTTATTTTTTTCTTCAATTATGCCCACACTCATCTCGCTCGCCAAGGTGGCTGTTGTAGCCTCTTGCGTCTTTGGTTTGACTTATGCCGAGCCTGCCATGTTCCAGCAACAAGACGCCATTGTTGATTTTGGCGAAAAGGCATGGAGTGACGTTCAACATGTCTTCCAAGGTGCTGCCGACAAGGTCCACAGCGCTACTGACAAGGTCAAGGAAATCCTGCATAATGGTGCGGATACCTTTACTACCTTTACCCACCCTGCCTTTTCTGAATATGCCTTGAGATACAAGAGACCTACCCTTTGTGACCCTGATGTGAAACAAGTAAGAAAAAGATGACGCCTAAATGTACTGCAAAAAGACACTAAACGTTCCATCTATAGATTTCTGGCTATTTGGATGTCGGAAGCGATAAGCACTTTTTCTTTTGGTTCTTTGAATCCAGAGATAAGCCCAAGGAGGACCCCGTTGTTTTATGGTTGAATGGCGGACCCGGCTGTTCTTCTTTGACCGGTCTCTTTATGGAGCTTGGGTAAGGATGCATGATTGGCATACTATGCAGCGGGATGTGTTATACTCATCATGTGAACCACTTAGACCTTGTACTGTCAATGAGGAAGGCACCGACACTATTATCAACAAGTATTCCTGGAACGAAAAGGCCAATGTCATCTTCTTGGATCAAGTAAGTGCATGTAAATTTCCTATCCGTCTATACACGATACACTAACAAAAGGAAAATCAGCCCTTGAATGTCGGTTATTCTCATGGTAGCGGCGGTGCCTCCAACACGGATGCTGCTGCCAAGGACGTTTATGCTTTCCTCCAGCTCTTCTTCAAGGAATTCCCTCAATACGCTGACCTTGATTTCCACATTTCTGGTGAATCTTATGCTGGTTTGTTACATTTAAGCGGCTACAGCTGTGTGTATCGGTGACTAATCCGCCGCCCATTGTGATATATAGGTCATTACATTCCTGCTATCGGTGGTGTCATCAACGACAACAACAAGGGACATTTCAAGTCATTGGAGCTCTTGAAGAAGAAGCACACTTTGGCTGATATCAACTTGAAGAGTTTGCTGATCGGAAACGGCTTGACTGATCCTTTGGTTCAATACAAATACTACGCACAAATGGCCTGCGACAACTCTTACGGCCCTGTCCTGGACAGAGCTACTTGCGACAACATGGAAGCCAGCTTCCCTGCTTGCGAGCGTTTGATCCAAAACTGCTACGATAGCCAAAATGTCTTTTCTTGCTTGCCCGCTGCCATGAAGTGTAACAAGGATCAAATCTCACCTTACCAACAGACCGGCATGAACCCTTACGATGTTCGCGAAAAGTGCAAGGGCGGCAATCTTTGCTACGATATCCTTGAATCTGTCCAAAAGTACTTGAACATCCCTGCCGTCAAGGAAGAAGTGGGTGCTGAAACTGACAAGTACGAGAGCTGCAACATGCAAATCAACTTTAGATTCCAAATGGCCGGTGATTGGATGCGTCCCTATGTGAATGAAGTTCCCAAGCTCTTGGAGGACGATATCAAGATTTTGATTTATGCTGGCGATGCTGATTTCATTTGTAATTGGATGGGTAACAAGGCTTGGACTATCCAATTGCCTTGGACTGGCCATGAGGAGTTCTCCAATGCTAATGATACCGAGTGGTATTCTGATATCCTTGGTAAGCAAGCTGGTGAACTTCGCAAGACTGAGGACGGCCGTTTCGCTTTCTTGCGTGTCTTTGGTGCTGGTCACATGGTCCCTTACGACCAACCTGAAAGTGGTCTTGATATGTTGCAGCAATGGGTTCGTGGTGAACTCAACTAAGTCTTCTGCCATGTAATTCCTCGCCTCATCTCTCTTTTTTTTCCTTTTAACTGAATAAATGTATATTTTAAATAACCATAGCAACAACTATAGCCAATCTTGTGCAAATGTCCTCACACATCTAAAGATGATAACTGGTAGGACCATGTGATCCATTACGCAAGTTATTGAGTGTGATGTAGCGCAATGGCTTCTTCCCTGCCAAGGAAAATTCAACCACCGAGTGTAAATGCAAAGGTGATTGCTGATGCAACCCTGTGTGATGTGTACAAAGGTTGTCTGATTACGAGTAGGGCCTCCTCATTGCTTCAGGGTATACTTTATCATCATCGCTGTTATTATGCTAAACTGCGCCTTCGTCTTTCATAAGGCTTGCTATTGGCGATGACTGGGTCGATCTTGGTGCCAATTGTTTCGATCGCGATCAATCACCAATGCAACATTTCCTCATTCTTTATCGTAACGTATACCTCACGTTCGTCATTGCCAGGCCCATAAAACCTATTATAAGCATGTAAAACGTCGAGAAATCCCTCTCTAGTATGACTGATCAAGAGGTTAACCGATTGATCGGAATATACTCAAGGTACACAAGAGCTACTACTGCTGTACATCTTGCAGCACTCGATGGCTCCGGTAAGATTTTGCCGAATTTCAATACAACAAAGTGATTGGATCTGTCAATAAAGCAGAACGTGCGTTTTACATCACTCGAATGCACAGTAGACCTATAAATCCACCGCGAAACAAGTGGCCAATATCGTAGCAAGGCATGCTATGCTGTTGTAGTGCTCATTAGCAATACACAATGTTGCCCTGTTTGATTGAAAAGGGTATTAGTAAAACTTTTAATATCTCTTGGAAGTACAGGATCAAGGTCTGGCTCCGCTAAATTGTAACACTGTAACACATAGTTTAATGACTCTCTGAGAGATGTCAACATTGGGAATGCGAATAAAAAGGAACTTCCTCTACTTCCAGCAATCCCACTTTTCTTCTCTCTTCTTCTTGCTTTCATCTCACTCCATTCCTTACTCTAAATCAATACAGCAGCTATGGGAATCTCCACATTTATGGGGCTCTATGTGCCAAACTGGACAGGCCTAACAATTTCAGCGTTTGCTATAGGCATCATCCTCTCATTGAGTGCAGCTTTTCAACCAGAGACAACACCTTACTCCAAATTCGGAAATCGCAAAGTAGACAACATACCTAGCAGAAAAGCCATGCTTGTCATTTACATCCCAAGTGTCATTGCATGTCTCCTCATTCAGCAGCCTTCTTTGGACTGGTCCCACAGTCAATTCAACATCGTCCACTTTCTGAGCATGGCTCATTTCATCAAGCGAGTGTTGGAAGTTATGTTTGTTCACATCTACAAGAGCAACACCAATGCTGAAGCCATGCTGTCTGTCATGTCGGCCTACACCTTGACAACCACCTTGGATCTGCTTGTCGTGCGTCGCATCCCGGAGAGCGTTTTCTGTAGCACTTTGACGTATACTGGTGTCGCATTTGTCGTTATTGGAGAGGTGCTCAATGGATACCATCATTACCTCTTGAGAGAGATGCGCTTGTCTCGAACAAGCCAAAAGAAGGGTAGTAGCAATTACAGTCTTCCCAAAGGTGCCTTGTTTGATTATGCCGTCGCTCCTCATTATGCCGCTGAACAACTTACCTTCCTGGGTTTCATCTTGATCAGTCAAAACATTGTTTCTCTTGCCGTCAAATTCTTCCCCTTCATCTACCTCACCGTAAGAGCCAAGGAAACTCGCATCTGGTACTCGACTCATCTTGTCGAAGCCAAAGACAAGGCGGAATTAGCAAGGCGCAAAAACTTGATTCCTTTTGTTTGGTAATAAAGACAAGAATCTCGGATTCATAGCAGATTATTATAATAATTTATTCGTTCATTTACCTTTTTCTCTTTGGTAATAAAATCAATATTTGCATTGCGCATTTTTTACCTTGTGCCAATTTATAAATGCAAGCGCCTTGATTCAAACTAGTCGCTTTTTGCTTCTTTATCATCATAGCGTGTTGTTGCAGCCATGATTTCAGTAAAACGACCCAACAGGGCGTTGCATCTGAGAGCGGCTTGGTATTATATATCTCAAACTCACCGCTCACTTCCTTTTCTCTGCTTGATTTAATTACTTTCTCTTGTAGTCTGTCTTGTATTTGAATCTTGAATGGGAGTTTCGATGGCAAATCAATGAAATTGGGTTATTTCCGGGGCAAATTTTCGCGAGAACCACTATTATGGTGCCATTAGATCTCAAATTGGACAAGGTACGGTTGATGATAGATGGATGATTGTCAAAATAAGCCTATTCAGAGTCCTAGTCTTGACAAAAACCACACGAAAAACTGGCAATTACAAGTTTCTAATAGTGAGAAAACAATAGTGGGCATACATGACAACACTGTGTTTAAAACCGCTAGGCTCTAGCATGTTTTGTAGGACAGTATACATGATTGACAATGTTTTGGGAACTTGACAAAAGAAGACAAAACGTGTTTACACACCCTATATAAATGCTAAAGACTTGATACTACCATCATTTTATACCTACTCTAAAGGGGATTATAACCATATACACCAATCTTCAATGGCTACCTTGGGCAACAACTAAAAAAGCGAGGGAAGCGAAAAAGGTGCACTTTTTTGAAAACAAACCTCATTTAATGCTTATAAGACTCCAAGTGCTATTTCACCTTGGAGCTTCATGATTTTATAAAGATTAATACCACTACCAGTCCAAGTAAGATCTCAAACAATTGCTATTCTTCGCGCCTCTATACAGTAAGTGGCATGGAGGTTGAAAGGTACCAATGTCAGACAGCAGTTAATGTCATATATACAGTAGCATATCATCCCAGCTTGTATTACTAGCGCTGGTAGAGTCAAAGATATACACTTGATTTTTGTAACAAGTGAAGTTTTCATGATTTCCGAGCGTTTTTATGGAAAAGCAGACACGAAATTTCCATCGCTTTTTGTCTGTTCGTATTCAGTGTGAAACTACAAGGAGTACCAATCGGTTGAGGTCTTGATCTGATATTATGTAGCATTAATTACTGTGAATTTACAAGGCAGAAAGGCATTGTTCTATGCCAAACCGCCCAAATTCAACCCTCAATATCTTGTCTTCTAACCCCTTCTAGATGCTCGGAATAGTGCCAAATGATTGCTTTCAATCACCATTTACGTCCTGAACCTTTATCTTGATTTTTTTTGGATCAATCCAAATCGTCGAAAATCCACGTTTTTTCATGAGGTACCCCTCATGGTTTTTGTTGAAAATCAAACGATCGCAATTTTGAAGGCGAAAACGACACTTTTTACTATGACATATGTTAAATCAAAATGACCGCACAGATGTAGGGTAACCTGTGCAACTGCTAATTTAAACGTTGTATATGCTAAATCTCGATTTTTCTTGGAAAAACTGCTTTTTATATTTTCTCCAAATTCTTTATCTTTTCATTCTAAAAGTACTTTAAAATTAACACCATTGAATGCGCTTTCAAATTCTCCCCTTAAGTTTATTAGAAAGTAGTATACGCTGAGCACACTTTATATAGCTAATTTTAACAAAAATGCTTTCAAATGTCAAATTATATCGATATTGATTCAAAAAAATCATCTCAAAAAAATCATTAGGATACAGTCACCACAGTGCAAAATGTTCATTGTACACGTCATTCAAATTCTGTACTGCGGCAGCCTATTGACTGCAGTCACCCTCAGCAACGCGTTTTTTTTTTTTTTTTTCTCGCACTGTTTTTGCACTGCACTTTTTCTATTAAACCATATACTTTTTATTACTATTGATTGAATACAACACCACTTTCGCCAAAAGGAGCATACCTTTGCAACCACCAGTACCCAAGACAACATCTTTCAAGTTTGTTACAGTAGATATCAGCCGATAGGGGCCACTTTTCGCGGTACAATATACAGTAATACTAATTATACAGTTTATTTTAGACCAATTCGTTGCAATATATTTATTCATTGTGTTTGGTTTGTATTTGGTTTGTATATTCCCTTTTTTTGGTTGCCGTGGATTGGGTTGTCATGGCTTTGGGTGTTGTGGGTTTGGTTGTCATGAATTACATTCATTCAACCTTTTACTATTTTCTTTCTTGTGATACTGCGCATTCGTTTGTTTGCTTTATTGCGATTTATTCTTTCCCCCTTTTCTGCACGCAACTATTTTTCTGTTGCTGTGCCATAGTGCTATGGTGTATATTTTGATGCATTGTATCGCTGGCAGTGCAGCTCTATTGTGGAGTAGCTTTGCATTTTTTTTTTTTTTTTGTTCTTCAAGTATTACTTGTTCTGTAATACTGGTGGTATTGGTGTTCTTGCTTCGTATGAGGCAACCACGATACTTTTTTCTACTACTTTTGTTTTATTGTACTCATCATTTTGATGATACACATTGCATGTTACCTTTTTGTATGTAACTGTATTGCGATGTTTCTGTTCTTCTTTATTATCACATTCTAGTGATGCCCTCTTGTTACTTTCCCTTCCTTTTTATGGTTCTTTGAGCCATGACCCTCTTTCTTCGTTGTGTGGATAAGCCTATCGTTGAAGCACAACTAGATTTGATTCAGAGGCTGAGGGTAGATAGGCTGCCCTCACTTGATTTGTATCACTTACTTGGTGCTAATTGAGAGTCTCAAGCGTTTGCACTATAAGCTGGGGTGTGTAGTAAGGCATATTCTGGCATTTTAGGGGATTTTGATGATAAAATTGCTAAATTACTGTATTTGGCAATGATTAAAAGTCCGCCTAACCAAAAAACATAGGGAAACCCTCGCAAAAATTTTCTAGGCTCAGCGGCGCTTAAAATAGCTTTTTAAATGATTTTATTGGCTCAAATTTGGAGACAGCTCAGAGAAATAAAGCATTCGTATTGAAACTAAAAATGTAATTGAAATGAAAAAAGCACAATTAAACATTCAAAATGCATGGTACAAATGGCTTAAGGTAACTACACACGATACCACCATAAGTATTAGACATGATCAAATACATCCACTATCCTAAAAAAAAAAAAAAAAAAAGAGTTTTGAATCAATCTAAGCCTGTTCATAACCTCCAAAAGTACCATTTTGAATTATATTGGTGGTATCAAATCAACTAAAATCTACTTCAAATGTCAATCATCTGGCTTATGAGATAAGCATGTAAAGTATCTATGCCAAATCTTTCAAGGAACACAATTGTGTGGTCAGACTTTAGTCATCTGAACGCGTAGCCGCCGTTAATGGATGAACGATTATCAAAATAATCGAATTTTTTGCATTAGTAGTAGTCTAGACAAGATTCTTCATTAGGAAGGCGGATAATTACAAGTGTTTAGTGTTAACGGACCAACAGGTGGTGTGTTGGAGAACACTCTATTCAGAGCTGCATACTGTATCTTTGTGCTCTACACTATATCCTGCTTCTATGCAGGTATTTCCGGCATGCACGTACTCGATGAATTTCAGTTACATAAGCCTTCATCATTTGCAGGATAATATGGCAAGTTGATATCTACTTATTTTTAGCTTCCTGGTTTTAGCGTTTTGGTCTTGATTTATACAAAACTGCCCTTTGATATATTTAGTCTACAAAGAAGACGATGCGCTTTGTGCAGCTTATGGCTTGTGTTTCAATTGAGCTTCTCGCTATGCTTAGGAGTCATCATCTAATGAATTGAGTTGCATTGCTCCATATTTTTGGAGATGGTGTGATAGTGATGAATACAATGCCCTTGCTTTCATCGGTCCGGATCCGTGATCAACTGTCACCGGGTGCAAAGAGTCACATTACAGCAAGATTTATTCTTATCCATATCAAATGAGAGAAGTAGGGTAGAAAAGTGAAAGGCAGTGTGAAAAGGAAGAAAAGGGAAAAGTTTTTTTTTTGCACGGTTATCTTCGTTTCAATCTATAATTTTCTAAAGGTTATTACGTTACAAAAGAAGGAAGGAACCGTCTCTACTACCAACAAGAATGAGTAACAATTTCGAGGTAAGCATGGAAAAACTAGGAACAGAGCATAATCCGCGCGAATGGCCATGTAACCCATTCCCTTCCCCCAAGGTACTTCAGAACGACCTGCGAAATGCCACAGTAAAAGAGATTACCGATTGTATGAAGGCAGTAAACAACACACTGAGCAGCCATTCTCGAATGGTGGTTTCTGGCAGGAAAGAAGAAATCATCTTGCGTTTTACAAACTTCATTGTTGGCCTCATCAGCAACAACAAGCGATCAAGCATTGCCACAGTAGTTCGTATCGTCAATGATACAGCACCGAGAAAGTAAGCGCAAAGCACTATCTTCGATGTTTGTTTAATTGACTTCAATTACATAGATTAGCATGGAAGTACGAGAACGACGAGATTACTGTCAACTGCTTCAGGCCTCGAGTGGGACGTGACAGACCTGGACAAGCTATTGAACAGCTTGATTTTAAGCAAAGCCCATTCCTCAAACCACTAGTGCGACTGGCTAGTATCAAAGTGTGTCCTGGTACGTAATGTGCTTCTTGCCTCTGACCCAATGCAACTCTTTTTGACCCTGGATGATTAGCTGCTGCGAACAATTACCGCCAATCTAGATTGTTCCAGTTCACATTGACAGACGAGAATCGACAACTTTTAGCCACCTCAAATGCTGTTGACGATCGACCACCGTATCAGATTAGATTTTACTGCTCGCAGTACAATGGCAACACATCAAATTTGCTCGTTGAGCTTCCCAGCGTGTGTGAACTGAAAGTGAACGACACAGTGATTCAAGGAAGCGTAAGATCTGTCTCATAGGGCTAGTGGGTGTCAGTGTATTGACTTAGTTGCAATAGATCTTGCGTTGTCTGAAAGGAAAACCTGGCACTGTCAACCCTCCAGATCTCACCATCATGACACGAAAGCACGCACTCAATAATGTCGAATTGATCTACATCAACAGCGAGGTCCCTTTTATTGCCAGTGTCTATTTAGTGGAAAGAACGCCTGTAGCAAAGCTGATCCAGACTATGAAGGAGGAAAGGTTGGTGACCAAAGAGCAAGTTTTGGAGAAGCGTAAGTTGCCGCCTAGGATAAGTGGTGGGTAAGACACTGAGTATTGCTATTTTACAGTACAACAAACACAGGAAGAAGACGAGATTATCATGGAGTCTGAGACCCTTTCAACAAAAGACCCCGTAAGTAGCCTTCTGTGTATCAGTGCATCTGATTTTTTAACATGTAAGTTGCCCGCTTGTAGCTTGCATTCACCCGCATCAACACACCCATCCGATCCACTGCTTGCAAACATCTCCAATGCTTTGACGCCAACATATTCCTAACAATGAACGAACAAACGCCAACTTGGTCATGTCCAGTATGCTACCGACGGATCGAAAGCTGGGAGGATTTATTTGTGGACGAATACTTCATGGAAATGCTGCATAATACTCCCAAACACATTGATAGCGTGCGCGTGGAATCGAATGGCCATATCACAATCATAGACGAGAACCCAGATTTGGCAGACGAAGAGTCGGAGGAAGAGGAGGAGCTTAATGACAAACCTGAGGAGAAAGAGATTACAACAATTCTATTAGACGACGATGACGATGAAGAGGACGAGGTGGGCAAAGACGCAGAAGCTGAAGCAGACAAACAACAGGAAGCAGCCATATCTAATGATACTATACCCAACATTGCGAGTACACCTGAAACATCGACTGCCAACCCTGATGCCAATGCTTCGACATCGCGCGAGAGAATTGCAATGTCTGAAAGCTCTGAGGCTGAGCAACCACCAAGAAAGAAGGCAAAATCAGATGTAATTGACTTGACATTAGATAGTGGAGACGAAGGCGATGGAGTGGAGGCCACTAGCGCTCATTAATATCACCCGCATTGTTTGCAACTATATGTAGTAGTTAATTTACACAATAAAGAAGTAAAGTAAATATGTATCAAGTTGTCTTTATTATCATAATTTATTCAGATGCACGCAAGGCCTTTTGCACTTCTAGTCTTCTTTCCTCCAATAAGGACTCCAATTCACGCTTCTTTGAGCGAACATCATCCACAATGCGGTTCAATCGACGAACGGCATCACGAGCTGCGTCAATGTCTCTTTCCTGCTTGCGAACCTTGTCCTCAATGTCGCTCTGATCAGTCAATTGGCGCAACTTGTAGTCGTAGAGTGCCTGGAATTGGTCGCGCAGAGGGCGTGATGCAAAGGATTCGTAATTCTCGCTCTCTTTGGCCTCATTAGCTTTGCGCTCTGCTTCCTTGACTCGCTCCTTTAATTCGGCCAATTCTCTCTTGAGCATATCCTCCTCGTCATACTTGTTTCCGGCTTTGGTGCTCTTGCTGCTCAATGAAGTGCTAGCAGCACCGAGGCGGTTGACGTAACTATCAGCCAATTTAGCACTGTTCGACATGGATTGATTCGTTCCTTTGCGAGCACCAGTGCCTGATCCAGGGCGTTCTCCGAAATCAGCTGCATATTCACCGGCAAAAGCAGCATGAAGATCTGGTGGAAGTTCTTTGGGAATACGAACACCACGAGTGCGTTGGTTTAAGACATGGTAGAACATTAAGCACTGATCTTGCGTGAGTGCATTTGTGTGGTTAACATCAATCAGAGTCCTGTAAAATGCGCTTCAATATCCAATGCCTGCTCTATCCCAAGCTCCTGCTTACCATGCGTTTGTTAAATCTGTACGAGGAAGGCCCAGTGTGTTGTAGAAATCTTCCATTCTGCTAACTACAAGAATTCAACGGGTCAATCGCTGATTTTGCACGCATTTTAAGCTTCCTTACATTTGACTTTGCCTGTATCATTGGCATATTTCGAGTAGATGTTCTGATATGAGGTCATTTCGTCAGGAGTCATATCCCAGCTGAATTCAGGCTCTTGTGGTTGACCATAGTAGCCTGTAGGCTGAGGTTGTTGATATCCAGTAGGTTGGGGCTGTTGGTAGCCAGTAGGTTGAGGCTGTTGGTAGCCAGTGGGTTGAGGCTGCTGATATCCTTGATATCCTGTGGGCTGTGCTTGCTGATAGCCAGTAGGTTGAGCATATTGTTGCTGAGGAAGAAGGTGCACTTTGTTGGCGGGTATCAAAGAAGGAGGAAGAGATATAGGTGCTTCGTTACCATTGATACAGTCGAAAGTGAGATGCATAGCGACACAGAACTCTTCAAAGTCGAGATTACCATCCTTATCAATATCAGAGAGATCCCTAGTGCAATGTATCATGAGAATTTGCATTGTTAAATACATGAGGAGCTACAAGCTATTACCAGATACGCTCTAAACGATTAGGTGGTAGGTTAGAGTTCAAAAGGACGTCGCGAGCGGTAGCACCTATGTTATTCACATTTGAGTCGTTTGTTCAGCAGCATAATATTTAGCAAATGCCATACCAGACATGTAGCCATTGACTTGGCCTCTGGCTTGAAAAATCTCGGCATATTTCTGTCTTTCAGCTTGAGTAATAGCACTCATATTCAGTCTTTACTATACAAGTAGGCAAAAGGAGTGTAAAAGAAAAGGTAGGGCTTTCTATCTATTGGGGAGTGGAAAGATGGAAATAGGTGTGCGGGCAAATACAATTGAGTGAATGTCGCACGGTGACGGTTACTGCATTTAGCTCTATTACATCAATTGGGAAAATGATGGAATGGCGAGCAATTGCTTGATAATGGTCTTCCATACACACAGGTAAAATTGCATTGACCAGCTTTCATATATGTATATATAAACTTTACAAATTTATAGTATTTTGATTTATTGTTTAATATCATAGTATAGACACAATGGATGTTTTATTCAGAATGATAACTTGTTCCAAAGCGAACTACATTTAATGACGACGGGTGGAGGCAATGACACCTTGGAGCTCCTCAACCTTCTTCTTGGCACGGACGAAAGAACCGAGCTAGACACACGAAATCCATGTCAATAACTATATGCATAGTGTATCCCATTTAAGTCATTTTCTTACCTTGGCCTTACAGAGCTTTCTGGCACGCTTATCTCTGGAGTTCTTGATCAATTCCATGAGACGACGTTCATAGGGAGCGAAACCAGCAACTTCACGGATGACGCTCTTGACGAAGACGGTACGCTTGGAAGCGGCCTATAAAAGATACATGAACATTCAGTACAAGTGCCCAACATATATACATGATCGAGGTAAACAGGACAGTGGAGATGTCAACCAAAGGAAATTACATGGAAATCAAGACACAATGAACGCACTGCATCAGGTCCTAGCATACATGTGTGTTTGCCTTTTGGACGCTCATACATGCCACTGCAAAGAGTTGGCCCGTTGTCCTTGAACATGCAATTTCCCTGTCATGTTGCAAGATTCACATCCACATCCAATTTCTCGATCATTCATCATCCATCTATCCATCTACTGAATACGTACACCAATCTTGTTAGAAGGCTTGGCCTTGAGTTCACGACGAGCAGTGATGTGGCCCTTGTTGAGACCAACAGCAATTCCAGACTTGGCAGCAACCATTGTATATATGATGAAAGAGGGGGAGCAATAAGCAACTTGCAACTTGCACGTCTTTCTACGACATCTCTAACTCCACCCTCAGTGGAAAAAAAAATCACTGCAAATACCCCGGCCAAAAGTCTTTGTTCGAACCGGAAAAAGTCTATTTAACGACGACGTTGATTTGTGGTACCGTATAATAGCCATGTCCGTTAAAAGGAAGCATGGCACCAACTACACAATTGATACAGCTGCTACGAAGCCTCTGTTCATATCACAAGCTATTCAATATCACTATGAAAAGAGCTTTATAGTAATCATCTTTTTTTTCATACCATCTCGAGTTGAGGTCTCGTATGTCAAAATGTGCTGTTCTTTCATCAAACATAAATGCTTTTGTTAGTAGCATGTTTGTCCATCATCTATGTTGAAGGAATAAGGCATTTTTTGTTATCTGCAAGTGTACATCAAGTACATACTTTTTAAAAAGAATAGAAAGCTAATGGTGCATGTACTCGTGGCGGATGCTTTTTATAAAAGATTTCGGGCAAACGACGATCTTCCACTAGGTGCCTACCTTCATTGATGCTGTTTCTAATGGATCAGATCAATAATTTGATTACCCACAAAGCTCAAAAGGTGTCAAATACAATTCATACAAATATTCATCAATATATATGCAGTGTTGACTTGTTTGATGCAAGTATACTGTATTTTGAGGCAAGATGTGGCCCACTGATCTAGCTATTAGCTTTTTCTTTAATGATGATGATTAATTCAAGTATCGCATAAAATGACAATCTCAGGCAGTCGAGCATTGCACAGGCACCACAAAAATATGCTTTTAGTTGCTTTTGCGTAGGGATGGCAATTTCGCTGCTGCGATAGCTAGTATGCATGGCCGCATAAGAGGTGTCAGCCGAATTTGATTCGATTTCGAACCTGCTGGGGCATTTTCTAAGGTGGATCAGAGGATAGCATATATATATAGAACACTTTTATGAGTCTTCGTGTCGATTTGAATGCGAACACGCAGTAAAAGAGCAGAATGTTTCTGGCATAATATTCAAATGTCGCAGGTAGCTTCTGATCTACACAATGGATCGCTCACGCCAAACAGTCAGCTCCTTCATCAGCCATGCATTGAGCCAACCAATTTCTTGACCAACATCGCATCAATGGAATAATATTATAAAAGGTAATGACTAGATCATCAAACGAGCCGTGATTACACAAAAGACTTGAATAGTACTTAACATTGCGATAGTATCAGAATATGGCATTACCTTCAAATATGCTGACAGAAAGTAAATAAACGCCTCTACTGTATAAAAATTGTCGCGTTATTGCTTCAGCATACGATTTCTCGAGCATCTAAGAGTAATTATGTATTAATATGTCGATTGCCATACGCCAAAGTCAGTCTGATATCCTTCACTACTGTACAAGCGATTATTTGTAGATTGCTCTCCAATATTTGCTATGCAAAAGCTGATAGTTTTTGCTGATTGTGTAACACGATGTTGAGAGTTAGCCACTATCTTGCCAACTACACGTATCCTTTCGACTCGTTTGCAAATGATGATGAAATTTTAGAGTTACTCTAACATTACCGACTAAGTTTTA
Source organism: Mucor lusitanicus (assembly GCA_010203745.1). Classification (NCBI taxonomy): domain Eukaryota; kingdom Fungi; phylum Mucoromycota; class Mucoromycetes; order Mucorales; family Mucoraceae; genus Mucor; species Mucor lusitanicus. The sequence goes on along the minus strand of JAAECE010000005.1, from coordinate 809,095 downwards.
GCTATGCTGCTGCATGTGAATGACACGAAAAAAATGCGAATTTTGACAAACAAACAGATAACAATGAAGCAAGATGAAAAAACCCCAAATGTTCATCTCCTTTGAGTAACATTTTTAATGGTATAAAATTTTCACTTTGGCTGCGATACAACTGATAAAGATGGTATCAATCGACATCTACTTGAACCACCGAAAGTCAATATTGTGGTGCTGTCGCAACATAAATACATCTAATCGTTCAATCTCTATACTTCCAAATAATCTTACTACTTTTTTTTTTCTTTGCTTTAATGAATAGCCGACAACAATGATAGAGATCGATTAGATGTCAATTTACGGGAGCAACGCATCATTCTTTTGAAGCGTGCATCACTACATATAATGGCACATCTCCCAGCAATGTAATCAAGCACCACTTGTGCACAAGCGAATCTTTTTATACAGATTAACTTACCTCATAAAGGAAACTTAGATTTCTTGTGGCCACGTTTTTTTCTTGGTTAATCCGATTAGAAAGGCCCAAAATTTTTTTGTTTAATCGGATAAGTGATCTCTGAGCAACAAAGAGTGGGTTCAGTCAGAAATGTGAAAACCAACTCCGTGAGTCCGCAATGTGCTTTTCATTAGCACCACTGCGTGTTTCCCATGATTTATACTAGGAAAAATTTGTAAAACCCAATGCTAGATCCACATATATCAAAGAATAACCATCAGGTTTCGGGTTTTGGGTTCATAAAAAAGTTTTTACCAACATGACACACTGCAAAGGCTTCTCCAATTTTACCCAATTTTACTCGGCATTTTCCCAAATGTTACGTTGCACAGAGTGCACCTTTTGTGTCTTTAATGTAATCAAAATGTACACAGAAAAGATGTAGTATAGATTAAACATGTTGATTATGAGCGACTCCAAAAGACGCGCTGGTTTCCTCATCGTATGATCAATTGGAGATTGAATTAACTTGCTAATTTGATGTAAAACCCCTGTGGTAGAGATAAGATGTCTTACATGCGGAATTTGGGATAGCCTTTTTTTTTTGCCTATTTTATCGATGCCAACATTCGAAATTTTGACCTCTTCTTCTTCTCTTTATTACCTTAATCAACAAAATGTTTACCGATAACAAGCAAGCTCAAACCCAAGTTCAATTCCCCATGCAATGGATTGCTGGCATGGATGTCGATGTCCAACCCAAGGCTGCCCGTAAGACTTCCATCATCTGTACCATCGGTCCCAAGACCAAGCCCGTTGAGAAGCTTGTTGAGTTGATTGATGCCGGTATGAACATTGTCCGTATGAACTTCTCTCATGGTGATTACGAATACCACAAGTCTGTTCTCGACAACGCTCGTGCTGCTGCTGCTGGTAAGGAGATTTAGCAATTGGACAGATTTTTACAGACATCTAACATCTGACATCACATTAGCTCGCCCCGACAAGGTCATTGCTATTGCTTTGGACACCAAGGGCCCCGAGATCCGTACTGGTTTGATGCTCAACGATACCGAAGTCCCCATCAAGAAGGGCCACCAAATGAACATCACCACCAACGAAAAGTACGCCACTGCTTGTGATGGTGAGAACATGTATGTTGATTACAAGAACTTGCCCAAGGTCATTGAAGTCGGTAAGAACATCTACGTCGACGATGGTGTCCTCTCCTTCAAGGTTCTCTCCAAGGGTGATGATTTCGTCCGTGTTGAGGCTCAAAACAACGGTAAGATCTGCTCCAAGAAGGGTGTCAACCTCCCCAAGACTGCTGTCGATCTTCCTGCTCTCTCTGAGAAGGATAAGAACGATCTCCGTTTCGGTGTTGAGAATGGCGTTGATATGATCTTTGCCTCTTTCATTCGTCGTGCTCAAGATGTCAAGGATATCCGCCGTGTTCTCGGTGACAAGGGAAAGAACGTCAAGATTATCTGTAAGATCGAGAACCACCAAGGTATCCAAAACTTTGATGAAATTCTTGCCGAGACTGATGGTGTCATGATTGCTCGTGGTGATATGGGTATCGAAATTCCTTGCGAACGTGTCTTCATTGCCCAAAAGATGATGATTGCCAAGTGTAACTTGGTCGGTAAGCCCGTTGCCTGTGCCACTCAAATGCTCGAATCTATGACCTATAACCCTCGTCCTACCCGTGCTGAGGTCTCTGATGTTGCCAACGCTGTCCTCGATGGTGCTGATCTCGTCATGCTTTCCGGTGAAACCGCCAAGGGTGATTATCCTATCGAAGCTGTTAGCACCATGTCTGCCACTTGTGAGTTGGCTGAAAGCGTCATCTGTTACAACCCTCTCTTCAACCAAATCCGTGGCTTGACTGCCTGGCCCACTGACACAACCGAGACCATTGCCATGTCTTCCGTTGCTTGTGCTCAAGAAAACAATGCCTCTGCCATCATCGTCCTTTCCAAGTCTGGTCACTCTGCCCGTCTTGCCTCTAAGTACAGACCTTCTCAACCTATTATCCTCGTCACCCGTGATGAACAAACTGCTCGTCAATCACATCTCCACCGTGGTGTCTTCCCCTTCGTCTTCAAGGGTGATGTTGCCGCCAAGTGGGACGAAGATGTTGAATCTCGTATCAAGTGGGGTATTCAACAAGGTAAGGAAGCTGGTCTTGTCAAGTCTAACGAACCCGTCGTCATTGTTCAAGGCTGGAAGGGTGGTCTTGGTAACACCAACACTGTCCGTGTCTTGATTGCTCCTTAAATTCATTATCAAGCATACTGCATTCTAAATTACATTTCATTATAAAATAAAACCATGTTTCATTTATCCATTAACTATTACTCGAACTTGACCATAATTCAATTGTGAATTCTGATGTTTGGATCTTTTTTTTTTTTATTACACATTTCTGAAAGCATTTCTGACCATATAATAGCGACAACTGTCTTATTACTAGAATTTGGTTCATTGAAACTGCAGTACTACATGTCTTTTTTTTTTGAGAACTTTGCACTGACGATGCCGTTTGTGCTTTGATACATTGGCGTAAAGGCACTGTACACGCAGCCACCGCCGCCGCCAAAATTTATTGAATTTCCGCTTTGGACATTCTGCCTCGGTTCATTGATTTTTGTATTTTTTAAAAACGATTTGACCTTTTCAGCGATGCTTGACTATGTACATTGTGATAATCTTACCATACTTCCTAGTTCATTTGTGTAGTGATTTGTAAGCCGCATCTAATGATGTTAAAAAAGTTGGGTGTTTCAAACAAATTATTGGAGAAATACCCAAAAAGATCAAATTCCGTTTTAGGCGAAAATGTCGAGATTTTTCATATAAAGGTCTCACAAAAATAATTTCAGGGCATGCGTCGAGTCGAGGGGAACAATTTGATTTAATATGTACCTTAGTAAAAGTGGTCGTTTTTGCCTTCAAAAACGCGATCGTTTGATTTTCGAGAAAAACCATGAGGGGTACCTCATGCTTTTGACCAATTTTCGATGATCCCAAAAAAGTTGGGTAAAGATGTCAACAAGTTACTGCTAGTCGAGAGTAATTGTTTGGTGCTTTTCCTGCGATCTAAAACGGCTTTCAACGCGAGAAATCACGACTCAAATGCACCCAAATTTCACTGCATTTTGCATACTTTTGGGTAGTAAAGGGCAATAGAAGTATGTTGCCTGCCCATGTATGAATCTTTTCTACTAATACAGACGTAGAGCATTCCAGAAGAGCAGCACATACGTAGAAGAAGCATTAAACGTTGGAAAAGTTGCGCGTTTATTCCAAATAAGGGTTGATTAGGCAGACTGGGGAATAATAACTAGTATAATGATTGTATTTATTGGAGTGAAAGTGATTCCATGGCCCCAGTTACAGGGCAAGAAGCTCCCTTCATCAATTCTTTTTGCTGGTCTTTTGAAAACGGACATCCACCAACAACCTCTTTGGTTTGTTCTTCTGGTTTGTTGAAAGGACATTTGCCTTCACCACCAGTCAAGGATGCTTCCGCCTGTTGGCCAGTGACAGGACACACAGCAGCCTTGGGGGCAGCCTGAGCGGAAGAGACAGGGCATACAGCAGTAGCTGAAGAGGTTTGGCCAGTAACAGGACAAACGGCAGGAGCAGCATCTTCTTGTGTTTCTTGCGGGGCCTCATAGACAGCAGCCTTATCTGAAATTGTAGGGAGCTCAAGACCTTGGAAATAAGCATCCACAGCAGCAGCAACTTGGGCTTCTTCAGAGACCCAATTATGTTTTGATCGTAACCATTCCTTGTAATCTTCACTTTGACGCCATTTGGCGTTGAGTTTCTGCTCCAGTTCCAAGATGTCGTAAGGAGATTTATCTTTACACTCTTCAACTGCCCGATAAATCACATTTAAGAGCACGGGAGGTAGTGTACTCCAATGCTTCAAGATGGTTTTGCTCCAAGTAGTGTTTGTTTTTTTCAAACGATGCTTGAGGTCCTCCAAAGATTCGGCAGCCTATAATTCATTACAAAAGATGAAAACATATTCGAGACATCTCTTTGAGCGAAGGATACTTACACCAAACACCTTTTCAATGGCATCTTCCCAGACCTGTAAACGATTTGGACCAGCATAAGTATGGTGAATAGCTAGAGCCAATTGTACAGCAGCATTGGTATCAGGAGCAGGACACACAGCCATCTTTTTGGCAGTTTCAAACGCATCACTCAATTTAGCTTCTGGGACAAACACATCAGCTAATCCCAATCTCAAAATCTCTGGACCTCTCAATTTTGCATATTCAGGTGCAGCTAAAGCCAGGTACAACTCGAGACCTTTGGGCAGCGTTTTGCCAGTAGCATTAGTGCGATTACGAGCCATGGAGAGCAATACCAGAGGGGGGATAGGGGCATGCGATGGATTCAGTGTGAAATTCAATAAAGAGTGTTCTGTAATCACACGCATAAAGCCGAGACCCAGTGTTAGATAGACTGCATTAAGTGGAATTTGACCATTTGAGAATGTCACGGCCAATTTTGGGTCTTTGCGCTGGCTGACAATGTAGCGCACACAGTCGTAGTATTTAGCAGCCAAGTTTTCCAGTGATATTTGTCGTAAATCAGATCCAGAAACGAGTCGAGATGTTTCGCTGTAAGCTAAACCAGAACTGAGCACTTTTGTATCTTTGGTCTCAATGCGCTCTGCCATTTCGAAAGGATCGCTACTGTCAGCCACAGTAGCTGTAATAAAGAAGGACGTAACGCGGTCGTCGCTTTGGCCATCTTTCAATGCTGATGTATATTCTTCTAAGCGATCCACGGAATACACGTTCTGGCTCTTGGGTGATGATAAAGTCAGTGTTTCTGCTCCTGTGCCCTTTGATTTGTCAACAACGACAAAAGATGAGCCATTCACTTGATCCACAGGTCCAACTATCAAACAATTGCCATCTGTCAGCTCCCAATCCCTCCAAATTCCAATGATTACGGTCCTAACCTTTTGATTTGTTTTGCCACAAGTTGGCAAATGGACATACAGGTGCATCAGCTTCATCCTTTTTAGCCTTCCAATTGAAGAAAGCAACCAAATCAAAGCTCTTGACACGACTATAAGGCGCTGTCAGACTAAAACTACGCACATGTCATATCTACGTTGCACTTACGCATTGTAATAGAATGCTTTGGCTTTCAGGAATTCCAAATCCAGTTTCTCCTTGTCCCATAATCCAGTCTTTGATTGCTGTTCCAACCAGCCATGAATGATGTTGGGCAACCCCTTTGTATAGTCCGCATCGCTGTCATAATCGTAATCTTGCACCTTTTCGAACAATTCCTCTTGCTGCTCATCCACCTTTCTGTTTAATTTCTCGGCTTCGTATTTCATGTACTCCTCTAAATCAAACTTTTGCTGGAATCTAGACAATGTGTCAATTTACATCATGTGTATTGCCTTCATACTGTGTTCCTCTTACCTTGTGAAATAGAAATGCTTGGCTTGCAAAAGTCGAGCATCTTGCAACAATTCCGCCTCATCGTCTTGTTGCTTTGCAGGTGCAGGAAATTGGCTCAAAATGCTCTCCAGACCTTCTTGAAACACCTTGTCTGTTTCCCATGGATATCTCTTGAAAGCTTCGTAGACTTTGGATTGTTCAGTCGCCGTGGTCATTCTTTTTTTTTACGTAGTGTAGGTAATGGATAAAGAGAAGGATTCACAAATTGAATGAATGGGTCTCACATATTTATACCCTTTCATCAGCTCAACATGGAATTATACCCATCACACTCTCAAAACAGCACAGCATCTCCGCTAAACTCGATTGTTTAGTAAGCATTAAAATGGCCAATGGAAGCACAAGCATTTTTTATTCAAACAATATCTGTAATCAATTTGCTACACACATCAAGAAAGGGGTAGACACTCTGGACATGCTCTACATTATGATCGTCACTGATTTGCCATCTTGCTAGATAAGGCGAAGGGTCTTCGTCGTCTCCATGATTATCGACAATGTCCATCTTTTGTCCCAATTGGCCCTCCAATATCTTGAATGGATAGTTTGCATCATTGGCAACAGATGGTGGTTGTGGTGGTGCGTCGCCTGTTCTTTGTGTGCCGGCGTTTTTGAAGTCGACCAAATAGCTGTTGTTTTCCAGTTTGTATAGTTGAAGGTCAAATTTGACAACTAACCCCAAGTTTTCATACTTGTAACGGCATCGTAGATGGTAAGGATCCAATGTTCGCCATTCCTACATCACATCATGTCAGCTTACCGATCCGACTCATCCCCCTTACTATAGTTACCATGCCAACGTTCTGTAAAGATCGGTAAATTTCAAGCATCACTTCCCAAGCAGGGCATTTACTGCGGATGCCAAAATGCCATCTGGATCTTGACTTGTGGGGTTTCTTGGTTTGTGATGGCGCATTGATTGGTAACTGACGTGGTTGCGATACGCGGTTGTTTGTGGTGGAAGCTGTATTGATGGAGGCTGCTGGCTGCATCGCTCCGGGTGGTGGTGTGCCGTTGATGGGTGCAATAGGCAGGGCTCCGCCTCGAGTGGAGGCACTGGAATGCGATCTTTCTCTTGATGCTGAATCATCTGGCATTTAGCTGTCTATAGATATGAAATCAGGCATGCAATTTACCTTGGTTGTAAGCCTCTGATTTGGGTAAACTGGAACTCAATACTGAAATAGAAGACTCGGCATCCAGATGGCCATCTTCTTCCTTTGACTTTTTGTATCTATCTTCCAAAGATGTATTCCAAGGTGGAGGTGAAGTAGCGAAGAAACTTTGAATGTGGTTGTTTTCGGCTATAAAGTTTCTTTGTATGAGTTGCATGGTCTCTCTCTCATTTTCCCTACATCAGGCCAACTTACAGTCTTGCAGTAGTCGCTTATGATCTACCACTAATTGATACGCCACCTTGAATTGATTGTTGTCAGGTTCACTGAGAGCCTTCTGAATGACCTGTGTAGAATAGCCCATCTTTTTTGATAACTCAAATACCAAGTCATCATCGATCAACAGGTTGCCACTCTCTTCTGTGTTGGGCAAGGGGCGAAGGTAAGCAGGCAAGTTTTTGTTAAACCAAGGGTTTTTTCTACAGATCCAGCATGTTTAATACCGTCGTTTCACCACAGTAGGCCATGTTGAAACTTACCGAATTTCCTGAATGGTGATACGTTTCAATGGATCGACAACAAGCATGGACGTCAACAGGGCCTTTGTTTCTGAGCTGAGGTATGAGGGCATGGTGTAAATGCCACCGTTGATCTTTTTAAATAATGTGGGTATGTATTCATCGTCGAAAGGCAATCTTCCGCATAACATGACGTATAAGATAACACCGCAGCTCCAGACATCGACTTCAGGTCCTGCGTACAATCTATTCAGTCGAGTGTCAGTCATCTAAAAAGTGTGTGCTTGATGTGCTTGATGGCTTACTTTCCAGAAATGACTTCAGGCTATGTCAAGGTTAGTGCTATGCGGGTGACATGTGTGAATTGACTTACAGCAGCATAATTTGGACTACCACAGCTTGTCTTGAGGAAATCGCCATCTGTCATAATATTTGATAAGCCAAAATCAGCAATTTTCACATTGTTGTTTGCATCTAATAATAAACTAATAGCAAACATTACAAATCACTTTCATATGCTAAAACACACAAATTCCCATTTTACTTTTCTGGTTTCAAATCTCTGTCAAAGCTCATGTTAGCAGCTGTGATTTCGCCCCCCAATGTGGTAAACTCTTACCTGTGAACAATCTTGTGTCGGTGGCAGTACTCTACTGCACAGATAATCTGCTGGAAAAATCGTCGAGCATCTTCTTCAGCCATCTAGCGCAAGTGGTCAATTAATCTCTGTGTGTGTGTGTGCTATTTGATAGAGGCTGGCACTTTACTCTTCCTTTCTCGACAATGTAGTTGAACAGCTCTCTTCCGGCGTATTCAATGACCATGATGATGTCTGTGGGCGTGGTAATCACTTCGTAGCTGCAACACATCATGAGTACTCGTCGTTGATTTGCCTCGTCAAAAAGACACACTCACAGTTTGATGATATGTGGGTGACGAAGCAGCTTGAGGTATTGAATTTCACGCTTGACTCGGCCTCCCATATCCATGCTGGCAATCTTCTTTCGGTTAATTATCTTTAGCGCTACCTTTTGTCCTGTGATAGCGTGAACTGCCACTAGAGAGCACACAGTGTTAGTCTCTGCGTTGAAGCTTGGAGTGCACACTACATTTACACTTGACTTTGCCAAAAGAGCCTGTACCAATGGTACTGATAATGTTGTACTGTCCAATTCGGATTCGGTTGCTGTTGTTGTTACTATTGGTGTTATTACTCATCGTATTATATATAAAGAAAGAGTAGGAAAGAAAGAAGGAAAAAGGAAAAAGAAATAATAAATGTGTGTTTTAGATTCACAAAATCACACCACCAGCAGCAGCACCAGATATGCTTACTGACCTCTACTGCTTCCTCCACCCACCCACTGGCATATCAAATTGAGAGCACCCGGACGTCACCACACCCAATAAATCGTCTTAAAGTATATGCACACCTAAATGTCGATCCTATTATCTCGTTTATAGTGTCATTTACTTCTCTCTCTGTGTGTGTGTGTGCAATGACATGGCGTAAAATAAGAGGGGGATTTCATATATGTAATAAGAAGATGGTATATATAGCAAGGCAAATGTCTGGTCGCTTCAAGATATAAATTCCCAAACTTGGTTTGAGAGATAGTCTACATCGTATTGATTTAGCCTCATCACACGAAGGTCTTGCTTATTCGCAGATGCTACACATACTAGGATGAGTCATTCATGCCCTCAGAATTGCCACATCCAATACAACTTACTGAGCACAACTCCCACAGGCTTGCCGTTGCGAATGTCAGCCTTCACGCCTAGTCCAGTATACAGACCCAAATGAAGCCTACATACAGACACATCAGGATTCAATCACTCCTTTCACTAGTCATTTACTGCCAATACATACTCGTCTGTGGAGATGCTTGCCTTGTATGGATCATTGGACTCTAATTCTCGAAGCTCTGCTTCCATCGCATCGATCTCTGCCTGCATTTTCGCCATTTTCGCCAGCTCTATCTGCTCTAATGCGTCTTGTTCTTGGAGTGCTTGTTCTCTCGATGCATTGTCTTGAAGAACGGCTTCGTATTCGCGATGCACTCTGGCTTCTTCAATCGCAAGAGCATCTGCTTCCTTTTGTAATTCTGAGTACCTTATCAGTGTCCTGGCTTCTCTCTCGCTCTGCATTTTTAATAACACACCTTCGATTTCTTTCTGTGTGGCTTCCAGCACTTTTTGCTGCTCTGCCTCTTTCTCTGCTTGTAAACGTCGAACCTCTTGTAGCATCTTTATCGGGTTTCTCACTAGAGACTCGTCAATGGCTTCCAGGTGAAATTCATCAGTTTGCATTTTTGATATCAAGAGTAGAAGCTACCGAACACAATAAGGTGACAAGCTCCAACCTTTATGGAATGTCTCTCAACAAGCCACAAGAAATGGCCAGCCAAAATCCATTTCAGCCAAAAAAATCAGTGAAAAAAAAAGGTTTTAGTGTTTTCCTCTCTTTCATTATATAACCATGTCTTCTGAACAAGAGCAAGTTCAAGTTCGCTTCACCACGCAACAACCAGAGTACGCAGTCAATGATGCTGCCATTCTGCTGCCTTCCAACATCAAGAAGGAGGGTCTCTCTGAGATTGTCAACAGCTTATTAGATAATGGTAAATTTTTTTAAAGCATGCCTTCATGTTTGGGACAGAGATGCTTATGCTCTTATAGATAAACCTATTCCCTTTGATTTCTTGATTGATGGACAATTACTCAGAACGAGCATTGTCGAATATCTGAATGCTGCTCAGCTCTCTACTGTATGTGTGTCTGATTCAATGTAAAAGTCTATCGCAATCTGACCTGTCAAATGTAGGAAAATCTCGTCACTATCGAATATGTTGAATCAATGCTGCCTCCCATCCCTCTGACTGCTTATCAACACGACGATTGGATCAGTTCAGTCAAAGGCTTCAATGGATTATTCGCTACAGGCTCATACGACAACATGGTCAGATTATGGAACACCACTGGCGAGTGTATCAGCACTTTGATCGGCCATAGCGATGCCGTCAAGAGTGTTGCATTTGGACAAAACAACACACTCTTTTCAGGCTCTCTTGATCATACAGTTTTGGGCTGGGAATACACTGAAGGAGAGGACTCACACCGCATCATGTACGAATGCAAAGGACATAAGGGACCCGTTGAATCAGTTGCAGTGGATTATACCGGCAAGCATGTTGCTAGTGCTTCTGCCGACGGTTTGGTCAAGATTTGGTCCACTCAAGAACCCGCCGAAGATGAGCCAACTGAAGAAGTTTCACACAAGAAGAGAAAGAAGAACAGCGAGAAATCAGACAGAAAGATCAAGACAAAGGCCGTGTCTTTGGAGGGCCATGTGGGCGGTGTCAATGCTGTTGACTTTGATGGAGCAGATGCTAATATTGTATATACCGGTGGTTGGGATCATTCTATTCGTTCTTGGGATGTTGAGCAACAAGTGAACTTGACTACAAAGAACTGTGAAAAGGTCGTTCTCGATGTCGATTACTCTAAAAACTCCAAATTACTTGCAACTGGTCATTCTGACAACACAGTTAGACTATGGGATCCCAGATCAGAAGGTACGACGACGACGACGACATGACTGATGAAGTGACGATTTACAAAACTAAACGTTCTTGCTTAGATGGCACAAATGTAAAGATGAGTCTTCGTGGACACACTGCTTGGGTATCATCCGTTTCTTGGTCGAGAACATCTGAATACGCATTATGTACAGGTTCATACGACTCCACAGTCCGCGTTTGGGATATTCGTAGTAGAGAGCCCTTGTACACTGTTGATAACGAAGGCGAGGACAAGTCAAAGGACAAGGTCTTGAGTGTCTTTTGGGACGATAACAAGATTCTTAGTGGTGGTGAAGACAAAAAGTTGAGAATATATCAAGCAAAGGTTTAGATTTGTATCATTTAGAAATAAAGTTTATTCTTTGGAGGGGTTTTCATATTGGAATCAGTGCATGGACAGTAATATTTGACACATTTTTGCCATAGCTTGGTATCGTTTGTTACATCAGTGCAGAAGCCAAATACAGTGTCTAAAGTACAAGGTTGAGTTGACAGGCTTCTATCGCTACGGCATGTCTATTTACCTGTATAAGATCGACATTTGCTTGTGTCATTGATTGTTCCATCGCTGCGATTAAAGCACATGCACATGGTGGAATCTGTATTCTGCTTTGTTGGAGCCGTCATGATACATTTGCAGCCAATGTCATCTACGTCAATGCCATTGTTTGACAGTCTGTCAAGAATATTATATCTTCTTGGGGTAATGGAAGATGCCACGACCGTAGAGATGATTGCTGTCAATGCGAAAATAGTGTTTGGCAACATGTTGTTTAGATTTAATAGAGAAAAGGGAAAAGAAAGCAAGCAGTTTAGCGAGAGTAATTTATACTTGAGAGGGTTTTCTCCTTTTGTAAATATATAAATTGATTTTATTATTCACTTTCATCATCATCGTATTGAGAATCCCAAATCCACGAGTTATTTTCCAAGCTAAAGCCATGTTTAGCAGCTTTTCTATACAGTTTAGCAGCTTGTTGATCATCTTTTGTCACACCGTGCCCATAGCGAAAGCAAAACCCCAAATCATTCATGGCATTAGGATTACCCATATTGGAGGCTAATTCAAAGTACCAAGTTGCCATAGCAACGCTTTTTGGTACCTGAAACAAAGAAATTAATTCAGCATCTCCTTGTAAATGAAAAAGCAATTACAAACCTCCCAACCATGCCAAAAGAACTCTCCCAATTCATATATAGAACAAGCCAATGAGTCTATTTTTGCAGCGTCTACGAGCCGAGATAGAGCCGTCTGTAGTTCCTCTGGAGTAAATTCATTAGTTGTCTTTTGAAGGTATCTCAAGGCAATTGCAGGACTCTTTCTACATCCCTAAACGAGTACAGATAGCGTAAGCGTCTATTTATGTCATTACTGCACTGTTTACGACATTTACCCAGCCATGTCTCAGCGCTAACCCGTAAAAGAAGGTGGCCATCATTTCATCTTCTTCTGTTGCAAGCCGCCAGTAATGAGTTGCATTTTCAAGCTCTCCTTTTTCATAGAATTGTATTCCTAGCTGCAAATGACTATTTTGGTGCACATTGGTGTTGCCACCACTCAATGAAAATAGCTTATTGTTGTTGATGGTATTGTATGCAGAAGATATAGAGACTGCCGCTGTATGTAAGATGTCGCTTTCTGGTGCATGATTGAAGTAGTCCTGGAATACACTCTCTGCGATTAGACTGCTGCTGTTTGTTGTCGTTGTAGCTGATGCTTCTGTTTCTACATTACCGAGAGGTTTGTTGAATGATGCGAGCTGACCAAACATGGATCGACTCTTTTTAAGAGCGCCATTACTACTACTACTATTTCCAAATGCTTGTAATTGTAGGAACGAAGCAGATTTCGAAATGTGCTTGGTGGTGGGCCGCTTCTTTCTCTCTTGCTGCTGCGACGATTGCTCGTGATTAGGATCAATGGCTGATTTCAGTAGAACTAGCGAGAACCGTTTTCTTTTTGCCGTCTGTGGTACAATTACAGCTTGATCTGATTTGCTTTTGCGATGATGATGATGCTGGCCATTTGAGCTACTAAACAGCTTCTTTATTCTTTCCATCGTGAAATGAAGACAAGAAGAGAGAGAGATGTGTTTCTTCAAGAAGCAATTAGAAGAGACTCCTACTTTATTTTATTGCTTTCACCACAAATAGAGAAAAAAAAAGGGGATGCGATGATTGCACATACATGGTAGATGCTTCCATCATCACGTGGATTCCGAATTTTGGTGACAATGTGAGTCGAGTGGGCATATGTATATACCTCTTGAGCAGCTGCGCGCGCTACCATCTATCGGGCCAAAAACTCTCATTTCTATCAAAAAAAGAGGCTCAAGATCATATTCCAGAGATCCCACAAGACGTTACATACAAGCACATGAGGCATTCTCTACAGATCAGGCATTTGATTTTAAGCTATGCTTTGTGCGAGGCACAAGGTCAGTTACGATCAAGATTTTATCAAATTTTTAGTGTCAATATTATAAGCAAAATCCATGATGAGTATCTTTTGATCTTGACTTGTACTAATATTAAACCATTAAAATCATCGTGATTAAGCTTTGTGCGCAATTTCTGTTCTTACCTAATAATTTTGGTTTCGTCAAACAGGACATCAAACACCCAACTGGTATGACATCGAGCAAATGTATGTAGGCATTCCCCTGTGTGGATGTCCCACACGCGAATGCTCTGATCATAGCTGCCGCTGACAATCTTATCCTTGTCAAAGTGGAGCGATCGCACAAGACCCGTGTGTCCTTCGCATGTCAGCACACATTCCCCAGTATCTGTGCAATATAATACAGTGTGTCAATTGGCGCGCTTTGGAGCTGGCTGTCTTTGGCTGCAATGATATTTACCTGCATTCCACACTTTGATCTTGTTGTCGTTGCTCCCGCTGACAACCCGCTTTCCATCAAACCGTATGCAAGCCAAGCCATGGGCATGACCCACGAAATCACGCAGACACTGTCCAGTTTCTACGTCCCACAGCTTGATGACAGTGTCTCCTGAGGCCGAAACCAACCGGTTATTTTTGAATTGGATTGCATTGACTGGACCGCGATGGCCAACGAGTGTTTGTAGCAAACGACCTGAGGACCGACTCCAGATCCGAATAGTAGCATCCTTTGAACAGCTGGCAATAGTATGCTCGTCAAAGCATACATCCAGCACGCCTGAAGTATGGCCTCTCAGACAATGAATCGGCTGGTAGGTCTTCATGGACCACACCAGCAATGTGTGATCAGAAGACCCTGATACCAAAATAGTGTCGTCGTACTGTAAACAGAGCACGGAGGCTTGGTGTCCTCTCAATGTTTTATAGCAATGTTGGCCAGCAATGTTCCAGAATTTGATTGTGCGGTCTCTGCTGCCTGTGATGATTTTGTTGGTATCAAACTGTACGCAGTAGATGCTGTCTGAATGGCCCATGATGGTCCGCATTTGATGCTGACCATGCTTCCATCTGCCGAGTAGCTGTGTCTTTCTCTCGTATAAATGCTTGTAATCCACCACAGTGTCGGAGGACGAGGGGTACACAATGCCATGATGCTGCTGGTACAACTGATGCCATAGATGGTTGTCTTTGCATAGCATGTACCACCGTTTGGATACCAGCGTGGACTCGACAACAGTCCGTTCATCGCAATGTGAGAGGATCAAATAAGCCAATTCCGCAGGCAATTCATGTAAAAAATCTGGGTTTTGTAGTGGGAGGAGGATGAATGAACCTCTACTTTTATGCAAAAGAATTCCTTGTCCTACCTATTTTCTTTATCTGATCTGTGGTGGATGCTGACGACGATGCCGCCGACAGGCAAGTGGACGTCGTGATCAGTGATGGACAAGATGTGTTGTTGCTCTTCTGCTGATGGAACCCCTCGTCAATTCGAGAATCTTGCTGTGTGGACGATTGGCGATGGTGGCTACTGCTGTTCTTTTTGAAATACCTGAGCAGTTTGTGTTTGAGTGTTGTGTGTTCTGATTCCAACGAAAACTTCATTATTTGTAAATATACAGAAAAGAAGAGAAACCAATAATGACAATTTCGACAGAGAGAGAAATATATCATGTACAGAGAGGCGGATTTAAGGGGGGGGGAGAGGAGGGAAGGGGGCAGAGGGAAAGTAAAAGGGAAAAATGTCGAGTGAGGTGTGTATTCGACTGGCCATTGCTCATGCCTGATATACACAGTGGTATTTGCAAAGGGAGCCTAACGAGAAAACGATCCCCTTGGTTGGAAAGGCGTTCTCCTTACGCAATAAACACAATCAATTTGCGAATATATATATTACTACGACAATGAGGTTTATTTATAAAGATATGAGAAATAGGAAAAAGAAAGTGTAATTAATGTATTTGTGTTTTATAGATGTGAGAAAAGGACGATTTAAATGTGATGGCGAAATATATATGCTATATATTCTTTGAGGCAAGGGTCAAACTGATATTATGTTACAAGTAGGCTTTTTCATCTGGTTTTCATTTGCAATGATGAAGGTTCGAAAAAAAAGGGGTGGAGGAGTTGTCAGAGAGAGAGAGGGAGGCTAACAGCTAGATCAGGCAAATATTTGTATTTATAAGTGCATGTTGAGTTTAGTCAGAATCAGAGCTTGAAGAGTCGGAGGAACTACCGCCATCATCATCACCAGAATCACTCTCACTAGACGACGAATCTAACAGCACTATATCAGCCTACTGACATTCTATCCATGCCCCATATCGAATGTACTTACGGTAGTTGGGATCTGCTTGGTTGAACTTCTCCAATGTCTTTTCGAGCTCTTGGATTCGTCTTTCCTTGGCAGAATAATTTGATTTGCGCTTTTTAGTCTTGATTGTAGATTTTGGCGAGACAAAATCTCTCAATTTGCGCAAAGTGTCCTTGTTCAGAGCATCAATATCAAGCACAATCTCTCCTTGATCACCCTACATGTTACGGAAATGAGTCAAACAATGATAAAACAGACCAATTCTATGGCACTTACGTCGCCAAGGTGAGGCATGGAAGCCTGGATGATTTCAACCACTGTGCTCAAGGCATCGCCTGTCAACTCGTTGATTTGCTCGCTCAGTTTCTTCTTGTCCTGGAATGTGAATACTTCATATTCGTCGCCGGAATCAGCATGTCTAGCAGCAGCAGCGGCTTCTTCTGCTCTTCTCTTCTTTGTGGGGTTTTTGTTGGGTCCACGACCACGACGCTTTGGCGCAGGTATTGCTGTGCTGGATGAAGATCCCTTCTTGGAAGATTTGATAGACTTGATTTGCTCTGCAATGTTCTTGATAGTGCGCTCCAGCTCGGCAATTTTGTCATCACTGTTGTCCACTTCGTCCTCCTCTTCCTCATCGTCGTCATGGTCCACATCAATAGAGTGTCTTTTTTGCGATCCAGATGGCTGCGATTGTGAGGGTCTCTTCTGAGCCATCTTTCGATGCTCTGCTGGCTTTTGTGCCCATTTATCCCTGAATACCTTCTCGAGATCCTTGGCCATGGTGTAGATGGGCAAAGTGGGTGGATTATAGAGATAACAGTTGTTGAACATGAGCGTCATGTCGCTTTCAAATCCTTCTGGGTCGTCGTATTCATCGTTCATTAATTTCTTCTCGATAGTTGATAAATCCATGGGGCGCTTCACAATGGTGGTGTAGTCTGGCAAATTCATCGCAACGGGATCGACAGGCTCAAGGAATGGATAGGCAAGTTGTCGATACTTGGCCTTCTTCAGCTCCTTCAAGGTCTGAAGACAGTATTTCATGGGCGAGTTGTTGCTAATCTTCTTTTGTGTTGTGAATGTTTCTGGATAGTCCTTGGATGGGCAGTGGATTTCTCGCTTAGGTCTGGTTGATTCCTCAGATACTTTGCTAGCAAGAGGTGGAGGCGAGTTGTGCTGACTAAGAGGAGGCGAGGGTTCCTTCTTGACAGGCGATGATGCTTTGGGTGTAGATGACTTGGGTGTGCTGGGTGCGCTGGATGGCGGCATTTGTCGTAAGCTCTTCTCAAAGGCAGACTCTACATTTTGACACAAGACAGAGATCATTGCCTCAGGACCATTGTATTTAAAGCAGTTGTGAAAGATCAATCTCACATCAGAGATGAAGTCGTCAACAGTTGTGTACTCGGAACCGCCCAGCTTCTTCTCCACCAGCTCAAGATCCATGGGCTGCGTAATGATGGTTGGATAGTCTGGCACATTGAGCTTTATGTAATCCACTGGTTTCAAAAAGGGTGCGGCATCCCTGTGTCGCTTCAGATTCCGGATGATGGCTGTGCAGTACTTTTGTTGCTCCATCGTCATGGTGTGCTGATGAGTAGGTGGCGAAGGCAGAGTGTTTTGTTGCTGTTTACTATAGAACATGATTGAAAAAAAAAATAAAGAAAAAAAAAGAAGAAAAAAGATTAGGTTAGCAAAACGGAACTCTTGTGCTACATCTCTCCCTCTCTATTTAGTAAGAACGCGTGTCTGTAACTCAGGAAGAACACATCCAACCCAATTGCAAGAAAAAAGACAGGATGATATTGCTACGCGCCTTTTCTCATGGGCTCTGAGCCATCTTCCTTTTTTTTTTTCCTCTTTTTTTTTTTTTCAAACCAAATTTCACCCCCTTTTAACACTGCTCTTTCCCATCTGAAATATTCAGAATATTTACCTTGAGTAAACGTCGGTCTTGGCAGAGAGCATTTTGAGATGTATTGTTGTGTTTATGCGATGGAAAGCTACAAGATGGCATGGCAAATGTTAGTTCAAATGAGTGCCTTGGGTTTCTGATGGTTCATGAAGGTTTAAAAAAAAAAAAAAAAAAAGTACCGTCGATTTCTCGGAAAATAGTTCTAGCAGAAGGAGTTCAAGACACGTTGATCCAAGAAGAGATTGGAAATTGGAAAAAAAAAAGAGGGAATGAAATGAAAATGTAAAAAAAAAAATTGGATGCGCGTTTATAAGCCACGTTTCGGTGACTATTTCATGGCAAATCACACAATGCAGGTTGGATTGATTGGTTGGGTTTATTGCCTCTTCTGGATGTCTGCCCTAGGTCAATTTGGCATGCCACATGAAAATGTCTGCCTTCTCTGTTTTAGGCTAAAATGCATAAGTCGCTGCCACAAAGGCAACATCACATAGATATCAAATTATAATGCATTCCTTGAGGTTCTAGTAGTCTACATCTGCAATTTGCCTAGGGAATTTACATCTCGCATGAGGTTCAGCATTTGGCGGGCTTGCATTTAGGCTTGCTGTAGCTTCTCATATTCGATTTTTACATATAGAATTCTACAACAAAAGCTTAATAAAGTAGATACTTCGACTGAGCAACAGAACTTTTTAATTCGCAAGTATCCTCTCATACGCTTCCAAACTATCTATTGCATTCATGATGTGAAGGGTGTCATGATTCTTGTCAGCCAAAAAATTAAATCTCCGGACTTGACATTCTGCTCTGATTTGAACAATTTTGAGATTTCTGAACACGATTCGACCTATTTTGCGATGCTCCACTATATGAAATGCGATGCTCGACCCATACTTCTTAAGTGATTTTAAAAGTACTTTTTGAGACGCATAAAATGAACCCAAAAAACACAGATGTTTTGAATAAGCGTATCGAGAAAATCCATAAAATCTGATTTGAGGTTTTTTCCAAAAATGTCAATATTTTACATATAAAGGTCTCACGGACAAACTTTTAGTGGTTGCTTTGAGTCGATAGCATCATTTTGATCTGATATCATACCATAATAAAAGTCCTGAACTATTGCTTTTAGCGACCTCTGATCAGCTATGAGCAACCCCCATCCGAACCGAACATTTTTGAGCAGCGACTGAGATGGATGCGCTCCATATGCGCCATAGTGATTGTAAGGTGTAGGCATCATAATCATGATTTGCAACACCACAACACAGCAATTGTCGATAAACCCCCCACCCCACGTAGGTTGGTTTCTACCGAAGCGCAGCGTAGGTCAAGAAACCACCCGAAGTGGGGTAAAGCTTACGCCAGAGTGATTGTAAGGTGTGGGCATCCGACTTTCTAATCATGATTTGCAACATCTCTACACAGCATCTTTTGATAAACCCCCCAAAAGGCCCGCGGCAGCGCGAGCCGCCTGCACGTAGGTTAGTTTCTACCGAAGCGCAGCGTAGGTCAAGAAACCACCCGAAGTGGGGAAGGCTCGTGTGCCATAGTAAAAGTGGTCGTTTTTACCTTCAAAAACGCGATCGTTTGATTTTTGAGAAAAACCATGAGGGGTACCTCATGCTTTTGACCAATTTTCGATGATCCCAAAAAAGTTGAGCAAAGGTGCCAGCAAGTTACTGCTAGTTGAGAGTAATAGTTTGGTGCTTTTCCTGCGACATGAAACGGCTTGTAACACCAGAAAACACGCCTCGAATGCGTCTGGATTCTACTGCGTTTTCCACATTATTTGAGTATTGACAGACAGTGTGAGTACGCTACCTGCCAGAATATGCGGTTATTTTGACTTGGACGATCGTAGAGCATCATAAAAGCGAGCTGGCTTGTATAAATACTATAAGTATCACTCAATTTTTCTTTTTACTTGTAGGCTTGGGATACAGTGTGTTATTACTGACTGAGAGCAATCATTTGGTGCTGTTCTAGACGCATAAAAAGGCTTCAGCACGAGAAAACGCAGTTTAGATGTCTCTCAATAGCCTGATATAATTGATTTCAACGTAGCTTAAGAGAATAGGATTGTACCTCTTTTCCTTTAGCAATATGATGTTCTTGGAAGACCTATATGCTGTTACAATTGCTACAGTTGCAATAATACATATGGGGCGGTATTGCGCACCAATTGTAGCTGCAGAAACAATAGCAAAAGCACTGTTAATGAGAGGTATTCTTGGTGATACTGCAGGGAGTAGTTGAGATATGAGCAAGTATAACAACTAAGATCAGGGGCAAAATACAGTGCAACAAATAGCCTTGACTGGGTTTGAATTTCATATCTCACTCTGACCTTCCTGAAACCTGAAAATGGACATCTGAAAACCTTTTATGGGCAATTACACAAAATGTTACTATACAAGCAACAGGTATTTCTTAACACTTATACATGTAGAATTAAACAAGGAATATGATGGTATTAGTTTCAAAGCGATACATTTAGTCTGTGCAGAGCAATCATCAAAAAACGCAAAACACGTTTTTTGAGGAAATGTCTACAAAACGCATAGTGAACGGACCAAAAGACAGTTGCACACGATGCTTTGCATTCATACGGTTGTTTTGAGCTTAGGAACACCATAGTAGAAAATCTCATTTTCGAGGCGAAAACTTCCATTCTTTAAAATCATCAATTTTTTCCTTACAGGAGCAAGGGCAAAATGCTCAAAAATCGATGATCAAATCGTTGCCCAAAATTTCGCTGAAAAGTGATCCGTAGCCTAATGTCATATCGTAGAACACGATTACACTTGTTTTGAGGCCGAGATTGTGCTTTGTTGGCAAGGTACAAGCGATTTAAGTCCTTATTTTTACAGTGGTAAATACATTTAAAGGCTGCTCTCTTAATAATGCGCTTAGTAATCTCTGATTTGGTTGTCTACAGTTGCTCATCTAGCAGTGCAGTGTAGTATCGAGTTTCTGATTTCTTGATAGGGCGATGTTTTACGAAGATTTTTACGCCATAGACAAGATTTTGCAAAAAGAATCAATAGTTGTATCTATTTCTTCTATGTGCTATCCATACCAGTGGGTCCGAGCCGCTGATGCTCATTTTCAGGTAGCCTTCTTATGCATAGATTGCCACTTTAAACTTGAAGTATGTTCTTATTTTTTTTTATTTAGAAATTAAAAAGTATAGAATGTAAATTGTGAAAGAGAAAACGAATAGTAGGGAAGATATATACACAAGAGCGATATAAATATGAGCGAGGGATGATTATGAAGAAATAATAGGTATAGGCTTTAGAAGAATCTTCTCTTGACCCATTTATATGATTCAGCGACAGCAATGTACAAAAAGACAGAGGCAACCGTCATTCCCCACTCCCAAGAGATGGGCTTATGTCTAAAGACCTCAGTATTCAAGACGGGAACGTAGAGAGCAATGATCAGCAAGATGATACCAAAGAGAGTGGACCAGAAAAGATACTTGTTTTGAGGACCTCTCAAAGCAGAGATAGACCAGGTAGAGTTACGAAGATCACGACAGGTGAAACCATGAAGCAAGACGATGACAGTCAATGTAGCAAAAAGAGCACCACGGGCACGGAAGACTTCGTCACAGGTCTCGTTATAGTGGCCGTTACAATCTTCACCAAGGTTACCAGTACCATAACCATAAAGCACAACAATAAAGTTGGCCAAACAAATGACACCAATGGAGAAACCATAAAAGATTATATCAATCAAGTTAGACTTACTAAAGAGGCCATCTTTTTCGGAGCGAGGAGGCTGAAGCATTTGGTCCTTGTGAACAGGTTCGAGACCCAAACTCATGGCAGGAGGAGAACTAGTCAAGATGTTGTTGAACAAAATTTGAATAGGTGCCATGGGGAAGACAGAACCACCAGATTGATCAATAAAGACCAAACCCAAAAGCAGAGGAGTCAATTCAGCAACATTGCCAGAAACCATGTGAACAACAAAGCGAGCAATGTTACCAAAGACACGACGGCCCTCTTCAACAGCCTTCACAATAGTAGCAAAGTTATCATCAACGAGTACAATATCAGCAGCCTGTTTAGCTACATCGGAGCCATTTTGACCCATAGCGATACCGATATCAGATTCCTTGAGAGAAGGACTATCATTCACACCATCACCAGTCATACCAGCAATCTTCTTACGACGATGAAGGGCTTCAATCATCTTTACCTTGGTATCAGGGCTACAGCGAGCAATAACGAGGGGAAGCTCAGGGAGGGCATCAATCTCTTCTTCAGTCATCTTATCAAAACATTGGGCTGTCATAACCAAATTGTCTCTACCATCACCAATATGGGGCTTGGCAGCAGCTTTGGCACGTTCATAAAGTTCCCCGTCTTCTTCAGTAAGGCCATAGGTAGAGGGGACAATATTAACTTCACGAGCAATGGCAGTAGCAGTGGCAATGTGGTCGCCGGTCAGGCAATGGACTGTAATACCAGCTTTATGACATTCATCGACAGCAGCCTTGGATTCCTTTCTTGGGGGATCATAGATACCAACTAGGCCTAAAAAGATCATTTCATGTTCAATAGCTTCGCGAACAAAGGTATCAGGAGAGATGGGGCCATCATGCTTAATACGGCGAGTAGCCAAAGACAAGACACGGAGACCGCCACGAGCAAGAGATTCGACCTTGGGCAGGATAGCTTCTTGGAGCTCATCTGGAGTCATAGACTTGACATCGCCGGCTTCAGACATTTGCATACCAATACAGCTTTCAAGAACACGTTCAGTAGCGCCCTTCAAGAAGGCAACATGAGAGCCATCAGGAGCACGACAGAGGACAGACATGCGCTTAATAGAAGAATCAAAGGGATATTCAGAGACCAACTTCCAGCCTTCATCAGGGTTTTCCTTGCTGACCAAAGAGGGCTTTCCATTGTGAAGCTTGTGAGCAAAGACTTGAAGAGCAACTTCAGTTGGATCACCAATACCAGACCATTCTCCAGTTGTCTTGTCCTTGCGAACCTCACTCATGTTACAGAGAGCAGAAGCGTTGACCATAGTTTGAAAGCCATAATCCATGTTTTCCTTGGTCACCACAGTGTCGTCGGATTCGGATGTCACTTCACCTTCAGTTTCAAAACCAAGACCACTAACAGAGTAGAAGCCAGTGCTAGGTCTCCAGAGACGGGTCAAGACCATCTTGGATTGAGTGAGAGTACCAGTCTTATCAGAGCAAATGTTGGTTACCGAACCGAGAAGCTCGAGAGCAACGAGACGACGCACAAGAGCCTGACTCTTTGCCATGCTATGGACACCAAAAGCTTGAGTGAGAGTGACTACAGCAACGAGACCTTCGGGAATAACAGATATAGAGGTAGAAATGGCGTAAAGAATAACATCATTGGTGATATTGAACTTGGCAGCAGCGAATACAACGATAACAGCAACAATGGCAATAGCGAGCAGCACCAAAGCCATGCGGTCCAACGACTTTTGAAGAGGAGTTTTCGTATTGTCACCCGAATCCAGCAAACGCTTAGCAATTTTACCAATTTCGGTTTGCATACCAGTTGATGTAACAATGGCCTTACCACGACCCTTTGTCAGCACAGTACTCGAGTAACACATATTGACGCGATCACCGAGAGGCACATCTTCGCCTTGAATGACATCAGAGACCTTGTTCACAGGCATGGATTCACCAGTTAAAAGAGCTTCATCGACATCCATGTTGAAAGATCTACAAGAGACATTAGCGCACTGAATTATTATACCTTTTAGTTGCTAAATCTGTACTTACTCTATAATTCTACAATCAGCACCAACGACATCACCACTCTTCAGGATAACAACATCGCCAGGAACTAGTTCACGGGTAGGAATTGTCTTTTGATGGCCATCACGGATAACTTGACTAGTAGGAGAGGCCATTTGACGAAGGGAATCCATGGTTTTTTCAGCTTTGTACTCTTGCATGAAACCAACAAAAGCATTGAGCATCATGATAGCAGCGATAACAGCACCTTCAATGTAGTCCTTAAACACAAAGGAGACAATCTATTTAAGCAGTTAGTGATCTGGATGTCAAGATAATCTATCAGCCAGCAAAACTTACCATTGCAATTAATAGAATGAGCACCATGATATTGGTGAATTGCTTAATCAATAATTTGACTGGGCTAACACCACCTTCACCTTCCATTTCGTTATATCTTGATTGAGATCTTCTCTCCTCAATCTCAGATTCATGCAGACCATCTTCGAGATCAGACTTGAGCAATTGCTGTACGGTATCCAAGTCCATTGTATGATAGGGAGGACCTTCAACTCTTTCAGATTCATCTATGCTCTTTCTTCTTCTCTTCACCAAGTTCATCTTGTGGATCATAAGACTTCTAACTGATTTGGTATCAAAATCCATGGAACTTGTACCAGTGGATTGTCTTGTTAATGGCTTTTGAGAGTACTTTTCATTATGGTGAACTTGGTATTCCTTCATCTCTTTGTTTTGAGATTCATCAAACTTAATGGTTGTTTGTGGTTGTTGAGATTGTTGTTGTGATTCCTCATTGTTGAGGACTTGGGGTTGAATGTCATCTTGATTTGTGTTTGAATTAGAATTCATATAATATTTTTTTTATAATTGATGATAAGGAAAGAACCTTTGCAAGAATGATCTAATTGACACTTTGCTTTATATACTTTTCTTTTCTTTTTTCAGTAGGAAAAACCCAGAAAATGTTTCTGATTTCAGAAATTTTGACAGAAACTTGAGAAAGCATTATTTTCTATTTGAAATGTCTGAAACTTATCACATGTACACCCAAATCCACCACATTTATTGGCTGAAAGCCTCCTTTCAAAGTTCATTTTTTCTATCTAACAACCTAAATGTTTCTAACGTTTCCACAATGATATTGACGGAAAAAAGGCACTTTTCCATCTAAATCAATTATATACCACCTGGTTCTGTTTTTCCTTGATTTGGTAAATGTGATTATAATCCATTCCTAGTACTCTAGCCCTGATTTCGTGGAGTTAGGGGACATGTAGCTCACATGGCCCGTTCAATGGATGGCTAGCAGGCATTTCCCATTTTTAGGATGGTAAAATGCCGTGTTTCATACATCGTTTATCCGATCTGTGTTGTGAAAAACCTTATGCTACAGCACAGATCAAGTGGTTTAAATTGAAAACTATGCTTTTGCCTCATTCATCGTTTTTTCCATGCAAAGATCATTACAGGCACATCTTAGAATGTTGAGATGGCATATGAAATCTGATAAGCTTGAGACATCTACTGCTCTGCAATTTGTTAGAAAATAGAAAAACAAGGCATGGAATGCATCGTTTTCTGATTTGCGAGCAAAAAGCATTTATAATCATAAATCTAATCTATTTCGAGATACAGCTGCTTAATGCAAACATTGTTTACAAGTTTGCTCAGCATTTGATTTATGATGGTTGCCATGGAAACCAGTTACCATGTTGCTATCAAGCCGAGTTGGCACATTGCTGGTAAGATTTCAGTAGATTGCTATGATACCTAAAGAGTACAATATAGGCTCAAATGGCTCCAACCGAAGCGACATTTGATGCAGATTCAAGGTGCAATGATAGCAATGGCAGCAGTGACTCCTTTTACTTGAATCAAACGCTCCATCGACAGGCTCGCTGTCTACTGCGGCTATTTAATGTACCCATTTCGAAAAAAAACAAATGTTTACATCCAGTATCAAGTAAATTGTTCATCTTGTCGCGTTTTGTACTTGTTTTCTAGATAAAAATCATGTATAAACCTACTGGTATGTTGCCTACATGTTTATCTAGGCTTCTAGGATGGCTAATAATGTGTTTCAAAGGTACAAATGTTACTCCTTTGGGAGCAAAGAGACGTTTTAGAGATGGTTCAAATGAGCGACCTCTGAAGAGTGAGCCAGAATATCATTCAAGAGGTATGCAACAGAATAGACCTACTGATATGTGCTTTTATACTAACAGATTGGCAATTAGATCATCGCTCATCTGGCTCATCAGCACCACCACCTCCATCTATGCCAACATCTGATGGCTCAGCACCAAAGAGAAAGCGCAAGAGTCGTTGGGGAGATGAGCAGCAAAAGGTCATTATCCCTGGCTTGCCTACCACCATCTCAAAAGCAAACAGAGATCAATCCGAAAAGTACCTTTGTAAGTATGCATCTATCTGGACTAGACAGAACATGGTGCTGATATGAATCTCTAGTGCAAATTAGATTGGAAGAAGTCAACAGAAAGATTCGTACGAATGACTTTACACCTGGCGAACGTGAAAGGTAAGCACAACATAGATTAACTGACAATGCATACTGATATGTTTGATAGATCGCCCTCTCCTGAACCCATTTACAATGCTGATGGTAAACGTGTGAATACCAGAGAAGCCAGATACAAGAAGAAATTGGAAGATGAACGCCATAGATTGATTGAAACCGCCATCAGAACGATTCCCAACTTTAGACCTCCCCTTGATTACAAGCGTCCTACAAAGACTCAAGAAAAGGTCTATATTCCTGCCAAAGAATTCCCTGAAATCAACTTTATCGGTCAACTTATCGGTCCTCGTGGAAATACATTAAAGAACATGGAATCAGAATCTGGCGCAAAAATCAGTATTCGTGGTCGTGGATCAGTGAAAGAGGGCAAATCAAGAACTGACGCAGCTGCTGGCGCTGGTCAAGAGGAAGATTTGCATTGTTTGGTCACAGCAGATACGGAAGAGAAAGTCAGAAAGGCTGTCAAATTGATTGAAAAGGTCATTGAGACCTCAGCCTCTGTGCCTGAAGGTCAGAATGAACTGAAGAGAAATCAATTGCGTGAATTGGCTGCTTTGAACGGTACATTGCGTGATGATGAGAATCAGACCTGTCTGAATTGTGGTGCGCCTGGTCATAGAAGATACGAGTGTCCTGAAAGACAGAACGTTACTTCCAGCTTAACTTGCCATGTCTGTGGTGGTCTAGGTCATATTGCTCGTGATTGTAATCAAAGAAACAACCCAGAGATGGCAAACCAATCTCGCGAACGTGATTCTCAACTCGACAGTGAATATATGAATTTGATGGCTGAATTGGGCGAGTCTGTTCCTGGAAGCGATGCTAACCGCTCTGTAAGTATTATAAATACATCATCTTGATTGCAGACAGATGCTAATGATGTTACTCTAGTATGGTGGATCTGCCCCTGCTGGTGGCAATGCTGCTCCATGGCAACAATCCAGATCTGGTGGATCTGCCGCCCCACCATGGCAGCAGCCTAGAACTGGCGGTGCCGCTCCTCCACCATGGTCTACACCCAGCGCTAACAGCTATGGATCACCTGCTGGTAGAGACGCAGTGGCTGGCGGCCAAAGTGCTCCCTGGCAATCAGGCGGATACAGTGCATACCAAGCACCAGGATACTACAATGCTTATGGATCTTATGGCTACTACGACCCATCGCAAGCACCACCACCACCGCCAGGAGGTGCCGCACCTTGGCAGCAACAACCACCTCCACCTCCACCACCTTCGTCGGATGATAGTCTCCCTCCTCCCCCTCCTCCCCCACCATCTTCTGATTCAACACAGCCACCTCCACCTCCACCTTCTAGCTCTGCTTAATAGTTCTTTTTTCATTTTTTTCCCACATTCTCAATAAAAAAAATCATTACCGTATCTTTAAAAAGCAATTTGAATCACGGGCGGTTTCTTTTGACAGAAATTAAGAAGTTTCTGTATGACGCACTTGTTCCTAAAAATTGTGAGAATGCCGTGCTAATCACGACATTTACTATACAATCTTGCTCGGAAAGTTTTCAACGAGTGCTAGTGTAATTGAATCAACCCGATGTTCAGGGGCTGTTGATTTGAGGGCTTGATTTATTGATCAAGTCTAAAAAAGGAACTGTGTGATTGTATAGAAACGGGCATTCCTAAAGCAGATAACCGACTGAATGGGTATGTAGTACGCTATCACAACCTCTTCATCATTCACGGCGCATAACGAGATCATTCATTATTATAGGCGTTTATGCCAATATTGGGAACAAACCGATACCATTCCATCGAGGATCGTTCAATTCCCTTGCTTCTATAGAGTCAGCTATGATTTTCCTTGTGTTTCCGTTTGTACATGAACTACATCTTGGTGTAATAAGTAACTCTCACAGCAATGTACATCTTTCTTGGAATTCTTTGAGCTAAGCATCATCATCGATCCTACTACATGATCGTGTTCTAGAATACTATCGTGTATTAGATTAATCTAATACAATTGAACACAGCGTATCAAAAAGATGCGTGGAATTACTAGCTGAATCAAAAATCAACATATAATAGACAGCAAATCTGTCAAGTGTCGCATATAAAGCTCTCCAGAATTACATGTCTTCTTGCTAGACGTTTGGTTCTGCCTAACGCTAAAAAGCTAAAGTGTATCAAAGAATGAGAACATCATGCATTCATCCAATGATGTGCTAAACTCGTATTCGAGTTGCACACAACTGGCCCTCACTACTAGATCAATCAATATTCAACAGTGATCAAAACTAAAGGCTGTCTAACTTATACTACGCTTATCATAAGACATCATTAGCTATCAACATGACTTGAACAGTACGATCGATGGAGCCAGATCAAGGTCTTTTTTCTTTTGTTTACATGTCATTTAGCCT
The DNA here is from genome assembly GCA_010203745.1 of Mucor lusitanicus. Lineage (NCBI taxonomy): Eukaryota > Fungi > Mucoromycota > Mucoromycetes > Mucorales > Mucoraceae > Mucor > Mucor lusitanicus. The sequence goes on along the minus strand of JAAECE010000005.1, from coordinate 780,624 downwards.
TATTGACTAAAATAAAATCAAGCTACGCTTCCAATGCTTCTTTAAATTCTTCCAGAGTGTCCTGTGTTTCGGTCTATATGACTTAATCATCGTTAGTTGCCATCATTACTTGGTCTAAACATGAGGTTGCGGAACGCGGTTACTAGACAAAGGGCCCGTGTACACGAAACTTTTATCCATGGCTGATATCATCGTCATCGTGATCATTTCGAAGAACTAATATGCGCAAGATACAAGATCACACAATATCCAGCTTTTTGGTTTACATCTGCCGCCAAAAAGTCTAACTCTATTAACCTATTCCCATATCTCATACAGCAAACGAAATCCTGTTCAGTCATTTAGAAATTACAATCTCTACTTCATTGAAATATTACTCTCTTCTTCAATTTTTACTTCTGGATCTTATAAAACCACCTAAATTTCCAACATCAAAAGCAATTCTGCTCTCTCGCAACACAAGCAAAAGCCTAAAGAAATGAAAATTATAGTTGCTTGACCACGCCTTACAAAACTCAATATATGTCTTATATATATCTTGCATTTGCATTTGTATTTGCTCTTAATTTATATGAGAGATATTACGCAATTGATTATCATCGCTCTTGAGTTCATGAATATGTCATACTAAGTAAGTTAGAAGCGACTATATAGAGATAAATGTTCAAGCGAGAAAAATCAGCATTATGGGATGACGCCGAAATGAGAGATAGTACAAGTGAGCAGTGCGTCAATTTATCATTGCGAGAGACTCATGATCAGTCAAGATGTGACCAAAAAGTTGTCAAATCTATCATTTTCATATAAAGATATTACGAAATGTCATACCAAAGCCAATTCGAAGCTGTTTCTCTTACGCGAATGAAGTTTTTATTTAATTTTGTATTAAACATATAGTGTGTCGTGTTCAGTTGGATGATGTTGATGATAGTGGTGCTAAAACTGTTATTCCAACGACTAATCTTGCGCAAGTTTACACTTCTTTCGAGGACGCTTGACCACCAGCTTGGATTCGTAGACGTTGGAGCTCAAGCAGTACTTGTAACCAGTGACAATGGCATCGTTCTCTTGGAATGGCTTCAGTTCGCCTTGGCTTGGTACAATCAGATAGTTGCAATTGAATGGATGCTGAATGACTTGATAATCATAATCTTCGTCATTTTCGTCATATTGCTCAAGTAAGCCATCTACTTTGTGTATTAAATCTTGAACATTGAAATAGTCTGCTTCATGTCTCAACTTTCTCAATACTTCTTCACTTTCTGTATAAATCTTTTGCGATCTCCAATACTCCAAAATGTCTTGAAATATTTCGCCATTTCTGTCAATAAAGATCTCCAGGATTGGGTGCTCGTTTTCACCAACTGCATTGCCATTGGCATCATTGCTGTGAGTCTGTTCTTGCTTCTTCTTGATTATTTCGACCAAGACACTGGACTTCTTTATTGTCTCGCGATTGATGAGGAAGAGTTTTCCACCTACATTCAACTTGACTAATTGCAATTCGTTGGTCATATTGCTCAAATGGGGGGGGGAAGAAAGAGAAAGCAATGGTGCACGCATGATTTTATCATCCTTAAAGTAATACTTCAATAGTGCCGACACTATCAATCATGCCCTGATTTGGTTCAGTGTCACAGCTTGACAACTTTTCAGAAGCACAATTACGCTTAATGAGCCGCAGAATTGAGCAGCATGATATTCCTAGATGTATCTGGACTATTTGCTTAAAACTAATATAGCATACTATAAGTGTACCTGACGGATTCCATTATCTCAATAGAGGTAGTAGATCAAAGCGTAAAAAAAAAAATTGCTACTAGTAGTAAGGCATTTCTTTTTTCAAGAACAAGATTGGATGAGTTGCGCTTATTTAGCCAGTTGGCGTAGCGGATTCTTGGATATCATTCTGCTGTTCAGTTCCTTGATCTGACAATACTGACAACGACATGGTAGCACTAGAGTCAGTGGGGCTGGCAACATTTGAGATGAAAGCACGAGTATAATCATCTGTGATGGTTTGGGTAAAATATTCTCATATAACTGTTCAAAAATCTAGCCATCAAGTGCTTTACAACGGCTTGTAGTGCCTGCTCTTTTACTTGAAGGATCAATACATTTACAGTGATACAACATGTAGAGGGGGGGGCATCCAATACCCTCTGAAGTATCTAATCGCAGCTAAAATTGGTCATGTCTGAGCATTAGAATCTAGCTATGGATAGGCTACATATACTGCTCACTGTACTATTACTTTAACAATGGCAATCGCAATTGATGAATAGGTAGACATACCACTGAATTTCTCGGTGGCTGGCAAAATTTACTTATGCAACATGATGATCGGCTATTAGTTTGACAGAGCCCACCAATGAAGGATCGATGCAGAAAGAGCATATAATCCAATGAATGGATATTCTCGACTTCATTACGCTGTATTGCGTTGCTGTTGTGGCTTCAATTAGTACTCCGTATCTAGTTTTGTCATCAGATTTTGTGTGGTTCTTTCTATAAATCCTTCTTGTTTCTCTATATTCTCATCATTTCGCACACAAGTTTCAATGCTATACAACAAAGAGAAATTAGTTCGAGGCCATCGTAGAGAATCAGCACTATTCACACTTGTGGAATTGCAAGATCTCAGAGGTTAGATAGCATATACAATACAATCGATTGAGACAACGTATAAACTAGATTTGTTTATCACCATATAGCTCATCAAAGAACATTTGAAGGTGCATACTGGAGAACTGCTTTGGCCGCTTTTTCTTCAGGGCTGCTTATTTTGAAAGTATTCACTCGAGAGTTTTACAAGATTGGCATCACATTTTTTGTGTTTGGATTAGCCATGTTGGCTATTGCTCTGTGGCGTAGAAGAACTTCGTTTGATGTGTTTGATTCAACCATTCCCTACAAAACTAGTGGCGATTGGGTCATCTTGACAACTGTAGTAACCATGGCAACGTATATTGTGTTGCTTGTTTTACTCTGGAACCTTTAGCATGTAATAACAGCGATATCAATAACAGAAACAATTTAAAAGCATACCCCCCCCCCATTACAGTAGTTCTCGCTCAACATTACGTTTGGAAAATAGGAGTGGGAGATAAAAGCCCATTCTAAACTAGCCCTACTACATCTCTCTTATATATATACTACACATACATCAAATAAACAGAAACGGAGATATTACTCAACATGTATAACACAATGATTCGGTTGTACAAATCGCAGAACCATCCTCCTCACGTGTGCATGCTTGTATGGGTAGAATGAGGCCAAACAAGTGTGCGAAAAAAAGCATTAATGTTACAAAATCATATAGAAATCAAGTAAAATTAAAGAAGGTTGCCATGAATTGACAGGTTGCAACACGTGCGATTTCATAGGATGTAAAATGAATTTACCAATGGAATTGACCATGAAGCAGTTGTCTTGCGTCTGATTCATCCACATTAGCATTGAAGTCTGGGTGTATAAATTGAGAAATTTAAGTGTTTTTTTCTTCTCTCTTCCTTTCTATTCTGTCTCTCTCTTTCTCTTTTTTCTCCTCTTCTTCACATACTTTCTGAATCTGACCATCAAACACCATGTCCATCACACAAACCAAAGAGTGCCACATCTCTGATTGCGAGGACAATGACGATGAAAGCGAATGGGATTTATCCAACACGTATGAAAGCAGTTCGGAAAATGATGAAGCATCCAGCGACGAACACAAGGATCATTATTTCGACCCTACAAAGATCACGACTTCTTTACCATTGTTGCCCTTCAACAATCAAGTAGGCGGGCACGCGTCCTTTTTCCGGTTCTCAAAGCGAGCCATCTGCAAACCTGTGTCCAGCAGAGAACAAGAATTTTACGAACACATTGATGCCAAACACCACGAATTGCTTCCCTTCACCTCTCAATACATGGGTGTCCTCAACGTCACTTACCGCTCTACTGGCACAGCAGAGCCTCCAGTGCCTGAAGTGCTGTTTGAAAAGAACAAACATCTATTGCGCGATTGGCATGCTTGTGCCAACAATCTGGGCAGACGCCATTCCTCATCCTGTTCTCCAGGCTCGCATCCCTCGCAGGACTATCTGAGGCCATCTATTTGTCGTGCTCGATCCAAAAAGTTCCAAGAGCAAGTGCTTCGAGAGGTGTTTTCTCCAGAGGCTCTCAAGGAGAGATTGGTCTTGGCTGAGGATTGGAAACGTCGGAACCGACTTCCCAGTAATGCAAGCAGTGGCAATTTGGAGGAACTCAAATCTTGTTGGGACTCCACTCAACCAGAAATTGCACACAGTTACTCTGATCGCTTCCCTGTTAGAAAGCTGTGGAGGGACGAGAATCCAATTGCGGAAGGTGGCCGATCCGTGCCTATCATGAGCACTTATCAGCACCATCAGCCAGCCGAGGACGACTTTGATGAAGATGACGACAGCAGCACACTCACCGACTCAATTGATACAATGACACTAGAGCCAAGACGGCCCTCTTTTATCAGCTCAACAGCCTCGTCGCCCAGCATCAAGAAGGGGCCAACCGGAGAGGAGGACACTATATTCACTATGGACGATTTCGATGTAGGCAAGAAACCGCCGCACCTGGACACCATGAAGCGAGCACCACCCACTGTTCCACTCTTGCAAGTTGATTCCACATGCCTCAAGACACAGAATAACAAACAAAGAGACTGTGCGACATCAGATACCAATGCAAAGCGGCCCAACAATCCTTGGTCCTTGCAGATTTACAACCGTGATTTGCAAAAGATGCGGAACAGAAAGCAGACAAACGCAGCAGACGAGCCACAACAAACGGTGCAAAAGTACATCCTCATCGAAGACCTGACCGACGGTGTGAAATATCCTTGTGTATTGGATCTCAAAATGGGAACTCGTCAATACGGCGTCTATGCCACACGTGAAAAAATGAGAAGCCAGACGATCAAATGCGAGAAATCCACTAGCAAAGTGCTGGGCGTGCGAGTGTGCGGCATGCAGGTAACCTTGATTTCTGGGCCGTGTTTATCGCGTATTAATCCACGTTTAATTTAGGTGTACAAGACCAACTTGAAAGAGTTTCTATTTCAAGACAAGTACTATGGCAGGACGCTGACTCCAATATCATTCTGTGACACATTAGAGGCATATCTTGATAATGGAAATGGTTGTCAAATAAAACATATACCCGTTATCATTAGAAAACTGCGTCGACTAGCAAGAATTGTAAAAACTATGAGCGATTATAGGTTTTATTCTTCTAGTTTACTGATGATTTATGATGGTAATGCTGCCAGTGATCGCAAAATCGATGTTCGTATCATTGATTTTGCAAACTGCGTTACGTCTGAAGATCTCCAACGCCAATACCAGAGCTTTACATATCCACCAAGAAACAAGGGGCCTGACAATGGTTACTTGCTCGGTCTGAAATCACTGGTTTTATGCTTTGAACGCATCTTTGCAAAGCATGGCGGCTCTGCTCAAGACCTGTTTACTGAAGGCGATGATGTATTTCAAGACATTTACGAAACGGCAAATGACGAGGCTATCGCAAGCATAATGCAACAGTAATTACCATGTATATATATTCGCTCTCCCGCAACGCTGTAATAATCCTCCATACACATAGCTTCTTTGTATCATACACTCCCTTTTTTACTCTTTCAATCAATAAAAAATTATGGCGTTTCAAACAAAATTTGATGACAATAGTACGTTTATTATACTAGTTGTTTTTTTACATATTTTATAGCATTATTATTAGATGAGAGAGGGGGATTCGGCTTTTGGTGATTCTTTTTCTTGTTCTGTGCTGTCTTCTTCTTCTACCACTTCTTCGCTAGCATCCACAAGAGGCTCCTCTTCAACTTCTTGCTCTGCCTTGCTGTCAACATCAACTAGAGGCGATGACTCCTCAGTGGCAGCCTGTCTGTCTAAAAGTTCGGGGAAGAGATTGGGATACTCTGCTGGATCTGCTAAACTTTCGGCTGTCTTTTTACGGTTTTTACTCTCGAGTCCAGACTTCCATAATCCAACAATTCTAGAGATTTGATCAGGAGCATAAGTTCTAGCCAGCATGGCAGCTTCAGGGATACGATCTGTCTTGATTAGCAAATCAATTGCTTCTTCCATTGCGCCCAACTCGAACAGACAGGTAAATGCGATATTGTTCTTGCCTTGCTCAACTATATGACACGTTAGTAAGAGTGCGTTATGGGCAGATAAATGCTACTTACTGGCTGTATCGGCAATTTGTCTGATACCAGCACGGTTACCGTTGGCTGTGTAAAAGAGCAATAACCCACTGAGATCCTTTGCCTTGATGAGGCATTCTTCAGCCAGCTTGAACTTCCAAGAAGACATGGCAACATCACCCAATGTTCTCCACTTGGGCTCAGAATCGACTTGATGTGCAATTTCGGAGGCAATGTCGAGCTTACCGAGCTGAATGGACAGATCAAATCGCTGGTCGATATCAGTAGTTACTTCGAGCGCCAATTCTTTGAGATCTTGGGATTCAAGGAATCTAGCAACACGGCCACGTTGATCAGTAGGAATAGACTCGAGTAAGCCAGCAGCAGAATCAAGATCACCACGAAGAATAGCGGTCTGGTATTGAATGACGGTCAAAGATAGTCCATAACTGTAGACATTGACGTCTCTATCTGCCATGTAAATTCTATTATCTCTAGGAGCGTAGCCCAACAGGTACATGGGCTTGTCGAAATGGCTGATGGTGTATGTCTCGGTACCAACAAGGTAGTTCATGCGGTTGGAAGTATTGGTGTAGATGAAGCAGTCGCCAGCCCAAGTACCCGTCTTGACACCTTCAGGGATTTCAGTGATAAACTCGAAAGCATCCTCAACACCTTCCTCTCCTGGATCACCGCCATTTTCAAGGAATTGAGCATAGGCTTGAGCATTGTATCTCAACACGTAGAATGAGTCTTCACAGGCAATAGCAATCAAATCACCAGCATCAGACCAGTATACACTTCTAGAGTCGACATCAATACGACGAACAACTTCTCCATTCTCCCAATCATAAAAGTTCAAGAAGCCATTGCCACGAACACCAAGCAAAGCACCACCGTAGATACCTTCAGCACTGTAATTCAACTTGGGAAGCAAGCCAGCCCTTTCTTTGAAAGACTTGAAGACTTTGACCTTTGTAGTGGACTCACGAACAGCATACACATTTGAATCATCAGCCCAAACAAAATCCAGACCGCTGCCAAAACTCTTGTTTCTCCAAGCCAAAGCAGTGTAAATGATATACTCGCCATCGCCACACACGACAACGAAACGACCGTTGGGAGAGTGTTGCAGGGTTTGAGGGTAGACTTCACAGCTTCCGAGATCCTTGATGGGCAAAGCCAAGCGCTCGCCGTCCTTGACATTATCATCGATACCTGTTTTGATGTTGGCAGTCTGAATTTCAGAGTGCTTGGCCCAAATAATCTTTCCAGACAGATCCATAGAGACAGCAGGCTCTTCTCTGCCAAGCTTGATAACAACAGCACCTTCATCGTAACCCAAAGCAACATTGTTGCCGTTCTTTTGAGTAGCCATGCACCAAGAACGCTCCAAGCCATAATTCAGCGTATTTTCAAGGCGGTAAGTGTCAGAATTCCAGAGACGCACAGTGCCGTCCTCAGAGCCAGACAAGATAATGGGTAAGTTGGGGTGGAAAGCAGCAAAATTGACATTTTGATTGTGTCCTTCGAGTGTCTGAACGCAGTTTTTGTTTTGATAATCCCAAATCTTGACAAGGTTATCATCAGCACACGAAATCAAGTAAGGCTTATCACCACCTTGATAGTAATCGACAAAATTGACACCCTTTTCATGACCCTCCAAGGTGAAGTTGGGGACGTTGGATCCAAGGGACCAAACCTTGATCATACCATCGAGACCTGCGGATGCAAATGTGTTGGAATCTTTAGGGTTGAATGTCAAGTGCATGACAAAGTGAGCATGGCCTTCAAAGACCTATTTCGCAGTGTTAATCTTCGTTCTTGGCGTATAGCGCATCAATTTGTTACCTGAGCACATTTCCATCCTTTCTCCCAATCCCAAAGACGAATGGTCATATCATCAGAACCAGACAATAAAAGAGGTTGCGTAGGGTGAACTGCAAGACAACGAATGTAGTCGGGATGAGCTTCAAAATGGGTCACTTTCTCAAGTGTGTTGTAGTTGAATACACGAATTTGAGAATCATCAGCACCAGTAATGATCCAATTTTTGCGAGCAACGAACTTGGCAGCACGAACTAGAGTATTACACACGATCAGTATTCATCCATAATGTGCTGTTTGTGTCTATCTATACCGGGTGTTTCTGAAACTTCGATGGTTTTGACCAAGGCCTATTTAAGCATATATTGAGTGAGTTGCTCAAACACTCAAGCAGCTAATTTTACCTGTGTTTCGTAGTTGTATATTTGAACGATACCGCTGTATAAACTGGTCAATAACCAAGGCTCGGTTGGGTGCAAGTCGACGCATTTAACACGTTCTGAACGCGATAACAATTTACGCTGCAGGTGGAAGACTTCATGTTAGTGTCTCGAAGATACAGGTTACTGGGAAAGGTGTTCTTGCTGATACTTGCCTTAATATCAATGCGCATACCCTAGAAAACAAAAATAGAGATTAGTAAACATTTTCATATGAACGCGTAAGCAGCACTAGAGGATCAAATGGCATTTATGTACAAGTGCCTCCTCATCTTGACCTTCCATCGAGCAGTGCCTTTTATTTAATCTAGCAGCTGAAATAAAGAGGCCCACACCCAATGTGATGAAGCAACAAGATGAAGCGTCCACTCGATACAAAAAAAATCCACAAACAGAACAGTATAGTTTACCATTTCTAATAGCTGACAAAGTGTCCTGTGGTGAGTCTTGTAGAAAAAAAAGGTAAAGCAGAAGAAGTTGTTTAAAAAGAAACAGGATGTGTATAAACTTGAGCTATTTGGAACACCTCAGTCTAGTACAGCCAATCCAATAAGAAGTGGAAACGAAGATGTAAGTGGCACGTATCGCGGTTATTTAAAGTAGCATTCTGCTGTTTGCTCAACAAAACGTGGATCTCTTTGCTTGAGTCGTATTTGACTGTAACCAACATACTTTTGACTCTTTTCATACTCATCATACTTGACGCTACGGGCATCAAGTACTTACAATATTTGATGTCTAGCATGCAAAACTTATATCGTCCAATTAATTAACATTTACGGCATCGAATATGATAATGCTAACCTTGCTCAGTTGGTTCATCCCAATGCAAGGAATAGATCCAATATTTTGCAGTGTAGACTACCTTGATTAATCCGGTTCTATTAGTAATTAACTAAGCAACAAGCGTTGAATTGAGGCATACAAAGCTCGATTTAGGTGGCATTTTGCAGTTTATACAGAAGAATGACATGCCTACAAGACGGATGCCGCATGCAATCCTTTATTGCCCTAAGAGAAACCATTCAAGCTTCTATTGTACTTTCTTTTTCAGAAGTATAACAACTAAAAACGCTCTGTACTAATCACTGGTAAAATATACGAAGGACGCAAAAAGAAAGGGATCGATTCATTTTAATCGTTCGATGACCAAATAATACTTTAGTACAAAGCTTGATCCCGCAGACTTATCGAAAATTAGATCGAAATCCCCCTTACTATTTAATTTGCATGTCTCGGTTTAAGATGCTTCCGTATTCTTGCACATGTAGCGACAACAATATGCCCTGAGTCTTCGAAGCAAAAAAGAACGCTACATGCACTACATCAAAAAGGATGTGCAAAAAAATTGCTGGTAGCAGGAATCGAACCTGCGTCGACACGGCCACAACGTGATGTACTGCCACTATACTATACCAGCTTCCATATTTAGAAATTTTTTATGTTTTTAATCTTGTCTTAATAATTGTTTTTTGCTGTCACGTGATACTGTAATGTATCGTCATCTTCTTTTGGTGCGTTTATAGTTTTGTAGTAAATAATATACTTCTCCTATATACTTTCAAATGGGTTAAAATATGTTATATGCTGAAGTCCTGTTGTTATGTTGGACTCAAGTTGCACTGAAGATGCGAGAGAATTTATCCGTTTGCATAACAACATAATAAAATCCTCGAAAACTCCCATGATTTAGAACCGGGATTCAAAGCATTTTTCATGTCTTCGAACCATGGCAACTGTTTATAAGGACACTTTTAGGGAAGTGTATGGAATGATTGCCATCATTCTAGGGGTTCGACTACCGTCTCAATGTTCAGCACCACCACTCCTACGTATCAAACTTTTATTCTCAAAGTTCTCTACCGTCTTTTTGGATCATTTTATTATAAAGCATAACAGAGATGTAATTATAAAAAATATTTATTAAAAATAAATATATAGTAATCACCTTATACCCGAACAGACCCCCATATGAGATATGGTGATTATAGGCCAGGATGTGGTATATGATCAAACAATCTCTGAGTGGCTGCTTGTCATGAACCAGGTTCATGCTACTGTTCCTGAATCAAGAATCATTATGCAACCAAATCCTAATTAGGTCAAGTACAATCATCTCGGTGTTTCAAGTATTCAGGTCCTGTCTCGGTCTTAAGTCCTTGTCCCGGCACTACTCACGATCTGGACTTACTGGATAATAGTTCATGACTCATGATGTATGATTAGTAATTAGGATTACTCAGCAATCATTATGTCTTGCCAAGCGTTCCTGTAATCTCATCTATGTTTCATGTCAAGCACCTATCAATGTCAAGCATCTGACATTGACAGCTCTCACGCAATTATGACTCATGTTTCTGATTACGAATCATTACGTTTACCCATGCTTTAGTCTATGTCTCGGCACTTATTGCCGAGAGCTCATCAAGTATAAATACCATGCCCTTCCTCGTTCCCGAGTTCGCCTTTGTCGATTATCTTGTATATATCTTCTCAAGTATCAAGATAATCATTTCTATCTCTTTTAAATAAACCCTTATTATAATTCAAGTTCCCGTTTTTGACACTGCTGCAACTTCCTAATCATGATTTGCTAAATCTCATCATACTAGCAAAAGTCCTTTGATTTGATCGAAATACCCCAGATATATATAGCCCAATCAAACGGGGTACACGTTTTTGACTAGAACGTGCTTGCTGTAGGGTCGTAATAGATGATTTGAGCGAGTATTGATCAAAAAGGGTGCACCTGCGTGATTTTTGAAGGGCTGTGGACAAGATTTTTTCTAAGTGAATCCAAGTAGCGTAGAGCTTAACTATTGTTGGCCATTCAATTCTCTATCAGATGGTATAGATGTCATATAAAAGTTTTGACCTTTGTCACAAACCCACTGCTTGAGGGACACGAAATTTCACATTTTGAGTAGATTTATGAAGGGAATGCAAATGTGGTACCCCAAACTGTTGGATCATGATAGATCCAATGTGCAGCTTTTGAATCGTTTTTGTTTCATGTCAATCCGATGATTTTTCGTTGAGATATCGCCAAAAAGGGGTTCATGGAAAATCACCGGATTTGGACCAAAATCTGCCTGTCCTAGCAAGGGAAAAATTTGCATGCTATTTGCAAAATACGACAAAAATGTTAATTTCTCCTGCTAGAGTCATGCTAGAACTGTATGCCAGGTACCGTTCGAAAGGTAATTCTTTGCTCTACATGACCAATGCAATGAAAGGTATAGTCTATATGACAGAAACTTGTTAATCCTTGAAAAACCTTCAAAACAACACCATCAAAAATCACCTGTATAATGCAGACCAAGACCCTTGATATGGGTACTATTGAAGTTTTTTAGTTTGTTAGTTAGTTAAAGTATAATGTTTAATGTTTATGTTTATAATGTTTAGGATTGGAAGTTTGTGCAGCAGGAAACAGTCAGAGTTAGGGTTAGGTTTCTGATAGCAGAAGGCCGAGAATGTAGGACGGAATAGTATATAATGTAGAAAACAGTTTCTATTAAGCTTTTTTCAATTATATAACTATTAGTTCTTTTGGTTTGAGCCCTACTTGGCATCCGATTTACATAAAATGAAAAAAAAAAGGTGCATTTACACAAAATTAATTTTGAGGTCGTTCCATTTGGAGATTGGTTTTTAATCAGGTGTATTTTGTTTAATCAGAATAACAAAATATAGACAGAAGAAATACAATTATATCTGATTATATTTACTAACATATTCTTTGACTGAATGAGGATTCAAACTGGTGTAGATATCGAAAGTATTTATAGTTTTTTGACAAAATCGCAGCAGGATGTAGGATTTGATCTTGAGGATTGGATAAATGTATAAGGCCTTGAATCAATTAGAAAAGATTTGCTGCGAGATAGACAATAGAGACTTGCTGCGTGATAGATTATAGACAACCAGTTACAAGTGACCAAGGATTAGGATCCAGTGTAAAGTGTTCTTCATAATAGCCTTTAGAGAAACATTCAACAGAATTGAAACCCACTTTTAGGAACGCCTTCTCACAGAATACCGCTATTACACCACATACTGGCTCAATTCTTATGATGGATTATACATCGTATATTACATTATTCGCTTATAATTGATCTAGTATAGCCTAAACATATTTAACAGGCTTTTGAAGATAAATAGCAACTCGTGCCGCTATAGAACATCCTATGCTAGAGTTGAACAGATTTACCGTGTATGCACTGATTTGCAACACACAATCTATTCATTCACTGCTGCTCCTAGTAGACACTCGTGAATAGCAGCTTTCCTTATTGATCCTCTGAAATTCAGTGCTCAAAACCGGCTTATTTAGATAATCGTTCATCCATTAACGGCAACGCTTTCAGATGACTAAAGTCTGACCACACAATTGTGTTCCTTGCAAGATTTGGTATAGACACATGCTTATCTCATAAGCCAGATGATTGACATTTGAAGAAGACTTTGATTGATTTGATACCAATATAATGCAAAAATTGTGCTTTAGGATGTTATGATCAAAGTCGGATTTATTCAAAACTCTTTTCATTTAGGATAGTGAATGTATTTTATCATGTCAGACACCCATGGTAGTATCGTGTGTAGTTACTTTAAGCCATTTGTACCATGCATTATGAATGTTTAGTCTTGCTTTTCTCATTTCAATTACATTTTTAGTTTCAATACGAATGCTTTATTTCTCTGAGCTGTCTCCAAATTTGAGCCAATCACAACGCTTTATTTGCCCTACAGACACCCCAGGCCAGAAAAAAAAATTGCGAGGGTTTCCCTCTGTTTTGACGTTAGGCGGAGTTTTAAGTATTACTAAATACAGTAATTTAGCAATTCCATCATCAAAATCCCCTAAAATGCTAGAATATGCCTTACTACACACGCCAGCTTATAGTACAAACGCTTGAGACTCTCAATTAGCACCAAGTAAGTGATACAAATCAAGTGAGGGCAGCCTATCTACCCACAGCCTCTGAATCAAATATAGTTGTGCTTCAACGATAGGCTTATCCACACAACAAAAAAAGAGGGTTATGGCTCAAAGAACCATAAAAGGAAGGGAAAGTAAGAAGAGGGCATCACTAGGATGTGATGAAGAAGAACAGAAACATCGCAATACAGTTACATGCAAAAAGGTAACATGCAATGTGTATCATCAAAGTGACGAGTTCAAGAAAAGTAATAAAAAAAGGCATCGTGGTTGCCTCATACGAAGCAAGAACACAAATACCGCCACCAGTATTACAGAACAAGTAATACCTGAAGAACAAAAAGAATGCAAGGCTACTCTACTATAGAGCAGCACTTCCAGCAGCGATACAATGCATCAAAAGATACACCATAGCACTATAGTACAGCAACAAAAAAATAGTTTCGTGCAGAAGAGGGGGAAAGAATAAATTGCAATAGAGCAAACTAATAAAGAATGCACAGTATCACGAGAAAAAAAGTGATAAAAGGTTGAATGAATGTAATCCATGGCAACCGAATCCATGACAACCAAATCCATGGCAACCAAAAAAGGGGAATATACAAACCATATACAAACCAAACACAATGAATAAATATATTGCAACGAATTGGTCTAAAATAAACTGTATAATTAGTATTACTGTATATTGTACCGCAAAAAGTGGCCCCTATCGGCTGATACCTACTGTAACAAACTTGAAAGATGTCGTCTTGGGTACTGATGGTTGCAAAAGTATGCTTCTTTTGTCGAAAGTGGTGTTATATTCAATCAAAAGTAATAAAAAGTATATGGTTTAATAAAAAAAGTGCAGTGCAAAAACAGTGCGAGAAAGAATAAAATAAAAAAAAAACGCGTTGCTGAGGGTGACTGCAGTCAATAGGCTGCCGCAGCACAGAGCACACAGAATTTGAATGACGTGTACAATGAACATTTTGCACTGTGGTGACTGTATCCTAATGATTTTTTTGAGATGATTTTTTTGAATCAAAATCGATATAATTTGACACTTGTAAACATTTTTGTTAAAATTAGCTATATAAAGTGTGCTCAGCGTATACCACTTTCTAATGAACTTAAGGGAAAAATTCAAAGGCGCATTCAATGGCGTCAATTTTAAAGTACTTTTAGAATGAACAGATAAAGAATTTTGCGAAAATATAAAAAGCTGTTTTTCCAGTAAAAGTCGAGATTTAGCATAGACAACGTTCAAAATAACAGTTGCACAAATTACCCTACATCTGTGCGGTCATTTTGATTTAATATATATCATAGTAAAAAGTGTCGTTTTTGCCTCCAAAAGTGCGATCGTTTGATTTTTAACAAAAACCATGAGGGGTACCTCATGAAAAAACATGAATTTTCGACGATTTGGATCGATCCAAAAAATTCCAGATAAAGGTTTATGATGAAAATGGTAATTGAAAGCAATTGTTTGGCGCTATCGCGAGCATCAGGGAGGGTCTGGAGGATGAGTTATTAAGGGTTGAATTTGGACAATCTGGCTGGAAGAAATACCTTTTCTGTCCTGTTGATCGACAAAAACAGCTGACAGAGATCTCATCGAGACTTTAAGCATTTGAATTTTCTCTGGAACTCTACGCTGAATACCATCAATTAGAAACTGACGTAAAATTAGTATGTGTTTTCTTCTAAAAACTCTAGGTAATACTGAACACCCGTCTTATCATCATGCCTCATCAATAATAATATAACAATCGATTTTGAGCAATCGATGTAATGAGATGAGCACGTAGTAGAAATGCCCAATGTTGTTGTGAGAAAGAGGATGATGGTGTAGTTGGATTTTGGATTAGATGAGTTGGTGTTGATAGATGGATGATTTTTTTTAATAATAAGCCAATTTTTGGCACTGATGATAGTAATATTGACAAAATCCACAAGTAAAGCTGTCAATTACGACTGTCTACTAGTAACAGATCGATAGAGGAGGTGTTGCGCAACACTGAATTCAAGATTGTATAGTGTAAATGTGTGCTTGACACTAAATCCTGCTTGTATGGAGGTATTTTCGTCGGTATGATGATACAGGATCAGGTCATCATGCGAGATCCATTTGCAAAAAGTTGCTATCAGTAGAGTATTAAAATTAGCACATACCTATGCCAAATTTTGTGAGAAAGACGATGGGATAGTTGTATTATTTTGTATTGGATAAGTTGCTGTTGATGTACGGATGATTATTCAAGATTTGCCAATTTTTTGCACTCATCTTGACAAGATCCATAACCAAAACCGTTAATTACGACTCTCTACTACTAGTAACAATTCGGTAGAGGGGATGTTGCACAGCACTGCATCTAATACGGCTCGGCTTTGACGACGTGTCTTGTTGTAAAGTAGCCAAACGGTGGTATTTTATTATTCACAGTATTTCCTTGGGCAAAACGCATGCTATAACCAAGCGGTTTTAAATGCAGTGTTGCGCAACATCGCCCTTATTCATCTGTTACTATTAGACATTTGTAATTAACCGCTTTTCTTATGGATCTTGTCAAGATGAGTGCAAAAAATTGGCAAATTTCGTGTAATCATCCCTCCATGAATGGCGACTCATCCAATCTAAAATCTAACCACACCATCGCCTTTTTCGCAAAATTTGGCATAGGAACGTACCGATTCTAATACTCTAGAATCAAGATTTTGAACTCGAACATTGGATGGTTTGATCTTGGATACCCAAATAATACTTAAATACCTGCATACAACCAAAATTTAGTGTCAACCGCCCCGCTACACTATGCAATTATAGCTACAATGTTGCGCAACACCTCCTCTAGCGATCCGTTACTAGTAGGCATTCGTAATTAACGGATTTTATGATGGATCTCGACAAGATGAGTGCCCCAAATTAGCAAATTTCAGGTAATCATCCGTATATCAACAGCAACTCATCCAATCTGACATCCAACTACCCCATTGTGTTTCTCGCAAAATTTGGCATTGATACATGCTTATCTCATAAGCCAGATAGTTGACATTTGACGACTCTGATTGACATGATACCAATATAATGCAAACTTGTGCTTTTGGATGCTATAAACAGGCTTAAATTGATTCAAAACTCTTTTTTTTTTTTTTTTAGGATAGTGAATGTATTTGATCATGTCTAATACTTATGGTGGTATCATGTGTAGTTACCTTAAGCCATTTGTACCATGCATTTTGAATGTTTAGTCTTGCTTTTCTCATTTCAATTACATTTTTAGTTTCAATACGAATGCTTTATTTCTCTGAGCTGTCTCCAAATTTGAGCCAATCACAACGCTTTATTTGCCCTACATACACCCCAGGCCAAAAAAAAATTGCGAGGGTTTCCCTCTGTTTTGACGTTAGGCGGAGTTTTAAGTATTACTAAATACAGTAATTTAGCAATTCCATCATCAAAATCCCCTAAAATGCTAGAATATGCCTTACTACACACGCCAGCTTATAGTACAAACGCTTGAGACTCTCAATTAGCACCAAGTAAGTGATACAAATCAAGTGAGGGCAGCCTATCTACCCACAGCCTCCGAATCAAATATAGTTGTGCTTCAACGATAGGCTTATCCACACAACCAAAAAGAGGGTTATGGCTCAAAGAACCATAAAAAGTGGGAAAAGTAACAAAAGTGCATCACTAGAATGTGATGAAGAAGAACAGAAACATCGCAATACAGTTACATGCAAAAAGGTAACATGCAATGTGTATCATCAAAATGACGAGTACAAGAAAAAAAAAAGGTATTAGAAAAAAGTATCCTGGTTACCTCATACGAAGCAGGAACACCAATACCACCACCAGTATTACAGAAGAAGTAATACTTGAAGAACAAAAAGAATGCAAGGCTACTCCATAATAAAGCAGCAACTGCCAGCGATACAATGCATCAAGAGATACACCATAGCACTATGATGAAACAGCAACATAAAAATAGTTGCGTGCAGAAAAGGGGGAAAGAATAAATCGCATTAGAGCTTACTAATAAAGAATGCACCACAGTATTACGAGAAAGAAAGTAACAAAAGGTTGAATGAATGTAATTCATGGGAACAAAACCCATGGCAAACAAAGAAGGGGGATATACAAACCAAATACAAACCAAACACAATCATCATATTGCAACAAATTGGCCTAAAATAAACTGTGTAATTAGTATTCCTGTATATTGTACCGCGAAAGATAGCTCATATCGGCTGATACCTACTGTAACAAACTTCAAAGGTGTCATCTCGAATACTGATGGTTGCAAAGGCATGCTTCTTTCGACGAAGGTGGTGTTGTATTCAATCAATAGTAATAAAAAGTATATGGTTTAATAGAAAAAGTGCAGTGCAAAAACAGTGCGAGAAAAAAAATAAAAAAATAAAAACGCGTTGCTAAGGGTGACTGCAGTCAATAGGCTGCCGCAGCACAGAGCACGCGGAATCTGAATGACGTGTACAATGAACATTTTGCACTGTGGTGACTGTACCCAAATGATTTTTTTGCGATGATTTTTTTGAATCAATATCGATATAATTTGACACTTGTAAACATTTTTGTTAAAATTAGCTATATAAAGTGTGCTCAGCGTATACTACTTTCTAATGAACTTAAGGGAAAAATTCAAAGGCGCATTCAATGGTGTCAATTTTAAAATACTTTTAAAATAAAAAGATAGACAATTTTGCAAAAATATAAAAATCATTTTTTCCAGGAAAAGTCAAAATTTAGCATATACAACGTTCAAAATAGCAGTTGCACAGGCTACCCTACATTTTTGCGGTCATTTTGATCTAGTATATATCATAGTAAAAAGTATCGTTTTTGCCTCCAAAATTGCGATCGTTTGATTTTTAACAAAAACCATGAGGGGTACCTCATGAATGTCGGTTTTTTAGCCTATCATTAGATGTCAAGCCAATTCCATACCACTGACATTTAAATGGAATTGTAGTATAAACATGTTTTGAATCCAGGACACGATTGATCCTGGCTTCCTTTTATAAGAAACATAATAAAGACCCTACGTTCTACGTGATAGAATTACTACTGTCTTTATATTTTATAATTTGGAAATAATAGTGATTTCGTATTACTTAAATAACTCTCAATGAAAAAACGTGAATTTTTGACGATTTGAATCGGTCCAAAAGAAATAGAAATAAAGGTTTAGGATGTAAATGGTGATCGATAGCAATCATTTGGCACTATTTTGAGCATCTAAAACGGCTTAGAAGATAAGATATTGAGGGTTGAATTCGGACGATCTGGCTGGGAAAAGTACCTTTATTGCCATATAGATCTACAGAAACTAATGCTATAAATGCGCATATAATGGTACTATTCTTGTTAGGCCACAACTTTTATGTATCAGCAACTCAGAATTTTACCTGTTTTTACTTTAACTTGAAGAAAAAGGTGCGTAAACTATTTATAATTCAACGGTGTTAAATCTATCAATGCAAAATTCATGACATAAGGGGACTCAGTTATCTTTAGCTGATGATAACTTTAGGCATATCGCAAATCATAAATTTGATATGATGCAAAACGTAACGTACAAATGACAGCACTTTTTGCGCATCTGACATAGCTTCTAAGTGGGGTCGAAAGGCAGAGGTTTGCTTTAATTTGTTTAGATTCGGGGAAGAAGTATTAAGTATAATACAAGTAAATTACTGGATTAAATGTGCAATGTAAATAGAATAATTTTGTGATTTGATGAGTATTGATAGATTAGGGGTGTTATAGATATTGTTTAAGCTGCACAAGCATATAAGAGTTGCTGTTCAAGGCTACACAATGTGGTATTACGCAAAAACTTTACGCCTTACTGTTCGTTTTAGCAATGCTGTAGTCATCAGCAATTTGCTCGTTGGGAGATTTTTTCTTTTCGCTCAATTCATGCTCAGTATCGTGATGGTCATGTTCAGTTAAACCAAATGACTTCATTCTAAACCAGAAAGCCAAAGCGAGAACAGCAAGACACAGGGCGACGATGGACAGGATTCTCTGCACTTCACCATACGCAATGGCCGTGGCACTGTGTTGCTCAGGGGAGAGAGCATGGATATAAGTAATGTTGCCAAGGATTTGTGAGGCATCGAATTCACCAGGAACATGAGACGCCAATTGGCCAGGTAAAAGCGAATTCCAGATGGCACCTGCAATAGTACCACCTACACTAGTAGAAATAGTGCCACCAATGGACATCAAAGCAGTGACTATAGCAAGGTCTACGTATATATAAAAGAAGAGACAATTTTGTTAAATATCACAGTGTGCGCATCACATCAAGTTAAACATACCACCGTGAGGAACAGAACTTTGAGCAGCAACAAGACAAGGGACATAAATCATACCAGAACCAAGACCTGCTATGATTTGACTGATAATAACAAATCCCAGAGGAGAAGTAGGATAGCGAGAAGGAATCATTAGGCCCATACCGAGAATGTAGAAGCAGATACCAGCAAGGACGACTGGTCTATAAATCTTGTACTTTTTCATAATGAAACCACCGGCAAGCTGGGATAGCAGAAACATGGCATGGTAACTACGATCAATGTAGGTAGCTTCTAGTGCAGTCGCATACCGAGTGATTTGGAGGTATGTCATGAAATAAGTCCAGTTGATAGCACGAATGGAACTAATCATAGCGCAGACCATGACAGCGGCCATGGGAGTGGAGGTATCCCAATCAGCAACAGGAATGACAGGGTATTCAGCAATCTTGGTTTCGTAGAAAATAAAGACCAGGGCACACACAAAGCCACCTACCAAACAGCCGATAGTGATGCTAGAAGACCACCCCCATCTGGAGGGACCAAGGATCAGTG
Source organism: Mucor lusitanicus (assembly GCA_010203745.1). Lineage (NCBI taxonomy): Eukaryota > Fungi > Mucoromycota > Mucoromycetes > Mucorales > Mucoraceae > Mucor > Mucor lusitanicus. The sequence goes on along the minus strand of JAAECE010000005.1, from coordinate 760,352 downwards.
GCACCAGGATCATACAAAGAGCACCAATGAACAAGAGACTACCAATAGCGTCGATTTCGTTACTAATAAATTTGACCTTTTCAAAGAATGACAGATTTCGGTATTTGGAGTCGTCTTTGGGTGGCATCTGGCCAGACTTCTTTACTGTCTTTTCAATCTTGAACAAACCATAGAGCAGAGGGATCGAGCATGTTCCTATACAGAATGGGATCATACTATAGCACCATCTCCAGGAACTGTTTTCGGCAATAGCTGTGCCAGCAATAGGAGCAACCCAAATGTTGATCATGGCAGGGAAATCATAGAACGCTTGAAAGATACCACGATTTGCTGAAGAAGTAATGTCTACATCACACAGGCTTTCATTCAGATTGTGTAAATATGGATGCTAGATCATGTACCTACCTGCAATTAGTACATGGCCGAGAACTGTAACACCAGATAGACCAAAAGCGTAGATAACCTGGCCACCCTGTTATAAGAAAAAGAGTTGTGAGCCCTTACTGCGACACATGAAATACACAAAAAAACTCTGCTTACAATAAGAGTATCCATGTTTTGAGCAGTAGCCTGAATGACACCAGAGATAACGTAAAAGAAAATAGCCATTGCAAATGCTTCCGTTCTGCCGACCATGTCAGAGAACTTGGCATACATGGGCAACAGGATAGTTTGCACAATGTAGAGGACCACATCGACAAGAGCAGAAATGCTGAGAGAGTTGAATGCACTGTAGATTTGCACAGATGCAGAGTAGATCAGGTTTCCTTCCCAGTTCTTGGCCCACGCAACGAGAATAATTCCAGTGATAACAAGAATCTTGTCCCATTTATGGCCCAGTTTCTTCATGAGGATGACTTTTTGGATGCCGTAGAATTGGTGCTCAAAGCTCTCCTCTTGCTGATGAGAGGCATTGTCACGACCAGCACTGCGTTCCACGCTTGAAATGGAATCGGATGCACCTTTTTCTGATTGCATGCTTGATTGTCTTTTGACAAGTAAAAGAAAAAGAGAAAGAGTCAGGATCGGAAACCATGGTCGATCTGCCTTTTTGCTTATTTTTATACCAAGATCTGATTAAGGACAAGTGCACAAAGTAACGTTCTCGCGCTCTTCTGGAAATTCTATTCTAGGTTTCGGGTATGGTGTAACACCAGACACTTACCGGTTATCAGATTCTTGTATAAAAACTGATCTTTTGCATCTGACAAGGCTTCCACTGTTGCAGCTGTATGGATGTGCCCTTGAAAGCAAACCAGATAGTTCCTGGCAGAACCAAGGCATTGTATCAGCATAGCTTCCATCAAGTCGATATCAGGACCCGTGTGCTCCGCTGTGTATCCATAAAGACCAATCTGATATGCATGTATTTGTCAGATCCCCGCAATTTTCAAGGATCTATTCCCTATTTATATTATCATCCAATTTTGTGTAGAAATAAGATGCTGTGAGCGTTATTCGAATGACTAACATCTTTTATCTGATTGGTATCCTCATCTAATTCTGCAATTTATCGAATGTGATTTTTCCGCAATTGCCCTGAAACATCTGAAAAAGCACAATCTGCTACAGGTATCTTGCAAACTGCACTCTACCCCCCTTCTATTTCTAAAAGTCGACTTGGGATAGGCCATCACGTATCAACATTCATTGTATAAAAAGTACTCCAGATCTGTTTTGCGTATGCCTGAGATTGAAGGGTTCTTCATACATCATCCAGCAAATGTGGTAACCCTTACACTTTTCATTGAGTAGTAAATCTTAGTAAGTTTTAGTAAAGGGGTCTTTTTTTTTTGCAGTTTAAATCATACACCATACTTTCACTGTTGTAGAAATCGTTGAGCTACGAGTAAAGTAAGTCGCATACATGAATTATCATACGCAGTGATGAAAAGAAGGGTAATAGTATCACATCTCGCATTCGAGTTCCACACATCTGGATGAGCAATTGCAGCCGACTGAATTATTTATCGAATACTTGTTTGTGTTATCAAGCTATGGGGGATGAGTATACAAACGTATAGAGAATTTCAATCAACAATGTTCATCTTGGGAGCTTCTAAAAGCATCAAATGTCTTCATAATAGATGCATAGCATCAGCCTCGCCAGCCAAAAATAACTAGCGTATTATACATCTACCTAAAAACAGGACTAGTCGTGTTGTATAAAGCATCAAAGAAGATGAGAGGCCTAATTAATAGATGGTTGCTTGAATCAATTTGATTCACTTTTTCTAGACATCCGCGAATAATGCCATGTCCAAAGCTACATATAATGTATTTCAAACACACGACTACTACTGAATCAACAGGAATGCATCTGTTTAGCGCTACGCGCTACCATCTTGTCTCTTCCTGATTAGCACATAAATAAACAGAATCAGGTAAATATTTGCAGAGATAATCAAAATGACCTTGATTGTACCACGTATGTGCAACAAAACATACCTAGCAGAGCTTTGTGTCATTTGCCTCAGCTGCATATCTCATTGTGGTATAAATAGTGTCATCAGATCAGCATTGAATAAAACAAAAAGGCTCATTTGTAGTACATTGGATAGAGTATTAAAGGGAAAATCACTTTGTCTGGAGGACATTTAGGTAGTACCCGGGTATCCATCGAGTCAGCCAGTCAGTCAGCCATTGAATCAAATGGTGTTGAAGTTCATGCATCATGGGGCTTTCACTTATAATATTATCATTATTATGCTATACTTTTTACATTTGGGTCAAAAAGCAAATGATGTACCCCTTTTGTTGACCCCTTTGAAAATTGAAATCACCACATAAACAACTTCTTACTGTTTCTTTCCCTTCTTCTTCTTTCTTTTTCCTCTTCATAATTCTGTATAATACGACATGAAGATTTCAAGGGAAGTCAAAATCTATTGTATGCTTGTCATTACAGGCGGCTTCTTTCTCGTTGAAATTGTTGTCGGATACTATGTTAGCTCGTTGGCATTGGTAAGATGTGGCAGCATGCTGGATTCCACCGTCATTTCATCTCACACAGTTCTTGAATAGATTGCAGATTCTTTTCACATGTTGAATGATTTGATCAGTATGTGTGTTGCCCTGTGGGCCATTAAAGTAAAGTGTACGCTAGAAACGACCCGCATCAAGACACATTTATTGATCTCCAATCCACCCATGACACACAGGTTGCAAAGAAAACGCAATATGACCCAAAGTATTCCTATGGATGGCAAAGAGCCGAGATTCTTGGAGCGCTTATCAACGGTGTATTTTTGCTTGCATTATGCTTTACCATCTTGATTGATTCGATAGAACGATTTGTATCTCCCGAGCCTGTCACTCATCCCGTCATGGTACTGATCACAGGCAGTGCTGGTTTGGTGGCGAATCTTGTTGGCTTGTTTCTCTTTCATGGTAAGCGTAACAGAGGGATGTGAGTGAGGTTGATGTCAAGTCTGATTTTGCTTGCGTTCAGAGCATGGACATGGACATGGAGGACACAGCCACAGTCATGAAGATCAGCACAGCCATGAACATAGCCACGATAAAGACGTCGAATCAGTGCATGCGCATGGCCATAGCCACGGCCATAGTCATGGAGGCCACTTAAACATGAGAGGCGTATGTAGAGGTTGGAGAGCAATAGACGGAAATGGTGCTAAATATATCATTCTAGATATTTTTGCATGTTTTGGGTGATGCTTTGGGCAATGTTGGTGTCATTGCATCAGCCTTGTTTATATGGCTGACCCCCTTTGAATGGCGATTCTATTTCGACCCTCTTGTTAGGTAAGATCAATATATAATTATAATGTGTTCAACAGAAGCTCAATATATTTAATAGTACATTAATCACCATCATTATTTTCATGTCGGCTATTCCATTAGGTAGTAATGTGCATAACAAATATGCAAAACTGCGATTTCTAATCCGTTTTACCTGTAGTGAGACAAACATCATTCATCTTGTTGCAAGGTGTGCCTAATAGCGTGCCCATTGGCGATGTCAACGATACACTCTTGAGCGTATGTAATAGTGCACCTGTTACGTGTTGAAGGCGATGATTAACTTTTGTGTATCCCTAGTTGGAAGGCGTCATCTCTGTCCACGAATTGCACGTTTGGCAACTGAATGACACCAAATTGATAGCCTCGCTTCATGTCTTGTTAAAGTCTCGTCAAGGCTACATGCTACTCGCTTCTGAGATACGCAAGATTCTGCATGGCTACGGCATCCATTCCGCTACAATCCAGCCCGAGTTCATTGAGGACCAAATCGATGAAAAGTACCAGCCGACAGATCAAGACATCATGGACGACAGCAGCAAGGATGATGAAAAGCTGCAAGTGCATGGCATTGAGCGTGTCTCCACGGTAACCAACTCTGTGTATCAAAACAGTGGTGACAACAACAAGAATACCAGTTCCGTCGAGGTATTTATGTTTACAAACAATAATCTGCAACCTGCATACTAAAGCCTTGGTTGTTGATCCAATAGGAGTTACATAGCTCATCAACATGTTTGTTGCGTTGCATTGAGGATTCTTGTTTAGAAAACACTTGCTGTCCTCCCGAACAACAACAGCCATAACTGATTATATGTATTATATAGACACTCGCAAACTATACTCACTCACTCACAAAATCTCTTTATTATACCAAATCTATGTATCTTGCTGTTCTTTTACGTATGTATTATAATACACTTGAATTTCTAGCCTACGTCTTCTTCTTCTTCCGCTTCTTCTTCACCAAATGTTACCACCTTAATAAAATTGCCATAATCACAGCCAAGACCATGACCTTGGATCGGTACTATGCATCGGATGGTTGCAAAGGGCAATGCATTGTACGCTTCCTCTTCATCGTCGTCATCCTGCTCTGCATCCTCCTCTTCCGCTGTTATTGTACTAGTGGCACTCGTGTCATCATCAATGTCTTCAAAGTGTACCGCTTTCACGGCAGAAGCAAGTTCTGATTTGACACTCTTGCGTGAAACTGCTACATTCGGTCGACTCGCGGTATTGCTGTTAGTGCGTACTTTCTTGATGCCAAACACATTGAGCAAAAGCTGATCTTTCAAGCCGAGTCCAGTAGCCTCTTTGCCCTGTAGATCTGATGAAACGTCACCCGCATGATCGTCCTTTTCTAGATTGTAGGTGATGACGGGAATCAAGGCTGCATCTTCTTCTACGGATGGTGGTTCATAGTACTGCAGCGACGAGAACCAGACTTCCCAATCATCACCATCTTCTGTCAGACGACGACGGCGGCAGCCAGCCAGCACCATGTTGTTGCAAAATACCAGGCCACGGCCCGCTTCTTGACTCAGTTTACCCAAGAACAAGGCGCTCAGTGTCATTTCGTGTTGCTGTTGCTGCTGAGGCATGCTTTCTGACTCCTCGCCAGATGTGTACATCCTTCCCGCGACACCACTGGAAGAGGCATGCAATTTCCGCTGCTTTGATCTCAGAGCACTGACGGGCCCTGCAGAAGGCGGTCTTGTTGTTCTTGCACTGTACAATGGCTGCTGACGACGATGATAGTCTTTGGCACACTGGCTACATCCCACTTCCTGCTTGCTGAGCGCTGTGCGATTCAAACGCCAAGCATGCACAGATTCATCCAAAGCACACGAGGCTACAAAGAAGCCACTGTTGATCACAGTATGACATCCAGGACATGTATCGTGTTCAAACTCGGGATTGCTGATGCGTGTTACCACCACTTGACTGACGGCGTCGCTGTGATCTGATTTGACCAAATGCTGCTGTTGCTGTTGCTGCTGAGAGGCATAGGCAGCTGTATGAGTCCCATCATCCAATGCGGTAGATCGCGCTACTGTACTGAACTGCAACAAGGGACCACCTACTTCTGCCGTGGCTGCAGTATTCATCTTCTTGTTGACTGTGCCTCCTTTGGAAAGCGTGCAGATGGCAGTGCCTGTATCCAGGTTCCATACCTGCACTGCACCGTCATTGGATCCCGTCACTAGAATGCCCATGCCATTGTGGAGCTGTTGAGCTGCAACAGAGGTAATCATATTGTGATACGTTAGCGTGTGGAGACGCGTCCATTGGCGAGGTGTTCTTGACCAGCATTGCGTGGTGCCGTCTTTGGATGCGGTGATGATATAATAGGTATTGGTATCCATGTGCTGGTTGTTTGGTATGATGAGAGTCTGCGTAATTTCTCGCGTATGGCCAGATTCAATGCATTGGGTCATATCGCCCGTGTTGATGTCCCATTCCCGTAGTTTGCCATTTCTGTGCACTGACACGATGCTTTTCTTTTGCTGTGACAGAACAGTGTCTTGTATGAACAGGACGCGGATAACACGATCGTCTAGTTGGTGCTGTTGGATGGTCAATTCGCGGATCAGGTGTACTGTGTCAGCATTCCACACACAGATCAAGCCGTGCTCAAAACCAGCGACAATGTATTGCTGATCTTGGTCTATCTGAATACAACGAGCGTGCGGCAAGTATTTCATGTCCTGCTGTTGCTGTTGCTGCTGCTTCTTCTTCAAGTGTCGGTAGTGTCGTATGTTTCTTTCTGCTGCCACCCAGCCATTCAAGCCGCCACCCAGCCTTTTGAGCTTATCCAACCGAGCTACCCATTCGTCCTTGTTTCTGTCCCAAAGCACAATCTTGCCATCTTGCTGTCCAATGGAGGCGATCAAATGTCCACTCGCATGCATGTCTCGTATATCAGCTACATGCATACCCGTCAATGTTTTGATGGCCACATTGCGCACCTTGTTCTTGTTCTGAAGCATATTGAACCTGGACTGCATTGAAATGGCTCCCATGTGCATACCGTCTTCATTGTACTCGTTTTCCACCTTTCGGATCCACACGTCTGTTTTGATGGGCGTCATGGATGACAGCATGCGCAATATCAAGGTAACGATACGCACAAAAGCCTTGCGCAAAAAGGGAAGCATGAACTGCTCTCGTATCCAAGGTGTCATCCACATGATAATGCCCACCAGCACAAAGAGGAGGATAATGCTTGGTATATTCGCGCTGTAGGCAAGCAGTAGATAGGGGTGGAACGCGTCCAAAACGGAGTGCTGCTGGCTGCGTTGGGTCATCAATTGACGCAGAGCCTTGAAGTTGTCGCTGTAGTAAGTTGTGAGCTGATGCATTAGATGCTGCTTCTGGCTCTCATCCGCTGTAGTGGGAGACACAATCATGACATAGGGAGCATGCACTTGAAGAGTCTCGGCCGCGTACGTTGGATTCAATGCTTGCCAAAACTGTGTGGAGATGCGGCTCCATTGGTTCATGCTTGCTGCTGTCGATAACGATGACAGAGAGATTTCTGGTGCTTGATGATGTCCATTTGGAGACAAAAAGTTGAGCAAAAGTATCACAATACAAAGCTAATGAGTCGAATCTGTTAATTCTCTATCAAATAGAGAGACAATATCTTTCATCACTTACAAAGAACGCATTGAGAGCTCTTCTCGTCTTGGATTTACCACTGTTGCCATGGAAACGTGCAGGTACTGTTGCATGATGGCTGTCCCTTTTTTCAAATTCTTCGTCGCCAAGATCTGCCAACTAGATGGACGGATATCAGCAAAAACACACGAATATACACACTTTTCGCTAAATACATACCTCTGCTCGTTTAATATCAATCGACAGCACAGCGACAAACAATGTCAAATTCAAAACATAGGCCACCACCAGAGCCACAGACGTAAATAAGCAAAATGCCTTGACATTGGGGGCATTCAAGGTGCTCCCAGTAGCCAGCACAAATAGTTCGCCCAATAAACTGGTTGTCATGGTAACGCCTACCTGCTGTAGCCCCTTGCCCAATCTCTCCTTGATGCCAATCCCTTTTTCCTTGGATACGACAGCACCTGTCAAACACAAGGCATGCTCCAACGTAGCAGTACAGCACACCAACAAATGCAGAAACCATGGTACGACATGAACAGTCGTGCGAAAAAAAGAGTGAAATATGCCCATGGTCGTAGTGTAACATGCCACTGCCAAAAATAATGCAGCAATGCCTAATCCAGATGCTGATTTCAAAAGCGTCGACTTAGAGAACTGGGTCCTGACAGTGATGAATAAACCCATGCTGAATAGCAGTGTTGTTGCAAGCTGGATGGACGACACATCTGTCAAAGACCATGGTAATTTCAACTAGCAAAGAAGGAAATGTTACACCCACGGCACGATGCAATCAAAGAAACAAGTACCCAGGCTTGAGATGCTTACCTTGTATTGCAATAGACAGGGCTCCGCATGGAGAGGGTGCGTGTACACTGCAGGGAATTGCTGACTTGTGTGCTGCATCATGTCGTCCCAAATTCGCTGTGTGTGGGTTGTGTTCTTGAGTATAAATGTCAGGATGATCGAGTTGGCAGACACAAAGCGTCCCTGGTCGTCCAAGACAACGTGGCCCATGGTGGCATAGGGGTGCAGCGATAGGCCTGTGGGTTTTGACAGGTCCTGTAAATGCTGGTTGACCGTCTGAACAATGTCAGTGTCTTGCTCGATGGCATGCTGGTCATAATTCCACACGGCGAGAGGTGAGTGGATGAGGCACTGACGATGCTGCGTCGTAGCACATATCTCTCGCAGTTTGTTGGATACTGTCAGTGCTTGATAGATCGATAGCGAGGTACCGAGCAGCTCTTTGGATAGGGTATTGTTGGCAGCATCTATAATGCGAATCTGTCGAGCAACGAACGATGGCTGATGAGGATGCGGCACTGCTGTAGAGGCCTGTATATGTGTTGAGTGCTGCCATAAGTGAGCGTCTATATGCGGTGTGAGTGTGGATGCATGATGGGATGTAAAAAAAGATGTGATGATGGGATATGACAAGAAACAAATAGAGATCAAGGAGATGAATAATGTGTACAATGGATGGGATGCACTTTTGACTCCAAATGTGTAGAAATACTTTTTTGAAATGTAAGAACGGCACCTTCTCAAGGCCAATAAAGGCATATTAATGTAAAATAATGGTTGTAATGCGCGTATAAATAGTGAAATAAATAAAATGGCTTTCTTTCTTTACAAATACATCATGTAATTAAAGCAAAAGAAAAGAAAAAGACGTTTCATACAAGAAGAAAAAAAGTAATCCAAGTGCAAAAATACCCCTCCACTCTTGCTCTCTCATGCTTTCTCCACACACACACAGTCAACTGAAACCGAGACATTTTCATTCAAATCATGGTGAAAAAAAAGGCTGGTGTTTATTATCCACTACGGCCTGGTACTGCCACTAGTGAATCATACCCAGGCAATGAACCAGAGAAGCTGTACAGTCGGTTGGATCGAATGGCTGTGGTGTAGGATGGCACCCTTGATAGATCAATGCCTTGCCATGGAAGACTTAGACCTCCGTCTGCTGGTGCTACCGTATTGCCAATGGGCGTGGAGGGTCGAGTGTGATCCTCATCATCTGTGTCTGAAGACGACAGCGTTGTATTGGCTCCAATGGCTGCTTCATTGGGTGCAGAAATGGCAATGGAGGGTGGTAGATCGCCTCTGGCAATCAAGGCTGCTACTTGTTGAGGGTCGTACGGTGCTGATTTCCAAGCATCTTCATATGCGGGCAGTGCGTTCTCGTCCTCTTCTGGCGATATCTCTGCAATGACAACAGGAATAGCTGCTCTCAGCTCTGATATACTTGGTATTAGTCTTTTGCGTTACTGGGAGCCGTATTGCTTTCCATACCTGAAATGTGTCCGTCGGCATTGGTCAGTGATACCGTAAACTTGAGTTTATGTTTGATTTTGATAAGGTCGCATAGCGAATCAGTCTGAATCAGATGCGATGTGTAGTCTGGCACGGGCAGCAGTTCTGTCTTTGTCCATGGATCAGGCCCAGAAGCAAAATTCTCGTCTCGTAGGTGCTTTATCACCCGTCCTTCCATTTTCGAGTGATCTTCTGCAGATAGTGTTGTGTACTCCTTCAAGACGCATGAAACTGACCTAACTTGCAAATCTTGCGCTATCGGCATCAGCGCAAATGTGATTGGTATCAGGCTGCCCATACTAAATACTTTGCTGGGGACACTAATGTCATAGCTTAACTTGTCAACCCAGATATTGGAGATAACCAGGGATTGTGTCAACTCGAGCGATGATGGCAGCAGGACACGGGATACGCGAAGCATCTTTCGGTCATTGTAGTTCATGGAGAAGGTGGGTCGCTCCACGACTGCTTTCAGTCTATAATACACTTCGCCTAGATCATGTTCAACGCTTTCGGGAAGATCGCCAGGTAAAGGTAATTCAAAATCCCTGTCATACAACTTAGTTTCTCTCCCGCGTTTTCCATCCATCTGCACTCTAGCTTACCATTTATAATGACCTTCGGGCAAATGATATGTCTTGCGATTCGATGGCAAGAAACTCCACTCGTGCTTGATGATGGTCTTTTCCTCTTTATAATGACGTTGATGAGAACCGAGACCTAGCAACGTGGTGGTGTCAATGTGTGTTTTCAAGCTGTCCCGGGATTTCCACCCTTCCTTCCCTGCTTACCTTCAGTCCAGTTCACTTTGGCCTTGCCGATGAACTTGAGCGTGATGGATCTTACTTTGGTGGTTTCGTGGCAGTTGAGCACAACCGAGCCTCTCAACATGACACCTGCAGATTCATCGACATTGCCATGCAAGATGATGTGATCGTTCTCAATGTTGATGTGGAAATCTGATGTTTGCACAAGCTGTATAGGGTTGGGAAGCATGTTCATTCTATGGCACAATGAGGTGTAAGATATCGCAAAGATAAGAGAGCAACAGAGAAAAGAGAAAGAAAATGCATTGCTCTTTTTTTTCTCTCTTTTTGTAAAATGAAAAAGGTTTTACCCATTTTCATTGGATGTGGTTACCTCTTTGACATGACGGAAGGACGCACATGAAAGTCAGATCGAATGGAGGGATGCAGCGCACTGTAAGAAGAGGCAATCATGGCTGCTGGCAATGGATGTTGAGCGAGAGGGAGAAAATGGACAAGGATAAAGACACATCCAACGCGGCACTGCTATATACCTGATTTCCTGGCATGTGCATTCATTTTCGATTATAAATATCAAATATACTCACTCGAAAAGGGTAAATATTTTAAACTTGTTTGTATTTGTGATTTCTGATCCATGTAACGTGGCAATCCTTATAGTTTACCCATGCGGTGCGCGCATTGCCAAATCAGATCTATTCCTGATCAGACGATCCCAAATAAACCCTAGCTTGCGTGCGCGTGAAAAAATAGCGCTTGTTGATGTGCCTCGCCTCATCTCTATAGTACTATACTTCTCAAACCGGGCTCTCATTGGACAAAGGTATACGATGCTTTATTAATTGAACGGACAATAGAGACCTCCAGCATCGGGAGGATTGACCGTGATCATGGAAGACCAAATGATGCCGGAAATATGGATAATAGCCTAGCAACAGGATCAACATTGTTAGCACGCTGTTCTCCGCACAATGCGCTTGCCGTGTTCATGTCTACCTGCCTGCATCGTCACATTCAGTGCGGGTGGCTCTGTTGGCATCTGAGGCCCACATGCATTGTACAAATTCCTGAACGTGGTGTCATTGACGTTGGGAGGCTCATAGTCCACGCGAAACACCAGTGTCGCTAAGGATTCCTTGTGCGGTGCCAGCTGCATAGGCCCTGTGCGACTCCACGCAAACGGCTGGTGTGTATCTCGATCCATCAGGATCAGCTCGATGTCCCTCACTCGGGTGGGCACGAAATTTGCTTGGTTGTCCAATGTCACATTCAGCTTCCAAGCTGCCCTCAGCCAAGGCTGCTGGTTGGGTCCCCAATCAGCAGGCTCGCCGATACGCTCTGCCTTGGCACTCTTGAACGCTAGCTGAGGCAGTCGTGGCCAGCAAAAGTAGATGATCAGCCCCAGCACGCCCAGTGTTCCCAGGCAGCCAAAGAGGATGATCCAAAGCCTGTGTGCTGTGTGCTTTTTCTTGTATCGAAACTTGTCGGCCAAAGAGATGTGCGGCGAAGAGGTGGACTGGCTGTGGTGTAGATGATGTGTGTGGTGCACATGCTCGCCATTGATCATGTCAACGGGATGGCTGGAAGACGCAATGGTCGCTGCATCGTCTTCCTCCACGTAAAGCTCGGCTCTTGACTGCACAAAGTCTGGTGCATGATTCGAGTAGGGCAGATACGAGTTTTGTCGTCCTGGCTCAGGCTGGAATATAAGCTGTGTCGTCGATTTGGGTGTTGTAGGCGAGTTTTCTGAAAGCAGCGTGTGTGTGTTTGTGTTTTAGATGCATATCGTACTGTGCAGTGTGTGTTTATACCTATTCACCTTTTGTAGAGGATCGTCTGTTGCGATATGGATCTGCTTGTATCGAGTACAGCGATGTGGGACGCATGCTAAAGAGAACGAGAGAGAAAGAGAAGAAGCAGGAAAGAAATGTGCTCCTGATTGTAATCAACACATATTGTAGAATACAGCCCCCCCTTTCTTTCAATGCGGTGAGCAGAGGAGACATTGGAGAAGGGGTATGCTGCTATTGACTTTTGCACTGAGCCTTATGATTCAACATTTCTTTATATATACAGACTTTTAAATAATGTACTACTTGGTTTATCGCTTGGGTGCTCGAGGCTTGACTTCTTCGTCGGTAACAGCGTGGAGCATGATCTTGTTGACCTGACCTTCAGTGGCATGGAATTGATGGCCCTAAGATACACACATACATTGAATCAACATGCTGCTCCCCTTTTTTTTTTTGCTACATCCACGTTTTCGCATCTTACCTTGGTCCAATCGTAACTCACGGCATACGCAAAAATGTTACCAGTACGGTTGAAAGCTGTGCAAGCAATCGTGCCTGTGGATCTGGGCAGTGTGTTTAATCGTTGTTTGGAGTCCTTGTCCCAAAAACTGATGGTGCCATCTGCGCCCGCTGTCGAAAATGTACCATATGTTGGATGGAACGAAATGTCGTTGACGGAATACACGTTTTTCGTTTCATCTCGATGGCATTTAAAGGAGAAGCATTTGGCTGCTTCCTTTTCGTCAACGTACTGAATACCCACACGCCCTTCAATGGATCCAATAGCGTATCCCTTTCCGTCTATAAAGCACGACACGGTTCTTGTCTGCCATTTCAGTGGAGATATACACTCCTTGTACACTGTGGTTGGGTTGCTCAGGTTGATAATGTGGATTTTTCGGTCGGCAGTAGCAGCCACCAAGAGATCGCCCTTTGTGTCCATTGAATAGCATCGCTCGCCTAACTGTGCTACACCTACAGGCTGCGGTGATCTCAAGTCCCAGTATTTGATGGTTTTATCCCAACTGCCGGTAGCCAAGATGTTGCCCTGTTGATTCAGAAACTTTGCACATCGGATAGGCTCATCATGAGCGGCTACCTGTGTTGATTGTCCAGTCGCCAGATCATACATGCGTGCCGCCTTGTCAGCTCCACCCGACACAACAGAGCTTCCGTCCTAGTGTTCAAGACGATCAGACACATGCACCATGCCCTTCTTTTCGTTGCTTTGTCTTACCTTGGACCAATCGACACAAAAGACGGGTCCTTCATGATTGTAAGAGGCTTTGGGAACAGTAGTTCCATTTGGCTGAACTTCATACAGTCGAACCTAAGTTATAAAATGAGTACAGTGGTACATTTCATCGACTGCAAACACATACTGCATTATCCCAGGACGGAACAGCTAATATATCGGCTTGTGGTGAGAAGGCAAGTGCTGAGATGCCATCAGGAGGAGGAGACGCAACCTACATCATCATCATGCACGTTTAAAATCAAAGCTTTCAAAGCACTGCTTTTTTTATACATACCTCAAAGTCAGGAGCTTGCATTTTTCGTCTGTTTGGTTTATTTGGACGTGATGAAAAGAGAACTGTTCGTTTTCAAAGCAGTTGCCCCTCAGTCTATCAAAGCTGAACGAGTCACGAAGGATGTAGTTGATGTTTATGCAACGATCCAGCGTCTCACATGTTGGAAATCTACCACTGTATGCAACAAGGGCTCATGTAAGGAACAGAAACTGTAGCCTTTTGATCAAACAGCGGGCGTTTGGATGTGTAATACAGGATGATTGAGATTCGGGCAGCTCATTGCGTCGTCGGTTGACATTTACTACTATAATCGATATTTCATCTCTTTTATATACGTATATGGTACATCAGCCGCACCTGGCTGTGAAATCCAAGCATTTGCAGAATGTATACAGCTTCTTGTACTGGAAAAATGTATGAGCCCTCCTCAGAAGACCTTTAGTAAGGGATATATCGGCAGCGTACATGCGTGTTTGAGTAGTGGCGCATGAAAGCCTGTGCTAAAACTGAGGAGATCCGGCTACTGCACAGGAATGTATATGTGATTCTCAAGGCTATTCGGTATTTTCAGACAGAGAAACTCAAGAAAAGAGATAGGCTATCATAAACTGTTTGCTATTTGCTTTGATTCCATATTGGCATCCTAACAATATGTACTGAAATGTCTGGATTGAATCGTCCAGCTCATCATGTGCCTGGCTGAAATGTGGGTGATTGGTAGAAAGCGATCAGAAATGGCAATTTGATGCTGAACAAATTGAATTTGCAGAAAATTTTTGGAAAAAAATAGCATACTGCATGATAGACAAAGCTCCATAGAACAACATCAGAAGTAATTGAGCGTAGTGAAATCAATTAGACACCTACAGTGTCTTTTATTAGCTGAAGCTAGGGCAAAACACAGCCTGAGCTGGATTTAAATTTTAGAGCTTCCACTGGTCCTCCATCTGCTCGATTTGGACATCTGAAAACCTTCCAAGGGCAATTACACAAAATGTTATTATATAAGCAACAGGTATTTCTTAACTCTTCTACATGCAAAAAAGACCAAGGAATCCAATGGTACCAATATCAAAGAGATGCTTTTAGTCTGTACAGAGCAAATGCCAAAAAATGCAAAACACGTTTTTTGAGGAAATGTCTACAAAACGCATAGTAAACTGACCAAGAGACAGTTTCATATGATGCTTTACATTCATACGGTTGTTTTGAGCTTAAGAACACCATAGTAGAAGATGCCGTTTTCGAGGTGAAAACTTCCATTCTTTGAAATCATCAAATTTTCATGTACTAGTATAAGGCCAAAATGCTGAAAAATCGATGATCAACTCGTTCCCCAAAAGATCACTGAAAAACGATCCATGACCTAATGTCAGGTCGTAGAACACGATCGCACCTCTTTTGAGGCCGAGATTGCGCTTTGTTGGCAAGATATAAGCGATTGAAATTGTGATTTTTACAGTGGTAAATAGTACATTTGAAAGCTATACTCGTTCAATAACGCGCTGTTTAATACCTGATCTGTTGCTCATATAGCAGAACAGCATAGTATCGAATTCTTGAATCATCAAAAGGGCGTAGATTTACCATGTAAGGTGAGATGTATTATGCAAATTTGTGAAGATACACTCATACTACTCCATAAACCAACAAATAAAAGGAAATATCCTGAGCATAAGTGAGCACCTCTGCTAGTCCTTATTACTTGATCCTGACAGAAGAGTGCTCCTCCTCCTGCATTGGTCAAACATACCACAGCTCTTGATTAAAAAGAGGGTTCCCTCATTGATCTTCCCTTCAAGGGGCCTGCTACTACTACTACCATGTGCAACCTGAAACAAATAAAATACTCAACATCTACTAAAAGGCTAGGCAGTATGATTGTGATTTGCATTAGTTCATTAGATCATGACTGACGACATTCTCATGCTTGATGATCCTTATACGGGGCAAGAAAGAGAAATTAAGCTCTCTGGCTGGTTTTTGTGGGGGAGGAGCGTAACACATGGTTTTAGGTCATAAAGATGCAACATTTCCCGACTTAATTACATCAACTGTGGTTATTGAATCAATTAGCGTTTAAAAGCAGCAAGTATGATTTTGACCATATAAAGGGAATTTGCATTTTGATTGACAGATTCAGTAGCACAA
This sequence comes from Mucor lusitanicus, assembly GCA_010203745.1. Classification (NCBI taxonomy): domain Eukaryota; kingdom Fungi; phylum Mucoromycota; class Mucoromycetes; order Mucorales; family Mucoraceae; genus Mucor; species Mucor lusitanicus. Next base: position 744,398 of record JAAECE010000005.1, on the reverse strand, counting down.
CTGGGAGAAAAGGGGACCTTTGCTCAGCAGTTCTATCATACCTAGACATTTCCTTTTGAGATTTTAAAGTTCTCGAGAATCAGACAATAAAATCCGTGGGAACATGTATTGGTGGATGAGACGTAGAAAGCAAAAATTTCCTCATTTCCTTCCAAGCGAAAAACAGAAGAAGGTCTATCCATTCCCAAACTTCCATTTTGGAGCAACAAACATGTTGATCGTTTAAGGCTGATTATTGGCCCTGTGCTGCCGTATCTGATACAAAAGTAACACAAGAAGCAGGGCTATCTGTAGAGATTATGATATGAGAAAAAAACACAATTTTATATATAGTATATGATAAATCTAGGAGAGAAAGAGAAGGGGAAGCAAGAATATGGTACATGGAGAAAGGGATGATATAAAGAAATACAATAAAATACAATACGAAATAAATCTATTTAGTTGGAATACAGTGAGTATGGTTGTAACCATTGGTAAGCTTGCCGTCTTTGCAGACTTCGAAATCAGACATCCAAGGGCAAGCGAGAGCCTGATCGATGGTCCAACGAGTCTCAGGGTTGGGATCCATCATGCCAGCAAGACATTCACGCTCTGGTTGAGTAAAGTTCTTGAAAAGATCACAATCACTAGGCTCCAGCTTTTGGCGTTGTTCAATGTAGCGCTTGTAGTCGAAATCGCCACCATCTTCAGCTTGAGCAGCAACAGCGGCAGGAGAGCCAACCATAGACCCTTGAGGAGGCTTACCGCCTGGACGGCCAGTGAAGAAGGAAGCAGTGAAGGGCAATTGTTGGAAACGGATACAAAAGTAAGTAGCAGCAGCGCTCCACACGTCCAGTGCCTTGCCGTCATAGGGACTCTTGTCGTCTTTGATCTTCCACATCTCTGGCGACCAGAAGGGCTCAGAGCCGCACCATTTGGTGCAAGAATGGCTGTCTTTTTCAAAACAGGTTTGGACTACTTCAGCAACACCAAAATCAGCAATCTTGAGAGTGCCAGTGGAGGTCAAGACCAGGTTTTCAGGCTTGATATCACGATGGGCAATACCGAGCTTATGAAGATGTTGCAGACCCAACAAGAGCTGCTTGAACAAGCAAGCGATATCATCAGGCGCCATATTTGGTTTCTCATGTAACAGGTTGAATACATCACCACCAGCACAGTATTCCATGACGACGCACCAACGGCTCTTTTCATCCTTGACCAAGTCAAGCGTGTCGACAATGTGAGGACAATTGGAGGCGGATTTGCTGATGCAGTATTCGTTCAACATGCGCTTCTGGTAATCACGTTCGGCTTCAGACTTATCACGCTTCTTGAATTCCTTGACGGCCAAGATACGACCACCTGCTCTTTGTCGCACCAGACGGATAACAGCAGTAGCACCACTGGCAATGTTCTTCTTGGAAGTAGACCCCATTCCTTTAGTGGAACGATGCTCAGGTTTAACATAGTCGCCGTATTTGTCAGATAGCAGAGGCACCACGCCCAATGAGCCGCAGGTCATGTCTTGAGGCGTCTTCTTGAAGGAGCCAGACATCATACGAGAAAAGGACTTGCCAAACTTGCTGGCCGTGCTGCCTACAGAGCTGTTTGAGCTGTGGATGGACGAGTTGCCGCTCTGTCTTCTTCTGTTGATTTCAGTGGGTGAATTGAGGACCGAGTCGTTGGGCGAGGCAGAGGCAGGCGTCATCTTCAAGCCGCCAAACAGGCTGCCGCTGAACACATTGCTGAGCCGTTTGGAGTGCTTCTTTACAGGAATAGGCTTCACGCCCTCCACCTTGATTTCGGGAGGCACCGGTGTGGATGGCGAGTTTGTCATCGATGATGATGATGAAGAAGAGATGGTATCATTTGATCCCTCTCTGCCGGTGGTGAGTGAAGGGCATTTTGCATCATGGGGGTGTGTTGGGATTATTTCGAGACAGTCAGGTGAGGCCGATCTAGGAATAGGTTCATCTGTGAAATATTGCCCGGAAGAAAGATACTCATTCTCAAAGTAATTGTCCTTGCCGCTTGCGATAGTTAAAGAAGCCATGGTTTCAGCGAGAATGTGTGTGGATGGTGTTGAAAATTAGCTAATGTTGAAATTTTTGTTGATTGAAGGTGCTTTTTCGCAGGAAAAAAAGGCTTTTGGAGAACAAGATAAAGGTGGGGGTATTGCCGCAGACGAACAAAAAAGTAAAGAAAGAGAGAAAATGGATTTGATATTAGAAAATCTTGGGAGGAACAAATCCTTGTATTTATATACGAAAAGTTTTTGTGTTACGGGTTGTAGCGGGTAGGTCGGATTGGATAAGATAAGTCGGATTGAGAGAGCTTTGAGGACCAATGTTCATTAGACGAAATGTTTCGGATTCGCTAGTAAATGGGCCTTCATCATATATCCACACTAGATCGCTATTAGACAGAATGGCCAGAGCCAATGATCAAAGGTACGCTATCGCTCACGCGAGATCACCTCCAAGTTTCCTTTTAAAGGTCGTTGTGAACACTGTTCAACCCTACAGATTATATAATATATAAAAGGCTGTACATTTCTACCGATGATGGTCGATATATCTCACGAGTCGAGATTGGAGCAGACATTGCCATGACAATATATACTCACGCATTCAATCTCAGTGAATAGCTTAAACTATAAATCAATGAACCCTGAAATCATGTTGTTTGTTATATCTCGCTATATACAAACAGAATGATGCTTTGTTTGTATGTGTGTAGAGCGTATAGGCGATTGTCAGGTACATGCACACTTATCATCAATTTGATTCATCAAGAGGCACTTGTTGAATGGAAAGTTCCATTCTCTAATCTCTTGCTTCCAAAATCAAAAGGATGCCATGACAATGCAGTTTGGATTGGACGACGAAAAGAAGAATGAACCCTGTCTATCGATTGAAAATCTTTTTGCATCGAGCGGCCGTACAGCTCTAGAGATGGATACTACGCCTGCTTTTGCATAGTTGAGCAGTGATATGTGTTCGTCTCAATCAAAAAAAAAAAAAAAAATATGACTGAGTTGCCGGGTAAAAAACTAAACGACACACATTATTGCAAATGCTTCTACTTGCTAGATGTGGCTAAAAGTTCCAGATGGCCATGGTTTCAAACATTTTTTTTCTCATTTTCATCAGATTTCTATTCTCATGCAGTTGTTGACCATATTATACTCCATTGAAAAACATGGAAATATTCCAAGCATTACGACTTGTTCCAAATGCTCATGTGGTACACGCAATTTATGTATGTGAATGAGTGTTTGATAGATGCAGTGCACAGTGTAAAGATGACACACTCATCAATGTCTAGTAATTGAAAGAGCACAGGTTGGTGCTGTCAGGCAATGCAATGTATTATAAATGGCGGTAGATGTTGCAGCATTTCATATGCCTGATATATAGTCCAGTGTGATCTTGTTTGTTTTTTTCCAAGGTATTTAGTATGGAACAGTCGCCAATGGCATTCTTATGAAATGTCGTCTGTTTCGTTTAAAAGCCATGCTATTGGATTTTTTGAAAATCAACAATCATATCAGGTGGAATCCTTATGTGAATCATTGGTTTTCCTGTTTATAGCCGTAAATGCCTCATTTTGTATGATGATGTTCCGTATCATATGTAAGTAAATGTATGAGAGTGCATAAAGTATATTTTTGGAGCTTTCAAGCCAACTGTTTACAAACAAGAGGCAACAACAAAAAACGTGGAAACCCCAATAAGCGAACTTCCAAGCAATAGTTGATTATGCCCCTGTGTGCTAAAAATAAAAGCTCGGGGGGATCCACTCATCTCTGCCTAAACAAAAGAGCACTACATTTCCGTAAATGATGTTATGATTTACCCCTCTTTTTTCCCCACAAGCACGGTACTAAATTGGATCGAATCAAGCCTTGTTTATTTATAAAATTGCTCAGGTTACTCAAGTTACAGCCAAATTCCAAGACACTGATTATGAGTGGTTTCTAACGATATCTCATGTCTATAACTTTAGCCACATTAGCTCCTGCCCAGAAAAGTCTTGGATGATGATGATGATAATGACGACGAGCTTTTAGCTGTGTGCTGCAATAAAGATCATTTCAACTTGAACCACATTAGACGCTATCCAATGTCAGGCTAGGCATTTGTAGCAAGATGGTATCGTGATTCATCAATTACCATACAAATAAGGCTTCCCGACATATTGAAGAGTATACCGTTCGGCCTAATTACTCAAGTCAAGTGATACCTGTTGATTTTCAGGGCAATCTTTCAAGGCTTTACCTTTATGAATATAGTGTGTGTGTGCGGCCTTGAGAAGTTGTTATTGACTTTATGGTGGAGATTCATTGGGACATATCCTCTTATAATGAAGTAACTAGAGCTCTTTGTCAGAGACAACACGAATATTCAAAGTACAGCAAAAGGTCTGAGCACATGTATGTCGTGATTTAGACATTGTTCACTAATAGAACATCGTGCAAACTGTCAGACAGCTTTGATTACAGATTCAAAAGAGTAAAATTACGGATTATATTGCAAAAGCAGTTAAATTTATTGGTACAAAAATTAAATAACTACAACTAAAATGCAAAAAGTGGGACACCTAGAATGTAAAACTGTTAGTTTTGAGAACATTACACAACATTAAAGTAGTATAAAGATGAAAAAGATGCGTTAAGTATCAGAAATTTGGGTATAGCTAATTCAATCTTCATTGGTATCAGACTGACGTGCAAATGTCTTTTAAGTATCATCAGTAGCTTAACCGCATCTTCATGTCACCTCTATACATACTCAATAAGTATACTTTACCTTTACAATCTGTGTAGTAACAACCTTGATAAAGAAGAAGAAGTAAGATGTAGAGTAGCCAGCTGTCATTTTATATCATGATCCAGAAAAAATTTATTGCGAAAACATGTTTAAACAGTCCAAATGCAGTGGCTTTTACAAGCTGTGATACCAAAGTAGATCCAGGAACATGAAGATGGACTGAATCAGTCCTTGTTTTCAGCTACATTGATGACTGCAGTGTCCTACGGTTGAGATTTGAGAGGATCAGAATCATCCATATCAACATGGAAAACGATATTACCTCGCCAATCTTGACCTTTCTATCAAACGCATCTACAATGTCAGTATCAAGCTTTTTTGAGAGCTCCACGTCAATCGTCAGTTTTTCTAGACGATATGGCTTCTTTTCCATCTTCTCCTCAAAAGGATCATCCAGATTGGCTTTCTTTAGAATTTGAGATCTGAAGATTTCTGTGACATACAGTGAATCAGGCTGTTCCAACGTTAGATGCATTATCAGTGCCCATACCATATTTCGATTCACTGATGGGCGAGAAACGAATCATGTTATCCTCTGGAAAGTGATCATAGAGATACGATTCTGAAATAGATAATTCTGCGCACTGCTTGGCCAGCTTAGTGAATGTCTTGACGTCTGTCCTGTACAATCGATAAGGCTCTTTCTGCGGGCAATGCTTGTCCACCAATCTGTCCAACACTGCCTTCTTGAAGATGTTCTTGATATAATGCAGTACATGAAATATGTAATCCTCGCATGGCCTCCACGTTGGGAATTGCTGGGTGAGAGAGAGATTGCCTCCACTATCAATCAGAGGATGAAACATGTCGCTGATAAACGTAACAGATGGAGGATACTCTGGATAAGCTTCAGGGATAGCTACTCTGAATTTGAATGCGCCTGAGCTGTAGTAGCCTTGGTGCACAAAGATAACGCCATACCACACTGCAATAATCATCCTTCAGCAAAAGGTCTTTGAGGTGCTTTCATGCATCCTTACCATTGAAGTTTTCTGATGAGGGCATAATGTAGAGTCCAAGAGGGCAATGGTTGGGATTCTTCAAATTGATGCTATTCCGAAAAGCGGTTCAATTAATAGGTGAGTTGCTTTTGGGCATATACAATACATCATACAACTCTGTCATCAGCTCGTATTTCTTGTAGAATTCAGATGTTGGATACGGTGCGTACGTGCCATTGATATCTTCATCATCCCACTCGTCTCCTGTTGCTGCTGCTCCAGAGGAGGAATATCGATGCAATCGGTGTGGTTGCATCGAGGGTGCTAGCTGATTTACTTTGTTTACGTGAGAGAATACGTTGCTGACGTTAGGGGAGCGTGTTGAGCTGGTCAAACCGCCTATCTTTCTAGCGCCAGTGGATGGTGATACATAAGGTCCCTACAAGCCCATCAATGTATGCTCGTCTGTCTCGATGAAGATAACTTACTTTGGTCATTGGAATTGGCTGAAAAATGCAAAGCTTCGTATATCAAAAAGCGAAAAAGGAGAGAATGATGCTCTTTTTTTTCTACATGATGATAGTCAAAATAAGGGGCAGAAGCTGTGTTACATGGTGAAACGCTGTATTTGTTGTTGCATAGTTGCTGCCTCGATTGAGAACAAGTGACAGGAATGATCAGTATGTGTGTGTATAAATCGTTTTGCCTGACTCTCGTGTGGCCCCTCTGATTCAGCTTCGATGTTAACGATTACAGCAGTTCAATGAGATTGGTAGAAAGGCTCTTTTATTTCATTATGCGTCTTTTATACGACGTTCACAATCGCTTGCTCTTCTGATTTACCATGAAATTTCACATTTCAAGCGTCAAATGTTACGCTAGCTCCCCTATTCTACCATCTATAACTGCGATTTTGTATTTCCTAGAGTGTTCCACATCTGCATAGACAGGAACAGTTCATATATGGGCAGAAAAGATAGCTGCAATACCTCTTGCAGCTCAAAAGTATGCAAAACACAGCCAAATTTGGGTGTATTTGAGCCGTGATTTCTCGCGCTAAAAGCTATTTTAGACCGCTTGAATTGCGCCAGATAATCTCTCTCATCCAGCACTAACTTTCTGGCACCTTTGCCCTACTTTTTTGGGATCATCAAAATTGGACCGAAATTCATGAGGTACCCCTCATGGTTTTCATCAAAAAACAAACGATCGCGCTTTTGAGGGCAAAAACGAAGACTTTTACTAAGACAAACATAGAATCAGACGATTTCTCTTGATCCAAAGTATCCCCTGAAAGTTTATTCGTGAGACCTTTATATGTAAAAATTTGACATTTTGGGGAAAAACCTTATTTGGGATTTTGTAGATTTTCTCGAAAAAATCATTCAAATAAATTACGATTTTTAATTGCATTTTATGCGCCCTTAAATTCTCTATATAAATGCATTAGAGAGTATGGAATGATTATGACATTTTATATAGTACCCCTGTGCAAAATAAGTTGGTTCGAGTCCAAAAGACTCAAAAATAACGAATCCAAGAATGAAATGCAGAGCGGAGAATCAGTCTCCGATGAGCTATGGAAGCTCATGGAAAGCTCATTTTTTTAGCTTTTGTCGCTACGCCCTCCCAAAAGCGTGACTCCAGGTGGTTCCAAACAAGAATATAAATCCCTTTTTTGCAATTTTATACATTTCCCTTTATAACTCACTGTATTTAAAGTCTTTCCGTACATGTATCAGGCCACTGATAAGAATCGCGGTGTGAAGGTAATTGACCAAATCAGAGCAATGCACACAGGACTAAATCTCATGAATTGGTAGATTTTATCCTACAAACAGCTCAAACACGAGTTTGATGTAGCGAGCTTGCTGTTTTCAGGAAGAGAAACAGACAACAACTGGGAAAGCAGACAAGCATTCTTTGAGAAGGTCAGATTATTCCTCTCATCAAATGACGCAAAGACACACAAGAAGGAGCTTGTTGACAAGATACACGAAGTAATTCCTGGAATCTACAATACCGTAAGTATTATATCCATTTGCCCTGATTTTTGCAACTTTTTATCCAGGATACTAAATTGAGCATCTAAATTCAGATCAAGAGTGTCAGAACCACACTCATCGAAGAAGCACTTTCTTTGGTGGAAGCTATTGGAGTCTATTTGGGCGATTCCATCAACATGCACACCAATGAAGCCATCTTGCGATTCTTGATGAGCGAAAGCAGTGTTACAAAGAAAGCCATTGCATTCAGAGCTTTTGAGGCTACCAACAAATACTTGACGAAAACCAGATTTCGCCCCAAAGTATTGACCTTCTTGTGCACACAAGCTCAAGAAAAGAACCCTCAGCTTCGAGAATTTGCTCTTGGTTATATCAAGACAGTGCTTTTCGTGCATGGACCAGCCAACAAATCAAGACTGATTGAATACGCCGACTTGATGCAAGCTATTGCCACCGCTCTTCAAAAGGGTCTAGTTGACGCTATTCCCACCGTCAGATCAGCATGCAAAGGAACCTATTACGTCTTTGAAGAGCACTGGCCTACTGTAGCATACGAGCTCGCCAGTAAACTGGATGTCGCCATTCAACGTCGATTAGGCATAAACACTGCACAATCATCATCTGCTACCAGCAAATCAGCAAAACCTCTTATTCGTCGTACATCAAAATCCACAGCAGGCGCCATCAAGAAGCCTACCAGCAGTGTCGGTATTAACAGAGCCGTACGATCCGACATCAGAGCTGCTATGCAAAAGCCATCCAATGCAACATCCTCCAGTGCTTCAAAGTCGCATACACACGGATTCAATTTGTCCAACCATCGCCAAACAATGGCAAAGAAGCCAGCACAAACACCATCTCCTGCAGCCATGTCTCGCACTGAAAGAGATACCACATTCAACACTGCACCAAGCATGGAGTCAGACACTGTCATGAATACTACGCCAAGCATGGAGTCAGACACTGTCATGAATACTACACCAAGCACCGAATCAGGTATTATCAGCACTGTACCAAGCGCCGAATCAGGTACTGAGGTGAATACTACTGTGCCAAACGCCGAATCCGGCACTGAGATGAATACTACACCAGACACCAAATCAGACACTGTGATGAGCACTACACCAAGCGTCAATACAGATACTCTAGTGAGCAGTGCACTCAATACTACGCCCATCTCAGAGCCATCACCAACCACAACAATCAATTCGCCACAAGTGTCACCACAATTATCACCACAAGCAAAATACCATCCACAATTATCACCAACGTCTAATCCAAAGGACGTGTCATCCAGCTTTAATTCAAAAGAATTGTCATCAAGCTCCAACTCGCAAGAATTGCTATCCAGCTTTGATTCACGCGATCTGTCATTAAGCAGCAGCTCACAAGAGGTGTCATCGCAGCCTACAGAGCCATTATCCATAGCGGTAGAAAATCTTCCTCACCAGCCAGTGAAAACACCATCTCGCCGTGGATCAAGAATAATGCCTTCACCAACGTCATCCTCGAGCAACGAAAGATTCAAATCACCTCTTCATCTCACAAAAAAGACATCTGCTGGAGCCATCAAGAAGCCCGCGGGCCCTCATAGCATTAGCCAGACTGCAAAGCTCGTCAAGAGAGCTCGCAGTGTCATGTCGCCCATATCTAACACGGACATACCAGCAAGATCCAGCTCAGTATCCGCCAAATTACCAGCTGTAGCAACGGCGAAGCAGCCCCGCCAATTGGATGTTGCAACACAGCGCCGCCTAGGTCTTCTGCCTGCAGGATCAGAGTCAAAGCCTACACGACTTGACACCTTGGCCAGCAAAGGATCCAAATCGCCTCTTCATCTCACCAAAAGAACATCCACTGGAGCCATCAAGAAGCCCGTGGGCCCTTATAGCATCAGCCGAACGGCCAGATTAGTCAAGAAATCCCATGGTGCAATGCCCCTCATACCCACTACTACTGAAATACCAGCAAGATCGTCCAGCTCTGTTTCTGACGCATCATCAACAGCAAAGCAGCCTCGTCAGTCAGATCTTGCCACGCAACGTCGCCTAGGTGTGTTGCCTGCAGGACCAGTGCCACCATCTCACACATCCATCATGCCCTCGCCAACATCATCCTCGGGCAACAAATCATCCGCAGCCATCACCACCACCAAAAGCCCACGCCCAAAATTGCGCAAAAGCGTTAATTTGTTGAACAAATACGACCACATCACATCTCGCTACAAGAATATACCAGCTCATCGTAAATAAGTCTATTATACAGTACAGTACTATTAAAAGTTATATCGTATCAATAAAATTCATGTAATATCTAGTTTAAATGTATACACGGGTGTAGCAGAGGCGTTGTGCAGTGTAGTGGTGCGCGCTTGATCCAGCTGCAAATCTGATTCGGCCTCTCTCTCTCTCTCCACACACACACTGGATTGTGATTGCATGAATAACATGGCAAATCAAGTCGAGCAACACCTCCACGCGGGTTCAACGCACAATCTAAATTGCGGTTACACATTGGTTTAGTGAGTGGGCAAAGTTCAAACATTTTTTATTATATAAATCACTCGCTCAATATACGAGAGATAGATTGGAACAAGCAATTTAGAGCTTCTCCTCCTTGAGACCATCCTTGAAGAAAGTGAAGAAGGGAGTGACACCGTCCTCACGGTAGTTCAACAAGGCAACCATGCCATCGGGATCCATGGACTCACCAACGTAGAATTCGTAATCCTTGAAGTTACCCAAGATCTTCTTGACAAGGGTGGTGGCGTTCTTCTCAAAGATGGCAACACGCTCGGGGTTGGTCTCGTTCAACTTGGCCTTGAGAGCCTTCATGTAGCCCTTGATGTAACCCATATAAGTCTTCTTGTCGAAGCTGGAGGGGGTGAGACGGAAAGAGTAGACGACGTTGTTGACGGTCTCAACAGTGGCATCAGCTCCCTCATCATCACCGCCTTCAGCGGAGGGGTTGGCACCGATATCAATATCACCCTCAGAGATGGTGATCATCTTACAGTCGACTTCGTAAGCGACATCATCGATTTCCTTGATGGGCTGTTGCGGTAAATGTTAGTCAACTTGTACAGTGCCAAAAGCATGATGGAACCTACGTAGGCATCAGAGAAAAGTTCGTCACCTGCAGCAAACGCATGGGTTAGTCGGCTGTGCTATCAACGGTGATGGATGGCAACCTTACCAGTGAGGATATCTTTGTACAAGAGCATATTGAGTGATGGATGGAAGAATAAAACTAGAGATGGATACGCAAAATCAAAAATTGCATGTATGATATACTCTTGGGCTGGGGGAGGTTTTCAGATCCCGGACAATTTATGGGTTTCTCCTCCTATTTGGTCGTACAAATCCATGTCCAAATCCTTCCATAGCTACCCTTTGCTTTCAAAGGGTGTGCATTAGAGCAATAGCCATGCAGATCATGGCACTCTATCTCTCATCCAATATGTCGTCAGCCAATCATGGCCTTGTGCATCGCTTGGCATGGGATCTATATCATCACTACCATCAGCGGCGACACATTTACAGTGGCTGTCTGCTTGTAAATATTCCTACTACTAACCACGGATTTAAAGGAGCAGGAAGATCAGCCTGCTGCCCGTGCAAAACAGCACAAGCAGCACGCACACAAATAGAATGAAATGTTACATTTCTGGATTTCAATAAATAGTGGGTCTTGCACTCTCTTATAAATAAATAAGTGCACTTGAGGGCTTCCTTTCTTCTTTTTTTATTATCTTCTTATTTAGCTGTTGAGCCACACACATATAACAAAATGACCAAGATATTGATTGGTTTGCTGGCTCTCTGTGGCCTTAGTCAAGCCATGTATTTGCCTGGTGTTGCGCCCAACGACTACGATCAAGGCAGCGACGTACCTTTGTTCGTCAACTCGCTCACGCCCATGTCCAGCCAGCAAAAGTCGGTCTTGTCCTACGACTATTACGACGAACGCTTCCACTTTTGCTCGCCTGAAGGTGGCGCCAAGAAGCAGGCTGAGAGTCTGGGCTCTGTGCTGTTTGGCGATCGCATCTTTACCTCTGCATTCAAGGTGAGTCTCAAGGCACACAGACACACAGACACACACATCTCACATATACTTGATAGCTCTCCCTCTTGAACAAGGAGCAGGACAAGCTGCTATGCACTTCCACGCCCATCCCCAAAGCAGATGCTGACTTTATCAACGAATGCATCAAGAACGAATACGCCTTGAACTGGGTGGTGGATGGTCTGCCAGCTGCTCATCTCAGCAACGACGAACGCACCAACGAGGAATACTACAGTATTGGCTTTGCTCTCGGTAACAACAGAGGCGCCGTGGCTGAGCTCAACAACCATTACGACATTACTGTGGATTACCATCACCGTGAAGATGGTAAATATCGTGTTGTCGGTGTTTTGGTATCTCCTGTAAGCAGAGCCCAGAAAGTAAACGAAAAGGGTGTTCCTGTGCCTAGCGGTGGTCCTATGGTCTTGAAGGGCAATGACCAAGTTGTGTATTCGTATAGTGTCAACTGGCAGGTAAGTTGGAGAGGAGGACATTGGCAGGAGAGGGGATCAGTATGTCTGAACTGATCATCCACCAAATAGCCATCCAACATGCCTTGGGCTACTCGTTGGGATAACTATTTGCACGTCTTGGATCCCTCTATCCATTGGTTTTCACTCGTCAATTCGATCGTCATTGTGCTGTTCCTGACAGGTATGGTGGCCATGATCCTGATCCGCGCCCTCCACAAGGATATTTCTCGCTACAACGCTGTCGATGCCCAGGAGGATGTGCAGGAGGATTATGGCTGGAAGCTGGTGCACGGTGATGTCTTCCGCCCTCCTCAACGTCCTATGCTCCTGTCTGTGTTGGTCGGCAGCGGTGCTCAGATTGTTGCCATGACAGGCCTGACCTTGGTCTTTGCTGCTCTCGGCTTCTTGTCTCCCTCTAACCGCGGTGCTTTGGGCACTGTCATGATCATCTTTTTCATGGTGTTCAGTTGCATTTCAGGCTTTGTGTCTGCTCGCATTTACAAGATGAATGGCGGCGAGAACTGGAAGGCCAACATTGGCTTGACCGCAAGTCTTGTGCCTGGTGCCATCATGAGCTCCCTGTTTGCCATGAACTTCTTCTTGATCCACTCTCAATCATCAGGCGCTGTTCCTTTCGGCACCATGTTCACCTTGCTGGGTCTTTGGGCCTTGATTGCCTTCCCCCTCAGTGTTGCTGGCTCCTACTTTGGCTTCCGTCAGCCTCGCATTGAGCACCCCGTTCGCACAAACCAGATTCCTCGTCAGATCCCTGATCAGCCCATGTACCTTCGCAGCCTGCCCTCCATCATGATGGGTGGTATTTTGCCCTTTGGTGCCATCTTTATCGAACTGTACTTTATCATGAACTCGATCTGGTTCCATCGTGTGTACTATGGCATTGGCTTCTTGTTCTTGGTCTTTATTGTCCTCATCCTGACCTGTTCTCAAGTCACCATCTTGATGTGCTATTTCCACCTCTGCAGCGAAGACTACCACTGGTCATGGCGCTCATTCTTGACGTCGGGTGCTGCTGGTTTCTACGTCTTTTTGTACTCCATCCTCTACTACTTTACAAAGCTCAACATCAACTCGTTCACTAGCACAGTTCTCTACCTTGGCTATTCCTCTGTCATTAGTATCTTGCTGACTGTGTTTACGGGTGCTGTTGGATACCTCTCTTGTTTATACTTTTTACAAAAGATCTTTGCTAGTATCAAGGTAGATTAATTTAGATGCTACTTGGTACTGTACAATTCCTCTGTATAATTGGATGATGATACATAAAGAAATGCTTTAATGACTATATGTTATGGGTTGCTGGTTCATGTATACATGTTAAGGCTGTAATGTTGAAGCGGATATTTTTATTTAAATTTTCTGTGCAGCAATGGCATTCATGTAGGTATATGCTTCAGAAGTAACTAAACCCTCACACAGCTCTTTGAGGAACTCCTCTTGTACATCCTGCGTTTCCAGACCGATCTTTGGACCAAGCACAGGCAACATGCTTCTGATGCCCTCTCTCCAGTCCCACAAAAACTTCTTTGCAGCGCTTGTATTGGAGGCTAAGTATATAGACGGTCAGATCTCTGGTGCTTCAACACCGAAACTACTGTACTAGTACTCACTCATGTCGATGGATCTGTAATCGGTTTGAATCACCTTTGCATTTTCGTTTGCAGCTACCAATTTCTCCAACTGAAGTGCAATGCGAGGATCTTGACCTCTGGCTCTGCAGGCCATATGAACTAGACGAGGAGCAATAGATGAGCCTTTGGAGACAGAAAAGCATGGAGCATGTGGTATTATACTTACTTCCGTTCAATGCCTTTTCAATAGCAACATTGCCGCCACCGGTCATCTAATAATATAGAGTTTGTTGAGCTTCAACTCTCTCACGCACGGCACATTGTGTAGCTACATCTATCAACCACCACACTCTAGTACCTTTAAATCAAACTCCAATAGCTGAATCACACCTCCAGGCTTTGTCACTCGCAAGATCTCCTTGATGGCAATAGGCCATTCAGACTCACGCAGGGCCAAGATGAACAAGCGCATGTGCACAAAGTCAAATGTGTTGTCAGGATAATCAAGCTTTTCAATGACATTGCCATAGCTCCAGTGAAACTGGCTGGGTGTAACGTTACTGTTGGTCACTTGTACCATGTCGCATCCTTCGTATGTGCAGTTAGGGTAATCTATAACCATGTCCTACAGGCAAGTGTGTGTCAATGTCTGCCGTGAAGAGAGCTAACTAGATTTATCGCAAAAATATACCATGATCCAAGACCCAGCTCCGCATCCAACATCCAGAACAGACACACCCTTCTCGAAATCAAGGGTCTCCTTGACACTGGTCAGAATATTTCTATAGAAAATAAAACACATGTTGGCCTGACATTCTTCTCTTGGTTTGACATGTAAGCAAATACCCTTCATAGAGCTCCTTGACAGCAAAATGTTGCTATATTACGCATGTTAGTCTGCGGCTAGTTACTTTTCTTCATTCTCTCCCACTTACACCCGTCAGTCTATGCTGCTCTTCATCATCCTTTGGCAACCAATACGTGGATGTTTCGTGAGTATGAAAATCTCTCTTTGTTTGCAAGGAGCTGACATGTTCTACGGTGGTGGCAGCAGTAACAGCAGTATCGGTGGCAGCAGAGTCGGTCATTTTTGGCTCGGGTTTCTGGACAGTCTTGATAGAAAAGAGTTTTGCAAAAACTTGGCCCATTTGTATACAAGGGAGGGAAGAGAGACAGCTCTATTTATACAAAATAAAATTTCAAATCATAATGCGATTTGCTCTGGTTTTTTCACTCAAGTGGGTGCTACAAGGACATGGCACCACTGTACGTCCCGATACGGTGGTACATTTATTAGTGTTTTAAGGTTCTTCTTTTTAAGCAATTTATTAGGTGGGAAGGAGGAGGGGGTATTTTCATTATGTAGATGTGTATGTATCAGTAAAGCAAATTTTGTGTGTCATGGGGGGGGGGGGGGGGTTTTGTTTAGGGGGAGAGTGTGTTCAGTTGTATGTTACAAGCCAATGTGAGTGTGTGTGTGTATGTAAAAGAATTATATGTATATATGCTCAAAGAATCAATGGCAGAACCATTGACCCTTTGCTGGATAGTGTGGTATTGCGATGCGATTTGTGTAATCATGGTTAATCTTGATTGCTGAGATGAGAAAAGGAGGCCGAAGTCGACGATGTAGTGGATGCTCCTCCGCCACCGCCATTGTGAGCCTGTTGGTGCCTCTGCATCATGCTATGGTTGACCTGCGAGATGTTCTCTTCCACAAGGTACAAGATGTAGTCGTCCAGAAACAAGCGCAGTGTGTGGAACGAGGCAAAGCTGGGAGCCTGTTGAACCGCTAGATCCTTCATGACCAGAGCCGTGTAGAAATTCCATTTCAAAAGGAACTGCTTGCACTTTGACAGGTAGAGATTGGCCTCATTGAGCGAAGACTATTACAATGCGTTGTCAGCAATAGCCAGCATAGACTACTAGCAATAATCGTCGTACTACTTACAGGCTCAAAGCTGTTGACATACTTGTCAATGAGCGTTCCTAACCAGAACATCCAGTGCTCGATGCTTGGCTTGGTGTTCAATAGTTGATACACTTCTGTGCGTACTAGTAGTAGTAGCATCCTTTGTGTCAGTCTACAGCTTGGTCAAACCCTTCATACAAGTGTGTGTGTGTACTTACAGATGTGTCTGATTTGCTGTGTATCGCAATCACAAACCCACAATGTTTGGTCCAAGATGCCATCGACATCAAAGTTGTTCCAGTCATGGCACATGGCGTTGACAAGATGCTGGTGGTGCAAGATATTGGCCGCACTTTGTGCTGCAAAATTCAGCGTAAGTTGTCTGCGAAATTTAGCTGAAAAGATTCGAGCCACTATTAAGAATGTCAGTAAGAAAAAAAAAAAGAGTGATATATAGGCAGATCAGCATGCTTTACCATCGGCCTTTTTCTGTACAAGCGTGGTCGGGTAATGAATCAGGGAGGATTCCACATAATCCCGGATCTCGCGCGTATAGAGTCTCAACGCATTCACTGTCTCTTGAGAGAGGGTATGATGGATGGTGGGCAGAAAGCGTGAAATCAGGGTATCGTACAGAATGCAATCCCATCGCCATATGCTCTCTGTGATTTCAGGCACCATCTGGATCAGGTAAATAAAGCGCTCCGGCATCCCTCTATAAAAGGCGAGCATCACCTCCTGGATAGACTCTACCTGGTTGGAGCACACGAGGCTGAATACGTTTTTGCAGTGCTGTTCGTAGGCATTGGTGAAATCGTGTACAAGCTCACTGGTGATCTGACCGTTGTATCTGTAGGGCGGCAAGAGAGGCAACGAAAAGACGGGCAGTTGACTATAGTCGCCGGTAATGCCGCCGCCGCTTGTTGTTGCGGTGGAGGGTAGCGTAGGTGCTGTCGGCGTGGATGGAGCAGCGGATGAGCTGGCGTCTGTGGACGATGATGCTGTGGTTACGGTGGCAATGCTGCCTGACGTGAGGCTTCTGCGGTGCGAGCTGCGTCTCTTGCCAGAAGTGGTGGCCGCATGGTCTTGCATCAGTTCGGCGATAGGAACGGGCTCTGGATCTTGGCTTGTTCTGACCCTGATGCCACAGTAATGGTACTTGGACTGGCCCCTTGTGCCTAGTCTTCTTGTCTTGAGATCAGGAAACACATTGCGCAAGAGCTTGCCAAAAGTAGCAGAATTGACAGGTGTCAAGTGATTGGCAATGCAGTTGGATTGGTAGTGCTCAAACATGTTCTTTCGGGGAACGTTGTGGTTCTTTTCTCTAATGTAGTTTGTCTGGATCCTAATGATGGATTTATCAGTATACGCTGCCTTTGTCTCGCCATGTGTGTGTGATCAAATCAAACTTGATGATTACCAGCTTGTCACTTGTAAACTGGCTTCTCTATCCGCAATGACGTTTGGGTCCACAGATTCAGGTTCGCTGCTTGCCAGATGGACAATGTATGACGGATCCTTGTCTGCGTCTGATGATTGCACTTGTCCATTGTCTACTGCTGCTGCTGTACAAGACATAGGTGTTATTCGCTGTGGACGGCTCATGTGGAAGAGCAAGGCACTTACCCCGGATGTTCTCGTTTTGTTCAGTCATGTTTCGGTTGGGGCTTGTTGTTGAAGTGCAATCTACAACAGCCATTCACACACAAAATAGAAGTAGAGAGAGAGAGAGAATAGAAATGCAAAAAAAGAGAGTGTTACAACAATTAAATAATTTTATTTCGGAGTGCTGCTCTGGATTGACAACGAAAAAAAAATGCTTGCAATTAATCAACAGTTACGCGTGAATCTACATAGGGGAACAGCTGGAAGAAGGCCTACAACATCAACGGCATCAGTCATCCAGTCAACATGCGCCAAAGCGTGCAACGTACCTTTAGCAAGTCAGTGCCATTCTTGACATCATCGACGCCTCCAATTTCTCGGATCGAATGCATGGACAGTTGCGGGTTGCCAACATCTATAGAAGCGCTGTGTTTTAGTATACAACAAGGTCACTTATTCATGCATATTATCATACCAATGGTGCGAAGACCAAGCTTAGCACTCAACATGGGCCCAATCGTCGATCCACAAGACGAATCGTTGCGCACAACAAATTCCTAGTACATCATCACTCAGTACGTCTTTTCACCATGTTTTCTTTCTCTGCGTATAGTACCTGAATAGGAATCTCCTTTTGGCGGGCAATCTCCTTCAAAATCAAGCTAGTAGGAGCTGTGGTAGCATAGCGCTAGTAGCAATGTGCAATGCACAGTCTTTTAGCCTCAAAATACAGCAGCCACAATGGCAGACAGCAGCTTACCTGGTTGGCATTGACCTTGATGACGGTACCTTGGTGCATCTGAGGTCGATGATTCTCCTCGTACTTTTCAGTGTAGTTGGGGTGCACAGCATGCGCCATATCCGCGCTGACCAGCATACTCTTGTGCACCGCCTGCTCAAATGCCACCTTGGGGTTCTTGGGCGGCGACTTGCTGCCAATGGACGACGACAGGATTCTCTCCATGGTGCTAGGCAAAAGATTCGAGTTGGCGCCGTGAGCTGATGTGCTGCCAATCTCCTCATTGTCAAACAGTGAAATCAGGCGAATGTTGGTTTCGTCAGAGAGGTCTTCTTTGCTCGATGCAATCAATGCTTCCAGTGAGCAGTAGGACATGCCCAGGTTATCGAGTCGAGCCGAAAAGATGAATTCGTCGTAAGCACCGCCAAGCGTAGCGGGCTGTGTGTCAAACAGGCACAGTTCAAAATCGCAAATTTGTCGAGCTACACAGCTATATTTGAGCATCTCGTCCAGACATGCCTCGCCAACATGACTTACCGTCCACCTTCATTGTCTCTGCCAGCATGTTGATTAGGGCGGGGTGATGATTCTTGGTTTGATCTGGACCCCATGATTTCTCTTGCTTGACAGCATTCAATGTCCTAGCGTGTATATCCATCACATTGAGCACGTATTCTGAATAGACGGCCCCATGATTCCTACGCTCACTTACGCTTTCGCCGCAGTAGCTAACACAGGCAGCATATGTGTCTCCTTGTTGAACTTGAATGCTTCATTTGCAGATCCATCCAAATGAATAGCCAGTGTAGGCACACGCAAAATAGGCCTTCCGTATAGTAGTGATTAGTCCAAAATGTCACATTATGCATGCTGCCTCTTACTTGTTGATGTGGACAAGCGTGTGCTTGTATGATCCATCTTCCTGCTGTACCATCACACGGCCAGCAATGCCAAGATCGCGATCAAACCAGGTGTGCCTAAGACGGTGGTGTCAATGCAGAATCCTTTTTTTCCCCCTTTGAAAGCCATTTTTTACCATATGCCGCCGCCGTAGAGCTGAATGCCGACTTCGAGATAGCCCACCTGCTCCTTCTTGGAAACAGGCTTCACCTTCAAGCAGGGAGAGTCCGTGTGCGCACCTACAATAGAGAAGCCGCCCTTTCCGTGCTGATAACTGTCGCCAATGACAAATGCCACAATGGACGACCCGTTGCGGGTAAAGTAGTACTTTCCCTTTCGCTTTAAATGCCACTCATCCTTTTCGCTGATGCGCTCGAACCCTGCTCTTTCCAGACGGTGAGAGGCTTCGTGGACCACGTGGAAGGGCGAGGGGGAGGCGTTGACGAAATCAATGAAATCAAGCGCCTGGCTCTTATGGTCGAGATGATGGTGGTGGTTGCTGGTGGCGGTTGAATAGTCCATGGATGATGCGTGGTGCTTTTTTTCAGGAGAAGCGACAAATGACGAAGCAATCAGCGTGTTGGAGGAGGTGCTTGACATGCCAGTGGATCTTCGTTTCAAGGATTGGCTGATGGTTTTGAGCAGATTTCCACAACCTACCATGGTTAATGAAAAGAAGAGATAAAAGGAAAAAAGGGGTGTGAAACGAAATGACACTGTTTGTATTCCCCAATGTGAGCACAGCACAGCTGATTTGATACGAGGAATGCACCACTGAAAGACAGGCTGGAGAGATTATTTTACCCGGGCACTGTCGCGTTGGATACAAACATCATGAGCACCGGGTCTTGTCGCACTACTATCATGCATACACGGCTTGCCTTTTGTTGTCCATGGAAGCCATCAGGACTGTTTTTGAAATACAGCAATCATGAATAAATCCCCTTCTGCGCCTCTTTTCAGACAATGCAACCCTTTTTTCTCTTGTTATGCCCAATCATTTGGACAAGCCTGTACACAAAGTCCTGGAAGACTACGACCCATTACAAGTAGGCTCTATATTCAGTCAGTGGATCCCCCCAGATGCTTACAGTGTCTGCTATTAGGTCAATGTCATTCAAAATCGAAACACATTAAACATGTCAGCTGGCATGCTCTGGGTAAGCAAACAAGGCAAGTGTGGATGCAAGCAGCTAAAACAGCACTAGCGTATGAATCTGTGTGCCGTCAGCAATGAGATACCATGCACGTTCTTTGTGGGTAAGTTGCACGATTCGCCATACCCCCCCCCCCATCCACCACTGACTCGATATGACACAGCCATGAACTACAGAATCCATGTCTACACACTCGACACAATCAGCTCGCCCTTCAAGGACCCTATCAAGACATTGACGAGCGAAAGTGCGGCAAGAACAGGCGGTGGCACCGAATCGGTAAGAAGGAGCACCGACATTAGCACACGCATCTCATCAGAATAGTAGCCATTTATCATCAATGCGATCAAAGTGGGGAGGATGCTGGAAAAGGAGGTTCTTGTGTCTGTTTCCGAGATGGGAGAGATCTGCATATGGAAAACCGAGGATCTGGATGAGCCACCACTGATACTCAAGTACATACATGCTGACTCGAGAAGATGAAATTGTTGGGACAGACACTAACAGAGGCATATCTATATAGTAACGACGGGATTGCAACATGGGGCATTGCTCTGCATGGTGATCAAGGCTTATTAGCTGTATCCGCCAACAACTTCAAAATCGCTGTATTCAACTTGGCAGAGATGACAACGAAATTTGGCAAGCGATCCAGCAACGAGCCCAACTACTTGGGTACCACCGAGAAGATTGAGTTGGAGGGCCATAAACACAACATCCCCAATATCGATTTTAACGAGACAGGGAGATACATTGCTAGCGTATCGGTAGACGCCACATGTAGAGTCTGGGACATCTCGACCGGCCGCACAGTGACGCAGAAGCAATCTTCAAGCCGACAAGTGCCACAAGACGCATGGTGCTGGTCAGCCAAGTTTATCAAGCCTGGAAGCTTCAAGCATGTTGTCTGTAATGACGAGGAAATCAGCAAACTATACCAGCAGCGAGTGTATCAAGGCAGATCGACTTGCTTGGCTAGTTTAGGCCTGTGTCACTCGGCTACCAACCCAGCATTCCCTATCAATGTATCCAGAGTGTTTGATTTGGAGGAGGAAGACATTGACTTTGAGATTTACGAAGGAGAAGGGGAGGGCGAGCTAGACGATGATGGATGGGACGATCGTTTGATGCAAGAGGAGGATAATTACATGGAGGAAGTCTACGAGAGACAGCGCATGGAAGATGAGCTCGAGTACAACCTGGGAGATCCAGACGAAGCGTCAGAGATCATACACCCTGTGTCTCAGCAAGACAATGGCGACGATGAGGACGACTACGAGACGGACGGGGATGATGACGACGACTACGATGATTATGATGATGACGGTGGACCCGCACACTTGATGCTCTCGCTGATGTCTGCCGCAGCAGAGCGCCCAAGAACCCAAGAAGAGTGGGCAGTTACCATCACAAGCACATCAGATGATAATGTGGATGGATGGGGCGATCCGTTGCCTGCTGTTGCTGGACAAGACAGCGCTTTGACTACAGAAGACAACAGTGGCTGGGAAACAACAGACTCCAACGGAGCGACACAAATGGAACAAGATACTGAGCCTGAGGCAGCGCCCACCAGCGGCACCTATAGCCCCCCTTACTGTATACCCAACGTCATTAGAACCACAAGCAGCAGCAGCAGCATTCCACAACTCTTGCCTGCCACAACGCCAACCACAGAAATGCCGAAATCAGAGCCCAAGGACAAGCATTTAGGAGAGTATGTCATGATTACTACGAGCAAAGATGTCATGCTGGCAAGCACGACCTTACCTCGCATGAACAAAATACGAGCAGAGCATGATCTGATCAACAAGGTGGACATTAGATCAGATCAACTCCTTAGCGTCTTGGATCGGATCAATATGGTGGAATGGCTGCCAGAGTTGGAGCTGTTTGTGGTTGCCAGTCAAAAGGGTACCGTAGCATTGATGCGATTACTGCAAGTGGAATTCGAGAATGGTCATCAAGCATGTTTGTTCAATACAGAGCACTATTTACCCATCAATGTGCTCCAATCGACACCGCTTTATGGTAAGACTTTACAGGTAATTGCAATGCGCTCGGATACTGATCATGTGTTTATGGATAGGCTTAACAGTGAAAAAGGTAGAATCAGAAAGATACGCCCCCGTTTCCTACCAGATATTTCTGTTTTACTATAGTGGAAATGTGTTGGCCTATACAGTGTCTCGTAAAGAAGACACGTCCATGGTGAATAGCTTATTCTTTTAATAAACAGAAATATGAATTGTGCCATGAACAGTTATTATTTGTGTAGTAAAGACTGTAATTAAGGCTAATAGAAGCTGCATTGACGCATGATAGATCGATTTTTTGGCATTTCTGAGGGTTTTCAAGGCAAAGCACACACTAATCTTACGTCAATTTTTGTCTGATGGTATTCAGTGCGTAGTCCCAAGAAATACCTACATTTTGAGGCCTTGATCAAATCTGTAGCATCAGTTGCCGCGAATCTACAGGACACAAAAGGTACTTTTGCCAGCCAAATCGCCCAAATTCAAGCCTCAATATCTTGTCTTATAAGCCCTTCTAGATGCTCGGAATAGCGCCAAATGATTGCTATCAATCACCATTAACATCCTGAACATCTAATTTCATTTTTTTGGATCCATCCAAATCGTCGAAAATTCTCGTTTTTTCATGAGGTACCCCTCATGGTTTTTGTTGAAAATCAAACGATCGCAATTTTGGAGGCGAAAAAGACACTTTTTACTATGATATATATTAAATCAAAATGACCGCACAGATGTAAGGTAACCTGTGCAACTGCTATTTTGAACGTTGTATATGCTAAATCTCGACTTTTCTTGGAAAAACTGCTTTTTATATTTTCTCAAAATTCTTTATCTTTTCATTTTAGAAGTATTATAAAATTGACATCATTGAATGCGCCTTTGAATTCTCCCCTTAAGTTTATTAGAAAGCAGTATACGCTGAGCACACTTTATATAGCTAATTTTAGCAAAAATGTTTTCAAATGTCAAATTATATCGATATCGATTCAAAAAAATCATCGCAAAAAAACCATTTGGGTGCCGCCAGCACAGTGCAAAATGTTCATTGTACACGTCATTCAGATTCTGTGTGCTCTGCGCTTCCAAAGCCTATTGGCTGCAGTCACCCTCAGCAACGCGTTTTTATTTTTTATTTTTTTTTCTTGCACTATTTTTGCACAGCACTTTTTCTAATAAACCATATACTTTTTATTACTATTGATTCAACACAACACTACTTTTATCAAAAGAAGCATGCCTTTGCAACCACTAGTAGCCAAGACGACATCTTTCAAGTTTGTTACAGTAGGTATCAGCCGATAAGAGCTACTTTTCGCGGTACAATATACTGTAATACTAATTACACAGTTTATTTTAGGCCAGTTCGTTGCAAAAGAATGATTGTGTTTGGTTTGTATTTGGTTTGTATATCCCCCTTTTTTTTGGTTGTTATGGATTACATTCATTCAACCTTTTATTACTTTCTTTCTCGTAATACTGTGCATTCTTTAGAGTTTGCTCTATTGCGATTTATTCTTTCCCCCTTTTCTGCACGCAACTATTTTTCTGTTGCTGTACCATAGTGCTATGGTATATCTTTTGATGCATTGTATTGCTGGCAGTGCTGCTCTATTGTTGTGGAGTAGCCTTGCATTCTTTTTGTTCTTCAAGTATTACGTCTTCTGTAATACTGCTGGTATGTTGCATGCAAAGCCTACGTTCACCAGCATGTGCCTGAAGACTACATGCACATCTGGCTCCACACACACAAACACGTGGACACACAGCGTGTGCCTAGACAAGTTACTTTCACTTTCGCTCTAGCCACTCGACATGTTGTTTGTTTACATGTTGATCGTCGTCTGTGCACTGGCAACGCCCAACTCAACATGCTCCAACTCTTTACTGTCAAGATCCACTCAATGCGTATACATCACGCTCATCACTTCATGTGTGTGCTCTACATCAGATATTCCACACCCGAACTTATTAATCTCGCGTTCCACCCAGATATTCATCTTCAGTGTAGTAGTCATATCCAGGGATCCACTCTATTTGAATCAAGAGATGGCCCTGCAATAAAGAAGTCTCTTTGCTTTCGTTTAGATACAGTTGACAACTGATTACTCATATCGTTCCACTCAACCTATTTAATACGAATTCAACATGGTATTGGTGTTCTTGTTGCTTTGTATGAGGCAACCACGATACTTTTTTTCTACTACATTTGTTTTCTTGTACTCGTCATTTTGATGATACACATTGCATGTTATCATACCTTTTTGTATGTAGCTGTATTGCAATGTTTCTGTTCTTCATCACATTATAGTGATGCCCCCTTGTTACTTTTCCTTCCTTCTCATGGTTCTTTGAGTCATAACCCTCTTTTTTTGTTGTGTGGATAAGCCTATCGTTGAAGCACAACTAGATTTGATTCAGAGGCTGGGGGTAGATAGGCTGCCCTCACTTGATTTGTATCACTTACTTGGTGCTAATTGAGAGTCTCAAGCGTTTGCACTATAAGCTGGGGTGTGTAGTAAGGCATATTCTGGCATTTTAGGGGATTTTGATGATGGAATTGCTAAATAACTGTATTTAGTAATACTTAAAACTCCGCCTAACGTCAAAACAAGGGGAAACCCTCGCAATTTTTTTTTCTGGCCTGGGGTGTCTGTAGGGAAAATAAAGCGTTGTGATTGGCTCAAATTTGGAGACAGCTCAGAGAAATAAAGCATTCGTATTGAAACTAAAAATGTAATTGAAATGAGAAAAGCATGACTAAACATTCAAAATGCATGGTACAAATGGCTTAAGGTAACTACAAACGATACCACCATAAGTATTAGACATGATCAAATACATTCACTACCCTAAAAAAACAGTTTTGAATCAATTTAAGCCTATTCATAACATCCAAAAGTGCAATTTTGCATTATATTGGTATCAAATCAATGAAAGTCTTCAAATGCCAATCGTTTGGTTGATGAGATAAACATGTACCTACGCCAAATTTTGCGAGGAGCACGATTGTGTGGTCAGACTTTAGTCATCTGGATGCGTTGCCGTTGATGGATGGAATATTTCAAAATAATTAAATTTTGAGCACTGGTCTAGACAAGATTCATGGGGAAGGCGGATAATAATGACAAGTGTCTAGTGTTAACGGATTGTTAGTTGGGGTATTGGAAAACACTTTATTTAAAGCTGCATACTGTATTTTTGTGCTCGTCACTATATCCTGCTTGTATGCAGGTGTTTTCAGCATGCAGGATCAGGTCATCATGCGAGATCCATTTGCAAAAAAATTGCTGTTAGAGTAATATTGAAATTGGCACGTACCTATGCTGAATTTTGTGGGGAACACGATGGGGTACTTGAATTTTAGATCGGCTGAGCTTTTGTCGATGGATAGACAAATTAATCAAAATTTGCTAATCTTGAGCACTAATTGTGAATAGATATAAAAGGAAAGCTGCTAGTAGGCGGCGGCCACTGCAATCTTTTTGAAAGGTAAAATAAGGGTAATGAAATAGCAGTCTAAGTCTGCATCTTGCCCCACATTCTACTGCAAAGAATAATTGACATTGGACGTTTGCTTGCCAACATACAATGTCAAGAATGCATACAAAATTTATTGTATTGCATTTGGATTATAGCCCAAGCATAAAATTTGCAAAATTGCAAGTTCCTTCCTCTTGAAACAAGCTCTCGAATACTAACACCATTAACATCCGGCAAATTGACATGCGTATTTTACCCTGAGCTGAAAAGAGGTAGTACGGTACAGCTAAAAGTCGCAGTGCGGCGCGGCGGCAGCAGCAGAAACAGCTGCAGTGGCCACAACGATGATGATCTGCATGATGATGACATGTAATAAAAAAAGATTTAGAAAATTAAAAACACTACAGCCCTGTGAGTACCCTAAGACGCCCTAATATGACCCTAATATGAACGTATTCCGGGTCGTCTTCCGGATACCCAAATAGAAACGTTTTACGGTACACCGTAATACGGCCCTGAAGATGGCTGTATTTTGGTGCCTAATATGACCCTGAAGACTGTCACATTAGGGTCGTCTTTGTGTCTTCTAGGATGGCCATTCTATGTTATCAAAATACTTCCCTATTTTTGCCATTCTCTGACCTGAATATGGCCGTTTTATGGCTCTCTCTTCAGCGCCCCATTGGCTTAACCTCATCTATGATCACTGATATTGCGAATGATTCTTTCCATCCATTGGATTTTTTTTATGATGATTCATTCCATTCTATTGCTTATTGGACAATTCTACCATTATTTGCTCACTTTCAGTTTGTTTATTGGCTTGTAATTTGATTTTGGACGTAGATCTTTCAACACGATTGGTAAATTTATACGATGCATAGGGTGTAAATGGCATGGATTTCGTTTATTTATAGGGATTTTGCACAATAATGAGGTCAATGATACGATGGAATCTTACGAAATGCAGTAATTAGCATGCAAAACGTACAGCTTGAAGATAATCCAGGGATCTTGTGCGTTGATACGACAGTACAATCGACATATACTACAGTAATATGCTACAGAGAGAAAGAATGACGAGAATGAGACCAGCAAGGGAGAGGGCAGTAGTGGATGCTAAGATGGGCCTTGATCAAAGGATACATTACAGTGGTAGTAATTTTAGAAGATGATGGCAGGGTATCCTACAAAACAAACATGATTTAGACAAGAGATTGAGATGAGACGCTTCAGAGGAAATACCTATTCATTGATCGTTGATGCCTTTGTCATGAGAAACTCAAAGCAGAAGTAGCATCAGTAGCAGATTTAGCTCATGTGGATCCCATCTAGTCGTGTTTACACATGGTTTTAGTTTTCACAGTGACGATAGGATATCAACAGTAGAGCACTTTACCTTCAAATGATTTGGTGTCAAAACTTTGGATCTGTATTGAAGAACCATCACAAACGCGACAAAGGAGAAGAAAGAGGGGGATAGAGACAGATGGCAAGCAGCAGATCAAACGCAAATGAGCAGTGTAAAGCAGCAAAAAGATGGCATGGACAGGGATTCACTATATAAAGCATTAAAGACAGGATAATGAGGCATTTGTTTTCAAGTAAGCAGAATTTGCCTTACCAGTTACATCATGTAGAGTATTATGCCAGGCAAGCCATCATGAGAAAGAGAAGACAAGCAAGAGAAAAGAAAGCCTTTTGCACAAGTAGAGACCTTGCGAGGATGTAACACTATGCCAGGTTAATACGAATGTCTTTCAATCATTTAGTAGGATATTTACATCTTACATACCTTTTTAAATCTTAGAAGAAAAGAGAAGAAAGGGAAAGAAATGGAGAAATAGTACCAACTCCCGGTTTAAACTTCCAGTTTGAGCCGCTTCTTGATGCGTTCATAATACACAACACATCTCCTGATATAGTAACTGGATGAACAACAACAAACAATCTCTTTAAGTCTTCACGATTTATGGCCGTATTAAACATGCGCTTTATTTTTTTGGATGTATAAAAAGCATACTGTATAACATACCAACATTTTCTTTGAGATTAACGTAATAAATAACCATGTCTTATCATCAATCTACCTCATCACCCATAAAAGCATCAAATGTCTAAGCTGCACAACACTTGCAGCCAGACTATACGGCTCATCATGTCGCACAAACATACATATCGGCAACATCTACCATCTATTTTCCTGTCAAGGCGTATTAGGGTTCCCTAATACGACTGAAGACTACTCAGGGCTGTAGTGGAAAAAAATGCATTTGTCCATATAATATACATACAAATTTTATATACATCGAATATCCTTGATGGTCTAGTGGCTAGGATTCGTCGCTCTCACCGACGCGGCCGGGGTTCAATTCCCCGTCAGGGAATATCTTTTTACCTAGACATCGAAAAATGGTGTGTGTAGACGTTATTTGATGTGCATGGTACGATGTACGCATTTTCCAGTTTTCTCTTTGCCGTAAACGATCTTCTTTTCAGCGTAGTGTTGATGATCTCAACCCAGTAATTTACATATAAAACAAAATCTTGCCATGAGTTGACTAATGACTCCGTTCTATCAGAAGATGTGATGCTAACATCATGAAAATCGAGATATCATTCCGAGCATAGAATACCACATCCAGATATCGAACTTCAATATAAAGTTCGAGCAAATCCCGTTGAACAGCGAACTTTTCCTTCAAGCAATGTCTTCTGTTATGGTACAATCATTTCCAAACATCCTGATTTGGAGGAGGCAAGCATGTGAACCTTTGTATGATATATGATGAAATCGGCTAGATGCCAGACAGGTATAATTTCCAATGGGTACCCTATATCAAGCAAAAAACTGAAATACATTGAATTTGTAATATCGTATTGGACTATTTTTATTGCTTCATTGTTGCTTAGACGGAAGTAAAGACTGGTCAGCGTTTATAGTGATCTTTTTACGTTGTGATGCTTGTGAGCCAAGCGCACCAATCCAGATTGTAACACTGTGTTGTTTCTGGAACGAACAAAGAATCGTCAGCATTATAGTAAATCAAAAACTCAAAAACGGACATACATTTGCCTCCTGTATTCTGCTCTTCTAATTATAGGGGCATTTGTCGTGCCCGTTTATTATTTGACAAGTTTTACAGCAATTTCAAGCCATTTACCCATACGATACTATACACATCGATGGTCAAATGCTGAATGGTGATGAAATTATACAAGCAATGAAAGTTTCAGCCACTGTCCCATGGCATTGCCGTCCAAAAATAAACATTTGATGTTTCAGTATCGACAACAACGGCAATGATAACAAAAGTTTGGAGAGTTTATCTCTCGGTTTAAAATTCTAAATTGTATCATGTATTTTCCACTTCCACGGAACTCGAGGATATATTGAAATTCCATCCTGACCTACCTCTGTACCACAGCTGAAGAGCAAATTAGCACAAACGGGATATATTTCATGGACATGTTGTAAATCAGTAGAAGGTACTAGACTGTTTAGAATAGTGCTTCATTGGTATATCTCACGTTTGCAAGCATAAATCAGGGCAATGAATAACAAGCCATCCTGCGTATATTTATAGCATGTGTTTGTGCTAAACTTTATTATTTGCGAGACGGAAAAAACTCGCTATAACAAGAGAGAGCTCAGCAGATGCCCCATGCTGTCATTCTGGATCTGTTTATTACATGTATACGTAGCCCCTTTATAAATATTGATAAATCATTTAATTAACTTTAAAGTCTGCTGAATAATGTGTGTCTGGAAAGCTCTCGTAACTGAATTCGTAGCATAATAAATGACTGAAACATGTCCAGCAGCGATACTCGAGATGTTGATTTCGCTGTAGTTTGCAGCAAACAAACAAGCACTTTTTACAACAACAAACAGGAACAAGAAAAAAAGATCAATTAACTTGAAGTGGCACAATGTCAGCTCAAAATGTAACATGGATCAGAAATCGAATTCTATTTGATATCGAATCTTATCTTATTATACGTTGCAAATGAGATGTGCTACACTTATAATCCAGGCTGTATAAAAGCTGCATACAACTTGATGTTCCATCGAGTTACATCAAGAGCGTGCATAAGATAGCAAGCGCACATGTAAGACATCCATTCAGGACATCAGTTTGAATGCCAGTCGAATGGTTATACAATATATGAAATCATGAAAGGAGGAGAAGGGCAGAGTGCTTCTCTTGCCATGCCCGACTATTTTTAGCAGCAGGAGCATCATACTAATTTAGTTTGCTATTCCATGGTAAAGCGCATCGCGCACTTGCCGCATACGGCTGTACAGATGCGTTGCCATGGGGAAAATTCATCTCTGGCTCCATTCTATACACACGGCATGATGGATATATGTAGATACACAGGTCCCATGCGATATGCAAATCCCAACAGAAAAAATAAAAACAACGACCCAAATATCAACAAACATGGCTCTTTTTTTTCATGTTTTACATGGCATGCTAGCCTCCTTCCCCTTTCTGCATGGCTTCTCGACATCTGGAAAGCCTAGATGTGATTTCGTTATACACCATGATGTTTTAATTAGAATCAAATGTTCAAAAATAGATGTCGAGCAGCCCGCTGTATCGATTGGCTTGTTATTTTTGGGTACCAGCCATCGGAATCAAGCTCCAAAATAACTAAACGAGGAGAGCGAGCGCCAGCGAAAACAAGTTCAAGGGCGTGGCCGCGGGATAGCTCGTTGTGGCCTATGGCTACACAGTATCCGCGGGATCTGTGTGTGTGTGTTTGTTGGGTTGGATTTCATATAAATAGGCCTACTTGTAAATCACATCTTTTTTTCTGATTTCTCTCTTCTTCTTCTCCTCTTCTTTATTCTCCAAACTCGTATAAAACATGTGTGGTATCTTTGGGTAAGTGGAATGCACTGTGCTAGAGACAGAGACAGCCGAATTGACCAGCCGTCTTGTAGTTATTGTAACTTTCTCTGTGAAAAGTCTCGTCGTGAAGTCTGTGATACTCTCTTGAACGGTCTTTCTCGTTTGGAATACAGAGGTTACGACTCTGCTGGTAAGTGTTATTGTGCGGGTGATACACACATCTGGTATTGAATGCTAAGGAAAAAACACGAACATTAGGCTTCGCTGTTGATGGCGATAACGAAGACATCCTCATCATGAAGCAAGTCGGTAAGGTAGCTGCCTTGAGAAAGCTCGTCGATGAGCAACAGCTTGACTTTAGCAAGCCTTGCATCAGCCAATGTGGTATGGCACACACCCGCTGGGCTACTCACGGCCAACCCTCTCAAATCAACTCTCATCCCCAACGCTCTGATGAAAAGAACGAATTCGCTCTTGTCCACAACGGTATCATCACCAACTACAAGGAAATCAAGCTCTTGCTCGAGAAGAAGGGCTACGTCTTTGAGAGCGATACCGACACTGAGTGTGTTGCCAAGCTGACAAAGTACGTCTACGACTCCCACAACAAGGACATGAGCTTCACCGAGCTGGTCAAGGCTGTCGTCAAGGAGCTGGAGGGCTCTTATGCCTTCATCTTCAAGTCGACCCACTTCCCCAACGAGATTGTTGCTACCCGTCGCGGTTCTCCCCTCTTGATCGGTGTCAAGACTGCCAAGAAGCTCAAGGTTGACTTTGTCGATGTCGAGTTTGGTGGTAACAATGCCGCTGGTACCGATAGCAGCTGTAAGTGTTTGTTTGATAAATACCAAATTAAACCAAATTAATTATTCCCCCAATCTAGTCGCTCCTGTCGAAGGTCAAGACATGTCTCGCCCTGCCTTGAACCGCTCTCAATCCAGAGCCTTCTTGAGCGAAGACGGTATGCCTCAACCCATTGAATACTTCTTGGCCTCCGATGCCTCTGCTATCGTCGAACACACCAAGCGTGTCTTGTACTTGGAAGATGACGATATTGCTCATATCGCTGATGGTGGTAAGTTATCCCCCCCTCCCCCCTGATACGCCTCCTGTTTGTGATGCATGTAGGCTTACTTTTGATTATGCTAGAACTCCACATCCATCGTGTCCGTCGCTCCAAGGAAGACAACACCCCCGCTACCCGCTCCATCCAAACCTTGGAAATCGAGTTGGCCGAGATCATGAAGGGCTCCTTTGACCACTTTATGCAAAAGGAAATCTACGAGCAGCCCGAGTCTGTCGTCAACACCATGCGTGGTCGCGTCAACTTTGAGAACCACGAGGTCACCTTGGGCGGCCTCCGTGGCTTCACTCACATCATCCGCCGTGCCCGCCGTATCATCTTCATTGCCTGTGGTACCTCTTACCACTCTTGTTTGGCCACGCGTTCCATCTTTGAGGAGCTGAACCAAATCGGCACCCAAGCTGAGCTCGCCTCCGACTTCTTGGACAGAGGCTCTCCCATCTTCCGTGACGATGTCTGCGTCTTTGTCTCTCAATCTGGCGAAACCGCTGATACCATCTTGGCCATGCGCTACTGTTTGGAACGTGGTGCTCTCTGTGTCGGTGTCACCAACACGGTTGGTTCTTCCATCTCTCGTGAAACCCACTGTGGTGTCCACATCAACGCTGGCCCTGAAATCGGTGTTGCTTCTACCAAGGCCTATACCTCTCAATACATTGCTTTGGTCATGATGGCTCTCCAACTGGCCGAAGACACCACCTCCACAAAGCAAAGACGCGAAGAAATCATCGATGGTCTCTACCGTTTGCCCGGTCACATTAAGGAAGTATTGGCTATTGACGGTAAGCTCCAACAGCTCGCTGTGGACCAACTGGCCCATGAGAAGAGCTTGTTGATTTTGGGTCGTGGTTATCAAAATGCTACCTGTCTTGAGGGCGCCTTGAAGATCAAGGAAATCTCTTATATCCACAGTGAGGGTATCTTGGCCGGTGAGCTCAAGCACGGTCCCTTGGCTTTGATTGACGAACACATGCCTGTCATCTTGCTCATGACTCAAGACAGCCTCTACCCCAAGGTGCAATCCGCTCTCCAGCAGGTGGCTGCTCGTAAGGGTACTCCCATCATCATCTGTAACACTGGCGACCAAAACTTGGTCAACTCTCACAAGACAATCGAGGTCCCCAAGACCAGCGACTGCTTGCAAGGCTTGATCAACATCATTCCTCTTCAATTGCTCTCTTACCACCTTGCCATCTTGAAGGGTGTTGATGTCGATTTCCCTAGAAATCTCGCCAAGTCTGTCACTGTCGAGTAATTTATTTCACATTCAAAATTATCCCTCCTCCTCTCTTCATCACACACACACAGCAACAAAATAATCATATATATTTCTCCCTCTCTTTTTCTTGTATCCTCATTTCAAAGAATTTGTTCATTTTCCTCATATACACAGCCTTTATTTATCACAAGTACATTTAAATAAAGTTTAAATTCAAGAAACATATATCTTTTGTATCTATATGCCTTTAGAATGATTGATCTGGCCTCCTCCTCGCTCAAGCTGGATGTGCTCTTGCTGAAGCCTGACGACGACCATGTGAATCGCACCAGCTGAGATTCCGGTTGTCTGGCTGCTTATAATAATGCTGCTTGGGCCACCACTACTACGGGGTTTCATAGTACCACTATTCACACACACAAAATGAATTGGCATGAAAATTAATGCTTCATGTACCTTGATTTTTTTGTTCCTATCTTTTCTGTTATCTTTGGGCTTTTCCTTCTTCTTTTCCACATTTCACATATATAATGACCAAATCCTTATCCAGCTCGCCCAAGCACAGCAGGGCGCCTGATCCCATCATGACATCCACAAGCAGTTTATCAAAGAGCTCGCTGGCTTCCTCAGCTGCTTCATTGTCGCCCTCCGCATCGATACTCCTATCCGCAGCTGCGAATCGCACTTCTATGCCTACAGGCAGCAGAAGTAGCAGTAGCAGCAGTAGTGGCTATAGAAAAGGACAGCCCCCCATCGCCCCACTCTCTTCATCGTCCTTGATTTCAACTAGCAGCAGCAGCAGCAGCAACCGAAATGCCAAGTTGGAGTCCATCATTCAGGTAGGTCTCTACTGCTCGATCGCATGAATACAGCTATACGGTCTCTCATACGTGCAACAGAACTTTTATACCAAAACAGCGCAGATTATTATACATTCAAGGATACCACACATGAAAAACACACCAGGAAAAAAGAAGCTGAACAAATGGGTACGCACACGCCCGCAATGATTGCGGTACTAGCATTCACTAAACTTTCAAAGCAAATCCCTCTAGTTCAACATTACGACAAACGATAACGACAAACTCAAGGAAGAGCTCAAATTCTGGAAAGCACTGGTCAAATACCGACAAGAAGAAGAAGAAGAGGAGGAGGAGCCACCGCCACTTGTCATTGAAATTTATCTGGAAACCACAGAGCCAGACTTGTTGCAGGAGGGCGATGATGTTCATGGCTGGCGCAAGCTCGATATGGGACTAGAGCAGAACGATGTGCAGCGTATTCTGATTGAATCATGGACTCTGTCGTTAAGGTAAAAGCGCCTCTATTGGCGGCGTCCAGGGTTGCACTAACATCATGTTGTCCGTAGTCATCCTTTGCCTGATTATCCCGTTGACTTGCCAAATTTGTACAAGAGGTCCATCGTATTCTTTCGATCGCTGCATTCATTGGTGAGAGTACTGCCCAGCTATAGCCTGTATCAGCGGTTGAAGCTGCAGAATGGAGAGATTTCATTAGGATACAGGCTATCGACACATCATACCAACAGAAAAGACGAGATATCACTGGGTAAATAGGGAAGAGAGGGGGGGGGGCATTTGGATAGCCAAGTGATACTCACTGCTGCAAACACAGATCATGCCCTGACAAGCGTCGATACGATTCAGCTCTACGAATTCAATGACATCTCAACACCTTTGGGGTAAAGTGCAAACCACGTTGCGCATTCACATTTTGCATTCATTGATGGGTATTGACTTAGAATAGTACATTCAAACTTAAGCTGTTATTCCGAGAACACTGCAAATTCGATACAAAGGAGGATTCGCCATTGCACGGCATAGATGTGGAGGAGAACTTCTTTACGCCGACCATGACCAAGTACAGAATGGAGAGCAAGACCAGAGAAAGGACAGTGCCCTCACCGCCTCCGCCACCCGTGCCTGTCTTCCCCACAGCTTCCAGCATGACCTCTGCCAAAAGTCGACTGCAATCGCAGCGAGGCACATCAGCAGCAGCAGCAGCAGCAACGAGCCGTAGCAACCACCACTATCCAATGACCTCCATATCGTCAACCACAGCATCCAGCAGCAACACCAATACATCTCAATTGGAGAGACGCATCTCTGCGCCATTGGTATCACCATTCAAGTCACCTTCACTATCATCATCACCCCAAACGGAGCTCATGTGTAACTATTGACGAGAGAAATTTATCATTTCATGCACTCATTTGCTAATCTCGCAAGTAGTTGTCTCTCACCATTCTCGCTCAAACACGCCTGAAAGATCGGCCCGACCTGAAAGCGGATCCTTTGGACGAAAGCCTGAATTCTCTTCCAGTTTTGAAAAGTTCTTCTCAAAGGGTAATACGCACAGTGGAAGCAGTAATACCAGTGCTAGTAGCAGCATCCATCACCATATGCATCGGGTGGGATCTTCCAATAGTGTAGCAGCTGCAGGTGATACAATGACTGGGATCAGTATGACAAGGAGATGGTCAAGAACAAGTGACCATAGCTCCGTCAATTTGGTCAGTTTGTCATTGAGATACAGTCAACCTTTTGTAACTGACGATTGATGTCTGCAGGAATCTGAGGAGGATGAGGAGGATCTGGAGGAGTTTATGAGGTTCATTGCTGCCAAACAAGATCTCAAGTTGTTCCAGCAGCAAACAACACAGCCAAGCTTTGCTGCTGCTGCTGCTACTGCGGCCAATGAGACTAGCGCAGCAGCCCAGAAACAAGCAGAAAAGGAGGAGGGAATGGTAAATATATACACAATAGCAATGCCTTTTATACTAGACTCTGATCTGTGCTCTAGAAACCCTTGTCTCATTTCAGAAACATCCAAGAAACGCATGCGATTCTGTCTGATTCAATGATATTGAGCCAGCCGCAACTAAAGCAGCAGCAGACGACTCAACAGCAGCAGCAAGCAGATTACTCGTACGAATCTTCGTCGTCGTTTTCGCTGACCAAAGGATTGAACCTTCCAGCGATACCATCACCACTTCATACCACAGAATCTGCCATTCACCCTACTGCAGCAACCCATACCAGAGCTGCTGTTCATCAGAATGATAGTACCTTCTTCAGCAGACATTCAGCAGCAGCAGAGCAGGTGGTGACATTCTCACCTCTCAAAAACCGACAAGCGCCACCACCTCCTCCACCACCTAAAATGCCTGTGCGCCAACATCGTATCAGTAGCAGTGGAGGCAGCGGAGGTGCTCTGGATGATGACGACTCTCTTGTCTTCAAAATGAGCGAGCTGAGCGGATACGATGAAAACGCACCCAGCAGTGGCCACAATAGCAGTTTTTACTATGGCAGCAATCGAGATGAATACCTTCAAAGACTCAAAATGGCAACCGCATTAAATGATGATGATACCGCTACTTGTGCCAATAACAGAATGAGAAGAGCTGTGAGTACAGGATGCACGCCTAATAGTAGTAGTATGATGAATACAGCAGCAGCAACAACAGCAGCAGCAGCGGTGAGGCTTGATAGTAGTGAAAGCAGCTGCAAGAGCGATCCAGCAGGCTCCATGAGCAACAAGTTTAAGACTATTCAGCAAGATCAAGGTGCTAAAACGACCCGTCGATTTTTTTATGATGATGAATCGTAAATGGCTTCACGCACTAGTTATTAAGCGGGTCAATTTGCCTTGCTGTCCGATTTATGAATACCTGAGGATTATTGATAATAACAAATAAAGAGGTTCTGATAAACATGCCACTGCACAGTCCATTTCTTGCCCTGCAATGATGGCACGAGCAGAAATTTAAGGCAGAAAACACCCGAGCCTAAACTCAAACAGCTGGTCGTGTTATGCT
The DNA here is from genome assembly GCA_010203745.1 of Mucor lusitanicus. Lineage (NCBI taxonomy): Eukaryota > Fungi > Mucoromycota > Mucoromycetes > Mucorales > Mucoraceae > Mucor > Mucor lusitanicus. Next base: position 707,672 of record JAAECE010000005.1, on the reverse strand, counting down.
GCCATTCTGTACATATAAATTGAATCGATACGGAAATAACTGGCATTACCAAGCTCTTCTTTCTTTTTGATTACTATACCCATGTTCCTGCCACTCCAACTAGGCTTATTCGTTCTCGGAAGTTTTGTAGCAGCACAGCCTGTTCAAGATGGAAAAGAAGCAGAATACATGTGCTTGGATAGCAATTTCGAAGCGTTTACCAACAAAAAAATCAAGGCACATCAATGGACCCCGTGCAGCAGTAATTCAGATATCAGAAATCTACATCCTTCATATCTCCGGTCTTCTTCATCAGCGAGCACGGCAGATCAGCCTGCCACCTCAGCGCTTATCGACATTTCATTCAAGTGCTATCATGCGCCGAGAAATGTATGCGAAAAGGCAGAGCGGGCGTTCCAGAAAGCAGCCGACATGATTTCAAGCGTGATTCTGTTTCGAGAGCCCATCAAGGTCAATGCCACACTCGTCTCCTTTTGCCAAATGGGCAACGAATGCGGCAAAAACATGATGACATTGGGCGGCTCATCACCAGCACGTGCAATGCCATTGCTGAATGACGACGGCTTGCTGCGTCTGCACCCACAGGCGCTTGTCAAGCAGTATATGCTACAAGACCACCCAGCGTTTGCAGAGTACGATATTCTCAGCGTATTCAACGCGGATGCTCCGTTCTGGTTTGAGGTAATAGACATCGCGAAGGTAAACGAGGTCCATAACAAACTGACAAGACGTAGGAAGACGGACTACCCATTGACTCGAACCAAGCAGACTTTTCGTTTGTGATACTGGTAAGTAGACCAAGCTTTGGTATACACCACCCAAACTCACATCTCTTGCCAGCACGAGTTTATGCATGGATTGGGCTTCTACTCGGGCTGGAATGAATACATCTCTAGCAGGGCATTGACGCCAGATCCATCACCGTTCATGGCGAATCAGCTCATACGTATGCTCAACCCCACATCCACCAGCGCACTGCACTCGACACAATTTCTAGAAAGCGCCATGGACAGATTGATGACGGTGCTAGATTACGATAGCAGCAGTATGACGATCAGCCCTTCCATGTCGGTATCAGATTACACCAGCCAGCTCAACAGAATACAAGCTGTGTCCATCTCTGATTTAACAACATCGCCTGGCTTTGCTGCCGCCAAAGAAATGGGCTACCTCGCCACCAAAGCAGGCTCACTGGGGCTGGACATATCTCCAGACTTGGACCCCATTGTATTAGAGACAGCCCTGCAGCCATTTCAGCCTGGATCTTCAATCTCTCATGTTGACTATGCCACGTACACCAAATCGCCCGACTTCTTGATGCGATTCATGCAAGACCGTGGCTTGACACTAGCAGAAGCAATCAAGCGAGGTGGCGGTACGGGTCCTATTGGGCCATTGCTGCTGAGAGTGTTTGAGGAGCTGGGCTACTCCACTGTCAATCATCCCAACACAGTGCCGCCCTTGCTGTTCTACCAGCAACAGGGCATGACGGATATGGTCATGAACGAGTTGCAGTCCTCCAGTCATCATGGGCTTCGCAGAAAGCACCAACACCATCACAACTCTGTCAATGCCACTAGCAAGGATGGCCATGTCTATATCTCTGCCAGCTCACCGGGTGCTGTTGAGCACCTCAGCTTTGACCTGCTGCTGTACTTTACTATTTTTTGTATCATCATTATGTAAATTACGAATAAAGTCAAACTTTACAAGATCTAAGCGACCTTATGAACATGTTCATACTTTCCTGATGTCTACCTGAAATGAATCTTCTTGTTGGGGGCTCTGTTGGGAAACACAAAATGAGACTTCACGGAAGTTCAAAGTGCTGTAGGCTTTTATTTTTAGAATGTTTGCTTGGATGAATTATTACCTTTTCTTTTCTTTTATCAAATTCGACCTATGCAAGCTCCTCCTCCAGCTACTAACGGCCCAGTGATTGCAGGCTATTTTGCCAATTGGTAAGCAGTAAAAGAAGCGATAGTAAGCGCAAACTACTGATAAAATGATGCTTATTAGGGGCATCTATGACCGAAAGTACAATGTCATAGACGTGGCAGCACAGGCAAGCAAATTGACGCACATTTTGTACGCTTTTGCTAATCTACAAGAGGATGGTCAAGTAGTTCTCGGGGTAAATTGGCCACAGCATGACAAGTGTGTATTTGCACTAACTGTACATGTATGCAGGATGCATATGCCGACAAGGAAAAGCACTTTTCTGCGAGTAAGCCAATGCCATCAAAGCAAAAAAAAAAAAAAAAAAAAAAAAAAACATGGATTTCATCTCATTCAACGGTAACTAGACGAGTGTGTCAATGGCAGAGAGGATAGTTGGAATGATCAAGGCAACAATTTATACGGAAATTTCAAGCAGTTCTATTTACTCAAGCAGCAACATCGCCATTTGAAGGTGTCACTTAGCTGTGGTGGTTGGAACTGGTCACAGAATTTCGCCACTGTAGCCTGTGATCCGGCAAAACGTCAACGATTCATTCAGACCAGCATTAAATTGATTGCTGATTTGGGCTTGGATGGTCTGGACATTGATTGGGAGTACCCCAAGAGCGACCAGGAGGCATTTCATTATGTGCACTTGTTATACGAGACCCGTATCGCATTGGATGCTTATCAACAGCAATGCAACCAGTTGGATCAACCTCGCCTTTTGCTGACTGTAGCTGTGCCTTGTGGACCTGAACACTATAGAAAGTTACGCTTGGCTGAAATGCAACCCTATGTGGATATTTTTTACCTCATGGCATACGATTACGCTGGTTCCTGGGACAGTAAAACTGGCCATCAGGCTGCCATGTTTGGTGGTGCGCTGAATACTGACCAAGCTGTCAATGATTACTTGGCTGCGGGTGTTCCTCCCAACAAACTGGTCATGGGCTTGCCTGTGTACGGCCGTGGATTCTCTAATACAGATGGCCCGGAATGCGGATTCCAAGGCGTCCCTAAAGGCACATGGGAAGAAGGCCAATTTGACTACAAATGCTTACCCAAGCCTGGCGCTACAGAGTATAACGATCATCAAAGAATGGCTTCTTGGTCTTACGATCCCAACGCAAGAGAGTTCATTACATACGATACACCTCAAATCATTGCTCAGAAATGCAATTACATAAAGCAACGACAGTTGGGTGGTGCCATGTTTTGGGAATTGAGTGCGGATCGTAGTCCAAATGATCCTCGCAATCTAGTCAGTACAGTCTACGAAGCCCTCGGTAGAAGAACAGATCAAATTCCAAATCACCTCGATTATCCTAATAGTGAATTTGACAATATCAAGAATCACATGAATTAGTTACGCTAGTAGCCATCTCAAGTCACCTGCGTATCGTATGCGTTTGATACATACACGGGGTAACGGCGGGTAGCAGTGACAAGAATACAGCAGGCATACAAACAATAAAGCTATTCATTTTTTTTCTCTCTCTCTCGATCAATCCATCATGACATTTAATTATAACCCCAATAGACTTTCACTGCCTACAGAAATCACACGTACAGTGTCAAATGCCAGTTTTTATGGCTCCTTGTCCATACACCAGAGATTTGATCGGCTGGGATCTGGGCAAGATCTTGACCTGTTTGGGACAAGTGTTGCTAGAAGCTCAGTTCCATCTCAAATGAGTCTGTATCCTTCCATCTACATGCTTGCAACATTTGTTTAACAGCGCTCTACTATCAGAATTCATACGAAAAGTGTATCTAATCACATTGGCGCAACTGTTGATAATATCGGTGATGATGACTTTATTTTTGCATTTCACGTACTGGCATGAGGAAAGGTACTAGTAGCAGTACTACTACAATTCTGAAATTACAGCAACAACGCATCGAAACTCATTTTTTGCTTAATGTACTATTATAGTCGATATGTTTGGTGGGTCGTGCTATTTCCGGCCAGCATCCTGTTGATCGTAGCAGCTTGGCAATTATGGACTCAATACTATCAACTGTCCACAACCACCCGTTTCATCATGCTGACGGTGTACTCGCTTTTAATGGCATTTATTCTTTCAGACATAGGTATGAACCTATGAATCTACCTTGCCGCATAATCGACTCAATTGCCATTCCAATTTTGTAGTATCCAAAGCCTTCCAAGAGTACGGCTTATTGGTCTTTACAATGATATGCTTCGGCATACTTGCCATAGTCATCTACACATTTCAAACAAAGTTTAAATTTCAAGGTACAAAACCAATGTAAGTGGACAACTGTAGAGCGCTTACCTCTACAGGCATTTGGCAAATTATTTTAAAAAAAAGAAAACATCAGCTTTTGTAGTATAGCCTCCGTTTGCATGAGCTCGGTAGGACTACGAGTGGTCTATCAGTTGAATCCTGTGCAAATTTTGGGACCCATTGCAGTTGCCAGTGTCACTTGCAGCTACCTTATTCTGGAATTGTATTATGCCATGGATACCATGACGGTAGACGACTATGTACTTGCCAACATGTCATTTCATATGGACTTGGTCTATCCCATCAACGGTCTGCATCATTTATGCGAACTGTCGGACGATGTGGATAACTTTCCCGAGTACTTTAATCCAGATGCATCGCCAGTTTTGAACTCTGCTTAGCACAGAATGAAAAAAAAAAAAAAGCCAAGAGATCTCTTGCATTTTTCCCGGGTATTTCAATCTATAAAAAAAACAAGGTTGCAGTTACATGTCATTATGGTATCATGATGAATAAAGGATATTTGGGCTTCTAAATTTATTTCAAGCAATGTTACATACATAAATTGCTTCTCAACCGAGGAGTGTGTTTTTTTTTTAGACAGAAAATGTTACAGAAAAAGAAGCATTTTTTGTATCATGGTGCACCATCAGGAATTACGCCATTCAAGAACCTTTTAAGACTTAGCACCATATTCTCAAATACTATACTTGCGCCGCTGCCAGCCATGGCGCGGAATATGCGATAGTCTTTGAGTAACAACGTTTAGTGCCGAAAATACTCATCTGAGGCAAACAAAGACATCAAATACTAGCGGTTTAAAAAATGCAGGCTATACTATAGCATTTTCCAGTCGGTAATGCCCTTCATACGAGCTTTTAGAGGCATCAAATACCTTCATAATGGATGCATCAGCCTTGCCAACCGCCAAAATCATTCAATCGCCGACTTTTCCTAGCTTTTTATTTTCGCTCGAAATGGGAATATTCTGTCGATTTTTAGACTTCATCAATCTATTTTGCCAGATTCGACTATATAAGTCGCGATAATCACCCCATACTTGCTAATGCATTCTAGGAGTACTTTTCAATGCGCATCGAATGATACTAAATAAAAGAGGTGTAGTAAACTAGCATATTGAGTAATTTGTGAAAATAGGAAATGAGGTTTTCTGCTAAAATGTAGAGATTTTACATATGAAGGTTACACAAACAAAGTTTGTACGGCTGCTTTGGGTCGAGGGGAACATTTTGATATGATATGTGCCTTAGCAAAAGTCTTCGTTTTCGTGTTCAAAATCGCAATTGTTTGATTTTCGATAAAATCCATGAGGGGTACCTCATGATTTTTGATCAAATTTTGATGATCCCAAAAAAGTTGAGCAAAGGTGCCAAAAAATTATTGATAGATCAGAGCAATCGTGTGGCGTTCTTTTGGCGGTTTAACACAGCCTCTAGCACGAGAAATCACAGTTTGAATGCACTCAGATTTCGCTGTAATTTGCCCATTTTCGCGTAGTAAGAGATAGCGCAACCATGCTGTTTGCCTGTATTTGCATTGTTCCTAGTGGAACAGACATGGAGCATTCGAGAGGAGTCAGTTTTGCAGCTATAGATGATCTATGGTGATGTTTAGATACAATGCAAGGTCTGAAAACGTGATTTTAGTCAATAATACTAGTAGGGTGTATGCCACTTGTTTGATGGTAGTAGACCGTATATTTATTTCGCAAAAATGTGAATGATATTCTCTGTCAACTCTCTACTAAAGTCAAATTCGCGCAATATATTACAAAATGAGTATTTTTTTTACTAAATCATGAAAAATAAAGGTATAGTCTGCGTGTGAGGAAAGGAGAGTTAAAGGCTAATAAGGATGATAATATATATACATTTTAAATGAGTAAGAACAAGAACAAAATCTAACGGAAACGAAGGTAAAAGTTGACAATCAAAGCGCCCACCAAAAGGAAACAAAGGACGGCAGGGCCCCAGAGATCATCATAGCGACCCACGATACGACGATTAATCATCCTATATGAAAAAGTTAGTATCAAGCAAAATAACAAGCACACGATAAAAAACATACCAAGCACGTCTCTCAAATTGATACAGTGCATAAATAGCAATACCAGCTGAGATACCGATAAAGATGGCACCAGCAATACGAGACACATTATCACCAAAATTAAGCAAATTCAATGCAACAGACAATAGCAGAGCACAGAATTGGAGCCAAGCAATAAAGGTACGTTCGTTAGAGAAGAAGACCTTGGGCTCAACCTTGACTTTCTTGACAGGAATCTTGTTATTGGGATCATTGGGGTCCTTGATGTACATGGTGTCTTCAAACATCTTTTTGCCGCCTGAAGAATCGCCCATATCTAGTCGAATATCGCCGTTATTGAAAACAATCTCTTCACCAAGAGCACCTGATTCTTTATCTTTGCGCTTGATGTTCTTTTGACGAAGTGGACCGTAATTGAGAGGATCATCACCTTTGACAACAAGAGTAGATTGCATACGATGAGGCCTGTTCTCCCAGGCTGCAGTGTCAGATCTGCTTACACCACTTGCATTAAGGAACTCGCTGCTGTTGGACTTGATGAGCTTTTGCGATGATCCGCCGCTCAATGTGTCTATGCTTCTTCTGCCCAAAGTCGTTTCGTTCACCATTTCCATACGCATTTCTTCTGCTTCCATAGCGCGACGATATTGGCCATCAATCAGAGGCTTGAAGGACTGAGAACGGGTCAGGCCAAAGTTGGTGGAACGAGGCTTGCGAATATCGATTTCCATCTCTGACAACCACCAAGGCAGCAATGGAATACGATCACGGAATAGGTAAGATGCACCATGCAAATATTTGGAGAAACGAGGTACTTCGTGCACGAGGTGAGATTCCAATAACTTGGCAAGCCAAGAAGGAGCCTTTTTCTTGGTTTTGGTCTCTAGAACTGCATAAGGAAAGCGCAAAACTTCAGATTCATCAAGGTAGCTAAAGGGATAGTCAATGCCGACATCAGGGCGTCTCCAGTCAGTAGGGCCTCGGCGCACAACACCATCAAAGTTGTCTTCACGAATATAGGTCAAATCATTGTCGATACTGATGCGCACACTGGGGTCATCGGGTAATTGGAAAGTTGTACGGTTGTAAAAAATGCGGCACACAGGCTGCAGTTGCTTGTTCTTGATAGATTGCTGTACACCAGAAGCGACAAACTTGCAGTCATCAACAATCTTGGGATCTGTGCCTTTGGATCGAAGTCGATTAGCAAATTCATCGGCTGTCAAAGTGCAGTTGATGAATTTGTGGACGTCTTCACTCAACATTTGGATACGGTCTTTTATGGATTTGCCGTCCAGCCATTCAGCATGGTGTGTGCTACGTTCGACAAAGACATCGGGATTTGATGTAGCACCATGCCATTTGAAACGAATTGCCTCGGCACCCTCATCACGTTGTAAAAGACCAGTATAGAGATTGAATTCTTCATTGTCGACATAGACGTTGGAGACGGCAGAATCAGATGCTTCATAGCGCTTCTCCTTGTTGTAGATGGAGACGGGCAAGTGCAGCATGATGATGGACTTGACCTCGGTAATGTTGTCCGGATGGATCCAATACTTGACTGTGCCCTTGTCGCTGGAGGGAGTGAGTGAATCATTGCTGCTGTTGGCTGTAGCGGCACGAGGCTTTCCACGTTGACGGCAGAGATCATGCAAGGCAGAAATGAAGACAATAGCAACGTCAAATCGTTGCTTATCCAATGGCTTGCTTCTCAATTGAGGGATGAAATCTTGCTTCAGTTGTAGACCGGTCCATTTGTCGTGCTTTTTGATGATTTTCTGGAAGCCAATGTAGTTGAGTCTAGTGAATTTAGCCAAGTCGTTGACATCAAACAAAACTTCAGTCAATGCATCGTCCATAATTGTCCAATTCTGGTCTGAACTCCAAGTGGGATTGTTGATAAATGTCTGAATTGTTCGTTCGCAGTAACTGATTCTCGCTTCGACTTCGCCCAGTTTTGCTGATACAAAATCATACACTTTCTCCAATTCGTTTTCCAATTTCTTTACAAATTCATCTTCATCATCGCCATTCCATTTGTGATCGAGTTGGCGAGATTTGAGCATCTTCTTTAGAACATCATATGAGATGTAGGATAATCTCCAAGGAGGGAAAATTTCTTGTTGCAAGTGTTCACCGAATTTCATATTGCCAATGTAACAAACAAACGAAAATAGAAAAAAGTGAGAAAGAGTAAGAAGGAAGGAAAGAAGAGGGAAAATTTTTTTAGATGTATGATTAATAGAACATTGTTTCGGTCCTTTTAATTGCGTATAAACTTGTGGGCGTGAGTGAACGTGAGTGTGCGTGAGTGAGGTTATAAATAACTTGGTTTCCCCAATACCAACAAAACACTATTATGGATATACTCAAAGTGGTTGATTTAACTGACCGAAACTTGCTACATGACCAATAAACAAGCTTATCACTTGGCAGCTTCAGCCTCTGATTTGGCTTTGTTTCTATTTTGTTGAGGATCGGTTAAAGCGAAACACCGAGGATCCTTCGCAGAAACACATGCGTAGCCATGTATAGCTCCATTTCAAAAGCCTGATGGCAGAATTTCTTGGTAATAAGCATCATTTGATCTGTGTTCATTGACATGTTTGGTAAGACAAAGGTGCAACGTTTAAAAATATCTTATGCTCAGCATTGCGTATATATACAAATAGTTACATTTGGCTTAAAGATCTTATGGAACTTTACCGGCATCATTCGCATGATATAAAACACCGAAAAAGCTGTTTCACCTAGCATCATTTCAGATTTATGATTATTATTATACATAATCAATGATCGCCAATACAAAATGTTTCCATTATCATCTAAAAATTGGCCCAACCGTGGCTGGAATAATTCATGACACATTCCACACTTTATTACAAGTTATCAGCAACCAAAAGTTCCATGCCATGTATGTACATTTATTTGACTTTAAATGGGGAATATAGCCATTTGCAAGATACATAAGCATCCCCCAAATAGAGAATTCTCCTTAAGCTAAAAATAAAGCTATAAATAACATTTTTTACATTTGCAATTACGATATCACATCGTCAATAGTGTTCTTTCCAGGAATATTCAATCCAAGACTTTCATGTGCAATTGTGTTATTTATTGAAAACATCGTTATAACATGTCAAATTAAGAAATCAAGCTTGTGGGCCAAATCAAATAAACCTGGTTTTTTTTAACTTGACAACAATAAAGGAGGGCGTGATACCATATTGATTTGAAGAATCATCATACCCAAATGTCGTCTCTAATCTATTTATAAACAATAAGAAATGCGTAACAAGGTCTCGTTCATAGCCATTACTATGCAGAGTATTCTTTGGTTGTGATGGCGTTCCTGGTTGCTATGGCGTTCCTGGTTGCTATGGTGTTCCTGGTTGCTATGGCGTTCCTCGTTGCCAGGGTCCACCTGTCAAACTTTAAATTAGTTGCTATGGAAATAATTGAGATCAGTGAGCCTGAAAGGCCATGATTCCTTTAAATGAGGATATATCAGCTTCCCCACGACACAAAAGCAAAATATATAAACATATGCAATGATCACAACAAGTAAGATTAAATGATCGAGCACTGCAATGAACTAGGGCGACAAGCAGTTGTAATTCACGGCACTATAGGGCATAAGAGTTTATAACAATACATATAGCACAGCAAAGGGTAGTATGATGACAGATCAACGGCTAAATCGTACGTTATCATGCAATTAAGATGAGATGTATATTTTTATTATGATTGAAAAAGAATGAGAAAAGTATATATATGCACAATCATAATACCAAGTGTAGTAGTAGGGTATGAAATATAAAGATAAAGATTATGAATGATTAGAGACCATCAGTGGAAGAAGAAGAAGTAGCTCCTGTGCTATTAGTACCCAAGTAGCCAGTGCTTGTAGGTGGACTATTGAATCTCAAAGCAAAGTTGAGCTACAGAAAAGAGATGTGGTTATTATCAAACTAGGTGGCATCAAGTAACGTCTACTTACCACTAAAGCGCCAATCAATAAAATACATAAAAATACAGGACCATAGATATCGTCGAAACGCAAATGGGGCATGTTGGTAATACGGTATGCACGCCATCTGTAGAAACCAAAGGCATATAGCGCAAATATCAGCGAAATGCCAAAGAATACACCACCGACAATTCTGTTGACACCATCACCGAAATTCAACAAGGTCAAAGCAGCAGTTAGAATGATAGCAGCAAAGTGAAGCCAATGGATAAATGTACGTTCACTAGCAAAGAACACTTTGGGCTCAATGCGAGCACCACCATCTTCCTTGTCCTTGTTCTTCTTCTTCTTCTTTTTCTTTTCAGTCATTTCTTCGCCAGAATTGCCTTCTTCCAGAGCGCTGATATCTTCGTCAAAGTAGGCATTCAGTCGAGCTTCTTCGCCTAATTTATCGGTTGACATGTGCTTTTCATTTTGTACATAGGAGGAACGTGGCGTTTGTTTTCCACTCATCAGGAACTCAGTGGAGGAGGTATCGAGGTAATCATGGCGACGACTGTCGGCTCGGTTACGGGTCATAGATCCGGACCCAGTGTAGGAGCCACGAGCACCTAATGTAATATTGTCGTACGAAATGTCGTGTTGGGACCAAATAGGATCATCGAATGGATTGCTGCCTCGCTTGCCCATTCCAGGTGATTCAGACGATGGAGAGGGTGTATTGCCTGTGGTAGATGCGCGTGTCAATGGAGTACTACCGTCCAAAGGAGTTGTTTCACTGCTGCGAGGCATTTTGGTGGATCGCGTCGACATGCCACGCATCAGAGCAGCAGGCTTTTTGTTAGTGCTTGGAGCACGTTTCAACGTAGAAGAGCGTTCAAGCTGTGATTCGAGATAGCCCATACGGTATTTACCATCAATCAGAGGCTTCAAGCTCTTGGACCGCGACAAGCCAGTGAAGTTTCCAGTGGGTTGCTTGGCATTACGAATGTCCAGCTCCAGTTGATTCAGCCACCAAGGTAAAAGGGGTAAACGTGGGTTCCAAAAGAAGGCAGCACCTTGCAAGAACTTTGAAAAGCGAGGGACCTCATAGACCAATTGGGATTCTAATAGGCGGGTAAGCCATTGAGGAGGTTCTTGGCCGAGATGGGTCTGCAATTTGGTTTCAAGCACGGCGTAGGGGAATTTGTAAACCTCGGCAGGGTTCAAGTTGTTGAACGGATAATCTATGCCCATATCGGGCCGACGCCAGGCGCCTTTTCTTCTTTCATCCATGCCGTCCTCGCGCACAAAAGTGAGATCGGTATCCAGAGAAATACGAAGACGCTGGTCGCCAGGAATCTGAAAAGCAGTACGGTTGTAGAACACTCGCATAACGGGCTCCAAATGCTTCTCTGTGATGGATTTCTGAACGCCAGAAGCAATAAAGTAATTGGCCTTGACCACATCTTCTGGAGTGCCCTTGTCCCTAAGATCTTGTGCATATTGATCGGCAGTGTATGTGCCAGCAACGTACGCATCTACTTTGTCAGCATCCAAGCGGAATCTATCCTTGACGGAAGCGCCATCCAACCAAGGAGCATGATGTGTTTTGCGCTCGATAAAGATGCTCTTGGATTCCATTGGACCATACCAGCGAAAACGGATGGCTTCAGCAGACTCATCTCTTTGGAGGCGGCCTTGATAGAGGTCAAAATCAGGGTTATCAAAGTAGACACTCGAGATGGCACTGTCCTCAGGTTCAATAGGCTTGTCAGCGTTGAACACAAGCACCGGCAGATGGAACAGCAGGATGGCCTTCAATTCCGTCACATTATCAGGGTGGATCCAGTATTTAGCAGTGGCACGTTCAAAGGCATTTTGGTCCAAACCAGCAGCAGCATTACCAGATCTTGCTTGACCATGTAACTGGCAAAGATCATGTAATGTTGAGATTTTAACGAGAGCCACATCAAATCTTTGTCTATCCAATGATTTTTCACGGATGATATCCACAAATAATGGCTGAGCATTGTAGTTTGTATATTTGTCATGCTTTTTGATGAGCTTCTGCAGAGCCAAAAAGTTGTAGCGAGTGAATTTGGAGAGGTCGTTCAGATCCATCAGGATCTCAGTCAAGGCGTCGTCTGTGGAATCGTACAGGCTTCTGGCAACTGCTGGCGAGATGTTCTTGCTCTGCTGCGTCAATGTTCGCTCGCAATAGGCCAGGCGAGACTCAATTTCTCGCTGCTTTCTGTTGATGAAGAAATCAACCTTGTCTGCCTCCAGGCGCAGGGCCGTTTCAAAGTCTTTTTCATCAGAATCATTCCATGCGTGGTCCTGCTGTCTCTCTTTGATGTCCAGTTTGATGTCGTCGTAGGCAATGTATTCCAGGCGCCACGGCTCGTATATGTTCTCTTGCAATTCTTGTCCAAATTTCATCTTGTTATATAAAGTAAAAAGAAAGAGAGGAAGAGAGGACCAGAATTAATTTTGAGGCGCCTCCCACTAGTTATTTTTGAGGAGTGTTATATTTTTAGGCACATCCGCACACACTTTGTACTATAATGGACGCTCGTGTGGTCTCACCTGTTCCGCATTCATTTACTTATACAATCATCCCAACAGCGGATGTTCAAACAACGGTGCGTCTATACTATACTACACTATAGGCGAGATTTGCGCTTTACATGTTTGATTATATTCCGTGTGTTCTGTGTGACAAACATCAGCTTGCAATACTGCTCAGTGTAGCGGATCATCAGCAAATCACTGCTTCTCGTTAGGCATGTTAAAAATAGATTGGTTGCTCGGTGCCATTGCTATAGTGTAAATGCTTGTTGCGTCTCATCCAGCAGCTCAGCCACCCAAATCTGATGTGGATCAGGATGTTTGCTTGGTAAACCTTCCCAAATGTACCCACAGGCTCCCATTCAGAGCACAAGAAAAAAGCGTAGCGTGCATCGCTCTGTTTGTGGCTACCTTGCTACAGTACATTTTCGTTTGCTTAAACCATAGCACACATCTCTATTTAAAAAAGCCTTCAATTCTTCATCCTGCCTGAAATTCAAAATGTTGTATCATTTCAATTTTTTTTTTTTTTCAAATCACATCTTTTGCAGACATTTCAGCAGCTTATCGAGCCCTTCTCATCAGTGCTCTTTCCTGTATTGTTATTTTTTTTTTCATTCTTGTGCATTCACAGTAGAGGAGAAAAAATTCGCATTTAGAGGCATCCTTCTGTTTTAATAGCTCGTCTTTGGAAACCTCTCGAAATAGTAAGTCGAAAAAATTTTATTTTGAAAGAGAAATTCAACTTATCTCCCTCTTTTTTTCGTCTTTTTCTTGTTTTGTTTTGTTTTTCCAACTAAACATTTAAAAAGTATAACAAATGAGTGCTTGGCAACCTTCCGCTCAAGGTCTTTCTGACCTCTTACAGCTCTTACGTGAAGCCATCAACCCCACCGACGGCCAGAATGTGCAGGAGGTAAGATGCAGTGTGTTTGATAACAGCAGCAGAGGCTAAAGAATAGCGCAGAGACTCGAATACTTCAACAAAATCCCTGACTACAACAACTATCTGGTCTACATCTTGACCCAGATGCCACAAGAAGATCAGTACATTCGCTCTGTTGCAGGCCTGACTCTCAAGAACAACATTCGCTCTCACTATCCCAATATTTCGCCCCAAGTCCTGGAGTATGTCAAGGAGTGCTGTCTTCAACACATTGGCGATGCTGCTGTCGGCAAGTCTGTCAGCACCGTTATCGCCTCCATCGTGGCTCGCGGCAACATTCAAAACTGGCCCCAAGTCCTTCAGGTCTTGCTGGAGAAACTGGACGATTCTAGCAACCCCACCATGGTCGAAGTAACTATCCAGAAAATAAAAGGAAACGGTGGATTATATGCTAAACTGTTTGTGTCCTGTAGAACGCGTTTAGCACCTTCCAAAAGATTTGCGAGGATTCTGCCCGCGACCTGGATAGCGCTATTGGCGGCGTAAAACCCTTGGAGTACATGATTCCCAAATTCATCGCCTTCTTCGACCATCCTGAGGGAAAGATTCGTCTGAATGCCATCAACTGTGCCACTCAATTCATTACGCTTCGCTCAGAGGCTTTGATGACCAGAATCAACGAGTTTCTGATCGCTCTCTTCAACAGAGCTCAAGACGACAATATCGATGTTCGCAAGGCGGTGTGCCAGTCTCTGGTGAGTCTTTTGGAGGTGTGTCCTGAAGTCCTCCTGCCTCACATGCCTGATTTGGTGGACTACATGCTCTTCTGTACGCAATCCGATGACTGCGATCTCGCTCTGGAAGCTTGCGAATTCTGGCTTGTTTTCGCCGAGCAAGACGAATTGCGCGATCACCTCCGTCCCTTCCTCCAAAAGGTGGTGCCTGTCTTGCTCAAGGGCATGGTCTACTCTGAAATCGACCTCATGACGCTTGGCGGCGACGAAGACGACGCTCATATTGCTGACGATGAACAAGACATCAAGCCTCGCTTCCACAAGGCCAACGTGGTCGAAAACGAACTTGCCAACAAAGAGGGCGACGCTGCCAATGCCGACAAGAAGAAGAGCGGTTTGCTCGACGACGATGATTCGGAAGTGGATGACGACGAGGATGATGAATATGACGATTTCGAAGATGACGAGTTTTACGGGGAGTGGAATTTGAGAAAGTGCAGTGCTGCCACGCTTGATGTGTTGTGTACCTCCTTTGAAACCGAAGTGATCCACATCTTGATTCCTCTCTTGAAGGGCGAGCTGGAGAGCAGTGATTGGCTTCACAGAGAATGCGGTATCTTGGCTCTCGGTGCTGCTGCTGAGGGCGGCATGCAAGAAATTGCTCCTCACCTTCCTGAGCTCGTTCCTTACTTGCTCAACAACTTGAATGATCCCAAGGTAAGTTTGTGTGTGTGTGGGTGTACAAAACTAGCAGAAATCAGCTTCTGACAATCCTATTAGCCCTTGGTCAGATCAATCACATGTTGGACTTTGGGCAGATATTGCGGCTGGATCGTTCAAAGCGCTAGACAGAGCCCTGAAGCTCGCCAGCACCTTCTTGAGCCCCTCACTCAGATCCTCTTGCAACGCATTTTAGACAACAACAAGCGTGTCCAAGAAGCTGCTTGTTCATCTTTCTCTCTGCTCGAAGAAGAGGCTGCTATGGATTTGGTGCCCTATCTTCAACCCATCCTCACAACTCTCTGCAGTGCATTCAGCAAATACCAACACAGAAACTTGCTGCTTCTCTACGACACTGTGGGCACTCTGGCCGATGTCGTAGGCGACATTTTAAACAACCCCCAATACATTGATGTGATTATGCCACCCCTCATCAGCAAATGGCAGGAAATCTCAGATGACAGCACAGATTTGTTCCCTTTGCTAGAGTGTCTTTCATCCGTCACAACTGCCTTGGGTAAGGGATTCAAGCCTTTTGCCGAACCTGTCTACTCTCGCTGCGTTGTTCTCGTTTGCAAGACTCTGGAGGAATGCCGTTTGTGTGCTATGGACCCTACTTTAGACGAGCCCGACAAGGACTTTATGATTGTTGCCTTAGATTTACTTTCTGGTATCGTCCAGGCTCTCAACACGGATGCTGAGCCTTTGGTCGCAAGCACCAATCCCCCTGTTGTCCAACTCTTGTCTCTCTGTATCCAAGATGAAGTTCCTGAGGTGCGCCAATCTACATATGCTCTTCTCGGTGATCTCGCCATTTCCTGCTTTGAGCATATCCGTGCCGTTGTTCCTCAATTCATGCCTCTCTTACTCCAACAAATCGATCCTCAAGCCGAGCACTTGTCTGTCTGCAACAATGCCACCTGGGCTGCCGGTGAGATTGCTCTCAAATGGGGCGCTGAAATCCAAGAGTACGTAGAGCCCTTGTTGCAACGCCTGTTCCCTCTCATGGTCAACCCTCAAATTCAACGTACTTTGCTGGAAAATGTTGCCATCACAATTGGTCGTATTGGTCTCGTCTGCCCTACCCTGGTCGCTCCTCATCTTGAAATGTTCATCCATCCTTGGTTAGCAGCTCTTACGCCTATCCGTGATAACGACGAAAAGTCCTCTGCCTTCAGCGGTTTGTGCGAAATGATCAAGGTCAATCCTCAAGGTGCCATCAAGGAGTTCCCTGCCTTCTGCACTGCTGTTGCCAATTACCAAAACGTCACACCTGCTTTGCATGAAGCTTTTGGTAACATCTTGGTGGGTTACAAGAACATGTTTGGTGAGGCTCAATGGCAGCAAGGTCTGACATCAATGCCACAAGAAGTAAGAGCTCCTTTACAGGAACGCTATGGCATTTAAACATCTATACATAAGAAGAAAAAAAAAACTCAAAAACATGATAAATCTATATATCAACTCTGGAAATAAAGAGAATAACAGAAAAAAAAAGCAGCATTTAGAATAGCATTGTAATGGTTTATTTTATGTTTCTTTACAAAATGGGGATATAACTGTTGATTCTGTCCTTTTGGTTTTGGGAAATACACTCGGCAATCCAAACAATGTTTCTGATTTCCTGCTCCTTCAACTTGATGTAGGCGTAAAAGACACCATAGTTGAACTGCTGTTGGAAAGCTTGTCTGTTCAAAAAGACCTCAGTCTCAAAAAACTTGTCCTCCAATGTCTTGTTGCTGGTGGTGGTATCAAAGAAAGATCTGTATTCATGAAAGACCTCGCAGGTGGCCTTGACTTGATCCATCTCGTCTGCAATGGCTAAACGTGCATTTCCCTCAGGATATAAGCGGCCAATGGTAGGAAACAACTTCTTGCGGTCTTCCTTGGGCAATTCAGTGCCAAAAGAGTTGATGGTGATGTTGATGGTACGACGATCTGCCTCAAACTGTAACACTCCACGGTTAGCATACAGTTACGTCCACAAACACAGCGATCACTTACACGGAGGATATCACCCATAACTTCAGCAGTAGGGCCGCCAATCGACTCACAGAACTGGTAGAAATCTTCAAGATAAGCTTTGTAGAGTGTATTACGGATGATTTCAATGTTCAGTTCATCCAAATCATGAGCGCTGAGACAGTTTGCAAAGTAGGGAGCTATCGGTGTATGTATGTGTGTCAGATTTGAACGCGTTCGTTTGAATTTTTTTGTTGCATTTACCTAAAGGTGTCTCTACCAAGACAGTGTTGTATAATTCAGCAACAGTGGTAGCTACACAAAGAGCAGGCATAGTATCAAACACACCCAAAGGATGGCAACGCTCAAGGAGCTCATGAGTATCACGCTCATGAAGAGTACCAGTGATGATCAAAATGACGTTATCAATCATGTATTGGTAACTAGTTGGATAGGTGAATATCACACACACACACATGTAGCCCGCCTTTAAGCTTCAAGATGACAAACTTACGTGATGTACTCCAAGAACTTGGACAGAGGTTGAACTGCATTGCTGCGAATATAATCAAACTCTTCAACAAGGCTTTGAGTCAGTTTTTCTGCGATGGTTGAGGTGGCGATGGGAGATGGCTCATTCTGCAACAGAGATCCATAATCAGTGGCGCCCAACTGAAGACGAAGATCTGGAGGCTTTGGTTCAGCCTACATGCAATATCACTTTGTCCTGATGCTCCTTACCTTCAAGTGTTTCACACTGACTGAAGTTAAGATATTGGGTCGAGTTGAGAATACCAGAGTAGTAGCCTCTCAAGATGCCATCAATAAACCCATCATTTTCGTTGAATGTAAGTGCGCTAGCCATTTCTTGTAAGGATTCTACTTTTTTTTTTTCAGTAAGAGAAGAAAGAAGCCGGGATAAGTTTTGAAACTTTAGAGTGAAAAAAAGGAGAAGAGAAAAACGGCCATTTGTGTGTGTACCATAGATCTATGATCGAATCCGGCGTTTCAAATGAAAGGGGTCTCTCTTTGCCATAGAAATGAAATCTGATGTATACATTGCCATCATTCGAGCCTCTGTTTGATCTGCATCAAAGCTCACACCATGAGCATATTGCTGCAAGTGCAAGGGCTGGCTTTATTCATATAATACAAGTCTAAATATCATTAATTTGAATCATTCTCTGGCACATTTTCATCTACAATGCGAGTAGCTGAAGGTGGTAAAAATGTGGCAAATGTTAAATAACTAGTATGCCCTCTCGTCTCTCCCATTGTTCTTGACACAAGCATCAAGTTCGCTGCTTCTTCCACCTCTTCTGCTGTAGGAACAGGTTCATCTTTGCCCAGCTTTCTCTTGATTGCCACACTTTCCACTGAGGGTAATCCCTTGGCTTTTCTGTCTTGGGCGTCCTTGATGGCTACTGAGAAATCGACCTTCTGGATAGGTGCAACTGTATGCTCGCGAATCAGACACTCGTACATGGTGATATCTAAAAGGCGCAATGTCAATATCTCCCTCTGCCCCATCTGTCAGACCAGGAAAAGCCTACCAATAAATCCATGCTCATCTAATGCTGCTACTGATCTTGCTACTTGCTCAATGCATGGACTGAAACAACAGATCTTACCAGTGCGATCTTGTTTGAATGCTTCCTTTGCAGAAGCGACGGCATCCCACGGTGCTGGTAAATCCAAAAAAACGGCATTGACTTGGTCTTTCATCTGGAATCCATCTTTACAGACATCTCTGTGGTGCATTTTGATGATATCTCCAAATCCATGCTCATTGAATTCTACTTGTGCTAAATTGGCTCTGTCTTGATGATACTCGAATGAGTAGAGTCGTCCTGTAGGTGCGATTGTGCGAGCGATAGAGTGTGAAAACGATCCAGAGCCTGTGCCTGACTCAATGACATTGACGCCAGGCTTCATGTCTAATAGTGTGGTGATGAATGAAATGTCTGCTATATACAAAATTTGTGTTCGGTGTGGTAAAACGAGCGTCCAAAGCTCTGGTGTGGGGTGAAGAAGGTAGACAAACCCTCTGTAGTTTGAAGAGACCAACTACCATTGAGCAGCTATCGTCAATAAAGGCTGATCTACTGTGTACTTGTGTTTTGCGAGTTACCTTGGAGCCATACTCTTTGCCAATAATGTCATCATGCTTGTAAACACCAAAGCGGTTTTGAAATACAGTGCCCTTCTTCATGAAGATGGGTGTCATATTCTCTCTCGTCTATGGGATGCCTCATTAGTACAATGTGAAATTGCTATTCTTGTTCAATGTTTACCATGTATACAATGACAAGATCTCCTTCTTCAATGTACTTTTTCCAGCCACTGAAACTCATGCTTATATTCTATAATGTGATGGCAGTTCAAGACGAGCGTCAGAAAAAAAAATCGAGCCAAATCAGTTTAACACTGCAACAAGCCACTAAATAGGATGCAGAGAATCGCCGTGACTAGTGTGATTTGAGGCAAGATTCCACATTCATGCCTTCTCTACTCGCCTTTAACCTGTAATATATGGACTCTCCCAGCGATACCAACCTTGAAAAGGTACCTTTTGACTCCAAGGATTTTTTAGCTCTCGAAAGCAAATTTCAGGACTATGTCCAACAAGTGTTGCAAGAAGCTACAATTGGCTCTCTGGAGGAGCGCGACATGCTCAAGAGCGAGCTAGAGCAAGTGAGTTGCTATATGTATTAACAAACGCATCAATTCGTTGACAATTCCTCAGTGGACATCAAGTATCTTTACAAGCCTCGCAGATAATTCGGCTTTTACAGATACTGAAGGCATGGATAACCGAGGTAAGCAATTGCTGGCTGCATGGCAATACTTGAGATCTCATCCTTCCCACCAACAGGGAAACCAAACTTGCTCGATCCCACGGATGAAGAGTTAAAAGAAAAAGTTAAACAGAAAGAGTTGGAATTCAATGCAGACCTAAAGAAAGTGGTGAAATACAGAGCTCAAGCACCATCAGCTCTAGCTAAGCTTTCGAGAGAAATTTGCGAAAGTGAGAGCATGGAAGCTGAGAACTTGAAAATCGAGCTGTCAGCAACCGACACAAGTGGTAAGCTACAAATTCACTCGCCATCCTAATCAGTACCAACTCTGACAATGCGACGTTTCTAGAAGACCAGCTTGATGCGGCCTCCTTGGAATCGGCCAAAAAAGAATACATAGACGCAATGCAGCTGCTATCAAATCTGGAAAAGGTAATTCAAGCCTTGATATAGTCTGAGAGATCAAATTTAGGTTAATTAACAATCAACTCGATAGATCACCCCAAAGGAAGTCAGTCAAATTGCGAAGGTCCAGCAGATAACTGCATTATTCATTGACGGAAAAGACATGGGCCGAAAAGACTGAAGCCTGGTCTTGCCATCCCTTAAGCAATAAGATACCCATCATAGCCGAAACTTTGTTGTTTTACATGTGAGCCCAACTATCAATTCAGATGCCACTAGAAAATAAACCAGACCTTTATCACGTTATCGACGAGGAACCGATTGAAAAGATGGTGGCTAGAATTCAAGCTATTTGGGGTAGACCAAAGAAACAGCTATCCATTGTGGTATTACTCAACTCTGTAGCTTTGGTTCTCGTGCGGTTACGAGATTTTATCAAAAGTCTGCCCCGGCTAAATTACGCAGCAAAAACGATCACTCGAGGCTAAATCTGTATTGTATGATAGTTATAAAATTCTGGTTGTGCACTGGCTACAGACGTACCACGCCCTAAATTTATTTTAAAGGAGCAAGTGCCTAATAGGCGTTTTTGTGTTGTTATTAAGGGAAAACATGTTTTTTACTTGGTAGAACTACTGCCGCTTTTCCGGTCAACATTAATGCATACTTACACCTCTAAAAATCATGAACAAGCTTGGACTTATCCATAAACTCTCTTTTCTGAATAGCAATTCTATTTGATCATATTAGATACTTATGGCTGTATCGTGTGTGGCTTTCCAGCGATATTTGTACTATAAATTTTTAAACGTTTGATCTTGCTTTTCTCACATTTTTAGTTTCAATATACATGCTGTATTTCTTTGAGCTGTCTCTAAATTTAAGCCAATAAAATCGCTTAAAAGCTCGTTTAAACGCCGCTGACCCTAGAAAATTTTTGCGAGGGTTTCCCTATGTTTTTTGGTTAGGCGGACTTTTAATCATTGCCAAATACAGTAATTTAGCAATTCAATCATCAAAATCCCCTAAAATGCCAGAATATGCCTTACTACACACCCCAGCTTATAGTGCAAACGCTTGAGACTCTCAATTAGCACCAAGTAAGTGATACAAATCAAGTGAGGGCAGCCTATCTACCCCCTAGCCTCTGAATCAAATCTAGTTGTGCTTCAACGATAGGCTTATCCACACAACGAAAAAAAAGGGTTATGGCTCAAAGAACCATAAAAAGTGGGAAAAGTAACAAAAGGGCATCATCACTAGAATGTGATGAAGAACAACAGAAACATTGCAATACAGCTACATACAAAAAGGTATGATAACATGCAATGTGTATCATCAAAATGACGAGTACAAGAAAACAAAAGAAGTAGAAAAAAGTATCATCGTGATTGCCTCATACGAAGCAAGAACACCAATACCGCCAGTACTACAAAAGTAGTAATACTTGAAGAACAAATAGAATGCAAGGCTACTCCACAACAATAGAGCAACACTGCCTGCGATACAATGCATCAAAAGATACACCATAGCAGTATGGTACAACAGCAACAGAAAAATAGTTGCGTGCAGAAAAGGGGGAAAGAATAAATCGCAATAGAGCAAACTAATAAAGAATGCACAGTATTACGAGAAAGAAAGTAATAAAAGGTTGAATCAATGTAATCCATGGTAACAAAACCCATGGCAACCAAAGAAGGGGAATATACAAACCAAATACAAACCAAACACAATCATTATATTGCAACAAACTGGCCTAAAATAAACTGTGTAATTAGTATTCCTGTATATTGTACCGCGAAAGATAGCTCCTATCGGCTGATACCTACTGTAACAAACTTCAAAGGTGTCATCTCAAATACTGGTGGTTGCAAAGACATGCTTCTTTCGACGAAGGTGGTGTTGTATTCAATCAATAGTAATAAAAAGTACATGGTTTAATAGAAAAAGTGCAGTGCAAAAACATTGCGAGAAAAAAAAAATAAAAAAAAACGCGTTGCTAAGGGTGACTGCAGTCAATAGGCTGCCGCAGCACAGAGGACACAGAATTTGAATGACGTGTACAATAAACATTTTGCACTGTGGTGACTGTATCCTAATGATTTTTTTGAGATGATTTTTTTGAATCAATATCGATATAATTTGACATTTGAAAACATTTTTGTTAAAATTAGCTATATAAAGTGTGCTCAGCGTATACTACTTTCTAATGAACTTAAGGGGAGAATTCAAAGGCGCATTCAATGGTGTCAATTTTAAAATACTTTTAAGATGAAAAGATAGACAATTTTGCTAAAATATAAAAATCAGTTTTTCCAGGAAAAGTCAAAATTTAGCATATACAACGTTCAAAATAGCAGTTGCACAGGTTACCCTACATCTGTGCGGTCATTTTGATTTAATATATATAATACTAAAAAGTGTCGTTTTCGCCTCCAAAATTGCAATCGTATGATTTTCAACAAAAACCATGAGGGATACCTCATGAAAAAAACGTGGATTTTCGATGATTTGCTTCGATCCAAAAAAAATCAAGATAAAGGTTCAGAACGTAAATGGTGATTGAAAGCAATCATTTGGCACTATTCCGAGCATCTAAAAGGGGTTAAAAGACAAGAAATTGAGGGTTGAATTTGGACACTTTGGCTGAAAATATGCCTTTTGTACTCTGTAAAACCATGGCAACAACTGATGTTACAGATTTGATCCAAACCCTGATACACGCTATTCTTAACAACCTGGGATTAAGATTTGGAAACCGGATCTTCGATGGCTTTGAAACTTTTATTTTCGATTGGGAAAACTTCAAAATAAGCAATAATCGTGTACAGTATATATCTATCAGGGATCTTACTATATAAAGGGACAGATTATGCAGATCAGATAAATAAAGGTTAATTCAAGGTTTATTGCTAGGATATATATATAAGAGTTATTGATGAGGATAACTTGACAAAGAATTACGAAAACTAGAATTACATCTGCTCTATTTATAGTAATAAATTATCAGAGTGTCTTTTACTGTAGCTAGTCATCGTAATCCTTTTACTTGGAGGTTGATGGGGAAAGTTGTCCAGCATATGCACTTGAGGTAGAAGGTGCATATGTTGTAAGACGAGATGTTGCATATGCGAGACATTTGGATGTTGCATATGCGAGGCATTTGTGTATTGCATATGCGAGACACTTGGTTGTTGCATATGTAATGTATGATGAAGCGAAGCAATGTGCATATGCAATAACC
This sequence comes from Mucor lusitanicus, assembly GCA_010203745.1. Taxonomy (NCBI): domain Eukaryota; kingdom Fungi; phylum Mucoromycota; class Mucoromycetes; order Mucorales; family Mucoraceae; genus Mucor; species Mucor lusitanicus. Next base: position 684,137 of record JAAECE010000005.1, on the reverse strand, counting down.
GAGTAAAGTACAGATGAGAAATGAGCTGGCCAGTTGGCCAGGTTGTGGTGTGTATAGAAAGTCAGGCTATGCTTCATGACACAAGCTAAGTTTATGACAATATCAGCATCACTCTTTTTTCTTTCTTGCTAAAAGTGCTATACTAAAGTGGTAAAACGGCAACATTTGTACAGTATAATAATGTTTTAATTGGTCTCAATTTCAGCTTGTTTTGTTGTTTTAATGCAGCATTACTTATTATTCTTGTGTGAGCTGTTGTTCAAGTCTTCAAAGTTACTGTTGTATATGTTTTTAAAAGAATAATCATAATTTAGGGAGCTCTCTGTTGATTCTAGACACTTTGGCTTTTTACATTTCTTGAAATTCTTCGAGTTCACTGACGATTAGAATGACGATAGTAAGGAGGCGGTTTAACTGCTGAAGGGCCCGCTCTCGTACGCCCTGGCACGTTTACAATAAAATAAAATTTGAGAAGGCTATAAAACTGGTATGTAGTAGCAAAAATACAAGAAATTCATTAATGCGTACAGCAACTCCAGCATGACAAAAAGATGAGACGTTTCAGTATTTCTTGGATGGAAAAAGAAAGCCCAACGGGGGGGTCGAACCCCCAACCTTGAGATTAAGAGTCTCACGCTCTACCGATTGAGCTAGCTAGGCGATTGGATGATTTTTGGCTACTTTAAAATACAATATATTTCAAAAAAAACCTATTTTGGTCACGTGATAAGTTATTTGCTCGAGATTAAGTATGGTATCAAATTGGTCATTTACATGCATATTTTGATTCTTGATTGTAGTCTTTCAATAGACCAGAAATGATTTTCAGTGAGCTAGTAATGCCTTTCAATTAGGCGAACTGCAGATCAACTTAATAGACTAACGGTTAACAAATTATTAGAGTGAATTTTTCAACTCTAATACATATATTTATTTATTTTGAAGAACTTCCTATACTATAAGATACGGTGTTTTGGATGCAACTATGAGACACTTGCTGATTTGATATATTTTGAGCTTGGTGGTTGACACAATGGGGAGGGGCAAACGACTTGACATGCATTATTTTACTTTTTCTTTCTTTCTCTACAATTCCATACCCGCAGCCTCATCTTCAGAAGACTCAAAGCTAACTGAACTCATGTCATCTTCATCAGAACTTTCATCGGCAGCAGCATCAGCGGCTTCTTTTGTAGCATATCTTGAAACATAATCTTCGTAGTAAACGTATTAGAAAAAAGTCAATCATCACAGATCACACAAAATCCTTACCTTTGACTTTAACCTCATACTTGGCTGGCTCCCTCATCAATAATGCAGCAGCTTCGCCGTTTAAAGGATCAGTTGGATTGGGGTATCGAAGCAATTGAGGAAGGAAAACTTCGAAAATATTAATCATGTCTAATTTCGCAGCAAGTCAGTATGGTGTGCCCTCATGATTTATACCACCACCCTTACCAAACATTGGACTCCAGGTTTGATTTATTACATCCAAACAAACGGAACCGCTACTGTACGTAGTTGTGAGATTATGCGAATCTTGGTGGTTCGTAAGCTACTTACACTTCATCGATATTTGGGTGAAATATTCTATTCATAAAGCCAATACTCGGTGATTTGTAGGGATATTGATCAGGTAATTCAACATGGACTTTCCATACACCACCATTGAAGGGAGCTATAACAAAGACAGTGTCAATATCGGAAGAATTTGGCAAAATATTCATGATATTTACTATCAGTAGGTCCATGAAAGCGAACATAGAATTCTTGCATATTATCGTTGACTAAAGTTACTTCATAATCACTCATGAGGCTAATTTCATGTCAGTGTTTTGTCACTATTAATGCGCCAAAAAACTTACAGCTTCATGACATCAGTTTCTATTCTTCTTCTTGGTGTAGACATTTTGTATTTTATGTGAGAGATAAAGGAAAAAACAACAAGATGGTAAAAAAGGAGTTTAATATATATAGAAAAAAAATGTGTGAGGAAAAAATCTTCCACTGCTGATTGGTTTAATGATGTACAAGAATTTAAGATGAATGGTTACTCATTTTGCATTGAAAGAGGCATTGCAACTCGGATGCCGTCTTAATGTCATGATAAATGCTGTATATGTTACCTAAGGTTACGGCATTGATTATTACGCGTCGTGTATTTGCCACTGACCATCGCCACACGATAAATATTACAAGTAGCATGTTTCGGTGTTTCTCTGACGATCCCCTTCTTCAATTCTTTGTTGGGGGGGGGGAAATAGAAATTTCTGTAGCAAAAGCATTCAGTTTATTGAATGAAAAAAGTGTCATGTAAATGAATCAATGGTGTCTAACACATGCTCACTCACTGTATCAGCCAAATAAATGAGCATCTTGATTTCCGTTGATCCAAATGAAAACTCTATAGTGACATCCATTCGGGTACCAGGCTCAATGTGGGAGAGCAGTGGCATTTTAATTGGAATCTCTGCCAATTTTATGACAGAACTATCCGTAATCTGTCTTGGTGAATCATCCTGATCTGTAACGTAGAGATCTGCCTCTGTATGCTTTGGGTATTCAATCCAATAAGAGCGCTTGATTTTTTGGTCTATCGAGATACGCTGCCCTTTTTTAGCAATGACATCGAACCTTGTAGAGCATCGTTTTATGCCATCCTTTGTGATAATTGCGCTGTCTTCAGGATCTAGACCTTCTTCAAACGGAAGACGAGTCTGTACACCATAGGTTCGTCGTAGCACCTTGCTAGTTACCAAGTTTGGTTTTTTAATATATGCAGCCGCACCTCTAGCAATGGCGAGTTCACCAGAAGGAGGCATTGCGATCTCCCCTACTTGATGGCTGAAGTTGATTTTGAGTATATCGTACAAATAGCTTGAGCATCCAAATCCTCCCACTAGAAATATAGCATCCACAAAGGCGCCCGCTTGGCTGATTTGCTGCTCCACAAGTTCCACAACTTGCTTCAGAACCGGATTGAAGACTTCATCTCGTAGTTCTTGTAGCGAGAACACCATCAAATCACCCTAAAGCAGAATTATTAGCGTACCACAAATAGCTAATGGTTAGAGTTTCCTTACATCGTCCAGTAAATGCATTGGTATATAAGGTAATGCGCCAGCCGGAACATCAAGCTTGTAACATTCCTCATCGCCGAGATAATTTGGCTTTACAAATTGGATGAAATTGTCCATCATCATTTCAAACATACAGACTGGCATTTCGCCCGTTAATTTAGATTTCAATAGCTTTCGCATGTTTTGATCTATAAACGCACTGCCACACATGCCACCGTGACCTCGTGTCACTTCTCTCAACGTTCTAGGTGGTGTAACGTCTTCAATCAGGCTTGCAGAGCGAAACAGTTAGCGCATCAATCAGTATGTCTTGGCCATCACTCACTAGGTAATTAAATCGACTGTGCCTCCTCCAGCATCGACAATCATAAATGTGTTTCCATTTGACAGGTTCCAAGATTTGTACTTGTATTCACAGTAAGCGGCAGCAGCTTCTGGTTCACTAATCAGCTCTAAACGGTGAATGGGATCATCGTGCTCAATGATGCCCGCTTTGATCGACGCTTCTCGCATAATGGCCTTGGACTCGTCCGACCATATAGCAGGTACTGTGAGGCACTATGACAATATAGCTAGCGTTAGTGGTCTGAGAATCGCCTTGTGGTATGCCGGACACCTACATATTGATAATGTTCTTGTCTAAAGTCCTGCAGCAAAGTAGTTTTCTGTAGCTGTTCACATACATGCTCATGAAACACCCTTAGAAAATCGGAAATCACATCGATGGGTGATTTGCCCTCGGGCAAAGGCACATCATCTGGTTGAACGAGAGCCAGTTTAAAGTATTGCAACAATGTACCACTTTGATCAGGCTGATGTTCCTTTTAGATATTGATGCCTAATTTTAGAGCCGAATGATACTTACCCTTAATGACTGCAATCGAGCACCTCTTCCCCAATCCAACAGCTTGTTGTTTTTATTTCGATAGTATAAAAGCGTGGGTGTTTTGGCATAAAACCCATTGTTCTTGGGCCATCGAGTGATGTCGTAAATCTCGTCATTGTCGCTTGATTGAAGAGCATAGCAGCAACCCTATGAAGCAAATGAGACCTTTCCTCTTTGTTGAATAGACTGGCTATTACTATGATTTCTTACGGAGAAGGTGGTACCTTGTGAATTGTCATCAGCATCAGCGTTGATACTCATCAGATTTAAGCTCACGTACCGAAATCTATGGACACTATGACAGGATAGTCCACCAACTTTTGATCTTGCTCAGCTACCATTCAGCCTACTATTGAAAAGAAAAGGCTATAAATGAAAACTGCCATAAATGTTTTCCTTGTATAATTCGTTGTTGTACAAATACTAGTACCAAAAGTCAAGTCATCATTGCACAGGCTCCACATAGCACATTGCATGCTTGGGCAATATTTGCCTGAAGCACACGCTGCTTGTATAGTACATTCATGTTTCATCGACTGATTTGCATAGTCTTTTTGATTCAATTCGTTGTTGCGGAAGGAGGTTAAGTAAAAAAAAAAAAAGAAAACATCACGATAAAGCAGCAGCAGCAATCATCGCAGTTGCCCCTCAATTTACACTGCTAGTACAATACCATCTGATGATGAACGATATCCCCAATTTTGCAACTGTATGTTAAAGACAACATACCAGGGCTATATGCGGGAGTACCGCTAACACAGATCTCTTCTGGCGTTTCTTTGTAATCCAAAAATTTCCAAAAATTTCACCCAGGTGGCTAGATTAGAAAAATCAGCATGATACTATAAAAGCATGAGATGATACACATGATATATATATATCTCCAGTTTTCTTTTGGAGTGATTAATTAAATCGAAATGATATTGATTATTCTCTAGGAGTAGGCTCTCACAATAAAGCCTTCCCCCTTTAATGGGATGATTATTGGCGCATTCATTTCTGTTTTCATTATGTGTAGCAGCGTACTACACTTGCTGTTGATTTCTTTGCTCGTTTGTGCTTTTTTAATAGGCGATACATTTCATTCAAGGTGCAATTTTGCGATTCTCGGTCCTCATGAATAAGCAGCACCAAGTTCCTTTTAAACACTCTTTTCTTTCTCATTCTTTTCTTCTCCAACAAAACCGGTGCATCTTTTGTAATCGTAAACCGTTACATTTATACCAGAAACAGCGCCCAACACCTATCCAAGAGAAAGAACACATCTATAAGAATACCCTGATAGCTTTGTAGTTTGTTCCATGAAACAAAGTGCTGTGAATCCTATTAAAGTAACAACCACCTCTATAACCATCATGAAGAACGGCAAAGATATGTGCTCAACACAAAAGAAGAAAAACACGCGCTGGCTAGTCGACAAGCCTGAGCGCAGTGATATCTGGACTAGCACAAATTACACCGAAGAAAGGCAACGCATTCGAGAGTTCTGGCTACAGCTTTCAGAGGAGGAAAGACGATCTCTGGTCAAGGTAGAGAAGGAAGCAGTACTTCGCAAGATGAAAGAACAGCAAAGACACAGCTGCAACTGTTCTGTATGTGGGAAGAAGAGGTAGATATTCTTTGTTCCATTTAATCAAATAGTCTTGTATTAAATGCATAGACCCAGAACTGCTATTGAAGATGAATTAGAGGTCTTGTACGACGCCTACTACGAGGAGCTGGAGCAATATGCTTATCGTCAGCAACAAAACGGCATCTACAGCAGTGACAGCCATTCAGAAGACGATGAAGACGACGACGATGAAGACGACGATGAAGACGACGACGACGACGAGGATGATTATGACGACGAAGATGACGAGGATGATGCGGATGGAGAACACTATCGATCTGCAGCAGCCAAGAAGGAACCTCAATTCTCAAAAACCCTCACTGTCAAGGGAAGTATTATTACAGTAGCTGATGATCTGCTGAAGAATGATGGCAAGAAGTTTCTTGATATGATGGAAAAGCTGGCCGAGAGAAAGATGCTCAAGGAAAGAGAAGTTGCCAACAGCGACCTATTTGACGAGGACGACGACAACGATGAAGATGAGGACGAGGAGGACGAAGACAAGGGAGAGAATGAAAAAGTAATTATGCACAAACGCCTGATAACAATCAAATACTCATCAAGATGCACCTTACAGGTTGTGAGAACAGAGGAGCAAAGAATGGAAGAAGGCCGCAAAATGTTCCAGGTGTTTGCAGCTCGAATGTTTGAACAACGGGTCCTCACTGCTTATCGAGAAAAGGTAGCACAAGATAGGCAAAAGCGCCTTATTGAAGAGCTGGAGGAAGAGGATAGACAGCGTCAAGAAAGGGAGCTCAAGAAGCAGCAGGACAAAGAAAAGAAGCGAGACAAAAAGCGGTAAGGGATCACAACCAATGTCGATTTAAATCAGGCACTGAAAAAAAAATATAGCCAGCTTAAATTGCAACAGGAGCAAGAGCGCTTAGAACAAGAAAGGAAGCGAAAAGAAGAGCAAGAAGCAGCCGAGGCACTGCGACGACAGAAACAAGAGCACGATCGACAGATCAAAGAGCAAGAGCGACTAAAACGAGAAGAAGAAAAGCGCCAAAAGGAGGAAGAGCGATTACGGAAAGAAGAAGAAAGAAAGAAGCGACGATTAAAGGAAGAAAAAGCCAAAGCAGCCGAGCGAGAGAAGAAGCGCAAAGAGGAGGAGGAATTGAGGAAGAAGCGAGCAGAAGAAAAGCTGAATCAGGAGAGAAAGCGCAAGTTACACAATACCAAGACGTCGCAAGAAGAGGACGACGAAGACGAAGGATCAGCGTCTCATCCACACCACATCCTCTCAGATTCGTCTGCCACTGTCGACATTATACCAAATAGACGAAGAATTTCAGTTGCTGGCCCTATTGGTAGTCCTTTGAAATCAAGATCAGTCTCACCGCATGTCGCTTCCAATGGCACTGAAAACCACCATTCGTTCTTTTCAAATTTCTTGTTTGGGCCTGTCAAACACACAGGCACAACAAGCAGACGCTTCTCAACAGGAGGAGATGACCACAGCAGCCTGAAATGGACCAATGGATGGACACCCTTGACAGCATTATCAGACAATGTGCACGGCAAGCTATTTGGCGATGTCATATTCAAGAATTCATTGATACTGGAGAGAGCCAAATCGTCTTATTTGAAGCTGGATGAAATAGCGCAACTTAAGTACTTTGTCAAGCCAAATTACCACACGCTAGCCCAGCTACATCAAATGATGCACGAAATGTATCATCATGACCATGGTGCGATTGATATGAGAGAGCTGTATGAGGCGATCAATCAGCCTTCCAGCGGGTTTCAATGTCTCCTCCATCAACAGCAAGGGCATATTGTCAGATTGGACATAACACTACCGATATCACCACAACTCTCTTCTTCAAATAGCATCATATAAAATCATTCCTTTGTTTACTCCTCATACTCAATAAACCCAATGATTCCCATATTTGCTATCATAAATTGAATGGCCTTTTTTCCTCACAAAGTATAGTATAAGCCAAAAACACTACTATGGGCGACAAGCAGGGTGTGGCCCCGCCATACACGTAGAAGGAGCGTGAGTCGCAGCCGATTCGTTTTTTGAGAAATCAGTGGAGCCACTTTAACTTGGTGCTGTTATACCTCTTTTCACATTAAACGAGAGAATGCAAAACGAATACAAACAACATGAACAACATTTGTTTATTGCCAAAATGAATCAATTTATTGGTTCCAATATTGTTGGTTTCCGCTGCCACGATTTTGCTGTCCATAAGATGAAAACATGGGTGATTGTCCGTTAAAGTAGTTAGCATAAGGTTGCTGAATACTCGAGGTGGCAGAAGCGGTCGTGGATGGCGTGGTCTTTTTATTGGCATCAGGTGAAGTGGCGGTTGTGGTTTGATGTGTGGCACTGCCTAATCCAAAATCGTCAAAGCCTCCGTACAGTTGACTCGAGTAAGCGGAAGATGCGCCTCCATAGGGTGATGCCATGCTGTTGGCCAGATTACCAGCCCCAGGTTGATCGTATCTAGGGTTGAGGGAAGGTTGGCCGTAGGAAGGGTAACCATTGAATTGATTTTGCATGTAGTAATAGGGATAGAACGATTGCATATTGTTGTATTGAGATTGCTGTGAATACATGTCATTGACAGCAGGAATACCGCCGTTAGCAGCAGCAGCAGTGGTTGTGGTGGAAGCGCTTGTGGCTTTTGTAGAGTTATTTACATTGGCATCATTGTCGTGATGTTGTTGATGATTGTTGAATAATCCCGAAGAAGGTTGGAAGAAACTGTCAGCGGCAGCACTACCGTTTGTGCTGTTGCCATAGATACCATAGCCAGCGTTAAATGCACTGCCGTAGCCATGCATACCAAATTGCTGATATTGGTGTTGCTGCTGTTGTTGTTGGTACATTTGATGGTACAATTGTTGTTCTGTAGGCTGTTGTTGCTGATGATGATATGGTTGCTGCTGCTGTTGCTGCTGTTGTGGTTGTTGTGGTTGGTGTTGGTGTTCTGTAGCTTGTTGCTGAACAGGTTGGCTCGTGGGTGTTTGCTCTTGTTGTTTCACAGAGTTCAATATATCTGCGACACTAGGATGATTGGAACTACTATAAAAAGCAATTTGGATTATTATTCGATATGGCGTACTTCAATGAAGAATCAAAACTTACACTTCGGGAACATTCTCTTTTTCTTTCAGGCTTAGAGAGTTGAAATCGATTGGAATGTCATCATCGAGCGTCTTTTTGGTTTGTGGTTGTGCTGTTGTGGTTGTTGCGGCGGTCGTGGAAGAGTTGGAGGTGGTTGTTGGTGGTGGTGGGGATGATGGGGATAATGAGGATTTAGTGGTGGTTTCTTGAATGGGCTGATCCCATTGATTTAGGCTGTCATTCGCGGGTGTTGGCCCGCTCAACCAAGCGTCATCGACCTTTTGGAGTGGTGGTAATTCCTTTTCAGACGCATCATGTAGATCGTTCGTCACTGGCTTCTTGACAGGCTCAGGCTCTGCTTTTGATCTATTCACACACAGGTTAATTATGCATGTATGCAAATGAGACGCCTGAAACTTACTGTAATAAACTAGCCCATGTTTTTGCACCACCACCGCCGTGAGCATTACTTGTTTGAGTAGAGGAAGAGGGAGTGGAAGCTGTCTTTTTAGGGGCACTACTTTCCACAGTATTCCAACCGTTTCCATCATCTGTCTTTTGTTGTGGTGTATTCCAACCATCAAAATCTGCCTTTTTACTCGATTGCCAGGCGACAGCATGAGGCTTTGGATGGTGCGCAGATCGACTTGCAGAAGATGTTGTTGCTGCTGTTGATGACGATGCTGCAGAGTAGCGAGGCTTCAAGGGTTTGCTCTGTCTACTGGTAGTGTTGCTATAGGAAGGATATGTAGTAGTAGATGGTGCTGCGCTTGATACAGATGTTTCTAAATTTGCCTTGTTGGCAGCAGCAGCTTCTTTTTTCGATTTCTTGGTTTTGACCTCGCCCCATTGACTGGCATGGCCTTTGTTACAGTTGACAGTTTGAGCAATCCAACGTACATACACAAAAAGCACTTGTCATCAACTACCTTCACTGATTCGATCAATGGCTAGTTCCAAATCCCCGTCAGCATCTTGGAGTGTAAATAAAAGATCATCATCTGTCCATTCTGTAAATAGCTCTTTTAAGGTGGATAATTGTGAATTGTATTTGGACTTGAGTTTCTTAAGATCACTCTGTGCTCGCTCTGTTGTACTCATTTAAATTATAGCTTGTATTCTTCTTTCTGTGAAAATAAGTGAATGGAAGAAAAAGAAGAGGAGAAAAAAGGAAAAAGGAAAGATGGATTGAAAACACACATATTTATTAGGCAAGGAAAAAAAAACACAGTGACGTCGTACGCCTTCCACATCTTGATCATTCGAATGGCATCGCAGGTGCGTCGTTGTGATACATGCTTATATGATCAGAGACAGCAGTGTGTCGAGAATCTGTCAAACTTCAGTGCTACACATGCTGCCAGTATTTTGCATTGCTCATGGAAAGGCTGCAAATTCCATGGCTGATGGGGTTCATCTCGGCGCAGAGGTTGATCTGTGGGAAATAAACTTGTGGTTTCCTCGCTCACCCATACATGTCAAGCTAGCTATGGTGAATTTAACGCTCCACCAATGATGAAGAGTACGCAGCATCTCAAAAAGCAAAGCTAGCCATCATGAGCTGTGTATATTCAGCTGCTTGTCGAGCAATCTCATCCTTACGTATGCTGTTGGTAAATGCAATAGAACGTGCCTACACGACTTATTTGGCAAGCATTTGGCGGATCTCAATTCAAAAGTTGCGTGTCAAATGCTAAAACAGTTCAAAGCATGAAATGAGGGAGTCTCTCATCCTCATGCTTGATAATGCATTAGCTAATGGTTTCTTTTGAATGATTTTGCTATTTCTAAAACGTCTGTTGCAGTTGGCGGATCAAGCTATCAAAAACTATAGCCAAAGTAACATGTGCAATGCAGTAATTTAGTAGTACACATTTTGCATTGGATTTCCTATTAGCATTGGATCAAGACAATCATTCTGAAGTAATATACTAGCAGATGCTCGCTTACGCTCACATCATGCTTCGGCCTCCTGGGGGTATTTCTCTTATTTGCTGTAGGAGTATGAGTGTAGATTCACAAATTTGCATAATACACCTCAGCTACATAGTAAATCTACGCCCTTTTGATGAACTAAGGATTCGATACTATGCTGTTCTGCTATATGAGCAATTTTAGACCAACAGATCAGACATTAATAGGCACATTGTTGAGTGAGCAGCCTTCAAATGTATTTACCACTGTAAAAACAGCAATTTAAATCGCTTGTATCCTGCCAACAAAGCATAATCTCGGCCTCGGAGCAGGTGCAATCGTGTTCTACAACCTGGCATTAGCTTATGGATTACTTTCCAGTGATTTTTTGGGGAAAGTTTTGATCATCGATTTTTGAGCATTTTGGCCTTATACTTGTACAGGAAAATTTGATGATTTCAAAGAATGGAAGTTTTCACCTCAAAAACGAGGTTTTCTACTATGGTGTTCTTAAGCTCAAAACAACCGTATGAATGTAAAGCATCACGTGAAACTATTTTTTGGCCAGTTTACTATGCGTTTTGTAGACATTTCCTCAAAAAACGTGTTTTGCGTTTTTTGACATTTGCTTAACACAGACTAAAGGGATTGCTTTGATATTAGCACCATCGGATTCCTTGATTTTTTTTGCATGTATAAATGTTAAGAAATACCTGTTGCTTATATAATAAAATTTTGTGTAATTGCCCTTGGAAGGTTTTCAGATGTCCAGAAGAAGTATCTGGAGGACCAGTGGAAGCTTTGAAATTCAAATCCAGCTCAGGCTGTGTTTTGCCCTAGCTTTTAGCTAATAAAAGACACTGTACAGGTCTAGTTGACTTCACTACGCTCAATTGCTTCAGGTGCTGTCCTACGGGGATGGTCTATCATATACTCCTACCCTAAAACTTTCTTGTAAATCCAATATGTTCAGTATTAAATTGCCATTTCTAATTGCTTTCTACCAATCACATAGTATACTCCGCGTGATTGCATTGCATCGTGATGAAAACCTTTCAGTGTATAATTAGTTAGTATACCATGCAAAGTAGAAGTGTGCACTCTTGAGGTCAATAATACTATTGTTTGATTCTCGATGAATAGCATGAGGTGCCCCTCATGGCTGGGCTTTTGGTCGCTTTTCGACGATCTGGCAAAAATTGAGCGAACGTGTCAATTGTTTAGTGCCATTCCGGCAGCCTAAAACGGTCTATATCACGAGAAAAAGCGGCCCAAACCTCCCCCATTTACGCTGTGTTTTGCATAGTATTTTTGAGTAGTAAATGGCAATGCAGATATGATGTACAGCTGTAATCCAGTCGTTCCCATTGATACAGACGTGGAACATTGTGAAAACGTCAGATCACACTTATAGGCTGCTTAGAAATACCTATTGATATATAGCAATGAAAAGCTGAATGGCCAGATTCTACTGCTATTTGTTTTACGAATGAGTGGCGGAAACGATCATGAATAAGGGCGGTAGCACTGTTTTCATCAACGCTAGCAATCAATACCTTGTAAAGCTTGTTAACCAAACTGGACTAGAGTATGATCTGATCTCGCAATGAAATCGTTTAATGCTGTACAGAATAAGGTAGCCCTAAATTTTATCGGATGCTTATTATACTACTAGGGCATGCTGCTGTATAGTATATGAAAAATCAAATAAGCACGTGAATGCTTTGAGGTCATTTTAGGAACTCACGATTGAAGCCTGGACAGCTAGACTGTGTTCAATAAGAGCCAAACTAAAGCAGATTATTCAGCATACCAGAGATGATTGTTTATGTACTGCTCGGAAGCAATGGGCACCTTTCTTGACAGATCCAAAACTCTTGAGAACCAGCAATTAGTAGGTGTTTCATCATAAAGCCATACTATTAAATCACCGAATCAGTTGCTGTTGTTGTTGTTGGTGTCCCTCATGCAATGAAAGGCTGTTTAGTGAGGGAATATGCAGCATTCAATGTGATGAGATGCAAAAGAGACTCAAATGTTGTGTCTAAAAGTTTAGAGTACAACAGCAGCACAGCAGTGCTTGGCTCTGATGGAATGTGACCAGACCCTGATAATGATCCCATCATAGAAAGAATGGAGGTAGTGGTGGTGGGTGTGTATTGTTTGATGAGCCCCCATGGATCGAATGCTTGAAAAAACGACATCTTGTATAGCCATGAGAGTCGTATGCTGCTATAACGTAATACTCAAGCATACGTGCGTGTGAGCGTTTTGTATACGACAATGTGTACCGTCAGTTGCCCTTGCCCTATATATTTGTTTTTTGTCGACCAATTTCAATCCCACTCTTTCTCCCTCTCTTTTTTCTTCGTTTTAGCGTTTTGGACAATCCATCTTGATATCACCCCCTTTGTTTTTCATTAAATACAGCCCCGGATATCTCTATTCAAAAAACCGCGTTTTCTTCATTTACTAAACTTATACACTGCAATACATCATGAGAAGAGACGTCCGTATTCTTCTTGTTGGTGATGGTAAGAGCATATACAAAACGTGTACAAGTACAGCACACTCACACGCACTGGGTAGAGGGAGTTGGCAAAAGCACGCTTATCGCTTCATTGATCAAAGAGACATTCATCCCCAATGTAATCATCACAGCAACCGGTCAACCGATGCCACAGCGTATTCACCCTCCCTTTATCTCTCTGTAGGTCCAGCACCTTATACCCGAAGTAACCATACCGCCAGAGGTTACCCCGGAAAACGTTACAATGCACATTATGGATTCTTCTGGTAAGAGCAGGATAGCCGCACACGGATCATGGGCAGATGGACTCAACCAGATGAACTGTAGCTCGAACAGAAGACCGTGAGCAGCTGGAAACCGAAATCCGCAAAGCACATGTTATCTGTATTGTTTATGCTATTGACGACCCCAATACATTCAACCGTCTTTCGCTGTATTGGCTGCCCTATATTCGATCCTTGGGTGTGAATGTAAGCATGTGCTTGGACCTTACATTACCTGGTATTTATCATTTCCCATAGGTTCCTGCCGTCTTGGTTGGTAACAAGATTGATTTGCGCGGCAACGACGTGGCAAATCAGAGTCTTGAAGATGAAGTGATACCCATTATGAACGAGTTCAAGGTAAGAGCGCTGCCCTTCATTCATGCTTTCATCTAACTCGTGTGTGTCGTAGGAGGTGGAAACTTGCGTTGAATGCTCGGCCAAGCAACTGCTAAACGTCTCAGAAGTCTTCTATTTCGCTCAAAAGGCAGTTCTCCATCCCACCGCTCCTCTGTACGATTCAAGAGAGCACGTCCTGAAGCCACAATGTGTCGAAGCACTCAAGCGTATTTTCAAACTGTGTGATGCGGATAAAGATAACATTCTCAACGATGATGAACTGAATGAATTTCAGGTACAGTAGCAGAAATATATATACCAACAATGAGCATGCCCAACTAAAAGAGCCATTATCATTCAATAGAGAAAATGCTTCAATGCTCCTCTACAGCCACAAGAACTTGATGGTGTGAAAGATGTAGTGAGGGAGCATGAACCTACAGGAGTAAGCGACGTAGGTTTGACGGAATCCGGCTTCATCTATTTACATTCGTTATTTATTCAAAGAGGACGTCTTGAAACAACCTGGACAGTGCTTCGTAAATTTGGATATGGCGATGATTTGTCACTACGCGAAGATTTCCTATTGCCAACGTAAGTATGAGCAGAGAGAGGGGAGGGGGAGAGAGAGATGTCAACTGACTGGTTACATCTAGATTGGAGGTGCCTCAAGAATGCTCTGTCGAACTGAGTCCTCATGGCTATCAATTTTTTGCTGAATTATTCCAAACGTTTGACAAGGACAAGGACGGTGCATTGAACCGAGTTGAACTGGATTTTCTCTTCAGCACATCTCCCGGAAACCCTTGGGCTAATACGGGATTCCCTCACACAACAATTACAACGGAAACTGGTGCAGTTACTTTGCAAGGATGGTTGGCCCAATGGAGGTAAAATACAGCGTGTGTGTGTGTGATTGGGCTTGCAATGTTCCCCGGTAGACTGACATGTTGCAACTAGCATGACAACTTTATTAGATCATAGAACGACCCTCAAGTATTTGGCATATCTCGGCTTTGAGGGCGATACTCGTACAGCGTTGAAGATTACCAAACCCAAGAAGGTGGATCGCAAAAAAGGCAAAATCCAGCGAAATGTCTTTTCTTGTTATGTGTTTGGTGCTCCAGGCTCAGGAAAGGTAGTGTGCTTGCTTACTTGGAAAAAGGAGAGGAGGCGATAAACTAACTCTTGTGTTTATATAGACTTCCTTATTGAAAGCATTCGTTCACAAGCCATTCTCTGAGAAATATCAAGCCACGACAGAGCCTTTTCATGTGGTTAATTCAGTGGAGATGAAGGGCGCTGAAAAGTATTTGGTGATGCAGGAAGTGGAGCCTAGTCAAGTTGCTGAAATCCTGTCCAGCAAAAAGAGATTGGAGCAGTGCGATTTGCTGTGCTTTGTATACGATACCAGTGATGCCAACTCGTTTGAATATGTGGCTGCTTTAAGGGTAAGTGCTAAAGTGGTTTCTTCAAGTGTATAGCCCTCTCACGTAGTATACGACAAATATAGGAAAAGTACAAGATTGATCATGTACCAACAGTTATAGTGGCCACCAAGTGCGAACTGGATCTTGTCACTCAACGCTGTGAGGTTCAGCCCGATATTTATTGTAGAAATTTGGGCCTTGCGGTTCCATTAAGTGTATCAGTAAAAGAAAATCAGATGGCTGATCTGTATCATATTCTCACCGGCGTGGCTATGAATCCGTAAGTCGAAACAGCACAAGATAGTGATAGACATACTAATGGCGCTCTCAAATAGAACAATTGCTACTCCAGGCTCAAACAAAGACAAGACGGAAAAGCCCTGGACCACAAAGAATTACCTTACTTTATCTCTGGTAGCAGGCGTTGTGATATTAACTGGCTTGGCAGGCTTTAAATACTTTAAGAATCACTCTGCTTTCTCTAATCATAGTTTAAATGCTGCTGCTGCCACAGTTGCCTCAAAGAAAAAAGAGTTTTCATAATAAAACCATTTGTACTTTTATCATGCTTGCTTTCTTTTTATGATCTCCATCTTTTTATTTTCTGCTACTACTTAGTAGTAATCCATGTCATTATTTTTACTATTGCCTTGCTGATTGGCTTGGTCAAAGTAGAATTCAGAGACTTGTTCACTGGATGTGGCATTTTCAGGGTCTTTGTCATCACGCACGCGAATGAAACGAGGGAAACGCAATGAAATGCCCTTGTTGGGGTCCACGCGACCTACACCTGCCATGTATCTAGGACTCACACTAAGATCAGCACACTTGACTTCCCAGACTTGCGTTGGAGCAAACCAGATGTCAGGCTTCACAGCGTTTTCACCTAAACAGTAATATTGCTTGGGAGCATCAATGACATGGCCCTTCAATGTATCGTAGAACAATTGCAAGTTTTCATCCGAGAAGCCGGTACCAATCTTACAGATGGTCTGATACTCTTCTGTTTCCGGATCGTAGCAGGCCAACAGGAACGCACCATAGACAGATGTACGTTTACCACGACCGTAATACGCACCAATCACGACCAAATCCATGGAATCTCCAACGCCATTCAAGTAGTCCTTCTTCACCTTGAGCCAGTTACGCGAACGCTTGGAGGGTTCGTAGGTTGCTTCAGCACTGTCAAATGCCTTGACCATGAGACCTTCGCAGTTGCTGGTGATCGACACGTCCAAAAATGTCTGGATATCCTCAATGTTGTTGGAATCCATGTGCTTGGCAAAGTAGAATTCATGCTCTGTTTCCTGAAATGCACCAGCAAGCGCCTCACGACGTTCTTTGAGCGACTTTTGTAACAGTGATTCGCCATTCAAATACAAGCAATCAAAGGCAAACACGGCTACTCGCACCGTGATTTCCTCCTCCTTGACGTCTTTACGCTTGCGAGTACTCAACACTTGAAAAGGCAAGATTTTGCTCTCTTGCTTGTCCCATGCTACTGCTTCACAATCCAGGATAAAGGAAGTAGTGGTAGGTTTGATCCACTATATGAGCATAAAGGAGGGGTTGTTAGCAAGACGTTTACCTATTTTCCATC
This sequence comes from Mucor lusitanicus, assembly GCA_010203745.1. Classification (NCBI taxonomy): domain Eukaryota; kingdom Fungi; phylum Mucoromycota; class Mucoromycetes; order Mucorales; family Mucoraceae; genus Mucor; species Mucor lusitanicus. The sequence continues at coordinate 667,401 of JAAECE010000005.1, read as the reverse complement.
CAGAGTGTACCTTGTTGATTGCATTCATGATATCAGGGTATCTCACGGACATGTTTTCAGAGTTACGACTGTAGACATTGATGGTGCCATCTTCAAGTCGATGGATCTAATCAGACACCCGTCAATACACTTGTTGCCACACTCTGTACCGCAGCCATCCTACCTGTGCTCTCTCGCCGTCGTATTTGAATTCGCAGGTAAATGTTTGTCCTTCAAAACGATCCAATACCTCGGTCAAGCTCTTGGTTGGATGTGCCAACATGGGCTTCAAGGGAATGCCAGGGTGCATGGTACAGTGGTCTATTAACTCATCCAAGGGGTATTTCAATAAAGCAGGGATAATGATATCGTACGATGGCAATTGACTAGAAGGAATGAGCATCTTGCAGTGTGAAGTGGGGTGAACACTTACTTGTACACATATTTCACGGTATCTACAGCGGAAGATAACAGCTCTTCTTTCTTTGAAGTCGAGATTTTGGCGTTGGCTAATGAAGACATTGAGTGCCTTGAATGGAAACGATCTGCTGTATGCCCAACTTACATGTCTTGCTAAGGACCACAGCTTGTGCCAATGCAGAGAGAACTGTTTGCTCGGCTAAACCAATACGAAGCTTGCCCTCCAAATGTCGAATGATAAACTTGGCTTCTTCATCTTGACAAGCGACCAAGAGGCCCTTAATCTTGTCGACCTTTTTTGATTGCGCCTGCAATGACACAGTGTGAATAAACTAGCCCAAACCATCAGCGTATATATGTGTACGTACCGAGTTACCACTGATTTTGGCAATCTCCTTGAGTGTAGTAAAGACATGGGGAACGGTCAAGGGCTTGGGCTTGAACAGTGTTCTTTGCGAGCCTTTACTGTTCTATTGGCAGCAGTTAGACAACCTACCACAGGTTCACGCTGTTTAATTACCATTGCTACAGTGCCAAGATCACCACATTTGACATAATCTGACTTCAACTGCTTCATGTCTCTTCCCGTGGATTGTGCTACAGCCTTCATCAGCAGCGATTCACCGATACCAAGCTCAAGACCTTCATAATCAGGGCACAACTGTAGGATATTGTGTCAGTTTGCAACCATTGGGATCCACTGCCTGCAAAAACCAAACCTTATTGATACACATGTAAAGCAATTGAAGCAATCCTTCGGGTGTGAGCTCAATGACCTTGACAAAGAGCGTAACAAGATGCTCTGTGATCTCTAATCTCTTGGTTGTATTCTCGCACTTTTCAAACGTCTTGCACAGGACAGAGTAAGGAACACTGTAGTACCACTTGAGTAACTCGGCTATGACAGATCAAGGCACAAAAAAAAAAACTTACGGTGCGCCTTTCTTCCAATCTATGCCTGACTTTCCAGGCCCCACAGAAGCACTGTTTCGTAATCAAACTGATGAATAACCATAAACCATCCTCAAGCGTACTGATATATTTACATTGCGTGGATGATAGACATCATCTCCAACTTTTCCTTCTTGGCCTCCTTCTCCTCGGCGGCTGCCTCTTCAATCTCCTTGTCAAACTCTTCATCCGAATGCACTGATTTCTTGTCTTGCTCGTCTGTTGGATCCACTTCCATAGCTTCGTCTTTGGGAGCACTTGAAGATGCCGCTTGTTTCACTGGTGTCACTGTTGATTTATCCAATGCAATCTTTTGTGTCTTTGGCTTGGGAGGAGCCTCTTCTTTTTCTTCATCATCCTCATCTTCTTCAGTATCTGAGATAATGACTCGCTTACGCTTCTTTTGTTCTGTTGTATCTGTAGATGTAGATGCTGCTTTAGCTGGCTCTTGCTTGGCATCGGTGGGTTTCGCAGGCGCTTTGCTAGCATTGTTGCCGAAAAAAGAGCTATCAATTGAGGGTTAGACTACGGATAGCCATTGATGTGTCGTCTTGTTTACTTTAAGCTTAATTGCTTTTTCTCGTTTTTTTTCTGCGAACTCATGTTTAAACAATAAACTGAAAAGATTTAAATGAAACGCGAATGCGAAATCAATACGCGACATTTATAATGCCCAAAATTTTTTTGCTCCACAAGCTGCATTGGGTTTCAAATGAAGCATTTGTGATGAATGCCATATAGTAGTCGACTATCGTGATTCACTGATTTTGTCTAGTGAGGGGCGGGGCTATATACAAAGCTATCATCAAGTGTATTTGCAACATTTTATTAAAATGATCAAGTGCATTTCTAGACCAAGTGGGCCATCTAAGCAACCGTGCGTGGTGCGACATCCGAGTCAGCAATGTCCTTGATAAAGATAGTGTCTGGTGCATGATCCCGTTCCCCTTCGTCAAATGTATAGCTGCTGGCAATAGCCAGCTTGGATCCATCGTGATTGAAGGACAAGCTAGCAATCTCGTCAGGATATCCCGTCATATGCTTTACACGCTTTCTGTTGGCACCGTCCCAGATGTTGACGACACAGTCAGAGCCACCAGATGCAAAGGTGCCAAGTCTAAAAAGAAGGGTTAGGCATGGATGGCAGGCTTCCCCCCTTTTTTTTCCTAGCTGCACTTACTTTGGATGAAACGAGAGTGAATTCACTGGATACACGACTTCGGTATCATTGATGGTAAGGCGGTGGGATTTGAATGCGTACCGTTTGGCTTGCACTTCAGGGGACATGTCGAAATACTCAAACGCAACACGACCTTCTATAGCCGAGCAAGCATACCCTTGGCCGTTGGGCATCAGTCGGATGCATTTCAGCATGTACTTGAGAGTTGTTTCTCTTTCCTGCCAAGGCGCGCTCATGTTGTGAATGTCGTAAATGTGTGTTTTGCGATCGCTCATTGCCACTGCCAGCTTGTCGTCCCGTAAATCCATGCTGAATACTTTGCAATTCAGTTGCAGTCTATGCTCCTCAGTTCTCGTCTGTGCATCCCACACACGCAATGTTGTGTCCCAAGATCCCGTGTATACTCTTTCTATATGTAAAAAAATGCGAAAGCGAGAAAGGTCAATGCTGTGCTCTGTTGAGATAGCTGATGTGCGCCCTACTTGTAACGGCTCCGTAGCAAACGCAGCTGACGGGTGCATCATGCTCGCCGATGACTGATTCCTCGTTTGTGTCCAGGTTGATCCTAATGCAAGCACATCAGCCTCGGTTTTGCTTAGTCGTTTGACAGGTGTATCCCCTTTACATTTTCACCTTTCGATCCAAACCACCGAAATAGACAACATTGCCGTCTCCAAAGCAGCAGTCCAAGATTGCCGCATTTGTGTTGAATGTCTGCAATAGTTCGTTCCTGTCCACATTGTATAGTCGCAAAGTCTATCACGTTGGATTCATCAGCACGCCGTTCAGATGCATGCACAGTAAGCCTACTACCTTGTCCCAAGAAGACACCAGTAAAACATCGGGGTCTGTGGGGTGAAAGCATACGTTGGAGATGCCATCTTTGGGTGGATTTTTCAATTCAATCTGTGTTGGATCGTTCATTATCAGCTGTAGGTGCAAAGGAGAGATTCTTTCGTCAAAAGATGTTCGCGTTATTTTATTTGGGATACTTTATCGTGTGACTCTTTAAAGAAGGGTATAATGCAATCATCTCGGGCTTCTACTGTAGTAACTGTGTCGGAAATCCGAGCATTCTCGACGTCTTTTAAAGGAATCGGCATTGGGTGGTAGCTCCTGCAATCTGCCTGGTAGCATGGGATTGTACAAGTTCGTCTGGCGGTTGCTGTCGAACGGGCCAGGCGAAGGTCCAGGCGAGTAGGACGGGTATGACATTGGCTCTGGCGAAAAGCTGGTGGCCACACATGTTGCAGGGCTCAAGTTGACATCCGGACTTGCGGCAACGAACTGAGGAGAGCTTGGCGAGGGAGTGCTGGCTTGCGTCTCTTCCTTGCAATCGTATCCTGAATCGATGCATAGTTCATCCGGGATCTCGTCTGTGGTATCAAATGTAGACAGAAGATACTCCTGGAGGGTGAGCTGGCTAGCTGGTGGTGGCGGCGATACATGCTGCAAATTAGACGAGGGCCACTCTATCATAGGAGATGCTGCAGCCAGAGGTTCGTGAGTAGCAGAGCCGTGCAATGCTTGTGAGGGTGTGTTTCCTTTGTGACATGAGTGCCATGATCTAACCTTACTCTTTGTGTGGTCTACGTTACCTCGCCCGGCATAATTGCGCATGCTGTTTGGCTGTTCCCTTTCGCTTGTAATGTTCGCAGGTGGTGTTCTAGATGGAAATTTGTACATTCTAGACAAAATCGCCTCTAAATGGCATTCCAGTGTGGCAAGGTTGGGATACTGAGCCATCAATTCTAAGAAAAGGCAGGCTTTAGTAACGAGAGCAAATGCAGAGAAGCTGCTTTCGACCTGTACCGCTGGACATAAACATCTTGGAAACAGGCTCGTGCTGATTGTGGTAGCCCTGCTGTACATGATTTATCCAGTCTTCCACTTGCTTCACAGTATATACATGTTGTAATCCATCGTCAATGCGAGAGCGTCCCTTGTTGTACTCGAAGTCAGTGATAATCAGGTACGGGTATAGACTGTTGTTGCTTCTGTAAGCAGATACGGCATATGTGTTGATTTTGACGATTCTCTCTTCTAGCACATCAATACTGAGTGATAGATCTGACAGACTATAGCATGTGTTACAAAATGTGTCGATCTTAGGATGGTCCCTCCCCCCGTCAATGATTACCCAAACTTTTTGCGAATCTCGTTTGGCTTGAATATGGCAGGCACAAAGAAACTGTCGTCTGCCAACTCCATGATGACAAGCTCGGTCTGACGCTCGTCGCAAATGTGCACTGCCTGGTGATGGATGTCAGTCGAATGCTCCATCAAATGCTCGTGAATCCCGTCCTACCAGCTTTATCCTCATCGTCTTTGGGCTCGACACTACTTGGTTGAGTGCTCTGCTGGACCCTGCAGTGATCCACTCTGGGATTTTTTCAAACGCTCTTAACATTGGTTGTGGAATGAAGCGTGTCTTGCTGTACGTGATTTTCGGCGTTCTTGGGGGTCAATCAACGGCTCTCAGCATCTGCCCGGACCTCCAGTTATGATTGCGTCACAAAGGAGAACAAAAGGATGCTGTTCTTGAAGTAGGAACCCCCAGTTGCAAATTTATAATTGTTGGAAGCAGGATGGAAATCTCAAATTTGTTTTTTCTTCACTTTTTTTCGACATATAAAAAACCCCACTCTACACTTAACTTCCATTAATATATACATCAAAATGGGTCTTTCTGATTTCTTCTCCAGTTTCATGCCTACCGTCTACGCTGACGAAGAGCCCCAAGTCGAAGAGACCGTTGAGGAAGTTGTTGAGGAAACCCCCGCTGCTGAAGAGGAGGTCGAGGAAGAAGAAGAGGAAGAGGAGGAGCCCGAGGATCCTAAGCCTGCTATTTGGGAAGGTAAATCAGATTCAAATTGCAATGAAAACAGGGAACATCACAGAGTGAGAGCATTGACACCATTTCAATCGAAAACCCCAATCTAGTCTGCACTGAAGAATGCTCTGCTTTGAAGCATCACCTTGACGAGTGTAACGAGCGTGTTGAGAATGGATCCAGCGAGAACTGTATGTATATTTGCACTGTGTATCGAAAAAGTGGCATTTTCTGACGGTTTGCGATTGTGATTAGGTATCGAGGAGTTCTTCCATTTCATGCACTGTGCCGATGAATGTGTAAGTTGATGTGTGTCTAGCGCTGAGATCTTGACCCATGCTAACATGTTGCTTTGGATATCGTCTAGGCTGCTCCCAAGATCATGGCTGCCACCAAATAAAATTAACCTATATAAATATTTATTCCTCTAAACAACACCGAGTATCAAGAAGAGAGTAAAAAAGATTGCTTCTTTTCCCTTTCTTTTTTTTTTTTGGATACAATTGTAGATCTTTTTTTATCATATAAAAAGTAATTGTCATATATAAATATTGACAGAATGCGGTGAAATGGTCGATTTGGGATGGATGTGAGTGCCTCCGTTGAGACGTTATGTGGATGGTGTAGTAGACAGGCCATGGCCATTGCATGTGAACTGTCAAAATCTTGATTTTTCGTACCTGCTTTTATGGCCAGGGCAATAGGATACTGCTTGGTCCGATTTGAATTTGTTGTCCATGGCTATCAATCACCTCCACTTGTACAACGGATTCTAGCCATATACCGTACTTGTAAACAGCAGTTCCGCTTTAATGTCTATGAGATGTCTGTGTAATAAATGTGCTGTTTGACCTCGCTACATAATGTCCAGCGGAAGCTTGTAGCTCGCCTGTAGATGAGTTTAATATCAAGTCATATACCGTAATGTCAGCAACATCAAGCAGTGGTGACCATCAGATATTTCTAGTAGAGGGTCATCGCATTTGCATTTTAGATATAGTTACCGTAAAAGATGTTAAATCGAAGCTCAAACGCAGCATACAGTGTGCATTGACCAACAATGTTTACCATTAAAGTGCCATATGCAATCCTGCACAAGCAAAATACGGAAATGAGTTCGTATCTCGCAATGAGATGTTGATCCAGCATCAATATTTCGAAATTGGATCTTGGATGATCAGAACCTTAACATGTTGAACACTTCTGTGCACCAAAGATTGGCGCAAGCACAAAGCTACACTATGTAATTCTGACTGCAGTGTTGTTCAACACCCCTATATCGATCTTTTACTACTGGGCACTTGTAATTAACGGCTTTTATTATGGATCTTGTCAGGATCAGTCCTCAAAATTAGTAAATTTCAGAAATCATCCACCTATCAACACCAACTCGTCCAATCCAAAGTTTAACTACCTCATCGTGTTCCCCACAAAATTTAGCATAGATACATGCTAATTTCAATACTCTAGCAGCAACTTTTTGCAAATGGGTCCCGCATACTGACCTGATCCTGCATACCGGAAATGCCTGCATACAAGCAGGATATAGTGTCAAGCACAAAGATACAGTATGCAGCTTTAAATAAAGTGTTTTCCAATACCCCAACTGTCAATCCGTTAACACTAGACACTTGTCATTGTCCGCCTTCCCCATGAATCTTGTCTAGACCAGTGCTCAAAATTTAATTATTTTGAAAACATTCCACCCATCAAGGGCAACGCATCCAGATGACTAAAGTCTGACCACAAATTTGTGTTTTTCGCAAGATTTGGCATAGATATATGCTTATTTCATAAGCCAGATAATTGGCATCTGAAGACTTTGAATGATTTGATACAAAAAATATAATGCAAAATTGTGCTTTTGGATGTTATGAACAGGCTTAGATTTATTCAAAATTCCTTTTTCCAGGATAGTGAATGTATTTGACTATGTCTGATACTTATGGTGGTATCGTGTGTAGTTACCTTAAGCCATTTGTACCATCAATTTTGAATGTTTAGTGTTGCTTTTCACGTTTTTAGTTTTCATATAAATGCTTTATTTCTCTGAGCTGTCTCCAAATTTGAGCCAATAAAATCGCTTAAAAAGCTAGTTTATACGCCGCTGACCCTAGAAAATTTTTGCGAGGGTTTCCCTATGTTTTTTGGTTATGCGGACTTTTAAACATTGCCAAATACAGTAATTTAGCAATTCAATCATCAAAATCCCCTAAAATGCCAGAATATGCCTTACTACACACCCCAGCTTATAGTGCAAACGCTTGAGACTCTCAATTAGCACCAAGTAAGTGACACAAATCAAGTGAGGGCAGCCTATCTACCCCCAGCCTCTGAATCAAATCTAGTTGTGCTTCAACGATAGGCTTATCCACACAACGAAAAAAGAGGGTTATGGCTCAAAGAGCCATAAAAAGGAAGGAAAAGCAACAAGAGGGCATCACTCGAATGTGATGAAGAACAGAAACATTGCAATACAGTTACATACAAAAGGTAACATACAATGTGTATCATCAAAATGACGAGTACAAGAAAAAAAAAGGTAGAAAAAAGTATCGTGGTTGCCTCATACGAAGCACGAACACTAATACAACCGGTGTTACAGAAGATGTAATACTTGAAGAAGAACAAAAAGAATGCAAGGCTACTTCACAATAGAGCAGCACTGCCAGCGATACAATGCATCAAAAGATACACCATAGCACTATGGCACAGCAACAGAAAAATAGTTGCGTGCAGAAAAGGGGGAAAGAATAAATCGCAATAAAGCAAACAAACGAATGCACAGTATTACGAGAAAGAAAGCAGTAAAAGGTTGAATGAATGTAATTCATGACAACCAAACCCACAACACCCAAAGCCATGACAACCCAATCCACGGCAACCAAAAAAGGGGAATATACAAACCAAATACAAACCAAACACAATGAATAAATATATTGCAACGAATTGGTCTAAAATAAACTGTATAATTAGTATTACTGTATATTGTACCGCGAAAAGTGGCCCCTATCGGCTGATACCTACTGTAACAAACTTGAAAGATGTCGTCTTGAGTACTGGTGGTTGCAAAGGTATGCTTCTTTTGACGAAACACAATGAATAAGTATATTGCAACGAATTGGTCTAAAATAAACTGTATAATTAGTATTACTGTAAATTGTACCGCGAAAAGTGGCCCCTATCGGCTGATACCTACTGTAACAAACTTGAAAGATGTCGTCTTGGGTACTGGTGGTTGCAAAAGTATGCTTCTTTTGCCGAAAGTGGTGTTGTATTCAATCAAAAGTAATAAAAAGTCTATGGTTTAATAGAAAAAGTGCAGTGCAAAAACAGGGTGGAAAGGGAGCCTAAAAAAAAAAAAAAGACGCGTTGCTGAGGGTGACTGCAGCCAATAAGCTGAGCACACAGAATTTGAATGACGTGTACACTGAACATTTTGCACTATGGTGACTGTACCCAAATGATTTTTTTGTGATGATTTTTTTGAATCAAAATCGATATAATTTGACATTTGAAAACATTTTTGTTAAAATTAGCTATAGAAAGTGTGCTCAGCGTATACTACTTTCTAATAAACTTAAGGGGAGAATTTGAAGGCGCATTCAATGGTGTCAATTTTAAAGTACTTTTAGAATGAAAAGATAAAGAATTTTGAGAAAATATAAAAAGCAGTTTTTCCAAGAAAAGTCGAGATTTAGCATATACAACGTTCAAAATAGCAGTTGCACAGGTTACCCTACATCTGTGCGGTCATTTTGGTTTAATATATATCATAGTAAAAAGTGTCGTTTTCGCCTTCAAAATTGCGATCGTTTGATTTTGAACAAAAACCATGAGGGGTACCTCATGAAAAATCGTGCATTTTCGACGATTTGGATCGATCCAAGAAAAATGAAAATAAAGGTTTAGGATGTAAATGGTAATCGATAGCAATCATTTGGCACTATTCCGAGCATCTAAGAGGGTTTACAAGACGAGATATTGAGGATTGGATTTGGACAATTTGGCCGAGAAAAGTGCCTTTTGTGTCCTTTACTTTGAAAACCCTCAGAAGTTCCAAGTAATACCCCTCTGATCATGCCTCAATGCGGTGTTTAGTAGCCTACCTACTGAAGATAGTGCTATTTGCTGTGCATCTCAGTTCTTTATAAGCTGAATATTAGATACCAAAGATTCGTTTAAATGGTTCTAAACCTCCTCAAAGTAGGTTAGCAGCAATGGTACCAATGTCAGGTATTTCACATTCATATACTACGCTACGGCCTAAAACCATAGTTGGTGCCCCTTTTTCGAGTGTCCAAAACACCACCGAACCTGTGGCACTTGTATTAAAGCATGATGCTAGAGCCAAACAGTTTTAAATGTAGTGTTGTGCAACATTCCTCCTTCATCAGTCGTCTGAAGCTGCTGACACCAGACCTTCGTAATTAACAGCTTTCTTCATAATGCTTGTCAGAATCAGTGCTTATATTTCGCTTATTCCAAAGATCATCCATCCGGCAACATCATCTCATCCAACCTAAAATCCAAGTACATTATCGCGTTTCCTGCAAAACTTGGCATGGATATCTATTATGCTTTGTCTGCTTTCACATTTTAATAAAAAATCCGTTTCTCATCTTCTCCCAAAAAAAAAAGCACCTACTCTACATGTGTTGCAAGCTTTTTCATCATTTGGTTGTTATTGTTTACCTCAAGGCAGCGTGTGTGTGTGCAAAATGCAGAAGAAACATAATCGCAGGTCTCCTAAAATCCTTAGTTTTATTTCACAGTCCCAGGGCTTAAAAGCAAAATCTACAGCTTAAATAAAAAGTTATAAGTTATGAGTTATGAGTTATTTTACCGTCACAATCCAAGAGAATCACTTGGTTGTAACTGTGTAGAGACTTCTCTCTTTAGATAGAAGGATGTAGACACAGTATCATATTTGAATGGAACATCAGAAAAATGGCATTTCATCTATATGAGGCTTTACCGTAGCGAAGCGAAGGTATAAAGCCATGCCAATCAAGCATTTGATACAACATTTAGTGGCATTCCATCTATGTGAGGCTTTACCATAGCGAAGCGAAGGTATAAAGCCATGCCAATCAAGCATTTAATACAACATTTAGTGCCATTTCATCTGTACGGGGCTTACCGTAGCGTAGCGAAGGTATAAAGCCATGCCAATCAATCATTTAATACAACATTTAGTGCCATTTCATCTGTACGGGGCTTTACCGTAGCGTAGCGAAGGTGAAAATTTATTTGAACGTGGCGGTGTAGTACAGCTCGTTAAGTTTTATATATTTGGGCTATTATAAGTAGCATCATTAGAAATATAAAAGCATGAATTAGGCGCTAAATACCGCTAGATTATGAGTATAAAAGTAAATCTATGCAAAAGTTTTCTTGAAAACTGGTTTCTTGCAATGAATTAAGAGTTGAACACTACACTACTATTCAGCTAAATAACCCATTACAGACCATCAAATCAGTCATTAAAAAGCGTATTATTGAGTGAACAGCCTTCAAATATATTTACCACTGTAAAAATAAGAATTCAAATTGCTTGTGCCTTGCCAACAAAGCATACTCTCGGCCTCGAAACAGGTGTAATTGTGTTCTACGACCTGAAATTAAGTTACGTCGCTCATATTGGCTCATCATATACCGTACAAGCTGGATTTATAAATATATGATGAAGATAGCATGTATAAACATCCTCGATTCTGTGTCGCGTCCGCTCTGCAAATTTGGCAAACCTCGAAACAAGCTTTGTAATTTGCACATTCATGCCAATGCGTTTGACAAGGTGTCCTTGTATGACAAGAAATTCGAGGCCCAAAGAGGTGAGCCTTGCTTCATGTGGTAATTCACAATATAGCTCATTTTCATAAATGAATCGATCGCATCGGTTACAGCAGGTTGCTATTGCATGTTGAGCGCCGTGGATCATTTCCATTGCCAACGCAAATGCCTTTCCTCTTGCGCCATTAGACACTGGATGGCACAATTGAATGGAAATGATGGCCAGCTTATACCAAATTTCATTAAATAACTCCGTCAAAATGCTATTAAGTGAGCATCCCACGGAAAGAACTCATTCCAGAAATTCTTTTGCATGGTCATTTGTGTGAATAGTACTGTAATGTTATTCAAGCCGAATTGCCGGACAAGACTCCCCGCTACAATGTTTAGGTTTCTTTCATTTGGTAGAATGTTGCAAGTGTCAAGAGCTAGAATGATCATCATAAACATTTATCCATTGTTTTATTCATAGATTACAAGATAAATTGGGAAAGGGGGTATTTTGAAAATACAGACTACATGTGTAAATGTTTTACAAAGACTTAGCAACCGAAATTTCAACTCATGTTATGAAATGTACTTCATTGCTTTTAAAGGTTACTATTTGATGACTAAGGTGTTGGTGTTTCAGCTTCTATTTTTAACATTTGAGATGAATCTGTGTCGATCTTGGTTGCTAATGTTGATCTTTCCGTGGAAGGACCCTCAATGGAATCTTCTTTGAAATAACGCTGGTCCCTGTACCATCATAAAAGTCTGAAACAAGGTTCATTGCTGTGAATAAGAGGCAGCATTTGCTATCATAAAGACGTCAGTGGTATACTATCAGCCAGACTACCTCGACCCGAAATAAGCATTGCCCTCTTATATTTGGGATGAGCTTTTCAAGTAGCTATCGGATGAGGGCTGCATTGTTTTCTATGAGCAGATGACAAAAAAACGTATCATATAAACATACCTTATGGTATAGTAGACATGACGAGATCAAGAATCATAATTCGCAAGAAAAAAAAAAAGACTGCATACTCAATAAGCAATTAGTGTAGATGCCTGCTATGCACACCATTGCTCAGAACATTGACGCTCAAGCAAGTATCTCGGTTGTGGCCGTTTCGCCAATACCAACCATACCGATTAAAACGGCAAAGAACTTCCTTTTATCCTGCGCATGCAATTGGTAGATTTTGAGTAACCAGATTAACATTGATATCTGTTTCAATAGGCGTTTTAGCTTGTACATGACATGAGAATTGCTGTTATTGAAAATAGAAGCTTCATGATGCAGGGTTATTCTCCATTTGGCAAATCTTGCTACCATACTTATTTTCGTTCTTCTTGTTCATCACCGGGAACTTTGCATTGATCTCAATGTCTCGATCAGGCATTATATTCACAGAATTGAAAATTCTGCTTTTCAAGATGAGCGAGGCAGACATGTTGAAGTGGTACCAAAATTCGCTAAATTTGCAAATATACTGATTGAATGTCTCCTAATGTGAGATACAATTGTACGGATCCCTCCTTATAAACCACAATTACAAGCTGTGTAGACAATTTAGTCTCATACTGTATACGACGGTTGTAGTATTTCTTAGAAAATGAATCAGTCGACTCCTTTTTTTTTCTTTTTTCCCTTTTACTGCTTCTTGATTTTATGAAAAATACAAGAAATGGCTATCAAATCATCATTTGAGCCTAAAGATGCGAGAATCACGTTTGAAGAAGAGGACTATCAATCAGACGAAGAGAAGGACACATCAAATGACTGGAATCAGCAGCAACCACGCAAACGCAAGACAGGCACTCAAGCACTAGTGGAATTCCTGAATACAACATGTCCCGAGGAGTTCCAAAAGGATGCGCCCAAGCGAGCATCTGCATTATTTTTTAGAAAAAGAAAATCTACATCAACAAGCACCAGTGAAAAGCAGCGTAAAAATTACATTGAAATCATTGCAAATCCTTTTAATTTCAAGCCCAAGAACAGCAAATCATCGCCAACATCGTCGCATCCCATAATACCCATGAGGAAAGGAACCATTCTCCCTAAATGCAATGTCGGCGGTATAAATAATACCCCAAACATGCTAGTACCCGCACCATTGCTATCAAAAGGAGGTGCCATTGTACGACCATGTTTACAACCACAACAGCACTTTGGAGAACAACAAGAAGACGATGAAGAAGAGATACTGAATGTTTTACCGAGACCCCAATCAGCAACACCATCATCATTATCAGTAGTAGCAGAGGAAGATGATATCATTGAAAAAGGATTAAAGCAACGACTCAATCATTACAAGGAACTACATCAGCAAAGGCCCAGTGATGCGATATCGAAAAATGTTGCTCAGGAGCATACTATGGCGCTAGAGGTTGTATTTTCAATGGTTAATCAGCACCAGCAGCAAAGAGAGGAAAGTCGTAGAGAGAGGAAATCAAAGCCACGGCATGTTCAAGTTCAAACTATGCCTTGTGATAACATTGGAATGACACAACAAGGAGATGAAACTTTAACGCTGGTGCAACAGGAGCTAGAACAAGAAAAGCTCTTGAACTCGAAACTAGAAGCAACATTGGAAGAATTGACTGATCACTACGAAACCCTATGCGGATTGGCCTACAGTAAACTACGACAGGTGTGGGAGGAGAAAGTGAAGTGGGAAAACGCTTGTTTCGAAGCTAAAGAACGTTGCTGGCATCAACATCAACAGCAGATCCTAGGATCAGAATTGTAGCTTTTTTTTCAGATTATGGCATGCCATTTTGAAGAAATAAAAAATCAATCGACTTACATTTTGGATTACTCAGCAAGCTCGGGCTTTTTGATAAATATAAGGAAATAATTGGTAAATGGAAGCATTTGTTCGTTCCTGAATGTGGTAGGAGATGAATCGGAGATGGTATAGTACCTGCATTATGTAATGCTTTCAATGATTTCAGATCAACAAATTGGGCCTGAGTTTCAGTTTCAAATAAGCTTCGTCCATTACTGCACTCATGTGCCTTTCCATTGACCATGACACGACAATTATTACCTAGCATTTTTTCCAAACCAAAAATGCTTGCATATTTGGCACATGATGTGAGATGTTTGTTGGGCGTAAACCAGTCTTTCGCTGTAAAAAATGAATTCAAATGCAAAGAAATACATCAATCTTATGATTGTTCTATCAGGTTCATTTGTAATTTCGATAGTACAAAATTTACAGTTGATTGTTTTTTTTTTAAAATGCTACATTTCATGTTCTAGATTCGGTCAAGACCGAAAGCCCTTGATTTACTACAGCTTATCCCACTCATTAGCATATGATTTACTATTGGAGCAGCCTCCATCGATTTTTGAAATTTGATCAATGAAATTTGCGGTAAGAGTGTTTACATTTTGTCGATGGTATGGCTGGAAGAGGCCTAGTTTAAAGCAGGCTGAATCACTGGCAAGTTATACAATAATGTAGAACTCCAACTCAGAGATTATATTTCGCTCGGCAACATATAGATGGCAATTGACACATATTACCAGCAGAACACGGCCATTTTTAGTCGGCCTTTCAAGGCAATGCCAGCAGCATTACAGTCCAAAAAGAAGCATATGGTTCCAGGATTTAGCCAATGAATTGATCATGCCTTTGTATCTTTTGTTGCAGTATGAAAGCGCAAATGTTGTCCCTCCTTGATCGATTTGTAAATAAGTGTGTGAGCGTGAGCATTTAATTTGTGCAATTCCTAGATCGTGGTAAGTATTTTTTAAGCTTTAATTAGCCCGTAGAATGGGAATATAATATACATTACAATGTTACACTAGATTCACAATACAATACACTGTCAAACATTGAGTTACACACGCAAGTTGGAAAAAGTTCATTATAGAAAGAATTTTAAATGACGTGCTCATCCCTTCATATAACTTGTTCTGACGGCAAAACCTGATCCCCCCGCGGTATTAAACGCACAATCTCGTAGGAGTTCATAATTGGGCTTTGATGCACTTACTCAAATGATCTTGCTCCTAACAAACATGATTACAAGAACATTGGTCCAATTGAACAAGTGGTCGATGGGATTTTTAAATTTAGGTCAAGCTCGATTTTAGTCTTTTTAGGTCTACCTGGAAAAAAGAAAGCCAGATGCATACATGTAGTCGAATCGAGAGATAAAGACATGTGTGTGTACCCAATCAAATCTGTAATCATGTCAATGTACAAATAAAGTGTTGGAACATTGATCAGTGAACATTGTAGTAGCATATTAAGAGCAAGCATGTTTCACACACAACAATGTCGCCAAGTTTTCATTTTTTGGCTTGGAAGATGCCAGCGAACATGCCACATTCAAAATGATATGTGTTTATTACATCGTTACTACTTATTGTTCTAGAATATTTGAAATTATTTAATTTCAAATTTTGTACCTGATAGGATGGAATGGAAAAACGATTAATTCGCATCGACATTTAGTTGGAATCAGCACTCGTTCCTCGCTCAGTCTTGGGTCTGATACATTGCCTAGCTTACATTTCGATATAGAAGACTGGAATTTTGGCAAATGCAATCGTACGTTCTTGTTTAAACCTGCTCACTTGGCATGACCCCTTCCTTCACATTTCAAACATAAAACCCGCTTGTTGGTCGTTGTTTCGGGTACATTAATTGGGTCCTAATTTTGTATATTTTTCTTTTTTTTTTTTTTTTTTTTTTTTTTTGGTAGATTTTCTTATTATCTACATCAGATTTCTCTTGTTCCCATTTTTCCCTTTTCTTCCCTTTTTCAATCACTTTTTTTTTGTTTTATTTTTTTACCACCACCTTCAAAAACTAGTCTGTTACTAAGAATAAACATTTGATAAAAAAAAAAAAAAAAAAAAAAGGCAGAAAATCAAGGAACCGCGACAATCGAAACAGCAATTATACAGCACATTTTATATATACAATTGTATATTAAAAAGCACACCGTTTTATATTCGATATCTAGATAATGCTGTTCGTCTATTAGATATCTATTTCTCACGCCAACATCGAATATTACAACAGCATATACAACTCTACAAAGATGAGCCATCAATCAATGTCAATCAATCAGATTTTACAGCCAAAAGAAACCACAATAGAAAAGAAATTAACCAGCAAAGGTAATGATGCTGTTTACGTGTTTCAAGACGGTGCTTCTAACCAATCTCTCTCAAGTCAAAATCTTCTACACCTTTAAGGGATCCGACACACACTGCCTATGTACCTTTGATTTCGATTTAGATGACTTCAAAGATAGAAAATGGGTTGGTGTGCCATTAAAGAAGTGCCTCACATCTGTCTGTTCATCATGGTATGGACGATTACGCTGCCAACTACTGTTTGTGTCTAAATTATTCATTTACACTAGCCCGGATCAGTTGATGAATAGTAACACGGCTATCTACAGCGCCAATTTTGAAGAAAGTGCCACTGTTGAAAACTGGTCGCCTCTTCATGATTCTCGATCGAATATCATATGGGAAGGCCACGGCACTTTGAATGCGATATTAAACGATGATCAAAACGATGCTCAAGTGACAGGAAAGCTAACAGAAGCCGACAAAGGTGGTAGATACGATTGCTACGTCGAAGTGCTTATTCAACTTCATCCAATTGTACGCCATCCAATGCCAAACAAAAGCGACAACCAACACTATCTTCCACCCATGCGTTCTCTCTGGAACAACAGCAGCGAATATCCCTCCAGTGCTAATTCTTCCCCTCCATCTCACCATCACCACAATAACACATCACCTACGCTTCAGCAGCAGCAAAGCCGTCAGCAGCATCAGCACCAATTGGCATCGCCCTCTCCGCCTCATCGTCAGTTAAACGCATTGCAGTTTCCAATGCAGAGAGACGATGTCCACCGTTTACCATCATTCAATGTCCCTTCATCCTCTTCTTTTCCTCGAGAAATGCACAAAGATGACCATCATCATCCTACGTATCCTCCTGCATTAGATCCAGATTGGCCTGGTAGTCGATACGATTCTAGCAGTTTTGATCAAGAGATGATCAAAAGACGGAAGCTTTCTCCTCCTAATCAACATCAACAATACCGCCCACACCTGTCTCCCTCTTCCTCCTCACCTTCTCATCGTCAACAACAGCAGCAACATGATAGCAATACGAAACTAATGAATAATCATCTTACTGTGCACCGCCATCCTTCCTCCTCCAGCAAACCATCCGCCATTATTACTACAAGTCCTCATAGTAACAGCAATAGCGCAATGGCAACCACTCGCCTGAACTCCACAACAACAGATACATACTATCATCAATCAAGAAGAAAGAAGAGAGACACAAAACCGCCAAATGCCAATGATATCCGGCCTTTTGTAGAAGTAGAGCGAGCAAAAGATGGCAGCTACGTCCTCCCAGCCGAGGTGGATTCCTGGACAGTTCTAAGCTTGGGAACTGTTGTTTGGGATAAAGCTGCTTTTCACAATCAAAGATACATTTACCCTGTTGGATACAGAGTCAAAAAGTAACTAAATACATGTCTAATGTCGCGATAGCGTTTACTCATCCTACTTTCTTAGGTGGTATAGAAGTATGGTCGACCCTCACAGTGATACTCAATATACCTGCGAAATTTTAGATGGTGGCGACGAACCTATTGTAAGTTCTAGCACTTGTTTTCAATGAGCACTTTATAGTAACAATGAAATGTAGTTTCAACTAAATGCTGACGATAATCCCTCTGAATGCTGGAGAGGACCTACTCCCACTACTGTCTGGACAATTGCAGTGAGGAGAGCATTTGCCATCCGTAATATGGACTATGGCCATAATCCTGTGGGCCCTGATTTCTTTGGTCTTCGCAAGAATACGATTGCAAAAATGATTCAAGATCTACCCAACGCAGACAAATGTAAGAATTACATTTGGCAAAACTTTGAGGCAATGAGCAACAACAAGGGCAAATCGGTTAGACGGACAAACGCAAGATTGAGCTCATCTTCTTCGACTGGATCAACGACAAATAACGATAAGCAGCTCGAATCTATCGATGAAAATGCAGCATCTTCACCAAGCACAGTGAAAAGCGAAGGCGCCTAACTGCCTCATCCGTTTTGCTAGCAATCCCTTATTATTTCCCTACCTCTGTAATTGTATAATTCTTTTTTTATCCTTTTCCTCTGTCTTCTTCCCATTACCGCACACACACTTTCTTTTTCTTTTCACTCATTCGACTTGTGTAAAATATGCTTAAAGACCTCTTACTCCATTTTTTTTTCCTTTTTCTTTTTTGAAAAAAAATTTGTAAAAAAGAAAAAAGAATCCAATCAACCTATACTATATGCCTTATACAATCAATAAAGTAACAACGAAAAACTCACACAAGAAAACCCACTTTTTTTAGTTGTAACGTCCAGTGTAACCTAATACCGTGCTCTCGGTATAAACTTGTCCAGCGAATTGTTGCAGCGGCTCTTGGCATTTGGTTGAATCTCACTTCAAGGAGCGCCCTAGGTGGTTCAAGATCCATTTGAGTGGTTCAATTACGGTAACATTTTTTTTCTAAAATGTGCTCTGTTAGCATGATTGCCTAATGATTGCTATTGGGTATCACAATGGGCCATCTTCGATTTGGCAAGCGTAATGTACATGTTGGAAAAGTCTATAAAGTACAATGATTTGGGGCGTATCATGCTTAGTACCTTACCATTTTCTATCATGGCGTGCTTTTTGATAGCTTCCATGAAGTCTCCATTCAGAGTCAATTTGTTTCATCTTCCTCATCGTTTTCACCTGCAAAGAAAATCTAGAGGATCTCCAGGAGAATTAGTTTGTGTGCGGAAAATTTTCCTATTGGAGAATATGCGTTGATTTAGCTTCCATGCTCTCTACATATCTGACCATCGCTTACCAAAATAAAGGGGAGATATTATGGAACGATGTAAATTACGTGTGTGTTCCATGATTCATCATTTGCGTTATATGACATCCTTGAAAATACATCATCGCAGTAAAGTTCGGTATGTTGTGGCACCATGAAAATATCGATAGAAAAGAATAGGCAAAGGATAAACAAAGGGCAAAACGAAAGAAGAAGGTTTGCCGGTTCATTTCTTCTTAGATGTCGCTTTATTTGTTTGTTTTAATTTAGAGAGCCTTGAGTAATGTTGTACATTCGCAACTGTCAGGTTACAACCGCAATAGAGGATGTTTCAGGATGCTCACATCAAACCAAATTAGTCATTGATTCGCCTTCAAATGTCTGGTAACTCTCGGATCGTTCTGCAGTAGTGCGATTACAAACGTAACACACTTTTCTTTTCTATTAGGCACTCAACCTTACTAGTTTGTTTCATAATTTACTTGCCATATGGTAGCGATTCAGAGATAGCAACTTTATTCTTACAGTGAGTAGCATTTACCTGGTATTTTCCTAGACATGCATACAGAATAATGAGATATCAAAAAAACAGCTTCACCTGGTAGACTTGAGCAAACCAAATCATAGCCACTTAGGTTTAGGAAATCAAATAGTGAATAAGATACATGAATCAGTTATGAGCAGGGCCTGGCACCTCCACCGAGATACATCATAAGGCATAATATCGTCATCACGCAAATGGGTAAAAAAAAAAAAAAAGTAAAGGTTCTTGTAATCTGTCGAGTAATTCAAATAGAATAGATCCCATGGACTTGGATGCGCATTTTTCTTGCTTCAGGTCAGGATTCGTGACCCAAACAACCTATGGTGGGTAATTTATGAACCTTTTTGTGATGTAATTACGGAGCGCTTTCAAGACTTGTGGTTAAATTCGATTGAAAACCATGATTTCCACCGAAACAATGCAGCGTACACTTGCCGTTTTTGCAAGAAAATATCTTACACTCGGCCCCAAGCAATATAGCATGTTTGCAAAGAAGCCAGAGCCTGTTTAATGTGAAAACTTACCAAATTACCATACTTTATACCTATAGAAGAATGAATACAGGCTTTATTCCGACAAATCTTATACTAGGATTACTCTCAGACAAAAAACAGCGAAATTGGTATGTAAAAAGGTGGTAAAAACTTGATCTTGGTAGACAGAACGCAAAATTGTCACCAAATCCACTAGCAGAAGCTTAAATCAAGGCAAGTATCCTAAATATATATACTGAAGTTTTATGCTGAACAAACTGGATTTACAAAAAGGAATATATGATAGACCATCCCCGTAGGACAGCACCTGAAGTAATTGAGCGTAGTAGTGAAATCAATTAGACCTGTACAGTGTCTTTTATTAGGGCAAAACACAGCCTGAGCTGGATTTGAATTTCAAAGCTTCCACTGGTCCTCCAGATACTACTTTTGGACATCTGGAAACCTTCCAAGCGCAATTACACAAAATGTTACTATATAAGCAACAGGTATTTCTTAACATTTATACATACAAAAAAGACCAGGGAATCCGATGGTACTAATATCAAAGCAATCCCTTTAGTCTATGTTAAGCAAATGTCAAAAAACGCAAAACACGTTTTTTGAGGAAATGTTTACAGAACGTATAGTAAACCGACCAAAAGACAGTTACGCACGATGCTCTACATTGATACGGTCGTTTTGAGCTTAGGAACACTATAGTAGAAAACCTCGTTTTTGAGGTGAAAACTTTCATTCTTTGAAATCATCAAATTTTCCTGTACAAGTATAAGGCCAAAATGCTCAAAAATCGATGATCAAATTGTTCCCCAAAATATCGCTGGAAAGTAATCCGTAGCCTAATGTCAGGTCGTAGAACACGATTGCACTTGTTCCGAGGCCGAGATTATGCTTTGTTGGCAAGATACAAGCGATTTAAATTACTATTTTACAGTGGTAAATACATTTGAAGGCTGCTCACTCAGCAATGCGCCTATTAATGTCTGATCTGCTGGTTTAAAACTGATCATATAGCAGAACAGCATAGTATCGAATCCTTGGTTCATCAAAAGGAAGTAGATTTACTATGTAGCTGAGGTGTATTATGCAGATTTATGAATCTACACTCATACTCCAATAAGCAAATAAGAGAAATACCTCCCGGAAGGCGAAGCATAATGTGAGCGTAAGCGAGTATCTGCTATAGTATATTAAATGCAAATTTTATTTTGTTTTTGAGGGGTATTTATCATTATGTACATGTTTTTGAATGTGTATGTATAAAGAGCTTAGTCAACGACCACAATCCCGTTGAAACTTTCGTGGTAAACAGATTTCTTGAGGAAATCCATTGCCGTGTTATTCTCATCTTGACCTTCTTTGTCCTTGTCCTCTTCGTCAGTATGTTTGCTGGCATCACCATCTACTTCATCATCGACATCGCCATCCAGGAAAGACTTGATCATGGCCGCAGAAAAACCAGCGAGCAGAGAAACACCGGTATCCGACTTGGTGACAGGTACAGTCATTTCTTTGGACGATCTGTAGACGTTTTGATTGCACAAATTCCACCAAACAAGCTCAGGAACCTTGTAACCAGCTTCTTCATATTGCTTCTTGATAAACTCATGCGTTGTGAGATAGTTGTCCATGCCATTGTCAGCAGCATCAAACTCCATATCGGTAAAGATAAACAGACGCTTGACCATGTCCTCGGGTGCCAGCTTGTGTTTCTTGGCCATAGGCAAAAGCACATCAGTAAACACTCTGCAGATATCCGTGTTGAATCCAACCTCGCTAGACATCACCGTCTTGACCTGATCGCTGAAGGGCTTATCGGTGTCCACCTTGAAAGCTTGAGGTCTGTCAGTAAAAGTAACCACAGCACCATTGTAAGGACGCTTAGCAAGATTGGTAATCACCAAGGAGAGGCCGATAGCTGCATATAAGGGCTGATTCTCAGGCTTGTCACCACCACACATCATACTACCAGAGACATCACAGATGGCCAGACATTCACCAAGATCAACCTTCTTCTTCTTTTTAGTCTTGCCGTCACCTTCTTCCTTATCAACAGCCAGCAAAGAGGTATCACGGATGGATTTGATCAACGTATCCCATTGGCCATTGACGAGCTGTTCCTGAGCGGCTATGAACTTCTCGCTGAGTCCAGGCTGGTCCTTGAGCACCTTCATGAGATTCTTGGGCAGGTCACCATTGCAAGCGCGATACACCAATTCATTAGGGCCCAAAGTAGCACCACTGACCTTCTTGGTTCCTCGCGCAACCTCACTCATGTAATCGACGACAGCATCAGGGGCATGCTTGAAGAAGTTGCCAATGTTCTGTTGCAGACAGACGGATGGAATGTGTCGGAAATCGACCTTCTCCCATTGACCAGGGCTCATATAGTGCTCAGTAATGTCCATAGCAGATCTCAAAGGGACCAGGTATTCCTTGCGGTACAATTCTCTTGCCTTGTTCAGATAGTGCACACGAGATTCGCCCTTGTCTTGATACGTGTGAGGAGGGAACAGCAGTTCAGCAATCGAAGTAGCCAGAAGCGTGTGCTTGTCAAAAGACTTGCACAGAGAAGGAGCCCATTTCGCAGCCATACTAAGATTGAAGCCCAAAGCATGACGTCCCTTCAAGTTGGCCTGCTTGTTCTTCTCCAGCTGCTTCATGTCGTCGACAAGTTGATTGGCAAACAGACGAGCAATTGTAAAGTGCAATGCCCTATAGATCTTGTCCTTTTCCAGCAGATCAGACACAGCCTGGTTACGCTTCTGACGCTCTTGCAGACGCTTCTCCTTGGCATCAGCCTCTTGCTTCTTGTTATGTTCCATATTCATCCTTTTGGAGTTCTCGAGATCCTTGGCAGCTTCTTCGGGAGACATCTTGCGTCTTTGGTTGTAACGCTTGTTGCGCTCTGTGATTGCCTTGGAACGTAAAGTACTGTTGCGAGGTGTAGGAGGCCAGACAAGAGCACGGTACTCTTCATTGTAGGAGATTCCGCCGACTTGGCCCTGACAGTAGATTGTAGCTAGTACCAGGAGATCCTTCCAGCAGCCATGCGTCTTGAAATCGCGACGAGACAGCAATTCATGCTTTTCATCCACACTTTCCCAGCCATCGCTTTCAGCCTGAGCCTTTTGCTTTGCCTGTCTTCTAGCGTGTTCAAGTTCAGCGTCGGTACGGACAGTTCCGTCAATCAGGACATGAATATTGGCCAGAGCAGAGCGAGGGTGATGCAGCAGCAACCAAGAATAAGCATTAAAGAAAGCCTTGCCTAGAGACTTGCCTCGATGGATCGAACGAGTGTAAAAGATGATGTGAAGCGTCATCTCTGGGTCTTGCTCCCAAGCTGCCTTGAGCATAGCATGTCGGCCTTCGGGCTGAACAGAGTCAATTCCATACGAGAGATCAAGAATGTCATCACGGGTGGAAGCATTGGTCAAAGCGCCATTGGTAGTCCATGTCTGGTTGGCTACCTCGTCAAAGGCCTCCATAAACTTGCTGTTGTTGTTGATATCCAGACCGTCGACTTCCACAACCTCCTTCTCGTCGTGCTTGTTGGCCTTGCTATCTTTACCTTGATCAACCACAGGAACAAGTTCAGCAATCAAATCTTTCAACAAAGCTTCCTTGTGGAGCTCCTCGAAATAGGGAAGGGCAGCAGGATAAGTGGTGAAAGACATGTTGATTTTTGATGGTTCTTGTAAATGAAGAAGAAGAAGAAAGGCTAGTTTGTTTATTCGCAAAACGGATTTAGCATTTATTAGGCTTTTATACGAATGGATTCAGCACAACACGCACTCGCTGCGGCGACGTAAAATCAAAACTGCGGTAGTAACAAGAGTTTAGCCCATGTGTCACCAAAGTATGAAGTCAATGTGCATGTTTTCAAAAGGAAAGCGCTTCTTTATGTCAATGGTTTAGCTTGCTATTGATGTTTTCTCGAATAGAAGATCATTGTAATCGAAGTTCAAGGCGGATCTTCCACTTGAAAAGCCTTGGTCTTTTGATAAGTATTATGATGAAATGCGTTGCTTTCAGAGGAAGAAGCCTTTAAACCTCTTTAAAGTAACTCGGTGCTGTGCCACACAGTTGGCTCATACTAATAAGTCTAGTGAGCAGCTAACAATCCTTTACAAGACGATTGACTTTGCATCAAGTGATTCTTTATTGTTTGGTTTCACGGGAGACTCTTGCCAGAAAAGCATTTGTCTATGGATCCGTACGGATGTCGAATCAAAGCAAAGAGTACGATGATGTGATGGGGATTCTTCGTCAAGCATCCAAATGTTGTATACAGGCCACCAAATCCGCCTCAAATCTGATATATACAGTCAGGTCCAGCAGCCTTAGCGTGTCTAGTGCGTGATTGTTCATCATTGATGCTATTCGAAGCTTCAGCAGTTGCATAAATGTTCACATTCGAGTGATACAGTGATGATCCTTGTCAATTAGGAAAATGTCTGGCGTTAAATAGACAGTTATACTTATAATGAGCATTTAACAACTTTTTTTTTTTTTGTTTTTACTCCTTTTGCTTCCCTCCCTCTTTTCTATAATTTTACTTGAAAATGAGCCAACCGCCATTGCAAGAACACTCTGATAGCGAGATTGACTATGATCACGAGATAAACCACGAAGAAGACGAGGAAGATTGGCAAGATGCTGAAGAGGACCATCCTGCTCAAGCATCCGCTGCAACTGCGCCCATGACGGCAAATACAGCAGCAACCACCACTGCTGCTAGTAGTGCTGGTGGGTCCACAAAAGAGGCAGAGAAGAGACACATTATCAACGAAGCTGAATTGAGAAAGAAGATCAAGGAAATCCAGCTGGACCAATCCATTACACCTAGAGACAAGGCCAAGCAAATCCAGGTAGGCTCTACGCACCTTGTCAATCACCTACTGCTCTAATTTGAATCATGTAAACGACAGTATCTGATGTCGCATGGCACCACACATCCACCTGCACACAGCCAATCTGGTGCCAGCCTCAATTCAGCTGAAAACGACTATCGCAAGTCATATAATGTAAGGGCACATTTCGCATCAGACATCAGCTGTGATCTAATCATGCTCATGTAGAACGAAGAGAAAGAGATCCTAGGATGCAAGCACTACCAAAGAAAATGTAAACTGCAAGCCAATTGTTGTCAAAAGATTGTCACCTGTCGGTTCTGTCATGACGATGTAGAGGATCACAACATTGTGAGGTTTGTTATGTCGAAAGATTGGACAAATGGCCATGGACTCAATGCGAATGTTGTGGCAGAAACGAGACCAAGAATATGCTGTGTATGCTGTGTATGACGCTGCAACCCGCCGCTCAAGATTGCAGCAAATGTGGAGAAAGAGTGGCTCGCTATTATTGCGATAAATGCAAGCTGTGGGATGATGATCCAAAGAAGGCCATCTATCACTGCGATGACTGTGGCATCTGTAGACAAGGCAATGGATTAGGAAAGGACTTTTTCCACTGCAAAAAGTGCAACATCTGCTTAAACATCACTATGAAGGACCACAAGTGCATCGAGAGAAATCTGGAGAGCGATTGTCCCATTTGTGGCGAATACATGTTTACTAGCACGTCCACTGTTATTTTCATGGTACGTTGTATAGACCTGTGTCCAATTGACCATGTATTCACGAGCGAGACATAGCCTTGTGGACATTGCATCCACAAACACTGCTACACGGCCTATATCCAAACATCATACCAGTGCCCAACTTGCCTCAAATCATTAGGCGACATGTCTGAATACTTTAACCGCCTCGACAAGGATTTAGAGCGTCAACCCATGCCCGCAGAGTATGAAAAGTTTATATCACACATCTTTTGTAACGATTGCGAGGAAAAGACGCCTGCCAAGTACCATTTCTTTTATCACAAGTGTGGCCACTGTGGAAGCTTCAACACAACTGTTCTCAAGACTGAAAACACAGAAGAGACCGCGCAAAAGGCTGCTGCTGCTGCTGCTGCTGCTGGGGCTGGGGCTTCATCTTCGTCGCCTTTATCAGCCTTGGATGCACCCAGTGCCTCCACCAGCAACGCGCCTGTTGCCACGGTCACTAGTGCCATGGAGAATGTGTCAAACGAGACCGCAGGCTTATCCTCTAATTCAGATCAAGATCAAGGCATGCAATCACAGCTGGGTAACGCAGCAAGCAATGCTACTACACCTGCCTCTTTCTTGGGTATTGGCGGCTATATTAGAAATCCACCTCCCTCATCCGCATCCAGCTCTTCCTCAAGAGGTAGAAATGGCACTGAATCAAATGAAGGATAATAAAGCAGTTTGATTTATTGGTTGTTTCTCTCAAATGCCTGTGCCAGAGCTACCTGCACATCAAAGTCTTCTCCAGCTGCTTCCATGATTTGTCTCATTTCTTCTTCATCCATGTCAGCATCATTATTTGGCCTAATTACACGGCTGTTAATACCAGTGCACAGATACTAGAAGCATTGAGACTTACAATCTAGTTGGGTTAGGTTCCCAGTCCTCATCTTCTTCCTCGCCTTGTTCCTCCTCCTCCTCTTCAGCGGCGTCTCGCAGTTCTTGCACAAGCTCAGGATATTGATCAGCATCTGCTGGGAATGCGCCAGGAACATGGTTGACATTGTCTGCTCGGTGCCTCTCCAATTCCTCCAACAGTGCTTGGGCTTCTGCTTGACTAGCAGGAGCTAATCTATTACTAGCCAACAATTCTCTCACCGCATTGATGACAGTTTGAGCATCCATTTGGCGACCATCGCCAATATGAACACCACTTCCAGCTCCAAGGGAGGCGCGTTCTCTCGTGCTGTATGAGGATTCCGAGTCTGGGGGTGGCAAAGGATCGTACATGTGGTAACTGGTTGAAGTGACTCCCCAGGGCAAATACGACATCAGCTTTTGAATGTCAATCAACACAATGTAGCGAGAGACGCTCAAGGGCACGGCATCCTTTTCTTGGCAAAGCAGCTTTTGCTGGATCTTTTGAGGCTGGCTGACGACAACAGGTAAAGTGGATGATCCTACGCCCTTGAACCATTCCAAGACTTCTGGCTCCTTCCACATTTCAAAGGTGCGTTCTATATAAGATAACTGCACAATCTCCATGTATTCATTGGGAATGCTGGCAATGTGTGTTAGAACCATCCCTACCACAATTCGCACAAGATGGACTTACTACTGCGTCAATTGCACCATTTCCTCAGGTTCGGATTCACCAAGCTTCTCCAAAAGTCGACAATAGACCAAGGGATATTTCTGGATAGCCTCCTTCATCATCAGAGTGGCCTGAACAACATCCTCCGAGTTTTTGCTCTTTTCGCTCATCTTGAACTTGGCATAAGCGGATGAATACGCAAAGTTGGGCATGTCAGCCAGGTTCACGGGGTACAAACGGCCATCTGTCTTCCATTCAGATTGCATCTTGAGGACATACTCATATTCTTTGGCAGAAAGCGCGTGGTAATCCAAAGAGAGCAAGGCGCCCAAAGGATCCGATACAGGATCAAGGCTGAACAGCAGCTTGTTGAATTCAAATGCTGTCTTCCAGCATCCACGGCGAGTCAAGAATTGAATTTGACGGAAAACGGCCAAGAAGAAGGATCTGTTCTCTGGCTTCTTGTAAGATAGACGAGCTGTGCCAGTAGCAAGCGAAAACTGAGGGTGGAAGGCTCTTTCACAAGCATACAGGGCTCGCTCTGCAGACATGGTGCGATGATGAGTATACAAGCCTACCCGTTGCCTTGAACCAGCGCTTACCTATGAAATCACCAGCGGCGTGCCAGTCTCCACTCTGCTTTGAGATTTCAGACAATTGAAGCAAGCTATCAACATGGTAAGGTTGCGTTCTCGTCAAGAACAACAGGGCATGTGGATTGTGCGTAGAGACAGCATGCAAGAACTCTGCCTGGGCATCTTGATACTGCTCCGAGTGTCTGAATGCATAATAGGTGATGCCGTCCTTTGTCTCTACGACCTCCATGGACAAACCGTGTCTTTTGTAGGGTGGCCAATCGCTTTTGGGTGTGGTAAATTTCGACATTTTCAACACTCTGCCTTGAGAAGCTCGATTTTCAGTGTTTACCACATGTGAGCCAAACAAGCGCTTCATCTCTGCCTGGGCATTTAAATGACGGTAGTTGACAGCTAGTAATTGACGACGCTCTTCCGTGTTGAAGCTTTGATTGTTCTTGGCTGTCTTTGACGATCTATTGAATACGCCCCTCAGTTATCAACTCACGCCCGGCTGCAATGGATAGTTACGTTTTTCCAAGCTGCTTCAATACTCTGTCCAGCTCTTTCATGCTCATGTCATCCGTGCTACTGGTTTGGTTGTCGTTCTTGTTGTTCTTCTTTTTGTTCTTTTTCTTGTTCTTCTTAGTATTGTTGAACGACTGGAGAGAGGCATTTAGCTGCTGGTGGATACACGGAAATCAACGGCAAGCTTACCTTTTCAGTGACAGGTTCAGGCTTCTTGATCTCCTCTACTTGCTCCTCCTCTTGCTCTTCTTCTTCCTCTTCTTCTGCGACATCATCGTCATCGTCTCCATTCAGCTACGTGGCTTGTCAATAAATGATCAAAGTATAGGCTGTTTGCTGCCACTTACCAGGTCGAATGGGTTGATTTGTTTGATGGGCTTGCCTTGGACATGATCCTCTTCTTCAGAGTCCACAACTTCTTCGTCGGATTTCTCAGGCGCAATGGCAGACAACTGCTCTTTCTGGAGTCTCTTTAATGCTCTGGACGACATGACGTTAAGAACAAGAACAAGAGTACCGTATATGTTTAATTCGGACTTGGTTAAAAACTTGACGCAGCAAAGCAACAGACACAGACTTTGCATCTGAATCTGAATCAAATCACTCGCATCTTGGTTCATTGCACTATAATTTCTGAATGATGAAAGCAGCATTGCTATTAGCTACTCTCTTTTGCATTCAGTGTGTTTGGGCCAACACTGAAAAGCTCATTTTGCAAGTGGACTCTGCAAAATTGACATCGTGCGACCCTCATTTTGAAGCATTAAGCAAGGCACGAGAAGCCGCATCATTAAAACCGCCATTTTCAGAGGTACAAAGCAGCATTATCCCACAGCGAGATGTCCAGTGGTACACTTTGGATAACGTAAAAGACAATGCCAACTACGAGATCAAGATATCCTACCCTGCTATAGCAAGTATCCTTTGTCACAACCTCTATTCCTGCCATTAACACGAATCTTATAACAGACACCAGCCGATTTCTACCTCAAGATCGTCAATCAGTGCAAGCGACCAGACGGAAGCTTATCATTCACATTGCAAGTAGCTGCTAAGTACACAGGCGTATCACAAATCAAAGACATGGACGTGCAACCAGTCGTATATAACCTCGTTTTAGAGAATCTCTACCTTGGATTCCTCTTCTATCAAGTATACAAGATTGTAGTGGCCATCATCGTCGTCCTGGCTATTGGGTTCTTTCTCTGGATGCCCTATGTGAAGAGCCTCATCGTAGAGAGGCCAAAATCTGAATAAACTCATTGATCAGTTTACTATCATGCTACGACATTCAAGCTCTTTTTCAAATTTATATAGTGGTGGGGGGGAAACACAAACATGCGTGGTGTCCAGTAAATTCTTTTTCTTTTTTCTCTCTATTTTTCATCTTCTCGTCAAGCACATAAGGATGGGAGGAGCACAGAGTTCTGAGCAAGGACAATATGGATTTCATGTGTTGAAAGTAAGGCGTCCAGCAGACATCCGGCATAATGACATGCTAATTTCGCGTGTTTTGTCAGGTAAAGGAGAATTCTCCCGCTTTCCACGCAGGAATTGAGCAGTTCTTTGATTATATTGTCAATATCAACGGCATCCCTCTTGTAAGAAAGCCAACTAGAAGCATGGCTCACATTACTCATATGTTCAGTAGAACAATGGCGACAGTCAAACATTGTTGAAAACGTTGCAGGAATACGAAGGAAAGCCTCTGCCTATGGGCGTCTATTCTAGCAAAGAGCAATCATTTCGAGGTAACTATTATATGTATATATCACCTTGAAAACCATCTCATCCGCAAATTAGAAATCACTTTAACACCAAGCAGAGATTGGCATCCTGACGATCCAAATGAAAAGAGCCTAATTGGTAAGGATATCAATGGCATAAGAAAAGGCATAAATTGACTGGTGAGTGTCTATACGCTGTAGGCTGCTCAATTAGGTTCTGTTCGTTTGAACGTGCTGGAGAGAATGTATGGCACGTGCTGGATGTATCTCCCAATTCCCCTGCTGAAATGGCTGGCATCATTCCCTACTCGGACTACATTATAGGTAGTCCACACATGACCTTGAGGAATGAGGACGATTTCTACGATTTGGTGGAGCAATATCTTGGTAAACCTCTTCGACTATACCTATACAACTCGGAATGGGACAGCTGCAGAGAATGCATTATTGTGCCTAATCATGAATGGGGAGGAAATGGTTCGTTGGGCTGCGATGTTGGATACGGTTTATTGCATAGAATACCTCGAAAAAAGAGCGACAGAGAATTGCAGGCAGATGAAGGACAACAGCAGCGCTCGGATTCAGTGACCTACAGTGATACCATCTTTAATGCGCCCGACTTGCCTGCTTCAGACGAGGAAGAGGTATTGGAAGAAGCAAAGCAAGTATCACTGCCACCTTCTCCTACAAATCAATCACCACAGCCATCCTCCACAACAGAAGAAGCCGCAGAAGCAGACGCAGAAGCACCATCATCATCTACAACAGCACCAGCAACAACACCATGAATGCATATAACTCATTGACACTAATAAAACCTTGCAATCATTCATGTGGATTGTGAAAATGTATGCTCAAATATAGCAAAGTGACAACAAACACCACTTTTGCAAGCTGGTTGCTGGAATATCAGTTGTAACATGCTCGCTTCGGGTACCTTCGTTTATGGATAATCATTTTCTATGGCCCAAACTTTAGCCATATAAGAGCAAGGTGCTCGATTTGAACGAATACATCACTCCTCTGCAAATGAGCTTGGTCGCATGGGGGGCCGAGTAAGCGTCTCGCTACTAAGCACACAAATGCTTGCGCCTTGGCAGCGAAGCTCAGTTGAGGGCGGATCATTGTCGAGGTTCACAAAACGCCCCAAAATCATGTCAATACAACTATTGCTGTTCCTTCAATGCCCGCCACATGCAAATGATGATGGTCGTCCAGATGCTAAGCATACCGTAGTAGTAAGCGTGCACCGGATTTTTGTTTCGCTAGTATAAAGCAGCATCATCGGTATCCTCTTTATGCTTGGCGCTGCTTTGACCCATTGCCACTGCTCTTAGGCTGCTTCGAGGCATAGAAGGGCATCACAGCACTGTAGCCAGATGGAATGGCATTATCATCATGAGCCAAAGGACTAATCTCACACGCCGGCTAAATTGAATCAGGGATATTGTATAGCTTTTATGACTTGTCACATGTGGGAGTTCTCCTTATTCATTGCACCATCATTTGTCCAAATCATGTCTGAACTTCAAGTGGAAAAACTAAACACTGCAAATTAACCTAGGAGGCGATTTTGGAAAGGTAGAAAAAGGTAAAATTAATAGCAATCGGCCGGGTCCTTTTTTTCCTTTTTCTTTCTTTTATACATTTAAACTTTTTTTTCTACTGATACACAAAAATAATGAATTCGAATGGCATTGAATACGAAGACGATGACAGCCAGCAAGCATACACTAGAGAGTTCTGGATTGGCATCGGTGTATCAGTCATTACCAATTTAGTGCAGTCGTTCGCCATGGCATTTCAGCGAAAATCACATATACTAAATGACACTGTCTACCCAGTGGAGGCTCGAAAACATTCGCTCAAGAGACCCATGTGGGTCGTCAGCTTTGCTGCCTTTTTGACTGCCAACATCATTGGGTCTATATTCTCCATTGGATACCTTCCCATCGTTATCTTGGCTCCCATCGGAGCTATGGGCCTCGTATTTAATGCAGTTGCTGCGAAGATTGTGTTGGGCGATCCATTCAAAAGAAATACAGTCGTTGGTAATGAAGCATTGTTTGGTAGGCGTACGGCGAGACTGATTGTAAAGAATAGGTACACTGCTCATTGTCGTCGGCGCATTGCTTGTGGGTTTGTTTGGCGTCATCCCTGAACCAGACCATGATATCGATGACTTGATAAGATTGTACAGAAAGCCAGCATTCATTGCCTATTTCAGCATATTAGAATTTGTGATCATCACAGGTTTACTAGCAACACATTATTTTGAACGAATGTACTATCTTATGGAATCAGCTGCTATGCCTCCTACCAACATGGGTAAACTGATCGGTAAATGGGTCACTATGGAGGATTTGAAAAAGTATTGCGGTATCAGCTATGGTGTTCTCTCTGGCAACATCAGCAGCCAAAGCATCTTATTCGCCAAGAGTGGACTGGAATTGATCATCTTGTCTGTTGTGTTTGATAAAAATCAGTTGCAATATGCTCTAACATGGATACTGCTGGTGATGATGGTGCTGACAGCCGTTCTACAGGTAATGGAGACGCTACATGATAATGAAACGAATCATAGTAACACATGACATATTATGCTTTGTAGTTGTATTACTTGAATAAGGGACTGCAATTGTGCGACACTGTCATCATGATTCCCCTTTCGTCTTGCACATTCAATGTATCTTGTCTCTTCAATGGCCTAGTCTATTACGACCAATGGAACCGAATCATTTGGTGGCATTTACTGCTCGTCATGTTTGGTGTAGCTGTAACTATTTGTGGTGTCTTGCTTATTTCATGGAAACCAAGTGCCAAACTGATGGAAGAGGAAATTGACGTTGTGAATAGCGTCATGGATGATTCGGATGATACTCTGTCTGAACACACAAGCTTGCTTGGTCCTCATGTCAAGAAACAAGTTTACTATCATACTTAGATTTTTTATTTTGTGAATAATTCCTCATCTCTTATTGTAGACTTTCTGTATTACCCCCGCCCCTCCCCTTTTCTTTGCCATTTGTACATTTAACTCCATTATTCATTCTTTATCATCGCTTTACTACTAATCTCTACCTTTATTTTCCAATAATATTTACATAAATAAATGCAATTGTCATTATTGCGGATTAAAACAAACAAATAATCTTGTTGCAAAATCGACTATTATTAGATGTGTCCACAAATTCATCATTGTTATTTTAAGCTCTCCAACTTTTACGCTTGTTTATGTGCGCCTACGCATGTCGTCATGGTGATGCCCAATTTAGCCAAAGCTAATAGTGCTTTTTATTGATTTTGAGCGTTTAAATATTATTTCTTCCAACAATGCAATCTTTGAAGATGCAGATTACTCATGAGCTTATTAAAGCTAGCCGATGATGAGTGATGATGAACTTTTGATGCTATGCCTAGTAATATGATCCATTAGTTCTTGTCAAGGATACTCTTGCAAAATAAAAGAAATAGAGCTCCTTAACAATAGGCATTATCTTGCAAATGAAGCATAGTATCGTTGAGTTTTGAGGGAATCATTTTAGAATTATCGTTAACAAAATCAAATAAAGCAAATCAAACGTCTACATGCACCACTGTTTCTGGGATGGGCAAAAAATTCCCTGACGGGGAATTGAACCCCGGCCGCGTCGGTGAGAGCGACGAATCCTAGCCACTAGACCATCAAGGATATTTGATATAATGTCGTACCCAAAATGAAATTTAAGCCAAATGTGAAGAGAGCGACCCAAAGGCGCTCGAAGGCGCTCGAAGGCGCTCGAAAGTTCTGGAAACTAAGGTAAAACAACGGATCGATTATCAATGCCATATCAAGCATTTGACTTGCTCGAAAGTTCGACATGTCAATACTTGGCACAATCGAATCTTCCATAGATTAGTGATATTGATAACAGAAAAAGTATAAATACGAATAACAACACATTCAATAAAGATCAGCTTTCAACATTAGTCTTAGTTTACTATATACTTGAATATTTGTACACTCTACCATTGGATCCATCTCCTCAGACGACAATAATGTCAGATGCAAATACATAAGTTTAGTATTGGCAATCTGAGATCTGATCGAGATATAGTTTGTTGTGAGATAGAGTGTGTGCAGGAAGATGTATGTAGCCTTTTAGTTAAATGGATAAAAAGGTGTCTTTATTATTATTATGATTTAGGATTGACTTTATCCAATATACTTTGTGTAATGTTATGGACAATCCATGTTAAGCGCTGTTTGATATTTCTAGATATCGGCGCTCTTGGCTTGAACCTACGTTTCTTGTTCTTATTAGTATTCAACCTGTCAATGATATCCTGCAGATCAAGATCACTGTCTGAATACCCTTCAGTACTGACAATAATGTCAAGGCTTATTTTTGTTAAATAGTAATAATTTTTACTTTGGTCACGTGTGCTCTCACGTGATGTTCTGTAGTCTGTCTAGTCAACTACATTTACGCGTATAAAAGACTCACCTTTATACTCATCAATAAACATTAACTTCTTTCTACTTAATATCTCTTACTACCACATTTATATATTTGTTGTTCCTTACAGACATCCTATTTGTCTATAATAACTAAAGTACCTAATAGCCTCTGGTTATAAGTATATAACAGTTATGACAGTTTTGTCAAAGCTGATTTTAAGTCTATAGTAATATTTGATATTTTGGGTGGGTTGCTGCAACTTTTTGGTAAGTAAAATAAGGGTAAAATGCTGGGTAAAGTATACATTATACCCTTATATAACCCCAAGGGGAAAGTATACATTTTGCCCACATGTTACTCCAAAGCATGATTGGTATTAGGCGATTGGTTGCCAAGATACAACTTCAAATGCATACAATAACAAGATTAGCTATATTTTGTTCAGATGATATGCCAATTATAAAATTTGCAAAATTGCAATGTTCTTCCTCTTAAAAACCCTCATATAATACCCCCAAAAATATCGGGCAAAATGACATCATGCGTATTTTACCCTACGGGTAATATGGCATATCATTTTTCCTAATATGTGAGGCGCTATCTGAGGGTCATCAAGAGGAAAAAACTTGTAGTTTCGCAAATTTTATGATTCGGACATAGTGTGAATGCAATATAATTAATCTTGTATACAATTGAAAATGTATTTTAGCAGCCAATCGTCGTCCGATATTAATTATACTTTGGAGTAATATCAAGGCAAAATGTACGTATACTCTGCCGTTGGGGTATTACTATAACGGTAGAATGTATACTTTGCCCGGCATTTCACCCTTATTTTACCCACCAAAAAGTTGCGGTAGTGCTCAAAAAAGAAGTTATTATATAATATACATAAGCCTGGTGGTGCTGACCTTTGGTGCTCAATTTAAGCTATGTTTATTATAAAAGGCGCTTATCTCATACAAATGGCAATTGGAGTCAAGACAGGTCCTGCTCATTCGACAATTGATATATTTGAAGTGTTACTGTCTTAATTGCTAGTTGTATATATGAAAGGTGTCTACTATGATTTTGGTTTCAACGGCTAATCTACTGTAGTTTTTTACAGTCTTGCTATCCGCAACAATGTTATGCTTTGAGTTACTCAATCTAAGGTAATCATTCCAGAAAGATTGATATTTATCAATTGTGTATCCGAAAAAAGGGATACTTCTACTTATTTAAAACCCAAAAAATTGGTTTTCTGCTTTTTCAGCCTACGCAACCTATTTTTTTTCCATGAGCACAATTATGCCATTATTGCGCGTCTTTTCATTTTTGTCCCATACAGTCATCCTTATTTTTCGCTTTAATATGAGCAAAAGAAATATCACCAGCATGAAATAACTCTGTGGGTACTTTTAAGCTCAGATGAGTAATAGTGGATGCATTTTTGAACGACATTTGACATTTGTCAGAAATTGAACCACCTCTGCATAGCTATGGCGCTTGGTACTCTTAATGTTTCCGTAGGTACCTTTCAAGGCAAATCTAATGGTGTTATGATGCATGGCTTGTTGGGCATCCATGTACTGGATCGTGCCTAATTTCTAAAAATAGTAAAACATTATTTGGGCAAATTGTCGATATTTTAGATAGGAAATTGTTTTGCGATGCATCTTATATTATAAGGGGGACCCTGTGCATTATCCTAATACTTGACAAAACAAGACAAATGATATTTAAGAAAGCTGTTGTCAGTCTGCTCAGACATATATACTGTATATGTATTGTAGAGTGTAACGCTCCAAGTAAAGGTTACGTAGTAGTCTGGTGCAAACTTCTTCAAGGAGGGCTATCAGCCAACCAAGACATGACTTAACTGCGTTCCTTATACAGTGTACATTTATAGAAAGTCAGACATCAGGTGGTATATAGCACTTCACACAGAAGAGGCTTCAACTCAATTTGATTTTGACAAACTTGCGTTTTTCTTCTAGAGTGTAACAGATGCATATCTGGAGTGTAACACTCATTTTAAGAATAGACTGAATTTCACCACCTTTAAGAAGGGGAGAGATTTTAGAACTTTGGGGAGATGCTTCCCGAGCTTTTAGTAACGTACTTTTAAATTAATTCTTCAGCAATTAATTTCTCTCAACCTTAGTTTCCCCTTGCGATGACAAATTTGCGTTTTTCATGTAGAGTGTAACAATGGATTATCTGGAGTGTAACACCTTTTCAGAAGAATATACTAAATTTCACCACCTTCAGGTAGGGGAGAAAGTTTAGGATTTTGAGGGGATGTTTTCTGAGCTTCAATAAGCATATTTCGGAATTAATTCTCCCACATCCAATTCCTCGCAACCTTAACTTCCCCATGTGATGACAGATTTGCGATTTTCATGTAGAGTGTAACATTTGAATATCTGGAGTGTAACACGTTTTTATACGAATAGACTGAATTCCACCGCCCTCAGGATTGGGAGAAACTTTAGAATTTTGAGGAAATGTTTTTTAAGCTTATAGTAACTCATTTCCAAATTAATCCTCCAATATTCAATTCGTCTCAAGCTAAGCTTCCCACTGTGGTAACAAATTTGTGTTTTTCATCTGGAGTGTAACGTTCTTAGCTTCTGGAGTGTATCCAGTTTTCAAATACATTTGGAACAAAAGTGGGTGTCAGGGGCTCTAAGTCTGTCTAATTTTTGCTCGTTTTTATCTTTCATCTGAAGCTTAGTGCTTCTCAATGAAGTTGCTTACATGAAAGACTATGAAAAGCTTTTTAGGATGGTTTTAGACATGACATGATTGATTTTGTTACTAATGAAGAAATAATGTCGCCTCATGCTATGGCCTACAAATTTATCCGTCAAAATAGATACTACGGTATCAATATAGCCATACAAAAAGCCGCTAAGAACAAAGGTTTTGTTCTTGTGTCCTACACAAGCTTTTTTTCCTTTTAAAAGTGCAGCAGCAGACATGGTACAGTAGTGACTCGATATACTGGAGCTTGATTTAGTGGAATATTCGATATAGTGGGCACAATTTAGATTGACCGAGCTTTGTAAAGAGATTCCCCTGCTATTTTCCACTGAAAAGAAATAGTGGAATAGTGGAGACCCTTCTTTTTACCATTCACTAAGCAGGTGTGATTTAATTGGATAATATAAAGTTCAAGGTCATTTTCAACTCAATGTGACATTTGTAAAGGACATTGCATTTATTTTTTTCAAGGATATTAGTTTTGTGTTATAAAAGAAAGGATAGAAGTTTGCTTGGTGCGATTAGATAGCATTTTCTGGCGACGGGAGAGATACATCTTGGTAACGGCTTCTAGAATGGCCATCTCTTCCTCTGTACTGGGGACAGTGTGTTGGGCAACAACCCTCAATGCTTCTACCAGTTCTTCTTTCATTGCGTTGGGCTCTTCTTCTTCTTCAATCTGTTCCTCTTCTTCTTGTTCATTCTCACTGCTATCAAATTGTTAGTGGAAGTTTTGGTTCTCTAATTCCTCCACAATGTCCTTGTCAATATCATCAACAATGTCGACATTTGCAATGTCATCAGAAACAAGATCCAAGTCATCCGAATTAATAGCTTCGTGGCTATCATCACGCAATTGCAACAAAGTGCTGTGTCGCCAACAATTAGCAATGGTAACATCCTTAACCTTGTTCCAGGCCACCTTGATCCAATTCATAGCCTCGACTTGGTTAACACCGTAGAATTCTTTAACTTCATCAAATCTGATAACCACATTGCTACTGTTGTATAAAAAACTGCGTCACAAAACTTTGATTTACAATTAATACTCATATAATAAAGGTATTTATGCGAACTTACTACCGAAAAAACCACAAGCAATAGTACTATCGACATCTATAATATTAACCTCCTAACTTGAAGCTGATTGGATAATTTGGCATAAATGAAATTTTTCAGTAATTATAAAAACGTCTAATTTTAATCAATCTCTGATTTCTTCGAAAATAGTTTGGGAATAGCATCAATTTTGTTTATGCGTCTGGTAATGTGGTCTTTTCGTATTCTACTGTACATAAAAAACTGAATTTGGTGCACTGACTGGCTTGTACGCTTCCTTCAAAAACCGTTCCTTCAAAAAAACGTTGCGCCTCGTAGAACGCTGTAAATCGCTCGGATCTTCTTCAAACTCAAACAAAGGCTTTTTGATAACCTTAGCAATAGCCTTAATTTAAAAAATTACCAAATCCCCTTGTCAAATGTGCAAAAACGTTAAGCGGTATGGTGAAAAGGCTAAATTTTAAGAAAGGTCCTTTGATTGCGCGCCATTTTTGCCAGGCAAAGTATAGTCAAACTGCATGAAGTTTAGCTTTAGTGCCTCCGAAACCTGACTGTAGTATTTTCCTGACCTTTATTTGCTTGATTTTTACTTTAGCAATGCAAAAATCACGAAATGCACAATTTCCCTACTAATTTCCCAAAATAATTACTTCTAGTTGATCAGAGCTTCAGGTAATTAGAGATGAAACCTCAAAATCCTATTATACATCCTTTTTGGGCTCTTATCCAATCTCATCATTTCAAACGTCACTGTTCTCAAGGTGGTATTGCTTAAATTTGAATTAGCCCTAGCTCTCACAGCTAATTTTTAGTAGCTTAAAGATAGCTAAAAAACGTATTTATCGCTCTTCAACAAATCAGAGTGACCGGGTCTCATTCAAAACTTTTGCTATCATATGGTGGCGTTTTTTGTGGTTTTAATGACACCAAAAGCGAGCAAATCCCTCCAGTATATCGTTAGCTATGTTCGATTTCAGTTTTATGACGCAGTTTTTTAAACAACAGTATCTTTCAGGGGCAGAGATCTAAACATTGAGCGGCCATTGTATTTTTTAAGCACTGAACCACGTGATATGATTATTCGATTTAATGGAAAATTCGATTTAGTCGAGCTATTCACGATTACCGCTGACTCCACTATATCGCGTCACTACTGTATGTATACTGTATAAATGTGCACTGTATAAAGAACGCAGTTAAGTCATGTTTTGGTTGGCTGATAGCCCTCCTTGAAGAAGTTTGCACCAGACTACTACGTAACCTTTACTTGGAGCGTTACACTCTACAATACATATACAGTATAATATATGTCTGAGCAGACTGACAACAGCTTTCCTAAATATCATTTGTCTTGTTTTGTCAAGTATTAGGATAATGCACAGGGTCCCACTTATAATATAAGATGCATTGCAAAACAATTTCCTATCTAAAATATCGACAATATGCCCAAGTAATGTTTTACTATTTTTAGAAATTAGGCACGATCCAGTATGTGGAATGGATCCACCAGGATCTGTCCATTTATTTTCTTTCTAGTCATCAAGGTGCAATTATTTCTTCATTTGATGAAGACTTTCTATATACACTGCAAAGAGATGTATAATAAAGATCTGCACAATGTATAGAGATGAACCACGGACATAGAGATTACAAAAGGGTTCTTGTGATCCAAATAGAAGCTATAAATGGCATCAGATGCATGACGCTATAGACTTATATTATATAATAGGTATATTATGTGCTACAAGACATGACATACATAGATACGCGCTCAATGTTGATTACTTTACGATATCACACGAAGATGCGTGCTAAGGATAGATGTTAGATAGCATCGACATCGAGGATCCTCATATGAAGGACTGATTAGGCGGCCTCATTCAAGTTCATCATGTCGCACAGACAATGAGTAAATGACGTTTGGCTTGCTGAGATGACATTTAATATGAAGTAGGATATTGAAAGATCTGTATTGACGTAGCTGTCAAATCAAGACTAGGAAAACATTTATCCATAGTGAAAGTATATAAAGAAGGATCATTCACTTGGTCGAAGATCCTCAGTTCATTTTTAACGTCAAATAAATAGACCGTTATCTAGTTATCCCTTGTTTCTTTTATATTTTTTATTTTTCAGTGAATTGTACATCATCAATTCCACATTTTTTTTAACTACACACACGGTTACTATCCTACTTCAAATCCTTATCCTATTACTACTACAAGATGTCTCAAGAATTCCAAAACCATACTATTTCTGAGGGTTCTCCCCGGGCTTTCTCTATGGAGATCGATACCAAGGTTTCCAATGTGGCCGCTATTGAAAATCTTCGCCAGAAGATCGAGGTTGCTCAAGCGGTTCTAGATGCCATTCATTGCAATGCTGGTGCTACTTACACGGCAGAAGAGCGTGTGGCCGCAGAAGAGGCAACCAAGACGGTCGACTGGTTCATCAAGCAACTGGAATCCACTTTAAGAAGATCTGAAGCCATGGCCAAGTAGGTGAACATTGCCGACATTCCACGCTTCCAGCTATTAGGACAAGCCAAGTATTGGCCTGAGAGACAACGCTTTCCCTCCGTGGACCATTTCTTTAATGAATTTGAAAATGTGATCCGTGCGTCTGGAAATGACATTGATCTC
The DNA here is from genome assembly GCA_010203745.1 of Mucor lusitanicus. Taxonomy (NCBI): domain Eukaryota; kingdom Fungi; phylum Mucoromycota; class Mucoromycetes; order Mucorales; family Mucoraceae; genus Mucor; species Mucor lusitanicus. The sequence continues at coordinate 626,481 of JAAECE010000005.1, read as the reverse complement.
GTATGGAAGCAGTATATTCCCGTGTCGATGGCCTATGACTTTGAGTCTTAGACGAAGACTGAATTATTGAGGTGCCAGGACGACTGGGAACAAGCCAAGGCATTGCTTCGCAAGCATTTCGGTGCTCCAGTCAATTCCGAGGAATCCATGGCCAAACTCTTCAGCATGCGCATGAAGGGTGACGATAAATTGCAAGACTATACCAACCGCTTTGCCAAGTATGTCAAGGACTGTAACTTTTCCATGGAGAGTCATATGCTGGCAAAGTTCTACCGGTTCACTCTATTGGCCAAGAATCAACAGATGATGATCAACCAGATGTCGGTTAGACACGACGTCAACTACGAATGGACCATCAACGAGATTTACGAGTGTGTATTGCCTTTGTTCGTGGTGGATGAGCAGACTCGCAGCGTGGGGGATACAGTAAGTACCTCAGGTAAGAGAAGAGGGGGTGCAAGTGATTTGGGACCTACGAAGGTCAAGGTGGTGAAGACCTCGGACTTCTTCTGTGCCAAGCACGGTGGTGCCAAGGAAAACCACAACACAGAGGACTGCCGCTCCTATCCTAAGCAGCTGGGTATTCAGAACAGACCCTTCCGGGCTACGTCTGCCGCCGCGAAGACACGTACGTGCTATGATTGTGGCAAGCCACGATTTGAAGGACACTGGTGCCAGGAGCACATTGATGCCAAGCGTTGTTCCCGCCAGGTCAAGAGCGATATCCAAGTGCACATGGTCAAGACCAAGAATGCCTCTGCCGCCTCCAAGTGGGCTGATGACTTTGATGCCGCCATTGAAGCTGCCGACCCCACCCCCGTCTCGGATGACGATGAAGTGACCGATTGGGAGTGCAAGATGGACGTGATGGACGCTGAGGGCGCATCTCATGAATGTAAGAAAAGCAAACATGAAAGTTTTAATCCATTTTAGTTACTGACTCCTATAGTAACAGATTGATAGAGGTGGCGCTGTGCAACACTGTAGTCGGAATTGCATAGCGTAGCTTTGTGCTTGACACTAAATTGTGTCTTTAGGCAGGTATTTTTTTCAGTATGAAGGATCAGGTTATCATACGTGATCGATTTTGAGCAATCGATGTAATAATGAGATTAGTAGATGATATTTTAAGCGGAATCGTGCGAGAAAGACGATGGTATAATTGGATTTTGGATTAGACGAGTTGGAGTTGATGGATGGATGATTGCTTTTTTGAAATCAGCCCATTTGGATGACTGATTATGACAATGTCCATAATAAAAGCTGTTAATTACGAATGTCTAGTAGTAGCAGGCTAATGGAGGGGATGTTGCGCAACAGTTTATTTAAAACCGCTTGGATCTAGCATGCTTTGTTCAAGAGTGGCACAGGTTGAACACTGTTTTGGGCGTTGGACAAAAAAAAATAGGGCAAAGCGTGTTTTCATCATGCCGTATATGACTGTTGGAGAGTTCATATTAACATTGTTGTATATCATACTTGTTCTGAGGCGGTCATAAGCGTCATATAAACAAACTTCCAGTGGCTACTCCGTCAAGTGTACATAAATTAAACGATTCTAGTAGTTCAACAGTGGAGTGTTAATTATACCCGATTCCAACCTCTAGATCCATCCTTTCTATTATGTAGAGAGCACTTTTACTGTACGCAACGAAAGCCCAAATTGTGTATTTGTTGGTATACAAAGAATTGAAATGCATAGCAAGCTGCACTGCTTTCTATAGGCATAGGTCATTAGTAGAAGCTGGATTAAAACACGATAAGCAGTGCTTTTGGTATTTCTGAGCGTTTTTAACGTAAAAAAATACACAAAATTTCCATCTTTTTCTGTCTAATGGTAATCAGCATGTAGTCCTAAAAAATACCAATTGTTTAAAGTCTGGATCAGGTTTGTAGCATTAGTTTTTGTAGATCTACATGGCACTAAAGGTACTTTTCCCAGCCAAATCATCCAAATTCAATCCTCAATATCTCGTCTTGTAAACCCTTCTAGGGGCTCGGAATAGTGCCGAATGATTGCTATCGATTACCATTTACATGCTGAGCCTTTATTTTTATTTTTTTCGGATCAATCCAAATCGTCGAAAATTCACGTTTTTTTTATGAGGTACCCCTCATGGTTTTTGTTAAAAATCAAACGATCGCAATTTTGAAGGCGAAAACGACACTTTTTACTATGATATATATTAAATCAAAATGACCGCACAGGTGTAGGGTAACCTGTGCAACTGCTATTTTGAACGTTGTATATGCTAAATCTGGACTTTTCCTGGAAAAACCGCTTTTTATATTTTCTCAAAATTCTTTATCATTTCATTCTAACAGTACTTTAAAATTGACACCATTGAATGCGCCTTCAAATTCACCCCTTAAGTTTATTAGAAAGTAGTATACGCTGAGCACACTGTCTATAGCTAATTTTAACAAAAATGTTTACAAATGTCAAATTATATCGATTTTGATTCAAAAAAATCATCACAAAAAAATCATTTGGGTACAGTCACCACAGTGCAAAATGTTCAGTGTACACGTCACTCAAATTCTGTGTGCTCAGCTTATTGGCTGCAGTCACCCTCAGCAACGCGTCTTTTTTTTTTTTTTTTTTTTTTTCAGGCTCCCTTTCCACTCTGTTTTTGCACTGCACTTTTTCTATTAAACCATATACTTTTTATTACTTTTGATTGAATACAACACCACTTTCCACAAAAGAAGCATACTTTTGCAACCACCAGTACCCAAGACGACATCTTTCAAGTTTGTTACAGTAGGTATCAGCTGATAAGGGCCACTTTTCGCGGTACAATATACAGTAATACTAATTATACAGTTTATTTCAGACCAGTTCGTTGCAATATATTTATTCATTGTGTTTGGTTTGTATTTGGTTTGTATATTCCCCTTTTTTGGTTGCCGTGGATTGGGTTGTCATGGCTTTGGGTGTTGTGGGTTTGGTTGTCATGAATTACATTCATTCAACCTTTTACTATTTTCTTTCTCGTGATACTGCGCATTCGTTTGTTTGCTTTATTGCGATTTATTCTTTCCCCCTTTTCTGCACGCAACTATTTTTCTGTTGCTGTGCCATAGTGCTATGGTGTATCTTTTGATGCATTGTATCGCTGGCAGTGCTGCTCTATTGTGGAGTAGCCTTGCATTCTTTTTGTTCTTCTTCAAGTATTACATCTTCTGTAATACCGGTTGTATTAGTGTTTGTGCTTCGTATGAGGCAACCACGATACTTTTTTCTACCTTTTTTTTTCTTGTACTCGTCATTTTGATGATATTCATTGCATGTTACCTCTTTGTATGTAACTGTATTGCAATGTTTCTGTTCTTCATCACATTCTAGTGATGCCCTCTTGTTGCTTTCCCTTCCTTTTTATGGTTCTTTGAGCCATAACCCTCTTTTTTCGTTGTGTGGATAAGCCTATCGTTGAAGCACAACTAGATTTGATTCAGAGGCTGGGGGTAGATAGGCTGCCCTCACTTGATTTGTATCACTTACTTGGTGCTAATTGAGAGTCTCAAGCGTTTGCACTATAAGCTGGGGTGTGTAGTAAGGCATATTCTGGCATTTTAGGGGTTTTTGATGATAACGTAGCTTAATACTAGTGTATTCGGCTGTGTTTAAAATCCCGCCTAACAAAAAAACAAGGGAGAACTATGGCAAATTTTTTCAAAGTCCGCGGCGCTTAAAATAGCTTTTTAAGCGATTTTATTGGCTCAAATTTGGAGACAGCTCAGAGAAATAAAGCATTCGTATTGAATCTAAAAATGTAATTGAAATGAGAAAAGCACGATTAAACATTCAAAATGCATGGTACAAATGGCTTAAGGTAACTACACACGATACCACCATAAGTATCAGACGTGATCAAATAAATTTGCCAACCTAAAAAAGAGTTCAAGAATAAGTTCAAGATCGATATAAACAGGTGGTGGTGTACACTAAAAGTATATAATAAGAGTACCACCACTACTTGAATTTACGTTTGTATCAGCTTGGTATATTTTATAACGCGAAGGTTATGGCAAGCTAAATATAAAGCATGTCGATTTATGTGACCTCTCAAACACAACAACAAATTGGCTCATGTTCGATTATATTAATCTAGCAGCAGGCATGAACCACAAGGTTCTCCTACTACATTTCGAAGTTAGCTGAATGCCTGTTAATAAAGCAGCCCTTCTATTTCAAGAGATAACAGATTGCAGGCTCTAAACAGAGAAGATACGCTCATGTGGTTTTTGATGAAATAGCTGTCGATTATCTACCAAACGAGATGTAAATTCAGTACAGTGAGGAGATGCTGTAATGCATCAGGTACTCGAGAGAGTGTATCTGGTAGACAAGCCTAGACTCATCATGCAGAGTCTCTGTGTCCGTTGCGACGACACATTGATACCATTTGAAAAGAACAGGACACTCATTCGCAATTTTGCTTATAGAGAACGCATCTCTACATTGACATGGTCAGTAAATGCCCTCTTCTTGTTCAGGCCAGGCTAATGATTTCTTATTGAACACCAAGTTATACAAATTGTATTATCACAAGAAGAGATCACAGAAGAAAGCCAGGACAATATCTACCTCTGATGGCGACCCTAAAACTATATTGATACCAACGAGCATGTACCAATCACCAACCAACCAACCCCCATCCCAGGTAAATGTATAGATATCCATTTCAATGACCACAACTAACAATCTTCTTTCATAATGTATAGTGTATTTTCTGTATTTTTTTTCTCTTTAATGATGTATACAAAACAATCGCAAAGTGTCGAGTGTTCAATTTTGCTGCTGTTTGTGTGGGAGGCGTCGTCTGGTTGAGTTGTTTTGTCTCGTTGTAGATAATAAATTAACATTTGGGCTCTGACTCGTCTAGTCCTTGGTAGGATAAACCCATTGACCCTTGGGAATAGGCACCTCGAGAGGCTCCCAAGCCTTCCATTCCTCGATCTTTGCAACCATCTTTAATTCCTCTTCAGCTTGGATGATGACTTCTTCAATTTGACCAACATTGATCTTTGATTCAATCTCTTCAATGTTCTCGGTGGATTCGACAATAGATAAACGTTGTTGAGTCAAAGCTTCTGTAGCTTGTCTGTAAACGGCAGTGGTGGGGATGCGAGTCAATGCCTCAAGTGTGGTGTTGTAGGTTTGGATCAAATGAGGGCGAGGATTTTGATGAACGGGGATACCGGCAAGACGGGTGGAAGCCTGTGTAGCGTTTCTTTGGTTAAGAAGTGTCATCACACATGTCGTGTGCTTATGCTTACCTTGGTGACAGCTTGGAAAAGGGGGCGGTTGAAGAGCATAATGTAAGTTTATAAAGTGATGAAAATACAATCAAGAGAAGATTTTATTTTTCAGGTTCATCGAATATTGGCCCAACCCTGCAAATTGTCTAGCTGTCCAATCTACGTCACTCTGAGAGATCTCAAAAGGTGGAGCAGCCTATCAATGACAGGTCTGACGGCGAAAACTACTGCTATCTGGGGAAATTGAATGCTTCTGAAGAGATGCAGTTGCCTGTGTTGGACTCTTGACGAAGCACTGTGAGATGTAGCACTGATATTTACTCCAATGATGGCAATGAGAATTTGAGGTAATGACTGCAGTGTTGATGGATGAAAATTACAGGATGTAAGGCATTGCAGAGGTGAAGAAAATGCATTGAAAGACAACATGTAAATAATGTCAAAGAATAGATGTAGCTACGATAAAGTTGCAGCACCTGAGGCAGCCATCTTTTCGCCTATCCTTGAAAAACCGGCCTCATGCTTGAGATGATTGTCAATATGTGCTTTTTCTTACAAGACCAGCAACCAAATGCTCCATATTCATTGTACATTTTTATTTGAAAGCCATCATATCAAGCTCTGAATTTGTTGGGAATGACTCCCTCTACATTTTTACTACTGGATCTCTTGTTCTTGACAACTGGTTCAGCCTTTTTGCCCGATGTTGCATCTCTTTTACTGTTCTTTGCAGGTGGTGGTGGTGGCGGTGCCTTTTTCCTGTATTCCTTCTCCAACTTTTCCTCTCTTGCGGTGATTGATGGTAGCTTGGCTGTAATGTACTCATCCATTGAAATGAAACGATCCTTGTTCATGTCCATCTCCTCGTAGACGCGATCAATGATCTTCTTGATATGGCTTGTATTGGGATCAATGTCTCTCTCCAAGCCATACATGGATTGCAGCTCCTTCTCGTCCCAGAAACCATCGCCGTCGACATCGTGTAGCTTGAAGAAGGTAACCTCATCTGTCACTTCAATTTGATGAGCCTCGTTCATGTGCCTGACTTGATTTGAGGGACTGGTGTGGGGTAACACATCAACAAAAGCACTTACTGTTGTTCAAATTCACCTTGGACATTGGCTGTGACCAAGCTAGCAGCAATGCCTAGCAACACTGACAGGATAAGAACTGGCTTTTCAAAATACATTTGATTCAGAATGGAAGACAACAAAGAAAGAAGAAGAGCAAGCAATCTGCTCGTTGTAAAAGTAAACATGAAATTAAGGGGAGATGTGGATGGCCAATCAATGCTTTACAACATCATGCCGTTTATTTATCGCATATCAGCGTATAGCTTGCGAAGTTTGGGATCAAATTTCTTGCCTCCTCTGCCTCTACGTCTACCACCGAATCGAGCCCTCACGTTCTTTCTCGCAAATCTAATCGCACAGTTTAGAAGATGGGGTTTCAGCGTATTTGCTGTTAGAGTGCCGTTACCTTGTCGCCAGCAAGCCCTCAATCTCATCATCACACATGATACATCCTGACACTGGCTCTCTATTCTGGTTTTCGCGGAATTCCACTTTGAGCATAACGGAGCCACACTCACACACATTTTTTTGAATAATCACATCTATCAGGGCACTGTTGAGTACAAGGCTAGTCATATTGTTGGATGCTCATTTCTGCAGACTTACTTTTGACTGTATCCACAAAGGACGATACAATGTTGCATTCATTGCAACTCAATTTCCATCGAGGTGCTGATGTAGCGTCTAAAATGAGGGACCCCTTGCAAGGATCGGTCTCGCTCTCATTCTCTGGACAGGGACACACGGCGTTTGTCACCATGGAGTGAGGGCAAGTAGGATGTGGGCAATGATTACATGCCATTCCTAAGCAGAGTTAGTATACAAGATACCACGGCAACAGCTTGCGTATACCCGTTACCCTTTTTAAAGTTCTCGAAAGGTGGATTGTTATAGCAGCAAGGACAGATAGGGTAGCCAGTACCCTTGGACCCTGTAGAATACAACACGAGCTCAAAGTCATCCAAGGGCTAGTATGCAGTTGATTAGAGGATCTCCAAGTCATCAGTATTCATGCCAAGCAACTTACACATCGAAGTTCCTTGTACAACTTGATATGGCCATTGAGAGGGAGCGAATATGTCTCATCACATGTAGCGCAGTGGAGTCGGTTTGGCTTCAATGAAATGTATTTCATGTATCTACGCTTTCGCCGTCAGTAAAGTACCCAGCATGGATGCTATATACGCTACCTTTTACATTTGCCACATTTGGATAGAGGTCTACCTGTGGCAGCGAGAGGCGAGAACGTAGCCTCAAACAGCTCGTCCATGGCTTCAATCTACAAGACAAATCGCTCTTTAGCCAACGCGCTATCACGCGAAATCAACCCACAATATTACCTGCTTTGTAAAGTACGCAAACTTCTTGGCAAACATCTTCAAAAAGTACTGAAGCACATCGCCATGAGCCGCCTTACCAGATGCAATGAGGTTAAGCTGCTGCTCTACATCTGATCTCATCGTGGGCAATGATAGCTCGGGGTCGATTTTTTCTATACCATCCAGAGTTAGTGTCCGTCAGAGTTTTGATGACAGTCTATATAGTCTACATACGATAACTATGCAACAGTGTCAGTACAAGTGTTTCGCATAGTGAAGGTAGTTGCAACTTACCCATGAATAAGCACAATACCAAGATTTGTAGGAATGAGCTTTCTTCCTGCTCCAGATACTTGCACGTAGTTTCTCTGACAGATATTATTGATGTGAGTGGGAATAGAGGCATCTGTGCCAATGCCATTGTGCTCCATCAGACCAATGAGTTCAGATTCTGTCAGATAGTCTGGTGGGCTCGTCTTTCCTTCGGTCAGATTGACAGAGGCAACAGGCAGCACCTCTCCTTGCTTGAAATCAGGCACATACTCGTCTGCTTTTGTGATCCAATGCATCACCGATGAAAATCCAGGTGAGGTCACTTTGGTTCCTTTGCATTCAAACTCTTCACTGCCAATCCCAAAAATCACGTTGGTTGTGGTGTATTTCAGACCAGGACTAATGGAACCGATGAATGTGCGTACAATGAAATCGTACAATCGCCACGAGTCGCCGCCTAGTTCGCCTTCCCGAGCAAGACATGTGGGTGTGCTGCGTGCAACAATGTTGGTCAGTGACAAGCAGGCATTCATCTTTGGATGGCTTTTATAGCTTACATGGGGGGATGATCACCGCTGTCGGTTCCTCCAGAGGGTCTTTCATAGCCATTGTTCAGCAGGTCCTTGCAGAAATGGCCCCATTCTGGATGATTTGCTTGTTCTCGAAGCACGCCGTTCAAATCGAAGTTTTCAGGGTACTTTGATGTCTCGGTACGAGGATACGAGATGTAACCCTGTGTATACAGACGTTCTGCTATGCTCATCTATTGAGGGGAATGAGTAATTTCATTGAAATATCCATCCAAGAGTACCTACACATTCACTAGGACTAATACCAAGGCCTGAGGAACAATGTTTGAGCATCTCTACCTACATGGACAGTTAGGCTTCATCGTACATATACATCTGATGGTTCTGTTGGCTTACAGTATTCAAGGCATGAGGTCTAGGCTTTGACTTTTTCTGCACATTAATTCTCAATACTCTATCAACAACAAGTCTGATTTTAGCCCACATAGTCCATAAATCGTCCAAATATAAGCCTTACTTTGCGCCTGACGATTTCGCATCTGTCACCATATTGACAAACATGGTGCCAATCTGTCGATCAAAGACTCGCTCTCTCAGCCAAGACAATTTGATGGGCACATCAGACTTGGTGATTGTAGTGGATACAGACCAAAATGGCTCTGGCTGAAATCCTTGAATGCGGTCATGACGTTCCACACAAAAGGAAAGAGTGGGTGTTTGACAAGGTCCATAACTGATCACTGTAGAGTCCAAATCACCGTATTTGCCTTGGAAGAATCTGGTTTGGAACCGAGTAAAGGCCACACCCACCTTGAGATCAAGTTCTTGCCGAGCATCCACAGCTATTCTATCCCATTAATGTCCCCATTTCCCTGCCATCTCTACCACACAAGACCATACCTCTCGCTTCGTTTTCATTTGGCACACCAAGATTGTTCATGGCTCGACGCACATCTTCCTTGGTAATAGCTGTATACATGTGTCAGACTCTGGTAAACTATGCCCTCTGTCTCTCCCTTTCTCTCTCAGCCACTTGTACGTACCAGAAAACTTGGCTCTCAACACATTCTTCATCTTGTTTCCCGTCTGTGGGTGCTTCATGTACGGCAAACAGTTCTCAATGACTTCAAAGCAGATGTTTTCGCCTTCTCTGTCGCAATCCAGCCATAATACCAGATAATCCATTCCTTTGGCAGCTGTTTGCAAATGATGCCCAAGGCGCATTTTGGGATTGGATTCTGATTTCACTGTCTTGGCGTCGAATAGCTTCAGCGGATCAATGTCCCAAGAGTTGTATTCCTTTGTGAAATCCAAGCCGTACACATGTCCGGTAACTGACGTAAAGTGGAATTCTGCAGGCTCGTTGCGAAAAGTACCCTTCCATTCATGAACAGGCGTGGTGTTTTTATGAGTTGCATACTGTTGACCGAAACCAGCAAGTCAGCGAGCTGTTGTGTTAAAAGAATGATGTGATCATTACCTGTCCACCTGGAGCTAGCAATCGACTCAGAGAGTCAGCTAGTGATGGCTTCTCGGCCACCTGGTTTTTGCATGTTAATCGCTTGCTGTCAGAGTCGCACTATTCGAAGAATACGTTACCATAAGAACTCTGCATGGAGACATGTTAATGTAAGAAGTTGTCAAGAGGAAGAAGGTTGGAAAGTAAATCCACAAAGGCTCATGCTTTAAATAGTGCATTTGCAAGCTCGCGACATGTAGTCACATGGAATTCGAATCAATGCTAAAAGTGATTAATGCCATCATTGTATACCAAAAGGTCCAACGAAACATTGCTGCATTACGTAAGGTATTTATCATTCAAAATCCAGACTGGCTACTACTCGGAGCGCCTGCTAAACGGGGGCGATCCCCAAATCAAAGGCATAGCCTAGTACAGACATTAACGACAAAAGATGGCAAATGTTGTTTGATTAAATTTAATAGCATTAAGAGACAAAAAGATTAATGATTATACGAAGAAGAAAATAGTACTAGAGTATGGTGGTGGATAAAAGAGATCAAGATATATATGTCAAAATTTACAACTTGTAGATGAAGTTTCTGTTTTCTCTGTCAGTCAGATCATCCTTGACATCCGTCTTCTCAGCTGGAGGGTTTGCCAATCTCTTCTTGTTCTCTCTGCCCATGATTTGACGGACAACAAAGAGCATCACCAGGATGGCAGCATTGGCAATACAGTAGATGATCATACCAGTCTTGTAGGTAGGGAACTCCTTTTCAAGCATAATCAAGGGGCCAGTAAAGTTACCCAAGGTGTAAAAGATCATGTTCATGGCATTGTAAAAGATCTTTTTTGTGTAGCCAGTGACATTGGCGCCTGCAATGGTAAGGAGAATGACAGCTGTTGTTGAAGAAAGTATTATTAGTACGCATGTTTGCTTGCATTCATTGATCGCTGCTTACCAGTGCCGTTCATGGCCCATGCAAGGAAGTAACCGAGAAGCTTGATACCGCTATTGGGGAGAACAGCCAAAAGAATGACGCCTACCAAAGAAATGGTAGTGGAGAAAGCAGCGCCCATGTACAGCTGGCCTGTCTTGCGAGCGACAAGAACAGCTAGTGCTGCAAACAAAGCAGAGACAGCACCAGAAGGAACTTGCATAAGAATGGACTCTTGGTGCTATGTATCAATTGCAAATTAGCTTCTATTACTGCCATGTAAATGGACGGGTTATACATACATTGAAACCAAAGTTTTGAACCAAAATGGTACTAAAGACAACCAAACCACCCGTGCTAAGGTTGTTACAGAAAGTGGACAAGCACAAAAGCCAGAGTCTTGGCTCCTTGACAGCTTCCCAGATGTGATGCTTCTTGACTTCATATACACGAACAACTGCGTTATCTCTGGATCTTTCTTCGACAATCTCCTTTTCTTCTTCTGTCAGTCTGTACATGAAGGAATGAGGGGTATCTGGAAGGAAGAAGAAGGTGATGATACCAAACAGAACGGTCAAGGCGCCCCAAATAATATAAGGCCATCTCCAGGAGTGGATACCGTTGGCATTGTTGATGAAAGAGATACCGTAAGCGCACGCAGATCCAACCATGGTACCAGTACCATTACTGAGCCAGAGGAAACCATAGGCTGCGGATTGTTCAGATCGACGGTAGACAGTGTTGACAATGATCAATAGACAGGGATAGGTGCCAGCCTCAAACAGACCGAGCAAAACTCGGCAAGCAGCCAATTGAGCAAAGTTAGTGCACAGAGCAGTACAGGCCATGACGATACCCCACAAGAAGAGCAGTGTACCGAGGTATCGCTTGATAGGGAACTTTTGAATGAAATAGTTGTTGGGAATTTGGAAGCAGATGAAGCCGAGATAGAAAAAGGAACCAAGCCAGCTGTACTGTGTGTCACTCAGGCCAGTGTCTTGACGAATACCGAGCACAGCAGAGATACTCAGTGTGGATTTATCGACGAATTGGATAAAGACAATGGCACCGACAAATGGTAGGAGTGTGTAGTTGATCTTGCGGACCAGCCTCTTTTCGCTTTCGCTTTTGATGAGCTCGGCTTGAGGGTTGACAGGTACTTCATCTACGCTGATTTCACCTTTGCTGCTGTATACGCTGGCAGCCTTATCGTCTACAAATGTCTCTGTGGCGTGCGGATGATTGCGCTGTTGTGTGAGAGTGTCAGACATCGAATTAGAGATTTGATGTTTTAAACAAGTTGGAAAAAAAGGCAAATTTGAGCTTGTTTATATAGTCAAAAGTTGAGATCTTTCTCAAGCAACTGTAGAACCTATATCTGTCATTCTATGATTCATATTCTTACATTGGAGGCGATTGCTAAATCAAGGGCACTTGAGTAACCTTAGTCCGTGAAACCTTAAATATCTATTAATGCTTCTGGATTTACTAAAATACTCACGCGAACACAAAGCGACTCTTTACACATTTGAGGTATAATATTGAACAAATTGTTGCTATATGTAGGCTTAATAGGAAAAAAACTCAATTTGACGTTTTATCTGTCTCTCTTCTCACGCGTTTAGGATAGAGTAATACGATTTCCCTTGTGGGCAAAAGCTACTTTTGGGCATGTCTCCGAGCTAAAGGCTTTTTTTTTAGGAGACATGCATGCCAGATCAAGAAGACTACATACTCTCATTGATAGTAATGAGTGGGGTTATAGGCAAGTGCCAGCAGTGCCATACTCGGCCAAATGTGCCTCTAGACATCAGAGTTCTGCCTATACTACCCATAGACCCAAAGTGTCTAATGGCCCTGCTTTATCTCTCATGTATGTTAACTAGAATATTCACACACACTGTTATGTGTGCAATGCAAGTCTTCCCCACAAAATTATGGCCCAATTGCAACACTCGCTCTAGCATTCTCCGCCTTCCTTGCTTTCGATCATAGCATCGAGATAACCATGATAAGATGCATCACGTATAAAGCCAATATCTCATTGAGACGGACAATGCGATTGGTCTCTACTATGATGTACACTGACTACAGTGATTCTTTTGAAATTAAAACCACCTGATGAAATACATGTAGAATTACTTTACATGGTAGTAGTAGTTATTGTATGTGGTGCATTTGATTGAAAAAAAAAGTTTGTTAAGAAAGCAATGTACTAGTAGTATCGTATGAGCAGTTGGGGAATATATATATATATGTGAGCTAAAATTACAATTTGTAGATGAAATGTCTGTTTTCCTGGTCAGTCAAGTCGTCCTTGATGTCTAGCTTCTCAGCAGGAGGGTTCGCCAATCTCTTCTTGTTCTCTCGGGCCATGAGTTGACGGACAATAAAGAGCATCACAATGATAGCAGCGTTACCAATACAGTAAATGATCATGCCTGTCTTGTATGTGGGGGCCTCCTTTTCCAGCATGACCAAAGGACCAATGAAATTACCAAATGTGTAAAAGATCATGTTGACAGCATTGTAGAAAATCTTCTTTGTGTATCCAGTAACATTTGAGCCAGCAATAGTAAGAAGGATAACAGCTATACATTAATAGAGTATGAGTACATTTGTTAGAATGTCGAGAGACCAACACTTACAGGTGCCGTTCATAGCCCATGCGGTAAAGTAACCGAGAAGCTTGATGCCACTGTTTGGGAGCACGGCCAGGAGAATGACACCAACAAGCGATATGACAGAGGAAACAGCAGCGCCAAGGTACAATTGACCGGATTTACGCGCAATAAAGACAGCGAGAGCTGCAAAGCACGCAGCAGAACAACCACTTGGAATCTGCAGCAAAATAGACTCTTGAGACTAGGATAATATAAATTAGTATATATTTAAAATTTTGGACAAAGATTATTACTAGTATACTACTCACAGTGAAACCGAATGCTTTAACGAGGATAGTACTAAACACGACTAGACCACCATTATGAAGATTGTTGCACAATGTGGAGAAAGCGAGGAGCCAAAGACGGGGTTCCTTGATTGCTTCCCAAATGTGATGTTTCTTGATCTCGTAGACGCGAACAACAGCATTGTCTTGGGTTCTCTCTTCAACGATGGCCTTTTCTTCCTCTGTGAGACGAAACATGAATGAATGAGGGTTGTCAGGAAGGAAGAAGAACGTCAGGATGCCAAATAAAACTGTCAGGGAGCCCCAAATGATGTAGGGCCATCTCCAAGAGTGAATGCCGTTTGCATTGTTGATCCACGAGATACCATAAGCACAAGAAGCACCCACCATGGTGCCTGCTCCGTTACTGAACCAAAGAAAACCATATGCTGCGGACTGTTCGCATCGACGATAGACCGTGTTGATAATGATCAATAGACATGGATAGGTGCCCGCTTCGAATAGACCCAACAGAACACGCAGAGACGCCAATTGAGCAAAGTTGTGACAGAGAGCAGTGCATCCCATAGTGATGCCCCATAGAATAAGCAGTGTACCGAGATATTTGCCAATGGGAATTCTCTGGATAAAGTAGTTGTTTGGCAGTTGGAAGCAGATGAAGCCGAGGTAGAAGAAGGAGCCAAGCCAGCTGTATTGACTGCCAGTTAAGCCAGTGTCTTCAATGATGCCCAATACAGCAGAGATACCCAAGGTTGATTTATCGACAAACTGAATAAAGACAATCGCACCGACAAAGGGCATCAGTGCCATGTTGATCTTGCGAACGAGCTTCTTTTCTGCTTCAGACTTGACAAATGGTGCTTGATGCTCGGATCGGATATCATCATCGCTGCTCAAATCACCCTCTTTGTTGCTGCTGTACACACTGGCAGCTTTTTCGTCTGTGAACCTTTCGATTGTAGACATAAAATGTAATAATAGAATTCAGGGAAGTGTATTATTTTGAATAATGGGAAAAAAGAATGGAAGGAAAAGAACCATTGTATTTATATGAAAATGGGATTCGTCTTGCAGAAACCACAAAAGAGGCACTGGGTCGTCATTTGGCCAGGTCGGTGAGAAGATCTTTTGGCCTATTGTACTATGATCACTATAATAGTACTATGATTATAAGCTAGTTATTACAGCACTAAATGGACATGGTTTATCTCATCATTAGTGAGTAAAACCCTAAACAGAAAGTGTCAACTAAAACATGCAAAAGAATACTCACGAACACAAGCATGCTTCTTTTGGATCAGAACACGTACAGTAACCTTAATTGACGACGACAAAAACCAGGCATCAAAACACTGCCTTCTCACGCGCTAAATAGGATTGTAATACGTTTTCCCTAGTAGACAAAGCCTTTTATAGGTATCTCTCCGAGCTTCTTCTTGCTCTTTTTCGCTTCGTTTGACACAGACATGAAACCCATCACGTACAAAGGAGTGAGAGGAAATCCAGAAACAGGGAAAGCATGTGAGATCAAATTTGAGATTCACCGGCTATTGAATTTGCCCACCAAGGTCCTCTCGAGTGCTACCAACTACGGTATCAGCATGAATGAAGTGCAACATGCTTGCTTGATGAGTTTAAACCTTCTACCGAGTATCTATGTACATGCTACTTGGGTATAATGCAAAAGTAGTAGAGTCTTCATTCGAGACAGATGCTATAAACGAGTGTATCCTCAAGAAGACTCCTTGAGAGGCTTGCTCAAACACATGGACGTATATATGCGGCATTTCATGTCAAAAGAAAATTTCACACACCAAACATTTACCCCACACCACCACGGCCATGATTTAAGGGGCGTTGGTTTGTAATTCCCTGCACATCATGAGTCCTGATTCTCATTTTATATGAATGCAGACATCTAGTCATACGAGCGTATCTTTCAAATAGTACCTAATGTACATGTTGACGTTCTTTTAGCGTAATACGCACACTCACATCATGTTGTATTGACGTCGATAAAGATGAGCAAAGAAAAAGAGAATACATTTCTCCTTTTATGGTAAATCCAGATCTTACACGATTCTTACAAATTCTCAGAGATGCATCATACTACACTACCATACCTCCACGGGACACTTCTTGTATGATAAGTCAAAAAGTCTTTGTTCACTGTGATGTTCGAGCATTTGGCATAAGAAATTCTTAAAAGAGCTACAGTCATCCCATACATAATAGCTGCTGGCTGAGTGATCTAACAGCGAGACATGTTGATCCGCTGCCGTTTGGGCCAAATGTTACCACATAAATCCAAATTTCACATAGAAGCCCGGCATGCATGTTGATGTTTGTTGTGTGTAAATATGTCTGAAAACCTTAAATCAAGCCACAATATTCTCGCAGCTCTATTTCCCTTTAAATTTTACTGAAAATTTTCGAATTAAAAATGACTAATCATTATTATCGTGTCTACTATGCTTGGAGTGCAGCGGCATAAAGTGTATTTAGCTGGCAAATCAGAGTCCAAATCAGGTCAAATGTTGGATCCAGGATACACATAACGTATACTTACATCTTTTTTTAAGAGAGCCAATGTCCTAAATTTCTCTTGTTCACCAGTCTGACCATTGGTGCAGGTTTGTACGATCAGAGGATGAAAAACTACGTATAGTGTAGCTGATACATCGAACCACAACTATCGCACACCACTACTACATCACAGCAATTTGACGAGTAGTATCATATCTGTTGAGAACGGATGCTTGATACAATCCTGTCACTATGGCTAATCAATAGTTATCTTACGGTGCTAGCAGTACTCCATTGGCTCGCAGGCTGCAAGTGTTGCTAAAATTCCATTTCATTAACTCCTAGTAAATGACGCTTTCATATTTCACATTTAAATTTGCGTGTAGACGAGCATCTCCACCTATCAAAATCAAGTAAATCCAATAAGAGGTACATGATTTACTTTTAATAAACTATAGTAGACTTCAATGTGCAATTCCCTTTTCATCGGCTTCAAAAACATTGATTACATTTACGAGAAAGGCGTTCTGCTCAGCAGCCAGCAGCAGCCAGCCAAAAATGGTTTAAACTCAGGTGTGGTCCCAACCCTCAAAATGGCAATTTTTTGTTCCAAAATCAATTTCGAACATCTATTTTGCCCTAATTGACTATGTAAAAAGTTATGATCACGAAATGCATTTTAGACCTTCTTGAAGCATTTTTTATGGCGCATCTAACGATGCTAGTTTTGTTTAGTGTTTTGAATAAATTCGATGAGTAACTTACGCGAATACGAAATATGGTTTTTGGTAAAAATGTCGAAATTTTACATATAAAGGTCTCACAAAACAAAGTTTCAGAAGGTGCTCTAGATAAAAAGGAACGATTTGATCTAATACATGCCATAGTAAAAGTCTTCATTTTCGCGGTCAAAAGCGCGATTGTTTGATTTTCGATGTAAAGCATGAGGGGTACCTCATGCTTTTTGATGGGTTTTCGATGATCCCAAAAAAATGGAGCAAAGGTGCCAGAAAGTTGCTGCTGGATGACAGCAATTGTGTAGTGCTATTCTGGCGGTCCAAAACGATTTCTAGCACGAGAAAACATGGCTCAAATATACCCAAATTACGCTGAATTTTGCATACTTGTTAGCAGTAAAAGCTAATACTAGTATACCGTCTGCCTATCTACAAATATTTCCCATTGATTCGAATGTGTGGCATTCTAAAAGGGTCAAATACAGAGCCATAAGGTCGCTTTTGAGTAGCTTTTACATAGTAGGGAAATGTTGAAAAGGGGAATTTCAGTGCACATTATATATGAAACCTAATGATTCGCTTGAAAACACCGTCTATACCGGTGGGGTTCTGCTTATGATGAACAGGTCACCGTAATAAACATCATCCTTAAATAACAGTTGCAGGATGCCATGTACTATGCCGCAACGCTCATATGTATTGAGAACCTTCACGTACCAAAGCCAGCCCAGATCAGCTTTTTCGTTGATCGTCTAGTAAACTGAAGATATGTTTTGGACGGCCAGTTTCTGTATATACAACAAAAGATACCAGCAACCTCGTAAGAGAGACCCATCTGTATGCAAAATGCTAAACAGCACATAAATAACCGTGCATGGCTATAGTGCATTTTGTGAAAATAGAGAAAAGATCGAACGCACTAATGTGGGATGGAGATCAATGTTTGATTGTCCTGACCCCCTGAATTCTTCTGACCAACAAACATAAATGTGCTGATGATCTCGTTCAAGAGCCTGTAAGAAGGCACTTGATACACATTGCATTAGTGTGTCATGCTCCGGTTCTTGATCATCCTATATTTATAACCACTGGATACTTTAGGTATGAGGTTCGAAAATAGATCCATTGCCGTTCAAGATTTGGTGTATGACAAAATAAATAAATCGAGGTGTGTAACCTGATTGCCCAAACCAATGGGCGATAAAAAGAAAATGATGGTTTCATTCTGAATGAGTGTGATGTTTTGGCGTAATTCTTTTTTTTATTATACTTGTTTAATTAAGGTCGAACGTATAAAATCGAATGGGTTATATGAATGGCAAAGAAGAAAGTGGGTCAAGCTGGAATTGCAAATCATCAAGAGAATGACGAAGAAACCAACTAAATTATTATATTATTTGAATGTTGAACAAAGAAATTACAACTGCACGTGTAGAAAATGATGGGACTTACTACTACGGCTTAAAGCATGTAAGCCAAGACAGCAACGCAAGCAAGGGAAACAATTGCTTTTGAGGGAGACATGGCAGCAACGCCATTGCCACTGTCTTTGAAGATGGAGCCTGCAGAGGTAGATGTGGCAGCTGCAGCACCCGTGGAAGCAGCAGATTTGATCACGGAAGCTGAAGCGGCGGGCAAGACATTGATGGGAACATCAAGATGGGTATTTGTCTTGCTATCCAAAAAGACAACCTTGTAGGCGCCAGGAACAACGGTGGTGGGGATATTGTAGTTTACAGAATGTTCATAGTAAGTAACGTTGCCGTTTTGCTTGGCGCTGGCAGTGGTCTTGGAGACATCCACTGAAGCGGCAATGGGGTAAGTGAGATTGCTACCGGCAGCAGCAGAATCAAGTGAAATAGAGAGAGCAATGTCTAATGTACAATACTATGAGTGCTTTTGCTGGGTGATAAAATGTACTGTAAAGATGTAGTACCTGACATGACATTTTCAAAGAGCTGAATGGTACATGGCAAGATTTGACCAACAACATAGGGACCATTGGAAACAGGACTGCTAACATTGTAGTTTTGCATAGGAGCAGTTAATTGGGCTGCTACGGAAGAAGCAGCCAAGATGATGCCGGAAGCAATAGCAGTGAACTTCATTCTAAGTGTGTTTGTTGTTTGAAAAGGAAGAGGAAGAAAGAAAGAGAAAGGGGAGAGAGAGAGAGAGAGAGAGAGAAGAAGTCGAGGATGTGTATCACCTTGAAAAAAACAGAGACATCTTTTTTCAGGTTACCCCTTCTTCCTTTCATTATTTTTAGATCGACCATCATTTTAAGTATACAAAGGTATCACAAATGGCACACACACACTTTATATTTAAGCTATCTGGTTTTTATTACGACGCAATCAGCCATGTAAAGCAACAAACTTGCACTGCTATTATGATTATAAAATAATATAATATATCAATTTAAAGATGATTAAAGGAGAAGAAGGATGGGAAAAGGGGCGGGGAGAGGGGAGCACATCTTCTTAATTTAACATGTTTCCTAATATAGCCGCAACTGTTACCGAGAGAATCATCTTGCTCATATCAGCAATGACATGGCTACCAATGGAGGTGGATACAGGATTGCTGGTAGTGGAGGGGGGGATAATGGCTCCACTGGGTCTAGGAGAAGTAGAGCTGACGGATACGATGGGAACTCCGGTAGCAGAGGAGTAGTAAACAGATGCACTGCTTGACCAAGCTGCGATGGATGAAGGGGTAACGGATGCTACAGAATCAAGGGATAATGATTAAGTAAGGAGAGTTTGGCACACTTTAGATCTAGAACACATTGATTGTATATTTTACCTTCAGAAGCAATCGATGAGAGAGTCTCAGAAACGGCCGATGATAATGAAGCAATCTCAGAAGCTGCAGAGGAAACAGCACTCTCAATAGCGCTCTCTGTGACCGAAGCAGCCGATTCACTGGCAGAAGCACTGATCTCTTCAGAGGCAGAAGGAGTGGGAGTAGCGCTAGCATCCGAGGCCGTTTCTTGAGTAGCAGTAGCAGTAGCAGCGGCAGTGGCAGCTTCAGTAGCGGGGCCAGTCAAGTAGTTGTTGATCTCGTCGCCAGTCAAGAGGGTCTTCCACCAGTAAATGTCAGTAACAGCAGCGGGCAATGTAGGCATGGCAGGCACATCTTGTTGTTCATCTGTTTGGCAGGCGTTGGATCAGACACGGATGGCGCTGTGCACAACATGACACACTTACCTGCTTGAGCAAAAGCCAATTGTTGGAAAGAGGCGGCAAGGACGAAGGAAGCAGCAATAGTAGACTTCATTTTGCGATGAGATGAGATGAGAGCGAGTGAAGGAGAAAGACAAAGAGAACAAACTGATAACGAGAGTGAAATCGACATGTATTTATAGTCTTACAACGAGATCCCCTTGAAAGCATGTCTTTGACTGTACACAGGACAGGGGAAAAGTAGGACATGGCAGCAGCAGCAACAACAACAAAGCACCAGCAAGCAGCAGCATGAACAAAAGAGGACAAGGCCCTATACAAATCGATGGAGAGGCTGCTGTACCACTGCAGGGATCGACAAACAAAAAATAGTCCTGAACACTCTGTATTCTGTTTGTTTGCGCATACAAGTCGAGAAAGATAAGTGGCATTTCTCTCTTGTTTTGTTGCATGCTGGAAGATCAGGGATAATAATGCTCATCATGTAGGCCATCACATACAGCATGTTTAGTGGAAATAAAAAAAAGATTGTTTATTTTAAATGCTATTTACATTGACAGATGTACAAGGGATAAAAACACAAAATAAAACTTTTCTTTCACTGCCAGTGCATCATTTGAACAATGTAAAAAATAAAGAAATCAAATAGAAATGTAGTTGCAAGAATAAAATTAAAAAACGCCCTCAGCACCGAACCATGATCATCAAGAAAAATTCGACTTGGATGATTGAGATAATATATAAGATGGGGTTGTTTATCAATTTAGATGAGGAGCTTCTCGATTTGAGTCTTGATGTTCAAAATTTGAGGCTTCAAATCAGAGGCTTCGTTGGTGGTGATGGAAGCAGAGATGACGGAGCGAGAGACACCACAGGCACGACCCAAGGCAGTCTTGGAGGGAACAAAGACGTAAGGGACGTTCTTGTCTTCACACAAAAGAGGAAGATGGAGGAGAATTTCCAAAGGCTCGGTATCAGCTATTCAAAAACACACACATGTCAGCATGCCATGTCGCACATCAAGCCTGCCGTCCCACACTCTCTCTACTTACCAGCCATGACAATGAACTCGGAAATACCTCTGTTGAGAGTCTTGGTAGCTTCGTTAGCACCCTTCTTGAGTTGCTTGTAATGAGATGCTTGTTGAACCAAATCAAGGATGGTGCTGGTCAAAGCAGCATCGGCAAGAGGGAAAGCCTTGGGGTTAACGGGAGCAGACTACAGTGATACGCATGAGTCGTCCATGTCTGAAGCCTTCTGTTGCTACTAGACTACTTACCATGTTATAATGTGTTATTACAGAGAGCAAACTAGTGCAAGAAGAGAAAAATTTTCAAATGCTTCTTTAATACAACCAAGAAAACTTTTTCAAACAGTCACTGGATGGCTGTCAAAATTGTAGTAACAAAAAAGGTGCAACGAATGCTTGATCCAACAGGGCCAATCATTGGATAAAGATCAAGGTTTGACATGAACGACTATATAAATCGCCGAAAAAAATGGGTGATTGCAAATCACAGGAAGCCCTGAAAAAATGGCATCATTGGACAGACACGAGTGATGTATTAAATGTGTATAAAAGTGATGAGATGGATGTCAAAATCTATTTACAATATGTTACATGTTGAAGGACGCTGTGGTGGACTATTACTCGGCTGGAGGCATCATTTCTCTGTTTGGTAGCGGTGTTCCTAGCCCCATGCTGGATGCTCGACTGAGTGATCCGTTCAGGGGACTGAGCTTCTCTACCACCGTCTTGAGACCATCCCAGATCATGGAGCATCTGACCAGAAAGCCATAATAGGACAAGAGCTTAAGGCCGTCGGTGTTGTGTGTGTACATGGCTACCTTGATAATGAGCTTCAGCTCTCGCTGTATGTGTAGGTTGCCCGCCGTCACCATGCGATCAATGTCGAGCCAGTCGTCCGGGAACTCGCTCAATGGCTTTCTGTGGTTCTTGAGTATCTTGCCAAGACGAAGCATAACAGTCAAGCTATCATGAAAGCTGTCCAAAGTCTCTCTGGTAGGTGTGATGCGCTCTTGCAGCGTGATAGAGTCTGGTGATGAAGGCGATCCATCCAGGGGTCGAGCACCGGTCAGTTCGTCCAGACGGTTGGTCGTCTGACTCAGGCTGATCAAGGGCAACAGCAGCCTAAATGACACCAAAGGCCATACGACGCGTTTCATGGCTTCAATTGCATCGTTGTATCGCTTGGCTCGTCTCATGTCACGCTTGCATCGCTCTCTGCCGCCGCCAAAGATGTGGAATATGATTTGAAAGTAGTACTCGTTGGAGACGTTGCGCAGACGCGTCGCTTCCACTTGCAGTTTGGCCAACACACCAAACGCCTGATTGCTGATGTTGGTGATGGAGTCATGCGTCCAAAACTTGTTGATTTCGTCAATCTGTTGACGTAGCTGGTGCTGCGTGGTACTGGTCTCGGGCGGCTGTGTCGAGAATGTTCTGGTCAGGATGTCTGTGATGGACATTTGCTGTGCATTCGCTTCTGCTATCATCTCTGCGGGCAGTCGACGCGCAATTGTCGATGCCAGCGACTCGTCTACTGCGGCTGTTGTGTGGCCGCTAAAGTCGAGGTAATACGCGGACGATTTCTCGTACAAGTCTGCTGCATCCTCGAGTGCTTTTCCGAGATTCTTGCGCATCACACTGCTGGCCTTGAGGGGGAACACAAGCAATGATACAAGTCTATGCATAGATGAGTCAATTGGCATCCACTAGCACGCATACTGTGCGCATGTGTATACATACAGAGATATCACTATGCCGATAATGAGATTGAGCGTTCGCCATGCCCCTAATTCTGCTGCATAAGATAGTCTGTCGTGGATCAGATCTGGGTAACCGGATAATAAAATAATGCATGTTGTGAGCAGGCCCTGTGTGTATATACCAAATTGGTTAGAAACAAGCGTGTGTGGCCCCAGCCTGCAATACTTGACTGATACTACTTACAATACTGCCAGCATAGGCCATGTTGGGCATCATCTTGAGCTTGGCGATGCAAAATACCTGGATAAACATCAAAAAGCCCAGCAGCAGGGCAGCATCCCACTCCCATCGTGGATGAAAGATGGCTCGTGTGATGGTCATGACGACGATACTGAATCCACCGCCAATCAGTGTCCCCAGCAGACGCTGGATACTGAGGTTCAGGAAGCCGCCTACAGTATTATCCAGCACGGTCACCACGGAGACACCTAGTAGTACGGCACACATCTTTTGAGTCAGAAATTATCCGTCTTGTCATGGTGATACTACGCAAAGAGCAACTTACCAACCCAAAATACGTTAGGAAATATATCTGATACAGGGCCTATGATGACCAGCAAGGCCGCTAATGTAAAGGCAACGCCCATCTGAAATGCATATCTGTTATCAGTAGCCGTGCATTGCCTAAGAATCCATCTGAAAATCTTTGATTTCTTAATACGGACAATCCAGGGATGGCTTATGTTTGTGTTTTGCTGCTGCTGCTGCTGTTGCTGTTGCTGTTGCTGCTGATAATCATCGCCTCGATGAAAGGGCACATCTTCCACAATGGTGATGCGTTCCTGGCCAGGGACTTTGGTCGTTTGCTGGTGCTGTTCTTGCTGCTGCTGTGGTTCATTTTCCTGGTGCGGGTGGACAAACTTCTCGGTGTAATTAAATTGGAATGCCTTTTGATTTGAGTCTAATGCAGTCCGTATACAGGGATGATGTTTAGTCCTTGTATGCAAAAAAACAGCGTTTGTTAGTGGTTTTTTTACCCAGTGTGTCTTGCGACTGGAACGAGATGCGATCCTCTTCCAGCGGCGGCCGAGCGGTGGTGTCTGTCTGATCCGCCAGATCATCTCGCACGAAATCTCGGATGGTGGAGCCTTGGCTTGTGGCATTGGAGGGTCGATGCGCTTGAGGCGGTGATGCAGATCGATCATTGACAGACATTGCAAGCAAAAGGACAAGAGCAAAGAAAAAAAGGTAGAATCTGCTTTTCATCTAAAACGTCAATATTATATAGAAAATCGAATCTGATGCATTGGAAATTTCTCCTATAAAATGATGACCAGAAACCACAAAATGCAAGATCAACCAAAATGAGCTCATGGACCAGCATGTTGCTCTTGCTCGTATTTGAAATAGCATCTGCTTCCAAAAGAAGGTTGTCTTTATCGATTCGATACTAATCTCTCTCTTGTGTTGCAATGCAGACATCAACTTATTAGGAAATTTAAACTTTTTGAGATGCTGATCATCAGAGCATACACACTAGGTGACACTATAAGGTTAAACGCACGTCATCAGGCATCATGTATACAGCTTGCTGTGTCGAGATTATCTACACTGTCTGTTTTTTGTTTGTTTCTCTCGCTCAAAACATGTTTAGACAGGCTAGTGCTGCTATCAAAAATCGTGAGTGCAGATGTGTCCTTGATTGACCTTGTCCTTAGCAATTCCATCCTGTAGGCGTCGTCATGTCCCAGCAACAAGCTCGCTCGTTTGGAAGCCTCGTTTCTCCCAAGGAACTCACGTCGGCACTCGCCAGTGTCAAGGTGCTCGATGGATCTTGGCATATGCCGAACACCAACCGTGATCCATATCAAGAATTCCTCACAAAGAGAATCGCCGGCAGCCAGTTTTTCGGCATAGATACCATCAAGGACACCTCCAGTGACCTGCCTCATATGCTGCCCTCACCAGACAACTTTGCGGATGCTGTGGGTATGCACTGATTGATCAAGCGCGTCGAGTGCGATGGGATGCATTATCTCCAATGGTGTACTTACTCATCTATTATTACAAACACAGGTAAACTGGGAATCTCCCAAAACGACCATGTCGTAGTTTATGATACTGCCGGTGTGTTTTCCGCATGTCGAGTTTATTGGACATTCAAGGTACAGTCATATATATATATAAATGCGCATTTGTCTTATCAAAACCAACCAACCCATCAAAAGGCATTCGGTCATGACTCCATTTCCGTGTTGAATGGCGGTTTACCAGCATGGGAGAAGGCGGATGGCCCTGTTGAAACTGGCCCTCCCGAGCCCGTGAAGCCCCAAGTATACAAAGTGTCTCGTGTCAACAAAGATATAGTGCGTAATTACGAGACAGTGCTAGCCAATGCTCGCGACATCCAGCAAGGCAAGCAGGGCGCTCAAGTCTTGGATGCTCGTCCTTATGCTCGTTTTACGGGAGAAGCTCCTGAACCACGTATCGGCTTGAGCTCAGGTCATATGCCTGGTTCAATTAGTGTTGCATTTAATGAAGTGGTGGAGTCGGGTGAGATGCTGGATGACGACAAGTTGCGCAAAGTGTTTGAATCAAAGGGCGTGGATGTTGACAAGGAGATCATCACCAGTTGCGGTAATAGCATCATCTTATTTCATTCATGTGCATGTGTGTATTCATTTTATCATTTCTATCAACAGGAAGCGGTATTACTGCGTCCATCTTGTATCTGGCTTTGGAGAGAATCGGTGCT
The DNA here is from genome assembly GCA_010203745.1 of Mucor lusitanicus. NCBI lineage: Eukaryota > Fungi > Mucoromycota > Mucoromycetes > Mucorales > Mucoraceae > Mucor > Mucor lusitanicus. The sequence continues at coordinate 600,776 of JAAECE010000005.1, read as the reverse complement.
CGCAAATTGGCTGTCTATGATGGCAGCTGGACCGAGTATGCTGCAAAGGATGATGCATTGATCATCAAAGATTAATAATAAATACGACATGTATTTCATCATCACCATCACCATCCTGTCAAATGGCATGGGTCATCTAATGCTGATCATTGATCTGTGGGCTTCCTGAATCAAATCATTCGTTGATAAGCAGTTTCCAAAGTCGCTTAGCTTTGGAAATGGATCATTTGCTCTGTCCCGGATCTAACATAGGCACATTTGGATCTTTTAATAACTCTTTTCCAGTGATCAGAGAAGGAAGCGTCCTTGTATGAATGCACTTGATACCCCAACATTTACCTTGTGGCAATGTCAATGTCTACCTTCTCGTTCCTGTTCCTTGATTCCTCTTCTCGTGACTCCATTGTGACAAAGTTGCCTTGTATTTGAGGCTTGGTTAAAAAAAAAAACTGCTTCAATTTGGAAAAAGAGTTTGTTGTGCGGGAAAACAACTGTCAGATTTCTTACTCTTCTTCAACAAACCCTTATCCCTTTTTTTCAAACAACAAGAAATCATATAATGGCTTTTGAATCTCGTGGTGGTCGTGGAGGTGCCCGTGGTGGCCGTGGTGGATTTGGCGGTGGTCGTGGCGGTAAGTGGTGTGATCTGATTGAGGTACATGCTGAATAGAGTACTCATTTTGACATTGAATTAGGTGGCCGTGGTGGTTTTGGTGGTGATCGTGGCGGTCGTGGTGGTGGCCGTGGTGGTTTCGGCGGTCGTGGCGGTAAGTTGTGCATTCAGGCAGATATACATGTTGAATTCAGCACTCATCTTGACATTTGAATTTAGGTGGCCGTGGCGGTTTCGGTGGTGATCGTGGAGGCCGTGGTGGTGCCCGTGGTAAGTGGTGAAAGCATTCAAGTAATGAAAAAGGAAAATTTTTTTACTTGAATGTGCACATTTCCCTGTTTGACATGTTGGACTCAATCAATCATCCTAATAGGTGGACGTGGAGCTCCCCGTGGTGGTGCCCGCGGTGGCCGTGGCGGTGCTGGTGGTGCCCGTGGTGGTGCCAAGGTCGTTGTTGAACCCCACAGACATGCCGGTATCTTCGTTGCCCGCGGTAAGGAAGATCTCTTGGTTACCAAGAACTTGGTTCCCGGTGAAGCTGTTTACGGCGAGAAGCGTATCTCCATTGATGGTCCTGAAGGCACCAAGATTGAATACCGTGTGTGGAATCCTTTCAGATCCAAGTTGGCTGCCGCTGTTTTGGGTGGTCTTGATCACATCCACGTTGCTCCCGGCAAGAAGGTCCTCTATCTCGGTGCTGCTTCTGGTACCTCCGTCTCTCACGTTGCTGATGTTGTTGGCCCTGAGGGTGCCGTTTATGCTGTCGAATTCTCTCACCGTCCCGGCCGTGATTTGATCAACATGGCCAAGAAGCGCACTAACGTTGTTCCCATCATTGAAGATGCCCGTCATCCTCAAAAATACCGTATGCTCGTTCCCATGGTGGATGTCATTTTCGCTGATGTTGCCCAACCCGATCAAGCTCGTATTATTGCATTGAATGCTCACCATTTCCTCAAGAACGAGGGTCACATTGTCATCTCCATCAAGGCTTCTTGTATCGATTCCACTGTAGATGCCGCTACCGTCTTTGCTCGTGAAGTCAAGAAGCTTCAAGAAGAAAGAATCAAGCCTCAAGAACAACTTACCCTTGAGCCTTATGAAAGAGATCACGCTGTTGTCGTTGGTAAATATGTTAGAAACAAGTAAATTCAATGCTTGTAAGTATTTCATCATTTCCCTCCCTCCTTCCTTTTTTTTACATTTATCAATTCCATCCCACATTTTCTTTCTTATATGCTGTTTGTTCTCTTATCCTTTTTTCGTTTTAAAGCTTAGATTTCTTGTAAATAAAATGGAGAGCCCAGTTTTTCTTTTTGTCTTTAAATAGTTTCTTTATCCAATAAACGTTGTCAATTCTAACTAAATATCTATTACTGAAATGTCGTCTTTTTGTTGGGATCGCAAATTTCAGGATTGCCCAGCTCACTTGAAGAAAGTTTTGAGGGAGGACAACACCAGAAGTGATTGAGGGTAGCGAAATCAAATAGACCTGTACAGTGTCTTTTATTAGCTAAAGCTAAGGCAAAACACTAGCCTGAGCTGGATTTGAATTTCAAAGCTTCCACTGGTCCTCCAGATACTTCTTTTGGACATCTGGAAACCTTCCAAGCGCAATTACACAAAATGTTACTATATAAGCAACAGGTATTTCTTAACATTTATACATGCAAAAAAGACCAAGGAATCCGATGGTGCTAACCTCAAAGCAATCCCTTTAGTCTGTGTTAAGCAAATGTTAAAAAACGCAAAACACGTTTTTTGAGGAAATGTTTACAAAACGCATAGTAAACTGACCAAAAGACAGTTTCACGTGATGCTCTACATTCATACGGTTGTTTTGAGCTTAAGAACACTATAGTAGAAAACCTCGTTTTCGAGGTGAAAACCTTCATTCTTTGAAATCATCAAATTTTCCTGTACAAGTATAAGGCCAAAATGCTGAAAAATCGATGATCAAATTGTTCCCCAAAATATCGCTGGAAAGTAATCCGTAGCCTAATGTCAGGTCGTAGAACACGATTGCACTTGCTCCGAGGCCGAGATTATGCTTTGTTGGCAAGATACAAGCGATTTAAATTACTATTTTTACAGTGGTAAACACATTTGAAGGCTGCTCACTCAGCAGTGTGCCTATTAATGTCTGATCTGTTGGTCTAAAACTGATCATATAGCAGAACAGCATAGTATCGAATCCTTAGTTCATCAAAAGGACGTAGATTTACTATGTAGCTGAGGTGTATTATGCAGATCTATGAATCTACACTCATACTCCATAAACGAACAACTAAAAGAAATACCCTCAGAGGACAAAGCATGATGTGAGCGTAAGCGAGCATCTGGTAGTTCATCTCTAGACTAACTGAAAAGTTTCTTCGTCTTACGCTGATCGAACGAGTAGTTAGATCAGCAATTTTGCATGTAGTTTAAAAGAAAACAGCGCATAACATGCCTTAAAACGACAGCCCATAGATTCAAATGTATATATGGTAGACAGGGTGCCAATCTGCTCTCGACATGGTTATCCAGGTACGCCAGTGTCGATACAAGCAGTGCAACAAGCTGCTGCTTTCCATTATTGATCCCTCAGGCCTAAAGTCCGCCTTGATTGCCGCCATCACTGATTCGATCAAACACTGTTTGTAGTGTTACTAAAATACTCAGTTTTTACATTTTTTCTATTTCTTTCTCTTTCTTCTTACGTTGCATCCAAATGGAGACAAACAAGGAAGAAGCTGTGCGCTGTCTTAGAATAGCCAAGAACCAGTACGGCTCGAAGAACTACGAAGCTGCTGTTCGATTGACCAACAAGTCCATCAATCTGTTTCCAACTGATGAAGCCAGAGAATTCCTACTAAAAGCTGAACAGGCAGCTGCTGCGAACCCTTCGTCATCGACACCCACAACAGACACACCAGCATCGAGTCAGACCAAAGAAGCTCCAAAAGCAGCAGCAGCAAGAGAGAAGCCTTCAGCAAGCCAGCAAGACGCAGATGTTCGAGAAATTCTATCTTGTGGAACTGATTATTACAAGGTTTTAAAGGTCGATAAGAAGTGCACAGAGGTTGAAATCAAGAGATCCTATAGAAAGGTAAGGGGATGTGTGCTTTTGTCTACTGCTGGATCTGTTGTATATTCATTGTTGGGCATGGAATAATAGCTTGCTCTCAAATTTCATCCTGATAAAAACAATAGCCCGGGCGCCGATGAAGCATTCAAATGTAATAGGGTATAGAGCTCTGTGATTCATTGGTGCAAAACAATACTGACTGATGCTTCTCTAGTGATCTCAAAGGCATTTACAGTATTATCAGATCCTCAAAAGAGAGCAGTGCACGATGCTGGAGGTGGAGATCCAGAGCAGCGTGGTGGAGGCGGAGGACATCCTGGATTCTCGGGCTTCCGTGCACAGGGATTTGGAGCATCACCTTTTGGCGAGGAGATTTCTCCAGAGGATCTATTCAACATGTTTTTCGGTGGAGGAGCAGGTGGGGGCGTCAATATGGCCAATTTGCACAGACAAGGCGGTGCCTCGTTCAGTTTTGGAGGACCAGCGGGATTCAGTAGCGCAACCTTTGTCGGCCCAGGCTTCCGTGCACGCACTTTCAATACTGCTCAAGCACAGCAGCAGTATCAACCACAGCAGAAATCAGGATGGTCCATCTTTTTGCAGATCCTGCCGCTCATTTTACTTTTTGGATACACCATGTTTTCAAGCCTCATCACTGACACAACACCCATCTTTTCATTCCAATCCACATCCGTCTATTCTCAGCCCCGTATGACATCCAACCACCATGTGCCTTATTATGTGGAGCCAAAGGCGTTTGAATCTTATCTCGCCAGCGGCTACAGATTACAAAAGGTCGAACAGCAAGTCGAGTCTGATTGGACACAGTCGTTACAGCATGCTTGCTTGAATGAACGCAAGCAACAACAGATCAGGCTGAATAATGCGCGTGGCGTGTTTGGTGTTTTGGGCCGTAATGAACAGCAATATCAAGAAGCTTTGAACATGCCATTGAGAAATTGCGAAGAGCTGAAGCGATTTATTCGAAAATAAAGATTTGTTTCTTTCTCAAAAAGGGCACAATTCAGGAGAAGGCGGTTCTGCTGAGTGGATAATGGCATTGATCCGTGCACATCACATGTGTTTACGTTTGGGTCGAACGTCGTCCATGAACTGACCACAGATGGCTAAAAGCAACATTTGCTGTACGATAGAGTGTATTTTGTATGAAGATTAGAGAGTCTAGTTTATATGAGGTATAATAGGTGGTGAAATATATATGTAGATACCAAGCTGGATGGATGAATAACAATTAAAGGAGGAGAGGAAGAATGGTTAAATTAAAGCCAACTCTAATGTCCAGGTGCGTCTTGCCCATAGTCGAACAGATTGTTCATTGATTTCAACAGTGTTGCCATCCCACCAGCATTTTCTCTGCGTAATGATAAAAGGACATTAGTACTTTGACGTAGACATGCGCAGATCAGATGCTCTTACTGCAGGTTTTCTCCAAAAAAGCAGCAGCTTCTGTGCGGTTGCCATATGGTTGTCGGGTCCTGTTGTCTTGAGCAGCACTAGGCTCATACTGATGATGCATGTTTTGTTTGGCTCCAATTCGCGATGGCCCCAGCTGTCTTGTCTCGTAAATCCAGCATCACAGAGCATGTCGATCAAATGCTGTTCCGCCACATTGTTCTCTCGCGCAATGTTCTTTTGCAAAGCTGCGAATACCTGATCGTGTCGCTTCAGATAGTCGCCTGCAGCCAATTTGACCTTTTCATGATTCTCTTTCTTGCTAGACGGGACAACGCAGTAGTACTCTAGCTCTTCTCGCAAGACGATGATGGGCTGCTTGTCTAGTAAGGATGGATAGTACTGTGCTGCCGGAGTTGAAGCAAAGATAGACTCCACCTCTTGCTGTTGATTTCGTGCTTCTTGTGCTTGCTGATAAAACTTGAGCACATATTTCAAGCAAGCAGCGTCAAAATCCACATAGGTTGTTAAAATGTCATCTGCCTCTGCCGGCTGCTCCCCTCGGTTGTCTGATGCTTCGCTCCCTTGCTCTGCAGGCTCGTCGTCATAGTCGTCCTCCTCGCTGCTGTCGTACGTGGACGGATCTCTTCTCCCCAGCACGAGGCCATTGGGAAACATGGCAATCAGCAGGCTTTCTGGCAGGCTGACCAGTGTTTCTCTGTCCAATTTGACACGGGTGCCGCGCAAATCCAAATCAAGGATCTGAGGAATGGCATCAGGCGTGGTTTCGTAATCTGGGTCGATATCATCGTATTGCTGCTGCTGCTGTTGCTGGACTGAATAGATCAAGTCATCCTGATTAGCAGAGTTGCTGGTATCGTTTGCGGTTACCATTGAATAAGCGAGTAGAGAAGGAAGAAAGAAAGAAAAAGGGAGCAAATAAAAAGAGCGCGCAATATATATATATTACTAGATGCTCTTGTAACCAAGAAAAAATCTCCTTAAAGAAGGTGGAGCCCTGCATACCTCTTTCAGTAGGCACACTTGATTTTCGTCAATGGTTGCTTGTATTGAAAGGAATGCACTGTTCTTGATCCCAGGATTACTGCTGCTTGAATGTTTGCATTCGCCTATACAAAAGAGCCTTTGCTTGTACACAAGTCATTTCCCATGTGCTACGAGGGAAGAAGGGCTGTTCCTCATGGTTGTTCAAAGAAGGACCTGCATTGAATACCGCCTACAAAAAGCTGGTCTAGTGCATGATCAACATGTGGATTTGGCTGCGCTGATAGCAAAGCTAGATTGTCCACCACATCTTCCTCGCGATTGACTACATTCAACATTGACAACAACGTACATATATATATTACCCTGAAGTTTTTTATTGTAACAAGTCAAATATTTCGGTTGATTTATGTGTATTACTTAAGCAGAAGCAGACTTTTGCATGGAAGAAGTACGACGACGTTCAATCTTCTCTTGCTTGGACTCCTTGACACGCTTGGCGAGCAATTGCTTGTACTCGGATTCAGCCTCACGGGAAGCTTCAGCTCTTCTGCGCTTAAGAGCTTGTCTGTGTCTCTTGCGTTGGAGAGTAAGGGGAGTGACAAGACGTTGGATCTTGGGGGCCTTGGTGTAAGCCTTCTTACCCTCAGCCTTGGGTTGAACTTCGCGACGAATGACATACTTGCGGACATCATCTTCCTTGGTCAAGTTCTATAGCAACATTGGTTAATGTCTATCCACCTGCATCTACAAACACACACACGCGCGCGCCAACTTACAAAGAACTTTCTGATCTTGGAAGCACGCTTGGGACCGAGACGCTTGGGGACAGTGGTATCAGTCAAACCGGGAATGTCTTGCTCACCTTGCTTGACGACAACAAGAGACAAGACAGAGAGGTCAGAGCCGACGATACAACCACGGACAGACTTTCTCTTGCGCTCACCAGTACGGCGAGGACGGTAACAAGAGTGACCCTTGGACAACAAGAGGCGGACACGGTGAGGCAAAAGGACACCTTGCTTCATGGGGAAACCTTGCTTGTCGTTACCACCAGAGATACGGAAAACGTAACCCTTGAATTCGTCACCGAGGGAATCACCAGAGACCTCTTGGGCCATACGCTTATCGTAGAAACCACGGCTATAGAACAATGGGCATTTAGTATAGGCTGCTTCCATCTCTGCTAGCATTTCGACTTACAGACGACGCTCATCTTCAATTTCAATCAACTTTTGACAGCCAGTGGCTGGGTTGGCGATATTCAACTAGAATGGACCAAGAAATACGTTTAGCATCTGGCACATGTGCGCTTAGGTCCATGCGACCATTGTGAATATAAAGGGTATAGACTGGGATCAAATGGTATCGGCACAGCTGTCAGTGCTTACTGATGATGATCATCGTGTTCCTGACGTGCTGAGATGTGCTGTGGGTAGGATCATCATTGTCGACGTCGTCAGGAAGCAATGCTCGTCGGCATGCTTTAATTTTAATAGAAGTTGGTGTTTGCAATGGGTTCAGGAATAGTTGAGCGTGTGTTGTATCATCAATTGACTGTAACTTGAAGTTGCTGCATAGTTGAATCAATGATTCGACATTTCAACTGACATAATCCATCCGTCCATCCATCAGAGATTGAGCTGCTGTTTTCTATCCATCCATCCACATATCCAATGATCCATCTGTCTATACCCTATAGCATCGCATGGCGGCATGTCTCATGGTATAGTTACCTTCATGTTGGGCGCTGGAAAAGAAGGATAACCAAGCTTGACAGTAGTCTCATACAGTTATCTCTCTCGCACCACATCCGGGCTTTGCTTGCCTCTCTGTTCTCCCCCCCCCCCTCCTCTCTGTGCTCGTTGAAAGGCCGATTACTGTAAGCGATTTCGAAGCGATTCACAGCTATTTGCATTTGAAAAATTCAGCTTTTCCTGTCATGTTGTGCAAATCCCCATGTTGATGTTGAAATGCTCGCCAATAAATGTTGATTTCACATGATAAACGACAAACGTATAGCATCGCTTCTCCATGATGGTGTGGTGGTTCCTCTTTTTCGGGCTTTCTTTTCATCAAGGTTTTGAAGGGATTCCGGACATTTGATATTCCAGCTTACTAAATCCCAATCTCACAATCGATACTTTTTGCATTTCACCTCTTTTTCTCTCTCTCATTCTCTTTTGCTGGCTGATTCAACAACAATGACTGTAGACTACGAGCTCTCCACTGTAGGCAAGCAGTATACAGCAGCCCATCGTGTCTATGTTGGTAAGTGCTGTCTTGGTATGCAGGTAGTGTGTGCGGCATGTCCTTACAATGTATGTATGTACGCTCTGCAGAGAAAGACGGCCAAATCATCTCTCCTTTTCATGACATCCCACTGTACGCAGACGCCGAAAAGAAGATTGTCAACATGGTGGTAGAGATTCCACGCTGGTCCAACGCCAAGTTCGAGGTAATTTCAGCATAACGACAGCAGCGAAAAATGATCGTCGCTAAGATGGGGAACAACCCTCAGATCTCCACAGGCGAGAAATACAATCCCATCAAGCAAGATGTCAAAAAAGGCAAGGTTAGATTTGTTCGCAACTGCTTTCCTTATAAAGGGTACATTTGGAATTACGGCGCTCTACCACAGGTAAGCAGGGATGGTCATGGGGAGGAGCAGTGTGATAAAGTCTAAATGGTTGCTGGGCATCTTTAGACTTGGGAGGACCCCACAGTGATCACACCTGATACCAATGCGAGAGGCGACAATGACCCAATTGATGTCTGCGAGATTGGAGAGGAGATTGCTTACAGAGGCCAAATCAAGCAGGTCAAGATTCTCGGTGTGATGGCATTGTTGGACGAGGGTGAAACAGACTGGAAATTAATAGCGATTGACATTAAAGACCCAATGGCCGAGAAACTGAATGGTATGAGCCACACGCACACGCTGCAAAGAAACGTGATTGCTGACACATTTGGGCATGGATGCTAGATATCGAAGATGTTGAAAAGCATTTCCCTGAACTGATCAAGGCCACCCACCATTGGTTCAAGATTTACAAAATACCTGATGGCAAACCTGCCAACGAATTTGCATTCAACGGAGAGTGCAAGAACAAGGCGTATGCAGAAGCGGTCGTAGAGGAAACACATGAAGCATGGAAACGTCTTATCAGCGGTCAGACACCCTGCAAAGCAGACACTCATGATATTAGTGTGTAGGTGTGCTCTATGAATGGAGGCGGTTGTACAAGTAATAATGTTATTTTAGGTCCAATGTAACCATTCAGCATTCACCATACAACATCAGCAAAGAGCCGTCGCACAAACAGGGCAAGGTTGAAAAGGTAAACAAAGCAATGGGGAACGAGATTTGAAGCCTTCTTTGACTGACCATTGACCCAGTATCTCGACAAATACAAGCGAAAGGTGCGCATTGAGGAGAAGGACGACAAATGGTACTATGTCAAGGCACATCTCTAGTCGTATATAACTGCAACTGTGCAATAAATCATTGGAAACACAAAATGTATTAATTTTTATGGGCTTCTTTTTTTTCTCCTATAATCTCTCTCATTTTGGTGCTCCCCTAAGTTTTTGATGTAATCTCCTTTTATGAGGTATAAATAGGCTTCATTCTCTCATTCTGCCTTTGCTTTTTCTTTTTTACAAGCTTTTATCTCTATTTCCGTCGTTTGGGCGTTTGTTTCTTCTTTTATAATACTTTTTATAATTGAATCCAAATAGATACACTCATCTATCGATTTGTAGTGTTTTTTTTAAATATTTTTTTTAACTCTCTCTCTCTCTTTCTCTGCAAAGAAACAGACAATCGAACAACGCCCGCCTCTTTTCCCCCTCCTCCTTCTCTACAGCCTCTCCTCTCACTCACTCTCTCTCCACAGACCCACACATACAGCCGCCGCATCTCCTAAATCTGTAGAAATAATAATAAAAATAGGATAACGCATTTACACTCACTTTTTCAACAAAAAAAATATACACTCACCCATTCCTTTCCTTCACAACAACACCCAATTAATATATAATGAGCTTAAATAATGTAATTGCATTTGCACTCTTATTGAAAAAGGTATAAAGCATTGTTGGTTCTCTGGTTACGAAAATCTAATGGACTGTAGATTACCCGAAAAGGTTCACTGGGTAAAAAGAACTTTCAGCAAAGAATGCGCAAAAACAACACAAGCAATGCCAATGGTACATCGAAAACTGAAGCAATGAAGAAGCAAGATGTCTCTGTGAGTTCATGTTCCAGTAGCGAGACAGAGGAGGAAGACGAAATCGAGCAAGTCTACAGCAATCATCACCATCAAGATTTCAACAAGATCAACAAAAAGTCATCTTTGATAGTGGATACTGCCCCTTCCATCAAGTCATTACAAGCAAGTCAAATCAAGGCTGCTTTAAGGACGTCTGTGATAGTAGATGGCGACGACAAACAACTGGAGAACCAAGTAGTCCAAGTCGTGGTAGCAGCACCGACACTGGATTTGAAGGTACATTGTATTGACAACAGCAGAAAAGCGCATTCATCTAAACTCGAAGCCATTAGAAATCCAGCATCTCATTGTCCTCCACTAAAACCACAACAGCTGTCCAAAGTAAAATAATGAAATTAGGGCTATTTATTATGTGCCTCTAACTTGATTTCATAGATGTCATTATCCGTGATTTCGCTTATCCTACAGATTCTCCTCTACATTTTGGCAGAAACACACTCGTGTCGCTTAGCAACCAATCTGCAGTATCCTTGTCCTCGCCTGATTTCAACGGTCGAGATGCTCGAGCCCTGTTTGATTTCTCGCCAGAAACAGAGTATGAAATTGCATTAAAAGCTGGACAATGCGTTTGGGTCCAATATCGACAATGTCCCGTGAGTTTACATATTAAATGAACATGATGATGACCACATATCTCATTGGCATATATTTAGGGCTGGTTAATCGCTGATGTGCAGGATGAAACTGGTTTGATTCCAGAATCTTATGTGGAATTTATATAGAATATGTGTATTCATGTTATTATCAACACCATTATCATCATTCATAAACGACAAATCAGAAAAAAAAAAGCAGAAAAGAAAAACCACAACCAAAAAACAGCAATCTATGGATTACACAAACAGGCTTACTACTATTCTCTTCTCCTATTCTTCTGTTTCCTCCTCTTTCTCCCAAAAATAACACAACCACTATATATTTACATATAACCTATTCATATAACTAAACCGATCTCCCTTCTCTTGGCAATTATTACATATTTCACACACATTAATAACTACTCTATTAATTCTACTATAATTACCTTCTTTCTGTGTTGCTGTGCTGCTGTGCTGTGTTGTCATTATGTGTGTGTGTGTGCTACAATTGTATAGAATACGGAAGAGCCTTTTCTAAATTACATGACATGCTCACATGCCTATATGGGATTAAGTCCTGAAAATGTCGATACTTACTTAAAAAGCCAAGAGTTAATAATATGTCTGTACCAAATTGCAGGTCTGTAAGTGTTGTTCTACTACAGAGACTATGGAAAGGCAGATGGAGTTGTGTCATTTAACATTACGCTACTATACATGACGAGTCATTGCAGTAAAAAAAAACGCTTTATCATCGCATAAACCATCGCAATCTGTGTATTTGTACGATGCGAGATTTGAATTACAAATCGCCTATAGTAGTTGGAAAAGGAACGTGCTTTCCTGTTTCACCAGAATCCGCATGAACCAACACTTTGAACAGCAGCAGAGATATGAATTACATCAAGTTGCAAAAGATGCAAAGCTCAAACAACAGTATGTAGCTATTTATAAGTGTCTTGATTTAGTAAAAAGCCTCCAAATGACGATCGCTAACAATGATTAATTTCAATCCAGTGCTCCATCATCTTAGCACTGGATGCTGGATGTATGAAAAAGACAGATATATGAATAATGCATATTGCACTCAATTCAATTATGATTGATACTATTTTCTATCAGAGATTATGATGATAAATGCCAATTAATGATAGTAGTAAGGGTGGCATTTCATATGAAGCTTTACGTTTAAATGCATAATTTCTGCAAACTAGACCCATTACACATAAAATGAGCACTTTAAATGAAGCAGGTCAGTTTGGCTATATCATAGAGCTCTTCGGTTTGCAATCCCCTTCTCATTAACGCTGGAAACATTGCTTGCTTTTATGAAAAAGGTGCTCTGCCCTGCCAGCCTTTGGTCAATCTCCGCTATTTTTTCGTCGTTCAAGATTGGTCAAATTCTGATCGAAATCGACACAAAATATCTTTTTTGCAGATTTCGACTTAATAAAAGGTGATGATCGTCTAGTAGGCCCTTATGGTTTCTAATAGTACTTTTCAAGATGCATCTAATGGTGCAAAAAAAGTTACATGTTTTGAAAGCCATTTTTGAGTAATTTGCAGTGAAATGAAATGTGGTTTTTGGTGAAAATGTCGAAATTTTACATATAAAGGTCTCACAAGACAAAGTCTCAGAAGGTGCTCTAGATAAAAAGGAACGATTTGATTTAATACATGCCATAGTAAAAGTCTTCATTTTCGTGGTCAAAAACGCGATCGTTTGATTTTCGATGTAAAGCATGAGGGGTACCTCATGGGGCGGCCAAAGTTGTTTTTGGGCGAATGCCTGTTCAATTCCCGTGCGAATCAAATGCATTACAACATTGGCCACCCATAGTTGACAAGAGCTATATGGTCATGCTGGATTCAATGCTTGTAATGATCTTTTGGTATAAGATATTGTTGATGATACAGCTCTTCTAGTCTTCTGTAGCCAGATCTTGTTGTTGGATTGCATCTACTACGATTTCCTAAAGTTTATCGGTGTAAATCCGAATGTGCGGGTTACTTTCATCAGATTGACATGGCTGTCAAGATTTCAATGAGCTTTCTAGCATCTTCAAAACTATCGTACAATCACTTACACATCTGCTCAATTACATTTTTGCTCAAGGAATTACTTTCTTCGCTGACGTTTGACATGTAAATGCAAACACCCAAATTTGCACCATTCGCCCAACTCCAGAGGTGGGCGAATTTTAAGGTTTTGGGCGTTTGAGCTTTGGAAGCTGATTCGCAGAAAATTCGCCCAAAAACAACTTTGGCCGCCCCATCATGGATTTTGATGGATTTTTGATGATCTCAAAAAAAGTAAGCAAAGGTGTCAGAAAGTTGCTGCTGGATGAGAGCAATTGTGTGGTGCTATTATGGCGGCTTAAAACGGCTTCTAGCCCAAGAAAACACTGCTCAATTGCACCCAAATTACACTGTGTTTTGTATACTTTCCAGTATTAAGCAGTAATGCAAGTATGCTGTCTGTCCGTCTACGTAATGCTTCCATCTATTACGATATGGAGCATCCTGTAAAAGTCAGATTTGCAGCTACAGGCCATTTTTGGAGGATCTTGTGGTGATGAGAATAAGCCGAAAAGTAAGTTTTCTGTATATTGGAAGGATTGGTAGGGCTATTTGAAGTTTTTCGAGGAGAAGTATACCATATACATAAGCCTATCTCCTGACGAATCATAGTGAACCCCTGATCAATAACTAATACGATTCTAGGAACACTTGTATCTTTTTGTTTGTTTGTTATTTCAGCTTGCATCTCGATGGGCCATTTACAATTATGTTTCGTGCGATAGTTACTAAAAATCAACTAAAATAAGCCTAATACATGTGAGTTGGCGCAATATGTATATTAAGCAGCCCTTTGTTTTGCCGTGATACAATAGATAACAAGTATTAACATCAAGTTCTAAAAGGTGTGGTACAATATGGTCAAAGAAAAAGGAGAGGCAATTATCTTGATCGTTTCTTGGATTGTGCTACCACATCAGCCAACAAGTCAAACCCAATCCTGTAAACAACACTGACTTTCCTGTTTGATGTTACGGTGGTACATGCCTCCTGTCTCCTGCTTTTATACTGCTTTCCACATCGCAATATAGAATGAAAGATATGAGGTCCTTGGTGGCTATTTAAAATTTGTCAAAAGGATACATCAAGCGATCAAAGGAGACGGACATCATTCAAATAAAACCATCTACAAACAAAAGGTAAACAAATATGCGCAATCCGTAAAATCAACACCAACATTTGGATGTATTTATGCACATGTTTATTTGATATTAAAATAAAATCCAACTTGATGGTTATTTCACACACACATTTTACTCCTTTAAAACTGATCGTGTATTATTTACGCTTCAAGTGGAAGATGCTAGAATGTAATGTAAACAGTAAATAGGCGATATGCTTTCCAAATACAAGTCAAGGCCGTGCTCTTGTCTATCTAGGCGTGTGTCTGTAGATGGTAGAGAAAGAAAGCAAGTTTCTCCCCCTCTCTTCATCAACTTGTTCTAGTTGACATCCTCCTTCATCCCCCTCCCCTCCCCCCCCCCCAGTGAGATCACACTGGAGCTAGTTTTTTAGTGCGACGGATGCAACTCAACGGGTGATTAATGAAATTAGTAGATCTTTACATGTATCAAGGTAAAATACTGATAATAAACCGACAGACTGGTAATTTATTACTGAGAAAACAAGAGAAACTTTGATCTTTTATTCAAAAGGGGGAAGCAAAAGACGATATGTATATTTGCGTGCAATGTCAATTGTAAGTGGGTTGATTTTTCGAGGAGATTTTTGCATAAAATATATATATATATAAACATAGGAAGGAAAGAATATTAAACATAAATTTGATAGAGACAGCGAGGAATATAGCTATAAAAAGGCGGAAAAGAACGAATTCACATACACATGTTAAATAGCAAAGAAAAGCGAGCGAGCGAGTCCAGTGTAATCAGTAATCACGAAAGAGAATCGAGTTGTCAAAGGAGTTTGGGCTTGATTGCACTGACGAAGATGGGGTCAGCGGAAACGTAGGTGGCTGAGGCAATCGAAGTGGAGGAAGCGAGATGTGGGCAGGCTTCTGGTTATAATGATGATGGTTTGTAGGAGGCGGTGGAGGAGATGCATAATGTCGAATTGAAGGCGAGATGGGTGGCGATGCGATGTGGGTCACGCCTCGCTCTCGTGTTCTTATGGATTGACGCTTGTTTTGAAACCAAATCTGAACTGTTCTTGGACTCATACCAAGTTGTTTTCCTAATTCCATTCGCAGTTCTGTTGAAGGAAAAAAGGTCTGCTCAAACACTCGGTTGAGAACACTCAATTGGGATGGAGAGGCTCGTTTTCTTTTAGCTTTTACGGGCTCGTCGTCATAGTCTTCCATATCGTCTTCTGTGAGCAGATTCGACACTTGAAGCACTGAATGGGACGATGGTCTTGTGCATCTTTGCTGTTGTGCCTGATGATGATGATGATGATGATTACGATGGTGCTGATGGTGGTTGTAGTAAGGTGCTGTTGTGGGGTTCAATAAATCTGAAAGTGAGGGCAAAACGCAAGTGGATTTCATTTCTGTATGTGATTTGATGTGTTATCAAGACGAGGAGAAAGAAAGAAGAAAGAAATTAGTCAAGAAATCAGACGCTTTTATAGCCTCACACAGCAACTGTAGCATGTAAACTTGTAATAAGCTTTGTCCCCTTACAAAACCTACTAAACAGTAGCATCAAACAGCTTGTAACTCCCCCCAAATATACCATCACTGATGCTGACCCTTCTTGTTTCTTGCTCTCCCCAAATAGTAAATTTATGTAATGTACCATCTCCTCAAAAAATATCCCTGTTCTTATTTCTAATTTACAATTTTCGTTGTCTATTGACTTTATAGACATCATGTAGTTGCCACAATCGCAATCTTTGCCTCGACTGGGAATAGACTACTGCCTGCTATCGGCTTTCATCATATCGGAAATCAGGTGCACAGCATATCTGCAATGATAAAAGCAGGTTGCATCGCGCTTTCTCACACACACTCTCTCTAGCCATCACATCTTTGATGTATGCTTTATATACATGACTCAATGTTTGCAAGCATCTCAAGGGGGGAGGAGGATGAATATCAATTCATATTAAAAGGAAACAGAGGAACCATCTCCATTTAAGGATCTCCCTATGTATAGTATGGATTGTAATGGAAGCGCAAAGTCCATCTTGTCACTACATGTATCCATTGCTCCCTTGCAACAATACATATAAACTGTCCAAATTTCAATATGATCTCTGTCTCTCCCTCAATTCCCTGTGGACTCCATCTCTCCCCTGGCTTTTGTTCTCTGCCTCTTTCTTCTTTGCAACCTGTTGTATCCACTCCTCATCATGCTGCACATGTAGAGTGTCTCGCTGCCAACTGTTCGCTGCTGCTACAGTGTATAAAACTATTATTAGCGTAGCTGCACTCACATATGCACTGATCTATTAAAGTTCTATCAGTGTAGCAGATCAATACAGATTGAGATGCTTCCTGCTTGCACAGCACATTTGCTACGTCGACTACTAAATTTATCTCTATATTAAATATATTAATAGGCTGCTTCCTTGAAGATTTACATTAATATGAAATTCGCAATCTCTCCTTATTCAGCATAGTGAGCCTACTAGCTATACATGACTGTATGTAGCAGCAAAGTATATAGAAAACACAAACACGGCGGTGTGGTGGTAGGCATCTCCTTGTGTGCCCGCAGATAAGGTTCAGCTTAATTTTAGGCAAAAAGAGAGAAATTAATTTAACGTCAAAGTCAAGTGCTTGTTGTTATACAAACATTAATTACGATAAAATTAGTGCGGCATCGATCCAAGGGGGGCATTAATTATGCCGTTGCTCCATCATAAACATCATCATCAGCATCATTGTATAGTTTGAGACATGTAGTATGGATTCATTTCCGGTCGATTTCTCTTCCGTGTTTCCTTCTTGACATGTTATAAGCTCAAGAAAAAGCTGCCTCCTTTAATTCTCCCTCTTTCTATGTATATTTCTGTATCTTCAATTTGTCTAAACTTACCTTTCTGTCTGCTGTTTTTGCGCGGTGATATCAGTTGGCTTTCGCAACCTGATTCAAGTGAATCTTGGATCACTGCTGTATGCCAGCTATGTACTCCAACTCTCCTTCTTTTGCTTCCTCTTCATCCTTCTCCTTTTTCGTCTTCTTCTTCTTCTTTTTCCTTACTCGAAAAGCGCTAGCATGTATGCGTCCTGCTTATTCCAAGAAGAAGCGTAGTGATAAAATGAATGCAAATGTCGGAAAACCCAAAGGCTCGTTTTTTTTCGGGTGCGTTCGAAATCAAAGAGGTCCAATGCAAGGAATTCGCGCTTTCGCAGGTCAAGTTTAAAGAAAAAGCTCTTTGTACACAACAGCATGCGAAGCATGGAGAGTTAGAATGAGAAATGTAATTTTTTATATATATAAACAAGTAAAGAAAATGATCCTTTTTTTATAAAATCTTTTTATCGCTAATGAATCAACAAAAAAGAGGGATTTAACGACGTTGAGAGTAGACGTGAGCAAAAGCACGAGTAGAGGCACGCTTCAACTTGGATTGGGCAGACTTGAGGTCGTCAGCCTTGGCATCCTCAGCAGAGAGTTCCAAGAGCTCCATGGCCTCAGCGAGAGCAGTTTCAATGGACTCACGGTCACCACGACGGAGCTTCATGTTGACGTTGGGGTCAGAGATGTTGTTCTCGACTTGGTAGACATAGGACTCGAGGTCTTGCTTGGCTTGGACAACGGCTTCACGCTCCTTATCGGCATCAGCGTTCTTGGCAGCATCCTCAACCATACGGTCGATATCGGCAGCAGAGAGACGAGTAGAGTTGGAGATGGTAACATCAGCCTTGCGACCAGTGGTCTTGTCTTGAGCGGTGACCTTCAAGATACCGTTGGCATCAAGATCGAAGGTACAGAGGAGCTCAGGAGTACCACGGGGAGCAGGGATAAGGCCGGAGAGAGAGAACTCACCCAAAAGGTTGTTCTCCTTGGTCATCAAACGCTCACCTTCGTAGACGGGGAAGGTAACAGTGGTTTGGTTATCAGCGGCAGTGGTGAAAACCTTGGACTTTTGACAAGGAATAGGAGTGTTACGGGGAACAACAACAGCCATGATACCACCTTGCATCTCAACACCGAGAGAAAGAGGGACAACATCCAACAAAAGGAGATCTTGGGTCTTCTCGTTACCGGCTTGGTTGGTGAGGACGGCAGCTTGGACAGCGGCACCGTAGGCAACAGCCTCATCGGGGTTGATGGACTTGTTCAACTCCTTACCGTCAAAGAGGTCTTGGAGGAGAGATTGGATCTTGGGGATACGGGTGGAACCACCAACAAGGACGATTTCGTCAACCTTCTTCTTGTCGATCTTGGCATCCTTGAGGACACGCTCGACGGGCTCAACAGTACCTTGGAAGGCAGCAGAGTTGATTTCCTCGAACTTGGCACGGGTGATGTTGGATTGGAAGTCAACACCATCGAAGAGAGAGTCAACCTCAACAGTGGTTTGAGTCAAAGAAGACAAGGTACGCTTAGCACGCTCGGAGGCGGAACGAAGACGACGGAGAGCACGGGCATCGCCAGTGATATCCTTCTTGTGCTTACGCTTGATCTCTTGGACAAAGTGGTTGACAAGAGTGTTATCGAAATCTTCACCACCCAAGTGAGTGTTACCAGCAGTGGCCTTGACAGCAAAGACACCACCAGAGATGGTCAAGAGGGAAACATCGAAGGTTCCTCCACCCAAATCGAAAATGAGAACGTTACGTTCCTTCTTGTCATTGGCATCCAAACCGTAGGCAATGGCTAAAAGGAAGCATGTGTCAAATTCAGTGCTTATACTACCGTCTCTACTGTACAAAACTTACCAGCGGCAGTAGGCTCGTTGATGATACGGAGAACATCAAGACCAGAAATGGTACCGGCATCCTTAGTGGCTTGACGTTGACCTAATTGCGGCTATTTAGCATTTCCCACATCTCAGCATCACGCAATCAATCTCTACTTACTGTCGTTGAAATAGGCGGGGACAGTGACAACGGCCTTGGAGACCTTCTTACCGAGCTTGGCCTCAGCAATTTCCTTCATCTTGATAAGAACCATGGAGGAGATTTCTGGTACACATTTGACGTTAACATCGTCACACTAAAATGCAGGCGAAAAAATTTTCCATTTTACCTTGAGGAGAGTAAGTCTTGGTCTCACCCTCGAATTCAACTTGAATGAAGGGGTTCTCGTTGTTGTCAACAACGGTGAAGGGCCAGTTCTTCATATCTTCCTTGACCTCAGGATCATCGAAACGACGACCAATAAGACGCTTGGCATCGAAGACGGTGTTCTTGGGGTTCATGGCAGCTTGGTTCTTGGCAGCATCACCGACGAGACGCTCATTGTCAGAGAAGGCAACGTAAGAAGGAGTAGTACGGTTACCTTGCTCGTTGGCAATGATTTCAACACGCTCGGATTCCCAAACACCAACACAGGAGTAGCTATGAAAATTGGATGGAATTAATGTCTAATGTCGGTAAAATGTTGTATTGTGTCTCGTCAATGTCTCGTTTTGCATTATTCAATCCAAATGTATGATGCTGGACATGCAACAAGAACGAAAACACAACGGATGTCTGGTCAGAGAAATCTACTTACGTAGTACCCAAATCGATACCGATAGCACCCTCGTATTCAGCAGACATTTCAACTATAGATTATAAGCTCACAAAGGAGAAAAGGAAAGAACTACCATATCGCATGCCATGTTCTGATTGTTATACCGAAAAAAAATTTTAAGTGGTCCGATCAAGTCAAAAGAGTCACTCGGTTTGCATTTGGCGTTCTACCTTGAACACGGTATCTTAATGCTCAAAGCATGAGTGGGACATCCAAAGCCACAAAAGCCATCCGAGAATTAAGCATCATACTGCAAACGCTGAGCGTTTAGATCAGAACATCCGGATGATATGTGCCTGAATTGCATTCGATAGAATGATCTGCACCTTCAACATTTGACAGGTGGTGGCTATGGTTGTCATGGAAATGGCAAGCATCCGCATGGAAGCGTGATCTGTCATGTTTATTTAGAGTATTTCTTGATCTGCTTGCACCTTTGGGCAAAATCCACATGCAGCCGTACATGGTAAGCATAGGTATACACGGCTACATGTTCCATTTCAATAAAACGTTATCATTCTATCCACCTTTGATAAGCATCTGAGTTAAGCTTCATACATATACTCTGTATATATATTTGAGGTGGAATGTAGAAATCCGATTGCATTTGGAAGTTTGTGTGATGCAATTAAGATGGAGCCCCCGGTTTATTTTAAGGTTTTCCAATGGGATCAAGATAATCCCCTCATGTAAATATAGATGCTCAAAGGAGTAGTGTTTAGCGCAATCTGTTATAAAAGAAGGCGCCTAGAAGGCTTCTTGTGTTTTTTCTCTTTTGCTTTATCACATTTCATATCATCCAAACAATGTTCGCTCGTACCGCTGCCCGTTTCGGTAATGTATTCAAATGAAGAGCGATGAAATATCAATGCTCATCTTTCTTTGTGATTTGTAGCTGTCAGACCTGCTGCTGCTTCCATCAAGGGTAAGACATCCATACAATGACATGTATAAAAGCAAAAGCTTACGCGTTTCATTCAATTAGCTCGCACTTTCGCCACTGCTAGCCGTGCTACTGCCTCTGCTGGTTCTCGTCACATGGCCATGGCTACTGCTGGTGTTGTTGCTGCCAGTGCTCTCTCTTATGCTTATCTTCAAAGTAAGTGGCTTGCCTAGGATCATTTGATTGAGCAGGAGGCTAACTGCATTTCTCATCTAGAGCCTGTTGCTGCTGATTCCAAGCCTATTGCTGGTGTCAAGTAAGTTGCTATAGCTTTCAATGTGGATACAATCGTGCTGATTTAGTGACACGTCTGATAGGGGTACCTTCAGCGAGCGTACTTTCATTGCCATCAAGGTAAGCAGCACAACACGATGCAGGACGTATAGAAAGCAGATAGACTGACCGTCATCTAAAATAGCCTGATGGTGTTCAACGTGGATTGGTCGGTAAGATTATCCAAAGATTCGAAGAACGTGGTTACAAGCTCGTTGGTTTGAAGGCTATTGCTCCTTCCAAGGAGATGGCTGAAAAGCACTACGATGACCTCAAGGAGCGTCCTTTCTTCGCCGGTCTCGTCAAGTACATTAGCAGCGGTACTCCCGTTGTTGCCATGGTACGTTTTGATACAACGCGTGGATAAACTTGGTTGCTAAATAGGTTATGAGTAGGTCTGGGAAGGCAAGGATGTCATCAAGCAAGGCCGCCGCATGCTCGGTGCCACTGATCCTCTCTCTTCCGAGCCTGGTACCATCCGTGGCGACTACTGTGTAAGTTGGATGATCGCTACGTTTACAAAACAACTTTTAACAAAATCATTGCGTGAAATTAGATCTCTGTTGGTAGAAACATCATTCACGGTTCCGACTCTTTCGAGGCTGCTGAAAAGGAGATTGGTTTGTGGTTTGGTAAGGCTGGTGAGCTCATCGACTGGACTCCTTCCAACGTCGAGTGGGTTCAAGCCGACAACTAAACGTATTTGTTTTTGACTGTATATAATGCAAAATAAAGAAAATGATTTCTGCAAGCCAATGCAGATGGATCATTGTCGTAATATCTATTAAGTTTAATAGGGACCACCAAGTCCGAGGCAAATTTTCAAGTGCGAGCCGCCTAAGAATGAGCTACCTGCTTAGAGTCTACTATTTAATCAGAAAAATCACTGATTTATGATATAACGCTTTTTTTTTCTATCTTTCGTGAATAAAGAAACACATACAGGTATATTATAACACCTCAATTCAATGGTTTTTTGAGTATTCAATATGACAAGTGGTTTTGACGTCTGGGTAGCTTACATTAGGTGTCCCCTAAGGCGGTAGCTCATTGTTTTGCCCAGGACTTGGTGGTCCCTATTAAACCTGAAGGAAACATAATCGCAAGGTGATTGTGGTTCAATGCATTGGTTACCACATGGTCTTTTACTTGGTCTCAGCGTTCACAGACGAAATCACACAAATGGCAGAGATCTTGTCCATTGACGTACCGAAAGACATTGGCCAAATTGGGTGCCTTTTACAAAAGGTAGACAATTTGAAGCGATTGTCCTTTTTGTACGAGCATCAAATCGAGACTCGATACAAAACCTCTAGACCACTTGAGGAACAAGACGCCGCTCCACCAGTTAATGCGATCAATCCCAAACGTCGCAAACAAAAAATCCCCTCGTTCTCTTTAGTGTAAGGTTTCTTGCTCCCCCCTCCCCCTCTCCCCCTGCCCCATATTTTTTTCTTTTGTATAGTCCAATATTATGTATACCTAAGTCATTCATATCTATATAAAGTCTTTAAACTGATTTCATTTATAGTATAACTGAGCTTTATTGAATAATGCAACAGTACGACTTTTGAAATTTCAGGCTTTAGTGAGAGGGAAATAATCTACAGCAGCAAATGCGATTTGGTTTGGTCAAAAGCGCCAATTGGGCCAGTGAAATGCGCAAATTGGACTCGAAGAAAAGCGCTAATTGGGATGTTCAAAAGCTTGAGCTAATCTTAAAGGTGTCAATTGACACTGGAGGCATTGTATACTGAAAGGTTCCATACGTTCCACATCACAACACCACGCAGCATCATGTGGAATGTAGAAAGTAATCAAAAGTGATAATCTGATGCTAAACAATAAATTGAAAATACCTTTCTTTCATTCAAGAATATGATAGACCAAACCCCATAGGACAACACCAGGAGTGATTGAGCGTAACGAAATCAATTAGACATGTACAGTGTCTTTTATTAGCTAAAGCTAAGGCAAAACACGCCTGAGCTGGATTTGAATTTCAAAGCTTCCACTGGTCCTCCAGATACTTCTTTTGGACATCTGGAAACCTTCCAAGCGCAATTACACAAAATGTTACTATATAAGCAACAGGTATTTCTTAACATTTATACATGCAAAAAAAACCAGGGAATCCGATGGTACTACTTTCAAGCTGATCCCTTTAGTCTATGTTAAGCAAATGTCAAAAAACGCAAAACACGTTTTTTGAGGAAATGTTTACAAAACGCATAGTAAACTAACCAAAAAACAGTTGCACACGATGCTTTGCACTTATACGGTTGTTTTGAGCTTAAGAACACCATAGTAGAAAACCCCGTTTTCGAGGTGGAAACTTCCATTCTTTGAAATCATCAAATTTTCCTGTACAAGTATAAGGCCAAAATCCTGAAAAATCGATGATCAAATTGTTCCCCAAAATATCGCTGGAAAGTAATCCGTAGCCTAATGTCAGGTCGTAGAACACGATTGCACTTGCTCCGAGGCCGAGATTATGCTTTGTTGGCAAGATACAAGCGATTTAAATTGCTGTTTTTGCAGTGGTAAACACATTTGAAGGCTGCTCACTCAGCAATGTGCCTACTAATGTCTGATCTGTTGGTCTAAAACTGATCATATAGCAGAACAGCATAGTATCGAATCCTTGGTTCATCAAAAGGACGTAGATTTACTATGTAGCTGAGGTGTATTATGCAGATTTGTGAATCTACACTCATACCCCATAAACCAACAACTATAAAAGAAATATCACCGGGAGCGAAGCGTGATGTGAGCATAAGCGAGCATCTGCTAGTATAGTACTAAATCAACAAGGCGCTGTCTCATGTTTATATAATATGAAAGGTAGTGGATCATGACGACAATGCATAAATAGTTTAGTGAAACGTATTATTGCGCAAATAGTGCTATCTGTTGTCGCTTTAAACATGCCCACCTTCAACTTTGCTTCAGGGAGTAAGTAAATAACGCCAATATTGGCGTATACGTATCTATCTTATCTCTGGAAGATGACGATACCAAGAAAAGACGGCGGCTCGCATGGCTTGAGGAATTGATACAAAGGAGAATGTTTACATCCTAACTGAAAAGATTGTAGTCAGTAACAAAGAGCATCTGATTGATCTGGCGTGCCTGTGAATCAATGGGACCATTTGTCTGAGCATAAAAATGCCAGCCGAGATAAATGTGTAGTAGTTCTTGCCCTCCCCCCTTCTTGTTCTTTTCTTCTTCTTTTTATATTTTCAACATTAAAAATGTCAAGAATTCAAACCAGACTACCCTCAATTCCAGTGCGAACACCCAAGAACCGATTCCAAGCCAAGGAGGAAGAAGCCAGCAGGACAGGGCAACGCGTGACCCTACCAACGCTGGACAATATGACTGGCACACTTCGATTTGTGGGCTCAGTGGATGGTAAGCCTGGCATCTTTGCTGGTATTGAGCTCGATGAGAAGGGAAAAGGAAAGAATGATGGCAGCGTCCAGGGGTAAATGAATATTTCATCAAGTATTTAATCGGAATACTGATGTAGACACACATTTCTTAGCAAGAGCTATTTCACATGTCCAGCCAAATCAGGTCTGTTTATTCCAGTTGAGAAGGTTGTCATACACTCGCCTCCTTTGCCAGCAGCAGCAAAACCGTCCTCCTCCATCACCCCTCCCACCACGCGTCGATCCAATTTGCCGCTGACGAGAAACGGCTCTGGAAGCTCCAGTGTGAGATTGAGCGCATCTACTTCCACATCCACAAGGAGATCACATACCTTGCGCACTTCAGCCATACCCAAGACGAAATCGCCGTCGTCACCCGCTCCGCCCACCGCCAACAACTCGACAGGCGCTGTCTCCACCCCTTCTGCTTCTGCCTCTGCGGCTACTGCTACTTCAGCTGCTACTACTTCGACATCTTCCACCTCTTCATTACCCGCAATTAACAAGAAATCAACTCCTACTCCGCCTCCCATCACTCAAGCTCCAAAGAAGCAGACGCCAATCCCGCCTACACCAACACCTCCGCCCGTAGCCCCATCACCTGTGCTTAGCCAGCGACAAGTAGAGCAGCAAGATACCAACGATCAACTTTACGAAATGCTGGAAAAAACGCAGAGAGAACGAGACCAGCTGTTGGTGCAAATGAAGAGCAAAGAAACTGCATGGGAGCGATTGGTGTCGTCTAAAGAAAGCCTCTCATTGCAGGTGCAAGAAGGTGAAAGCCAGTGTCAACGTTTATCCAGGGAACTGGAGCAGGCAAATCTGACAGTCGAGCAGTTACAGCACAACTTGGCCGAACGTGACGCATCACTAGCTAAAAGCCAAAGAGACGAAGAAAAGCAATCTCAAGATCAGCGGCGCATTGAACGACTGGAGAACCTGGTGCGTGAGTTACAGAATCAGCTCCAAGCGACCAAAGACGAGCAACTGCGGTTAAATAGAGAGCATGCCGGCATGGTGGAGCAAGTGAGAAAGGAAGCATCATCCAGTGAAGCTACGACAGCGTCATTAGAGAAAGAATGCGAGGAACTGAGAAGAGCAGGATTAGAAGCGATCCATGCCTACGAGGAATCGGTCATTCAATTAAAGCAACAGCACGAGTTGGAATTACAACAGAAGGACCATCACATTCAGCAATTAGATTACACGATTGCAGATTTGAAGTACAAGCAAAGCACCTTATTTGACGATGATGAACGAGATATTGAAACCCGACTCAGCGAGATGAACCGTAGTCATGCGAATGCTATCGGCACAGAGTCTGGCGCCACCGCAAATGAAGCAGATCAAAGACACCGATTAGAGGAGCAGCTTGAATTGGCAATGGCAGAGCTGGATAGCGAACGACTCACCATTGTTACCATGGGCCACGAGGTGGATCAGCTGAAGCTGGAGCTCAATCAAGCCAGGCAGCAGACGCTCTCCGTTGAGCAAAAGTTTGAAAGCCTGCAAGCTGATTTCGAGAGAGAATTGGCCGACAAGAAGCGACTCATTGAAGAAGCTGATAATGCATTCGAAGCACAAGCAAAGGCAGAAGACGAACACTATCAGATAAAGCTATCCAAGATGGCGCTAGAGAAGGAGAATGCTGAACTGGTTGAATCGAACAAGCAGCTGGAACAAGACTTCAACAACTTGATGGATGAAATGCTGGCTCTGGAGAAGCAAGATTTAAAGAGCAACACTGAAGGGGGTGGATTGGCAACTGCTCGAGCACCTTCCAGCAACGACAAGGAATTACAAGAGAAAATTCATCAATTGGAAAAAGAGAACGAAACACACAGACACAGTTTATCAGCGGAAAAGAATCAAGTAAATCAACTGAGCAAGGATTTAGCAGACCTAGAGTCATTAGTCGAGAGTCGAGTATTTAGCGAAGCAGATTTGGAAGAAAAACTGGAAGCAGAAAGAAAGAAGGTCGCAAACTTACAGAGAGAACTTCAGGACCTCAAGAACCAGAGCAGTGAAGGCCATAAAAACTTTCTGATATCACCAACCAACACAACCACGACCACATCGCCGACGCCTCCGCCAGCAAGTACAACGCAATCCAAATCCAAGGCTCCTTTAGATGAAGACTACTGCGAGCTGTGTGATAGCTATGGACATGACGTGTTGCAATGCAAATCAGACCTGTCTTTGGGCAAGGTATGTTTGGATCAAGTGCTACGAAAGGGGCTTCCTTTACTAACAATGCTCAAACATTAGTATTGCGATAATTGCGATGATGTGGGTGATCATACTACCGAAGATTGCCCCAACCAGGATGAAACCTTTTAAATACGCAGCTTCACATTGTACATACAACTTTTTCTATTTTATCGAAAGTGCCTATTTTATCTGTACAGACTCTACCTTTCCCCCCTTTTTTTTGCGCATAACAGTTGTACAAAAATCGACACACACACACACACAGTAACAAATTCATATAAAACACAGATCAATGTCAAATACACCTTTTTTCCTTTTCTCTTCCTCTTTTGTCTGTAGAAATGTCTTCGTCTTATTTTTCTAGTATCTATTCTTTATTTGAAAGAAAAAAGGCTTCTAAAAAACCAAGACGGGACTAAGCCGTCCGACCTCAGTCCATTGCGACCAGATCGTCTACGAGTTCAACAACCGTTGTCAAGTGCGGCTATGATGAACTATACTACGACGACGACAAAGAGGAGGATCTTCAAGATATAAGCAGTGATGACGATAGCAGCTCTACATATTGTGTCATTGATAATGTTAGATCCCTTCCATTCAAGAAACTGGCTGAAATGCACAATATACCAGAATCATTTGCCGGGAGCGATCAAGACATAGTCAAAGAATTTACCTTTTTATTGGAACAAATCAAGCAAATCTGTCAGCAGCTGGATAGTTCCAGAGCAGCTGTTCAGTTTGCAGAAGCTGACGAAACTATCGGCAGTAAGTTGAAGGAAATCATACAGTTTATTTGCAGACGGTATTATGAGGACGCATCAGCCGGTGATAGTGGTATAGCCTTCTTGGTTCTTTTAATGATTGGCATCCAGGTACTTGGAACAGTGCCAGAAGTGAAAGAACAGCTGCTGCACAGAACTCAAGTTGGAAGATGCATCGTAGTGAATATGCTCACTGTGTTGAAGAGCCCCAAGAACAAGATCAACACACCCAGAATGTTGTACGATCAAAGTGAATTCATGCAAATCTTATTTGATTGTCCTCATTTGAAGAGTCCAAACGAAATGCCAAACATGATTGACACATTGACGGAAGTTGCATCAAAATTCGCCTCCGTTGACAAGGACTGGTATCTCTACAAAGACTATGCAAATGTCGTTACATTGGCAACAGACCTCTTTTCATATTAAACCAACAGCATATAGTATTTCCTATTAAATAAACACCATGCTTTGCTGCGGTACAGCCTTCTTTACCAAGAAAAACATAGTAATATTTGTGTCGAACAGGCGTCTCCTGAAAATAAGTTTATTTTGTACACATGCATTAGCAGTACGCTCACATTTCATATAAAATATCATAATGGCCTACAGTCAGCATATTAGTTTACAGTGTTGTTTATGAGATATAGAGATAATTACCAGGTCTGTAAATCAACTTGATGGGTGTCTTGGTCTTCTCTCGTTCGTCTTGGTCAGATGGCCAGAATTCATGAATAGCAGCTTCATCACCAACACCACCATCCAAATAGACAACCTGAATAGGCACATCCAAGGCTCTGCTAAGCGCAATGATTTGCAAGTGATCCGATTCTCTGCCAAATGCTTCTACATGCATAGAGCAAAACTCGTCAATTGAAACCATTTCATCAACGAGGAATGGCTCATATTCTGCAGCATGAATACGGAGGAAGGCTGAAGCAATGAATCGGAAATGCATGACAATGGCATTGCTAATTTCGTCAGATTGAAATCCAACCAAGAGCATATCAGGATCGTTTTGATTCAGGGATTCGTATTGTTGAAGCGTGACATCGTAGAAATCCTCAAAAGCTAGTTTTTCAAATCCACTCGATTCCAAAAGTTCGCAGGTCTGCTTGAGTTTAGCCAGACGATCATTGTATTTTGCTGGGTCCTTCATGGCACTCTCGAACCAAGCAAATGACAAAGCTGCAGCACACATTTAAAAAGGGTCCTTTCCGGATGTCAAAAAGCGCACATACCTCGGTAGAAACAGTTACCTGTAAGAAAGTATTAGCATTGTCTTTAACGGTTTGCATAACAGACGAACATTACCATCGCCGCGACATTTTCTAATCTTGTCATGAATCTTGCTCAGATTCTGTATGAATAAGTATCTTTAGTAGCTGTTTTGACAGCAAAATTACTTTATCACTACCTCAATTTTCTTCAAAAAGGGTTCATTGTTCTTGAATTCTTCTTTTAAGGTATGGATGGAGTTTTCTTGACAAACTAAGGGTATCTGAGAGTGGTAATTTCTTTTAGATGCATTGGTAGATAAACGTAGTATGAATGACTATTACTTTTTGAGCTTCTTCGTCTTTGATTTGTTGCTCGAATTCAAGAATCTGTTCGTCAGTAAGTACGGGCTCTTGGTTAGTGTTGGTATCAGACATTGTATGTGGTGAAAGAGGAAGAAGAGTAATAAGCAGCATCTCGCCTATCGTGACTCCCATAAACAGTCAATGCTTTTCGCCTCACTAATAGATCAACTCCTCTTCTACGGACTACTACCGTACATCCTTTCCATTATTTGAATAATTGCTGAACAATAGAAATGACAACTACTCAGGACATTAGTCTTAATAATACTCAAAGCACTGCAGACGATTTATCCGTTTATGTAAGCGGACATATTTCACTGGACCTGTTTGATTTCTTTTACTCAACTAACTCTAATTTGACCAAAGCTTGTTACTGTAGCAAACAAACTTGTATGAACAACATCCACGCAATAAGACGTTCTGCTCTCAATCCTAACCTTTTATTATTGCATAGCAAACAAAAGTAGATGATGTTAGCAGTAATATGAACAAGAAATGTAATTTAGGATGTGTACCTTGATGAGTTTGGAAAAGGCTGATTTATGTTAATTATAGTAGAAGAAATGACAAAACGTATAGACTCCTTAGAGCGTAGCTTGAAGCAAATGGAAACAGCCCCTGTGAATACCAACTTGAATGAAGCAGACCTCAAATAGTCGTTTCACTATAGATACTCTCGTAATACTTATCGTTTTTCAATTTGGCAAGCTATTCAGGCACATCGTAATAAACCATCAAGAGAGAAATAAAGCGTTGCTAACAAAGATGATTGATCTAATATTGCATTCTATTATGCTAAGATTCTCTTTAGTCTTATTTTTACTTCATGAGCATTCGCAGGTGTACCTCAGGCTAACCATCGTTGTACAACTCACTTGATGCTCTTGTATTCCAGCGTATAGATATAGAGCTATTATCTCTTTTTATCTACATTTACAAAATTTTGCTTTTCAAAATGATTGCTTTCATTGACAGCGTAATGCAGTGTTGTGCAACACTTCATCTATGAGCTAGTTACTACTAGACACTCGTAATTAACACATTTTCTTATGGATCCTGTCAGGAACAGTGTTAAAAACTGGCTTATTACAAAAATCATCCATCCATCCACAAGAGCTCATCCAAAGCAAAGTTCAATTATCCCATCGTGTTCTCCTCAAAATTTAGCATAGGTCCGTGCCAATTTCAATACTCTAACAGCATTTCTTTTGCAAATGAATCTTGCATGATGACCTGATCCTGCATACCGGAAATACCTGCATACAAGCAGGATTTAGTGTCGAGCACAAAGATACAGTATACAGCTTTGAATAAAGTATTTTCCAACATCCCACCTGTCAATCCGTTAACACTAGATACTTGTAATTATCCGCCTTCCTCATGAATCTTGTCTAGACTAGTGCACAAAATTGGATTATTTTGATAATCTTCCATCCACCAACGGCAACACGTTCAAATGACTAATGTCTGACCACTCAATCGTGCTCCTCGCAAAATTTGGCATAGGTACATGTTTATCTCATCAGCCAAATTATTGACATTTAAAGACTTTCATTGATTTGATACCAACAATATAATGCAAAATTATACTTTTGGATGTTATGAACAGGCTTAGATTGGTTCATATCTTTTTTTTTTTTTAGGATAGTGGATGTATTTGATCATGTCTAATACCTATGGTGGTATCGTGTGTAGTTACCTTAAGCCATTTGTACCATGCATTTTGAATGTTTAATCGTGCTTTTCTCATTTCAATTACATTTTTAGTTTCAATACGAATGCTTTATTTCTCTGAGCTGTCTCCAAATTTGAGCCAATCACAACGCTTTATTTGCCCTACAGACACCCCAGGCCAGAAAAAAAAATTGCGAGGGTTTCCCTCTGTTTTGACGTTAGGCGGAGTTTTAAGTATTACTAAATACAGTAATTTAGCAATTCCATCATCAAAATCCCCTAAAATGCCAGAATATGCCTTACTACACACGCCAGCTTATAGTGCAAACGCTTGAGACTCTCAATTGGCACCAAGTAAGTGATACCAATCAAGTGAGGGCAGCCTATCTACCCCCAGCCTCTGAATCAAATCTAGTTGTGCTTCAACGATAGGCACATCCACACAACGAAAAAGAGGGGTTATGATTCAAAGAACCATAAAAAGGAAGGGAAAGCAACAAGAGGGCATCACTAGAATGTGATGAAGAACAGAAACATTGCAATACAGTTACATACAAAGAGGTAACATGCAATGAATATCATCAAAATGACGAGTACAAGAAAAAAAAAAGGTAGAAAAAAGTATCGTGTGTCGGTTTTTTAGCCTATCATTAGATGTCAAGCCAATTCCATACCACTGACATTTAAATGGAATTGTAGTATAAACATGTTTTGAATCCAGGACACGATTGATCCTGGCTTCCTTTTATAAGAAACATAATAAAGACCCTACGTTCTACGTGATAGAATTACTACTGTCTTTATATTTTATAATTTGGAAATAATAGTGATTTCGTATTACTTAAATAACTCTCATTTTTTTCTATCAACGTTCTTGAACGATAAGCTCTTCAAATCAAACAAACAAAATTTTATTACGTTATAAACATGACCTCTAATAACCAAAAATCATATGCTCAAGCAGCAGCCGAACAAGGATCTGAGGATCTCGAGAATGATTCTCAACGTATTAATGACATCCCGTCGAGAAATGAAAATCAGGGTTCAGGTCAGGACGAGATCATTGACTACGAAGATGGTGAATTGGAGGACGTGATGGAAGTTGACGATGAAGCGGATGAATATCCAATTCCTCAATCATCCAAGTCGGCAGGCCCCCCTCACCTCTTTCCTCACCAACAGACTGATAATGAAATTGCGAAAAATCAATTTATGATCCAACCTGCCATTGGCGCTTTGAAAGAAACAGCCAGCGGGAATGATGGTATTGACCCAATGAAGGGGCAAGCAGGCAATGGCCAAGCTGCAGAGAGAGCCATGAACCGCGCAGCGCAACCTGTCGTAGGACACGCTGCCTTTACCACTGCGCGATCATCAACAATGGATTCCAAACACGCGCACATTACTATTAAAAGCTTGGAAGAAGAAGAAACCAAGCTGGAAAACCTCATCAGCAATCTGCAGAATCAAAGTGTGGATTTGTTGATATCAGCGAACACCCAAGGAGCTGTTGAAGAAGCTAAAGCTATCGACAGCAGAATCGAGATGCTAAGTAATGCATTGAAACGCACTCGAGAAAACTTGGCATACAAAAAGCAGCAAAACGATACTGCAAGCGTCGCGTCGCATCCAAGCCAAACAGTTGCACCAAAGAAATCCAAGTTCAAAGTACCATTGGACAAGATTCCTGGTTTCAACATTGAAGATTGCGATGACAGCACGCAAGCATATCAAATGAAGCTGACAAACACAAAAGGAGTTCAGACGTTCCCAACTGTCGAAGACTTCATTGATCGTTTTGAAAGCATCTTTAAGTTGAACGATACGGACATCAGTGTGCATTGGGAAATAGGGTTGAAGCAAGCTTTTGACACCTCGCTCGACAACTCCCCTAAGCTCTGGTTGAAGTACGAGCTGAAGCAATTTCGCCAGCATTACCAAAGCTGGGAAGACATGAAAAAGAAGTTGCTGAAAAGGTTCATGGAGACCAATACCCAAGTAGCCTACATGTTCCAACTGCTGCGTATGCGCCAAAAGCCAGCTGAAAAGCTCATGCATTACATGCAACGGTATGTCATCTTGATGTCCAAAGCAAAAGTCTCAGACTCTCTGTTCATGGCTGTGCAATGCTACTCATCGTTAAAGCAGTACGTGCAGAACCACCTCAAGACTCAACTGCCTATTTATCGTGCAGAACAGCGTGAAGGAGCTCCCACTGTGGATGCAGACCCGATCCTGCCAACTGAGAATTTGGCCACCATCATCGAGTTGTTGGAATCACACTCGACAACCCTTCATCGAGAATTGGCCACCATTTACGAGGCTACGCTTGAGGAAAAGGAAGGCCCACCTCTTCAAGGGCGAAATAACAACAACAAGCGCACGCATGAGGACACGTTTGCTAACAAAACCACTGGCCAACAGAGCGGCAAGGCTCAAGGGGCCACCTACCGCCCCAACAAACGACACGAGCGCGCCAACGGGAATGAATAACCCGAGGATACCAGACCCTGGTGTCGCGACTGCAACAAAGTGCGTTACAGTTATGGCCATTCATGCCCTAAAGGTGAGGCTAGACGTCAACGCCAACGCGCCGAAAGAGAAGCTGAGGCTGCCCGTCGTTCTGGCAACCGCACTGGTACGTTCACAGTTAGACGTCGCTCTTTCACTGAACAGTTGCATAATGCTAATCGGGACACACCCTACACTATAGCACCCACACCGGCTCATACTAACGTGAACATGGTGTCTCGCCGTCGCAGACCTCCCATGCATCATCCCGTGGATGAAGATGCGTTCATCAACTTTGGAGCCTCGCTCACAAGCATCTTCAATAACATCAACAATCCTCCTACGGATCCCCAAGACATGATGGACATAGTTGACGAGAGCATGTCACTGGCCGAAAGCCAAACATCGCCTCCATCCAACGGTAAATATCCCAGCCTCTTGTGTAGCATGATCAAAGCTACCAAGAAACGACAGATGTTGGATACCAATGACATACTGACGCAAAATCCTTATTCTCCACTGTCTCCATTCCTACTTTTGGGTGTTCACAGACATTTAGCGTTGATCGACTCGGGCTCTGATGTATCCTTGCTGTCTGAACACTTGTGTCAGCAACACAACATTCCATTTCATCCATGTCCTCATATAAAGATTACGTTAGCCAATAACCATCTTGCACCATTGCTGGGCCAAACTGATAAAATTCACCTGAAATACAACGGTCGCGATGTTCATCACTCTTTTCTTGTGATGCATGAGTTGGGCGCTGCTAAACAAGCACTCTTTGGATGTGACATTTTCTCCAAGCTGGGCATATCCTTGACTGGAATCGCCTTTAACTGGGATGATAACAAAGTGTTGTATGATGATGCTATAGTGGATGAAAAATACGTTCCTAATATATCCAACGCAGGTACAGAACATGAACACGAACAATTGCTGAAAGCCCTCGAGCCAGCAATCCAACGAAACCAGGCCATTAATGTGCATGAGCTTTGTCCTCACCCGTTAGCTGAAATCTCACTGGATACCATTCCCAACAAGATTGCCAATCGACGACAGTATAAGATTGCTGAAAAAATGATGCCCATTTTTGATGACACTGTGAAAGAGTGGCTAGAGAACGGTGTGATTAAACGAGCACCTCCGAGTCCTTGGAATAGCCCTGTCACATTTGCTCCAAAAAAGAAAGGTGATGGCACCATGACATTTCGCACATGCTTGGACGTTCGCGAACTCAATAGTCTATTACTCCCCACAAGTATGGACAATTATAGCATTAAATTGCCTTCTGATATATTCAAGCAAGCGAACGGCGCATCCATCTATTCTTGTATTGATATTACGACCGCTTACCTTCGTCTACCCCTAAAATCATCAGACCAGGTCAAGACAACGTTCCAGCACCGCAATTCAGCTTACTGCTTCGTTTCCTGCCCGTACGGGATTACCTTTATTGGTAGTGCCTGGAGCCGCCTACTCGATGATATCCTGGGTGATCTCCCCTTCTGCCTGACATATATTGATGACGTTTATTGCGTTACAAAAGAGGATGACATGGAACTGCATGCCAAACAACTGCAAATCATCATTGACAGGTTGACAGACAACAAACTCATCCTTAACATGTCAAAGGCCCACATTGGCAAAACAGCCATCGTGGTATTGGGACAAACCATCAGTAAACAGGGCCGCAGCATCTGTGAAAAACGCCTGACCAATATCTGTGAAATTCCATATCCAGAACACCCCAAGGCCCTCAAATCCTGCCTGGGTATGTTCACCTACATGCGAGATCATTGTCCCAATGCCAGCGCGTTGACTTGGCGTCTTGATGCTTTACGCAACATTGGCGACACGGTACCCATACAATGGACACCTGAGCTGAAGCAGGATTTTGATCGGATTAAGCAAGTTCTTTCTACTCGCCTCGTCCTATCTCCTGTCAACCCCACTTTACCCTTAATTGTGGCGGTGGATACCAGCGATCACGCATTGGGTACATGTTTATTCCAGAGATTAGTTCTTACTGAACCCAACCCAATTGAAGGAGAAACCCCTATCACCGTCACCAAGGTATCTTACATTGCCTTTCACAGCCGTAGCCTCTCCAAAAGCGAGCGCAATTGGCACGTACAACGCCGTGAACTGGCAGCCATCGCCATGGCTCTGAAACTGTACGATGATTTTCTGTTTGGACGGCATTTCATCCTCTACTCTGATCATCGCAGTCTGACCTTTTTGTTCACTCAACAACCTATCAATGAGCATTTCGTGGACTATTTTGACACATTGCTTCGTCATTCCTTTGACATCCATCACATTAGTGGCATTCAAAATGTATTGCCCGACTTCCTATCTCGACTCTACTATTTCGAAGATTCACCCACAGGGGGGGATGGGAGTGATGCACCAAAAGCATTCCAGCAACGCAAAGGATTCACATTGATAAACCCATCAGAAAGTGACGAAAGCTCATTCAGACCAAAAGATGTGCAGGCATATCAACCTACAGAGTCAGCAAAAGTGGTGGCATTTGTTCAAGCCACGCATAAATTCAGCGAGCAGAATTACGTGATAGTACCTGAATCGAAGCGCAAGCAAATCTTGAAAGAAACCCATATGGAAAGTGGCCATTTCGGCGCCGACAACATTGTAAAGTCGATCCGAAACCAAAATATGAATTGGCCTGGCCTTCTACAAAATGCAATCGATACAGTGAGTAGCTGTACCATCTGTGCAAAATTCAACATAAAAAAGAAAGGCTATTCGCCTACACGGTCCATTTACTGTTATCTACCCGGAGACGGATACGTCATGGATCTAGCGGGACCGTTCTCATCGGTATCGAACGTCTACACATATCTGCTAGTAATGGTAGATGTCTGTACTCGATTTGTGATATTGAAGCCTTTGGTTGACAAGACCGCGAAAACGGTGGCAGCACAAATGATTGACGCATTTGGTGTCGTTGGGCTTCCCCGCTTCTTCGTAGCATCAGACCATGGTGCCGAATGGGCAAATCAACTCCATACAATGTTATTCCAATCGATGGAGGTTGACAAAAGATACTCAACTCAGTATCACCCTCAAGGTAACGGCGTTTCAGAGCGATACGTAGGCACAGTTAAAAAGACACTAGCCAAACTGATCAATGGAAATATTGAGGATTGGCATAATTACCTTCCCATATGCGCA
The DNA here is from genome assembly GCA_010203745.1 of Mucor lusitanicus. Lineage (NCBI taxonomy): Eukaryota > Fungi > Mucoromycota > Mucoromycetes > Mucorales > Mucoraceae > Mucor > Mucor lusitanicus. The sequence goes on along the minus strand of JAAECE010000005.1, from coordinate 564,485 downwards.
TTATTGCTTAATAACAAAATCTCAAAGAAACTGCAAAGTTCCCCATTCTCGCTGATGTTTGCACGAAACATGAACGCTCCAATCAATTATTATGACAAAGAAGGCAACCCAAAGAGCAAACGCTACATGACAAACGAGGAAATGCTAAAACGCATTGACTATATGAGCCAATTGGTGTTCCCTGCAATTGCAGAACAGCACCAAAGGTACACAGATCGATTAAATGGAAAAATCGACGAAAATAACGTACAAGTCAACTTCAAACCAGGCACCTATGTCATGCACAAGATCTTAAACAAGACCAATGCCTTTGCGCCATCTTATGTCGGGCCATACCAAGTGATTCGACAAAATGCTGGTGGTGCCTATATTCTGCGTGATGAGGAGGGAACACTAATGTCCCGTAATTACGTCGCAACCGAACTAAAAGTAATTAATCAAGAGGAGGTTATTCCAAAAAGCGAGCTTTTCGAAGTAGAGGCAATCATCCAAGATAACGGAAATCCACAAAACCAGGAGTATCTTGTCAAATGGAAGAACTATAACAAAGAACACAACTCATGGGTTAAAGCCGCTGATTTTACAGACACAGAGTTCATCATTGATTACTGGAAGAAAGTAAAAAAGGATCACGCTGGTAGAACTGTCAATGTAAACAAAATTATCAGTGATAAACGCAAACAAGTGAAGAATCACTTAAAGAATGACTTTGCACCAAGCCAAATCTATGAAAGGTTGATCAACTCGCCTGAAGTTGACATTGACTCTCTTCTGGATAATGTGAATACCCAGAGTTCAGACTCTCATAAAAAAAGCTTCCCGTTGTCGGCTGATACACCCATCTCAAGCCCTAAATCCCGTCTCTCCTCTCAGCTCTCAAGGCCTTCTCCCGTTATATCAAGACCAATGCAGGCTCCCGACCGCTTTACAAGAATTACCAGGCAAATGGCTCGCCAAAATCCTAAGCTGAGTCCACCCAACGCCGTTGAGATCCAACATGGTAAACGGAAGTTTGGGCCTCTTGCAAGAATCAGTAGCTCTGGCACACTTGAAAAGAAGCAACGATCTTAATGCTAGACTCAAGAACCTTGGAGATTAGTCAACTACAACTGCCGTTGAGTTTGAGTGGGGGAGAATGTCGGTTTTTTAGCCTATCATTAGATGTCAAGCCAATTCCATACCACTGACATTTAAATGGAATTGTAGTATAAACATGTTTTGAATCCAGGACACGATTGATCCTGGCTTCCTTTTATAAGAAACATAATAAAGACCCTACGTTCTACGTGATAGAATTACTACTGTCTTTATATTTTATAATTTGGAAATAATAGTGATTTCGTATTACTTAAATAACTCTCAGGCATCACTAAAATGTGATGAAGAACAACAGAAACATTGCAATACAGCTACATACAAAAAGGTATGATAACATGCAATGTGTATCATCAAAATGACGAGTACAAGAAAACAAAAGAAGTAGAAAAAAGTATCATCGTGATTGCCTCATACGAAGCAAGAACACCAATACCGCCAGTAGTACTATAGAAGTAGTAATACTTGAAGAACAAAAAGAATGCAAGGCAACTCCACAACAATGGAGCAGCACTGCCTGCGATACAATGCATCAAAAGATACACCATAGCAGTATGGTACAACAGCAACAGAAAAATAGTTGCGTGCAGAAAAGGGAGAAAGAATAAATCGCAATAGAGCAAACTAAAGAAGAATGCACATTATTACGAGAAAGTAATAAAAGGCTGAATGAATGTAATCCATGGCAACCAAAGAAGGGTAATATACAAACCAAATACAAACCAAAGACAAACAATATATTGTAACGAACTGGTGGCCTAAAATAAACTGTGTAATTAGTATTCCTGGCTATTGTATCGCGAAAGATGGGTCTTATCGGCTAATACCTACTGTAACAAACTCGAAAAGTGTTGTCTTGGGTACTGGTGGTGGCAAGGGTATGCTTCTCTTGGCAGAAGTGGTGTTGTATTCAATTAATAGTAATAAAAAGTATATGGTTTAATAGAAACAGTGCAGTGCAAAAACAGTGCGAGAAAAAAATAAAAATATAAAAACGCGTTGCTGAGGGTGACTGCAGTCAATAGGCTGCCGCAGCACAGAGCACGCGGAATCTGAATGACGTGTACAATGAACATTTTGCACTGTAGTGACTGTACCCAAATGATTTTTTTGCAATGATTTTTTTGAATCAAAATCCAAATGATTTGACATCCTGTAAGCATTTTTGTTAAAATTAGCTATATAAAGTGTGCTCAGCGTATATTACTTTCTAATAAACTTAAGAGGAGAATTTGAAGGCGCATTCAATGGTGTTAATTTTAGAATACTTTTTGAATGAAAAGATGAAGAATTTTGCGAAAATTTAAAAAGCAGTTTTTCTAGAAAAAGTCGAGATTTAGCATATACAACGTTCCAAATAGCAGTTGCACAGGTTACCCTACATCTGTGCGGTCATTTTGGTTTAATATATATCATAGTAAAAAGTGTCGTTTTTGCCTCCAAAATTGCGATCGTTTGATTTTGAACAAAAACCATGAGGGGTACCTCATGAAAAATCGTCAATTTTCGACGATTCGGACCGGTCCAAAAAAAATAAAAATAAAGGTTTAGGATGTAAATGGTAATTGATAGCAATCATTTGGCACTATTCCGAGCCTCTAAAAGGGTTTACAAGATGAGATATTGAGGATTGAATCTGGGCGATTTGGCAGAGAATAATACTTTTTATGGCTTATAGTAGATCTACCGCAACTGAAGCTACAGACTTCAACAAGACCTCAAATGGTTGATATCTCTTTATACTACACACTGATTAACATCAGTAGACAGAAGGCGATAAAAACTTGGTGTATTATTATGCTTTATTTAAAAATCCTTGAAAATCATAATAATCCCACTTGTCATGTATCAATGCACCTTCCACTAGGCCACCACTCAAAAGTGGTGCAATCTGCGGTGCATTTCAGTTCTTTGGGTATTAAATGAAAATTGAAGTAATGCCTACGTACAGTAAAAGAGTTACAGTATTTTATACAATAATAATAAATAATTGTAGGGCTGGTAATCAGTAAAATTTATCACCCTGCTACTGTAGCAGCTACATTGGTAAACTGCAAGAATTGCAGCATAATTGTTTGCAAATCAAATGTAGCCACTGGGAACCCATTTTTGCTAAGCATGCTTATAGACCTTCTCAAAGAAGGTATTATACAACAATGTCAATAAGAGCTCTCTAACATTCATATTATACGACATAAAAACACGCTTTGCCTACTCTGTCCAACTCTCAAAACAATGGTTAGCCTGTGGTGCCATTCTAAAACAAAGCATGCTAGAGCCAAGCGGTTTCAAATACAGTGCTGCGCAACACCTCCTCTATCTATCTGTTATTTTAACACATCCGTAATTAAAGGCTTTCTTTGCTCATTCTGCCAAGATGAGTCCTCACAATTGATAAAATTTGAATAATCATCTATCCATCTACAGCAACTTGTCTAATTCAAAATCCAATTACACCATTGTTTCTCTCACAAAATTTGACATATGTACGTGCTAATTCTAATACTCTGGCATCGATATTTCGAAAGCGCATCATGGATAATCAAAGTCTTGACATGCAAACCACATCCGTACACTGAGGATTTGGAGCAAGTGCAAAGTTTAGCTATGCAGCCATAATCACAGTGTTGCGCAATACCCCCTCTATTGATCTTATACTAGTAGTAGTAGGCACTCGTACTAATTAACGGGTTTTATTATGGATCTTGTCAAGATGAGTGCTCCAAATTAGCTTACTCTTGAAAATTATCCATCCATCAACGGCAACTCATCCAATTTGAAATCCAACCACATTATTGTCTTTCTTGCAAAATTTGGCATGGGTACGTGCTACTTTCAATACTCTAACAGCGATTTTTTGCAAATAGATCTCGCATGATGATGACCTGATGATGCATACTAAAAATACCTGTATACCAGCAGGATTTAGTGTCGAGCACAAAGATACAGTATAAAATTCTGACTACAGTGTTGTGCAACACCCCCTCTGTTGATTTGTTACTACCAGAAGCTCGTAGTTATAGATTTTGTCAAGATCAGTGCTCAAAATTGGCTTATTGCAAAAACTATCCATCCATCAACAAAAGACCATCCATCCATCCATCGACAAAAGCTCATTCAATCCAAAATTTAACTACCTCATCGTGTTCCCCACAAAATTTAGCATAGGTACGTGCCAATTTCAATACTCTAGCAGCAAATTTTTGCAAATGGGTCCCGCATGCTGACCTGATCCTGCATACCGAAAATGCCTGCATACAAGCAGGATATAGCATCGAGCACAAGGATACAGTATGCAACTTTGAATAAAGTGTTTTCCTACACCCCACCTGTCAATACGTTAACACTGGATACTTGTAATCATCCGCCTTCCTCATAAATCTTGCCTAGACTAGTGCACAAAATTGAATTATTTTGATAATCGTTCATCCATCAACGGTAACGCGTTTAGATGACTAAACTCTTACCACACAATTGTGTTCCTCGCAAGTTCTGGTATAGGTACATGTTTATCTCATAAGCCAGATGATTGACATTTGAAGACTTTGATTGATTTGATACCAATATAATGCAAAATTGTACTTTTGGATGTTATGAACAGGCTTAGATTTATTCAAAATTCTTTCTTCCAGGATAGTGAATGTATTTGATCATGTCTAATACTTATGGTGGTGTCGTGTGTAGTTACTTTAAGCCATTTGTACTATGCATTTTGAATGTTTAGTCTTGCTTTTCTCATTATAATCACATTTTTAGTTTCAATATCAATGCTTTATTTCTCTGAGCTGTCTCCAAATTTGAGCCAATAAAATCGCTTAAAAAGCTAGTTTAAACGCCGCGGACTTTGAAATTTTTTGCAAGGGTTTCCCTATGTTTTTTGGTTAGGCGGACTTTTAAACATTGCCAAATACAGTAATTTAGCAATTCCATCATCAAAATCCCCTAAAATGCCAGAGTATGCCTTACTACACGCCCCAGCTTATAGTGCAAACGCTTGAGACTCTCAATTAGCACCAAGTAAGTGATACCAATCAAGTGAGGGCAGCCTATCTACCCCCAAGCCTCTGAATCAAAAAGTGTAGCTGTGCTTCAACGATAAGCCTATCCACACAACCAAAAAAGAGAGTTATGGCTCAAAGAACCATAAAAAGGAAGGGAAAGCAACAAGAGGGCATCCCTAGAATGTGATGAAGAACAGAAACATTGCAATACAGTTACATACAAAGAGGTAACATGCAATGAATATCATCAAAATGACGAGTACAAGAAAAAAAAAAGGTAGAAAACAGTATCGTGGTTGCCTCATACGAAGCACGAACACTAATACAACCGGTATTACAGAAGATGCAATACTTGAAGAAGAACAAAAAGAATGCTAGGCTACTTCACAATAGAGTAGCACTGCCAGCGATGCAATGCATCAAAAGATACACCATAGCACTATGGCACAGCAACAGAAAAATAGTTGCGTGCAGAAAAAGGGGAAAGAATAAATTGCAATAAAGCAAACAAACGAATGCGCAGTATCACGAGAAAGAAAATAGTAAAAGGTTGAATGAATGTAATTCATGACAACCAAACCCACAACACCCAAAGCCATGACAACCCAATCCACGGCAACCAAAAAAGGGGAATATACAAACCAAATACAAACCAAACACAATGAATAAGTATGTTGTAACGAATTGGTCTAAAATAAACTGTATAATTAGTATTACTGTATATTGTACCGCGAAAAGTGGCCCCTATCGGCTGATACCTACTGTAACAAACTTGAAAGATGTCGTCTTGGGTACTGGTGGTTGCAAGAGTATGCTTCTTTTGTCGAAAGTGGTGTTGTATTCAATCAAAAGTAATAAAAAGTATATGGTTTAATAGAAAAAGTGCAGTGCAAAAACAGGGTGGAAAGGGAGCCTGAAAAAAAAAAAAAAAAGACGCGTTGCTGAGGGTGACTGCAGCCAATAAGCTGAGCACACAGAACTTGAGTGACGTGTACACTGAACATTTTGCACTGTAGTGACTGTACCCAAATGATTTTTTTGCAATGATTTTTTTGAATCAAAATCCAAATGATTTGACATCCTGTAAGCATTTTTGTTAAAATTAGCTATATAAAGTGTGCTCAGCGTATATTACTTTCTAATAAACTTAAGAGGAGAATTTGAAGGCGCATTCAATGGTGTTAATTTTAGAATACTTTTTGAATGAAAAGATGAAGAATTTTGCGAAAATTTAAAAAGCAGTTTTTCTAGAAAAAGTCGAGATTTAGCATATACAACGTTCCAAATAGCAGTTGCACAGGTTACCCTACATCTGTGCGGTCATTTTGGTTTAATATATATCATAGTAAAAAGTGTCGTTTTTGCCTCCAAAATTGCGATCGTTTGATTTTGAACAAAAACCATGAGGGGTACCTCATGAAAAATCGTCAATTTTCGACGATTTGGATCGACCCAAAAAAGATGAAAATGAAGGTTTAATATGTGAATGGTAATTGATAGCAATCATTTGGCATTATTTCCAGCATCTAGAACGGCTTAGAAGACGAGCTATTAAGGGTTGAATTTGGGCAGTTTGGCTGAGAAAAGTACCTTTTGTGTCCTATAAATCCACAACCACTGGTGCTACAGGCCTCATCAAGACTTCAAACAGGTGGTATTCTTTAGGACTACCCATTGAAAGCCATTAGGCAAGCAACAAAGTGAACTTAGTGTGTGCTTTACCTGAAAAAGTCTCAGAAATACTAGAAGTTCCACTTGTCATCATGATGTCGCCTCATTGCAGTTTCCAAGGTAACGATTCCCGTATAGAAAGTATTAATGTTCAACGGCACACTTACCACAACAAAATTGCGAATGGTAACAATAAGTTTTAATTGAAGCGTGCTTAAAATGATCAGTCCTGCTCAACGTTTGTATCTACTAATAATTAAAGTTGGATCTTCTGTTAATATCATTGCGCATTTTACTGCCTCTACTGAATTATAATCGTTTTCCAAGGCTGATATTACCTCAATGATTGGGCTCTTTTTCTAGAATAAGAAGGACCGTTTACGACTATGCAGCAAACTTTGTCGTTAGGGTCAAATGCAAAGCCATTAGGTCGCTTTGAAGAGCTCTCATATGATAGTAACGGGCTAAAAAGTCAATTTCATGTATAATATTATCATCATATTTCTTTTTCCTTCTATGCCCTCATCTGTTGTCCAGAGTCAAGCAAATGCCTTGAACAATTAATTTGTGCAACTTGAATGGTTGGATCGTGTACCTGTGTCCATGAGCTCTTGTGAAACACTTTACTCTCTGAAATGAAAATCATTTCAAATCGCTCAGCATCCAATCTACATTTGGTTAATATAACAGCTTTTAGCTGCATAGTAGCTTCTGCTACCATGAGTTGAGTTGTCTTTTCTTATATATCAAAACGCGAGCAGAACACCAACATGTACATACCATCATTGAATGCGATACATAGTAATGCCTCGCGTGGCATTGGCCATAATAAACACAGACATTTCTTCTTGCGGACGCAAAACATCCGTTCGTTGTTAAACGAGTGTATCCATTTCGCAGAGGATTGTGCCAAGATTGCTACGTATTCTAAGACGTTCAAAAATACACACCGTATACATATTTATTATCTGATGCATACGATAGAGATTGTAATGCCTCGAATTACTACAACACAGAGATGATGATTGTAAAATAATTTCAGTCTTCGAATAATGAGTTCAACCAGATGTATACCACCCAAAGGATCAAAACTAGATTTGCAAAAGTCTTGAACGCAGCTCGTTCGTAACTTTTGTATACATATCTTCCGGACACGGGCATGTGCATCTACTTTGAACATCTTTCGGCTCAATGCATGTTTGTAGTCATCAAAATTGACTATAGCTATTATCAAACATGGATGAATGCAGCCCGTCAATGACGGCCAACTCTGTAGTATATATACACAGTGCAAGACGAATACTATTCCGCATGCCTTGCCACACAGAAACGCAACATACTGACGGAAATCAGCATGGCGTTTGATTTGTTTTCTCCAATTCAAGCTTCAAATCAGGGAACGTTCGCATCAAAATCAAGGGATACGTGTATTTCCTTCATGTACAGTCTGTGATTCCGTAAAGAGCAATGATTGATCATCGCTCTCCTTTTTTTTATACATTGATTTGTATAATATAGGATGAACTTGAGAAACGTTATTCATTCAATAAATCCCTAGTTTTCTAAAATTTAATCATTTTCGAATTCATTGATTTAGTGCTACATGAGAAACATGTCATGATTTCATCGTCGTGGCGCACAGAGATGAGGGGGGTGTATTATAGTATAGCGATACCCAACTCATCATGTCGATTTTTAGGGAGCTTTTTTTTTTATCCATTTTTCTATGATTTTGCTGAATAGTAAAATGCACATTATTCTCTCTCTTGAAAGAGGAGAAAGTTAATAAAAAGGAGATTTGCACATACACAACATGGGAACTATAGCATTGATGCTGATATGGGATGAGGGGTATAGCGCTCATCATTGTCATAAGCTTGTGACAGGCTGCCTCATTTCGTGGTGTTGATGCTGCTGCTGCTGCTGCTGCCCTCATATGTTTACTACTAAATTTTGATGGATTCATTTATAGTAGCCTAGAACTAAATTTAGATTTTCTTTTCTTTTCATCTCTTTTCGTTGTTTCTTTTTCGCCTTTTCCTTTCTTTTTCCCTTTCAACATTTTTACAGGAAAACAGACATGGCTCGTCGACTTGCAGATAACATATTTCTCTTGACAACAATTGCAGGCGCTTTTGTAAGCACTATGAAAAAAAAAACGACTGAGAAGCTTAAATACTCACTAAATGCGAATAGATTGCTTGGCTGATTGCATTTATTGGCGCCTGTATCTTCAGAAGAGGTGTTTCAGGTGGTGCCTGGTGGATTATTGTATACGAGCTCTTGCTGATTGTGGGCATCACTGCTGTGTTAGTGACCAACACCTATGCCCATTATCGATTGATGGTACGTGGTGAAACGATGCCCTGAGTTTCCCTAAACCTGATATTAAACTGTTGTCATTATTAGATTCTGACTTTCTTGGCAGCCAGTATTGCCATGCTGACCCTGCAACTCGACTATGCCTTGCCAACTGTCAAGTTTAGCTTTGGCTACAGAGGCGGTGCCGGTGCTTATGCTGCTGGATATATCATTCTCATCATGATTGAGGTATGTTTCGCATTTGCAGTAATGATAGAATAAGCTTTTCTTAACGTCATACCTATTGTGGTGATGTAGTTTTTATGGGTCATTGTATTTGGAAGCGAGCCTGAGAGTTATGTTGGACGCTTTGCACCCGCACACTATGGCAATTCTGTAGGCATTGTTCATCATCAGCACGCCCCACAGCACCCACAGCCTTACGAGATGACAGGTGACAAGACAATCTTGACCGACTCAGCAGCAGCAGCAGCAGCAGGCGGAGCACATTTTGGTAGTGTAAACAGTTATCCAACCAATGCAACAAACAACCATGGATCATCGCCTCCTCTTGCGCATCCTGCCGCAACAGCTTCTGTGCAACCAACAAACACAGGCTCGGAGGCTGGTCAACCGACCATGGAATACAAAGAAAAGGTCCAAGCATTACATGCCTGTAAGTTTAATAAGGGTGCAGTAATTCATTATATATTAATTAACACGGTGATAGATCAAGCGAATCCTGACGATCCAAATGAATTGAGTTTTGCTAAAGGAGAGACCCTGGACATCGTGGATAGAAATGGCAATTGGTGGCAGGCCAGAAAAGCTGATGGATCCGTCGGCATCATTCCTAGCAACTATGTAAGTCGTTGATCTTGCGATTTGATTTAAAAAGTGGTGTGTAGCTAATTTTCATCGTCTTTTTAGTTTGGTGCATCTGCCTAAACACATCATTTACTAATTACCACTTACTGACACACACATCTTTGCATCCATATATCTGCCTCTCCCTTTCTTCTTAATCAACCTAATGTATAATCAAATCAACCAACAATCGCAGCAATAAATGTATTTCCTTATCTTTTTTCTCTCCCTCCTGGCGCACCTTTTCTTACATTAGAGTAGGAAAAAAAACTGTATAGTGCGATGAGATGTGAATTCATCGTCAATGATGAATACAGAAAAACTTCTTTCAACTGTTATATCGATGTAATTAGTGTCACCTCCTGAAATTAATTTGCGTTTGAACAATGGAAGCATTCGGAGCTGTGCGGGCTACTACTACTGCTTAGCAACTGCATTCAACGTGATGACAGGCAGTGGTGCTTTTGATCTGCCTCTTGTAGTATACGACTCAGCAATCAAACATATATGTAGGCATTGTAGCATTTGTTAATAAGAATTTCTTGGCCATTCAAGGTATGACCACGTCGCTAATCACTCACTCCATGTGAGGCTCTGATCCGTGCAGTTGTGAAAGCTAATAGCAGTTTTAGCTCAGGTACTATGTAATGTCATGTGCGGCAGGAATGACGAAGCGAGGAGCTACTATGAGCTTTTTGAAATTAATCATGATTCAAGGGAATCTGTGCGTTATGCCAGAGTGTATATGTCCTATTGAGTAATATCTTTTATCAATAGCGCTTGGTGTTGGTTCTACTGTAGCTGAAGATCTACATATACGTAGTATAGATCTAGTTGATTACACAGAGAGGGCTCAGCAGTTTTGCTGTGGATGTTGTTGTCTGAAACAAGCAGGTATGACAAAACTAGTAGTAAAGCAAATCTGCTGCACCTAGAAAAAAAAAGGCCTATAAAAATACAGGCCGACTAACTGATTTAATAGTTTTTCTTTTGTTTTCTCAACAGGAATACTACTACTTTATAGCAAGCAAAAATGAACATTTTTTCACGAGACAAGAAGGAGAAGGGCGCTGAAGACGGCGATGCAGGCTCTGATTCTGGATCTGTGGTCTTGATGGAAGGACAGAACTTTAATCGCAATGATATCCTGATCTGCGCTACGAACGGAAAGCTCTACGCAATTCACAAGAGGGACGGATCACGCTTATGGCGAGCCAAATACCCCACAGGCGCTTATGGAGGTATTGTGTCCTTGTTTGTCACGGATACCGATAAGCTGTTGGCAGGTGCGCAAGGAAAAACAGCCTGCATCAATATGATGACAGGAGAAGCACTTTGGGTGAACAAGATGCCAGTAAGTGGGGAGGGGGGGAACTGATCAATCGAAACAGCAGTTGTATTTATCAGAAAGTCAGGGTTTTGGCATTGAGGAAGTCTCGCTTCTGACCACACCCAGTCGATTCCTATCACCAAAGAAGCACCCCAATGATCTCACAACGACAGCTTCGCACCACGGCCAAGACGATTTACTACCACCACCCGATTATGATCAGGAAGGAGCACAAGACAAGGCTGTTGTCATTGCATGCAGTCGAGGAAAAGTGATGGGCATTGACATCGATACAGGAGATACGTTGTGGGTGTACAAATGTCCAGGCGGTGGATTCAATATCCCTGTGTCTATTGTTGAGCCGCCAAGCTTGGAGGACGGAAGACCGCATCAGTTGGTCTACGTGGGCTCTGGCAAGTGGGTGTACTGTCTCAAGGCCAATACGGGCGATGTTGTCTGGAGTGTCAAGGTGTCCAATGCGCATTGGGGATACAGCTACATGACATTGGCAACGCCGTGGAGCTCCCGACTTGCCGCAGAAGCCTACTCTGCGTTCAGTCAAAACCCGTCTGCTCAAACACGAGACAGAATTCGCCAACAAGAGCATTCTCAGTAATTGGTGATCATGTCGTATGTATGGTGGTACTTGTTGCCAGGCCGCCAATCGAAATCTAATGTGATTGCCCTGGATCAATTATACGACCTTGTAAAATAAATGCTGGCGCACAGAAAGCTTATTTCTTTGCTCATCTTTTCCACTGCAATTCTTATAAACTAGCCTCTTTTGATTGCGCATCTCTCCTATTCTTATCAAATAACTGCCTTTTCATTAAACCTCTGCCCCTGAATACGCTTTTCTAATTTGTACATAAAACCTGGTCGTCCTACATAAACACATTATTTCCTCGTTTCTGTTACAAAAAAGTATGGAAAGCGAGACACAAAAGACCCCATCGATAGCCATCATAGGATCAGGGTAAGCTAGATGCGTTGAAGGATTTGAATGATGCTGCAAAATGGAACTAAATCGTATTAGCATAAGTGGCATTTGTGCTTTTATACAGATCCAGAAGCAGCTGGGCATCACAGCACAAGTATACGAAATGAACAAGGATGTCGGTGGTACTTGGCTGAACAATACGTATCCCAACTGCCGATGTGATGTAACCAGCCATATGTATCAATACAGCTTTGAAATGAATCCTAGTAGGTGTCCATGTGTAGCTGATTTCGCTGATATGTAACATGCCACCATATAGACTGGTCCCAAACCTTTAGCTCACAGGCTGAGATCCTTCAATATCTCAAAGACGTAGCTCAAAAGTACAACATGCTTCCACATGTGCAATTCAAGACAAAAGTGAAAAGTGCTGTATGGCAGCAAGATCAAAAGCAATGGCAGTTGGAGATACTCGATTTAACGAGCAATGCAACGCATATTGCTCATTACGATATTATATTTTCGGCCATGGGAACACTACGAATCCCCAATGTGCCTGATTTGTACAAAAAGTTTACTGGGCCTCTTATGCACACAGGCAGCTGGGATGGATCTGTTGATTTGAAAGGCAAGCGAGTGGCTTTGGTAGGCAGTGGAGCAAGGTTTGTGTGTGTGTGCTTAAAGTGGCCACTGATCATTAATATGTCGATACATAGTGCTGTTCAGGTCATGCCTCATCTTGCCATCGAATCAAGCCAGTTGATATCGTATCAGAGAACCTCGCCTTGGGTTGTGCCTCAGATCCTTGCAACCATATCAGACGGGACCAAGCAGATGTTTGCCAATTATCCGATATTGATGTTTATGTATCGCTGTATACTCTTTGTGCTTGTACGTAATAATAACCTCAAACTGATGATGTATATGTTGTTGTGCTCACAACTCGTTGTCTTCAAACAGTATGATCTTCTTTACATTTTGCTAGGCTATCCCAACTCGTTCCTGACGAAATACTTTGAAAAGAAAGTAGCAGCCGAAAACAAGGAGACAATCCTGAAACTCGGTAGACCCGACTTGGTAGATCAAGTATTGCCAACATACCCATTAGGTTGCAAACGCGGTGCATTTTCCACAAACTACTATCAAACCTTGGCTCAACCACATGTCAAGGTAGTTAGAGATCATATTGTGGACATTCAAGACAGGCATATTATCACAGCAGATGGAACATCTACCCAAGTAGATGTGCTTGTGTTGGCCACTGGCTTCCAGACTCATGACGGCATGCTGGGTGATATTTCGAGTAAGTCTCTCTAAAACGAGTGTTACTATAGCCATCATTGACTAATAGCAAACCAGTTATCGGTAGGCATAGTGAATCTTTGAGAGAAATGTGGAAGGAGCAAAGGCCTCAGCTCTTCAAGTCAACCACTATACACGGATTCCCCAACTTGTTTATGCTGCTTGGTCCGTATTCCATCCTAGGCCATCATTCACTTGTATTCATGGTCGAAACGTAAATTAACGCTCCTATTGACAACAAGAAGAAACTATGGCAACTAACACGACATTCTTGATAGGCAAGTTGCTTATGCCATCCGTTGTATCAAGGAGCTGCCACTGATTGAACCTAAACAGTCGGCACAAGACGACTACATGGCCCGTATCATCGCCAACTTCCAAGGCACGTCCTGGCTGCTGTCCTGCACCTCTTGGTACAAGAACGACAAGGGCGAAATCATCAACTTGTATCCTAGCTCTGCGACCAAGTTTAAATGGGAGCTGAGCCGGTTCAACAAGCAAGACTATCTGGCATGATGAAACAATGATACCCATCGGTCGTACGGATCCAAAATAATAAAAAAGCCTTAAAAAGGAGTATTCTCAATGATTGTTTTGGTTGTATCAGGATTGACAAGGTTTTTAAACAGAGATTGAGGGGGGGTTATGGGGATGCCTTTTCTTTCCTTTCTTTCTCTCTCTCTTTTTGTTTCCATAGCAACAAAACAAAATGATGAATCCATTGACAGGGTTTCTAAGCAGTGCTATAGGCCTACCAGAGCCTACGCTTCGACTGCTATCCACCGTCTTGTTGGGTTATGGAGCCGCCTATGCGTACAAGCAAAAGTTCTCGGATGAAGCAACAGGCAAATCCAATGCCTCTGCCGCCCAACGCACACAATACCTTCTCTGCTGGGGATTGGGCCTCAATTTCTTCTTCAACATGTTTAGCATCTATCACAGTTTGGTCACGGTAGGTGTTAGTTATGGCATCTGTCTTGTCGTGGGGGAGCAGATGAAGGACCGCAAGTTGGCTGCTGCTGGTGTTTGGATCTTCAATGCCGTCTACTTGTTGCTCGGCTACTACTACATGCAGACAGACGACTACGATATTACATGGACCATGACACAGTGTATCCTGTGCTTGCGTATGATGGGCTTTGGATTCGACTACTATGACGGACGCAAATTGGTGCCTGTTGCAGGCCCTCCCTCACAAACAGAGCTCAAAACGATACCCAAGGAAGAGCTCAACAAGGCCGCCATCAGAGAAACCGCCAACAAGAAGGCTCCCGCTGCCCTGCCCTTGTCCTTCTTGGCAGATACACCTCTTGTGCAATTGCCCAGTTTGATCGACATGCTTGCGTACGCCATGTTCCCCTCTGCTTTCCTGGTAGGACCTCAATTCTCGTTCTCGTTGTTCAAAAAGTGGATCAACCACAACGATCGAGATGTGCTGACAAGCGAGCAAAAGGACGAACGGGATCGTGCGCAGACCCTGTATGTTTGGCGCTGTGTCGTGCTGGCCTTTGTCTATCTGGGTGCCCAGCAAACCATCGGTGCCAAATACTCGACTTCCTACCTGCTGACCGAGGAATACAACGGACTGCCCCTGTGGCAGAGATTTTTGATCTTCCCCATTGCTGGAAAGTTTGCCTATGTAAAGTATATCGGCATTTGGTTATTGACAGAAGGTTCGTATTTCAATCACACAAAGAGGGGGGCGTGATACAAATTTAAGGTTTTTTTGGGTTATTGGGGGCTAACACACGGCTATTTTTCAGGTGCTTCTGCATCATTTGGTATTTCATATGAAGGAAACAACGAGGAGGGTCATGCTCTCTTTGGTGGATTGGCAAACGCGCTGCCCGGCACCTTTGAAACGGCCACTTCCATCGACCATGTCATTGCCGCATTCAACATCAACACCAACCTCTGGAGCAAGTATTATGTATTCAAGCGTCTCAAGTTCCTCGGCAGCAAGGAGGCATCTCAGTTTGGCACCTTGGCCTTCTTGGCCATCTGGCACGGCTTCCATGCCATGTACTTTATCACCTTTTTGCTAGAATTCCTCTACGTTCAATGTGAACTTGTGCTTCGTAAACGTCTTGTGCCTGTTGTGCAACCCTATACCAAAAAGAACGATATTTATTACAAGGTCTGGAAGTTCACTGCTTGGGTCGCTTGTCAACTGTGTATCACCTATGCAGTCGTTGGCTTCGAGCTATTGAGCTTGAAGAAGTCTTTTATCGCTTACAAGAGCGTCTATTTCCTTGGCCATATTGCCATTGTCGTGATTCTCGGCGGAAACATGCTTTTGCCCAAGCCAATGTCTCTCAAGAAGAAGAGCCAGTAGATAATCCCCTGCCTGTTAGATGAGGAGGATGGCAACGTATGTATAGTTTAATTCAGTGCCTACACACCGTATATATTTAGAAAGAAATAAAGCGTTGATTTATTCAGCAACATTAAAAGAATCTCTTTAATCCCTTCTTCTTCTTCTTTTCCTTTTCTTCGGTATGGTTGGTAGATGTCGTGCTGCTGGCTTTGTCTGACAACGACATGCTGGAGCTTTTGTGACTCAAATGAGACGATGAGCTGTTGATGTGCATATGCGACATTAACGAAGCAGTTTTACTCATGGAATCACTTGATTTGGGTGTAATAGGTGCGGGTGGCACGTAAGGCGGAATCACTGATTTGGGTGTAGGCACGGGAAGTCTAAGATGGCCTAGATGATCAATGAATGAGGAGGGACGCAAAATCTCGGTGGTGCCAATATAGACATCTCGGTTGAATGTGTCTGCAATCTCGTATACGGACCGAATTTCGCTGTAGGTTGCACCGCCAATAACAAACACGATCAGTTTGGCACCATTGGATGTACGAGGCGATCCCTAATCACCACGCAGAGCATTAGACTGGTGCACACCGACTGACTCAACCTCACTTACCGCAGCGCCTCCATTGCCTGTCTTTTTCGACCATGTGGGTTTTGTTGTGCGAAGCGAGACACCACTGAGAGGAATACCGCCCTGACCAGGCGCATGACCGTGTCCGCCGTCTTCAGAGGGCTCCATGTCTGACTGTCTGGTAAATGCAAACTGTTTGGGATCCAGTGTATTTGTCAAATGTGCCTATCATGCGTCTATGATGAGTCTGTGCACCCTTCAGATCCCTATAGCTGCGACTTACATCCATCACCTTCTTGATGACAGGCACGTAACGAGACAGTTCATACGGTGTTTCCTCGTCCTTGTTCTTCTTTTGTCTTCTCTTTTTCAAAAACGACGACTTCTCTGGTTTACGCACACGAGTCAATTTGACGCCAATCAGTGGCAGATTGTTGATCGCATCTCGTAACTCGCCCTTGAGTTTTGCGTGTTCTAATAGTTTCTTCTTGTCGTCTTCAAAAATGCCACCTTCTTTCCAGATAATGTACAGCATCAACAAACGAGCCTTGTCCACAGGGCTACGCGCAACATGTGAGTCTCATCATGCTTCTCGTCTACAAAGCTCGGTATTTACCTCACGTGGGGGTCGTCTAATAATGGCACCATGTCGAGCACAATCGTCTTTGGAGTCTCTCCATCTGCCGTCTCGCCAGTAACCATATTCTGCTCCAGATTACCCACTGAATTCAGCTTGTGTCTTTCAAAGAATGACATGCACTCTTGCGCGATGCTCAAATGAGCCGAGTACTTGGCCTTCAAGTCTTGGTACTGGGGCAAGTTGGTCAACATCTCCTTCATCTCCTTCAAACTCTTTGCTGAATCCTTGGGTCCTGAGCTTCTGTCACTGTGGCCAAATCAATCAGACCCACTGTATTCCACATCCACGCTCAACAACCTACCCCGAGTTGGCAGCTGCCTTGTTCTCTGCCAAAAATTCATTGAATTTTTCAATCAAGCGATCCGAGCATTCAGCAATATGCATATGACGAATTGATTTGTACACGTTATCCTCTTCATCCAGTATCACTTCTTTTGCGTCCAAGGATCCATCTGCTTGATGATATTCGTACGAGTATTTGATGCCTTGGTGATTTTCTGTTTCCTCGACTGGCAATAAATCGTTGATCATGGCTTGATACGTAAATTCATGCAATAAAGGTGCTGCAGGGTCAATGGAACGATCGACAATCAATAGCGTTGCTCTTGGTTGAGGTGGCTGACGAGGAGGCTTCAATACTGTCTGTTAGACATCTCATCAACAGACTCCAAAAGTGGAATCGACTTACAGGGAAATTAGGGTTGAGTCTACAGAAATTATCCACTTCTTTTTGCACAATGTGAGCCAGTTTTCCGGCGGGCGAGCCTTGGGGATGGATGCCACCTTCTGATTGTGATTGATATCTAATAATGGGATCTTCGCCCAAAGTTGCACATACAGAAAGTAGCTGTTTAAAGAAAATCAACACATGTTTCATTTTACCCACTCTATATCACCAAAAAAGACTTACTTGCTTGGCAGTTGTTCTCAACGAATCGTCAGGATTTGACATATGATCGTCGCCAAAGACTGACAAGAAACTAGTGATGGGATCTACGGTGAACACAGCAGACTCATTGACTACCATGGTGATTGTTAGAGCGTCGCTGGTACGGATGCACCTCACATAGTCATACCCATAAAATCAACGTAGAGCTCCTTCAAACTCAAAATGTATTCGGACGCACCGGTTGATTTCAATCGTCTGTTCAAATCGTCGAATAATTGGTCATTTAAGCCTAAATTCCATGCATGGCATCATCAATATACGCTTTGAACCGCATCGTTTCTTGACTTACCGCTTGTGAAGTGCACATGGGCTGCTTTGTATGTAGGTGGTTTTGTTGAGAAATCATCGACAAGACGTAATATGGACTCTTTGCAAGGTGTCAAAAAGTAGATGGCTTCCAATGTTGGATAAGGCTGTCTCTTTCGTTCAATATTCTCGACCACTATGCGAGCTACGTTAATATAACACATGCATCGAATAGTTACATTCTACGTACGTGTCACCTAATGAAATCCATTGTCAATACACTTCTTCACACTGCAATTACTGCACTTACATTCTCCTCCAAAATATCATACATCTTGCACGCAGCATTCAAAATTTGGTTACTCTTGGAATCGACAACAATGATCTTCCATTTCCCCGGTGGTTGGATGGATCTGATGGAGTCCATCAATCCTACAGAGCATTGATTACTACGACAGTTCATTTCTTGTGTATGCTGTAAACCTACGCTTTCGCATAATATCTGTGATGCTAGACATTATGTGTATTCAATCTATAGCTATTCAATCAGTCTCCTCATTCTTCTTGATGGATTCTTTGCAACAACTGCCAAACCTATTTCTTTATTCCAAAGCGAATACAACTAAAAGGAGAAAAGAGGGAAAAAAAAGCAAGGAAGGAGAAACAGAACCAAATATGCAATTTTTGAATTACCCCAAATTACTTTTGTAACACGCCTCCTAAAATGTTATTATGATGGCTTTCGTTTGTGCAAGCAGTGGCGGGTTTTAACATATGATTTTGTTGTTGCGATGTGACACTTGAAGCAATATGGGCTTGTTTATCGCGTTTCATAAAGTTTCAAGTGATTCATATAAGATGTAACATTTGAGTCTTTTCCCTCTCTCTCTCTCTCTCTCTTCCCTCTCTATTCTCCTCTATTCTTTTACTTTAGTACAATGTCTGTTGTTACCATGGCAACCAAAGTTATGTCTCCGTCAAGCTATTCTTTCGAACATCGATTAGGATCCGAAGGCGAGTTCAATACATGCAGTCAACAAGCCAATAGCCCATATCATCGTGCCACTACGACCAACGCTGCGGCGGCGGCAGCAGCAGCAGCACATTTAAAATCAACATCGCCATCCACATGCAACAGTGCATTTGATGAGGATGATCAAGATGAACAGGCTAAAAGAAATAAGCTCATTCAAGCGGCCACCAACCGACTGCGACAAAAGCGTTTAGAAATCAAGCTCCAAGCCATGATGGCACAAATTGTTGAGATGCAATGCCAACTGGACATTATTAAATTGGACACATCAACTTCACTGCAACTGCTGCCTTCATCCAACATCTCGGAAACACAATTATCCCATTTTGAAAAGAGATTTGCACATCACAGAGCAGATTTACAGCGTATATTTCAGAGCAGCAGCAGCAGCAAGAGAGAGGAGTCCTCTGCGTCTATGAAACCCAAGGAGGCCAAGGCATCAAGCACTATTTCATCACTGCTGTCCAATATCTTGTACTCTAAAAGTAACAACAATAAAAGCAATGGTGTGATGATGAGAGAGGAGCAGCAGCAAGATTCAGACTATTCTATTCTTGGCGGCTCAATACATCATCATCAGAAAAGAAGAAAGAGAAGACATTATCAGCAACATGGATCTATGCAAAATAATGTAGTCGGCACATCATCTCCACCAGCAACAACAATAACAACAACAGCTGCTACATCCTCTGCTTCATCCGATGACATGCAAGATAATGATAGTAGTAGCCCTGGATCCACTGAAACAACATCCTCAGTGTGCTGGTCTTCGTTTGATAGCGCGAGTGATGGCAGCAGCATTTTAGTGCAACCATTACATCAAGAAGTGATAACAAATGCCAGAAATAGACACGAGTTACTAGTGTTACACTCGATCCCGCCCTTCTCTATTCAAGCCGCATCAGAGACATCAAAATCAGTCATAGATCGTAACGCACTAGACGATGTATTAAGCTTTTTAAATGGCATTGAGCTCAACACACATGATGACACACTTGTCAGGGACATATATGATATATTGGAGCAAGAATATGCCTTTGACAAGCTACCAGCACCCACTACTCCACCCATGAGCACCACCTCATTCCCGGTTTTCCATCTGCTGCAAAAACTGCTAGACAAGGGCATGAAATGGATCAAGTTTGCTATCGTCATGCTATTAGCCATCGCCATCAATCTGAAGAAAGGGCCCAAGTTGTTCTTATAACTACAATAAACGCACACAACCATGTATATTTAGACTACCATATCTTACTTTAAGATGCATGTTTGCATGATGTTTAAACTTGCCTGAAACGCATGTGTATCTTATTAAGAAACGGATCTAGACATCTGTATTCTATACACCTTGATGTTTTCCTATTATCATAAGGAGTTTGGGTAGCGCAAAGGTAAGTATTGTCATGCTATTTGCTTTTTTTTCCTTTATTTTGATTGTATTATTAAAATTGCTAAGGGGGATCAAAATTCGATATATTGTATGTACTTTGCAAGGCACCATCATGACCCTCACTGAAGTGCTCTCCACCCTTTGCGAAGATTATCTACCTCTGCTGTATCTGTTTCGATCACTTCAATGATATGCTGAACACCGTTATTTTGCTCGTCCAGAATCTAAGCCGAACAGAGTCAATATCTTACATCCGGCGCTTGCTTTTTTACCACTATTCCAGGGCTTACCTTGGTGATTCCGCGCATATTCTCTTCACTGACTGAATCCCACTCATCAACACCGTCAATCTTGCCATATTTTCTCCCTGACTCCTTGATAAATTGTAATTGTGCCCATAATTGACTCAATTTGCCATGGAATTGCTCTGATCTTTGTAATTGGTCTTGGATATTCTCGAGTCTAGCACGCATCACTTCTTCGTCTGGTGTGATACTCAAGCCCTTGTTTCGTAAGACTTGCGCATATTTCAAAAACTGCAGCATTTGACATGAGTTTCGTCTCTCGCCTAGTCAAGATGCCAACAAACCACTCACCTTGATCACTCGCTGTGCTGCTTGCATGTGTTTGCGCTTGTATTCGTCCAATTTCACTGCTGTTTCTAACTGACTCTTGTTTTGAATCTCTTTAATCATGGCTTCAATTTCTGCGAGCTTGGCGCTGTGTGCTTCGCTTAATTTGTGTTGCTCGTCCATACGTTTTTGCACATCGTCGAAACCAATGGCAAGCGCAGGCACCCGTGTTGTGCGATCAGGGTTGGCAGCCTGAGCCGCATCCCAAGTAGCTTGGTCATGGTCAGCCGGCTTTTGATAGAGATGGGCTTCTTGTGGCGAGACGACGTTGTAAAAGTAGTGCTGGAATCGACAGTTGGGTGATTTGGGATCCCACCAGCTCTTGAGCAGAGCCAGCGCATGCCACACATTCTCTGGCTTGTAGTCTTCGCTGTTGATGGCAGGCGCAGCTTGTGCTCGTGCTTCTTGGTCGATTTGAGATAATAGTTGATATACTTGCTGTTCTCTCTGCTTTGTCAGAGCTGCATTCTGTTGTTGTGGTGCGTTCAAGCCGAATCCAGTGGTGCCAGTTGTGCCTAAAGTATTGCCACCAAACAAGGATGTTGTTGCTGGCTTGCTTCCGAATAGTCCACCTGTAGTGCCGGCATTCGTGGAGGGTGTAGTCAGGCTCAATGCTGGTTTATTGGCTCCAAATCCACCAAAGCCTGTTGATAAAGTGTTGGTGCCAGGTGCTGCTGATGCTGGTGCACCGAATAATCCAGTGGTAGGTGCTGCTGAGGTAGCCGTCGCTCCAAATCCGCCAAATGCGTTTGAGGTAGCAGGTTGAGCTTGCGTAGTAGCTCCAAATCCACCACCACCACCACCAAACAAGCCTGATGTAGGTGCTGTGGATGTTGCTGTATTGGCTCCAAATCCACCGCCAAATCCAGTCGCGGGTGCTGCTGATGTAGCAGGCTGTCCAAATCCGCCTGTAGCTGGTGCCGCAGAAGTCGCACCGAAACCAAATGCACCTGCGGATGGCTGTTGTGTGCCAAAGCCAGTGGTTGCAGGAGCGGCTGGCTGGCCGAAAGCACTCGTCGTTGCTGGCGCTTGTGATGTGCCAAACCCACCACTACCAGCGCCAAATGCACTGCTTGAGGGTGTAGGTGTTCCGAATCCAAATGACATGTTTTGTAGATTGAAAAGTGAAAGAGACGCGTATCTACTCAAATTCTCAATTCCTTGCTTTGATGTGTTGATGGCACCCACATACACACGCACACACATGCCTACAAAATTTTTGTATTTAGCAAGTCACCTTGCAACATGCTGAATAGAGGACATCTGGCATGAACATGGGCCTGTAATTTGTGTGTTTTTTCCATCTCTTTTTACAAAACCTCTAAAAAAAATGGAACATCAACCTACTCGTGAAAAGCTTTATTCTACCTCCAAGGGCTATGGCTTCAGCCCTGCCTTACAAAGAACCCGCAAGCCATTTGTTGTTCGCAATCTGCTTACCTTGGCTGGCCTTGTCACATTCACAGGCAGTGTTTGTAAGTTGGGACAGGCCAATGTTTCGCAGTAAATGGGACTAACACTCTTGATAGACGCATATTCCCTTCTCGCTGTGAAGCAAGACGACTTCAGCGATGTGCCCATGCCTTCTCCTGAGGCTACTGCTGCTGCTCTTGCTGCTGAAAAAGACAAATAAGTCCACCAACATCAACAACAACAACAACAGGATAAACATTGTATATAAAATATTGTATTTGGTATGAAGAAAAGGATCACAAGCTAAGCAATAAATTCATATTTTCGGTTGGTTGCTCTTTCTCTCCAATTTGGTTGAGCTGTTGCTGCAGGATATGTTGGCTTTTTCAAGCTTGGAGGCTTTCTAGGTCTGGATTTTGTGAGCTGAAACAGAGAGAACATGGATGAGATTCAAATGGCTGGGCAGAATGGCATCAACTTACATGAACGAGCCCTCTTGATGCGGGCGGTTGCGTCTTGGGTAACTGCGGATGCTCAACGGGAGCTGGTTTACTAGAGAGTTTCTGCTGGAACATGTCGAGCAGTTTGTTGGAGAGCTTTTGAGGCGCATGCACATTGGCCACTGAGGGCCTTTTGGGTGCCACTTGCGGCTCAAACAGCTTTCTCGTCACTGCAGCAGGCACATATTTATCTCGAGATGGCGTTGTGTTTACTTTTCTTTCAGCAACCAGCTTTGTGCTGACATCTGACAACTCAAAACTGAGCGTTCGAGAGAAATCCAGCATGGGATTCTTGGCAGTAGACGTCTCGCTGGACTTGCTGCTGGCAGCATCATCGTCTGACGCCTGTTGCTCTGGGATGTAAGTCAGCAGTTGATCAGAAAAGGATACCCGCTTCTTGATTTCAGGGCGCTCCAAGATGGAAGCTACTTCCTTATCCAAGGGCTCTTCATCGTCGCTATCTTCCTCTTGTTCACCGGCCGAAACATCCTCCAGCAAGTCTTCATGGAATGAGATTTCAGGGGAGAGCTGAGGCAGGTACACATTGATTTCGTTGCTGCAAACCACACTATCCATTTGGCATGATAAAGAAGGTGACACCTTAATTTCAGGCTCATTCAATGTCGCTTGCTTTTGCTCTGGTGAAGACACTGTTGTCATGATTGGAAAGTACGAGTCGTCAGTTGGTGCAGCGGCAACGGCAGTAGAAGTGAGTGGAGAAGGTGTAGATAAGGTGGGCTATCATAGCATGAGGGTCAGATATACATGATGAATCCAGTATTTTCTGCAAAACTTACAGAACTGACTGTGGTTGATGGTGAAGGCATCACTGCCCGTCTTTGGGGCTTGACCGGTGGTAGAGCACTATGACGAGGTGTTAACCGAGAAGAGCTCACCGGATTATAACTTTGGCTCGCGGTAGGCTTGACATCAGCTAGTGTTCTCGGCTTGCTAATAGTAGGTGGATTTCTACCTGGAGACAACACATCTGGAGAGGGGGCTTCAAATGCAGAGACGAAAGAGGACTATCATGGTACAGTTTAGCTTGTTGCAAAAAAATATTGCCTGCGCACTGCTACTTACGACTAGGCCCCTTCTTCTTGGAGGGGCTACTGGACCATCGTTTTCTGCAACTTTGCTTGTATTTGTGTCCACTGCTGGCTTTACTGGAGATAGCTTTTGCTTTACATTAGACAAGAATTGGGCTTCTTGATTCGATGCTGGTGATCTAGACTTGACTAATGGCGTTTTTTGCTTTGAATCTGACGTTGCATTGATCAATTTAGGCATTTGTTTGGGTGCATCTTTAGGCACATCGCTGCTGCTGGAAGACTTGAACAGCTTTGATCTTTCCTCAATCAAGTTTGTCTTTACTGTTGGCCTTGATAATTGCTTGCTCTTTTCGCTAGCTATGTTCTCGGAGCTGACAGGCTTTTTCAATGGCTTTTCAATAAAAATGTTGTTGATGGGCTTCACATCTACAGCAGCCTTTCTAGCTATAGGTATCAATACATCACTTGGGGATGTTAATTGCATCGCTGGTGGCGTCAGCACAGCCTTTTCTTGTTGTTCTTGCTGTAGTGGTTGTTTCTGCTCTTGCTTATGATGTGTTTCAGGTCGACTATGTGACAACGGTGGGCTCGAGCGATGTCTTGCAGATCGTCTCTTTCTACGTTCATTTAATTCCTATGGATGCAAAGTGTCAGTAATAGCAAAAACAAGGGCCATCCTCAACCTACATCTTCCAACATCAGTAGTCCTTGTGGATTTTTATAAATCCACAGTGTATCTTTTCTTCTTAATGAGCTGATCTTTTGTTGTCTTAATGTCATTGTTCTATACAGCTATAACGATGGTTGGTCGCACTACTCTACTTTAGAAATGTGCAAAATATATACCAATTCTTTGATTTTAATACTGAAATGAAAGAAGAAGGGCTTAATCTATCACAACAGATGACAAATTATACTGTCATGATGCTTTGTTTTCATTTCGCTTTATAGGAATTGTCTCTTTTTGAGTACAAGAAAACATTCATCCTAATTAAGAAAATTCAGGGCCCATACTAAAATCCCAAAATTAGACATTACACAAGCACAGGTGAGCATCATAATGGGGTGTTGAGCAGATGGTGTAATGGGATATTGCATTACAGCATATTCTTGGCTTGCTTTGGGCAACAATAAGCTGCCAGTAGAAAAACTTGCTGAAATGTAGATAATTCAAAGTTATCGTTCTTTGTCAAGGTGAATGAGCTGATATCGGGTGGCAGTCTGGGGAACGGTCAATGCTTGTATTGATAAACAGTTAATTAGTGGGATGCAGAGAAAGAGGGTGAAAAAAGCTAGAATGAAGAACAATGAGCGCAAAGTTCATATACACCATGATACAATTTCAGCAATTTACCAATGCTTTGATAAGTAACCCAAATACAGTAGTGAATGGCATGAATTTAAGTTGTGCACTGCTTCTGAACTTGCCTGTTGTAATCAAAATTTCATGGTTTCAATCTAATTGACAGCTGATATTAAGCTCCAAATGCACTGTTTAGTGTAATGGTAAATCTGCATTAGGCGCTTTTGCTTCTTTCCAAATTCGTTTATACATTTAGTGAACATCACTGGCGTTTTGTATGTATTCCACCTTTTTACATAATTTTCAAAAATTATCACAGATCATGGATATAAGATCAACATCAGACATGGTGCAGCCTCTTACGTACATAAATCACTTTTCCATATGATTGGGATGACTTTCAAAGTGTATGATGGCTATTAATTCACAGGTCAAGAGTAACCAGCATAGGCTTCTATTGTTGTTGTAAGGTCTACATTTGGGTGGTGTTGCTCTTTTGTTCTGTACAGGATCCATATTTCACCAAACATTAACGTCTACAAGATATAACAAAAATAGTGCAAGATATAATGCTGTGTTGAGGATTGAGCCTACAACAACCCTCTACCTATTATATGATGTTTACGTCTTCTGAAGTAACTGAGAAGCCGGCTATTGATTTTGATGCTTCTTGCTTTAAAAAAGTAATCAAGGGATGGTGTATTGAGTTTATGCTCCTAAAAGCAGCGGAGTATCAGAGCGCACTGTAGTATGTTCTTGATTGACTTGCTTACACGTGACAGAATTGCCATTTCACAACAGTTATATCATAAAACCTAGCTGGCACAAGTAGCGCAATTACTGATAAACATTTTATTATGCTTAGCTGAACCAGAATTTGAGCCAATAAAATCGCTTAAAAGCTAGTTTAAACGCCGCTGAGCCCTGAAAGTTTTTGCGAGGGTTTCCCTATGTTTTTTGGTTAGACGGACTTTTAAACATTGCCAAATACAGTAATTTAGCAATTTTATCATCAAAATCCCCTAAAATGCCAGAATATGCCTTACTACACGCCCCAGCTTATAGTGCGAACGCTTGAGACTCTCAATTAGCACCAAGTAAGTGATACAAATCAAGTGAAGGCAGCCTATCTACCCCCTAGCCTCTGAATCAAATCTAGTTGTGCTTCAACGATAGGCTTATCCACACAACGAAAAAAGAGGGTTATGGCTCAAAGAACCATAAAAAGGAAGGGGAAAGTAACAAAAGGACATCACTAGAATGTGATGACGAACAAAAAAATCGCAATACAGTTACGTACAAAAAGGTAACATGCAATGTGTATCATCAAAATGACGAGTACAAGAAGAAAAAAGTAGTAGAAAAAAGCATCGTGGTTGCCTCATACGACGCAAGAACAACAATACCACCAGTATTACGAAAAAAGTAATACTTGAAGAACAAAAAGAATGCAAGGCTACTCCACAACAACAGAGCAGTACTGTCAGCGATACAATGCATCAAAAGATACATCATAGCGCTATGGTACAGCAAACAGAAAAATAGTTGCGTGCAGCAGAAAAGTGTGAAAGAATAAATCGTAATAGAGCAAACTAAAGAAGAATGCACAGTATTACCAGAAAGAAAGTAGTAAAAGGGTTGAATGAATGTAATCCATGGCAACCAAAGAAGGGTAATATACAAACCAAATACAAACCAAACACAACAAACAATATATTGTAGCAAACTGGCCTAAAATAAACTGTGTAATTAGTATTACTGTATATTGTACCGCTAAAGGTGGCTCTTATTGGCTGATACCTACTGTAACAGACTTCAAAGGTGTCGTCTTGGGTACTGGTAGTTGCAAAGACATGATTCTTTTGGCGAAAGTGATGTTGTATTTAATTAATAGTAATAAAAAGTATATGGTTTAATAGAAAAAGTGCAGTGCAAAAACAGTGCGAAAAAAAATAAAAATAAAATAAAAACGCGTTGCTGAGGGTAACTGCAGTCAATAGGCTGCCGCAGCACAGAGCACACAGAATTTGAATGACGTGTACAATGAACATTTTGCACTGTGGTGACTGTACCTAAATGATTTTTTCGCGATGATTTTTTTGAATCAAAATCGATATAATTTGACATTTGTAAACATTTTTGTTAAAATTAGCTATAGAAAGTGTGCTCAGCGTATACTACTTTCTAATAAACTTAAGGGGACAATTTGAAGGCGCATTCAATGGTGTCAATTTTAAAGTACTTTTAGAATGAAAAGATAAAGAATTTTGAGAAAATATAAAAAGCAGTTTTTCCAGGAAAAGTCGAGATTTAGTATATACAACGTTCAAAATAGCAGTTGCACAGGTTACCCTACATCTGTGCGGTCATTTTGATTTAATATATATCATAGTAAAAAGTGTCGTTTTCGCCTTCAAAATTGCGATCGTTTGATTTTTAACAAAAACCATGAGGGGTACCTCATGAAAAAACGTGCATTTTCGATGATTTGGATCGATCCTAAAAAATTCAAGATAAAGGTCCAGGATGTAAATGGTGATTGATAGCAATTATTTGGCACTATTCCCAGCATCTAGAACGGCTTAGAAGACAAGATATTGAGGGTTGAATTCGGGCGATTTGGCTGGGAAAAGTACCTTTAGAGCCATGTAGATCTACAAAAACTAATGCTACAGATTTGATCAGGACCTCAAACAATCAGTAGTCTTTGGGCCATACACTGAATATAATTGAGAAAAAAACGTGAGGTAGAATTCAGTTTGTGCTTTACTTTGAAACCACCCCCAGAGAAATACAAAAAACTCCATCTGTTATGTGTCAACCAGCCTCAGATAGACTACCCGTTGCAAGTGGCAGTGTCATTTTTTTGCTATTCGTTCTGGTTCTTTTGTAAATTTAATATAATCGGAAGCAATAACAATTTCTTATAATATTCAATGATGGTTGTATACTGTTGCATGGAAGCCCACATTCACAAGCATGTACCTAAAGACTACATGCACGCCAGGCTCCATACACACTCACATCCAGCATGCGCCTGGACAAGAAGCTACATTCACCTTCACCTCTTCTATCCACTCCTCGTCATTATTGTTTACAGGAGGTTGATTGTCTGTGCACGTTACTGTCCAGCTCATCATGCGATAGACTCATACTACTGTATCTGGCGCTCCTCACCGTTAAATCGAATAACGGTATTAACGCTATTTTGGCTATAAAATCTCAAAAAAAATCAAAATCCATCGTTCAATTGAGCGAACCGTTAAATTGAACACCATTAAATTGCGCAACTACTACTGTATACTAAATAAGCAAGTCTATTTTGCGCACTGATTTTGACAAGATCCATAGTGAAAGTCGTTAATTACGGATACGTAGTAGTAACAGATTGATAGAGAGGGCGTTGCGCAACAGTGAATTTAAAATCACATGGCTCTAACATGCTTTGTTAAAGAGGAGTGGCACAGGTTCAACACTGTTTTGTGGGTTAAACAAAATACGGTAAAGCATGTTTTCGTGCCGTAGATAAATATCGTAAAGTACATATCAACACTATTATTGTATACTAGTATTACTGTATAATAACTACTACTACTCTGAGAAGCTGCAGCCATAATATGAAGAAATTTCCAGTCGTTGAAACCAAATAGAACGCCATCTAATAACCAATGCATTACATATCAATCACCTTACAACCAAATCTCTTCTTCAGCATTGGGCGGCCAAGAAATGCGCTTGCCTGAACAATCCAAGTCCATAAATGCTAATTTTAGATTGAATTCAAAATCTGGCGTCGTCACTACTACTAAGTATCCAAAGTAATGGTACCTTCTGCTGGATCGCCACTATGCCCGTATCTGGTCGGAAGATTGCTGTAGTTTCATCTTTATTATAATTCAATCACATGAGATGATGGTGCTTGTTGTTGTCAGTGCAATAAAATATAGGCAAAAAAAATTGATCCAAAAAACTCGCCATGAACTACATTCCCCCTACAGGAGAGAGTCGTTCGAAGTTGGATAGTTTGGCAACCAAATTAGAGAATATCTCTATTACACATCGATTCTCTTTGGAGGCAACTTCAAATGGTCTGTTGTTTTGTATCTTTAACTTTGTTCGGTCGATTTTGTTTTGACATCTCGAAACAAAGTGCATATTGACAAGTACGTCGTGCTATTATCAACTGTGACATCCATGGTCATTGCTTCCAATCTGATATTATCTAGGAGGTATTCGGTATTGATATGCTTGGCGAGTTCTGGGCACACTTATCCTTCCTTGAGCAATATGGTGTTTTGACTTGCTAACAATTTCTGAACTTGGGCTTGCAAATTGAATCCGTGCTTTCTTGATTGATCTTTACAGGAATTGATATATGAATTTAATTTCACTTCAGTCGATGAAGCACCACCAGCAGTAGATGAGGACGCGCCAGCGGTAGATGCGGATGAACAATACGACGCACCACACACAATCTGTAACAGATTTTTCATTTTATCAGTACGTCTCAGGTTTCATTTTTTGAACAGGCCATTTTTTTAATACAGTACTATGCTTTTGATGGTCTCAGGATCAATCTCTCTGAGACAGCATTTATAGCTTCGTTTAAAACCTTGCTTCCATTCACCATTGCGCTCGTTTGAGATTTTGTTAGTTAAAAAAACATCTTTTTACAGCACATTCATCACTGTTTGTGGTGAGCTCAAGAATTACCGACTGTTTAAAAAAAGTTTGAATCAAAAAGTCTCTGAGCATGATTAAGCTCATTAGCTCACTGACGTATTGTTGTATTCACACATATAACTGTACCTAAAATACACACATCGTAGTACAAATAAGGTAATAAACTATGCGCATATAGAGCATATGTAAATAAACTTTATCAATGGATAAACGATAACCATGATATTCACATAAGCTAAGTTCCAATAAGCTATAATCTATATATCAAGAGATAACATACTGTATAAGGAATATAAGTAATTAGCGTTGCCAAGAGCAACTAAGATATCTAGACTGATCATCTATGTCCGAAATAATTACATTTAGCATGAGTAAGGATTGATACTAAAATTTAGCATGAGAACACCATTCTAGATGGGTGTGTAAGCAATCCATAAATCATAACATATAAATAGCAGTAGACATTCATCCCTTCGAGACATCCCTATCTGAATTCTACATCAATAAAAGGTTATACACATTCTCACGTATTCTTTATTTGATCTCTACACCTACTACATATACAACATGTATCACTTCCAAACCGGATCTCAAATCACTAGTAAAACATTCAGTTCAAGCACAGATCACATCTGATCATAAACTTTGACATGAAACTGGATTCAGTTACGATCCCAGTTGTGGCATGTTCAGGATAATAGATTCAATCTATCATCCTATCACCCAGATCAAACCATCTAATACCTTATCCCCACATCAAATCCCTCAGTTCGAATAGTATATGAGCCCTCTCATTTCCAATGTAATAAACGATATTCTTTACTTGACTAATTTTCTACCTTTTTAAAATAATTTATTTCTGATAAATCACTCACAGTCATTTTTGATCATGTCTTCTTCTACTTTCTAAGAATATTCCTCCAATTTTATAGTTCTTAATTATAATAATATTTTTGTGGTAGCCATTCCTCTCGTAATATGCAATATTTGACATGAGCCTCTTCTGATTTGGCTGGACGTGATAATAATTGCGGCTTTATTAACTCGCATTAAAGTCTGAATCTTTTTCTGCATTTCATCCCTTCTTTTGATTTAAAATTGTGGTGGGTATGCCTTTGATTTGATAAACTTACCCACCACAGCCTTACTTTTCATTTGGAAAGCCAAGAAGTGAGAAAAAACAGCCTATGAAGGATGAGACTATGTAACTGCTACTAATATGCGTATAAACGTCATATGCAGTCTGTACCATCAACATTCTTCTACTATTTTGTAAGTTTTATTGCTTTTTTTGACCTCTAGATTCTTTTCTTGTATAAATGTACAGCGTAATTATTAAATACAACAGGTAATGATTGCTTCAAATTAAATTATATTAGATTTACAAAACCACCAGAATGCACAGCAAAAAAAATGGCACTACTACTTGCAACATGTAGGCTATTCGAAGCTAAATTGACGCATGACAGATAGTGATGCATTCCACACTATCGATCATTATACTACACTGCACCTATCACACCAACACCTCATCATCAGTATCTACGTAAGGCCTGAATTGCTGAGCAGTACCTCCTCAACCTCGGCACATCAGCGCTTGCGCACAACAGAACATAGCAAGTAAGCAACATGCAGATGTCTATCACCACTGAAACAACACCATTAACAGCACTGACAGGAACGGACCACAACTACATCAATCTCTAGACTGTTTTCACAGGTTAACCACAACAATCTACTGGATCATTGCACTTGGATTTATATCTCAGGATCTTACCCTGGAAACATATAAAAAGGGCGATACAATTCACTCTAATAGAAGGACATTTTGATTTTGCACACAGTCGAGAGCTGATACTTCATTATCGTTCATTTTACTTGTGTGATTTTATTATTCAATTTCATTGAATGCATCAGATAGGATTTTTTATGAAATTTCTCTGGGGGCTCAAAGTAGTACACACGCTAGCTTCTCGCCATTTTGTGTCTTATTTTATCTAGCGTGTATAGTCCAAAGAGATATCAAGTATTTAAGGTCTTGATTGAGTCTGTAGCACCAGTTGCTGTGGGTTTACAAGACACAAAACGCACTTTTCTCAGCCAAATTGTCCAAATCCAATCCTCAAGATCTCGTCTGGTAAACCCTTTTAGATGCTGGTAATAGTGCCAAATGATTGCTATCAATCACCATTTACATCTTGAACCTTTATCTTGAATTTTTTAGGATCGATCCAAATCATCGAAAATGCACGTTTTTTCATGAGGTACCCCTCATGGTTTTTGTTAAAAATCAAACGATCGCAATTTTGAAGGCGAAAACGACACTTTTTACTATGATATATATTAAATCAAAATGACCGCACAGATGTAGGGTAACCTGTGCAACTGCTATTTTGAACGTTGTATATACTAAATCTCGACTTTTCCTGGAAAAACTGCTTTTTATATTTTCTCAAAATTCTTTATCTTTTCATTCTAAAAGTACTTTAAAATTGACACCATTGAATGCGCCTTCAAATTGTCCCCTTAAGTTTATTAGAAAGTAGTATACGCTGAGCACACTTTCTATAGCTAATTTTAACAAAAATGTTTACAAATGTCAAATTATATCGATTTTGATTCAAAAAAATCATCGCGAAAAAATCATTTAGGTACAGTCACCACAGTGCAAAATGTTCATTGTACACGTCATTCAAATTCTGTGTGCTCTGTGCTGCGGCAGCCTATTGACTGCAGTTACCCTCAGCAACGCGTTTTTATTTTATTTTTATTTTTTTTCGCACTGTTTTTGCACTGCACTTTTTCTATTAAACCATATACTTTTTATTACTATTAATTAAATACAACATCACTTTCGCCAAAAGAATCATGTCTTTGCAACTACCAGTACCCAAGACGACACCTTTGAAGTCTGTTACAGTAGGTATCAGCCAATAAGAGCCACCTTTAGCGGTACAATATACAGTAATACTAATTACACAGTTTATTTTAGGCCAGTTTGCTACAATATATTGTTTGTTGTGTTTGGTTTGTATTTGGTTTGTATATTACCCTTCTTTGGTTGCCATGGATTACATTCATTCAGCCTTTTATTACTTTCTCGTAATACTGTGCATTCTTCTTCAGTCTGCTCTATTGCGATTTATTCTTTCCCCCTTTTCTGCACGCAACTATTTTTCTGTTGCTGTATCATAGTGCTATGGTGTATCTTTTGATGCATTGTATCGCTGGCAGTGCTGCTCTATTGTTGTGGAGTAGCCTTGCATTCTTTTTGTTCTTCAAGTATTACTTTTTTCGTAATACTGGTGGTGGTGTTGGTGTTCTTGCTTCGTATGAGGCAACCACGATGATGCCTTTTTCTACTACTTTTATTTTCTTGTATTCGCCAGTTTGATGATATACATTGCTTTTTGCTACTACCTTTTTGTATGTAACTGTATTGCGATGTTTATGTTCTTTATCACATTCTAGTGATGCCCTTTTGTTACTTTTCCCACTTTTTATGGCTCTTTGAGCCATAACCCTCTTTTTTCGTTGTGTGGATAAGCCTATCGTTGAAGCACAACTAGATTTGATTCAGAGGCTAGGGGGTAGATAGGCTGCCTTCACTTGATTTGTATCACTTACTTGGTGCTAATTGAGAGTCTCAAGCGTTTGCACTATAAGCTGGCGTGTGTAGTAAGGCATATTCTGGCATTTTAGGGGATTTTGATGATGGAATTGCTAAATTACTGTATTTGGCAATGTTTAAAAGTCCGTCTAACCAAAAAATATAGGGAAACCCTCGCAATTTTTTTCCAGGATTTGTGGTGTATTTAGTTCTTTTAGAGCAATTTGATTGGCTCAAATTTGGAAACAGCTCAGAGAAATAAAGCATTATAATGAAAAATAAGAAAAGCGAGATTAAACATTCGAAATTGATGGTACAAATGGCTTAAGGTAAGTACACACGATACTACTACCATAAGTATACTGCCTGTGACCAAGCCTACTGAGAGTTATTTAAGTAATACGAAATCACTATTATTTCCAAATTATAAAATATAAAGACAGTAGTAATTCTATCACGTAGAACTTAGGGTCTTTATTATGTTTCTTATAAAAGGAAGCCAGGATCAATCGTGTCCTGGATTCAAAACATATCTATACTACAATTCCATTTAAATGTCAGTGGTATGGAATTGGCTTGACATCTAATGATAGGCTAAAAAACCGACACCTACAGCCCTCAGTTCCCTTTTAATTGATAGAGACATCCCACTTTACAGTCTGTTTTGCTCACCATAATCGGCTTCTTTACAGCAAATAGTCATTCACAACTTCAAAAATCATGTGGTCTATCATATCAAATATCTCAAAGACTTCGCCTACGTCTCATGTCATAAGTCCTGCTCTATTCTTGGTACGATTCTGTGGGTAAATCATGCTAACAATCATGTTTTACCATCAATTGTTGAGTAGATAGCAAGCCTAATTAATCGTTTTATTAGTGTTCATCATCAAGCTACAAAACCTAACATCATCATAATGTCAAAAGCATGAAATAAATGCATCCTCCAATTGCATTTTCAATAAAAGTATCATTCTTTGGCAGATTCAATTTTACATTGCATCTTGATGAATATACCTTTACAAGCCCTACTTGATGCAATGAAGGTGAATATCGCTGACGACGCCCAAGCACTCCCGGAGTGCATGAAGCTTTCAGGAACGCACACTGTTTTATTCAAACAGCTCATCAGTCAAAATACCGGTCTACATCTCTACAACAAGTGTCTCAAAAAGAAGAAGAGGATATATACCTGGAGAGCAAATCTCGGGAGCAGAGGCCACTCTCTCTCCTCATAGCCTGTACAGCTCCAATACGCCAGCTGAAATGAAGGAAACTGCTCAAATCCAACGTAGGCACAAAGGCACTATCAGGATTCTCTACCACTCAAATACTCAATATGAAAAGAGACGTCAATTTGAATGGACGAAAGAAAGATACTACGATCGTATCGCATCCAACCAGCGCAAGGCATCAAACAGCAGGCGTCCCTTATGTTTATTGGAGATCGTCGCCATAAATATAGATCTCAAATTGAGCGTGATCCATGATTTGGTGGACATTGGAAAGAGGAGCGACACGCAGGATACACCCTCCACAATTGTCACCAACGTATATACCAGCTCTCAAAGTCATACTTATACTGCTTTCTGTAGCTTTCTCATCCCACATACGTAAAAGACAATGCTATCAAAACCGACCAGAGCATCTTTATTTGGCCACATAGACAAGCAATGTAAAAGCGCCTTTTAGTCTGTTTGCAGAGATCGAATGTCAGAACTGGCCATTGGTATTGCTGGCATGGGGCCAGCTCCTCTCTGGTGCCACGCTTTCTTGCTTTGATGAGGACAGCAATCACCAACACCGTATCATGTTCATGAGCAAAACCATGTACTTCCTAAACTCAAGATACAGTTTATTCACTTCAATTTGGCAAAAATAAAATTAAATTGGCAAAAAGCACGAATGAAAATAGCAAAAAACAAGGTGAATTTGGCAAAAGTCAGACAGAGGAGAGACAGAGAGTAATTCAAGGATGAGACCAAAGCAGAAGAACACAAGGAGGATTTGATTGATTGCGAAAGAGAGAAAAGAAACATTTAGTAACCTTGATTCATGATTTCAATGAAGATACTTACGAATGGGTGGCCAGCCCACAACGAACTCCCCGTAAGTACGTGTAGCACAAACCGTGATAGAAGAGGCAGGGACGACTTGTCCGGGGAGTTCAGGCTGGCCACTACACTCTGAATAAACTGCTGAGCAAAGCTTCATAAAGAAGACCACTGGTTCCCCAAGCACCCAGGATAAAGTGCGAATGCAAGACAAAGCAAGGCTTTCAGGTACCATCCAGAAGTAGTGAAGACAACCAAGAGCAACCCACAAGCCATAAAGAAGACCACTGGTTTCAAGAGGCCAATGACAGAGGAAACCATGTAGAGACAGTGGCACAGCAATTCAGACACCTTGCATTGAACCATGTTGGATTGAACCATGTCGACACCGTGCGTTAAACCATCATGTAGAGACCATGCCAAGAATCTTGCAGACACCATAAAGAATACCACAGACTTGAACCCCAATGAGCAAGAGGGCGGTTCTTGTGCCCTTTCTCTTCATCAACCAAAGCCATCGCTATGACCATAGCCATTCCACCATGATGCCCATATCACTTGCTCTTGAACGCATGCTACCACAGGGAGAGATAAACAAGACGCATCTTGAAGAAACATGCACTGAGGGAGTCTTGGCAGAACTTCATTTGACCAAGAAGAGCACCATAAGCACCAAGATAAGCCCAACAAGATATAAGCACCATGAAAGCGTGATATATCAGTGAAAAGACCTTCAAATACCACTGCGCTTGAGGCAACACTTGTCACTGCACCAGATCCCACAAGAGATGAAGGGAAGCCCTGTACGCCTCATAGAACCAACAAAGAAGAAGAGCATTACCAATGCCATGC
Organism: Mucor lusitanicus; assembly: GCA_010203745.1. Taxonomy (NCBI): domain Eukaryota; kingdom Fungi; phylum Mucoromycota; class Mucoromycetes; order Mucorales; family Mucoraceae; genus Mucor; species Mucor lusitanicus. The sequence continues at coordinate 527,730 of JAAECE010000005.1, read as the reverse complement.
CATGATACCAGAAGAGAAGCTCATATGTCTTGAGACCTTGGATCACCATAACCTTGATATATTTCATATATCAGTGAGACAACAGACCTTTCAGAGAGCGTCTTGCTTGAAGGATGTGTGTATTTGCCAATACCCCAGTTTTTGAGAGAAGCAGCAGCAGCATGTACCATGTAAATGGGTTGCAGAAGAGAGCCATCAAGTCGAGGACAGAAACCATAAAAAGAACTAAAGTGACCATGGGATCTTGAAAGACGATGTTTGAGATATATCAGCCAAATCACCTCCCTTAAGAGTACCACCCACAGAAACACTTACCATATTGTCCGTGTCATAGAAGAGCATTATGCCATCTGACATACATAAATGTATTTAGACATTGAATATAACTATTGTCTCTTGTAAACACTTACCTGATATTGAATTAAGAATATAAATGTAGAGAAACTGAAAGAAAAAGAAAGAGAAGGGGATGGGGTAAAAACTCGTTTATTTATACTTTTTTGATCACTGATTGATACGTAAGCTCTGAGGCGTGCCAAAAACACAGGAATCAAGAACAAATCAACTTTGGGTGCTGCGGCATCGATAGAGAACTGACATAAGCAAGCCATAATAAGAGAGTGAAGCAGCAGAGTATAGTAGAAAATATGAATATCACTAGCATGTACACATGCCGCTTGGTACATATTGTTGTGGGTGTTGATATAGTACACTTCACATGTGTGATATATAGACAAGAAGTTTATAATTAAGCAAAACTTGATTAAACAAGGATCATTTCTTTTTGTTTTTTTCAGTTTCTCTCTCTCTCTCTCTCTCTCTCTCTCTCTCTCTCTCTCTCTCTCTCTCTCTCTCTCTCTCTCTCTCTCTCTCTCTCTCTCTCACATTCTTTAACACTGATGTTCTACTCACGGTTGAAGATACTGCTTACTGAATGACGATGCCATCAACGAAATGAATAGACCACAATGAAGTCGCAATCAAGATATATGGTCATTTGGAAGTGTTTCGGTTGACGCTTACTACACAATTCAACAAAGACGGCAGGAAGAACCTGTGGAGACGCTTTGAACATGCGTAATGCAGTCTCTCCCCACAAGCTTGGCAAGTGATCAACAGTGGTATCAGTCGTATCATTGCTGAAGTAGCTATCTCTTTTAAAGCTCTTTTTTCATTTTAGAAATAGAATGTTCAGAATTAGAACAGTGTAGAGAAAGCACCACCACCACCACAAGCAAGCATAAGGATGAAATCACAACTAGCTCTAATCAAGATGTACTATACCACATCGGCCAAGCACAGCTCTTGCACATGTACTGAAGAGAAATCTGCTGGTACCACCAATTGATTGGATGCGCATACAAAAACAAAATAGCAATAGTATCCAAAGGACATGATGTGCGTATTCGAGTTTGTGGGTTTATACATGTAGTATCGAAATTAATAAAGTTGGATGAATGAATGGAGTCGACGAGAACAGAGTGGTTTGCTTGACTATGGAAGGGTATTTGCTTCAATGTGAGAGTAAAAATGAACTGGTTAGAGGTACTAAGAAATCTCCAGCATCACACCCTGCCAGCTATTTATCAAATGCGCTTAAATTGAGACAAAAGGTGATCCTATTACATTGCAGAATGGTTTATTTCATTCAAGCAATTGGGTTGGGATACTATTCATCCAAGTGAAGTTGGTCGAGTGGTATGTCATTGTCAAATTCAAATGGGCTTTTTGCCAAATTCAAATGGGCTTTTTGCCAATTGCTAGAAATTCTTGCCCTTTTGAATTCAAAATCCGATAATACCACAAACACGTCAATCATTCAGCTGCCAATGTTTTTGCTGCAGAAATATTGCTGAGCACGTCCTTGGTGAGGACATTGCATTAGGTAAGTGACATACCAAGAAGATACAGCACTTCACTAACCTACATGCTGGAGCCATCTTTTATTCACATCGCACGTATTTCTTTTGGTAAGCTTCTAATCTCACTCCTGTATTGTAATTCAGTTGGCTAATCGAGTCATTATTACTTCTTCTGTAACAAAAAGTGAACTCATCGTTGCAGTAATTTACAGCCCTGAATACATGTAAACAAAATACTCTCGACTAGAAATTGAATAGGTTTTGTGATTTATATGTAGCTGCCCGTCGCTTAATTATATGATGCAAGCATGAGGCTATACAAGCTGTATAATACCACTTGAGCCTGCGTGTATACTATTCTTGTTTGAAGGAGCAATCATTCATTGCTTATAGGCAAATACGAAGCATAGTATGATAGAAGAGACATGTGGATTTCAGGGCTAAAGAGAGCGTCAGATCATTGTGTGACACCAATTTATCAGAAAGTGCATGAATATGTAAATGGCATTTAGGAAAAGTCAGGCAGTATCTACATTTTTCATAAAGTTTTAGTCTTGAGTCGAACGGCCATTCACAATACTAGGTGTCAGTTTTGCCTAGACTGCATATTCTGATTGCTTTGGCGTTCTGCAATATGGGCAGATATTACCAGATAATCCATGAGCTTTGAATTTGACATGTATGAAATGGAAGAAGCCCTTTCAAGTATGCACAGTGTGAACTACAGTGACTAAACAGAGTTCGGGGCAGAGAATACGGGTACTTTGGGTGCCTGGGCACTCATTTATTTTGTTTTAAATCAAAGAATATCCATTTCACATGGCCTAAAGATCGGGGCAAAGATGCCCAGCACATCCAGGTCAAATGCTTGGCTCACCACTCGTAAATCTTACCGAGATTCATGCAACCATCTCGCATAAAAGACATTGATTTTAGCTATAATAGGTGGTTTATTAATTAAGATTTCTTCATCTCGTTGGACAAAGAAAGAAAAGAATGATTTATGTGATGGATGTATTGAGATATAATCGTGCGTGGTCTTTTTCTTCATTCCCAAAAAGTATATATATGTATATGTATACAAAGAATTGCAGAAAAAAAATATAAAGAGGGGGGATGGTACATTTTCATGCTTAATTTATTGAAATTTAAGCACCTTCCTTCTTCTCGTCCTCCTTCTTGTCCTCCTCCTTGCCCTTCTTGGCCAATTCTTCGTTGATCTTTTGGACTTCCTCAAACTTCTCCTTGAAGAGGTTGGCATTTTCAGAGTTGGCGAAACGGATGGCCAAAGTCTCGGCCTCGGGCTTACCGTCAGAGACATCAGCGGTGACATTCCAGACCCAAGAGCGATCAGAACCAACGTTGGGAGAGAGCTTCATGAGGGAATCGACGAAGTGGTTGGCACAGACCTTGAGAGTCTTGTCACGACGCATCAACAAACGAACTTTCTTGGTCTCCTTGTGTTGCAAAAACTTGACATCACCAGTACCACGCTCCTTCCATTCCTTGGTATCCTTGTTGTAACGGAACAACTTGGCGCGCCTAGATACGATGTACATGTCAGTAATCAATGCAAAATAAACGCGCTTTTCGTCAATTTACATCTTGAAGAGAGCATCTTCTTCTTCTTCGTTGGTCTTGACTTCGACCTCTTCTAATTTGATGATGGGTTCAAAGTGAACATCAGGGGATTCAACTTCCTCCTCTTGCTATTCAAAGTGAAATCAATGGCTGTTAGTCGATTCATCCGTCTAATCCGTTGTAGCTTGATAATTTACTTGTTCGACAATCTTCTTTTCTTCAGTATCAGCCATTATTATAATTTAGAAAGGTGAAATAAACAGGATAGATGGATGGATGGATTCGTTTAAACTGTTAGGATTCAAACAAAGGAGAAAAACGATTACGTGTTTCTCGCCATGATTGTTGCGGAGATTCTCAAATCGAGGAATCATATGTGCTTTGTGTAAACAGGATGACGAACTCTTGATTGTTGCATGATCAATGAATGTAAAAGGGCTAGATGACTGTAATGACTCCAGGGTTCAGCATTCAGCAATGGGCTTGATTGCTGGGAAATACAAGGGAAACGTATGAAAATTGCATTGCTAAGCCGAATGACCTTCTAATGTTGAGTTTTCAGTGGTTTGAAGCGCTTTTTGTAATGCCTTGTATAATCAATTCACCTTGTGCCATATCTTTGCAGCATTGAAGTGCATTATTTAGCGGAAATTGTCTCTAATTGCTATGCAAGATGCGGTCAATGGCTACATACTGCAAACCACAATCGTCAAAAGAGGAGCACAGGATGTCTGGACGCTCAATGCGAAAAATGAGGCTCACAGGATGTACCTGAGACGTTATGAAACATAGATTTGTAAAGACCTCTGCTCTGCTATGAGCATTGCATTCATAGGCATCTTGAAATCATGGCGGCATATCTGCCAAATCCATTGTTGCATCAAACTTTAGATGGCGACTTGTATGTTAAATGTTGTAGCTTTGAGGCACTGTTTCTCTACTGCAGATCATCTAAATGACCAGTCAGGTATATGAACCATTGCATTGCCATCAAATTAATCTCATTTACCTTCCATTCAACATGTCGCAATAGTAGACATTGATACCACCACAAAATGAACTCCTCTTTGATCTTCAAGTTAAAGATGACGTATCAAGACTTTGAACAAGTATTCACCACTGGACCCCAGGGCGGAAGTACTAATTTGCCTTGATTTTATTATTTTTCTTTTCTTCTTCCAGTTGAATAAAATCCTTACACTATAAATAATATGGTAAAATGACAGATGGTTGCAAAAAAGGATGATGGAATGTCAAAGTGTCTTACCTCGCCAATGCTTGATTTAAATTAGGGTGCTGTCAGTCGTTATCCTTATCCTAAAGACGTTTGGTAAGCGAGTCATTTACAGCAACATTTCCCCACATTTCTCAACGAAATACATAGGTCTCCTGCCGGTGGTTGGTGGTCCAGACCCAAGACATGGAAGACAAACACTCTTGTTGCTGCTTTCGGTATGGCAGTTACTCTCGGTGCTGTCTGGAAGGTCTCTGCTGATAAAGAGGTATTGCATGTTGACATTGGCTATAGTAGGATGGCTGTTTAATTAGTGATTCACAATGTATAGGTTCGTTATCAACAACCCAAGCGTTGGATCCCTTCCATGATGGTAAGCACAACACTCGATCCAGCAATGATTATGATCAACTAAACCCTCGATTTTTAGTGGGCCAAGCAATTCAAAGACCAACAATAAACACTTGCAAATTTACCAACACAACAACGACGATACAGTTATAAATAAAAGCGAATTTTGATGAAATAGATCTACATTTTGCTCGTTTATTGAAAGCATGGCTAGTTTGTATTACATATTAACAGGTTTACAATTCATCTCTCTTGGTGGTTGTTTCGTGGTGAGTAGTTTTGGATTTTGGGATAGCGTGGGGTTTGGCAATTACATGCTCTTTATCTACAGCGACAACAACGACAGGCGTTTCTTGGGCAGGTGGTGCTTGAGAAATAACAGATGCAGCAGCGCTTTCGAGAGTAGTAGACGAGGGAGATGCATAGACTGAGGATGTGCTGATTTGTGGCACAACATCTTTTTGGGCTGGCACCTCAATGACATCTTTGCCTTCATCCAGACTGTAGAATGGCTGAAGATCAACAAAGTTCAAGATCCAGACCAACAGGGCAGCGACCACGCATGCGAGCAGAAGGGTATGAAGGGGGTTTACGGTCAATCCAGTACCGAATTGCAATGGAAGAGAGACAATGCGGCATGTATTGTCAGCTGAAGCACTAGCTAGTAAGCGTCTGTCAGGGCTGACAGCAATGCATGTGATGGAGAATCCGTGAGCCTCTTTGATACTAGTAAGAGTCTGCCAATAGTGTTAGGATCATGGTCATTGAGCACAAAGGAACAGCATACCTTGAACGAAAGTGCATCTAATAAAGTAATGCTTAAGTCAGCAGAAGCGAAAGCCAGAATAGCACCGTCTTGACTGATTGCAAAGGCTGTGATGGGCTTGTTTCCTACTTTGACCACCTTGACCTGATCGAGAGAATAGGCATCGTATTTGACAATGTAAGCTGCAGGCTTGGTCACGCCATTGACGACAGCGAAACCGAAATCTTTGGTAAAGCCACGGCCGTATCTGTTCATTGTATTAGTCCTGCAACAATGCGCCCCCTCTCCCATTGTCCTCACCTGAAGGCTCTGAAATGAGCAGTGCCCTTCTTGATGACGGTAGCGCTCGAGATTGTTTGAACTACTTGACCCACATTCTTTCCTCGAAGGTTGATCAATTTCAAGCCGTCTCTCAACACACAGGTGAGTTTTTCGTTCTCCAAGTTGATATCCACATCCAGAACCTCATCATCCTGTGAAACTGTAATTGCTGGCGAAACACTCTCAAAGTCTGGGTATTTGAACACCTGCACTCGGCCATCTGTGGTGCCTGTGGCTACTAAACTCCCACTCTCGTTGAAGCGTACAACCCTTTGATAATCCTCTGCCTTTTTGCTTTCCAATGTGTTGACAGCTTTTTCCAATTCAAGCCTGAAATAAAGCCGCTTTAGCAGACAGACCTTTGAATCAGCCATTCCAATCAACCTACTTGTCTTCCAGTATCTTGAACGTACGACAGTTGTTGTTCTTGCCATCCTTGATATCCTGCTCTGATCCATTGACACCTGCGACGACATAAGGTCCCTATTTATCTCTGATTTAGGGTCTCTGATGTATCGTTTTCGTATATTCAGCCTACATTAGGATGCACATCGAGACACATGGGCGCGTCCTCTGTTGCTGCGAAGTCAAATGTAGCGTCCTCCTCTAAATCTTTACGGCGAATGTCAATCTTGTAAGAAGCCTATGGTCGCAAGTGACATTAGTTGACTGCAAGTCATTGTTGTGCCTGTATCGCTTACCAGCTTATTCTTAACACCTGAACGAGAGGCACCACCGCCACCACCAAGGATGAGTTGGTTGTTGCTGGTGAATCCAAGGCCAAACACTGGAATTCCAACAGATACTTTGAATGTAGGACAGCTCATTTGGTGAATGTAAAAAGAAAAGAGAAGAAGTGTATGTGTGAGGGAAAAACACACAACTGGGTACAAATCCCAAGAATATATATTTCGATACGGGTGCCATTGTCCAATCAACTCGGCGCACATTTAGAACCTTGTTGTGGTCAAGACTCAAAGCTATGAGCCATGTCGCAGTACCTGAATGCTGTCTCGATGCTGGGTTTAATGACTCCTTTTCATAATGAGTGCAATGGGGTTTTTGAGGGAGGAGACACATTTGTATTTGCATTTGGAATGCAGTCTTGGAATCTATAATGCAAGATTTTGTAGGGCAGCCTTCGCGTACAGTCTTCTTCTCAAGAGCGCCAGTAGGGCTATAGGCTGTAACATACATTGCTTTCATAATGAAATTCATGCTGAAAGAGCCATGGATTCTATCCAGTACATCTTGTTGTCAATGATAAAATACCTCTCGCCCAATGTGGAGCCATTGGCCAGATAGGAATAAAGTACAAAGCGTCAATGAGGACCATTAAACATGTGTCAACCGCTTGACATTGTTGCGGTACTACAAAAGATGACTGAAATTTCGACTTTATGCTTACATTATCACTTGAAATCCCCTTGCTAATGACCTACAATTGTAGATCTGACTCCTTTAGGGTACTTCACGTTTGTATCAATAGGGGAAAACTCATCTGAAGCAGACAGTATAGTTGCATTGCTCCCAAATGCTCAAACATTTGCAAAATACAGTGACATTGAGATGTATTTGAGCCGTGTTTTCTCATGTAAACTCTATTTTGAAGGGCCAAAAGAGCACCTAACAATTGCTTTCGTTCAGCACTATCTTTTTGACACCTTTGCTCACCTTTTTTGGGACACTTGAAGATCGGCTAAAATGCATGATGAGGTGCCCCTCATGCTTTTAATTCAAAATTCAATGATCGTGTTTTTAAGCACGAAAACAAAGACTTTCACTAAGGCATATACTGACTCAAAATGTTTCTTTCGATCCATGGCAGCCCTGAAACTACTCTTGTGAGACCTTTATATGTACAATGTTAACAATTTCGCCAAAAACCTGATTTCATATTTTTGGAAAATTCTCGAAAATTTCATTCTAAACATTCAATTGAATTAATACCATTTGAAGCGCCTCGGAAAGCGCTCTAGAAATGCATTAGCAAGTACGGGGTGATTATTACATTTTACATAGTTAATCATTACAGAATAAGCAAGTCGAATCAGGTCCTGAAAACTGGAAAATCAACGAATCGGGATGGTTTAGAAGGGGAATTGCGAATCGAGGACTATCCGCCTATAAGCTCAGCCTAACTGAAATTACTGCTCTCTTTTGCTACTGCATCCCACTGTTTATAAATTAGCTGTAGTTGTTATAAATTGCTCATGTAAATGCGCAATCCACCAATCTCCAATGTAAATCTGTCTCCCTGTAAAAATTGCTTAGAATGGTATATCCTGACGATACTGGCCTATACGGCTGTTTGGTTTTTGCAAGTGTCACCATAAACCCAATTAGCTCAAAATTGTCGCCGAGTGGGTCCGAGCCTATGATTCCCATTGTTTGGATACTACTTTAGGTCACAGATTTGTGTGATCAGATGTCCAATGTTTACAATGACCACCACAGCAGCACCCTGATAAATTCCATTGCATTAGCTATACTCTCTGTGTAACAAAGATGCCATTGTATAGATTTACACAGCCACTTTATACCAACACTTGGTATCTATGTTAAAAAAAAAGCAGGGCATGCACTTAATTTAGGTTGAATGGGCGATCCTTTACATTGAATGCCTCCCCCTTTTTTGGTCTTTGCTGATGTTTGTTTGGTATGATTGGACAACATGTGGTGAATGAAACCGTCTTGCTTGCTATAGACAATCTCTACATATTTCAAAAAGCTGCTCCACATGTTATAGATCTTTGTAGGAATGTGAGCAACTGATCGGAGAGGGCCACGCAGAAAAGCATATCGCATGATCAGGCATCATGCAACCTGACGAATGAACTGTAACAATAGCCCTCCATTTCACTGCATTGGCTCTATTCAATTTAGAGTAAAACTTTGGAATTGGTTCATCTGAGTTTGGTCTCAGGCATGTCAAGCACTTGTTGTATATACCAGAGAGAGGACAATAAGGCTGGGTTTGGCAGTTCATATAGCAATGGCCAGACTTGATCGTAACGCAATGCCATCGTAGCCAGGGAGGCACTTATTCATCTTGCGCCTTAAGGGGGGCGGAAAGCCGTTATCAATTGAAATCAGGCATTGATGCTGAAAGTCTTTAGATGCTAAATGAAGGCAGCTATTTAGCCGGAGAAAATTAGCCGGAATTTAATATAAAAAGCAAAGCAAAAACCTTTAGACAGCTTCTGCTCTTTTTCTTTTTGATACATATAGACGCTTTCATACATTTTTCATTTCTGACGTAGATCGATAAGCTACCTTATCATTGTATATATACATCTTTCTACCCCTATTCACCTCATCATTTTTTCTGCATTCTCATTCATTCAAATCAATCCGTCAACATGGGAACAACAACAGCAATAGCCGACAGTTACCCTATGAGTATACCAGCGTACGTTGCTACTGTCATGGCACCGAGCTTCATCTTCATGGCGCTATCGCTGCCGGTCAAGAGACGAAATATCATTCAGGACGCCCTGCTGGCGGTGCTTTGGTTTGCAGGTCTAGCCATCCCCATGTACTATGCCGGCCAGTTCCCCTACCTCTGCTCGATGAGCACATCCGTATGGGCCTGGGCCACCTCAATGAAGATGGGCGTGTGGGTCTTTAGCATGCCCATGGAGGAGAGGCGTCAGCGACCGTTCATCTTGACCCTGTCTGACTGGAGAAAGCGCAATGTAAATGCCCCAAAAACCCTCGACTTGCAGCCTTGTGCAACTTCAGATTATGTGGATATCAAGTTTGGATCTCTGCTTTGGGCTCTGCTCAAGCATGAAATCCTGTTTGATGTGATTGACTTTACGTTCAACTACGCCGACGCTCAACGCCCCATCCGTGTGTTCTCTGCCTTTCTGTCCAAGATTTTCTCGGTCCTGGGCCAGGCAGAAAAGGCCGCCTCCCTCGCACCTGCTGAGCCCTTGACCTACGGCTGCATTGCGATTAGCGTGCTCATGAGCATGCTGTTCTGCGTCTACATCCAAACTCAGTTGCAGGTAACCTACGATATATTCATGATTGCGTACGCGCTCATCTACAAGTGCCTGCCTACGCTGGAGAGATGGCAGCTGGGGAAGGATTCTCAAAAGCTCAACACCAAGAACATTGTCAAGACCAAGGCTATTCTGAGACGAGTGCGCGGCATTCGCGCAGTGAAGGGATACATTGAAAGCACACTCAGCATGCAGGTGCTGTTCGACTCGCCATGGACAGCCCACTCCCTGCGCGACTTCTGGGGCAGACGCTGGCACACGTTCTACAACGACTGCTTCTACCGACTCGGCTACAAGCCCATCCGTGCAGCAGTGCAGCTCTTCTTCAACTGCAAGCCGCCGCGCTGGCTGCCCGCTCTGTCCGTCTTTGTCATGTCTGGCATCATGCACGAGTATTTCCTGTACGCAGCCACCGGATCATCGCTCTATTTCGGATCTCCCTTGCCGGCATGTGGGCTCCAGTTTATGTTTTTTGTCATCCAGGTCTGCGGCATCAGCATTGGCGACAAGTTCTTCAGCAGAGGGTGGCTGGGCCAGCTGTACACCGTCTTGTGCATGGCAGTGACATGCCACCTGTTTGTGGTACCCTATGTTCTGACGGGCTACCTCTACATGGAGCGCTTTTCCTTCTACCGCATTGCAGTAAACTACCTGCAAGGCAACCCTGATTTGCTTGTTGGTATATTTGAATAAATGTTTCATTGTCCAAGTACACACACACAAGAAAAGCTTAAACGGAGGTTCAATATGACAGCAGTGTTGGAGCATCATTCATCCATCACTTGTATCCTCTAAAAACGATGCATCCAAACATTATCCGGGATCCGAATCTCTTTTAAAAAAAAGCTAAAAATACAAATGATTATCTCTTCCTTCTCTTTTGTATCTTTTTCTTCTCTATCCCTTGATTTCTAGTCTAGAATAATGGCCCCACCAAACAGCGACCAAAGAGACATGTATCCTGCCACATCCACACTGGGGCCGCCCCCCAGCCTGCCAGCGCATTACCAGCACATGTCACCCTCACCCACACCCACAGTCAAGCCGAATCATCTAGAGGACCCTTATTACTCGGATAAACTGCAGGGCAAAGGTAAAACAGACGGTTCAATCATTTAAGCTGTCATTAATCACTCATCGTTTGACATCAAAGAACGCAATCAGATGCCTGAATTGGGGCCAGAGCACGACGCTGATATGGAAAACGGCGGAGAAAACAGGAAAAAGAGGCGTATGGAGGATCGAAACTGCTGCGTTCGATGCATGTGCTGTGCCTGCTGCCTGCCCATCTGGGCTGCTGGCATCCTATGGTTCATCATCATCGCCATCATCATTGTTGTCATTGTTATTGGTGCGATTGCAGGCACATTCATCATGCCTACTGTCGACATGGCTGGTGTCTCAACGACCCCCACAACAGGCTCGCAGTTCAGCTTTACGGGCGATGGCATTAGCATCAACTTTGGCCTGATTGTGGCCGTCAACAATCCAAACTTGCTCAGTATCGATCTCACCGATATCAACGCAACGGTAACTAATCTAGGCTTTCTGTAACATGTTATCCCTTTTTTTTATTCCTTGTGTCACTGATACACATTCGATGAAATAGGCATACTATCCAAATGATAATGGCGGCCATACGTATATCGGGAAAGGCTACTTGGCAGAGCAGAATGTGCCAAAATACAGCAACTTCAACTTTACATTTCCCTTCTCTCTCGAATACAACCCAAGCTACGATGCGGATCAATCCGTTTTGAATGATTTGGTCGAAAAGTGCGGATTGTCTGGCGGCGAAAAGAAGGACATCACCATCGACTACACCATCAGGCTCACAGCAAAGGTGCTTGTCATCAAGGTCCATCCCACCATCTCATCATCGGCCACCTTTGCTTGCCCTATAGACAACGGCGGTTTGGCTGGCCTCGGTGATGGCACCCTTGGACTGTAAATATCATGTAGAATTGCTAGAAATCTCTGCATCTCTATTGGGTTGACATGACGAAATAAGAAGAAAACATCGAATCGACGATGAAGCGAGCTCTCATCTCCTCGTCGTCGAAAAGGAATCCTTATACCAACGTATATCCTCTGATCAAGATACGCACAGACCCACATCCACTACTCATGCTCCCTTTGTTTCGCTGTAGAATTCCTTTTTTCTCTTGTCGCTATGGCTTCCTTTTGTTTATACTATAAATCTGTACATGTAACAATCTCAAACATTTTCATTTTGTGAACACAAAAGGTGTTAATTAAGGAACTATATACGATTTTTAACACCTCTTGGCATCTGAGCTCATAATACAATCAAGGCTAAAGGCTTAAGGCTATCTGCTTATCAATGTAAATACTATTTGAGTTTGCATCTTGCTACAAGGTGGCACTTTTTTTTAATATTACTGCACTGCCATCACAGAGACCCACAGCATCTGTGTACATGTATAATCATTTCAAACATAAACATTCGGAGTTGTCAACCGAAAGAAGTATGCTGTATGACCTGAAAACGGGATGGACCATGATGAATTGCAGAAATCAAAATGACCCTTGATTTAGGAAATCGAAAAATGTGTCTTCAAAAAGGCTAAAGTTAATGATCTACATTTAGCGGAAGAGCGCTGACACATTTATACCGTAATTCCGGTGCCTTTTCATTTAGTATGGATCGACATTTTAGTTTAAAGTGCTGCCTATTAGTGAGTTTAGCGCGCATCCCATTGCTTTCATTTTATCCTCAAAGTTTTGGGTAAATCTTCATTTACTCATAACTGCATATGTGCATGAATAGTACGTCATATGCTGTATTTACACAAAATCGCATGCTAAATCATAAACCCAACAGAGTAACGTGTATTTGGTACTTTTGAATTTCTGATCTAGTGCATTGGAAATGCCATTTTTAGCCAGCAAGTTTCACGTATATTTTAACGCATACTTCCGCTTAAGGACGGCGATGAATAGTGATGCACGCAATAAAGTCCAATACGTACGGGCAGGAGCCTTAATATGGCTTGTACTATTTATTTGGTGCTTGGAGAATGATTAGTAAGAGTACCTATAGAATCTCTGCCAACGTTGCAATAACGAGGCAATGATAAATGATATGATCGTTTCGAGTGATTTGCTCATATACTACATGACAAGTAATGCATAGGTCTTGCAGTTACATCATTAGCTATCCTATTACCATTTGAGTAAATTCCAACCTTACGCCCTCGATTGTGATAACCAGCTTTCAGTAAATGAGGACCAAAGAGATTCGTTTACACAAAACGTCCAAACTATACCTATATATTCACTTGAATGTCGATTTTCTCTGGATCGAAAATGTTGCCTTAAATGTGTGCGATTAACACCGTATAGATTTAGCCAACTGTGATTAACGTAAGAAGCGAGTAGAAATGGTGACTTGATACCAAACAACAAATTGAACCCACCACCACTCTTTCGAAATATTTACATTCAAAAAATTGAAGCATGCCAGAAAATATCAAGATCTGCACACGCTGTCATAAGACAAACATTACCCAGAGTTATAAAAGCCGTACATAGTATCAAATGCTTATTATACTGTCCCGTTTCAAAATTATATGGAGAAAATGTTTCACAAATGCCATTTAATAAATTCACCGGGTTTATACTTTTCACATTATCTCATTCACTTTCAACTAAAATCAACTGAAATATCAAATATGAAACACCTCACTTGTTGCGAAAAGGCCTATATTCATGGTTTAAACGATGCCGGCATGCAAGTTTCAGAAATTGCTATTCGAATGGGCAGATCTGAATCAGCAATTTACGCGCTATTCAAACGCGAGAATGATGATTCTAGCGAAGAGAACAAAAACCCTGTCGGAAGACCCCAAGAATACACTGAAAGAGACAAGAGGCTGGCCGTCAGATATGCTAAGAAAAACAGACGTGCTTCATTAAGCGAAATTGCTAATGCAGGCTACAAAAAAGTTGGGAAGGGTGTTGTGCGACGTGCTTTGTATGAAGCAGGCTTGCACAAAAGGGTTGCTATTAAGAAGCCCTACCTTCGTATTGTGCAGGTGCGCAGCAGACGTGCCTTTGCTGAGGAGTGTAAAGGATGGACGATGGAGCAGTGGAAGAAGGTGATTTGGACCGACGAAGCCTCGTTCGAATTGAGGAAGCCTTATACCCGCATTACGGTATGGCGCACCTGCGATAAGGCATACAAAAAAGAATGCCATTCTTATCATGAGCCATTTACCTTGCGTATGCATGGAAATTTCATGCTATTTTCAATGCAACATGTCCTTGGAAAGACTCTTCATACTAGATCTTTGCAAGATCAAATCAGGAAATCTACTCAACGTCATTGATCTGCTGTTCTTTTCTCATGAGTGTTGACTCTATTATAGTTGTAGGTGAGCTCTATGCACCTCAGCTATTATTAGATCAAGAGATCAATATTACTCATCCTTAATGACAATGGGATCATTTAAGGAGTGAGTTGAGCTTGCTTGGGACCACTCAAACCCTTTGGATATATAAGGCAACTGAACGGTTCCCGACAAATGCTAGGTGACACAATGTCACTAGAACTCAAGTTACTGCTCTGTGATTACTAAAGGAAGATTCTCATGTTGAACATTGTCGATGAGTATATCAATGATCTCGTTGTGATTTTCAATAAAGGTTCTTTAGTTTTCGTATCTGGTTAATTTCACAGTTACAATTTCTATTATCTTTCTTTGTTATTAATTCAGACACAATAAAGGGGCATTTTTCGCTTGATATTCCATGCTATTTTTACAATAAACAATATTTTGGGAAGGCTCCTGACACTTGGTCAACACAATAAAGGGGCATTTTTCGCTTGATATTCCATGCTATTTTTACAATAAACAAGATTTTGGGAAGGCTCCTGACACTTGGTCAACACAATACCAAGTTTATATTTAAAGATCAAAAGACTATGGAGCCGAGATGCCCCTTTCTTTGCCACCATTATCATATCTTAATTAATCAATGACAAGATGACCTTGCAAGAAGCCATTCTATAATTTGTGTCTTTGATTTCTGCCAAAAAAAAAAGGTATAAATACCATGGTATTCCACTCAATTTTTTTCAAATCAAATACACTATTCTACACAAATATTTCCCGTATACTTCTTCTACCATCTCCTATTCTAAAAGGTACTTACAAACACTGCTGCAATCTACGTTCAACCTAGCATCTAACATTTCATATCATATACAGACCTTTTCATCGTTTTCAACCCTCAATTTATACGAAAGCTCCTTTATCTCTCAAGGTTGGTTCACCATCATCGTTATCATTGACTGTACATTAACTAGTTTCATTGACTATACAGAAATCGTCTCTCTGTTCCTTGCCACCATGGACGACGCAGACTTCCCTGGTGGTAATGGTGACCAACAAGGAGCCATCGATGCTATGCGTGGCGAGAGAATAACGGTTGTCAAGGGAAGCATTGCATCCATTAATATACGACGACCTCTCCAAGACAATGACGACGACGATGAAGAGGACGACGACTAGCACGCTGCTTATTTATCCCAGGTTGTTTATCGCTATCCTGATGAGTATAATACATTGAGTGTAAGTACTTTATTAGAAATGCATCTTCAACCCTGTACTAATTTTTATTTTTCATTCTTTTTGTAAATAATTAAATCATTTACTTTAATCTCCTTTTATAATTATACATATTTTTGAAATAAAAGTGTATGCTTGTGATGAGAACAGACCAAACAGCCCTATGAGCTTCCAAATCAGGATTCCGTCTCATCTCGCTGCCGTAATCCTGTTTGCAAGACAGTCCAATATGACTTGCTAAGACACACGCTCGTTGCAAGGCCTACATCTAGGAATCATCGCTCGCAAATCTTTTTCTCTAATTCTTCTTGGTGTCTCTTTTTTCTGTCTCTTTTAAATCTCTTTGACAATCGATTTTGAGCAATCGATGTAATGATGATATTAGTAGATGATATTTTAAGCGGAATCGTGCGAGAGAAGAGACGATGATGGTATAATTGGATTTTGGATTAGACGAGTTGGAGTTGAATGATGGATGATTGCTTTTTTGAAATCAGCCCATTTTGATGACTGATTATGACAGTGTCCATAATAAAAGCTGTTAATTACGAATGTCTAGTAGTAGCAGGCTAATGAAGGGGATGTTGTTGCGCAACAGTTTATTTAAAACCGCTTGGATCTAGCATGCTTTGTTCAAGAGTGGCACAGGTTGAACACTGTTTTGGGCGTTGGACAAAAAAATAGGGCAAAGCGTGTTTTCATCATGCCGTAGTATATGACTGTTGGAGAGTTCATATTAACATTGTTGTATATCATACTTGTTCTGAGGCGGTCATAAGCGTCATATAAACAAACTTCCAGTGGCTACTCCGTCAAGTGTACATAAATTAAACGATTCTAGTAGTTCAACAGTAGTGGAGTGTTAATTATACCCGATTCCAACCTCTAGATCCATCCTTTCTATTATGTAGAGAGCACTTTTACTGTACGCAACGAAAGCCCAAACTGTGTATTTGTTGGTATACAAAGAATTTAAATGCATAGCAAGCTGCACTGCTTTCTATAGGCATAGGTCATTAGTAGAAGCTGGATTAAAACACGATAAGCAGTGCTTTTGGTATTTCTGAGCGTTTTTAACGTAAAAAAATACACAAAATTTCCATCCTTTTCTGTCTAATGGTAATCAGCATGTAGTCCTAAAAAATACCAATTGTTTAAAGTCTGGATCAGGTTTGTAGCATTAGTTTTTGTAGATCTACATGGCACTAAAGGTACTTTTCCCAGCCAAATCATCCAAATTCAATCCTCAATATCTTGTCTTCTAAGCCGTTCTAGATTCTGAGAATAGTCCCAAATGATTGCTATCGATCACCATTTACATCCTAAACCTTTATTTCTATTTTTTTTGGATCGATCCTAATCGTCGAAAATTCACGTTTTTTCATGAGGTACCCCTCATGGTTTTTGTTAAAAATCAAACGATCGCAATTTTGAAGGCGAAAACGACAATTTTTACTATAATATATATTAGATTAAAATGGCCGCACAGATGTAGGGTAACCTGCGCAACTGCTATTTTGAACGTTGTATATGCTAAATCTCGACTTTTCCTGGAAAAACCGCTTTTTATATCTTCTCAAAATTCTTTATCTTTTCATTCTAAAAGTACTTTAAAATTAACACCATTGAATGCGCCTTCAAATTTTCCCCTTAAGTTTATTAGAAAGTAGTATACGCTGAGCACACTTTATATAGCTAATTGTAACAAAAATGTTTACAAATGTCAAATTATATCGATTTTGATTCAAAAAAATCATCACAAAAAAATCATTTGGGTACAGTCACCACAGTGCAAAATGTTCAGTGTACACGTCACTCAAATTCTGTGTGCTCAGCTTATTGGCTGCAGTCACCCTCAGCAACGCGTCTTTTTTTTTTTTTTTTTTTTCAGGCTCCCTTTCCACCCTGTTTTTGCACTGCACTTTTTCTATTAAACCATATACTTTTTATTACTTTTGATTGAATACAACACCACTTTCGACAAAAGAAGCATACTTTTGCAACCACCAGTATCCAAGACGACATCTTTCAAGTTTGTTACAGTAGGTATCAGCCGATAGGGGCCACTTTTCGCGGTACAATATACAGTAATACTAATTATACAGTTTATTTCAAACCAGTTCGTTGCAACATACTTATTCATTGTGTTTGGTCAAAAGAAGCATACCTTTGCAACCACCAGTACCCAAGACGACATCTTTCAAGTTTGTTACAGTAGGTATCAGCCGATAGGGGCCACTTTTCGCGGTACAATATACAGCAATACTAATTATACAGTTTATTTCAGACCAGTTCTTCGTTGCAATATACTTATTCATTGTGTTTGGTTTGTATTTGGTTTGTATATTCCCCTTTTTTGGTTGCCGTGGATTGGGTTGTCATGGCTTTGGGTGTTGTGGGTTTGGTTGTCATGAATTACATTCATTCAACCTTTTACTATTTTCTTTCTCGTGATACTCCGCATTCGTTTGTTTGCTTTATTGCGATTTATTCTTTCCCCCTTTTCTGCACGCAACTATTTTTCTGTTGCTGTGCCATAGTGCTATGGTGTATCTTTTGATGCATTGTATCAGTGGCAGTGCTACTCTATTGTGGAGTAGCCTTGCATTCTTTTTGTTCTTCTTCAAGTATTACATCTTCTGTAATACCGGTTGTATTAGTGTTCGTGCTTCGTATGAGGCAACCACGATGAGAGTTATTTAAGTAATACGAAATCACTATTATTTCCAAATTATAAAATATAAAGACAGTAGTAATTCTATCACGTAGAACGTAGGGTCTTTATTATGCTTCTTATAAAAGGAAGCCAGGATCAATCGTGTCCTGGATTCAAAACATGTTTATACTACAATTCCATTTAAATGTCAGTGGTATGGAATTGGCTTGACATCTAATGATAGGCTAAAAAACCGACAATGCCCTTTTGTTACTTTTCCCACTTTTTATGGTTCTTTGAGCCATAACCCTCTTTTTTCGTTGTGTGGATAAGCCTATCGTTGAAGCACAACTAGGTTTGATTCAGAGGCTAAGGGGTAGATAGGCTGCCCTCACTTGATTTGTATCACTTACCGTACTTGGTGCTAATTGAGAGTCTCAAGCGTTTGCACTATAAGCTGGGGTGTGTAGTAAGGCATATTCTGGCATTTTAAGGGATTTTAATGATGGAATTGCTAAATTACTGTATTTAGTAATACTTAAAACTCCGCCTAACGTCAAAACAAGGGGAAACCCTCGCAATTTTTTTCCAGGATTTGTGGTGTATGTAGTTCTTTTAGAGCAATTTGATTGGCTGAAATTCGGAGACAGCTCAGAGAAATAAAGCATTGATATTGAAACTAAAAATGTGATTAAAATGAGAAAAGCAACATTAAACATTCAGAATTGATGGTACAAATGGCTTAAGGTAAATACACACGATACCACCATAAGTATCAGACATGACTAAATACATTTACCATCCTAAAAAAAAAAGAGTTTGAATACATCTAATCCTGTTCATAACATCCAAAAGTACAATTTTGCATAATATTTTCTGAAAACTTTATATAAAATGTTTGCTATTAAAGATGCTGCTGCTACACCACTCAGCTTCACGTTAGTCCCAATAGCGTAGTATATGCTGTTGTACATAGAAAAAAATATGAATGCAATATAGAGCCTGATCGCCACTTGGCTATATTATCTGCATGTCACTTCAAAGTGGTAATAGTAAAGTGGGATCTTTCAATTCTATTCCATGGCGATTCGAAGTTGCAGGAGTAATTGAATGATCTCTACAATCTTGTTTACATAATGGGCATAACGCATTCAATGTTAACCACTCAGAGATACATTTCTTGTGAAAATGATGCTTGCACCTGCAAAAAAAAAGATGTCGTTAGAGTGAATGTCACCTTATTAAAACACACATTTCTTACCATAGTTGACACAGCACGTCATTCTCGTTGTAGGGAGATAGACAAATAACACAAACGCAGTCTTGACTTGGGATTGAGATGCTTGCGTTACCAACATTGTTGTGACAAACCAAGTCTTTTCTTGTTGAGGGTGATTTTGTGTCTTGTGCTGTAGATGAAATGTGGTAGGTTGGTAGCTCTGCTATTTCTTTGCTGGATGCTCCTGGGCTATCGAATAAGGGTTCTTCGCCAAGATCTCCTCTCTCAATGATGTGCAATAGCTGAAGAATATCTTGTATGTATACAGGATGAGTGCCTGAGCGTGATATATGTACTCCCATGAATAGACTTTTACCAATGATGCAGGGTATCAGCACATGTTGCAAGAACAAAGTGATAAGAGGGGTACCATAGAGAATATAGCCATAAAGTACCACCATACAAGCAAGGTTGAATAAATGAGGTGCTGTCAAGGCGCATGTCACTGCCGTGCTGTAAAACACCAAATAGTTTCCATAGAGAAACCAAGCTACGGAGAACACTTTGATGACTGACTGCCACCTATTTACATTCAATAAAACCATCAGTGCACGTCCTCAATCCTGTCAAAACCTATAGGTTACCTTGCTAACACTCTTTTTGTGCTACTGCTCTCTTGATCCAGCATTGGTATTCCCATATGCACATATAAGCTGAATAAGGTGGAGACCAATGTGCGTATCGCGTGTACCATCAAGTAGGGCCTGAATGGCTCATCACAGGGCAATTGCTTAGTTTGATACAGTGTGCATGTGATCAAGGTGATCTGCATCATATAAGCAGGTGATTTAGCCCTTTGCTGTGATTTCTCACTGTAGCCCATATAAATTCACATACCTGTAGTGTTAAATTAGACACGGATAATGCTACCATGAATTTACACATGGCCGATGAATGTTGATTCCAGTTTTGTAGAAAATGAGAGCATGTAGTACGTATAAATGGGTAAAGATGAATCATAGGATTTAAGTCGAATATATGATGGTTTGTAGATTATTAGAAGAAAGAGGTCATCTAGCCAGGGTGGATCTTGTTCAGATTATATACACATGTGTGGAGATCGTGTCAATGCTTTCCATTGTTTCCATACAAGCATTCAGAGTTTCCAATGATCCTACAAAGTTTTCTATTTTTCCCTTTTGCTGCCCTGAAGTGTCAGAAAACCATGGAAATGACAATGTAATGGATTGTGGGGTTATTCGTTCATGCTGTTTCATATTCATACTACCAGGCTGGCAATAGTAGCCAATCGCCTGATGGGTACACACACACACAATGAGTAAACTAATTCCCGTTAATGAAACTTCATCAGTAATGGCCTTTATTCCACCATGGAGTATATAGATGGGCTATTAGGTCGCCGATTTAGATCCAATCACACACTCATTTTTTGCACATCAAACACACCCCCCTTAACGCTTGCCTCGATGACTATAATTAAAAAAAAACAAGAGCCCCTTCTTGCTCTCTCTTTCTCTCTATTTTTTCTTCTTCTTCTCCAACTTGATTCTCTCTCTCTCCTCCCTTTGATAGATATCCAGAGCTGATTAACTAGAGGATACATTGACAAGAGACCAAAGAATGAATTCGAATAGTTGGAGTGTTCATCAACTGTTTGGTTTGCTCGATCAAAATCAGGATGGATACATCGATGTGCACGATATGAAAGCAGTATCGCACTTACTGCCCAGCGAGAATGTGGTAATTATAAACATGCACACACATTGAGTCCAAGACAGCGCCTGATGCAGACCATGGACTCTACAGAATACACTCTTGGATCAAGTGGGCGACGAGACATCAATTGCATTTTCAGAGTTTGCTTCCTTGCTGGATAGACATGAAATAACAGAAAATGATCTCAAGTCGGAACACCTCGGAAAAATCATGAATATAGTGGTTACTCATACCTTGTCGGTTCCGTCGTCCTCGTCCTCCAGCTACTACAGCGAACCCGGACTCTACGACAAGACCGTCGAGATGCTGACCTCTGATACAATGAAACACTTGATTGCGGGTGGTGTTGCTGGTGCCGTATCTCGCACTGTCGTGAGTCCAATGGAAAGAATGAAGATCCTATTTCAGGTAAGTGATTATCATTTGATATCACATGGATCGCTTTCATGCACCCATTTTCCTATTTGTATATAAAAAAAAAGGATGACAGGCACTAACTATTATAAAATTCAGGTACAAGGCCCCAACATGCCCGCTTACACTGGCGTATGGTCAACATTGGGTCGCATGTGGAAGGAGGAAGGATGGCGAGGGTTTATGAGAGGAAACGGCACCAACGTCATTCGCATGATCCCGTACAGTGCATCGCAGTTTGCAGCCTACGAACAGTTCAAATCAGCATTGATGGAGCCAGGAAAATCAGAGCTCGATACCCCACGACGACTGGTAGCTGGTGGATTGTCTGGTGTTGTTTCGGTGGCATGCACCTATCCGTTGGATCTTGTCCGCACTCGTCTGTCCATCCAGTCCGCATCGCTCTCCATCAGCAGCAATAGCAGCACACCAGCCAAGAAGCAGCCGGGCATTGTGTCTACTGTCAAGTTGATTTATAGAACAGAAGGCGGCCTGCGTGGATTGTATAGAGGCCTCTGGCCAACGACGCTGGTAAGTGAATCTGCGCTGTCGTAGTGGCCATGCGTAAACTCTTATTTGATGCATTTTTCCTAGGGCGTCGCTCCTTATGTTGCACTTAATTTCCAATGTTACGAAGTCTTAAAGGATTATTTGATTCCTATACAAGAAGATCACGGGAACATCAGAAAGCTGTTTTGCGGTGCGCTAGCTGGATCGATTGCCCAGACCATCATATATCCTCTGGATGTGCTGCGACGCAGGTTTCAAGTGAGTGGCATGAACAGCATGGACTACAAGTACAACGGCACATGGCATGCGCTCAAGACGATGGCGCAAAAGGAGGGATTCAAGTCGCTCTACCGCGGATTACTGCCCAACTATCTGAAGGTAGCGCCTGCCATGGGCGTTACGTTTTACTCTTATGAACTTTGTAAAGAAATTATGCATGCCAAATAGACACCCTCTCCATTGACTTACTACAACACATCTTAATTACACTATACAGCACCTTCCTTTAAATATCTCACAACACCCATCCTATATAGATTTTATACTTTCTTTGTCATACGCCTCCCTTTTTAATTAAATTTTAAGACTAGAGAGATCGGCTACAAGTTGACTAGGCTCGAAATCCCAAATAACGACCTTGCCGTCAACACCGCAGGTGGAGAATTTGGTGACATTATCGCGCTCACCAGCATAGACGCGGATTTCATTGATGGTGTTTTGATGCACCGTGTTCAAGGTGGTATCGTTTTCTGCTTCACCACGAGAATCCATGGTCTTGAAGCGAGACAAGACAGAGGCGGTATGTGAGATCTTCTTGCGACCCACATCCAGAGAGCCAGCGTAATGCCATCCTTGAGGCCCGTCCTTGGTCTCGTAGAGGATAGGAGCACAGTCGAAACCAGCAGCGACAATCTGCTGCTCGTTGGTCCAGATCAGGGATCGGAAGGGCAGCGTGTTGGCAGTGATGGACAAGAGAGTATGGTTGCCATCCGCTTGAGGATAAACAAGGTTGACAGAGGAATCATGGCCAGCAAAGGCAAGAGCGTCGCCAGAGGGGGAGAATGCGACAGAATGAACCCATCCGCCACGGCCACTGCTGAACTCGCCACACAGCGTGTTGAAGGGCAGCTTGTCGCCCCAGCCGGTAGGAGCAGGCTTTTTATCGAGGCCCTTGATGAAGGACGAAAAGACACGAGCCTTCATGTCAGCAGAACCAGCAGCCAGCAAGACGTTGTTGGGATGCCAGTCAATGGACAAGACAGTGCTGCGAATGGGCTTCTTCAAGTGCTTACTGGCCCACCAGTCATTGTCCTCTTCAAAGTAGCAGACGGCAATACAGCGGGCACCACTGGCAACAGCAAACTTCTCCTCATTAGGAGACCAGCGGACAAAAGTAGCAGCACGGTTGATACGCAACAAGACAAGTCCAGGCTTCCAAATGCCACCTTCGTTGGTCCAGACATAGGCGTTTCTGTCTTGCGAGCAAGTGACAATACGGTTGGTGTTGGGAGCAAAATCGATGCTGGTGATGACCTTGTCGTGCTATGGGGGGCGGGTAAGTTGTCTTGGCATGAATGTGTGGGATTTAGATGCACTTACTCCCTTCAAGGTAGCCTCCAGCTTGGAGTTGGATTGGCCGTATTGGTAGATTTTGGCATCATTGGTGTTCTCGCAGACAACCAGCTCTGTACGGGATTGTGTGAGTTTGGCTCCAGAAAAACACGGTAATTGACTAGCACACTTACTGTCCTTGTTGAACGAATGAGCCGTGATGGGAGCGTTGGTAAGATCGTAGACAGCAGGTGAAGACATTTTCTATAAATGAATACAACTATAATACAGGCGGAAAAGCGTAAAAGAGGACTCTTGTCAGTCGACTACTTTTTTTCGAGATGATAGTATGTAAAGAAGAAGAAGAGCGGCTATGACGAATGTTTAATTCATATACACAAGTTGAGTGTGGGTTGGAAATGTACGCGGAGCTTGCTCGGGTTTTGTATCACTTGCATTTTGTCTCGGGCAAGATCCTTTACGCTTGGATTGCTTTATAGGCATCGTTTGTATCAAGCGTAGATGCTGTTATAATGCCATGGTCGTAGCGTGTTATCATTGACAAGCAGATGCTTTTGTAAGGACTCAGTCCAGTGAAATAGCTATGCTTATGCTATAAATGTGTACTTACGCCTGTCTCTATGCATTGGAACAATAACAGAGATGGCTCCCACTGCCTAGATTATCGAGTCTGATCTGTCAATGCATTACAGCCAGCAATGCAACATTGGAATATCCGCTGTAACATCGACATTTCATGCCTGCAAATGTGAAACTGAAAGGTCAGATCAACTATACATGAATGAGTAATAAGCAATCGCCATCTACAAAAGCACCATCTGAACGCGGTGCCTGAAATGCAATGTGGGGATGACAGAAAGGACAACAGGATTTAAAATCACCTTTCTCTCTCTCTCTTTCTCTTCCTCTTTCTCTCTCTCACACACGCATATACTTTTGATAATCATGTCGAGCAACAGCAACCAGCAAAAGCAAGCCGTTGTAGGTATTGTAGGCGGAGGTCTTGTTGGCGCATTGAACGCAATCTACTTTGCCCAAAGAGGCTGGAAAGTCGAGCTTTACGAGCTTCGTCCTGGTAATAGGCTATCCTGCAGACGTGAGAGTACAAACGGGGTATTGACTATTTCCCACGATAGACATGCGACTTCCCATTCACCGAGAAAGCAGACGAGGCAAGTCCATCAATTTAGCCCTCTCAGAAAGAGGCTTGAGTGCATTGAGAGGCACCGGATTGAACCTTGAAAAGACCATCTTGGAGGCATCCGTGCCTATGAAGGCGAGAATGGTTCACATTGGCAAGAACGGCACTCAGATGTCCCAAGCGTACGACGTCAATGGACAGGTAGGAATGTCTTGTCGTGTCATGATGCATCATCCTCATATATATACGCAATAGCACATCAATGCTGTCGACAGAGCTCGATTGAACGAACTTTTGCTGGACGAAGCTGAGTCATTGGCAAATGTCACTGTCTACTTTGAACACAGACTGCTCTCTGCTGATCTCGACAACAACACTGTGGAATTCATGACCAGGTAAGCTATGCGCAGAAACAGACGGCACGCTCCGGAGACTGAGGGCATGTCTGTCTAGTGATGGCAAAAAGACCTACAGAAACGACTTTATCATTGGCGCCGATGGTGCCTACTCCAAGACCAGAACGCAAATGATGCGCAGCATGAGAATGGACTACAACCAGCAGTACATTGACACGGGCTACTGCGAACTCTCCATGCCCCCTGCCACAGGACCTGATGGCAAGCCTACGTTTGCACTGGATCCCAACCACTTGCACATTTGGCCCAGACACACCTTCATGCTGATTGCACTGCCCAACCCCGATTTCTCCTTCACCTGCACTCTGTTCATGCCGTTCCAAATGTTTGAGGATATCAAGACAGAGGATCAGCTTTTGGCCTTTTTCCAAGAGCATTTCAACGACTCCATCCCTCTTATTGGCGAAGCAGCACTGAAGTCTGACTTCTTTGGCAACCCCCGTGGCTCCTTGGTCACCGTCAAGGCATCTCCTCACAACTACAAGGACAAGTCCATCATCATTGGTGATGCTGCCCATGCAATGGTGCCATTCTACGGCCAAGGCATGAACTGCGGGTTCCAAGATGTGGAGGTGTTGCACCAAATTCTGGATCAGCATGGCATCCAGCCTCACGTCAGCGAGCAAGGTGTCATTAGCGGCTTGGAGAAGGCTTTAAACGACTATTCCAACACGCGCGTAAAGGATGCACATGCCATCTGCGACTTGGCCATGTACAACTACTATGAAATGAGACATGCCGTGACCTCGTACAAGTTCTTGGCCAGAAAGAAGCTGGAAGGCGCTATTCATGCCGTGTTCCCTCGACTGATCATCCCCTTGTATACCATGGTCAGCTTCTCTACACTTCCTTACTCAAAGGCCATTGATCGCTGGCACCGTCAGACCCACTGGCTCAACGTTGCCATGATGTCCACCACAGTTGTCACCGCAACGGCTGCTGCTACTTTTGTGGGCCTCAGATACAGAAAGCAATTATTGAATTCTTTTGGTCACATTGTAGATTCCATCAAGAAATTAAGACAATAGATGTATAGTTTATGCAGAATAAATAGTCTGGAAATGTATCATGGGTAAATTGCCATTGAACGTTCTCTTCCAGGTCTGGATCGTGCTGCCGAAATCACCAATCATAAACACACGGGCTCTTCTGGGCCAGCCTAAATGCTCAGCTCCATAAGCGCCGAAGCCGGCTCCACCAGCATAACATAATTGAATGCCTTCCTTCTCCAAGCAGTAGTCATTGACATGGTTGTGTCCACTATAAGCAATAACGTCAGTGTAGTCCATGGTTGATGTATAGAGTGATCTACTACGTTACCAGGATGTTACTTTGATATCGCCAGCTATAAAAAACCGTGTTGGCAAATGTAAACATATTATTTCCATCCATCCAACTGCTCACCTGTTTTGAAAGCCTCCAACGCAGAGATCTTGTTCTTCTTGGGGCTGGATACTTGTTCGCGAGCATCGCCTAGTTTTGCAATTGGTTGATTGGTATTACTCTCTTCATGATAATCCCTACAAACAAGCAGGAGGTCAACGACTTGGGCATGCAGTTCAACATTCAGGCAATCTTACCAAATGGGAATATGAAAGAAGGCAGCTGCATTGGGTTTGCTTGGAAGTTTGTTAAAGGTAGAAGCAGAATGTATGATCCAATCCAGCTGTTCTGATTTAATAAAGTCATATCCATCTTGATCGTCGCTTTCAGGATAGGCATGCGAATCCAGGAAATACATTGTGAAGGCATGGGCGCTATAGAGTAGATGGTACGTTGTATGAATAAGATGCTCTACATGGAACATGGTGCCTGCCTGACTTACGCTGCTTTTGTCGTGTCTGTAAATACCTTGAGTATGTAGTTGCCCATACCTGGCAGATCAACTGGACCCCTCTGCGTGAGGGAGTAAGGCATGCGTCTCATGACTTGGAGCAGTTCTTCTCTGGTAAGATCATTTTCGTCGTCATGGTTACCAAACACAACAGCCCACGGTATCTTTCTCCTCACAACGGGCTCAGCAAATTTGAATGTAGCCGCTCTAGCATCGCTGACACCGCCACCATTGATGTTATCTCCAGAAAATACAACGAAATCTGGCTTTTCTCGGTCCAGCAGCTTTTCCATATACTCGATAGTAGTAGCATCACCCTTGCAATCCATCTAAACAAGCCAATTCAGCATTAGCTCATCGCCTACTAGCCAATTTACGCGACTTACGTCTACTGGTATATCTCGGCAGGTTCCTTCTTCATTGGTGAAATGGAGATCGGCCAGTTGCAATATCTTGAATTCGCCATTTTCATTGAAGGATAATGGTTTCATTTTTGGTAGCTCTAATATTTAAAGGTCATGGATGAGTCGATGCCATGCGCTTGCGTTCGACTATAGATCATGTATATTACCTTTATACCCTTTTCTAAAGTACAAAAATGTAGGCTCGCCAAATCCTTCTTTACCCTCCTTTGCACTGTTCAAATCCACTTTGATCTTGGACCATCCATAGGGTGTCACAGCATGCTTGCCAAACTCAATGGCCAATTCCTGTATCGCATCTCTCAATACATCTGGGTTGGGTGGTGTTGTTCTGTACCATAGATAGATAGCATCGCCACGCAGGATCGAGTTGAGATTGACATCCACTTTGTTGTACCCCTGAGGGGGCGTTTGCTCGTTGAGAATGACTACCACACTGACCGCAAAATGAGTAAGTACCTGCCATTGCGCCTACATTGCATGCACCGTATGCCCACTTACTCTGTTACAGGATCCTCTGTCGGCTCTCTCTTGTAAAACAAGTAGACACTCATACCAACAACGACGCCTTTGTTCAAATCCTTTTCCACTCTTTCCCAGCCCTGTTACATCAACTTGTTGGCATGATTGATAAAGCAAAAAGACTTTACAAAGACTTACATCCAGAAAGCAGTTGCTGGTGAAGCACTGTTTGGCAGTGATTGCAGTAATGGGATCTATGCCATTATGAGTTGCACTGACAACAAGCTGAATGTTTGCACTCACGTTTGGGTCCATCTTGACTATAGTACATGTACAGATGAAAGCCACCGATATCTTGATTCAAATCCACAGGAATGCGTCTGTATTCTGCCGAAACGAATGGACTGGTGCCTTGCTTCACAATAATGGATGTCACTGGGTTCTTTGATACGGATGTGTCCTTTGTATAGTAGAGCCACAGGGATTTGTCGTCTCCTGCTTCTGCGACATTGAGCCTCAAGTTGAGGTCGACATTGACCTTGTTCCACTTAGCAAGGTTGGGTATATGAGAATGGTTGTCTCCTTGCACTATCTGTAGCTCAGTGATTGGCTCTTGGGTGTCATCTTCCTTGTAGTGTAGAAAAACTGAGCTAGCGCCATCGACGCCTTGATTCAAATCAGTGGGGATTTTGTAGTATCCTGGATAATTGGCACAGGCGTGATTGGGATCGCAAGAAACAACCTTGATGTCTGTAATGTAGGCGCGGGACACTGATAGTAGACTGGATATCAGAATCAAGACGCTTGCCAGATGAAGTCTCATAGTGTGGTGTTATGACGACCAACTGTTGGAAGAAAAGCATTGTGAAATGAAAAATGCGGTTGCAGTGATAGCCGATGATGGGTGAATTAAACGGCCGCGTATTATGTAATTTGCCATTGACAACATCCCAAGGTAAAATACGGCATGCATGCCATGAATGTGAGATAAACAAAGCACTCTATGTAGCAGCACTTGAGCGGCTTGGTCGAATCACAACAGCGTTATCCAAACAAAGCGATGCTTTTATGCGACGGGATCGTTTCTGCTGTCATCATCACATCAAAAAAGAAACTCAAAGCCCTGTGGTTAACAAGCCTTTCACGGCAAAAGAGACACAGAGAAAAATACCTTTGCTTTTCAAGCACTTATAGACTCTATTTTAAAGGTTTGCAGCAATACAAGCTGAATGTAAGTTTGCCTGCTTGTAAACAAAGTGGCGTTTCCGTTACACACTTGAATGAGCTTAAATGTAATCTAAAACTTACTCTTCTTTTGCATCTCTCTCTCTTTCCTTTTGTTTCTTTTTTTGTGCTTTTTTTCATTACACAGCATATGCCCACACTTGCACCTGCCACCAAAGACATTGGAGATAGCCCATCACTGGAAAGCCTGTACAAGGACCTGGATCTCTACATGAAGGAATTAGACAAGGAAGTCGCTGCTGCTGCTGCTGCTGCTGCTGCTTCTCAACCTGCTGCTGTCGCTGTGAGTCAAATAGCATGCCAATTCAATTAACTCCAAGTAATATTAATCTACTAAAAATTTAGACTGCAACAGCACCAGCTGCACCCAAAGTCAATCGACACCACACTGCCAAGCAGCCTTCGTTCAGCTTCAAGATAGCCGGCGTCATCATGGACGATATGGACGGCAGCAGCAACAGCTCCACCACAACCGCCACAGCTTCCACGGCACAAATGTCATTATCGGAAGATCAATGCCACCTTGACAGCAAAGACAGGCCATCCATAGCACTGTTATCCGAGCTGTCAAGGCAATTTGTACAGCGAGTCAATGTCCTGGTGGCGTCTAGAAACATCTTTTGCTCGACGGAATACCCCAAGAGCTTCACCGGCGAGGAGGCAGTGAACATCCTCATTTTGATCATTGGCCATGATTGGAGCAGAAAAGAGTATAGAAACCTGGCTCGACGAATGATGCAGACAGAGGCGCCGGCTTTATTCTCGCCTATCGCTTATTCGGACAAGTCGTTGAGAAACAACACTTTGTACGATTCATCCCAGGAGGCGTACACACTGAATGAGCTGGCCGAAAACGAGGCACTGGCACAATCCTTGATCGTGCCGTTGATGGATTGTTACACACCGTATTGTACCAAGGGAGTGTCCAGTGGATGCTATGCTCCTACATGCCCAAACAGAGGCTCGCAACTCTTGATGAAATCAAATATTATCAACGTAAGTGCCATTATTTATGCAAGTGTATACAGTGAGCAATGGGATTCATGCTTATGAACGGTAGAGGGAGCTGCAGAGAAATATTTCACTGACATCGTCCATGGCGTCGTCTCAAGATACGGTAAGTATAGTGTATCCGCATTGAGCAGACAAGTGCTACTGACACTATCGACCTATGCTTATCATACTAGTTGGTGTCTCGATGCTGGTCAAACACGGTATCCAGGGAAACGCTGCAAAAGACGCCCGCCAAGGAAATGAAGCGACAGGAAGCCATTTACGAACTCATCTACACCGAAGAAGACTATGTTCGAGACCTCAATCTCCTCGATGAGGTAAGTGGCATGACAGCGCTATTTGACCTGCAAATCACACATCGCCCCTCCCTTACGTTTTACCATGGTAGTTATTTGCAAAACCGCTTTTGAGGGCGCAGTGCATCGAATTCGATCGACGAAAAGACTTTTGCAACGAGCTGTTTGGAAATTATGCAGAAATAGCAGACATTCATCGCAGCATGTATCGCGAGCTGAGAGACCATCAATTGACGAGTCAAGAAATGGGCGGGAACATTGGCTTTGTCGATGAGATTGGCAGCATTGTGCTTCGTCATGTCGATCACTTTATGCACGCTTACACGCAGTATGGACCCCATTTCATCATGGCAGAATACACAGCGAAAAGAGAGGCAGCAAACAACATCTTGTTCCACAACTTTATACGAGAAAAGGAAAAGCAAGCCGAGACGCGCAAGCTGCCGTTTCGACACTTTATCATTTTGCCCATCACCCGCTTGCAACGCTATCCTCTGCTGTTGGACGCTATTCTCAAGAGAACCACCATTGAATCCGAAAGACAGACGCTCACCGAGTGCATCGATCGCATCAAAGCAGTGGCTGCCACGGTAGACAGCTTGACAGCGGAAGCCAAGAAAGCGTTACGCATTCGAGAAATCAACGACAAGATTCTGTTCAAGCCTAATCACACACCGTACAATCTGGAGCTGCTGAGCCCTGGACGTCAACTGATCCATGAGGGGCCTCTGAAGCGTCGCTCGCATCTGGTAGTCGAGTCGATTGATTTGCATGTGTTTCTGTTTGACCACTTGCTCCTGATGACCAAGCCGAAAAAGAGCGGGTCTTCCACCGTCGAGCACTATGTTGTTTCCAAGAACCCAATACCGCTCAATTTGTTG
Source organism: Mucor lusitanicus (assembly GCA_010203745.1). NCBI lineage: Eukaryota > Fungi > Mucoromycota > Mucoromycetes > Mucorales > Mucoraceae > Mucor > Mucor lusitanicus. Next base: position 496,192 of record JAAECE010000005.1, on the reverse strand, counting down.
GTCGTCAATGATGTCGCCGAGAATTTCATTTTTAGCACGTTTCGATCCAACAGCACCACCAAAGGAACTAGCGCCAGTATGTCCTCCTTGATACCCACACCTACTTCTTCTTCGCCATTGACGCCCGTGTCTGAAGAACCAGCAGCAGCAGCAGCAGCGTTGACCCCCAACTCGCAATACATCAACCAGTCTTCTCTCAATATTCGACATCTAGGCAGACACGGCGGCGAATATATCCTGTACACAGAAACACCAAGTGCAAGACTGATTTGGAAGCAAAAGATCATCCGAGCTCAAGCTGATCTCGTCATCAAACAAGAGCCAGATAACGCATTCAAGGTGTCTACCATCAGCGATACTAAATTTGCACTATCCGGCAGCGTGAATAACTATGGCAAGGTGACATGTATAGCTTCTTTTGGTATGTATCTAAAGCATGGACAGATGCATGATTGTGCTAATTAGTATACCACATATAGTCGGAAGTAAGGGAGCAAAGATGGTGGTTCTTGGCACCCAACAAGGCATTTGGATGGGAAAGGAAGGTGATACAAATGGCTTGACAAGAGTCTTGATGGTAAATGATGTGGCACAGATCGGTGTACTAGAAGCGCAGAATATACTCTTGGTATTGGCTGGTAACTGTTATAAGTGTACATGTGTAGCCGTGTGTGCCATCTTGACTAATGTGTTCATATAGACAAGGTGCTAACAGCATATCCCTTGGTGCAGCTGGACCCGACATCGCCATCCTACATTTCCCCATCGTCCACCAAAAGCGCCGTCAGCTTTCGCGTATTGACAAATCATGTTTCCTTTTTCAACTCGGGAACTTGCAATGGAAGAACGCTGGTAGTGACCATGAAGAGAAGGGGACCCGACAGTCATTTCAAAGCATACGAGCCGATTTGTGGGGATCTAAACGAATCTAGAAATGCTAAATTCCTGGTGACGAAAAAGTCTTCGTTCATGAGCAAACCTCCCCCGGCATGGTTCAAGATATACAAGGTAGTACATGATACATGCTGTCATTCAGCAACCACACGGATATTGATCGCTTTTTTTTCTCTCCAACAACAAAACAGGAGTTTTACATTGGCACATTGTCTGTGGCGGTTCACTTTTTGAAATCCAAGGTTCTCGTCGCATGTAGTCGTGGTTTTGAAGTCATTGATCTAGACCATCTGAGCGAAGTCAAGCCAAATCTGCCAGATTTAGAGCATCGTGATTTTAATTTCGTCGCCACTTCAGATGCCAAACCTCTCAACATGTTCAAATGCAAAGACAATTTCTTGATGTGCTATGATCGATTTGCCTTCTTGATCACGACGCATGGCGATTATGTGAGAAGGTTTAAAAGGTATGTATTTGCACATGGTGATGAGAGACGATATTGATGAAATGCCGGTTTTTTAAGGATTGATTGGGAAGGCCATCCTCATGCTGTGGCGTACCATTACCCTTATGTCTTGGCATTCGATCATAAGTTTATAGAGATTCGACATGTCGAAACTGTAAGTAATTTTTTTGTAGCCGTTGGAAGTAAATAATAAGACACTGACGCTGGTGTTGTTTTCTAAAGGGAAAGCTAGTGCAAGTGGCTGTGGGTGACAACACACGATTTCTAACCTCGTCATTCAGTAATACAAATACAACTTCACCAGAGATTTTTGGCTTGATCACGCATCCATTTAGAACAGAATACCAACACATTTTCAAACTAGAACCTTTATTTTCATCCTAATGTATACATCCCATTGTAAAATATCGCATTTTCATTACATTTTACTTGTAAATTTTAATAACTACACTTGAAAGACTTATGGAAAGCTACCGCATAGTAAATTCGAAGCATTTTGAGGTTGAGATGACGATTTTGACAAAAGTACTCCTAGTCCACTACTTATTTTTTCTGCGCAAGTGCCTTAAAAGCAACTTGCATTTTGTTCTACATAGGCAATAGATTTCTACTACAGTAAGTTTTTATTTTAGGCTACACAGCTGCTCTCTTCAACAACATCCTGTTACAAACCTCGCAAACTAGACTCCTCTTCTTTCACTTTTTGATGTAAAGTTTCTGTTTAAATATTCAGCGCTTAACATTGATCTGCGTAGTATTATTAGGCTATCCATCAATGCTACAGTGTTTTTACTGAGCTCCATGTAATGATCTAATACTACCATTACATAATCGACTGGCATTGCGAATTCCGTTCCTGAATTCTTCCATATAAATACGCATCATGATAGATCAATGAACGTTAGTGAATTTATCTGTTCTCCTTCCCTCCATTCATTTATTATTCCGTTAATAAACTCTCTTCCATTACCATCGTTATTCCTATACTTGACCAATCGCTTATTCCGCTAATCGATCATAGGTATTGAATATACAATAGTAATCCATCATTACAATTAGTAACACCAACGCCTGCTCCATAGAATCAAGCCATCTTATATCAACCTCCGATATCTCTCTTGGACATCCTTGATCTATCACACTCCATCTCACTCAATGGTTTACGCTTAGCTGGTGATATAATATAATACCTTACTCCATACAATTACGGTGCAGGAAACCAAGCCTACTAAAAACGTATCATGAAACAACTTGAAAGAATGCGAGTTTTCAGTAGATTCTAGCTTCATTTTCGAAATAAAAAGTATATCAGAAGTAGGCACCTTTTTATTAAAGTGTGTTCCGAAAACTTCTTTATCGATTATTATGCAGTGTATTCTAGTAATACCCATCCGGTTTTGAAAAAATAAAAACAGTTTTATGATGCTACAGTGAATGCACAATGTTCTGAAGATCTCAGACATTAGATCTACCTATATAACATCGATAAATTTACTAAAAAGTGTGAATATAATTATACACAAGGTATAACAAGCTGACAAAAATCTGAAAACGGAAAAACCGTTTTACCGAATCTGCTAAGTATTACTGTACACTCCATAAAAACAGAATTGGAAGTGTTTAACCTGCGCCATTAAAAAACAAAACATGATTGACACAATGGATTCCGACAACAGCGTTATGCAACATCTCAATATTTACCGGTCTATGACATCTATTTGCTTGTTATTATCGGCTATTCTTATGTTTCTTGCTAATATGCGTGTTCGTTCTTCAAGACTACCTTTATAATCTACATCTTCAAAAATAAAACTCTCTCATCATCCTTCAACGAAATCTTGCCAAAACTAAAATCTAATTGCACCATCCATCGTTTTAATTATAAACCTTGACATAGCTGCTTGCTAAGTTTGGTAACTGAAATGATGAACTCCCTACTACATTTGTACTGTATTAGCAGCCCGGTGCGAATAATGTACTTAATGAATAATAATTTTACCTTCAAATCACATAAACGTACTGCGTTAATTTCCTTACAAAGCAAACTTTTGCATTCTTCAAAATAATGTAAATAATCGGCAGTGGCGGCATTTAATGGCAGCACTTTTAAGTTGGAACATGGTATTGGAAAGGCCTTGTTCCTAACCTATTTGACATGCAAAGTCTCATTTTTAAGCGGGGGAAAATGCGTACCTTAAATTGGGGAAACGAAATGGAACGGAAGAAAGTAAGCTACGGCTCTCAAAACTCGACAGGTGGTGCATTAAGATGTCAGGTATCCATGGATACCTTGAAAACCGCAAGTTGATATGACATTTTGCCACCACTCTACTCTCCAAAATGACCTATAAAATTCATAAGGTCCGTAATATAACTAGGCGGTATTTGAAAATTTGATATTTACAACTGATCCAAAATCGATTCTAAAATCCATGAACCTCAAAATTGGATGATAGTTGATAGTAAACACCCCTTCCACCTTATAGGTTTTCTGTACAGAATTAAGAGGAAAATTCAATGGTACCCATGTCAAGGGTTTTGGTTGCCATTATATAGGTGATTTTTTATGGTGTTGTTTTGAAGGTTTTTCAAGAATTAACAAGTCTCTATCATATTGACTATACCTTTAATTGCGTTGGTCATATAGAGCAAAAAATTACCTTTCGAATCGTACCTGGCTTGAAGCTCTAGCATAACTCTAGCACGAGAAATCAAAAATTTTGTCGTGTTTTGAAAATACCACACAATTTTTTCCCTTGCTAGGACAGGCAGATTTTGGTCCAAATCTGGTGATTTTCCATGGACCCCTTTTGGACAATATCTCAACGAAAAATCATCGGATTGACATGAAACAAAAACGATTCGATAGCTGCACATTGGATCTATTATGATCCAACAGTTTTGGGTGCCACATGTGCATTCCCTTCATAAATCTACTCAAAATGTGAAATTTCGTGTCCCTCAAGCAGTGGGTTTGTGATAAAGGTCAAACCTTTTATATGACACGAGCTGCTATCCACACCCCCGATCTACGGTGAAAAAAAGTCTACCTTCGCTTCGCTACGGTGATTTTTTTCTACCTTCGATCTAATGGGGGTGCGCAGCTCGCGCCTGCAGCGGGCTTTCCCACATAAATAATGCTGGATCAGACGAAATAAAATCAGATTCTACTCATTTGTTTGACGATATGTAGAGTCTTATAGTAAGGAATGGTTATATCAGAGTCAAGGGGGGAGGTATCCCCCCCTGCACCCCCCCCCCCCTCTCACTGGGGGAGACCCCAGACCCCCCTTGCTTATCCTCCAAATGATACAGTGCTAATCAATCGTTTCAGATCAAGGTGCTGGATCCACGTTTGTTACAAAAATGAATTTTTTATTGGTTTTGAAGGAAAACTTCTCTAAAGACAATGTTGTTGGTGTATTTCCCATCACGATCTTCGACTTTGGAGATGTCAGATGAGATCATCAGCTTCAATGAGGCAGACGTTCTTACTCGAGACAAAGCTACATACAACTGACCATGACCAAATGCATGGCATGGCAGGTACAGACCGACGGAGCCCAGAGTTTGGCCTTGAGCCTTGTTGATGGTCATTGCAAATGATAGGCGAACAGGGAACTGTGTTCGCTGGAAGTCAACAGGACACATGCCTTCGGTGGCAAGAATGATGAATTTGATTCTAGGAATCAAAACAATGTCGCCTTTTTTTGGCCCAGTAGAAATGACAGCTTCAATGATGCTGGTGCCAAGAGAGGTTACAACTAATCTAGTGCCATTGCAAAGGCCAGCAGCAGGATCAATGTTGCGAAGCACCATGATGGGAGACCCGACCTTCAAATCAAGCTGATGTGGAGGCAACGAACCACCCTCAATCAAGTTGAGAATTTCAACAGGCATGACAACGGCACTTTCATCATCACAGGTACGGTTATGGCTAGTGTAGGTGACTTTTGCTCCAGAAACAGCGTCCAGCATTTTTTCATTGATGATGTTGACATCTTTGTTTTTAGGCGTCAGGATACACCTATCCACGAAGTAATCCGGCTCAGTAGCCCTGCTCAGAATATCGAAGTACACGCTTCGCAGCAAATTCAACAGGTTGTCACCTGGAAGAAGCATTTCTGGAGGTATTTGGATCAGGCTTGAAGGCATGTTGTGGGGAGGCAGCACGGCAGTGGGAATAGCACCTTGACCAACTTGGAGAAGATAGTTAGCAAATCGTTGCAGTGACGAAGCAAGATTTGCGTCATTAGATTCAAGGGCTTGGTGGACACGCATGTTGACAGTCAGTCTCAATTGGACGACTTGATGCCAAAAGCTGGCCCTGTTTAAGCATTGACTTACAATCATTTGCCTGCTTGCACCACGAATGATGGGCAGTACTTGACGGAAATCGCCACCAAAGACCATGAGACAACCACCAAAGGGAGCCACATTACCCATGATGTCTTGGAAAGATCTGTTGACAGCCTCGATTAAGTTTTTGCTCACCATAGAACATTCGTCCCAGACAATGAGCTTTGCTCTTTTAATGAAGGCAGCAACTTCGGATCTTGGGGTCATTTTGCACATTGTGCTGGTGTGGACTTCCAGAGGAATCTTGAACATAAAGTGGGCAGTTCGGCCACCTTTCAGCAGCAAAGCAGCTGTACCACTTGACGCAACAGCAATGGCCACTTCACCATCTACACGAACACGATCCAACAGAGCGTTGAAGACAAACGTCTTGCCAGTACCACCAGGGCCATCCACGAAGTAGATCCTTGGGCCAAGAATAGGATTTTCATCCAGGGCAGCATCACGGATGGTGCTGTACACAACTGCCTGACTCTCATTAAACGGCAAGAGGTCAGGATCTTCGGCATCTACAGCATCAGCATACAGCTGATCGTGCATGCGCTGGAAGGTGTTGGAATCCCTGGCATTGACATTACCGGCACGCGTGTCACTTGTTGGGAAAACTGTAACGAATCCCTCCATGGTACGAAGATCGTATCGATGATCAACTAAAGTATCGTTCAAGTCAAGAAGACAATGTCCGTACATTTCTTCAGAAATCGTGGTCAAAGGTGCTGCTGCTTGTCTTGGCGAGTGTTGATATCTGTACAGATAATCTTCAGCCATGTTGTCTCTATGATCCAGCCACAACTGAAACGGATCAGATACGTTACTGAACGCAATCAGGATACAGAAAAGCTTCCTAAGAGAACTTGCTGGTTGAAATACGGCAGCTTCGGTCATAGCAGCAGACCATTCGGTATCATCCTGCAAAAGGCCTCTTGCACGGGCAGCGGCTTGGAAGGTCGGAAAGACCTCGCCCTCAAAAGTTCTGATGTCCTCGAAAGAGGTGGCACCAGGCACATGCATCAAAAGTATCCTCAAGTGAAACTTCTCAATGTCTTTTGGCGACACTGTGTACATACGGCCGATGATCTTGCCGAAGCCTGACCGTCTTGCAGCCCAGTACCTGGGGCGCGCTTTAATATGATATGTAAATCTTTCAACAAAATTAACATACAACATCTCGCGGGCTTCTTCATCATTAGGATGATTGAGGTTGTAGTTGAGCCAGGCAGTGAGAGTACTCTCGGGTACATTGCGGGAAAGGACATCTTGGGGGTTGTCATCTTCGCTAAAGTAAACCATGCGATCACCAGGCAAATGAACATCCAGACGTCGGCAGGCAGGGAACTCCTTGTGCATGGGAAAAACAAACAAACGCCAGCATGCTTCGGCAGCAGAGACGTAGCGCGCATCCAAAAAATTCTTGATTTCATCTTGCTGTTGTTGCCCATTGCCATCACCCACATGCATTTGAGCGCGATCATGGCCCTTATAAATGTACTTGTAGACATACTTGACATAATTGAATTGCGTACAGATTTCAACGTTGATGTGAGCATTATACTTGGCAGCAAGAAATAGGTTGTGAGGAACAACCCAGCGATTGTCGACTGTCATCCTGCCACTATCACGCAAGACAGTTCTGTTGGTAATGACACGTCTACGATACGTGATGCTGTCACCATCAGCATCACCAAGAGTGGTTTCCTCACTGAGCGCAAAAGGGTATTTTTTGGTGCAGACATTATTCCTCATACACCTTGCCTCGGAATTCATAGGGCCACATGGACCATGGATCATGCTTGTGGTCACGGTTGCATGGGCTAGTGGATGAGTAGCCGGATCCGGAATTTCAGCGGAGACAATGTTGTTGACAGCAGCGACAGTGGTTGGCTTATCGTCTTCGTCCAGAATAAATAGCATATGACAGTGGGGCAAACCACGTTTCTGGAATTCAATGGTATAGCAGTAGGCCACTACTTTACCCAAAACAGAATTCTTGGCAATGTCATCCAACAGGGCTTGTAGCTTTTGGTGGAATACACGTGCACAGAGATCAGGCCTATCGGCAGGTTTTTGGTGAACCAACAGTTCAGCAGCGATTTCGGGCCAAGCAGGATTGCAGGTAAACGTGATGAATAGGTCAGGCTTGCCAAACCGACGAACCAAATTCATTGCATCCTGATAGAGTTGCGCCATAAATCTAGGGCCACCGACAAATGTCGAAGGAAGAATGACCTTTTGACCAATCTCACTCATATCAGTGTCATCGAGACGAAGTACATCAGTGAGCCCACTGTAGAGCTCAGCACGCAAGGTCTCCTGGTTAAATCGAATAAAGTTTAGCCTTTGTTGCTCCATCTTGGCGTACTGGTCGACAATATACTGATGAAACAGCTTTTTAAAGGAATGGATTGACACCTGCATGTTTCTTTCAATATCACCACCTGCGTTAACTCTGTCATTCGCTCTGATCATCAAGCGAGAGCTGTAGTATTGCATGATTGTCACCTTGCTTCCTTGTGCAAAACCGCCAGAGCTGACAGTTGCAATATTCCATTCGGAGCCACCAAGAGGAAACATCAGCACGTATTGAAGGGGATCGTAGTGCTGGTTAAGCTCGTTAATTTGTTGCAGTCCATCGCCTGGTCCAGCTGCTCTCAAACGAAGAACAATATCCCTGTTGCACGGAACAATGCTACTTTCATCTTCGCTACCTACAATAAGCACACCAATTTCGTCGACAGTAGGAGCATTATAACGACGGGAATCTTGACCATCTGCACGAAAGATCATTCTGATGTCTGGGATGCCATTTGGTTGCTCGGAACTGAGCTCTTCCATCATCTTGAAGCGAAGTACAAAGGGGTTGTCCTCATGCATCATTTCTTGAAGCAAACGCATGGTTTCTGGGCGCACATTTGGATTGCCTGCCACATCCATTCTGTTCTGAAGCTCGTTTGCAGAGTCAAAAATATAAATTTGAGCGAATCGTGGTTGTTGAATGACATTGTTTGGATCCGGAATCAGCTCAGGGCTTATAAAGTGGTGTACACTACCGTGAATGCGGAATGCATAGGCACCATGCTCCTCATTGGCATATCGTCTGTCCAGATCAGCATTCATAGAGGTGAAGCTCAATGCTGAATTATACGACCTGATATTGGCCTTGAACTCTTTGGCGATTGCATCGTTTCTTGTCAAGAGGTCAGTAATAACAGGTGAGAGAGGTCTCATAGGAGCAAGCAGAGCTGCACCTGCTGCACAACACATTTGAAACTCTGGATTCGTTATCCTTGAGCTGCTCTTTCTCTCGCCAATCCACATGGATGCTCCACACGACCGGCACAATGCATCCATGGCACCAATGGACTGTCTTGGTACCTCAGCCAAATTAGGATTACGGGCAATCCGGGGGTCGTCCGAATTGGCAGGGTTTCTCAAACAATCTCGATGATTTCTACGGGAATGGCCTTCTCTTCCACAATGACGGCATACGACAGCAGGCTGAATAAGCTCTGCGACAGGCTGAACAGGCTCTGCGACAGGCTGAGCAGGCTCTGCGGTAGGCGTGGCTGCAGCAATGTTGCGCATATTGAGTGGGCAATCTCTGTGGCTACTTCTTAAATGCCCCTCTCTTCCACAGGATGCGCATCTTACTACAACTAATTTCGATAATGTAATTGTATAAGTTTTTTTTTATTTTCTTTTCGTTTAAAACTTTCAAAGTTAAACATTCCGTTATGCAAAACGTACTCTCTTCGACAACGTTCGCATTCTCATTGCTGTTGCTGTTGGTATTAGCCGGGTTCATAGGGCAATCACGGTGCGTTCGTCTAAGGTGGGTTTCAGAACCGCAAGCTGGGCAAGTATTAACTATGAGCTTTGTGTCAGTTTCAATTCCAAATGCAATGTTGATTGGATCCGTGGTACGCACTCTCTTCCATAGTAGATAATATAAATATTGGATGTATATTAGATGAGAGATTAAGGGCAGGTCCTTTATTATGGCGCGATCATTCGTGACTGCGTGGACTACATACACGAAATTAGAATCGCTAAATCATAAAGGCTGTATCATTTTACAAAGGTCCGAAATTTATACCATCCGATAGAGAATTGAATGGCGAACAATAGTTAAACTCTACGCTACTTGCATTCACTTAGTAAAATTCGAGTGTAGACCCCTTCAAAAGGCACAAAAATCACACATGTCCACCTTTTCTTGATAATTACTCGTTCAAATCATCAACTACGACCCTAAACTAAACACGTTCTAGTCAAAAACGTGCACCCCTTTCGATTGGGTTATAGAAACTTGGGGCATTTCTATCAATTTAAATGACTTTTACTAGTAGCATAAATTAACCCTCCAAAAATATCACAAATCTCTCTTTTGTCAGGAACTATGGTAGCTACCAAAAAATGATTTGCAGATTCGGAATTAGCTCAAAAAACTGTCCTAGGAACATGTTAGTCTCAAAGCTCTAGCTTGCGTTTTTCAAAAATCGATGTCAGGATGCCATCAAACCCAAAACTCCAATTTCGAAATTCATTTTGTACATCATGGGTCGATGAGGTAAAAATTCCAGAATGTTTTGATACTTAAATATGTTGTAAAGGAATGAATATAAATAAAATTTTGAACTGTATACTGTAAGTCGTACATTTAGAGAAGCCAGGTTTTCAGGACGCATAGTAACTACAGTACTATTAACAATGGATCTTAAAGAAGAACCGATGTTGGAACTGTAACAAACTACGATGGCAGTCTTTCTTGAATAGAGTCAAAAATGACTGTCGTATGAGGAATCGTTCATTTGGTTAGAATTAGCTCTCATGCATTTACTCAGCTCCAAAGATTATCTTCGTCCAAAGTAAGCAAAAACGATCGCTCAATGCTAAAGGTAGTGGATGGAGTAGCCAACAATGATAGAAAAACTATTATTTATCACCTCGATAAACTACCGTATGCCTAATTTTTGCTGAAAAGCTTAAATTTTCTTCATTAGATACAATTTTTTTTGTTGAACGAGCTTCGAGATAAATCTGGCATCACCTCAAAGTGGCGGACGCCTTGTTGTATTCACAAATATAACTGTACCTGAAATACATACATCGTAGTACAAATAAAGTAATAAGCTATGCACATATAAAGCATATGTAAATAAACTTTATCAATGGATAAACGATAACCATGATATTCACATAAGCTAAGTTCCAGTAAGCTATACTCCATACATCAAGAGATAACATATAAAGAATATAAGTAATTAGCGTTGCCAAGAGCAACTAAGATATTTAGACTGATCATCTATGTCCGAAATAATTACATTTAGCATGAGTGAGGATTGATACTAAAATTTAGCATGAGAACACCATTCTAGATGGGTGTGTAAGCAATCCATAAATCATAACATATAAATAGCAGTAGACATTCATCCCTTCTAGACATCCCCATCTGAATTCTCAATCAATAAAAGGTTATACACATTCTCACATATTCTTTATTTGATCTACTACATTTACAACACGCCTAACGACTACTGCAGCTTTTTGTAATCTTACCGCGTATTAACAAATAGGCAATATGCGAATAAATCTTTAACACATAGCTATCAGATTACTTGCTATATTAGTTTTTTTTTTTTAAAAAAATACTGGTGATTTTACAATTTCTTAGCTTCGATTAAAAACTAACTGTTATATACGTATAACCTCATAACATGGTACACTTGGAGATGCGTCATGGCAATCGATTGCCAAATGGTGATGATCCTTTGGCATAGAACGTCAAACCTGCATGAAGAAAAATTTTAGGACAAAAGTGATTGCTCTACCTCTAACATGGCACAGATTTTATCTTTGAAAAATTGCAAAAAGCGGATATGGCGTCCCGGCGCCAGCGGCCAAAATTTGGGCATTCCGTATATAATCAACCGCCAATATTTCTAAAATGTCATAACTGTTATGTACTGATAGCCAGAGGCTATTAGGTACTTTAGTTATTATAGATAGATAGATGTCTGTAAGGAACAACAAATATATAAATGTGGTAGTGAGAGATATATAGTAGAAAGAAGTTAATGTTTATTGAAGAGTATAAAGGTGAGTCTTTTATACTCTAAATGTAATTGACTAGACAGACTACATAACATCACGTAAAGGGCAAACGTGACCAAAGTAAAGACCGTTACTATTTAATGAAAATAAGCCTTGACAAAAATATCAAGTTGCCTAGCTAGCTCAATCGGTAGAGCGTGAGACTCTTAATCTCAAGGTTGGGGGTTCGACCCCCCCGTTGGGCTTTACTTTTGAAGTTTTCACCGAATTACGTGAGACGTTGCATAGACTTTTTTTACCCTTTTTGATGAGATCAGGGTTTAGTTTGAATGAAACGTGGAGCATTGAGTTTGCATGTGCACCGAGCTTGTTTATCTCAGTCTAATCTAGGTGCATCTTTGGGCTCTTTGTTTTTGTTCGGGTTCGTCGTACAGAAAATGAAATACACGTTTTTTTGACTTGATTTGAAGGATATGTAAACTTTTAATACTTTGAGGCAGGGCATAGACTTTATAGAAGCTAATCTTAAAATACGATATGTACAAAACTAGTTGCAATGAGAAGTTACTCTTGCTGGCAAACGCCATTGATGATTCTACCAACAGTGCATTTCCATCATGCTTTCATATCAATTTTTATTGTTCTGAAATCACCATTAAAACGGGCGGATGTATCTGCGGAAAAGCAAAAACTGAATTTACAGGCCCATTAAAGAGAGGGCAATGTTTATTTTCAGGCTTTCTCTTGTAGTTTACCCCACCCCTCACTCTATATCTCAGGAAAAGGACATACTTACATTATCATGTCTGCTATTTATTCATTAAGCGAAGTCGAAAAACACAATGTCAAGGGCGATCTTTGGCTTGTGATTGAAGGAAAAGTATACAATGTTACAACATTTGCTGCCGATGTAAGTTTTTTTTTTTTTTTTTTTTTTTTTTTTTTTTTTTTTTGATTTTGAATAAGCATTTCAACTGACCAAATCTGATCTATAATCTATAGCATCCTGGAGGTACACTGATCAATATATTACTGTAGCCAAGGGGGCAGATAAACTAACATCTTACTATATTAGGCGAACGTGCTATTTACGAAGAGGCTGGTAAGGATGCTACTGAAGCATTCAATGACATTGGTCATTCTGAGGCAGCCCATGAATGGTTAAATGATTACTATATTGGTGATCTCGAAGGTTTCGCACAGGTAGACAAGATAAATTCAGTGGTTTGTCATTTCTTGTTTGTATTTATTTGTAATGATAGACCGAAGAAAAAGTAGTAGAACAACAAGAAGAATTGAAACAAGAACCTGTAACACAGGTACCTGTTCAAAAGCCCAAAGGATCGTAAGTTGATTTTTCAAATGTTTGAGGGAAAATGTGAAATCTAAATTTCATGTAAAATTAGTGCCTTGAGAGTGATCATTCCTGCAATTGCTGTTGCTGGTATCCTCATTTACAAGTTTGTTATTGCACCTCAACAAAAGAACTAGATAAAGCTCCCCGCCTCTCTGATTTTGCTGTTCCCAAAAAAATACATTCAATTAGATTTCCAAAATGATTATGCATGACGACTAAAATCCTATTATCCCAATTTGCAATGTAAAGATAAGCCTTTTATTAGGGCAAGTTGAATGACGTTTTTTGTTGTATGGATTTGCCTATTAGCTATTAAATGAATCCCTTTTGTGAATGTTATCTATCTCTGTCAAAGAGGGAGGAGGAGGTGGAGGAAAAAAGAGAACAGCGAATAGATTACATCATGCAACCAGATATACCTTTGACTAGTGCTAGATAAACAGCATATCTGATATCAAAGACATAAGGAGCATCTATTGGATTTCCCTTCTCCTTGCATTGTACAGTAGATTGTGTTGGAGCAAAAGAGACAGAGGAGCAGCAGAGCAGCGTAGTGACCGTAGTAACATGGCAAGCTAATCCGATGGATACTGTAAGTTGTAATAGCAACTTCAATGGAACAAATGTAAACTTTAAATTCTTGTATCAATAATATTTACAACCTTGCCTTTTTTTTCTTGCTCTGTTTGGATCTGCTTGTCTCGTGGGTGATAAAGTCATATCAAATGCGGGACACATTCTATCTTGATCTTGGCAGATCTTGTTCTTACTTGATGAAAAGAGTCCTTCATATTTATTCAATTTTTGATGCTCAAGTTAAGCATTTGAGCAAGTTCCTCGAGTCATGCATATACTACTCTTTTAAGGATGGAGGAGGGCACCATGTATACTTGACGCATGACCCAAAAGAAAATCTCTGGTAGCACTAGATAAAGAAGATATTGGTTAGGTGACACCCGGTTATTGGAAGAAGGGGCTGTTTTTATTGGAAGATGATGTTTTAAAGATAATACTATGTATATGTGAGAAATTTTTACGCCCTACATATTGAGCATGATGAATGAATCGCTACAGCACACATATACCGACATGGTGAGCAGGAGAGCAGCATAGCCAGCAGGCGTGTGTGTGTGTAGGTGTGTGTGTCCATGTTGTACCTTGAAAACGCACGATTCAATCCCCCTCTTTTCCTTTCCCATGACTTTATGGCTGTAAAGAGGTACACAAATCGATAACCTCACATGGCTCAATAATAATTCAATGTCTATTACTTGATTAAGAAACCACTGTATAACTTTTCAATATAAAAGGGTATTTTTTTGGTTTCTGATTTTTTCTTTCCCGTTTTTTTTTTCTATTCCCTTTTTCTAACAACACATCTCTCTTTACTATATACACAATGCTATTTGAGCCTCATCAATACGGTAAGCATTATCCTGAGAAAACAGCCTCACGGTATGCTAAATGTACCTGTGTATATAGCCGCCGCCAATACCTTAATTTCAAAGCAACAAAATAACAACAACAAGATGCCAACATCAGTTAAACATTACTATGATAGCGAAGATGATGATGAGACACTAGCCACCGCAATTGATGATTTATCAAGCTTAATTTTATACCCAACACACTCAAATCAAGACATTAAATCATTTCAGGATCAAATGTTGGATCCTACCAATGTTCGTATCTCCCAATGTCAAAACACATATTTCATGGACGGTGGAGTTCGATTTATTTCGGTATAAACTATGATATACACCACATGCCCGTATCAAAAAAATTAACGAATATAAGTAAATATAGTTACCAACCTTGGGCACAAGCAACAACAAGGCAACAACCCCAATTTCCCGTATTTTTGAAGAGTGGCTAGCAAATAAATTATACAGTCATCCAAATAAGATGGTGGACCTCAGCAATCATGATGATGATGAAATGATGATAGATCCACCGGAGGATGAAATGCACGACCACCGTTTACCCATACTCGAAGATAATGTAGAGCTATTATCTGAAGACATTGTCAACAAGTTCAAATCAAGAAAGCGAGGTCTCAACGGTCTCTCCAATATACTCATCAAAATTAGAACTGGCCATGTCTACAGCTACCATCAACTAGAGAACGGCCAACCTCTCATCACCGAAGACATGGAAGACTTTTTCCAGCAATTTCCGCTGTTTGTGGAAATCTTAATTTATGCCACACAAGAAGAAAACACGGATAAAGATATCAACTTCTTGTTAATAACTGAAAACACATCCTTGAATCCTGGCGATCCTTACAAAATCATGGAAAATATTCAATTGTAAATACATTTCTTTATTCATCATATATTTTTAACTCGAAACTATTGCTCTTTAATTATTTACAATGCGGGCTTGAGTGGATTATTCAAGTAAAGGATATCTAGACTTATCAATAGCAGGTGAATTATTGGGTGATGGAGGTCGTGATGGTTGGCTTTCAGGGGATGAGTACGCCTTGATGATATGAGTGAAAGACCACATGAAACCATACACGATACAGAGGCTATAGATCTATAAAAAAATACCCCATTAATGACAACATACATACCACAGTATTTTCCAAAATACGTTACCATGGTTCTCAGACTCAATACCTCGGAGAATCCGTTTGCAGCATCACCCATAATCTCAGCCATCACCTTGGTTTTTCCTACGCTAGATGGTCGCATCATACATTGCTCCCAACCTCTGCAAAGATTCTTCACGGCAGGAAGCCTAGTTGCTGGTCCACAGAGATTGGCATCGTATTGTTCCCGACAATACAATTGATCAGTGAGAAGATCTGCAGATACACACTATTAGTACAGATCAAGAAAAGATTCAGAATGACATTACCAGACTCATAGGATTCAATCTTAGATACCATATCATGATGCAGGTTGGATACAACATGATATCCTACGTACATACAGGAGAAGAACATTACAGAGTAACATGCAATCTTGAAGATTCCAAACATATAGACTACACGGCCATGGCTGGCATCAACGGGTGGAGCTGCATGGTATACAAAGGTTGGATTATGAGTGGCATGGTAGTTGGGTGCAGGGCTGTAATGATAGCTCGAGCTGTAGTGATTTCCTGTTGCTGAAACAGCCGATTCATGAGCTGGAGGAGTGTTCATTCCTGATGATGTTCGAAGCGTTACAGCTGTGTTTAGTCCGTCAACGGTAGGGTTCTCAATGCGACTCATTGATAGACACTGTCTTTCTGGTGATAATGGAGGCGTTTGCGAGGTTACCAACTGCCAAACCAGCAAAGTAGGCTTAATAATATATTCAGGCCTGAATAATCAGCATGCAGCTTACCTTGTCTTGCGTAGCATCATCGTCTGGCACCTTATTCTTGGCGTCATGGATGGAGACGTTGCCAAACAAATTGGAAAAGCTATTGCAAATCTCTACAGACTTTTTATAGTTGTGTTGAAACAATGGCGAGATCAAAGGGGACTCTACTGGTTTGATAACCGGCTCATGAACAATATCCATTTCGTCGTCTTCACTCAGAAATTCGTTTTCATTGCTGTAACAGACGCCGTCAATGTCCATAGGATCGTAGCTATATACCATTTTATACTGCGTATTGTCGAGTATACTAGAAATGGGCCAATGTATCTCTCTACGCTGCAAGTTTTGTTTCTTTTCTCGTTCTGAAATAGAGGGCTTCGAGTGAAAAAGAAGAAGAGAATGTCCTCTCCCATTCTCTGGTATTTGTTACAGTCACCACTCAAACGCGTTTATAGGCCAATCACTTTTCACGCGAATGCAATAAGGCACATCACTCCTGCTACTATGGTGATAATCCAAAGATCAAGTAGGTTGCCATGACAACAGGCGCCATGGATGCATCATGGTCTCAAGAAATACATCATCAAATGTGAAAACAGCGCAAGTATTTCCAATCATAAACCCAATCCTATTGTGTTTGCAATGTAAACCGAGCATCACCATCGTCTCCTCTGAAGAAGCTCTTCATTGAGACAATTTATTTTAAAACATGCCTTCTGATCATGCCTGGAGGAAGGCTTGAGAAGTGGATGTAGTATCTAGCGAGGGCCAAATGTCATTTTTTTTTGTGAATGAACACTAACGTTGCTGTCATTCTTCAATATGTGGAGGTACCATCACGAATGTCATTCAATCAAATCATGCGCTCTGGACTCTCGCAAATGTACAGCCTGGTCTCTCAGTCTATAAAACTCGTATCAGGTTACAGCGGCAAGCTGTGAATGCTGGGTCTTTTGTACAAGCAGTAGCACTGCATTTGATTGGCAACTCCCTTTTGCACCCTTGTGTGGTCCGATAAAAATTCAATTTAATAGCACATCAAAGGCATTAGTAAGGCTCTTTACCTCTTCTTTTGTATATACAATCATCATGTTGAGAACTAGAACTCTGTGTAAAGTAGCAAATGTATATGATAGCCATGCGACATTCTGCTAACAATGTCATTCTACAGTGAGCTCAGCTCGTTCATTCCGTCAAACACCCTCATTACTGTTAGTATGAAACAATGTGGAGTAATAAAGAGCGAACATTCATCCGTCTTTTATTACAATAGCTCAACTAGCCAGCGTTTGTTCACCACATCAAGAGCAACTGCTGCCAATGCTGCTTGGAGAAACAGAGCCTCCATGGCTACTTTGGGAACTGCCGCTGTCGCCTTCACTGTGTATAACGCAAACGAGGTATGTCAATCATGGGGTGAATAACAAAGAGAGCGTATAGTTGACCAATGTTGATCTATCAGGTCTACTGTGATGCAATTTCAGATGATAAGCAACGTGTAAGTAGCAATCGCGATGGAAAGAGGGATATGGATGCCACAAGGAGAAAAAGAAAGAGTGTCAAAGCTGATCAAAAGTGTCAAATCACGGTTTTAGAGAACAGAGGGTCCCATCAATGACACTGATCCCATGAGACTTCGCATGGAAGCCTTTGTCAAGGGTCTTCAAAACCGCATTGTGAACGACATTGAGCAAATCGACGGCAAGCAATTCACGCGCACTGCATGGGAGCGTGCTGAGGGTGGAGAAGGCATTACATGCGTGCTCCAAGACGGCAATGTCTTTGAAAAGGCGGGTGTTGGTATTTCCATTGTGTATGGCCAGTTGCCCAAGGCTGCTGTGGAGCAAATGAGACACAACCGAGGCAAAGATATCAGCGCGGATGGACCTGTGCCCTTTTTCGCTGCCGGCATCTCTTTGGTGATTCATCCTCACAACCCCAATGCACCCACTGTCCACTTGAATTACCGTTATTTCGAGATTGAGAACCCTGACGGCACTCCCAAGATGTGGTGGTTTGGTGGCGGATCTGACTTGACGCCCTCATACTTGTTTGAAGAAGATGCCATTCACTTTCACCAAGTGCTCAAGGACGGCTGTGATAAATACGACAAGAAATACTATGGCCAGTTCAAGCAATGGTGCGACAAGTACTTCTTTATCAAGCACCGTGGCGAAGCGCGCGGTCTCGGTGGTATCTTCTTTGACGATTTGGACGACAAGCCTGCCGACGAAATCTTCAACTTTATCAAGGAAATGGGCAACAGATTCTCATTATCGTATATCCCTATTGTCAAGAAGAGAATGAACATGAAGTTTACCCCTGAAATGAAGGAATGGCAGCAAATTCGTCGTGGCCGCTACGTCGAGTTCAATCTGGTTTGGGACAGAGGCACCAAGTTTGGATTGGAGACACCTGGCGCACGCATTGAAGCCATCTTGATGTCTTTGCCTCTTACATCTCGCTGGGAATACATGAAGGAGGTCGAGGAAGGCTCAAGGGAGCAAGATTTAGAGGAGGTTTTGAAGAACCCAAGAGATTGGATCCCACTTGATTAAATTGCGCTTTATTAGCATCATAGAAATGGCATAGTTGTTACAATAAAGCCCTTGTTTTTTTTTACTTTTGACCATATCCACCTCCACCAGGCGTGTTAATGACGATGCGATCACCACGGCCAAACAGAGCGGAATTCTTTCCAGTCATGTTGAGTGTTCTCACAACATCGTTGCCTTGGCTGGACTTTTCATGACGCACCCACACGTTGAGACCCTTCTCACCATCCTCACCGCCCGCAAGGCCATAAGGGCTAAACACACGTCGCTCAGACAAGATGGACACCTGGATGCCGTCTTCTAAAAACTCGATTTCACGAATGACACCATCACCGCCCTTGTGTTTGCCTTGGCCTCCCGTGTGAGGACGGATTGCAAACTGGTGAAGTATCACAGGATAGCGTTTTTCCAAGATCTCAGGATCGGTGATACGAGTGTTTGTCATGTGAGTGTGCACGCCGCTTTGACCTTCCCATGTAGGACCAGCACCACTGCCACCAGCAATTGTTTCATAGTAGCCCCAGCCAGTGGTTGTCTCGCCGGTATCTTCATTCTTACCGCCTTTACCAAACGTGAGGTTGTTGCAGCATCCCTGACTAGCAGCACAGGCATTGAACGCCTTGAGCACCACATCCACCAGTCGCTGACTGGTCAAGACATTGCCTCCGACAACAGCACAGCGCTCAGAAGGGCTCAGGATGGAGTTGGCAGGAATCTTGATGGAAATAGGCTCCAGACAGCCAGAATTGAGAGGAATGTCTTGGTTCACCAGACAGCGGATAGAGTAAATGATAGCAGAGTGGCACACACTTTCAGGCGTATTTGTATTTCCATACACTTCAGGGCCTGTTCCTTGGAAATCAAACAAAGCGGTACCTTGAACGGGGTCAATGGACACCTTTAAATGGATGGGCGTACCATCATCCATGTGATCAATGGCTATCAGTTGCTCAGAGTGCTCCTTGGCCACTTGTTTCAGCAGAGATCTCACTGCATCTGAAGCGTTTCGACGAATGTGCATCATGTAGGCTTGCACTACTTCCAACGAGTATTCCTGAATCAGTGATTTGACCAGGTTGATGCCCTTTTGATTAGCAGCAATTTGAGCCTTGAGATCTATCAAGTGATGGTAGTGGTGGTAAGTCGACTTTGTAATATGAGGAGGTCTACTACAACAACAGTACCTGAGATGTTATCTCTGAATGCACGTGAACCAGAGCATCCAGGATAGGAAGCTGGGATAGTGCACAGATGTTCCTCAAGCCCCTTTTGGTCGAAAT
This sequence comes from Mucor lusitanicus, assembly GCA_010203745.1. Taxonomy (NCBI): domain Eukaryota; kingdom Fungi; phylum Mucoromycota; class Mucoromycetes; order Mucorales; family Mucoraceae; genus Mucor; species Mucor lusitanicus. Next base: position 475,913 of record JAAECE010000005.1, on the reverse strand, counting down.
GGCCCTTGGAGACAATCTTGAACGACTTGATGGCGGCTCCTTCTTGATATAGCTCCTTGGAATGAGGTGGCATCGATCCAGGAGAGATACCGCCGATATCAGCGTGATGGCCTCTGGATGCCACAAAAAAGACAATCTTGCCATTGTCGAATACGGGCGTGATGATGGTGATATCTGTGATACGTGTTAGCTAAAGCCCCCCTCTCTCTCTCCAACATGCTCTTTGTAAATACATACCAGGCAAATGAGAGCCGCCTGCTTGAGGGTGGTTTGTCATGATCACATCTCCCTCAGAGAGCTGGCCATCATAGTACTTGAGTTGATAGATGACAGCATGACTCAATGAGCCCAAATGCACAGGAATATGAGGTGCGTTGGCTACGAGACCGCCATCAGCGCCAAACAAAGCACACGAGAAGTCTACGCTTCATGTCAGTAACAGGCATTGACACAAAACTGCCAAAAAACCCATATATATACCTAATCTTTCCTTGATGTTGGTCGAAATGGCCGTCTTTTGCAATGTGCGACCCATTTGCTCAGCAATACTCATGAATCTGTGCGAAAAGATGGACAATTGAATAGGCTCCATTTCAGTCGTAACCACCTTCTTTTCGCCACGACCGACGGTGATGGTAATATGGCCTGCTGTGATCAGTGCGGTACAGGAGGGCTCCACAACGACAGTGGCAGTAGCGTCAATGATGATAGCGGGTCCAGCAATCTGAGATCCTGGCTTCAAATCACCCAAACGGTACACAGGAACATGATCATCTCTTCCTGTTTCCTCGAAATAGACGGACGCAAAGCTGTCTGTCGCGTTGGAGATGTCCACAATTTTGTTGGCTGCCTTGAGCTCTTCAATATCGCGGTCGGGCGTGAGGTCGTTGTTTTGAATGGTCTTTCCAATGCCACGCACGCGAATATCATCCACAATGATGTCTCTGTCCTTGAGCAAGAAGCCAAACTCTTGCGTGTACACCTCGTAGAATGCATTTTCAAAATCCCAGTTGTCAGCAGCAGGCTGCAATGTCATCAGGGCGCAATCAGTGCCGTCGTAGCGCAAATTGAGATAGACCTCGGTGGCGATATCACCCTCTCGGAAGCCCTGCTTGGAGAGTTCAGCAATGGACTCCTTTTGCAAATGTGATACGCGTTCTTGAATGCGAGATAGCCCAGTGCTCAGCTTTTCGGCTGAGGGTTCTTGTACCTCATGGACAACGTCAGCGAGTGCTAAGCCAAAAGCAGATAGAATAGAGCTATGGCGATACAGCACAATTTTGTTGATACCGAGATTGCGAGCAATACCACACGCGTGCTGACCACCCGCACCGCCAAATACAGCCAGCGTGTGATTGCTTGTATCATGGCCCTTGGCTTCGGTCAAGGCGCGGATGGGACGGCACATGGTCTCGTTGGCCACCTTGATGAAGCCATAGACAATCTCATCCAGCGACTTGTGCTCGCCCGTGGAGGCATTGATGGTATCGGCAAGTTGCTGAAACTTTTTTTCTACAATGTCCCTGTCCAAAGGCTGATCTTCGTTGGGACCAAAGATCTTGGGAAAGTACTCTGGCAAAAGACGGCCGAGATACAAGTTGGCGTCTGAAACAGCTAATGGGCCACCCTTTCTGTAACAAGCAGGGCCTGGATGAGCACCAGCACTCTACAACATTGTTATTATGCACTGGTTAGCAAAAGGGCAGTCTGACGCGCTACCACACACACTCTCTCTCTCCACTCACCTCAGGACCGACGACAAACATGCCATTCTTAAAGAACAGCATGGACCCACCACCAGCAGCTACCGTGTTGATATCCAACTGAGGCGCCTGGATCGTTACGCCGGCAGTAGTTGTTTCAAACACATGTTCATAGTGGCCATCAAATCGCGACACGTCTGTGCTTGTGCCACCCATATCAAAGCCAATGACAGGCACCTTGGATTGCTTGTCAAAGGTTGTCAGAGCGTATCCAACCACACCGCCTGCAGGACCCGACAAGATGGCCTTGAAGCCAGAGAAATTGCTCACAGGCACCAAACCACCATCACTTTGCATGAATTGCAACTGCGTTGTCCCCTTTTCAAACCCATCATCAAAGCCGCTGACAAAGCCCTTGATGTACTGCTTGATGCAAGGTGTCAGATAGGCGTCTGCAGTTGCTGATGTGCCGCGAGGAACCACCTTGACCATGGGCATGACCTGGCTGGACAGCGAGACGTGGTCAAAGCCAATGGATTTCGCTAGTTCGCCAATCTGCTGCTCGTGGTCAGGAAACGTGTAAGAGTGCAACAGACAAATGGCAATGCTTCGGTAGCCGTCGTCGTACAGTGCTTGTAATTGCAGTTTGATGGCATCCAGGTCTTGTGGTAAGAGGAGAAAGTGTTGTTAGACTATATGTATATAGCCACGAGTCTCTTGCTGCGACAGCAATGATTTACTTTACCTGGTGATTGAACGACTTTGACCCACTCTCCTGATATGCCCTGACTCACTTTATCACCATCCTTGCTGCTGCTGTCTTTGGGGTCAATCTGCTGGGATGAAGCGGCTGAATTCAACAAGACAACGCTGCCAACAAATCAAGTCAGCGCCTTGAATTTATGCTACGCACATGTCAGACACACTCACCGCTCATCAATCTCAACGACCTTTTGATACAGCACGTCGGGCTTACTAATAGAGAGATCAAAGATCTTGGGTCTTGATTGATTGCCTAATGGAACATATTAATCATCAATGCCCTGGTAGCCCCCCTTTAGCGTGAGAATTGCAGCTTACCGATGGTCAATAGGTCGCCAAAGCCTTTGGTGATGAGCAATGCGCTCGCCTCTCCTTTTCTCTCGAGCAATGCGTTGGTAGCGACTGTGGTTCCCATGCGTACGCTTTCTAAAGTCACTGTATCAGTACTTGTTGAGGCTGGCGGCAACATGCGATGCACTCACCAATGTTGTTTGTAGGCACAGGCTCAGAGCGAGCGTGCTTTTCGCCGGTAGCAAGCTCCACAATGCGTCTAATGCCTTCGGTAGGAGCATCCTTGTAGTTTGAAGGATCCTCTGAAAGCAATTTCACAACGTATTCCTTGTAGTTTTCATCGCCCGGTTTGCCAACGAACCCGATACAGTCAGTAAATGTGCCTCCTCTGTCAATACAGATGGTCAGTGGTGCACATGTGGTTGCTAAATTCATGCTTGTTTATAGTCAAATTTTAAGCTGAAAAGTGTAAAGAAAGAAAAAAGAAAAAGAGAGCTTGTGCCATCTCTCGCGATATCTATATAATGCATTTTATTATGGTATGCGCAAACCTTATTAGAAAGGGACCTTGAAAATCGGATAAACCATGATGGCATCTTAGATGCTGCATTTTCCGCTCAAGAATATACTAGACGCAAGGATAGAAATTATACTATATTATTTACAAAATGTAGCAAGATGCTTATTCAAGTGAGGGTAACCAGAGGGCCAATTCTTCAGCACCAGTAACAGCGACTGCATTGCTAGGATTGTAGCCGACGATCTTTATGCCCGTTTTGTGGGGCGTAGGTAATGTGGCAAATGGCTGGTTGTCCAGCATACCGTTGTTTTGATTCAGATCCCAAATACGCAAATGCGCATCTCGCCCACCTGCCATGACAAATCGAGCATCCGGTGTGATGCACACTTCCTCTCCACACGAAGCCGCATTGTTTGTGCCCGAATGGCCCACTAATCTCTGCAGTAATTTGCCCTCAAAAGCATCCAGCACATAAAGAATGTCTGCCACGGTCGTGATGATGAGCTGCTTTCCATCGGCAGAAAACTTGAGGCTGGTCCATTCAGGCAGCCGTCCTGCTGGGAACTGAGGATCCTCCACCGGCCAAGTTGCAAAGGGCCCTTTTGTGTAATCTCTGACATCGTAGACTCGAACCGTATCCGAGTTGTGGCCGACTGCAAACACCAGCCCCTGTGGATCGAATGCTGCTAGTGTCTTTCCGTTGCCATGCAATACACCCTGTGTGTGTGTGTGTGTGGTCAGTCAAGGTGTGTACGCTCCACAAGTGGGATCCATGGGTGGGTCATACCTGACACGTGGACGATCGCAAATCCCATAATCTCACAGTCTGATCCAGCGACGAGGTCATGACCGTATCACTGACGGGCGACATTTCGACTGCAATGACTCTATGCCCAGCGTGTTAAGATCACAGTTGCTGGCAATGATCCATGGATTGCTACATGTACCTCTTTTTGTGTCCTCTGAAATAGCGAATGTACTTGTTGTCGTGTACGGATAGGTATCTTAGTGTGTCTGCATTTCGCATTAGCTTGATTCCGCGTACATTTGCCGCGACATTGATTGTTTACCATCTTCCTTGGTGGATGCATAAATAACGTTGTTTTTGTGATGCGTGAATCGAGCGAGCGTGGCGCCGTACTTTTTAGAGTAGAGAGTCGAGCGAACCCTATGCAAGATATGAGCCGTCAGAACTAAAGAAGGGCGACATAGCCCCCAGCCCTGCTTACGTACGTGCCCTCTTTGCAGTTGTATACATTCAAGCTATCATCGTCGCCTGCAGTAACACAGTACTCTCCCGTATCGTTGAACGAGATGGAGGTCATTGGCCTATCGCTTTCCGGAAACACCTTGGCCACTTTGCTGGCTGAGAGCAGCTCCCTCGATAACTCGACCTTTCTAGCAGATGCCATCCCCTAATGTGAACAAAGAAAAACAAAGACGTATACAGCCTACGAAAAATTTGATACCATCAAGGTATACTCGCTGCTGCCTGTGACCGTACGGCTCTAATTGGTCAGCATTGGTTGTCGCGTGCTCAGGATTTGAAAATATTTTAAACAAGCACTCCCTCCTTTTCTTTTCCTTTTCTCTTCTTTTCTTCATCTTTTATATAATAAAACATGGCTTTAAAACGTATCAACAAAGTAAATAGCACGGCGGCGAGGCACTGCGTGTAGCTGGTACTCATGACATGTCTTGATAGGAACTCAAAGACCTCGAACGCGACCCCCCTTCCTCATGTTCAGCAGGTCCTATTGGAGATGATTTGTTCCATTGGCAGGCAACTATTATGGGTCCTGTAAGTATACTCTCGTCTGCGGGCTGAAGCACCTAGATTCTAAGCGTTTGCTGTATTAGGAGGATAGCCCTTACCAAGGTGGTGTTTTCTTCTTGTCTATCCACTTCCCTACTGATTACCCCTTCAAGCCTCCAAAGGTGAGTCATGGCCCTTTTTTTTTTTTTAGCGTAGTCGTAATGGTACCCGCTGAAAGATGCTCATATTACATAATATAGATCAACTTTACCACCAAGATCTACCATCCCAACATCAACAGCAACGGCTCCATTTGTCTCGACATCTTGAAGGATCAATGGTCTCCTGCTTTAACCATCTCCAAGGGTAAATATACACAACACGCGGTTCATCTCTCGTTATGAGAGTGCGAGAGAGGGAGCAGAGCGAGCGAGATGAAACTCAGATATACATGTTTTACTCACATTTCTAAACAGTTCTTTTATCTGTCTGCTCTTTGCTCACTGACCCTAACCCTGATGGTAAGTAGTTGCGGCACATTTTGGTTGCAAAAGGAAGGGGAGATATTGATTTTTTTTGCTTCTCCTGATACACAGACCCACTTGTGCCCGAACTCGCCCACATTTACAAAACTGATCGTTCTCGCTACGAGTCTACAGCAAGAGATTGGACCAGAAAATATGCTAGTAAGTTGATGCTTGTTTGACAGTTTGGGTGTTGCAGTATATTCAATGTTGTTTCGTTTTCTAGTGTAAATGAGTTGGTTTTTTTTATTCCCCCCCTTTTTTTTTCTTTTTTACATGTAATCGATAAAGATGTCTTTTTTTTTTTCTCTCATTTATTGTTATTATAAAAAAAAAAATGGTGTGATTTCAATGAGTTGTGCTTCTTTAAACGTAACTATGATTAAGACGGCGAACAGCCTTTTACAAACTATATAAATGTTATACTCTTGGCTTAAAGCTATTGGCGTTTTCCTTGAAGAACTTCTGGATAGACTCACAGGATGAATTGATGAGCATGGCCGTGTGCGGTACACAGATGCTGCCAGATGTTTGCTGTACCCAATCAAAATAATCGAGATATGTTTGGATTTGTTTGTCTATAGCGAATGAGCATACCATTTAGAGAGTAAGATGCCTTTCTACATACCTGGTGGATTTGCATATGCCTTGTCTCTATAGCTGTTGTTTTCGTATGTATCGTGGTAAATTTGCGACATTTCTTGCTTCAGCCTGGCGTCAAACCAAACATCTTTACCGAGCCCGCTCATGTAGTATCCGAGATCCATAAGGCGACCGTGGCAAAACTTGAAATGCTCGTATCCTGTTGAGCGCTTCAATAGCTCCACGATGCGCTGGCCATTGATCATTTCAGGGCCTGTGAGTGTGTAGACTTGTCCGTCGTGTTTGTCGTTCAGCTGCTTGTAAGTGTGCTGAACAGGGTCTATTAGAAGCTCCTCAATCACCTTGCATACGTCTGTAATGTCAACTGGACAGATCTCTGTGTCTTGAGTCATTGGTAATATCATTTGGCGATGCTTCTCCACATAGTTGGACCACAAATGGAAGTATTGTTGCACAAAATCAAGCCTACATCAATCAATTACCATGCCATTTCGACTGCAAGTGTTATCACTGTGTACCTGAGAATCGTGTATTGGCATGTGCTCTGCATGATCTGCTGTTCGATCTGATGGAAGTCCTGTAGAGACGGATGGAGCTGCGAGACGGCACCGACGTGGGAGATGCAGACGATGCTAGTGACGCCCGATTGCGCAGCTACTGTGCAGATGTGCTTGGCATGCTCAACACGCTTGTTTTCATTTCCAATAGCAAGAACAATGTGATCGACTCCTCGCAAGGCCAGTGAGAGCTGATTTGGGTGGCTGTAGTCGACTTGTCTAACATCAATGCCAGCATTGGAGAAACCATGGCAACGGGCTTTACTGGAGCAGAGCACTCGAAGTTGAGGTCGCAGTTCTTTGTACTGGGCAAGGTGAGATGTGATTGCAAATCCCATGTACTGATCCACGTTTGTAATCAAAAGCATAGTTTATCTTTGATTTGTTTGTTTGTTTATTTGGCTGATGGGGGTTTATCTATCAAACGAAAGCTTCTTTTTCGAGAGAGGGATGGTGTTGACCGAAGAAGAGAATGTGATTCTACTAGATGCGAATGTCTATAGTAACGTATACAATGTCGAAAGGAAAACAAAAAAAGAAGAGAAACTCTTGTGATTATGAAATTTGGCCTTGCTATTTATCTATGTTTTACCATTTATCTGTTTAACAGTGCTTCATGTTTGTTTGCTCGGAGAAAAATCAACAAGTATGACGGTACTACTACTGCTGTCATCATGAGGGTAGAACTTGACAAGGATTACCTGATGTCTATATCATCACTCGATGCGGATCGAGCAAGGGAAGGGTGATGTTTGGTTTCAAGGTCGACCTCTGTGAGATAGAACAAAATAGACGGATTGCTGCGTCCAATGGCCGATCTGTAGCCTCCAAATCAACGATCTGCATAGCTTGGTATATATATATATCGACGTGGTGTCAAACCTGATCCGGCCACATTTGACATCAGCCATTGAATCTGTCTCAATGCGGGAATAATAAGAGGCATTAGTTCCTCGGTTCATACATGTATCATGTTCACAATGCCACTCTGCGTACACAGCATACAAAGATATACGTGGTTACAATGTAAACATCATATACGGAGCAGTGCGGCCTCGCATTGTGCATCTGCCCTGTATATGGTGCACTGATTGGTTTTTAGCTTTTGGCGCAAATGTCACATATGAACTATTTAAAATCTACGGTTGGACCTTGTGAAATGTTCCTTGAAATTCGATCTTTGCCAATGACGAGCAAGGATCGACCACACATGACGAAGCGAAGCGTCAAAACCAAACAAACTCACCGAGTTTGTTTGTCTCAATTGGCTTGAGAAGTCAAGTAAAAAGGAACCGGTGAATACCACACCCAAGCGAAAAGCTTAATTTGTCTCCGAGAAGTCGAGGCAAATCGATGATCCGATTTATCGCTTTGATTTGACAGATAACACCCATTGAAACCAATTGAAACGAATTAGAGGTTAAAAAAAAATTCTTCTTCATTCCCTTATCATCCACCCACATGAATTCCATCGAAATCGCAGTTTTACCTGGCAAAGGCAGAGGCTACAAGGCCACTACTACCATTGCTGCTGGCACTGTCATTCATGTATCTGACCCACTCGCTACAACCGTATCACAAGAATGGATACCCGAAACCTGTATGTGGTGTTTTAATTTTAGCTATCCCAAGAAGCAAAAGGTCAAACTGATGGCATTGCAACAAGAAAAGGCACTGCTAAGTCAGTGGAAGGTGCCCACCAAGAAGAACAGTGGCAGCTTATTCAAAGACATGCTGTTTTGCTCGGAATCGTGCAAGAACCAGTTTAAACTGCATGACAAGACATCCCTCATCTTGGCATCCCATTACCGACTCGACCAACAACACAAATCAAGCAACAACTGCACTATCGATGCATCCATACCAGCCCCTGTTCAGCAAAGCACAGAAAACGTACCTTGGATTGATATGAATAACGATGAATCATTAGCGCTTTGGTTGGAGGATGCTTGGGATTGCATAACAAACGGTGGTGATTTGCACCGAGAGATCGACGACAATGACAAGGCCATGTGTAGATTGATTGCTACCTGTATTGCTCGTAAGCATGACAACCCAGATCACTTTGAGGAGCTTCTAGTCATCCAAAACAACGAATTGGCACACTTCAGAAGCCATTATACAGCCTCGACAGCATACCCCAATAACGTCAACCAGCTTCCGATACTCAAAGATGGTGCCAACAAGAGAGAAACACTACTATCAGTGCTGCCAGATCAAGTACAAGAGGTCATGGCATTGTACAATCACTTTGCGCGTGCATTAACAAGTCCACTGCATCAAGTACCAGTGCTAGCTAACGTAGACCATCGACTGTTTCGTTCCATCTATTTTAGAGAGAGAGCAAACAGCTTTGGATTGTGGGAACTGGGTGACAGTGGTGTTTCTTTGGCTGATGGTGGTGTCACTGACGATTTGGAGCTACTAGGCTGGGGTATATATCCTTCTGCAGTTTATTTCAATCATTCATGCGACGCCAATGTCGTCAAAGTGCGGGAGGGAAGACAAATGAAGTTTATAGCAAGACGTATGATTGAGAAGGGAGAGGAAGCATGTATCTCCTATGGCTCAGTTGGTGAAGATGTGAGCGAGCGTCGATCAAGACTCCTGTCTCATTATCACTTTTTGTGTCAATGTACACGGTGTATTCAAGAAGATTTACAGCACAATTCAATTATTCGTTAATAAACGTGGCAAGCAACGAACTTTAGTGTGTATTACACGTACTTGAGCATTTCTTGCTTAATTTGTCCATTAAAGAAATGGTTCTGTCCGCACAATTTCTGCTTATTTGCTTGTATATGGACTTCACTGACGTGTACTCATATACTTTACATTTTGATGCTCAAGTTCCAATGCCTGGCCTGAAGCACTAAATCTGACATATTCAGAATAGTCCACGTCTATTTCGATGGGAACAATCTAAATACGGGTAGATAATATGGTAGTAACACCTCTCAATACACATAATTATACATAATGCCGCGTAAATTGGACACCTTTAATGCGCGTTTTCTCGCTGTAGAGGTTGTTCTAGGTCGCCAGAGTTGCACCAAATGGTTGCTCTCATCCAGCAGTTACTTTCTGGCACCTTTGCCCAATTTTTTTGGGATCATCAAAAATTGACGAAAAAGCATGAGGTACCCCTCATGGTTTTCTTCGAAAATCAAACGATCGCGTTTTTCACCATGAAATTGAAGACTTTTACTAAGGCACATATTAGATCAAAGTGTTCCTCTTGATCCAAAGTAACTCTGGAAGTTTTGTTTGTGAGACGTTTATATGTAAAATCTCGACATTTTAGCCGAAAACGTCTTTTTCTATTTTTGGGATTTGCTCATAAACCTAATTCAAAACATATACTTTATTTTACGCCAATAGATGCGCATTAAAAAGTACTCTTAAAAAGTCTTAGGAAGCATGAAAGGATTAGCACATTTACATAGTTGATTTTGCCAAAAAAAGTGAAAGGAATTCATTTTCAATCAAAAAATTTCCATTTCGAGTTCAAAAAACCAAATCGGAACCAAATCGGAATATGAATTGTTTTTGGCTGCCAAAATGCTTTCTGATGCGTTTAATCGATGATTTTAGCAGCTAATTAGAAGGGAATTGCAAAATAAAAAGCATTGTCGCTGATTTCTTGTATTTTTTATAAACATATACTCAACAAGATTGACTGTTGGAGATAAATCATAGAGAAAAAATGTGAAATGCATAGTAAGCAGCGCCGCGGTTGTTCCTGCTGCTGCTGCTGGAGCGAATACGACCCACCCAGTTGTTGATGCCATATAATACGATGCACCAGGTATTGCCGCTTTGACCGCCATATGGCCTTTTGTTGATGCTTTGATTCAGCATAATTTCAGGTGGCTTGATACGGCGAAGAAGAGAAAGTCCAGCGCATTTTGACGACATTAATGGTGATATCATATTTTAGGCATCTCCTGCCCATGATGATTTCCAGATTTAGGCAAATTGCATACAGACGATTGGTTATGTCGATTGTACTCGGCTTGGTATTCATGAGCATCTTTGTGATCCCAGTGTTGTAGGCTGACAGAATATGAAATGAGCCGAAATTCACCAACCCAAGGCTAACAAGCAATCACAAACCATGGTCATCCATAGTTTCCTATTCCTTCTTTTATGATCATTTCGCTACTCAACTGAACACAAGAACACATGAACTACAGAAACTCAGATACAATGTGCTGTAGAGTGATTCCATTCAGAGGACGTCATTGGCGATTCCCCTTTATTGGATAATTGCCAGCTACTTTTTCCCTTCTCTCTCGTTCTCTTTTTCTCTTTTTCTATTTCTTCTATTTTACATTTTTATATACAACATCGCATACATGGCTTCACAACAAGGAAAGACCTACCAATTCAAGCTTGTTCTTTTGGGTAATTTGGGCAGAGATGAGGATGCCAAGATAACACATGTTGAATGCTGACTCTTTTTGTTAGGCGAATCTGCTGTAGGAAAGTCAAGGTAAATGAGATTTTTAATACAGCACAACAGGAATTTGTATTGCTTGGCAAAGTGAAGGGAGCGGCTAACATGTATTTCTTGGCTCATAGTTTGGTGATGCGTTTCGTTAAAGACCATTTTGATGAATACAGAGAAAGTACTATTGGTGGTAAGTAGTAACCATGATAACATTTGACTCTTTTCATCTTGTCCTTTTTCCTCTGTTATTTCTTGTTTGTTTCCGCTTCCTATATACATCATATGAATATAAAGGGGGTAAAGGAAACCTAACTACAGGTGGAAAAAGGAGGGTGAAAGAGGCAGAAATCGCTTATTAGGGGATGCCTATCATTGTACTAAATATCTTTCGACCTGTAGCTGCGTTCTTGGCACAAACTATCTCATTAGATGATAACACCACAGTAAAATTTGAAATTTGGTATGTTAAAACATGTTATATTAATCCAGATGACTTATGCATGACACATCTAGGGACACAGCAGGTCAAGAGAGATACAAGGTAATCCATTATCTTTTTGATTAATTTTTGGAAAAATCGGATGATCTGTATTAACACCAAGTGTAAAGAGTTTGGCACCCATGTACTATCGTAATGCTAATTGCGCTGTCGTCGTGTATGATATCACTCAAGCCGTAAGTCTCTTTCTGTTTGCTGGCACAAAAAAGCATGCCAACTCACCCCCATCTCATCTAGTCTTCTTTGGATAAAGCTAAAGCTTGGGTCAACGAACTACAACGCCAAGCAGATCCCAATATCGTCATTGCATTAGCCGGTAACAAGTCTGATCTTGAGGCCAGAAGAGCCATCGAGACCAAGGTAGGATAGGCAAACATGCTGGTCAGTGGAGGTCGACTTATCAATTGTATATAGACTGCTCAAGAATACGCTGATGAAGCTGGTTTGTTGTTTTTTGAAACTTCGGCAAAAACTGCCGAGAATGTGAACGAGTTATTTCATGCGATAGCCAAGCGTATGCCTCTCGATCAACTTGCAGATAGCTCGCGTGGTGGTAGAAATAGAGCCGGATTAAACTCTCGTGGTGGTGTAGATTTAGAGAATTCAGGAAACTCGTCTGCTGCTGGTGGATGTGCCTGTAAGTTGAATTATATCAAATGCGTAGGAAAGATGATTGACATTTCATGTTGCAACAGGTTAAGGTTGACTTGAATCGAATATTATGCTGATCCTTTGTTCTACTCCTCTCTCTCTCTCTCCTCCTCACGCCCCTTCTCCATTAATGTATTGCTACCCTAATTATATTCTTTTTTATATGAATTCTATACAACGCATATCTCCAAATATCACACACCTTCAATAAACTTTTCCTTTTCTCCATCACATGTAAATGTTGTTTGTTTGCATAGAGCTTCGAGTTGGCAATACTAGCATTTGAAAGCTTAATTTTAAGATCCCGTCCAGCCATCCTCACTGCTTTCAGGCCAATCAATGCTGTTGCATAATGGCATCCTGTCGAACAAGAAGCATTCATCGTAATGTTTATCTTGAACATTTGACATCAGAATTCAATATGCATGTGCTAAAAGCAAATAGAGTCTACTGTGAGGGCGCTAGTCGACTTCAACAGCATAACAAGATCCAGCCAAAACGCTGATGTTTGATGGCTATCTAATCGTAATTCAGATATTGCTACAGCTTCTGGTCGTAACATGCATTCCCTCTCAAAGGCTCAGCAGCATAATCAAAATCACTCAAATGCAGTTTGCTTATCATACAAAGTGGTGTTTGCGTTGAATTTTTGATCTGATTGCAATCGAGATTATTAGTTCAGCACTTGATACAAAATCAGCGATTATTAGTCGAAAAGTATACCAATTCTGACTCGCCTAGGCATAGCCTCGACCCGATGAACGATGTTGAAACGATGTAGCAATCGCAATGCCTCCTCCTATCAATCAACAAGGCAGAATCCGGAGTTCAAATGAATGCCACCTTGATGTGCTACATTCACGTACATTTCAGGGAGATTTGCAAGCGCGAAACATTTTTCGTTATTCTTTCATCCATCATTCGAACAATATGTCACGTATTAGTCGATCACCAACTCAATCACCTTCATTCAGAACAGAGAGGCCGTTTAGAACAACACTGTCATCATCTTCAAGTGCACCTATTCATAACGACTTGACCAATGCCTCCAACAACCACCCAACGACCTCTACAGCCAGCAAAAGTGTTTTGCTATCAGAGAATCAACTAAGCAAAGTAAGATGAAGGCTGGCTACTGCTGATGTAAATAACTTGGTCTCTAATTGTATTAGATCAGCAAAAACCTTGCCAATATTAGAGGCGGGTCAGTCCCTGCTTTAAATACGAGCATGCTTGACTCTGAGGCATCCTTTCAATCGAGCCCCATTTCAATGAATCCTCCATCAGGTAAGCAAATAGATACATGGTGTCAAGCAGACACTCAATCAATTGTAGGCCAAGAAAGCAGCGATTCAGCTTCACAGGGGGCTGTAGGTGATTTTTCAGTGCAAATCCAGGAATATGCTGTGATTGAGGACCTCTTATATGTGTTGATTGTAAGTGTAGCATTACTCATTAACTCGTCCATGGTGCTGACCTTGCTTATTCAGGGAATTGATGGCTTGTACATCAAATGCGACTATCCAAAAGCCTTATTAGACGACGATGATTTGATGGACGACATTCATTCGCACTATTCACAGCAACAGGGAGAAAATTCATGGGATGCCATGAGGTATATCATTGATCCTACTTTAGGTACACTCAACAGACGGAAGCGAGTTAATGCGAGACACTCAACGTTATAATCGTAGATCCCAGCTTGAAGCATTTAGTGGAAAAAATCTTGCCCATGGCAACATACTACATGTCCATCACCGCTTTTATCGATCAGTTCTCCCGATTCGAATACGGCACAATCAACCATGCATTATGTGCTGCCATGAGAGTCTATACGAAAGAATACTTGACTTTTATCGCGCAACTCGAACACGAATTTCAGACATCAACCTCGTTCACGTTGCAAAGACTATGGTTCTATGCTCAGGAACTACTACAAAGTATGAAGATTCTGCATAATTTGGCAATGACGATACGATCCATCAAAACATCAAAGGCTGCTGAGGATGACGAAGACGACATTGAAGCTGTTATAGAAGGTCTTCAGAAGGAGGAATCAAACGAAGAGGTGCACATATCCGAGAATCAGAAGGGTGGTGCTATTCTCAACATTTTATCTGAGCGATTGATTGGCCTTAGTGGGTGGGTACCATGTACTATTAGTGCGTATTGTGTAAATGCTGATATTTTGACATGACAGTGACCCCAAATGCAAAAAGATTTACACAAAACTACTCTCAAAGGCATCTGTACCTTATTTTGAAATCCTCAATTTTTGGATATATCATGGAGAAATCAAAGATTCCTACAACGAGTTTATGGTGCTGGAGAAAAAGAGCGTCAAGAAGGAGAATTTGAAGGAGGATTACAATGATACGTATTGGGAGACTCGATATACGATACGTGAAGGCAGCGTGCCTGTGTTTCTGGAGCCCATGAAGAACCAGATCTTGTTGGCTGGCAAATTCCTCAATGTGGTGCGAGAATGCGGCGTGAGGATTGCGAACCCACAAGAAATGCAGAGCGAAATACTGGGCCAAAATATAAACCAAGATCTCAGCTTGAACAGCCCGCTAGCAAATGCGCCTCAACATCCTTCAAGCAGCCCTTCTTTCATGCCTACAAGAAGTGAGGTGTGGGCCGCTGTCGACGGCAGTCGGTAAGAAAATGTGCAGCGAGAGACATTTGCTGTTGACTTGACTAGTGTTTTTATAGATTTGTAAAGAGCTTGGATATTGCTTACAAGTACGCAAATCAGACATTGTTGAATTTGCTACTAAAAGATCAACAACTCATCGAGCGTCTGAGGTAAGGGCAGCAGCGTATAGTCAATGCTCCACTGCTTATAAACATGGGTGTCATAGATCTCTCAAACACTACTTTTTCCTGGATCAATCCGACTTTTTAACGTCTTTCCTGGATCTTGCCAAGGACGAATTAAAGCAACTCTCTTCTGACATCTCACAAACAAGATTACAATCGCTGATGGATCTAGTTTTACGGAATCCCTCCTCAGTAGCGGCCTACGATCCATTCAAAGAAGACGTCAAAGTGTCAATGAGCCACTTGCGTTTAATAGATCAATTATTGCGCATCATCAGTGTGTCTGGCATGGAAGCCGCTTCATCCAGTTCTCGATTATCCACACTCAATCACTCGGCTGGTGGTTTAGCAAGCATCAGCGGCAGTGGCGTGCTTGAGCGAGGCCAGAGTCTATCAAACAGCATGATGTCTACCTCTTCCTCCATGGCAGCAGCCACCAGCAAGGAGCCGCTTTCTGGTTACGAGGCATTGATTTTGGACTACACTGTTACATTCCCACTCTCCCTTGTCATATCCCGCAAGGCACTCACAAAATACCAGCTCTTATTTCGCCATATCCTGAACATGAAGCACGTAGAGGATCTGCTATGCAGTACATGGATGGATCAAAAGAATGCGCTGTGGAAAGGACGCTCAGGAAACCCAGAGATTGATCACTTCAAGTTTAGAGTATTCTCGCTCAGAAATCGCATGCTCACATTTGTACAGCAATTTGCATATTATGTAACAAACGAGGTATTGGAGCCGAACTGGCGTCGACTAGAAGCAAATTTGAAGAACATTACAACAGTGGATCAAGTATTGCAGTATCACTCTGACTTTCTGGACACTTGTTTGAAAGAATGCATGCTGACGCATTCTAAATTACTACGAGTAAGTATAGTCAAAGATAGTTACAAGAGCTATATTAACGCAATGTGTATGCTAGATCTTCAACAAACTCATCAGCTCATGCATGGCCTTCACATCACAAGCTGAAAAGTACAGCCATCTCTTGACTACCTTGGAAAGCAGCCAGACCGTGGACAGATTTGGCGTGCCTATCAGTGGATTACATGATAGTGCACAGGCACTGTATGACACGGCCAATCGAACTCTATCTCGGTTGGAGGACTCCTTCTTGTACCATATGAAATTGCTTATAGACGCGCTTAATTTCTACTCGGCTCAAGAAACTGTGCAATACCTGTGTCTGGTAGTTCGTCTTGACTACAACCAGTTTTACAACAATGCTCCAATGACGAGAGATGCCTCATCAGCCAGACAAAGATAACTTTATACCCCTTCCAACAAATAAAAAAAACACCAGATTAAGCTTTCAGTATGATGTAAATAGGAGGTTCTATTAATTTATGATGAAAATATACAAATGTTGAATTAGGTTAATATTTACAGAGGTGGATGAGAGTTGGATATTGTGTATATGAAAGTGTTGAACGAAAGGGTGAATGAACGTAGTGGATAACGGCATAATTATACTTCTTCACTGACGCGTAAGAGCTCATCTTGAGTTTTCTCCTTGGCTTCTTGCATAGCATCTGTATTGACAGCTAAAAAGCCAGCAACGACAAGCAAAGCACCGATTGTGTATTTGACGCCAGGCATAAATCCCTTGAATACAATGTCTCCAATAAGTGCGAGGGGAATCTAATGAGGGTACATCATTAATATCGTATGTAAACCAGGCGTCAATCCTATACTTACAGTTAAAGAGATACCCAATGTCACCACAAGGGGAGATGTCATGAGCATGGAGAGCAACCACAAATAGTCGGATCTGCATACAGAAGAAGGAGAGGGGTTGTTAATAGATTTTCCAGATGATACCGTAGCTAGATACACTTACAAAAAGGTGCCAATGAAGGCATTCAATAAAATGATGACCCACAGTGTAGCATTCATGGGCAGTTGGAATGTCTCGAGACCGATATAATTGAGAATGGGTATCATAGGCCAGAGTAACAAGACATTGAAAGCACCAACAAAGCCAAAAAACAACGACATATCGATACGATCTTCGCTCCCAATCCTCAGCTTCAACAGGGTGGTATAACAGCCGTAAAAGATGGCACCCAGCAATGCAAGGAAGTCGCCGATAAGGGGTGCAGGAATTGAAGATAGGTAATGACCTTGATCAGCCAAGAGAGGGTCTTTATCAATAATGTCATCCCCTCCACTCAAATGATCAGAGTAAGAAACAAGTGATACACCTATTAAACTAAACCACGATATGAATAAACAATAGTTTCAACACATAATACAATAAGCTTCGTGCTACATACCTCACAAACACCGCAAGGATCTTGATGAGATTCATCTTTTCTACCTTGAAGATGGCACCAATGCCCAGCGTAAACAGGCCAGACATGGAGGCCAAGATGGTGCTGCTTCCGACGGTGGTGTAGGCTAAACTGGCATTGGTGGTGTAGTTTGCAATGAACCACAAGATGCAGAATTCCAAACTTAATTTGATGGTATCATAAGTGGACAACTTATGGTGTGAGGTGGTGGATATGCTATTGGCTGTTACATTGCTATCAGTTGACTCTGAAACTGCGGCATAGGTGGTTGTATGCTGTATAGAATAGATGATCAGTTAGATTTGATTGTCTTTGTACAACACGCTTTTCCTATTCAGTCAATGATATCCTTATTTGTAATATCAATGCAAAAAAAGGGGCAGCACTGGTAAATGTACACATACGTTGTTGTTGTTATTAATGGAATTGTCGAGTAGTCTATGCAATGATGAAGCCATTCATGAGCAAAATTGCGTGCTTGGGTAATTTGTCAATTATTCAAAATATTTACTTTGTATTCTCGTCTGTTGGCGATGCTGGCAATACATCCTGATGGCTGCTGTGTCTCGTATTGTGTCTCCATTTCTTGAATAAGAGTGGTATAAGATAGAACGAGAATGTAGCTGTATTCAAGTAAGTGACAAGAAAGGGCTTGTTGTATTCCATCTCGCCAAACAAGCTCTGCAATTGAATTCGAATCAGTAACAATGGTAACAACATTGGAGATTTCATACAAATATTTACATTCATGGCAAATGAGGATGAAACCCATATAAATACAACGCCACCGAGAGCGAGGATGCCTCCCCAGTATCTCTTTTGTGACAAATCTTTCAGGTCAGACATAATGTATAAAGGTATATTTGTGCTTGTAAGAAGAAGAGGGAAAGATGGATGATCAGAGAGAGCGAAAAAAAGATTTTATATTAATTGCAGAAAACGAAAGGTGACTGAAATTGCTCATAAATGACAGGTATGATTGGACAAAAATGATAAATACACTGATAGGATGTAATTCGTTTGATGCATCCAATGAGATCAGCATGACAAACTGATGGAAAAACCCCCAAATGTACGCAATGCGCATAATCAAAAGGTTCCATATACGAATAATCCGGTTCCTGATATCTCGGACATAGCAACAGACATGCGCAAGTAACCGATATTGTTACCATAGCAACGGTTGAGGCATTGGATGTGGTTTAAAAGTGGCATTTGGGTGGTGTTTGTCGCACACGAGTTAGTAAAGAGGCTCAAAACAATAATGCAATACTTAGTTACAAAACAAAGCCCTGCTCAAGACATTAGTCAAGTGCAGCGAATTGGCCTTTGTCAGGCTACAATTAGCGGAAGCAGACAAGGTCTAGCAAAAAAGAGCCCGATTTCCATCTGCCACACCATCACTGATTGCTGTGTTACCACTGTTGATTCATGTATCACGCATTCAGGGCACTCTCTAATGCCTAAGTCATGTCTTAATGAGCAAGAATGTTTAAAGATACTAGAAATGGTGGCGTTATCACCATCCTGTACACTCATGGCAGCGTTTTACAGCTGATGAGAGGCAAAACAGAGCAAAATTTGGCTATCTTCTAGCACGAGTTTATCCTGCTACAGCCTGTTCTGGATCGCCAGAGTGCCACCAAACAGTTTCTCTCTACTGGCAGCTACTCCCTGCTGCCTTATTTTAATTTTTTTTGGGTGGGTCCAGTTAACGATTTTGGACGAGTACTAGCAAGGCCAAATCCATCAATTTCAATTGATTGCGTTTTTGAACCAAAAAACAACGGTTTTTATACAGTGTTTTTAGTATCAATAGATGCTTAATGTCTTTAAATAACATACCAAAGTGTTTATATAAGCATTACATACAGAGAAATTTGACTTTTGGATCAAAAACTGCTTTTCAAAAAATAGCAAAAAGATCAACATTTTTGCCAACAAACCCCCAATCAAATAGTACCATTAAATGCGCCTTAAAAAGAGCTATAGAAAAGCATAGGCCTCTACTGAGAAGTTACTTGCTACAATTCGGTCAAAAATCGCAAAAACGATCAAAAGGTGTCGAAAATCAATTCTGGTCGGCGGATAGCCAACTGATTTTCTCCACAGCGATTATGCCTGAAACAATGAAAACAATTGATACTTTTGTAAATGATGCAACCATATTTATGGCCCTGAAGCAATTGAATGTAGTTTATGCAATATCGCGTACTGTGATTGTCTTTATTTTACAAATATCGGTCTATATACCTTGAAAAGCGCCCTGAAATGTGATTAATGTTTGATTTTTATCAAGATAAATGCTCACAACACTGCAGAAAAGACTTTAATGCTGCATCAATCCCATTACAGTATAAGCCATAAGAGCGTGGCTGTGCTTGCATAAGCAGGTAGTTCACTTGGCCAGAATTGATGGATCTCGATTTAATGCTAAACTAGTAATAGCATGAATACAAGTAATTCCAAAATGGTGCCTGAGGAACATTGCACTCCAGGTACGTGCCCCGGGTGAGATGGCTCATATATATTCTGTATGATTTCGCACTGGCAGTCTTGTTAAAAGGAAGTCTTTGGAAGGTACACAAGCTTGTTGACTTTGTGTCTCATTTGAATGTTTATCAAGGATCTCCAATAAGAACTAATGAGCTCAAAACCGTCTCAGCAAGCACAGTGCATGTATTTATAAATGGGTGAAATGAAAAAAAAGGGTCCGCTCCTTCCCTCTTTTTCCTTCCTTTCCTTTTCTTTCTGACCTATTTCTTTTTCTTGCCTTCATTTGTCACATCGCTTGTCATTCCCTCCTGTCCCATCGATAGATCAAGACATAGCAGAGCAACGTCAAGAGCAGGGAAATAAAGGAAAAACTACAAAAAAAAAGTAAAATCCATGTTACCAACAAATAAAACGGTGTGGTTACTCAAATGCTTATTAAAATTAGGGAGAGAGCGAGAGCGAGCGAGCGAGCGAGAGAGAAAAAGCGAATCAATTATCATGTCTTCGAGCCAAGTGTCTGTTTGGGAAGAGAACAGAAAATATGGAGTCATCATAGATGCGGGCTCCTCTGGATCCAGAGTCTACATATATTCGTGGAAGGATCATGAGTTTGCCAAAAACTCATTCACAATTGAAGAATTGAAGGGAAAGATCCCTATCGTGGAACGAGGCGATAAGGATGGGCTCAAGTGGACAAGCAGAGAAGAGCCAGGTCAGGACCTCTGCGTCTTGTTGTTTGTTTGACTGTTGCTCATTCCAATATACGTGTAGGCATATCGACGTTTGGTTCGAAACCAAATGAAGTCGGCGAGCATCTCGACATGCTGCTTGATTTCTCCAAGGAAGTGGTGCCTGAGGACAGCCATGCTTCGACGCCCATCTTTCTGATGGCCACTGCTGGCATGCGTCTACTGCCCGAAGATCAGCAAACCGAGCTGCTGAGTGCCACATGCAACTACATGCGAGAAAAGACATCGTTTTTCATCAGCGATTGCGACAGCCATGTTCGAATTATTCCTGGAGAATTAGAAGGCGTGTACGGCTGGGTTGCAGTCAACTACCTGATGGGCGGATTCGATAACAGCATCAAGGCCTACACAGAAAAGAAAAATCCCGATGACCAAGTGGAGCAGCACCATACGTTTGGATTTTTGGATATGGGCGGTGCGTCTGCCCAGATTGCGTTTGAGCCAGAGCACCACCAGCGACAGGAACACATGCACGACTTGACGCGTATCACGCTGCACACGCTGGACGGCAGAACAGTCGACTACGATGTCTTTGTCACTACATTTTTGGGCTATGGAAGCAACGAAGCCAGAAGACGATACCTGGAAGATCGTGTCAAGAAGCTATTTGCTGCTTCGAACGGCAAGAATCTATTGGATGAACACCGTATGCTGCAGCTCGACGATCCGTGCCTCCCCTTGAATCTGAATTTGACAGATGCAAGCTCGACCAGTGTGGCACTAGCGCTTCATGGCACTGGCGATTTTGACAAATGCATTGAATACACTGTGCCGCTTTTGAACAAGGATGCTGACTGCCCCACAAAGCCATGTCTTTTCAACGGCGTGCACACGCCAGACATTGACTGGTCTGTCAACAAATTTGTGGGTATCTCCGAGTACTGGTATTCGTCGCATGATATTCTCGGTTTGGGCGGTGTCTATGATTTCATCGAGTACGAGAAAAAGGCAACGGATTACTGTGGCAAAGACTGGTCTCATGTGCTGGAGGACAACAAGGAGCTGGGTGCCGCTGAACTGCACCGCTATCAGATGCAGTGCTTCAAGTCGGCTTGGATCGTCAACGTGCTGCATGAAGGCATCGAGATCCCCAGAATCAAAAACCCAAGTGGACATCAGAATCTGACTGAAGACCGAGAGTTATTGGAGCAGACAATCGAGAGCGTAGACGCAAAGAACTGGAATCCGCCGTTTCAAAGCATCGACACCATCAACGACATTCAGGTGTCTTGGACACTGGGCGCCATGTTGCTTCATGTTGCCAGCAAAATACCACTCATTGACCACCAAGACGGCTTCTTGGGCCACAGCACAGACGACGAAGGAGCGCATGAAATTGCGGATGGCGTGTCGCAGAACCCCAACCCCTCTGGATCGCACAATGAGGAAAATACCAGCTTTTTAGACGATGTCCGAAGCAGATCAAAACCAACGGCCTTCAATATTGCCGCATTTCTATTCGCCATCCTATTTATTGCATGGCTTCTGATGCGATGCATACAAAAGAGACGGGTCAGCAGAAACAACGTGGGAGCCAGCGGTGGCATTCTTGGTGGCGAAAGCGCCATTACGGGCGCAGGCTCAGCATGGCGATTTGTGAATCCAATGACCTACCTCAGTTCCATCACAAACTCTATTTCGCGGTCCACGATATCCATGCGACACTGGGCGTCCAGAGTGCTGCTCGGTAGAAACAGCCAGCAATACACCAGCGTCAGTGGCATCATTCCAGTGGACATGGACACATTTGACGATGGCAGCAGTAGCGTCATGAACGGAGCAGCGGATGGCAATGTGGCCATTACGATGCCCAGCAACGACCGAGTGCTAGGCGTGTCCAGCAAAACACCGAGCGTCATTTCCAAGCAATACTGGAGCAAGAAGCGGTACAGTGGCGATAGTCATAATGGCATATTCCAGATGGGCGATGTGGTCGAAGGCTCAAGCGTGCTGCCGTTCAGGACATCTTCCGCCATGGGATTAGCCAACCGAAACAGCAGCGCCTCCAACCTGACAGCACGCACAGGCAGCTCGCCCAACTTGAACGGCATGGTGAGCGGCCTGACAGCCATTGATCGCTCCCCCTCACCACTGGCTGCTGAAGCGAATATGACCAGATCACGATCTCGAGTCGGCTTTGTCATTCACGAGCAATCGGATGAAGAAGACTATGCCATCAGCGACGGGCCACTCCCTTCTGACAATCCTGCTGCGGCCTGGCTACAGAGTGCGAGTCGATTGGCGAGTCCAAGGGGAAGTCCGCGAGGGAGTTTGGACGAGCGTAGAAAGAGAAAGGAAGAGACTGAATGATGACAGAAACACACTTAATAGATATCAACACTTTAATTTTTAACACACACACATCCCACATATCCCCCCACCTTTACCGCCACCAACTACCATCACACACTGATCGTTAATAAGCACCCATCCATAGATTTTGACATACGGCAATAAACCTCTCGCATTGGAAACTTGATCTGCTTCATGGACTGCTTAGGACAGCTGCCATGTATGTGGCTTTTTTTTTTGCTGGCCGAGTAGGAGAGAAGAATAGATTTTTTTCAAACCAGTTTCGCTTTACTTACTACACATTTATATCATTTAACCATCATGTCTACTTTGTACAAAGCTGCTGAATTGGTCAAGACCAAGGCCAATGATCGCAAATCCAAAGACAAAAGAATCAACAAGCAAAGAGTCATGATGCTCTCCTCTCGTGGTGTCACTTTCCGGTAAGCTATCAGTGGTTTGACACATGCGATCATGGAACTCACAATAAGTTGCAGTTACCGCCACTTGCTCACCGACCTCGAAGCCTTATTACCTCACTCCAAAAAAGACGCCAAACTCGACACAAAGAACAACCTCTACATCTTGAACGAATTGGCCGATCTCAACAACTGTAACAATGCAGTCTTCTTTGAAGTTAGAAAGAAGCAGGATTTGTATGTGTGGATGGCCAAGACCCCCAACGGCCCCTCGGTCAAATTCCATCTTCAAAACTTGCACACCATGGATGAATTGAAGATGACCGGTAACTGCTTGAAGGGCTCTAGACACATTTTATCATTCGACAAGACATTTGACTCTGCTCCTCACTGGGGTCTTTTGAAGGAGTTGTTGGGCCAAGTCTTCAATGTGCCCAAGGGATCCAGACGCTCCAAGCCCTTCATTGACCATGTCCTGTCCTTCTCTATTGTCGATAACCGTGTTTGGTTCAGAAATTATCAGGTAGGTTTTGCCAGCAAAAGATGTGGGGCTGTGGATATTGACCTGCTTGCTGTGTAGATTGTCGAAAAGAATGCCACAAATACACCTGGTTTCGATCCTTTGGACAAAGAAGACATCTCGTTAGTCGAAATTGGCCCTCGTTTCTGTCTCACTCCCATTCGTATCTTTGAAGGCTCATTCGGTGGCCCAACAGTGTTTGAGAACCCTGAATTCGTTCATCCCAACTTTGTTCGTTCAGCTCTTCGCAAAGACAAGCTTCAAAAGTACAGCCATAGACAAAAGAACCAATCCGAGCGTGAAGCCAGAATCAAGATGGCTGAAGAAAGCAGAGAAACAGAGGCCAGTGATAAGCGTGTTTTCGAGTAGACGAATAAATGCTGTACTGTACCATTTTTTTTAAAAAATATTTCAAATCATTGGGGATGTTGTTTTGTATTGCGAGATGTGGATGCTTTGTATCGAGCCTTTCAGCTTGTTGAGCTATGTATGATTGCTTGTCAGCATGCAATAGTCATAGAGGATTTGACATGTTTGCAATACAGATCAATGAAATTAGAGTTTTGTAGTGGAGTGTCACTGTTGCATCCCGTTCCGATTAGCATTCCGTTCATTCAGATTTCTAGAAAAAAAAATAGCTTACAAATGCCATGCTATTTGATTAACATGACGCTCTGTCCACAATGGCTGCAGTCTTTCTACATTAACTTGTAGCCGACTAGCCATGGCCAAGTCATTGACCTGTTTGCTAAAAGAACAGCAATGCCCTTGATGAGCTACTAGTGAGCATGGATGTCGCCTTTAGTACTAGGTCTAGAGCTAAACGACAAGCACCAATTCGTCCGGGATTCTAAAATGGTAGAATATGCCAGAATGATGGAGAAAAAGAGAACAGTCTATCCCGATTCCTTATAAAAAGAAGCTCATGATCAAGATCGACTTTCCTTCTTCTCCTGTGTATCTTTTTGTTATACAAATCCATTTGTAGACATGGAAGGAAACGACTATTACGAAATTCTCGGTGTCCCCAAGAATGCTTCCGAAGCAGAAATCAAGTCTGCCTACCGTAAAAAAGGTAAGAGATCAGTCAAATGTTCCAACATGATGGCTTATGCATATATATTAACCTGCTGCTTTACATAATAAGCTCTCAAGTGTCACCCTGATCGCAACAAGGACAAGTCTGCTAAGCAGCAATTCCAGCAGATAGCCGAAGCATTCGAGGTGCTTGGTGATAAGAACAAACGTCGACAATACGACAGAGAGAGAGCCGGCGGCAAGCGATCCTTTGGCACCAATGTGGATGCAGAGGACACCTTTGCTCATTTCTTCTCCAGCCCTGGCTCCAGTACCTACTTCACTGCCACCAGCACATCGGGTAGTCCAGAGGACCTCTTTGCTCACTTCTTCTCCTCCTCTGCCATGTCGCAATCCAGCAGTGAAGATGAAGACTTTACTGATCTGTTTCGCAGCTACATGCCCAAACAGCCTGCGTCTCCTCCATACACTACATTCGGCAGAAAGAAGTTCAGACCATCTCGACGACAGCCCTCAGGCTACTATCCTCCACCCTCCGCATCATGCGGCTTCACTGAATTCCAGGAGAAGCCTCAGTATGTCAAGCGACCTCTGCCCGTGTCATTAGAAGATTTATACACTGGCGCTATCAAGAAACTGAAAGTGACCCGCAATCTCTCCAAGGAAGCGTCAGACAAGATACTCACCGTCAATGTCAAAGCTGGCATGAAGACAGGCAGCAAGATCTCCTTCCCTGGAGAGGGCGATGCCCTGCCATCTGGAAAGATACAAGATCTCGTATTTGAGGTGGAGGAAAAGCCGCATGCTTCATTCACCCGACAAGGCGACAACTTGCAAACCACCGTCAAGCTCACGTTGAAGGAGGCCCTTACTGGATTCAACAAGGCAATCCCGCGCTTGGATGGTCAAACCATGGCTACTGTAGAGTCTCAGAACCGCATTATTCAGCATGGACAAGAAGAGATCCTGATAGGCGAAGGCATGCCCAATGAAGAGACTGGCGAAAAGGGCGATTTGATTGTTCGCTTCCAAGTAGAGCTCCCCGAATCATTGACACCTGAACAAACTGAAGCTCTAAAGAATATCCTCTAAAAAAGATCTTCACCTGTACATATACGCATTATACCCCCCTCCACATGGTTCATGTTACACGCTTGATACTCTGCTTGAATAAAATATATGAACTCATTTGGTTGTTTTTATCAGCAAATTTGTGTTTCTTTCTTTCTTTCTTACTCTCCCCTTTTATATACACCCACTGCATGGCTTGAAATATGAATGGATCAACAAAAAGAAGCACATTCCTTAGTACAACATTATCCTCTTCTTTTCCTCTTTCCACACAAGACCCACAGCCACAGGAAGAGGAGCCATTATTATCAATGAATCCAACTCAATTCGACAATAGCACAAAAATGACACTGTGGTCAGTCCTTGCGACATGTATTGCCTGCTTGGGAGGGTTTTTGTTTGGTAATGTGTATATCCGCCAATGGCTGTGATTGGCAATGCAGTTAAACAGCACATGTAGGCTACGACTTGGGCGTTGTAGGCGGCATGCTGATTGCACCATCCTTTCAGACGTATTTCCACATTGACCCCAACAACAAGATACAGGAAGCTGAAATCAATGGAAACATTGTGTCTGTATTACAAGTTGGATGCTTGTTTGGAAGTCTCTTGGCAACCAGTACTGCAGGTAAAGTGAATAGCAATAAGCATCTCTTGGGTTGACCACTCAATCTGGAACTATAGATGCTCTGGGTCGAAAATACAGCATTATGACAGCTGCATTTGTGTTTACCATTGGCGGCATATTTCAAATCATAGGCTACAATCTCATGATATTATACCTGGGGAGGGTGATCTCTGGATTAGGTATACATACACTCATATTAATGCGTATTTTAACCGCCTGCTGCTAACTAGACATGTTAGGCGTAGGTGCCTTGAGTATGCTCGTCCCTGTAAATAGCACCGTGCAAACACATAGCGTGATATCGCCTCTGACTTTTGTAGTAGATTTATGTAGCAGAGATCGCACATCAAAGGCACCGAGGGCTACTAGGAGGTCTGTGGATGTTCTTTATTGCTACGGGCCTCGCCTCTTCATATTGGTCCAACTACATTGTGAGGATACTCATAGATCAACACGATAACATGCTGTGGCGAATCCCTCTCATCATTCAAGTTGTCCCCTCCATCATGCTTTTGTTTGGCATGGCATGGCTATTCGAAACGCCTCGCTGGCTCTGCGCTCACAACAGGTCGGAGGAAGCTTTGCAAGTGCTGTGCAAGATTCGTGGCTCTGAGGATGTCAAGGAGGAAATGGAGCAGATACAAAGCTCTCTCAGTGTTCAGGCAAAAAACACATCTTGGAAGCAGGTCATATCCGTCCCACATAGAAAGCGTTTGCTCTTGGGAATATCCATACAAGCACTTCAGCAAATGACAGGCACAAATGTGATCAATTACTTTAGTCCTATTATATTCAAATCAATTGGGCTTTCATCAAACGAGGCAGAGCTGCTTGCTACAGGGGTTTATGGTATTTTAAAGATGATTGTGGTACTGATTGGCTTCTCTTCATTGATTGATCGCTTTGGAAGACGACCATTACTTATTGGCGGTGGCGTGGCAATGGGTATGTGCATGTATGCTGTCTCTGTATGTGTAGCTTTGAATCCTATCAACAAGACACCACAAGGGATGGATGTATCATCTATATCTGCAACTGCTGCTCTGGTAAGTGCGCTTTTTGTCCTATAAAGACGTCGTTTTGCTAACAGTACATGAATTAACCAGGGAATCGTGTTTATGTACTGTAAGTTGCAGATTGATACTGAATTGAGGAAGCAGATCAATGGCTAATTCTCCCAATAGCTTATGCGGTTTTCTTTGCTCTGTCTTGGGGGCCATGTCCATGGCTGTACTGTTCAGAAATCTACCCCATGAGGTATGTTAATGATACATTTGACACGCACAGAGAGGTCTTCTGATATAATGTCAATAGTACAAGAGCCAAAAGCACCTCACTTACAACAGCAGTGAATTGGATTTTCAATGCTGTCATTGGAAAAGTAAGCCCCATCATGCTGGCAACCAATACGATTGGGACATACATTTTCTTTGGTAGCTGGTGCATTGCAGCTAGCGTGTTTTGCTTTGGATTTTTGCCAGAAACCAAGGTAGTAAGGCGCTCCAGATAAATACTACGTACTCCATAGATGTACTCACATTACGATTTACTTAGGGGAAAACGTTGGAAGAGATCAATAGTTTATTTTAGCAATAAATGAGCCTAATTTTAAGCATAGTTTAGCTTGAGGCTACCACTGGATGCTTTCAATGTCACTGTATTTTGAGTGTCCTTATCATCTCCATAGTAACCCGAAGTAACACCCCAGCTGCCAGAACGACGGTGAATGCCTTGAGGATGACTTGATTCAACAATGCGTCTTCCAACAAATGACTCCAATTTAAACTGGCTGTTGAAGGCAGCAGGCTATCATACAATCAGCATGAGTACATCCATAAACTATTATTCGCAGCATAGGAAGGGGATACACTTACCACTTGCACTGTGTTGTGGCCATTAGCAACGACTACCTTGATGTCAATGTTCTCTTGATCAAATTGCTCGACTTGCTTGACAGTGATGTCGTTGTGTCCATTAGCAACAGATGAGGTCAAGTCATTGCTCAAAGTGCTGATATTTCCGGATACATGTCCATTAGCAACAGCAAATGCAGTGATGCCAGATGAAATACCCTATGTCATTATTAGTATAACTGTGTCAGCCAATAATGCACAGAAAAATCACTCACATCCTCAAATTCGATATAACCATTGGCGATAGAGATGGCAAGGTGCTCAAATGTCAAATCTTTTCCAAGAGACAAGCCGCTGTTGGCCAAAGTGATAGCCAAAGTAGACAGGGCCGCGGCACTGGGCACGCGGACACTGATGTCAATAGAGACACAGCCATCTTGTCCGTAATCCTCATCAGCCTATTTGATGAAGCTATTAGGGTCATGTCTATGCCTATAAATGTATGTATATATTATACACTTACACGAATGATCAATGAATAGAGACCTTGCTCTTTATCTTCAGTTTGCTCAATCCAAAAGACATCTTGCAAGTCCTCACGATCAAACTTTAAATCGAATTTGACAACTGCTTTGGATAAGCCTTCGTCAACAGTAACAGCTGTGTTTCCCTTCTACATGATGTCATTCGATGAGTTTGCTATCAGAGGTATAGTATGCACATGTCATGGCAACTTACAGAGATGTGGAAGGAATTGTGTCTGCGAGTATTTGTCTTTTGATCAATGGTAAGACGAGGGAAAGTTTCCTGGTCAAATTCAAATTCGGATAAGCCTTCATAGGGGATGGTGGGTTCATTGTCACTGTTGCAAGTAATGATCACGCCTGAAGCGAACTACATAGCATTGGAAGCATGAGCATGAGACACTTTATGGATCCATCGCATATAAACACATACCACTTTGTCATTGTAAGCCACTACATCTTGCATGGACTCCAGTCGGAAAGAATCGTCGATGACTATGTCTTTTTCATTCGACTTTTGTTGCATGAATGGCGCATTCATTGCATTGAACATAATATAAAAGAAGAGGCCATATACAAAGGCGCGGGGAATATGCTGCTTGACCCAGCATTTAGCTCTTGATGTTCTTGTCTCCATGGCAACTGGCGGGCTATTCAATGGGAGCAAAGGCTCCTTTTCATCAAGCACGACGATGGTAGCAGGAGGATTGGAGAAGGGCTGCATGATTTTTAGTGTGTGTGAGTGTGAAATATGTGATTTTTGATGTTGAGAGAGCGATAAAAACCGGGCTCTTTATATACACCGTTGAGGAGAGAATAGATCCGTGTAACTCGAGATCTTGGTCCCTTGGCATTTGGCAATACTTGAAGAGCCAAGAACCGAGAATCTGTAACTCGAGCTTGTCGATCTTTTAGCTGTGTTTGATGTTGACCTTTTTCGTTTGAAAGGATCACTGCATTTCAACATCACTGCTTGATCTCTTTACTTTCTTTTTTTCTCTTGACGAAAGGACCATGGTTCGTCTTGGCTTCCACTTTTAGACATTTTTTACTTTTTTGTCCAATCTTGAAATCTTGCTTCAACAGCAGCTATACAAGTAATACGATGCATAAATTGTATTTTGACATAACTTAACTAATTTGATGGGGATGATATCCGGGCTGCGTAGATGCACGAGAGTTAATGCTACAGAGTTGAGCAATACCTTAAACAACAAATATTTCTTTTCTATACCAAAAGATGGAATGTTAAATTTGCAACATCTACCCTCCTACGAAAACCGTTAAAATACATGAAAATATGACTTGCCTGAATATAATACTTGTTGTAGTGTACGTATCAAAAGCGGCACCATACGGCGACGTGCATTTCTATCTTGTACGTCTTTACTACGGATCCAAATGAATGACCATGAACCGACGCTGTCATGACAGAATCTGTTGCGTAACAAATGGGCCTTATTTGAGGAAATTACGTCAATCTTTAAATAAGTAACAATGTGGAATAGATACAGCGTAATATAGCAGAGGCGATAAATGTGTAATGATATTAAAATATACAGCTTTGCTCATTAGTAGATTCAAACTTGCGACAGGTTGAGTAACATAAAACAAGCTATATTTAAAACCTATTTGCAATGCTGTGGTGAGTGTGCTTCCAAACATTAACACTTTCTGTGATACTTACCTTTCAAAGTGACTCCAAGTATCACTGGCTGCCCTGAATTGGCATTTGCCAGAGCTTTCAGAGTGAAGCATACACTAAGATTACATCACTTTCCATCTAATGGTACTCAATCTATTGTCCTAAAGAACAGCAATAACCGAATGGCGTCTTCATCAAATCTGTAGCATTAGTTGCGGTAGATCTATAAGCCATAAAAAGTATTATTCTCTGCCAAATCGCCCAGATTCAATCCTCAATATCTCGTCTTGTAAACCCTTTTAGAGGCTCGGAATAGTGCCAAATGATTGCTATCAATTACCATTTACATCCTAAACCTCTACTTTTATTTTTTTTGGGTCGATCCAAATCGTCGAAAATGCACGATTTCTCATGAGGTACCCCTCATGGTTTTTGTTAAAAATCAAACGATCGCAATTTTGGAGGCAAAAACGACACTTTTTACTATGATATATATTAAACCAAAATGACCGCACAGATGTAGGGTAACCTGTGCAACTGCTATTTTAAACGTTGTATATGCTAAATCTCGACTTTTTCTAGAAAAACTGCTTTTTAAATTTTCGCAAAATTCTCCATCTTTTCATTCAAAGAGTATTCCAAAATTGACACCATTGAATGCGCCTTCAAATTCTCCCCTTAAGTTTATTAGAAAGTAGTATACGCTGAGCACACTTTCTATAGCTAATTTTAACAAAAATGTTTACAAATGTCAAATTATATCGATTTTGATTCAAAAAAATCATCGCAAAAAAATCATTTGGGTACAGTCACTACAGTGCAAAATGTTCATTGTACACGTCATTCAAATTTTGCGTGCTCTGTGCTGCGGCAGCCTATTGACTGCAGTCACCCTCAGCAACGCGTTTTTTTTTTATTTTATTTTTTTCTCGCACTGTTTTTGCACTGCACATTTTCTATTAAACCATATACTTTTTATTACTATTGATTGAATACAACACCACTTTTGCCAAACGAAGCATACCTTTGCAACCACCAGTACCCAAGACGACACCTTGGAAGTTTGTTACAGTAGGTATCAGCCGATAAAAGCCACTTTTCGCGTTGCAATATACAGTAATACTAATTACACAGTTTATTTCACGCCAGTTCGTTGCAATATATTGATTGTGTTTGGTTTGTATTTGGTTTGTATATTCCTCTTCTTTGGTTGCCATGGATTACATTCATTCAACCTTTTACTACTTTTCTTCTCGTAATACTCTGCATTCTTTAGTTTGCTCTATTACGATTTATTCTTTCACCCTTTTCTGCACGCAACTATTTATCTGTTGCTGTACCACAGTGCTATGGTGTATCTTTTGATGCATTGTATTGCTGGCAGTGCTACTCTATTTATTGTGGAGTAGCCTTGCGTTCTTTTTGTTCTTCAAGTAGTATTACTTCTTTTGTAATACTGGTGGTATTGTTGGTGTTCGTGCTTCGTATGAGGCGACCACGATACTTTTTTTCTTCTACTCTTTTCTTTCATGTACTCGTCATTTGATGATACACATTGCATGTTACCTTTTTTGTATGTAACTGTATTGCGATGCTTCTGTTCTTCATCGCATTCTAGTGATGCCCTCTTGTTACTTTCCCTTCCTTTTCATGGTTCTTTGAGCCATAATCCTCCTTTTTCGTTGTGTGGATAAGCCTATCGTTGAAGCACAACTAGATTTGATTCAGAGGCTGAGGGTAGATAGGCTGCCCTCACTTGATTTGTATCACTTACTTGGTGCTAATTGAGAGTCTCAAGCGTTTGCACTATAAGCTGGGGTGTGTAGTAAGGCATATTCTGGCATTTTAGGGGATTTTGATGATGGAATTGCTAAATTACTGTATTTAGTAATACTTAAAACTCCGCCTAACGTCAAAACAGAGGGAAACCCTCGCAATTTTTTTTTCTGGCCTGGGGTGTCTGTAGGGCAAATAAAGCGTTGTGATTGGCTCAAATTTGGAGACAGCTCAGAGAAATAAAGCATTCGTATTTAAACTAAAAATGTAATTGAAATTAGAAAAGCAAGACTAAACATTCAAAATGCATGGTACAAATGGCTTAAAGTAACTACACACAATACCACCATAAGTATTAGACATGATCAAATACATTCACTATCCTGGAAGAAAGAATTCTGAATAAATCTAAGCCTGTTTATAACATCCACCAGTACAATTTTGCATTATATTGGTATCAAATCAATCAAAGTCTTTAAATGTCAATCATCTGGATTGTGAAATAAACATGTATTGTACCTATGCCAAACTTTCCGGGAGACACGATGATTAACTGGATTTTATTTTAGAAGTATGAGATTCCCCTCATGGTTTTTGTCGAAAATCAAACAACAGCGCTTTTAAACACGAAAATCAAGACTTCTACTAAGATGCATATCAAATCAAAAGTTTTTTTTTTTGTATTTAAATGTGTTTTTTATTCATAATATAGACAATAAGGTGCCATAAGGGTCATACATGTCTAAGAAAGAAGAAATCAACGTTCAGTGATCGTCCAGAAAGGAGGAGAACACAGCTCGAGGGATTCATGAGCTACCGTCAATGGTACAGATCCAATGATGTTATATCAAATCGAAAGGTTGCTATCCATCCAACGCAACCCCTGAAACTTCGTCTGTGAAACGTTTATATGTAAAATTTCAACATGTTTGTCAAAAACCTCAATTCATATTTCTGGAAATTACTCAATAAGCTTATTAGAAACATAAATCTCAGTTGACACCATCAGATGCGCCTTATATAGGATGGGAGGATCTCGCAAGTTACATAGTTGAGTTGGACGAAAAAAAGTCGAAGGAATTCATTTTTAACCAGAAAACTTCCATTTGAAGTGAAAAAGCAACACTAGAGTATTCATTATTTTTGGCTGGCAAAGTGCTTTAACATGGAAGCTATGCATGATTTAGCAGCTTATGAGAAGGGAATTGTGAATTGAAGTACACTATAGCTTACCTTGACTGTAATTTCTACTATTGCAACGCATTTTTATATTTAAAAGCGCCATCCTTCAGCATGGCTTGCTTAAAGAATAATCAGAAGCTTAAAATTTCTGAATAAAGCATTTTTGAAATGCCTGGTGGATAGCTTTATGATAGAATAGAGGTTACTCAATAATTATTTCGCCATTACTATGCTCAGATCAGCGTAGCTTTTAGTTTGAAAAAATACTTGCAGCTCATTCCTCTCAATGGTTCGCCTCTCATGAATATTGCGATGAAGTGTCATGAACGAAATGTCTCACTCGATCAGTGAATAGGGATGCATGCGCTAGCATCATGACACCAAAGAATCCTAAACCAGGGCGCAACTTTGAGGAGCAAGAGGAGTTATCGCTAAATACCGCAATGAGAGGGAGGGCATTGTATCTATCGGATGAAATGCTGAGCAACGTATATAGCATAGCGGATTTCAGATCATAGCTGAACTTCAAGGAACGGGTACACTTAGAATTCGCTGTATACGCCACGAAGAGTATTCAAAAGTGTCTGCTCCCCCGAAAGGCCCTCAATGCTAAGTATACCGGTTATAATTTTCATCCGAGAGTAAGTCTTGTATGACACGGCTTAGATCACTTTAAAAAAGCCCATCAGAAATGCTCATTTGCTAGCAGAACTCTAAATTTTATATTTTCATTTGGAGAAAAGGCACGCTTCTGGTAATCGGCCAGTATGGATGTATTTAGTTCTGGGTATCAATGCAATATGTAGCACAACTTCGTATCAGAATAGCATGAAACGATATTTGATAAACAATTAGATCGATGCATATTGTTGGCCTATTTTCCAAATTGCATCTAAATGTAACGAATCCAGGTGCGCTTACATATTGAGACATGGATGATGCCCTCATTCATCACTTGAATTTTCGCAAGGAGCGATATATAAATTTATAAATATCACCTAATATAGGCTTTTAAATTTACGGAAAATATATTAAAAAGGCAAATTTAATCCTGTGTACCTGAGAGAAACTATAAATTTAAACTGGCTCAATTAAGGAAGAGGCTAAAAAGCTTAATCAATATAAGCAACAGCCAATCAATCTGTGCATTATTTGACGCATATGACTTCATAGGGCACAGCTAAAACGCCAAGATTGATGGCAAATAGCATAAACGGGCATTACCCCGACTAAATTCTCATCTACTATGCATGCTCTTTATTTATCAAGGTACTCGGAATAAACGGCTGGCGTAACGAACGAAAAAAAAAGTATAAATACACTACTAGAATCAATCTTCACTCCTCTCTTTACAATTAGTAAATAATTCAAATCAATCAACATGTAAGTTTCAAGCCGGAAGGTGGATATTTGGTTCCGAGCGCGCGTTACTCATTGTAAAATGTCATGGCAATCAGGGGTCTTTTCGATAAATTTCAAGATGACAACAACAAGCTTGAGGAAACTCCTCATGAGCACAAGGGCCACTTGAGCCACGAACTCATTGCCGGTGCTGGTAAGTTGATCTATCCCCGTTGCAAGTGGCAAGTTGACTCAAAATCATCTAGCTTCCTATGAGGCTGTCAAGGCTTACAACGAACACTGTGAAAGAAATGGCAAGCCCAATGATCACGCTACCGCTATGCAATTGTTTGCTGCCTTTGCTGCTGCTGGTGTATGTATCCAAACAATATAAAGACGCGATAGCATGATAGTCTAACGAGTTTTTCCAATGATAGGTTGACAAGTTGGTTGAAACCAAGGGTCTCGACTTCATTGACAAGCAAAAGGCCAAGCGCCACGCTGAAGAGCAAGTCAAGGAGTATTACAACAACGAGCACAACTAAGTTGTTCCATTTATCCTATTATTCAGATATAAGCGTATCTGTGTACAGTATATCCAATTTTTTTGCTACATTTGTTAGCATCTGAAATAAACAGACTATTTTTAAGCTTTGTAAACTATCATGTTCCTTTTACCCTATACGATGAATCAATTTTCAGCTGTAATGGTTGCACTAGCAGAAGATACTATACTACGATGTTTGTAAAAAGAGATTACTGGCCTCTGTGATGTATGCAGGTTGCTTTTGGCTGGGAAGAAGATGATTTTTTTAGCAAATAATGCCACATATGTAGCAACTAAGCTAAACTAGCAATAAAGTGCGCTCGAAAAGAGGCTGACCAGCTCATGTTTGCATTTAGTCTATGCCTCTCAAGTCAGCCAAATACGCGTAGAAGGCCACATCTTAATAACAAAAAGCCCATAGACCCAAGGTTGATCACTTCACTAAGAGGTCCATATCTCAGGGCCTGTCTTTCGTTAACAGCATCAGAGATTGTGTAAAGCTCTTTATACGACAAATAGTATCTCGAATGTACCTTGGCAAGTGTTTTACAAAAGTGCATGAGATGTAGACATGATTGCAAGAAATTTCCAGAACAAAACCAGCCTTGATAGACAGTTCTGCGAGATGAACGACGTTAATCTACCTTGCTAGCCCTGGCTGTTTGCCGAAGACAGTTGTTCTTCTAGCAGTATATCCAAACTGTACATGTAGCAATATGGATCAGATATGGCCATCGGCTTTCTACACTCTAGGCTTCCTCTCAAGCTACTATATCTCAGATAAGAGCAAAGGTCTGAGGTTACACGAATGAATGATGGATGCTTTTGTTTATCCACTATTTGCGGGCGAAGAGGGGTAGGCGGCATAATTTTGTTTGTTTTCTCTCTCTCTCCTTTCTCTCTTTTGTATATTTCACATAAAAAGATGACTATAGAGGAGGAACAACATGAGCCCATGCTAAGGCACGACGATTTAGCAGAGCAAATCGAACATATGGAACCGTTGGCCGTTGGTGGTATGTATTTTACCAGGAAAGGCTGGTTCTTTGGCCACGACACTAAACAGTTGAACTTTAGACCAACGTCTTGAACGCAAGATTGGTTGGATACAAGGCGCAATGGTCAATGTGAGCTATATTATCGGTGCCGGTATCTTTGTTGGACCTGCACTCACTTTGCAGCTCGTTGGATCAGGTGGGATGAACCTGATCTTATGGTTTATTGGCGCACTAGTTGCTCTGTCAGGCACGTTTACCTTTATGGAACTAGGAACAATGGTATGTTGGTGTTACGGGGCAATGTCGTGAATCCACACTTAACATCAGCTTCAGCTTCCTCGTAGGTATATATACACGAAGAGAGATCCATCCGAGTCGATCAGATGATAGATAATGCAATTTTTTCTGTAGTGGTGGTGAAGTAGGCTATTTGGAATACTGTTACAGACGACCCAAATACCTGCTGGCATATTTATTTACCTACTGGAGTTTGATGAACAGGTCGAGTGGGGTTGCATCTCAAGGTATATCAAATGGTGGCGCGACAGGCGCGAGATGCTAACATGCAACCTTAGGCATTGTGTTTGGCGGCTATGTGAATTATGCCATTTTTGGACCAACATACAAATCTGTGTGGGTGGAAAGAGGCTGGGCATGTAAGATCCATCATGGATAGAAGAGGTCAAGTGGACTGATGGTTTGTTCCTAGTGTTGAGTGCGACGATATTGGCAGCAGTGAACATAATATCCACAAGAATGACCATGAAAATGATCTCGTTCTTCACCGTCGTTAAGATCTCGGTGCTTTTGCTAATTGCTTGCATTGGTATCTTGGTTCTGGCAAAGGCGATTCCGTCTGATGTGGATGCCAGCTTGAATTTATCGTTTTTTGGCACATCCAATACAGTGGGACCCTATGCGTCTGCATTGTATTATGTCATGAACAGCTATAGTGGATGGCATAATCTCAATTTTGTTGTGGACGAGGTCAAGGTAAGAGCTACCAATACGTGAATGGTGGCAGTAGTTTTTAACCGATACCTGCAGGATCCAATAAGAAATTTACCAAAAGCATCAGCAGCAGCTGTTATTACCACTGCGACATTGTACATTTTGACGAATATTGCCTACTTGGTCGTATTGCCATTAGACACCATGAAGAGCTCCGAGTTTATTGTAGCAGCAGCATTGTAAGTCCTGAAAGGATGAGCCGACACAACCATCTCATATCCCAAATACACAGCTTCACTCGTTCTTTGGGCGAAAACTTTGCGACTAAAGTGCTTCCTGTCTTTATCGGCCTTAGTGCATTTGGATGTGCAGCATCCATGAATTTCACAGGTGGAAGGTAAGCATTAGATATCACTGTAGCGCTACAAAAGAAAACCTCCCTTACATTTGATAACTGCTTCTTCAGAGTCATTATGGAAGTCGCTAGACAGGGTTTGTTACCTTATGGTCATCTATTTGGCAAAGTTGACTCAAGAATCAAAAGCCCTGTCAATGCTTATTTGCTGCAATATGTGCTATCAATTATATTCATTGTAGGCCCACCCCCAGGCGCTGTTTATCAATTTATTGTTGCTTTTGCTGCTTATCCAGTCTATGTAAGCATGCTTTTGTGTATGCTTGTAATGTGTCTGATCCAAAATCTCGCTAGGTATTCTACTTTTTAATAGCATTAGGCGTATTGATTCTGAGAAGACGAGAGCCAAACAGCAACAGACCCATCCGAGCGCCCTTGGTATGCGTCTATGTGTTTCTTGCTTTCACAGCGTATGCACTTGTGTTTGTGTTTATACCTGTAAAGAATCAATACTATCCTTATTGGCGTATGTGTTACGTATCTATTATGTCCACATTGTATACTCACGCACATTGTATAGTTCCATATGTTTCTGCTATTCTATCCATGGTGGCGTGTACTGGATTTTGGGTAACTATAATAAAGACTTGAAAACAGCGATATGATAACAATGATCTAATTAATCTGCTTTTTCTTTTCTAGTATTATCAAATTGTCATCAAAAACACGCCAAGCAGATCTTACAACGAGTCGATCCGAAATCAAGGTCATGCAGCCATAGAGAACGAAGTATTTGGGGAATACTCTGCAGTTCCCACTCAAGAACTAGAGCCATCTCATGATAGATCAGAAGGCAATGATTGATTTTTTTTTTTTTTTTGCTCTAATAAAAGCGCCCTCCTTTATAATCCACCTGAAACTCTGTTGTCAACAGCATGATTGCAGTAAACAAATCACGCCCAAAGCGGCAATATTTCAATTATTCATGCTTAATTGATCAAAAAGAGCAAAAATGTACACTAAAATGTTTGGGGGAGAAAATTAGCATATCGCAAACGCACACACATGTCAATCGGATAGATGTTCGGCAACACACATAAAAGACTGAACCGTTGGTGTATTCTCTCTCACTCTCACTCTCTCTCTTTCTACCCGCCCATTCTCAAAACCAGCACTATGGAAAGCATTCGTCACTTGATCAGAACCAACGTCCCTACCGCCATCATGGTGCCCATCATTCAAGGCATCTTGTCTTTGCCACCGACAATGGCTCGCTATTTGATTGCTGATTTCACTGCACCCAAGAGATCGCAAATGAGCTGGATCAGAATGATTGAAAAGCCAGCATGGAAAGGAGCCTGGATAGGGCCTGATATGGCTCAATGCCACGATGAGGGCCAACTATTGCAGAGAATAAGAGATGCCGATATGATCATCTACAAAGCGCATGGTAACAGCTCTGTCATGGGATGTTGTAAAACATGCAAACTAACGTTAGCGTGGTAGGCGGTGCATTTCGCGTGGGGCATTGCACCATGTACATGGATGTATTCCAAAACTGGATTCATTTACTAAAGGAAGAGCATAACATCAATGCGTTGATTTTATCGGTTGATTATAGTATGAGCGCTTATTTGATATGGACAACAGATTTGAAACTGACAAATAATGGACAATTAGGCCTAGCACCCGAGAATATGTACCCTGTGCCCGTATTGGAGTGTGTGGCTGCATACGAGTACCTTGTCAACACACTGCATGTAAGCGTGATATCAATATAGCGCACGAATTGTTCAATTACTTAATAAACTCAAATCATAGGTACCTGGATCTAGGATCGTCCTTTCTGGCGATAGTGCTGGAGGCGCTCTCTGCCTGGAAACACTGATTCGAGTATACGCACCCAACATTTTGAAAGACCTCGGCGCCCCTCGATCCAATTACAATATTGAGCTTCCTGCTGGTCTTTTACTGGTATCGCCATTGGTATCAGCAAACACCTCTTCCTGGCTGTGGGAGTTCAAGCAGGACATTGTTACTCCTATGCTGGCATCGCGTGTGCTGAAAGAATATCTCAATCTTCCAGAAGCCACCAACACGGATGAATTGCATCTTTTAAAGCTGGCTCACATTAGATCTGATTTTGATCGATTTGCTCCCAAGAATGTCATGGTGTACGTAGGCGAAAGAGAGGTGATGCGAGACGACATTCTGGCATTGGCACAGACTGTCGAGCAAGATGAAAAGTTCAATGTGCGTATCAGAAAGGAGAATTTTGAGCACGACTGGTACTTTATCCGAGAACTTGTCAAGCCTCAAGACAAGCATATCTTGCAGTCATCCGACGAAGAATTTGCTGCGTTCTGTGCTCGCTCATTGAGTGAGGCCACTGAGAACACCAAAGAGAAATCGTCTCCCAGTAGTCGTGCTCATCAGTTGGATGCTATGGCAAAAGCTCTCTTGGTAGGTCAGCAGGCGTATGTCCATCCTGTGCATCTTGTA
Source organism: Mucor lusitanicus (assembly GCA_010203745.1). Lineage (NCBI taxonomy): Eukaryota > Fungi > Mucoromycota > Mucoromycetes > Mucorales > Mucoraceae > Mucor > Mucor lusitanicus. The sequence continues at coordinate 435,584 of JAAECE010000005.1, read as the reverse complement.
CCCAAAGTCGATAGTGCCGAAGTTGAGAGTGAAGCTATTGCAGTGCCACCAATTACAGCCTAATTTTCAGTGTAATGCAAATAGCCAACACATTTCATATAAATAAAGAATAAATATTCTTCTAATGCTAGAAGGTTTCACTTGTTGCAAATCCTAATCAAAACCCAAGTCTAAAATGAGACGAAACATTTAGTAAATTACTCTAAATGTTTGAGAACGAGCGTAGCGAAATCAATTAGACTTGTACAGTGTCTTTTGTTAGCTAGAGCTAGGGCAAAACACAGCCTATCTGGGTCTGAATATCAGAGCTTCTTCTGTTCCTCCAATATTCTCGATTTGGACATTTCAAAACCTTTTACCGGCGATTACACAAAATGTTACTATACATTCAACAGGTATTTCTTAACACTTATACATGCAAAAAAGACCAAGGTATCCAATGGTGCCACTTTCAAAGCGATTCCTTTAGTCTGTGTAGCTCAATTTCCAAAAAACGCAAAACACGTTTTTTGAGGAAATGTCTACAGAACGCATAGGAAACTGACCGGGAGACACTTTCACACGATGCTTTGCACTTATGCGGTTGTTTTGAGCTTAGGAACACCATAGTAGAAATCTCGTTTTTAAGGTGAAAACTCGCACTCTTTGAAATCATCAAATTTTCCTGTACTAGTATAAGGCCAAAATGCTCAAAAATCGATGATCAACTTGTTCCTCAAAAGATTGCTGAAAAGTAATCCATGACTTAATGTCAGGTCGTAGAACACGATTGCAACTGTTTTGAGGCCGAGATTGTGTTTTTTGGGCAAGATACTTGCGATTTAAAGTGTCATTTTTACAGTGGTAAATACATTTGAAGGCTGCTCACTCAACAATGCGCTTATTAATATCTGATCTGTTGGTCTACAATTGTTCATATAGCAGAGCAGCGTAGCATCGAATTCTTGGTTCATCAAAAGGGCGTAAATTTACTATGTAGTAGAGGTGTATTATGCAAATTTGTAAATCTAAATACTCACGGAGGGCGAAGCGTGATGTGAGCGTAAGCGAGCATCTGTTACCAGTGCATTTAATTAGAATGCCCAACCCAGTAATTAGATCAATGTATCACTTTGGCTTTATAAATCCATCGTTGTGATACGTCTTGCAAACAAGAGCGACGCATGAATGTAACACAATGGCATTGCAAAACTGGGGAGTAATACAGTAAAAAACTAGTAGATTTTATTACAGAAATAAATGAAGAAATGATGATAATGAATGTGTTTGTACAAAGAATAAATAGATGAATGGCTAGACACTTTAAGCTTCCTTCATAAACTTCTCAACACGTTGACGGTAATCAGGATCAGCGCGTTCGAAATGAGGAAGTTGACGTTCAACAATCTCCTTTCTGACCTTGACCAGATCACCAGCAATGTTCTTGCACAGGTCGTTCTTGTTTTCCTCATCCATGAGACGATACAAGTTACCAGCCTGAGCAAAGTCGTCGTCAGTAACATCGTAGCTGAATCGACCGATCAATCCCTCAATTTCCTCAGCAGCAAAAGTAGAGCCGACAATGTTGTTTTGCACAGGGCCGCCGACGGAATTGGGGCCGTAGTTGGCAGCACTGCCATAGTTGCCGTTGACCACCATGGGGCCGTCGCGTTGGTAAGTGTTGACCTCACACTTAGGCGCATTGACGGGGATTTGCTTATAGTTGGTACCGAGACGATGGCGATGTGTATCAGGATAAGAAAAGAGACGGCCTTGCAACAGGCGATCAGCTGAGGTGTCGACACCAGGCACCAAATGAGAGGGTGAGAAAGCAGCTTGTTCTACCTCGGCGAAATAGTTCTCGGGATTCTTGTTCAATGTGAATTTACCAACAGGGTGAAGAGGATAGTCCTATGAGAGAATACATGTGTGTGTGAGTTGTGTGATTCCATCTGCTTATGGTGGTGTCATGTCATTACCTTGTGAGGCCAGACTTTGGTAACGTCGAATGGATTCCAACGGTAAGTCTTTGCGTCCTTGGGCTCCATGATTTGGATAAAGACATCCCAGGCAGGGAAATCGCCGCGCTCAATGGCCTCAAACAAATCCTGAGTGGCATAATCGGGATTGGTGCCTTCCAGTTCGGCAGCCTCATCAGGCTTCAAGTTCTTGACGCCTTGCTTGGTCTTGAAGTGCCATTTGATGTACTTGAACTTGCCCTCCTTGTCTACCAACTTGAATGTATGGGAGCCAAAGCCGTGCATGTGGCGGAAACCGTCAGGAGTACCGTGGTTGGAGTAGAGGATGGTTTGCTGATGGATGGTCTCGGGAGAGAGAGAGAAGAAATCCCAGGCAGCATTGGGATCCTTGAGATTAGTACGAGGATTGCGCTTTTGAGTGTGGATAAAGTCAGGGAACTTGGAGGGATCACGGATAAAGAAGACGGGCGTGTTGTTGCCAACAATGTCGAGGTTGCCCTCCTCAGTGTAGAACTTGAGAGCAAACCCACGAGGATCACGAGCAGTATCAGCGCTGCCTCGCTCGCCACCGACAGTGGAGAAACGAGCAAACATGGGCGTCTTTTTACCAACTTCACTGAGGAACTTGGCCTTGGTGAGATGCGTAATGTCATGGGTGACCTCTGCAATTAAGGTAGATGTTAGCCTCTTTGCTGCTGCTGCTGCCATGCTATCCAGTCTTACCGAATTCACCATGAGCACCAGCGCCCTTTGCATGGACAACACGCTCAGGAATACGCTCTCTGTCAAAGTGAGCGAGCTTATCAATCAAATGGAAGTCTTGAAGCAGGATGGGACCCCAAGGACCAGCAGTGATGCTGGTTTGATCATTGTCGACAGGATTACCGTTAGAAGTAGTCAAGATGGCCATTTTTTTAATGTAAGATGTTGTAGAATAAAGAAGAAGGATTCTACTGCGTAATGCCTCGGTTTTTATACTTTGCGGTTTCAATGGTAGTAACACATGGCGATTTCAAGGGCTTTATGCAACATATTGAGTCATTGACCAATCAATCCAGCATTACAAAGCACAGTGAAGCCGCTTAAAATGGAAAGGGTCTCTGGTTTTGTGTTCTCACTGACGTACGGCGAATTAGGATCCAGATGTGGATATAACGTAATGCATCTTGACTAGTGGGGTTTTGGCATTTTCCATGTAGCGGTTGCTATGCAAATAGTAACCATCGGTGCATAGCAATGGAATGTGGAAGCTGGGGCGGTCGCTGATAAGGAGGATGCGCATTCAGCGGCTCTGTTGACTTGTCTGTGTGTATGTGTGTGTGTGTGCCATCCATTCGTTGCAATCTGGATAAGATCAGTATTTGCTATGCAATGATGTGATGGCAACAGCAGACTATGAACGATTGATTCCCAGATGCAACGTATTATACACAAGACATGCTGCCAAAACCAAGACTTGACATGGTTTCATGTATTCAACATCTTGATCAAGAAGCTTTACATGTTGAACGGCTTGGGAGCTAAATCAAGGGTTAGTGTATATACTAATACATCCCGTCGTCGTTGTATAAGAGTATAGTTTCAGCTGCTCTACTGGTAGTAGTTATACTGCTACATTTCTGCTATACATCATTTGCTGAATCACTACTAATGCAAAGGTAAAGGGGGGTCGCGGGACTCATTGTTCATAGTATCACATATAATTATATACATACAGACACACTGAGTGGCCCTTTTCACTCGGCCCCTTTTTTTGTTCAAAAAAGCATTTTGACCCTTTGGATATGAACATCCTTTCTTTCCCCTCCTCCTCCTTAATCACACCAAGCAAAATGAAGCAAGAGCCGACGTTATCGCCTATAGCATCGCCTCTGCCATCCGATGGATCCAACGTTATACAGCTGACTCTTGGGCCCTCCATGTCCATCCTCAACAATTGTCGTACCACGACGACGACGACAGATGAACAGAACAATAGTCCAAAAGAGGTAACCAAAAAAAAACAACAAACAAGACAAAAGAAGCCTAACAAATGTACACGATCAAAAGATGGATAGTGATCCAGCGAGCTCGCACGACTACAGGCGACAGGAAGGGCGAGGATCAGCAGTGACATGCAATGTTGCCAATGCAGCAGTCGTAGTAGAAGAGCACACCAAGCGAGCACGCACCGCCAACAAGATGGACGACTTTCTGCTGTCCAGCGTGGACGAATCGAGCACGCTGAGTGCGATATGGCAACTGCCGTCCATGATCCACACGTTTGATTCGCTTTCTCCTAATCTCAAATCGTATCTGCTATTCCAGCTGCTCAAGCGATCGTCCACCAACACCTTGCAGTTTATAAACTCCGTGATCATGCCAGTGCTCAAGCATGACTTTCTGTCCACATTGCCATTGGAGGTAGCGAGGCAGATTACAGGCTACCTCGATGCTTACTCGCTCTGCCAAGCCTCTGGCGTCTGCAGGAAATGGAAGTCGATTGTAGATGCCGATCATCGATCCTGGAAGCGGCTCATTGTTCAGGACGGCTATTCGCTCCACGACCCCTTGGACGCTTCCCTCCACATCACAAGCTTCAAGAAGCTGTATGCAAGACATCATACGCTCAAACAGAACTGGCGCAAGGGCAGGGCCGTGGAGCAGTCTTTCCGTGGCCACGACAAGTTTGTGGTGACATGTCTGCAGTTTGACGACGACAAGATTGTGTCTGGCGCAGATGACTCGCACGTCAACATCTACAGCACGGCTACAGGCAAGAAGCGGATGACATTGGAGGGCCATGAAGGAGGTGTCTGGGCTCTGCAGTACGTTGGAAACACACTGGTGACAGGCTCCACGGATAGGAGAGTCCGTGTGTGGGACATGGACACGGGCAAGTGCACGCACGTCTTTACCGGCCACACGTCCACTATCCGATGCTTGCTCATCACAAAGCCCATCCGTCCAGGAGAACAGCCCATGATTATCACTGGCTCGCGTGATGCCACACTGCGCGTATGGCGGCTGCCAGACCCCAAAGACCGAGCGGGCCATTTCCATGGCAACGGCAGCAACAACAGCGATGCCCTGAATCCGTATTTTGTGCACTCTTTGGTGGGACATCGACAGTCTGTACGAGCTATTGCAGCACACGGTCATACGCTTGTCAGTGGCAGCTACGACAACACGGTGCGTGTATGGGACATCCGGTCTGGACGACTGCTGCACCTGCTGGAGGGACACACACAAAAGGTCTATTCCGTTGTGATTGATGCTGAGCGCAACCGATGCATGAGTGGAAGCATGGACACATCTGTTCGCATCTGGGACCTGGAGACGGGCGAATGCATCAAGAAGCTAGACGGACACTCGGTGCTGGTGGGTCTGCTGGGCCTCAGCCATCAGTACCTCGTTTCTGCTGCAGCTGACTCGATTCTGAGAGTCTGGTCACCCGAGACGGGCGTCTGTCACCATGCATTATCGGGACATGGCAATTCGATAACATGCTTCCAGCACGACAATGACAAGGTGATCTCTGGATCTGAAGGGGGGCTCAAGATGTGGGATATCCAGACGGGTCGATTTGTCCGAGATCTAATCACGCAGGTCGATGGTGTTTGGCGTGTGGCATTTGACGGGCGCCGCTGCGTTGCTGCAGTGCAAAAGTAGGGCATATTGGTGGGCTTTGGATGCATTCTGTTACTAACTGCTGGTTTGTAGGAAGAACGAAACTTCATTTCGCATCTTGGATTTTGGCGTGCACAGGATGGATTGATCTTTGGCTGTTTAATTACTAGTAGTATGCAAGCAATCAATAAAGTTCCATCTCAGTGAGGGTTTCCACAGCACCACATCATGGTCGCTTACTCTATACATCAACTAGAGACAGCTATATGATGGTGTTACATTATCCATTTAATTTGGCCCTATATTTAAGCGGCATTGTTGGCTTGCTGTTGTGAATGTTTGACATTTGGGATGTACAGCATTTGCGACGAGATCTATGGAGCTTGTTTCACATGACATCCTGCCATCATTGGCTCCATGTATAGCGTATAGAGTTGCTCATGGGTCCATGATCCATGCTCCCAGTGTCTGTGCCTCGTGGATCCAGTAGACTCATGTACAAGACCAAGAGGTGCTATAGTAAGCAGATGGCCACACACACACACATCAACGGAGTACCAATCAAGCAATTCCTCAATACATGTTCATTGGAGAGAGCGACAGCGAGGGGCAATTCCTTTTTATATCTATTCTTCTCTCTCTCTCAACACCTCTCCACCGCTTGCTCTCATTTCCCTCCCTTTTCTTTATTTTATCCAGTCTTTAGAACAGAGAAACCTATACAAACATGCTCTCCAAAGCACCATTGAGAAAGAAACGCAACTTCAAGAACCTGACGCTCCAAAACTCACCAGTCGTTGTTGGCTCGCCTCCACCATCTGAACCGACAACTGCAAATGATCTCAATAAACCAGAAAATGAAAAGTCAAATACCACGGCAGCATCAGCAGCAACGAAACAGACGGTTGGCGGGTACAATGGGCCCCCAGATTACACACAACTATGTGAACAACTGAGCGAGCTGGAGATTGGCCTAGAGTTGCGGCTAGATTTGCGTCCAGAGGACTTTACGTCAATAGATGAGCTTGGCAGAGGAAACGGCGGGACCGTATGCAAGGTATTACACGTAAGAACAAGCACAGTGATGGCCAGAAAGGTGAGTTTTGTACCCGTGTGTGTGTAGAGAGACAGAGGATGATCACAGAGACTCACCGTGTTTCAAACCCCCACAAGATAGTCCATGTCGATGCCAACATGAATGTTCGAAAGCAAATCATGCGCGAACTACAGTTTATGCATGATTGCAATTCGAAACACATTGTCAGCTTCTACGGTGCGTTTATGAATGGAGGCGACATCTCGATTTGTATGGAGTACATGGATGCTGGGTACGTTCAAACTCCTTTATTTCATAGCAGAGAGAGAGAGCAATGTAGGCTAAATTAATTACAATTACAGCTCACTCGATCAAATATACAAGAAAAACGGGCCATTTCCTTTGGACGTACTAAAGAAAGTGGGCTATGCGGTAAGTCGGATATGTGTGTGCTATTGCATTGGTATCTAATGGAGGAGGCGGGGGGGCTATATAGATTGTGGATGGCTTAATATACCTTTATGATGAGCACCGTATCATTCACAGAGATTTGAAGCCCTCCAATGTGTTGGTCAATTCGCAAGGCCAAATCAAGCTGTGCGATTTTGGCGTTTCAGGGCAGCTCATCAATTCAGTTGCTGATACGTTTGTTGGCACAAGTTCTTATATGAGTGTAAGTCAGATTTTGGCCTTCAAGAAAGGGGGATGCTAATTGAACTTCTGTGTAGCCTGAAAGGATTATGGGATCACCTTATTCTGTAAAGTCAGATGTATGGTCGTTGGGTATAACTTTAATGGAACTAGCGCTAGGAAGATTTCCATTTCCACCCGAGGGCACGCCTCTGTCCATCTTTGAGCTGTTGCAGCACATTGTCCACGAACCTGTCCCTGTATTCCCCGCCAACAAGAAATATCCTTCCGATTTAACTGATTTCGTAGCGAAATGGTAAGCATGTGCAAGTGGAGGATAGCGAACGGCATCGCTAATCCGTGTTTGTTTCTAGCTTAACAAAGGATGTCAAGTTGAGAGCCACGCCCAATGATTTAATGGTAAGTAAATGGCGCTATGAGAGAGAAGATCAAGTATCAGAGAGACTAACTTCACCCCTCCAGAACCATCAATATCTGGTATCTGCCGCTACAGAAAAAGTGGATTTGGTCAAGTGGGCTTCAAGCATAGTATAACCAAAGACAGTGTAATAAAGAATACTCTTTCTGATAAAAATATTCCTATACATTCGGACCATTTCCAACATCATCATAAAGTACTACTACTAGTAGTAGCAGTGGTACTGGTACTAGATGATTACTTCCGATGTTCAAAATATGCGACGTTTTAGACAGTAATGAAATCACACACACACACAGCTAGCAGTGTGTGTATTTGTGTATTCAATCAACAATGGTATAGCATAGTTTTATCTTGCACTGTGTGTTTGTTTCGTCGTATTCGCTACAGTATTTCTCCTCCTCCACCGCCGCCACCAGCAGCGGGCAAAAGCGAGCGATGTAAAAAGAAAAACAAAGCATATTTTAAATCGATCCTAGTGAACATACAATCAAATAAAACATGTACATATTCTGTATAAATACTGGATGAAATAGCCATCAAATTCAAGTTTTTTTTCTTCCTTACTCTACATCTTATTTAAACAACCCATCTCTTCTCATTTATAACAGCACAACAACAATTTAAAAAATGCGTTTCACTCTCTGTATGATCTCTGCTGCTTTGTTGGCTACTGTCGTCTCTGCTGCCCCCGCTTCAGTTTCTGCATCCGGTTTGGCTGATGCCGCCATGTTTGAGGAATTCAATCTCATGTCTGCCTCCGATGCTTCCTACGCTGAGGATGCCGTCTCTGCCGCCTCTGCCTCTGCTGTTGAGGATGCCGCCTACTTGGTTGCCATGGCTGAATTCAATGCCCTCGCCGCCTCCGCCTCCGCCTCTGCCTCTGCCGGTGTTGAGGATGTCGTTGCTGACAGCTTCTTGCAAAAGCGTGGTGGCGATGACGATGACGATGATGAGGATGACGATGATGACAAGGACGATGACAAGGATGATGACAAGGATGATGACAAGGACGACGATGACAAGGACGATGACAAGGACGATGACAAGGACGATGATGACGAGGATGATGAAGACTACGAAGATGACAAGGAGCACGGCAAGGAGCACGACAAGGAAGACGACCACAAGGGCGACTGGGAGCACAAGAAGAAGAAGAAGATCTATGTCTACCACACTGTCACTGCTGAACCTCTTCCCACTATCACTGTGACCAGAACCACCGGTACCACCACCGACTTTGTTACCCAAGAGACCGAGACCACTGTTACCACCACTGTCAGTGCCACCAGACTCCTTCAACTTCCCTTCTTGACAGTTGCCTAAGTTGTTCTGTTTATACACACCCTCTCATATCTATACAGAAAAAAATCATTATTACAACTAGATTAATTTAAATTTTTATTACTATATTATCATATCGTATATCATTAAAAAACTATATAACAAATACACGCATTTTTGTTTACGGCTCTCTTTTAAAACACATATGGAATGAAGATGTATGGAACTCGACGACAGTATTCAACCCAGTCCTCGTCATATTTGTTTGCGCATCGCTCCATATCTCGCGACACGCGATGCACCAGCACAAACAAAAAGAAGCAAAGGTAAAAGTAGGGCATAAAGGACTAGAATTCAGTGATGAGGCCCCACGAAACAGCCATCATGAGGTCTGCCGTGTAGTGCGGCTTTCTTGCAATGCCCCACCAGCCAGATGTCAGCAGTAGATTGCCGTGTTTTGTGCGAATAAAGGACGGATTCTTCACTCTTCTCCCTTTTGACAGGCATTGACGTACAGGAAATGAGCCAGCACCATAAAGAAGGCCGGCGCTGTGATCTTGCCATAGGTCTCGTATTGCTTTAGCAGACAAGACAAGGACAGGTAAAAGAGCACAGGCCAGGGCAGTCTGATTTCTGCCCACATCTTGAGATCCACCTTACCGATTCTTGGGTTCAAGGATGCGCCCATAAAGTAATCGTAAAACAAGTTGCCCGCCATGCGCTGTGTCTTGTTCATTGCCACACTAATCACATACACCAAGGTAGACATGACGAATCCCCAGATGATGGCTACCGTCATGAGCTCTCCAAAATGGTCAATCAGTCCACTCAGACGAAACACGCCTGTAACATGGCACACGAACGAAACAGCCAGTGTCAGATACCAGGAAGAGAGTCCATTGCACAGGTATTTCAGCTATAGTCATGTTAGATGTTTTGTATGACACTCTCCTCCCTGGCACGCAACTCTGTATATATACTTGCCTTCTTTCCGTTCAATGATGGGATAGGCAATTCTTCGACTACAGGGCCGGGCATGATATAGGCCAGCACAAACGAAAACAGGACGTAGCCCATGTACATTTGAGTCGCCCATTTGGAGGGATAGGCGCCCATCTTGATCTTGTCCCAGATTTCATGCGCCACCCAGGACTTCCACTGCGATAGATCGGACGGGTAGATGAGCCTGCCTTGATGGAATTCGACACACACACCCAAAAGTAATACATCAGGCATGGAAAGCCGAGCATCATGGCTGTAACACCCAAACTCGTCCTTGACCTGATTGTCTATTTTGACATCCAGCTTGGTTACCTTTTGCTTGAATTCAGGCACGCCATTCTTGTTTGTCTTGTTGCTACCAGCAGGCTGCTGCTGCTTTTTGGAGGACGGAGGCTCTAGTAAAGAGTCTTTTGACATGATGAAAAAAGATGAAGAAGAAGGACACGAGCCATGCACTTGAGCTTCCTATGGGCACTCACTTTTTTTTGGAGAGAACAATAAGCATTAGTAGCTACGATTTAATTAACAGCCCTTGGATGATCATCATAAACACAAGCTGTCAGGAACGCCGTATCAGTGTGTCTCCCCGTTTGGGTGAAACTGCTGTTTGTATATATAGACACTATCGTAACATTGCATGATAAAAGCTGGTGTGTCTGTATAAACACACACATACGCATTTCGTTTATTACACTGTGTGGAACAGGTACTCGAAAAAGGACTTGTCAGGCATATCCCACTCTTGGATCGATGCATAGTCTATTTCATCATCCCCGCTGTGCTTGGTAATGTAGCTTAGATATGCGGGATGACAGATGTAGGTTACTCGCTGGTTCTGGTCATTGGTTTTACCTAGAACAAGCATGAATAATAAGCAAATGGGTGCTGTGCGGCTTTTTGTCTTGATCACAACTCACTAAACGATGCAAATCCATAGTATCGACTCATCGTGTGCACCACGTATCGCTCAAACTGGTTGTTTGATACCACTCGCAGCTCAAGGCATGCATTGTCCAGGCATTGCGTATCGTTCAGCCACAGGTCGATGAACTGGATCAGTTGGGATTCGTAAGCGGTTACAAGGCCCTTTGAAATGTGTGCCTTTTTCAAGTCGTGTCGAACATGTCGAGGTAGATTGTGCGGTAAAGCGTGCACTTGCACTTGGTCTTCTTCTTCCTCCTCCTCCTCCTCCTCTGAATCATCTCTAGAAATCAGCCCCACGTCATATTTGGGAGCCTTGGCTTCGTATCCAGGCGGACGTAGATCCTCTGCATACAACACTGCTGAAGGATGATCTGAAAATGTGTCTTTATCTGCCGGTTAGTTATCGCATTGTCGTCGCATCTCACAGAGTGCACTTTACTGTTTGTCCATCGGTTTCTTCTGCGGCTCCCTTCTTTTCCAATCAGGCGAGAGGGTTTGTTTCTAGGCGATGCCGTTTCTTGCTGCCTTGGCTTCTTTTGGACGATTCTATCTTGTTGTTGTTGTTGTTGTGATGCCAGTGGTGTGCTGGGTGGAGACACGCCAATCAGCTGAGCTCTTTGCTGCTGAATGGCTTCCCAGTGCGCTGTGGACTGGACAAAAATCACTGTCGATTGCGATGGTAGTGGGCTCATTTCTGCAGTGTATAGATAACAGCAAGACAGTAAGGGAAAATATTTTTCAAAAAGAGGTGGTGTATATAAAGCATTAGTAGAGATGATCACTACTGGCTCTGAATCACGCGGAAGATAAACATTTACAATGGTTTATTCATCATCAAGGCAGCATAATCCGCCTTTCTTGCTATTAAATCTACTCGCTTTGTAATGCAATCCTTCCATTTTGTGTTGGTCAGAAACATGGCATGCTCCAAATGATCCATGATGTGAGCGTCGACGCCTCTTGCTAGCAAATAGTTGTACACAGTGGCGCTGCCTACGATGCCATCCTTCTCAGACAAGAATACGCTGGCATTGGCGAGTGGCGAGTCCATGTCCAATGGCGATGGCAGTGCGGCGACCTGCTGTGTGTTTGTGGGCTGCGTGAAATAAATAGTCTCGAACCACTGGAAATGACGAGAGATGTAGTTGCTGATGTAAAGCTCTCTAGCAGCGCCAAAGTGCATGATATGCTATAATACAAAAAAATGAGGTCAGCCTACTTGCGCTAATGTAGCATGATGCATTGGATGCACAGATATACCTCAAACAGTGTCTTGGGGATGCGATGTACAAAGTTGAATGCGACGTTGTGATAATGAAGCAAGAAGCAGATGGGGTCAATCATGACCACACCCGCTACCGTCTCGGGCGCCATGTTGAGGATCCAGCTAGAGACACCGGTGCCCAGCGAATGGGACACATACACAGCCTTGTCGTAGCCAAACGTGTGCAGCATTTCGTTCACCTCCAGCACCGTTTCAGCAGCGCTGGGGACATGATCTACCATGTGCATGGCAACGTACGGCAGCTCCACCAAGAAAATGGGGCGGTCGAAATAGGCTAATTGATGTACGAACTCTGTATAACAAATCACTCCTGCGCCAATGCCATGTATAAAGACCAGAGGCGTTCTGGTGGTGGATGCCTCCGAGGGGGCTCGATACCAGTAGGACAGGTGCTTGAGACGCGGCTGCTTCTTGTGGTGCGTGTGTCTGTCCTGGGTGCTGTTGCTGGCCGTCATGTGGATGATGGTCTTCTTGAGGCGATTGACCACATCATGGACAAACGAGAGCGGGCCGCCCCATTCAATGCCAGGCGCAGTAGCCCCAGAGTGAGTGAAGCCCCAGTGCCACTCCAAAAACACAGTGTTGAAGATCCATGTCAAGGCGTACAGCCCAACGTACACAATCAGCGGTCGATGCACTGCTTCTACAGGATCCAGGTTGAGTCTAATGCACTGTAGTTCTGGATTCAATCCCTCTGGAAACTTGACATTGAACCAGCTTTCTGCGGAAGCCAGCATCCACTCAATTTCGTCTGCCCATGCCTTGTTCTGTCTGACAATGTCGAGGTTTTCATGCCAAAAGGCCCAAGCGAACCTGTTGCTCTGTCTCGTCAGTGTCTGATAGTATATACCAGAGTTGCTCTAAACTTACCACAGTGCTAGGTTCTCTCTTTTGATCTCTTTAAAGGCGGGATGCGAGTGGTCTTTTCTGTAATAAAACCAGCCTTCTGCCCAAGACGGAAGATCGACAATGGTCTGAACGCAATTCCAAAACAGGCTGGTTCTCTCGGATAGATTCAATGGCTTTTTGGGTTTTGTTGTTTGTTGCAATCTCTGTCGCACATTGGAAAAGTAAACAAAGAATCCGGCTTCCAAACAAGCCCAGGTGATGGACAGTGCCACCATGTAGGGTTTCATCATGTCAATGTTTGTTGCAATGAGTTTGTACAGGGCCGTCTCTCTTGCGCTGGATGTTGCTGAGATATAGGCGCACGAGCACGGCAGGATGAGGATGGAGGAGAGCAGCAGACGTCTCAAGCTGGAAGAAATCATGGTATGAAAAAAAGAAAGAGATTAGTAGTAGAAAAAAAATATTATATGTGGTAAAATAGAGCGTAGGGTTATAAAGGAGAAAAAGGCATCAAATTGACATGTATGATCAGAGATCTGTCTGTTTCTTTTTCTGGAGTGCAAGTTTATTAAGGAGGTAAATGCAGAGAAACATGTACATCTTTTTATGGCTCTTGTCGTTTTATGAAGGGTTTCACCAAGTTTCACATGGTTGATATTAGTTGATGTAAGTCAGTTCTATCAAATAGGGTAAAGATTCTTAGTATTTTTTTTTTATCCAGTGGGATACTAATAAGGCTGAATGATTTTACCTCGAAGTCGAGCTCGCAATGTGTCCAGCTCTGGTATAGGTCTGTTGAAGTGGTACTGATGGGGATATGAGATTGATGCACTCGCCTGTAGACAACTCGACTTACATTTAACTGAGACGACACTCGTGGTACCACATTGTCCAGTATAAATGAGACGTTCATGGAAGCAATGGTCCTCTATTTGAAACTAGGTGAATAAAAATGCAACCCCCCCCCCCCAAAAAAGCGTCATTTTACCTGCTCCTTGGATAAATCCTTCTTGCGAGATTCAGCAATCATCGATCTCAGATAGTGCTCTGTCAGATGGCACACACTGTCTATCACCGTCGAGTACATTTGCAGCTTGGACAGCAGGCAAATGTCGTTGGAAAACTTGACCAGTAAGTTGTAGAAGCTGACAACGCTGGAAGTTACCTTGACATCATTTCCCAAGCCCTGTCCAGAGACAACATGAAAGTTATCATTGACCACAATCTTTCCAATCTTCTCCATGTTCCTTCTTTCGTATGATACAACGGTTTCTTTTACGTTTTCCAGAAACAAGTCTTCCAGTAGGAACTTGAGATCCAGGCCCACCTTTCGAAGCTAGGAAATCATCAGCCTCCCTTGTTTCATTGATCTACAACAATTACATTACCACTGAGCATTGCTCCAATGTCGACTTGAAGCAGTCCGCAATCACTTGACAGCTCAACTGGCTCTGTCCAAACACCTGTCGCTTGTAAATGTCTGCATACACCTCGGTTTGCTCGCGCACCCACGTTACGAAGCCAGACGCCATTTCGTTCTGCTTGAACGAATCTCGGTACCATTCACAGGTGTTTCGAATCAGCGTAAATACAACAAGCGCTAGCTCGCTGATGTACGTGGTAATATCACCTTCAAATACCAACTGTCTGATTCGCTTCTTGATGATCAGTGTGCGTGTGCCCAGAAACACCTGTCTTGCCTAGCAGCCCCCCCTCAACTGGTTGAGTATCGCTATCGAACCATTGGCCTCATTCAACTCTACCTTTTCGCTCTTGTCCAGTCTCAACAGCCAATTGACATAGCGTTGAAACTGGATCTTTGTCAACAGTGTGTTGCTGAGATCTCTGCTGATGATTTGACTCAATGCATCCGTATAGTGATTGATGTGATCTCTTGCTTCTCTCACGATGGGCAGTGAACTGGATGAAGACATGACGATATGGCGGGCTATCTTGCATTCAGTTTTCTCTGGTGTCTCTGTCATGCGCCAATCAAGTTACCTTTCTCCAAGTAGACCACGCTCTTTTCAAACTCTCGAAGCGCAATAGACACTTCTAAATGATCGGGTAGATCCACAAGCCATTTCTCCTTATCAGGATGAAGCTGATTCGAGTCTCGCGGCTGCTTGTTTGTTTAGTCTCATTGATACGGCATCAAGTGATGGTGGGATTTACCTTTCTGATGTCAGCTATGTGTACAACAGTACTGTTAATCACATTGATCCCATCTCGCATAATGTACAGCTTGTTACCTGATTGTGGTGCATCCAGCTGCTTATCATCATTGTCGTCGATTAATCGTCTGTAAGCGTTCAAAAGACCCAGCTTGTCTTCAGGTCTCTCTGAGCGATAAATGAATGTCTCTGGGTATACAACAATTCTCAACGCATTGGTCAGGTCTGTAGCAAAGAGGACGAGTATCAGTCTATTGCTGCCACCACCACCTTGCTGGACACTCGCTTCCATCCCTTACCTGATGAATCTTTTACATCCACAATGGTTAAATCTTGGATATTCCAGCAATGATCTGCAACAAGTCTGTTTCCTCTTCTACGTGCCAGCAGCAAACAATCGCTCAACAGGAACAAATGCACCGCTTGCCGAGGCTGCAGTGTCTTGGGGTTGATTTCGTAAAAGTTGACGCACTCTCGCACAATATGCTTGTTCTGAGCATGAGGTATAAATCGCTGTGATCCCTCTACGTTATCCCACAATGCCATGATTTGCGCTCTGTAAATGCTGGTCTGATCATTTGCCATTAAATCGCTCTTCTTTCTCCCATTAGCAGAGGAGGCAAAGATGGATTCCACTGATCCTAAGGCGAGAGAAAAGCTGTCAGCAGCCCCTATTCTGCTCATTCACAAACATACTGCATTACCTGGTACTTTGCTGATATCAGACGAGTTGGTTGCAGCTAGGAAACTCTCCCAAATCGACTTGAGTTCATTCAGATACTCTTTGACACTCAACACGTCTGCATCCAAATTAGAAATCTCCTTGGAAATGGATACAAACTCTGTGTAATTTCGATACACATTTCGCTGTAAATCACCACCCACCACATGTTTGGCATCCAACAGAGACTTGTAGAATCCTCGAATACCTTCCTCGTTTGTATCGCCCAATGTTTTACGTACAACTAGAATAAGGGGGTGTGTCAATAGCGTCGTTCCTACCTATTAAAAAAAACCACACAGGATACACTCACACTCTTCAGGCTGTAAATTGCCGTCTGCAAATCGATGTAAATCCACTGTAATTGGCGCTGAGGGGGCTATTTTAATGGTGCTTGGTGCTGACACTCCTCCTCCTACTACTGATGCTGATGCTACACTCTTGGGGATATGTGGAGACGCAATTGACTTTGGTGAACTGATAGACGATGCTGTAGGTGAAGACACGGATGAGGCGTTGGAGTGTTGTTTGTGCTTATCTTTCTTCATGAAATGCTCAGCTCCTCCCAAGCCTTTCTTACGAAGCGTACCGCCTACAGACTTCATATTGAATGTTGTATGCCGATATGTGTTGGTCGAACGAAGAAAAAGGCTAATCAGGAGTGCAAGTTGGATTTAAAGTCAATCAAATGTGACAAAATTAAACATGCGCACAAAACGCCCATTACTGGAAGGGGTGTAAATTGTGTAGTAATAGTATGTAGATTGAAGGGATATAGTGAGCTACATGTGCTTGCTCCTTACAATAGTAGCCTATACGCCATGACAGAATGTTGCTGATGCTATTATTAGCGGTAATTTACATGTTATGGCACTTGTGAAATTGAAACAAAAACCATGTTGCAAGAATGATAGAGACCTGCAATACAGCTGAATAGCATCTCCTGCCCGTCCGAGCATTGTTGATTCTAACTGCATCTACTACTGCTGGTACCTAGTTACGATCATACGGGTTCACATTTGATGTGTCTGCTGGGTACAATGCTGCTTCTCGCATTTAGTGAGCAATCTATAATTGTAAAATATAAAACACATAACTAAGGAGAACAGTAGTGCTCATGCTACGCAACATTATCTTTTTGTTCGCAATCCCCTTCTTAGAAGCTGTTAAATCATGCATTGCTTTCATGAAAAAAGCATCTTGCCAGCCAAAAACGATTTAAGCTCCGGTTGACTTTTCACTCGAAATGGGAATTTTTTGTTCCAAAATCAATTTCGATCATCTATTTTGTCCCACTCGACTATAAAAAGTGTGATGATCGTACCATGCTTCCTAATACTTTTCAAAAGTACTTTTTAAGGCGCATCTAATGGTGTCAGAAAAAGTACATATTTTGAATAAACTGATTGAGAAATCTATGAATATGTGAAATACGGTTTTAGCTAAAAATGTTGAGATTTTGCATAGAAAGGTCTCATGAAAATAATATCAGAAGATTGCGTTGGTCAAGAGGAACATTTTGATTTAATATGTGCCTTAGTAAAAATCTTCAATTTCATGGTCAAAAATGCAATCGTTTGATTTTCGATGAAAACCATGAGGGGTACCTCATTAATTTTGATCGATTTTTGATGATCCCAAAAAAGTTGAGCAGAGGTGTCAGGAAGTTACTGTTGGCCAAAAGCAACTGTTTGGTGCTACTCTCGCGGCCTGAAACGGCTTCTAGCACGAGAAAATAGGGCTCAAATACACCCAATTTTGGCTGTGATTTGCATAGTTTTGAGTTGTAGTAGGTATTCCTAGTATGCTTATCTGCCCGTATACTGATTGCTCACATGGAAAAAGATATGGGGCGTTGTAGAAGAGTCATAGCGATCAAGTTTATATCATTTTGAGAGGGGGTTTTGCAAAGGAAATCTGAAAAAGTGAAATGCTGGTATGATTTAGTGCGATTGCATATCTAATATGGCACAGAGATGCCCTTCATCAGCTTAGAGAACTAGGTAAAGGTATCGGGAAGCAGATCAGGTGAACGTAATCTGATTTGAAAATGCTTTGATCTTACAGAGACAAATGTGCCCACCTGGGGCACAGCATTGTCATGCATTTTGTCCTGTGTAATGTAGCACTTTTTGATGGTTCCGGAGGAGAATATAGCTTCAAAGGCTACAATTTCTGTCGTTTTATAATCTACTACCGCATCGCACCTTCTTCTCTCAAGTAAAAGAAAGCCGCCTTGGGTTTAACAAACAAAGTTGCTATCCAAATCAACAATAGTAAACGACGGTATCATTACTTGAATGCTTGATGTGTATGAAACATTTACAGGTTGAGCCAAGTATTTTGACGTTCCACACTCGCCGAACAATAGCAAATTAAACTCTGCAATTGTTCCTTAGCCCATTATTATAAACATGAGCAAAATGCATCGTTTCATAACCAAACAGAAAAGCACAAACAAGGCTGTAGTATCCGATTTTCTGACCAAAAGCTCGTACCAAAGGCGCACATCGAGTAAACAAGAAAGTGCTTACAGTATGCGCCAATATAAATAGGATGTGATACAACTAGAACCATTCCTAGCTACATTGATCCAATAATTTAAATTGAATGTGCTACTCCCACCGAAAAAACAAAATTTTAATCAAATGCTCGCAAAACAACACATCAGATGCTTCGATTGGGTATTTTTCACGTGCGTTGGCCTATTCAGCTTAATAGTAAAAGGATTTTGCTGCTGGTACCTTGCATCATTTGTAATTTATGAAACGACTCAAGGTGGCGTACAAGGTTCATAACCCCCCCCCCTTTTTTTGACCTTGGGCCATTACTTTTCTCTTTCTTTCTTCTCGATAATACTTGAAAAATGACTACTTTAGTTACACTTGTCTTGAACAATGCTGACAAGTTGCCGATTGTAGGGTCTCCCATCAATCATGCCACAAGCTGGTATCGTAAGAGAAGCCATAGCCAAGGCTCAGATCTTGAAACACCACCACCGCCCTACGAAAATGAGCCTGCTGTGCATTCTCGATTGACTCAAATATCTGATTACGTCTGGAAGAGAGCAAGCTTTTCGAGCAGCAATGGCAGCAGTAGCAATCGAGCGCCTACACCGTACACAGCAACACCTTCTAAAGAAGAACCACTCAACAAGGAAAAGATTTCAGAAGGCATTTCATTGATACAAATGGCAACTGAAATGAACAACGCACCCAATGGGAAGAATCAACAAGTCTCCATCGATTTATACATGATGGGTTTGGACAAGATTCTTACATCTTTACCAAGTAAGTAGATCTGCATGTTAATCAGGCCCTGTCTTTCTATGCGTCTCATACTTGCATTTTCTACTATACTAGTTGATTCTGATCCAGCAATGAAAGCATCCCTAGAAGCAAAACTCACAGAATTCAAAAGGAGAAGTGGGCTTGTATTACATGACGATCAGGCAAAGAAAAACTTGTCAGACGTAAACCAAAAAGAAGCCCTTGGTGGCCTCTCTCACTTGATTATTCATGCCGCAGTGTTGAGTGCGGTCGCTTTGAAGAAGAGCTCGATTCCAGGTACGATATATTCATATGCAAATTGTGCCGAGCAAACATTGACATGTGTTCATTTGGGTAGGAATGATGTCAAGATTTATCGAAATAACAAAGATTGGCTTTTCAAAAATCGATGAAACATGCTCTATTCGCGAAAGAACAAGTAACCTCACAAATGCTGGTATTGCAAAGGCTATCGAAATGGACCAGTATTTCGAGGTGCATCAGTTTTTTGCAGAGATATTCTACACAGGCTGCACTGCAATTCTGAAAGCAGGCATTGCCTATGCTGAATATGATGAGACAACAGAAGCAAAAGAGCAAGAAAATGATACACAAATCGCTTAATGTGGTGGTTTATACACTATCGTCTTAATAAAATTTGAAATTATGGCTTCAAAATGTATGCCATGATTTGTTTCAAGGTAATCCCATTATACGGTATCAAAGTGGAAAAGTTGCCATGCACAGCAGTGCAACGTAATTCAAGATATTCATATAATAGATCATCCAATGTTATCATCATCTTCGTGGTGATACAGAGATTGGATGCTCCTCCTCGTGGCCAAATGTTGGCCTTGACAATGCATGAATGGCTATAGCGCCTTAAAGCCATAGTCGACGAGGCTAAAACTTTGGCTATGCTGAGCGCAGCTACCCTTAGATTGAAGAATACCTATAGGCATTTGTATTGCAATATTTTGGTCTCCTTATTCATCAATACTTCATTGATGGATGAAGAGAGAATGTGCATGTGAGCAAATCAGAGTCACCCGTTACTACACCAACATGCCTTTTTGTTAAAACTCCCCCATAATAATCATCTCCCTATAAACTGCTTTTCTTTCTGATAAAGTTGATTTTCATAGCCAACATGGATGACATGTATCAGTATGCTGCTTCTGCAGTAAATAGCAATAACAAAGAGCAAGCTCCAGCAGCTGTATCCGAAGAAGATGATGTTATCATCAAAGCATTTAGCAACATTGGCTGGGGAAAGAAGTGGTCTAGCATAGTTGACACTGTAAAGAAGCAGGTGAGTTGCTGATGGCTTGAGCTATATGTGCTTCTTGTACTGTATACTCATGCTACCAACAGAGCGAAGCGTTTGTTGAAGGAACCAAGAAGGATTTGCAAGAGTTCTCTCAAATATTAACCGAAGATGCTGAAGAGGATGAGGCTACAACTGACGCGGGAACTAGCAGAGAAGTAACAACTTCTGAAAACGAGCACTCTGCACTTGATTCCATCCGTGAGAGTCTTAGCAAAATCAACACTGTGAATTTCAGCAGCTTGCGCGATGGACTCACTCAAACATTGAATCAGTCATTACCAAACCAAATCACCTCAGTAAGACTACCAGAAAACATGGATTTAACCCAACTCAAGGAGGGTTTGGCTAACGGCACACGATCAGCTGAACACTATCTTCAACAATTTGGCACAGATGTTGTTTCTGCACTGAAAAACACAGTTACTGTATTGGAGCCAGAGAAACAAGCAGCTTCTGCCTCAACAGCCACAGAAACTACAAGCAGATCACCCCGTATTTTGTAAAGTATATCCGTGAGTATCAAAGCCCAATGACTAATGCCCATCTACAGTGCTACTCGTAAAGATGCCTTGATAGCTAAGATGCAGACAAACGACAACACTTATTTACAAGAGCCTGAACTTTCAAAGAAGGACTATGACCAAGAGAAGAAGATTCTGGATACATTCAACTCTAGCTTTAATATTGAGGAATATACCGACGAAATTGCACAACTTTTAAACGACTATCCCAACTTGAGAGAGACAATGGACAGATTAGTACCTGTGCAAGTGAGTTACACATTATTCTGGCAACGCTACTTTTATCACGCTTGGAAGATTGATCAAGACGAGCAAAAGAGACAACTGATCGTTCAAGGAGCACAAGAAGAGGAAGACGATGAAGCAGATTTCAAGTGGGATTCTGACGATGAAGACAACACCACTGTCAAGAATGAGTCTACCAGCAAAGAAGCAGAAGCAGATACATCAAAGATTAGAACATCCACATCAAATTCTGAAGACACTGACGATTTCAGTCATATCTCCGAGCCAGCATCTTCCACCACATCACCCCCATTAAAATCATCACAAACTGAGGATGAGTGGGTCAAGGCAGAAAAGAAGAAATCAGACGATGAAGAGGATAGTGATAGTGATTGGGAATAAACTTAATCATGCGCATGATGAACGAATAAATTTACTTTGAATGCCAGATGTTGGCTTTTTGCTTTCTTTCTCTCTTCTACTTGTACCTACGGTATAAATGGCATCCATCGTATCTGAAGAACACGTACAATACTGCTTTAAAGTCCTGATTGCTCATCTCAAAAAGGAGTCATTACCAAAGCCGACATTTTCGAATGGGAGTTAGTAAGTAGGGTAACTAACAACCATAAGATTGCTTTATACTTAATCTCGGATAGCCCTCTATTTGTAACTTGGCACAAAAAAGCTAGGGATAACGAGCTTCAATTGAGAGGCTGTATTGGCAACTTCAACCCTATGCCCCTACACACAGGACTTACAAAATACGCTTTAGTCAGGTAGAGTAGATAAACCTATATGTCGATTGCTAGTATATTCACTATTGTTTATCATCATCAAGTGCTCTTCAGGATCGCCGTTTCTCACCAATTACTTTATCCGAGATTCCTGTGCTGACTTGCGCAGTATCACTATTGACAGATTTTGAGATAGCCGATGATTATCTTGATTGGGAAATTGGTATTCATGGCATTTGGATTGAATTTGTCAATGCAGACGGTGAAAAGGAAACAGCTACCTATCTACCTGAAGTCATGGAAGAACAAGGCTGGACCAAGCAAGAAGCCATCAAATCTCTGTTAAGAAAGGGGGGCTATTATGGCCCTGTTACGGAAGCATATTGCCGCGAATCTATCGTCTTGACAAGATATCAGTCGCAAAAGCTAGAGCAGCCATACAAAGGCTAATCTGGACATTGGCTAATACACTTAACTCATGAATCAATAAACAAATGCAGATAAAAAGTAAACGTATCTACTCTTTATGGCTGTGAAATCTCTATCAAGCAAGATGCCTAATCCAAGATTCGTCCTAACCCCAATGCTAATAATGTAAATTTCACTTGCATTGGATGTTCTCAAAATGAGAGTCAAAGCTTCAGTAACAGGTTACGCTCTAGAACTAAAAAAAAGCTTCATAGCTTATCATTAGTATGGAATTTACAGATACTTACAGACTAAATATGTCTCTTGTTGCCCTTTTGATGGTAATTCATGCATTTGGGTCGCCCTGAAAGTGATTCTATACTATGGAGTCCGGAATGAATGTTCCAGCTGTTCAAGCCGCAACTTCAGCTTTCCGGGCCGAAGCCAAAAAATTTGGCTATTGTATCATAAATAACCAGTAATTTTTATTTCAACTATAGGTCGCTTTGTCCGAGTGGTTAAGGAGTTGGATTCGAAACCCAATGGTCTTTGACCGCGCAGGTTCAAATCCTGCAGGCGACGATATTTTTTGCATTTTTTTTCGCCCGTTTGTGTAACATATGATTTGTCGCTTTGCTGCTCATTTCTTTGAGTTTTTTTTTTAGCAGCTTCATCAGGAAAGCAGATGCATTCGATATAGTCAGGCAGTATCCATCATCTGGATCAAGAACCCTCATGGTTTATCAGATCCCAGCATTTGTGAAACTCCGACGAACCAGTTCTTTGCTAATGATGCCCAGCAGATGCTATGCAAAACGAACAGTATCTCTCATAGAATATCATGGACTACAAAACAACTGCATCTGCCAGGAGATTGCATTTACAGAACAGCTAAAACAGGGAATTAGGCCGGAAGAGACGAGGCTTTCGCCAGCAGCATGACCGAAAACGGGTCTGGTTTACTTTTTCAGGCAGTCTTTGGTGATGTAGTGCAGCAGCATTTAGTAGTCTGGATGATCAAAGACATCAGTAACGGTATCAATGACAAGAGGAAACAAGGTACAAAAGTTTCATTTTTCCCACGAGAACAGCTCAAAGTAGAAGGCCTAATTAAATTTTCACACGGTTGAGAGCTCAAATATCGCATCAAAAATTTTCTTCCTCTTCTTTTCCCATTCTTTTAATCACTCTCCCTCTTCTCACCACCCTTTATTTGTCTGATATGCTTAGAGCTAGATTCTTGTTGAGAAATCCAGTTGTCCAACAGCAAAAGAGACTGTTTGCCGTCTCTTCCAAGGTAAGGTTACATGAACACCCAGTGTGCGCGTTATCTGAAAAATCAATGAAAACCCAGTTATCAAACCTGGCTGCTTCGACTAGTGTTGTAGAACCCAAGCCTGATGGCCCTGTTATCACATCCTCAAGCAATGCCAAGACTTGGTCGGCCTCAGACAACTTCACCAACACAATGCAGTTTATTCAAAAGCAACCAACACTGGAAGCATACCGTGTAATGGATCACACAGGCACAGTTTTGAACGCAGATCATGATCCCAATCTACCCAAGGAGGAAGTGCTCAAGTGCTATAAAGACATGCTGCTATTGCACACTATGGATGGCATTCTTTACGATGCACAACGCCAAGGCCGCATCAGTTTCTATATGACTCATTACGGCGAAGAAGCCATGATCGGTAGTGCAGCTGCATTATCTCCCGAGGACATTGTGTTTGGTCAATACCGTGAGGCATTCATGCTGGTCTACCGCGGATTCACCTTGGACGAATTCGTAAACCAGTGCTTCTCAAACGAGTTGGACTATGGTAAAGGCCGTCAAATGCCAATCCACTATGGCTCCAAGAAGCTCAACTTCCAAACAATCTCATCTCCTTTGGGTACTCAGATTCCTCAAGCTTCCGGAGCTGCATACGCACTCAAAATGTCTGGCGCCAATGCTTGCAGTTTGTGTTTCTTTGGTGAAGGTGCTGCATCCGAAGGTGATTTCCATGCCGGATTAAACATGGCCGCAACACTCAAGAGTCCCGTTATCTTCTTCTGGTAAGTTTTGATGGCAAAAGAATGATGATTGCCTTGCATGTATTGATTGTCTCGTTGTTCAGTCGTAACAATGGCTTTGCTATCTCCACGCCATCCACTGAGCAATACAAGGGCGACGGTATTGCTAGTCGTGGTATCGGTTACGGCATCGATACTATCCGTGTCGACGGTAATGACATCTGGGCCATTTATAATGCCACTAAAGCAGCTAGAGAAATGGCCATCAAGGAGCAAAAGCCCGTTCTCATCGAGGCCATGACCTACCGTATCGGCCATCATAGTACATCTGATGATTCTACAAAATACCGTGATAGAAAAGAAGTAGAAGAAAGAGCCCAGTTTGATAACCCCGTTACACGTTTGAGACGCTATCTGGAGAACAAGAACTGGTGGAGTCAAGAAGAGGAAGATGCCTATCGCAAGAAGGTCAGAAAGGATATCATGACTAGCTTCACAGCAGCTGAAAAGAGAAAGAAGCCCGCAGTGAAGCATCTCTTCACGGACGTCTATGACGAATTACCACCCAACTTGGTCAAGCAACAACAGGAATTGAATGAACTGATCAAGAAATATCCTGAATACTATGACACTAGCGATTATGCATCATCTTAAAGCAATAAACTTACCATGTATCGTGACTATTTGTGTGTGTATTACTACTGATTGTTACATGTTGCATCCACATTCAAAGTGAGCTTTAACAACGACACTCATCTTTGAATCTGTGTTTTCTCTTAAATATTTATATAAATCAACTATGCCTGCACTGGATATACGAGGCTGCTTAGACGATTCTCCAACCTTCAGAAAGCGTATTCAGTCTCATGAAGAATCCATCCATAATTTTGAGCATTCATTGAAATCACTAATAAAGCTGACTCGCTCTCAGGTCGAAATATCCACTGGTAAAGACACATGTTTTGCCAGCAGACAATGTATATTGACGCCTTGTATTGAATATTAGCCTATAGCCAACAGCAGAGTGATCTTGCTCGCGAGTTCATGTCTTTTGCTCAAGCCCAAGATGACCCTATTGTTGGTAACGCTGGCTTCATGTTGCATATCTTTACGGTGGATGATTAACAAGTGATTTCTTTTACTAGCTCAAGCTTTGGATAAGTTTGGCAAATCAGTATTCGAAGTAGAGAAGAGTCGAAATATGCTTGTAAGAAGATATTTGGTGCATTTCATTATGGAGACGCTAAAATAGAATTGTGTGATTAGAATACGCACGTCGTCGATACATTCATCACACCACTGGATGCATTTATAAGAAACACAGTTGCACCTCTAAAGGTGAGTCAGAGCACAGAGTCAATCCATAGTAAATCGAGCCAACACTTCAACCAACAGGAACTGAGAAAGAGATTCGAGAAATCCAGCGACGATGTGGATTCTGCATTATCGAAATACATGAGCAAAAAACCCAGAGATCCAACATTACCCGAGGTTTGATTGTGCTTGAGAGTGTGGAGATGCATCCTTAAGCTGACACTCTGGAATAGTCTGCAAAAGAGTTGGCTGATAACCGGAAGACATTTCACAAGTCTTATATGGAATACGTGTCGAAATTGAACGATATCGAGGCAAAAAAGAAAGTAGATTACATGGAGAATGTAAGTAATGGTTATTGGCTGGTTTCGCTTGATCTAATACTATGCTTATAAAAGGTACTTGCATACATGTATTCTGAATCTGCGTTCCATCATCAAAGTTACGAGATTTTAAAAGATCTGGAGCCCTACATGCGGGACCTGACAGGTATGTTGAAGCAATTCTATACTATTTTTGACCTTGCCCTGAGCTTTTTTCAATAGGACTATTGCATGATGTACATATGAATTATATATACATTATCAAATGGATGAATTAATGGTGTCTTTATAGTCTAGACAAAGATATGAAGAAGAGGTTCAAGAAGGCCTAGTGTATCAGCAAATTTGCGAACAGGTACGATATGCTAGCATTGTATGCAATTATGCGGTATATTTACAGTTTTGAATCAGAATGCAGCCGAGCAATACAATCCCTTACAACCTGTTACTAGCGCCAAAGTCAACGTAGGAGGTGAAGCAGTGCCAAGCCCTCACAAGTCTGGCTATTTATTCGAAAGAAAGAACGGACGAGTATACCAAACTTGGTCTCGAAAGTACTATTCTATTTTTGATGGGGAATTGATTTGCACTACTCGAAATCCCAAGGTAATTCATCACAGCTTACAGATTTTGATTGTTTATTCAGCATGTATCATCATAGCCGTCCACCAAAGATGATGATGGCAACAACGTGTATAATTTGCGAGTGTGTAGCGTCAAATTGACTGATAACTATGACCGAAGATTCTGCTTTGAAGTGATTTCACCCAACAGGTAATACTACCTTTTTGTATTCCATGAAAGCGAAAACTGACTCAGGAACCTTCTAGAGTGATAGTTTTACAAGCAGAGAATGAGCAAGATATGAATGAATGGGTTTCTAGTATTCGAACCGCTAGCCAAATGGCATTAAACTCGAACAATGCACCAAGATATACACAGCAATCACCCAATCTTCGAAAGGTTTGATCGCACTGCACTGCCTGCAATCATTTGAGAAACTCATCCATAATTACAGAGCATTTTGGAGACATCGACATTGAATCAGACACAAAAAGACAACGAGAAAAGTGAGGAAACACAACGGGAAGCGTTGAAAAAGATCAGAATGGTACCTGGAAACGACCGCTGTGCAGATTGCGGGGTCAAAGACCCTGAATGGGCCTGCACCAATCTAGGAATCATTGTGTGCATTGAGTGTTCAGGCATTCATCGCAGTCTGGGTGTTCATGTCAGCAAGGTGCGATCTATTGTGCTTGATAAATGGGAGTCAGATGCAATTGAGGTGATGCTGCGACTAGGCAACACTGTTGGAAATAGCATTTATGAAGCATCTGTGCCTGTTGATATGGAATCCTTCCGAATCACACCAACTTCAGATAGAGGAGACCGTGATCTTTGGATCATAGAGAAGTATGTCAAAAGGTCGTTTGTCACGCCTTGTAGTCTATCTCAAGAATCGTTGGATAAGGTAAAGCATATAGCAGTGGGGGGGGGGTATTGACGTATCTAATGGCGCTTTCAACAGGAATTTTGGAATGCTATCATCGAGGGAGAATTAGACAGTGCCCTGAAAAGGCTCGCACAGGGAGCTCATGTAGATTACAAAAACCCGGAAGATGAGTCAAGATCTGCACTGCACAAGATGGTAGACAAAGATGACGAGGTTACAGTAGAGTTCTTACTGCAAAGGCTGAGTGACATTAACCAACAAGATGCTAATGGCTGGACAGCACTTCATTATGCGGCTGCCAACAACAATGTTCGACTTGTTCTCGCGCTGTTGAAGAGACACGCCAAATCAGACATAAAAAATGGAGACGAGATGGTAATACTATGCAAACGTGTACACACACAATATACAATAAGCTCATACATCTATACAGACTCCATTGGATTTGGCCGTAGATCGCCAGAGTGTACAAGCAGTAACAGCATTGCGATTGTTTGCATTTGACAAGCAGCACAATTCCTCGCCATCCAGCTCGCTCGACTTTGGTTTCCGAGAAGCCATGTCTTCCTTCAAACACACTACCAACGAAAGACCCGCCATTGGGACCTCCCACTCTGCTGTTGATCTCAGAGAAACCAAAGCCATGGTGCCCAAATCCAATGGCGTACTTCATGATGATCAAAACAGCCAACTTTTGAGTGTAGACAAGTAATTTGTAATTTAAGCCATATAACCTCCTCTTCCTATTCCTTTATTTCTCTCCTGATACACTTATCTTAGTATAATACATAAACAAGCGACTGTTGGTGATTGCCATCAGCTACTATACAGCTATAGAGTTTATTTGCTTCTTTCAATAGTTTTTTTTTTACAGTAGGGGCACAGAATTGCGTTTCTTTTGTAAACGAGGTCTGCCTCTTGGTTTATGCTTTACATCCTGACAGCCCACTTTACCGGTTGTCACGCAACGGCGACAGGGACGCACATTATCACATCGCAAATGTGATCTTTTGCAATGATTACAAGCCTTGTCGACATTTCTGCCTTTCTTACAAGTGGTTCCAGTAGTCGAAGATGTGTTTGATACGCTGCTGGGCTCTTCATAAGCTTCTTCTTCTTCGTATTCATCAGCATCCGACAGCTGTTGCCTGGCAAGATAGTACGATAGGCTATCAGACGATGCGGATAGGCTCACTTTCTTTTGCTTGGAGCTCTTTTCCCTTGACACTTGCTCTAACTTCAGGTTGCTCATGCTTCCCTTTCTTTGAGCGATTGACATTCTCTTCTTTCGTTTGGCCGTTCCTGGTTCTGAGATGTAGCTCATGGATGCTGATTTTCTAAGCATGATGGGTGGCTGAATACCTGTTGGCAGATCGTTCTGATCTACTAGAATACCTTCTTCTTGCAATAGAGATTCCCCTTCGTTGGATGAAGCTGATGAGAATGATGAAGATGAAAAGGATGCAGAGAGCATGGGTGTGGAGTTGCTTCGGTATGCTAAATGATGTTCGTTGGAGATGGCTGAAATGGGAGCAGCTGTCCTATGAATGGGAGGTACAGCGTATGGCATAAGAGGTGGCATAAAAGCAGACGAGGGCGGTTCATCGAGATAGTGAATCGAGTCCTACATGGTATGTATGAGTAAGGGTTCTTACTGTAATCAGAGCAATCTAACGTCTTACAAAGGTGTTGTTACAATTAAATTCGCTCAGCATGTCTTGGTCCTGAAAGTGGTAGTCGCAAGGAAACACTTCTGAATGGGCGGCGTTCTCTGGAAACAACGACAGCGGATGGCACTGTTGTTGAGCGTCTAAACCAGCGTCAAGCCCTGCTATGCTGCTGTGTGAAGGTAGACATGTCATATCAAATGCTGTTGTATCCATAAAAGAATCAATTGGGGTATAAAAAGGAGTTGTTGCTGATTGTTGCTCCATCATTTGCAAGTAGGGCAGGTCTGACTCAGCTGTTACTGAGGAATACAGTTCATCAAAGTCTAGGATTGAATCATGGCTGGCACTGTTCAAAAAGTCTTGGATACGCTGCTGGTTTTTCATGTCAGTTTGAACCTGCAATGTCAACTGCAAATGGTTGTAGACGAGGCCATCTGCTGGCAGTGTTGTGTAAGGCGTGGTGTCATCTTCAGAGATCGAACTTAATAGCTGGTTTTGATAGTAGTTGCTGTCCATGATAGATTGCTTGAGGGAGAAGAGAAAGAAAAGACAAGAGAAAAAAAAGACATTTACCTTTTATACAAAAATTGAAGTGCATTCTTAGACAAAAGATCAATCTCATTTCACATCATATAGGCTGCAATTGGTCGTGTGTGTGTGTTGCAACAAGTATAGATCACTGTAAATAGTGATCCATGCTGTCATTTCGATAGGAGATTTGATCAACTGCAAGCACTCACTGTGTTTAGTTTAGTGATATGGAGCTTTTTTTCCTTCTTAATTATCAAGCAAACATACAAACAGACTCTATGCTATAGTTTCTCGTCCCTCTCTCTCTATTGCTCGCTCCTCAGCAGGACACTGATTTATTATTATATACGTATAAAATGCCAATGCATACCTCGTTCAATAACAAATGCATCCATCCAAATAGCATTGCTGTTCGCCTAAAAGGAATCGAAGCTTAATTTCATTCTATGGTAGTAGATCGATGTATCTGAATTGTCAAATGTGTCAACATTAGCTTGCAATGGCTGGGAGAAAATCTCCTGAGGACCTTCATGTTTGCGTGTTTGTCAACTATAGATTGACATTGCATAAAGTGTATCAGATGTCACCAAAACAGAGATCATACAGGAATTTGAATAACAACCGCGTAAACGATATTGATGGTAACGTAGAGATGCTCTCTGCTGCTGACAAACATGAATTGGTTGTCATATCATAATAGTTATTCGTGTCTAGAGGGCTATTCCTTATGCATCGCATAAGACAGAGTCTGTTATAGCTAGCTAGCTATCATGCTCATATCTGTTTGTATCTTTGGATGAATAATAATACATCAAAATTGAGACACAAACAAATTAGGTCATGATAGTATGAGGAGGACCAAATATCTGACCCTGACAAGCACCAATGTTTTTACATGACAATGTCGCTGGACGGCAAAACTATACAGAGATTACCTTCTAGTCTGCAAATGTTGATGTTCTGGGTGTAATTTGAACCTTCAACAATGTCAAAATGCGTCGAAATCCTAATGCCACAACTCATTTGGTTTGCCTAGCGTCTCACAGCTGAGCATCAAGTAGCAGCTGGCACACGACGATTGAGGCTCAATGCAAGCAGATCAACGACTGTGATTTACTCTTGGCTGCAAATCTTCAGTTTAAGATGCTGTTTTTCTATGATGAAGGGTCTATATACTACCGTATTTGCTTCAAATATGCACTCTATGACCTGCCTCGAGAGATGTCCTCTGGAGTTTTGTAAGCATAGACCATACATCAGGCTGGCATCTCACGCATTGCGCTTCAAAAGTGACGTAGAAGGAGTTTGGACAAAAAATCTTTTCTTGAAATAGCTATTTTCCCTTTTGAATTCATTGCATCTCTTTAAAGAATCCGTTATTATGTCTGCTGTAAGTCAGAATGCCTCTACTGAAAGAGCCTTGTACTGATTCTCTGATAGTTTGTTCCTGTTAACCCCAAACCTTTCCTCAATGAACTCACCGGCAAGCCTGTTGCTGTCAAGTTGAAGTGGGGTGGTGAATACCAAGGATATCTTGTTTCTGTCGATAATTACATGAACCTCCAGGTAGATGCTAGACATTCAAACGCCAAACGCGTCCTGTACTGACTTGCTTGCCTTGATAGCTGGCTAATACAGAAGAATTCCAAAACGGCGAGTCCGTTGGCACACTTGGCGAGGTGTTGATTAGGTACGCATGCATGTTCATGTAGACTGCAAATGTGCTGTATTAACTTGATTTGCTGCACTAGATGTAATAACGTGCTTTATATCCGTGGAGTTGAAGTGGACGACGATGTAAAAATGGAGTAGAAAAAGCAGAAATATGGAGTGCCATCACCAAAGAAGCAGCAAACCGAAATAAAAATATCATGTGTATACTTATTGATTGATCAAAAGAGATGGAAGTTTATTGTTAAAGTGTTTGACGGCCTGTAGTGGTGGATCTATTATTGCGCAGAACAACAGCATTTTTGGGTTGATTTGCAATGATGACTTTCTTGGCGGATGAAAAGGTGGAATTCTTGAACCAGGACGAGAGGAACGACAGTTTGATGCGCAGTGATACAGGCAGAGTGGACGACAGCTTGAACTCTGTGCTGTTGGGTTGAATGGGCCATGATTTGAGTTCAACAAGCTGATGCTGGACACCGACAACTTGGCTCTCTACCATCACTTCATACACTGTCAATCTCCAGGATCCTCCAGTTTTAACCCAATCATAAATGTCAATTGTCTCTTCTGCCTTCTCCTTCATTCTCTTTAGTGCTTGTTTTGAGATGGTTTTTAATACGTTATAAGCAAGATGGATCCTATTCATAGGGCTTGGCTCCAAGACGCTGCATTTGGGCCCCATTTGACGCTCTATCTCCTTTGCCAGTTGCTCGTAGCCTGCGTTTAATCTGACGTTCATCACCAATGATCTAGTGGGTTTATCTAGTATCTCAAATCCAGTGAACTCTGGCGGCTTCAGATGCTGCTTCTTTATCTCTGCATCAATCACTTTGATAAACTCGTCCACTGTGTCCCATTTCGTCGAGAATTCAGCGCCTCGCTCGATCAGCACTCTTCCAATGATTGACAAGTGGGGTTGTGTATTGTGGGCTTGATTGGGGCCGAATTGTACAAATGTCTTTTCTTGAAATTGTTGGAAGGACGCTTGAATAGGAGTGCCTGGATTGGGCTCGAGATAAAAAGCAAGTGATCTGCGAGCCTCACGCAGCTTGTGAGGTGCAGGTGTAATCTCGGGCGAGGAGTTCATTTTGAACCCTTCCAGTTTAAACTCTTGAAAGCTAGGCACATCTTCTTGCTTGGAAGCCGATTCTCTTGCCGGTGCGCTGATGGTAGATCGGGTGTCAATAACTTCAGATAACGGCATGTCTATAGCTCCAAACGAGAGATGACGACTGATCAAGAGAGAAGGAGAAAGAAAGAATGAAAAGGACCAATTTTTTTTAAATATCAACTTATTTATTGTTGTACGCTACACAAGAACGAGGAGAGTCGATAATTTTTAATCAAGTTTTTGAGAAGGAACTGATGTAGTAGTGGAGGTACCAGCATTTGAGCCTGTGTTTGTTTTGGATTCCACGGCGGATTTAGTCTTGTCAACGTAGGTCTGCGTGGCTTCTTTGGCAGTGGCAAGCTTGGCAGAAGCGAACTCTTGCGTGCGCTGGAATTGGCTGTTCAAGATGGCCTGACCTTGGTGGAGACGGGCATCTATCAAATCCTTGTTGCTGATGTACAGACGAGGGAAAATGAACGCGGAGATGATAAACCCCAAGATCAGAATACGGCTTGGGACGTAAGCTGAAATTCTCCATGTTGTGAAAAAGATGGCCAACCACTATAAATTGACATTTGCACAATGTTGATATGACATCATGTCAACGTATCCCTTTGCACGCCACTCTTACCTTTAAGCTTGTGTTTCTATCCTCAATCAGCACAATACGGGTAACAGCTCTGGCCACAGTTTCTGCTACATCAACCACGATGGAGCTGTAGTGCACAGCAGATTCCTTGTTGAGCAAGTCTGTATCCTTGTCCTCCAATACATTGCTAACCAAGTCAATCAGAGATGTATACAGAGGCATGCCTCGACCTCTTACTTACCTCCATGGATGAGTGCTTGGGCGGTCAGAGACGACAGTCTGCGTGAATTGGGCACCAAATACATAGAGGAGATTAACCGTGATGGCAATAGTCAGCGAGCCCGTGATGATTTGCAACAAGGAGTAGCGTTGGGTCAAGATGATAGAGGCTATCAAACCAAAAAGAATGATGGCAGAGCGAATTGGATTCTCCCACTTACAGATACGAAGGACTTCAGCTGTAATGCGTCGTGTCGTTTCGTTTCTCTGGCCTTTGGAAGGTTGAATACCAAGCGGTCCAGATGATGTGATTCAATACTTACCGCGAGCCCCTTTATCGTATGTTCTGGTTGCAGTGCTGGTGAGTGGTGTACCCTCTGTTTGATTGTCAATGGCCATGATGTTAATTTTTGATAGAAAAGAAGAGAAAAAAGGTGATGAATGGATAAAACCGGAAAAAACGCTATTCATGCAAGATCGACTTTCAAATGTCAAACCGGTGGTTTTAGTTGTTAATTGGCGGTTTCGCGAGTTTTCTTCGTATTGTAATCCGTCGATCGCATGCGATCCTGGGCTCTGATTGAACACCTGATATGCCAATATTTGATAAGCAAATCGACCTGTGACAAACTGTTTCTTTTCACAATTGAGAGAAAGCGTTTAGGGGATTACGAACAAATCCTTGTGAGAGCATTCTCGCTCTCTTGGTTGACTAAACAGTGATTGTAGCTTATGTGTTGGAAATACATAGTTTATTATATGTAGCTAATAAAAAATAAGTTCTAATTTATGGTACCATTAGTTGCATTTGCCCTTGACGCAACTGTTTCTACAGTCGGCACTGTTAGAGCAGCAGTAGTTTTTGAGCCCATTGCCCTTTTTCTTGCCTTTGGAACCAGGAGTGCAGGCGGATGATGGAGAAGAAGTGGTTTTGGGCTTGAGGGTTACGTTGGCCTTGTTACATTTACCATTAATACAGCTGTCTACGCAATCCGCGTCAGAGTAGCAGCAGTATCCATTGGTGCCTTTGCCATTCTTCTTGCCTTGTAGACCCTTGGTACAGCCAGCAGGCAAGGAAATAGTTGCAGTGGATGATGGGAATGCTGGGCCATCGCATTTACCTTTCACACAGCTGTTGAAACAGTCAAGATGTGAGAGACAGCAGTAATCTTTGTAGCCATCACCCTTCTTCTTGCCCTTGGAGTTACCGATGCATGATGCGGTTGCAGGCAGTGTAGTGGTTGGAGTGGTAGTGGTAGTAGTAGTGGTAGTAGTAGGAGTAGTAGTAGGAGTAGTAGTGGTTGTTGTTGTTGTAGTTGTGGTCGTGGTCGTGGTTGTAGTAGTAGTTGTCGTGGTAGTCGTAGTTCTAGCAGGCTCGACTCTGTTGCAGATGAAAATGTCAAGTTGTTGCGAAGGATTGGTGCCATAGTAAATACATGGATAATCGTATTCTGCAGTGTAGACCATGATAGGTAACCAGGATTGAGGATTGAAATAAACCGTTATAGGAGGATATACAACGTCTGGATGAGATCGACTTTGCCCAGGATTGTCATCAAATGAAGTCAAGCCATTGCCATCTACGCATCTGGGACCAGTCAAGGTATCATCTGCAAGTGAGGTGTCCGAAGCAGCATAACGACAAACCAATCTTGGAGACACGTTGGCATATCTGACAGATACAAGAAATCTAAACGCAAAGGCAGAAGGAACACACGCAGCAGATGCCACGACAGCAAAAAGTTTTTGAATCTTCATGTAAAGTATTATTCAAATGAAATTAAAATGAAATCTTTGAAAAGGACAAAAGAAGCCATACTTTTATACTAGCCACTCTCTCCTCGACACTTGAGTAACTCTCGGCTTTGGTCAAATACATGTCGCAAACACGTTCTAATAGTGTATTCTACAGCAGCGAACCTCCATCAATGTAGCTATCCGTGTGCAACTCTTCCAGGCAGATGGCAGATATATAGAGGTGCAAATATACTTCTGATTTCCAGATTAATCATCTAGTACACAATACATCGGCCCACTTTTCCTGCATGAAATACCAAAAGTGTACATTGAACATGAAGTTTGCGTCCTAATTGCTCTGTGAGATCTACGGCCCTAAGCAAAATAAGGAATCTTTTACAACAGACCCAAGTGTGCGGGTTGAATCATATATGGGAATAGCCGATCTTATCTAGATTCTTGTTGCGAGAGAAATGGCAGCAGTACTAGTAGCAGTACTAGCTAATAAATGCTGTTGATTTGCTTGATTTATATCCTTTTACCCAGTAATAATGGCTATTACAAAAGCCAATGCCTCGTTAGCGATTCAGTTTGCTAAACAAAATAAGAGTGCGTACTGTATAAATGAAAGCTACCAAGTTACACTTGAATGTGTAACTTTAACACAAGGGTGATCGTACCAATGACCCGACATTCAGTAGACAACGAGGAAGTAGACTCCTAGTGTACTCAGTTTAGATCCCATTGATTGGCATATTCAGAGCTAAAAGTAAGAAGCGAAAGCAATTAGACAATTGAATACCTGTGCTATAGCATCATCCAAATCGTAATTCCCTTCTAATCAGTCTCAAAATATTGATTACCTTCATGAGGGAGGGCATTTTTACAGCCGCCAAAACCGATTCATATCCCGACGTTGACATTTTTACTCAAAATGAGATTTTTTTGATCCAAAATGAATTCCGTCCACTTCTTTTGCCAAAATCGACTATTTAAATGCGCTAATCGTCTCTTACTTCCTAAGTCTTTTTAAAAGTATTTTTTAAGGCGCATCTAATGGTGTAAAATAAAGTATATGTTTCAAAGGAGCTCATCGAGTAATTTTTAAAAATCCGAAATAAGGTTTTCGGCCAATAAGTCGCGATTTTACATATAAACGTCTCACAAACTAAACTTTAGGCAGATGCTTTGGATCAAGAGGAACATTTTGATCTAATATGTGCCTTAGTAAAAGTCTTCAATTTCATGGTCAAAAACGCGATCGTTTAATTTTCGATGCAAACCATGAGGGGTACCTCATGCTTTTTCGTCGATTTTTGATGATCCCAAAAAAATTAGGCAAAGGTGCCAGAAAGTAACTGCTGATTGAGAGCAACCGTTTGGTGCTATTCTGGCAGTCTAGAATGGCTTTTAACACGAGAAAACACGGTCAAAATGCATGCAATTTTGGCTGTATTTTGCCTATTTGTGAGTAGTAAGAGGTATTGTAATTATACTGCCTGCTCGTACATGAGTTATTTCCACTATTTTACATTTAGAACTTTCGAGTAAAGTCAAGTTCATAGCTCAGGAAGAGCTTTTTAGGTTAGTAGAAGGCTAAAAGACCCACGCGTGTTGATAATTAAATAGAATTTACACTATTGTTGTAATGAACTAAACAAATCCAGCAGGCAACGCAAGTAAATTAGCTTTTATCGAGGCTTATAAGCCTTGAGATGATGATGATATGCGTACTCGAGCCAAAAAGGTTAGATTTTTCTGATGATTTGCGTTGGAGACATACAGACAGCTTCAGTGATCTGACAAAGCATGCATGAAATTGTAGACAATAAACCCCGAATTGCCATGCCCTGACCATCTTGTACATGGCCTTGGATCAAATATACCCTTCAAACATTGAGCAACAGTAAGCAAATCATTGCAAATGTGTCTTCTTTTTTTTCATTGTTTATTTCACTAAATAAATCATCCTTTTATATAGCATTGAATCAAATGTAAATGTGTCTCGTTATATATTTTTGGTAGTGTATCTGCGCAGAATGTTATTGTATTGTGGGTGTATTATTAGTTGCGCTATTATTAGTAGTGTTGTTGCTTTTTTTGGTTGCCTCATCGCTTCAATGCGTTCAATTCATTGATTAAGTCAGCCTTCTCCTTCTCCATGATACTCTCTCTCTGGTGCAGTATACGAATGTATTCCAAGGCTAATTCAAAAGCACACAAAGAGTCAGCCATCTGCAGATCACAACCACAAGCAGCCAGAAAAAACTTACTTTTACTCAAAATCTCCCATTTACTCGTCTTTAGGTTCTTATCCACGGGTAGTAAGTCTCTTAAATCGTCAAACAAATCCTTCATCTCCTTTCTTCTCTTTCTTTCTGCTAGCTTGTGACTTATTCGAAGCTCTGGGGATCGACTGTAAGGTGTTTCACTGCCTCTCCTTGAGACGACGGGTCTTTCATCCTCTCCCCCTGCTGCCGCTGTCATGATCATGTCCTCCTCCATGCCTGAGCTAGATATGGAGTTGTGTCTACTGTTGACGCCGTTAAAGGCAGAAGAAGATCCCATAGCAATCGAATGGCGGCGATGGTCATCCACCATCATGTGCATCTGCTTGAACTGGTAGTCAGCAGTAGAAGGTCTGTATGATGTAGTCGTGCTTGTTAAATGTGTAATTGAGGGCAGAGATTCTCTTCGCCAGGGAGATGTTGTTGTAGATGTAGGCGGGGTTGGAAGCTGCGGCAATGAGGGAAGATGCTCAGGTGTAGTTACCATCGATGATCTTCTAGATGAAGGGGAGGATGGAGGCGAAGAAGAGTTGAATGATAGCAGAGAATGATTAGGGCGGAAGGAAGAGGATGAATGCAACGCTGGGTCAGTCAGTGAGCCTCGGCGTGAGTTTGAAGGGCTTGAATGTGCACTATCCGGATAGCCAGCAGTGTGATGATGTGGATGGCGGAATGAAGATAGAGGATACAATGTTCTGTTGGATGTTGGGTCAATAAGTGAGGGCCTTCTTTCCTGATGCTGATATGGAGAATTGGGGTGAGAGTTGCTAGTGAAGTGGTCAGCCATATTCATGTTTGAGTGATTAGTGTAGAGGGGGGATGTAAAGATGAAAGAGAAAGAGGGAAGAAAGAGACCAGCGAATGCTTTAAACAAATAGAAACAAGGAGGGGGGTTGGTTAGAGGCAACTCCGCCTATTAACAGTGCTGTAAATGTACAAGCAGGATTACCGCGTGCTCTCAAACAGATTTGCCACACCATTTGCATTTCATATACCGAGTGAGTGATGTTGCCACATGGCTTTTTGCTTTTTTGCATATGTTTATATGAGGATGCGCTAAAAGACAGTTTTGGGTATTTGTAATATAAATAGGCCCTCATTTCTTTTTCATATTCTCTTTTTCTTGATTTGCCTGTGTATAATTTGTCTGTGCAACTAGAGACATGCGTTGTGGACTGTGTGTGAGTAATTTGGACATCTATAAAAACGTTGTCCAATCATGTATCTACTAATGCGATTTAAGATTGGTGCCTGAAAATCCTCAAATCGAGGACTGAGCAGCGATGGATGCTATGTATGCTATGCTCTGTATATGCTTGTTGGCCTTATACGCTTGCTGTTATGTATATACTGTATATCCATGCAATTTCAATCCAGGTTTCACGGTAAAAGTATTAATCGTGAAATTCATGCTGCTGGTATCAAGGGCAGGAAACCTTAAATTATCACGTTAGCTCACACTAACTGGCTAGATGGTCCGCGCAGCCACCATCTATATACTACTACACACAAATTCATGCGTACATGCATGACATACTGCCGTCCCTGGATTGCAATCATGGCTGATTCATCATACATATCGATGCAATCACTGCCCACCACCACCACCCGAATGTCAAAGTGCAACTTTCTCACTATGAACAGACGACACGGAATATGATAACATCTGATAATCATGCTGCCTTTATTATGCATCGCTTGGACGGGTTACGTCGAACAAGACCTTTTTATACGACCATGGGTTTGCAATGGAACATTTTCGACCGTGTAGATTTCATCATCAGCTAATAACAATCCAGCATATTGATATCATCGTCAGGATTTGTTGGGATGATGGACTGAGTCATCATGTCTGCATTGATATCAAATGCTTCCTGATAGAGATGCTCCGGATCTAATGTTTGTTTTTGCTGAGCCAGATTGACTGCTTGTAATGCTCGTATGAAGTCATCCTCTAGTTGATCTTTGCCATCAAAGGGCCTCTTTTGTGCTGTGCTGGGTGAAGACGAAGCGTACTGAGAAAGGATGCGTTCAATGACTCGAACAGCCTCGATGCGCACCACTCGATTGGTGTCCACAGCCTATGCCCAACACAAAGATATTAGCAGAGAAACATGTTGGATGAGTATAGATGGACTCACGGCTTCTGCTAGTAGCTCGCCTGCTTTTATATGTGTGAATAAATGATCATGCCCCTGAATTTTCTTGTTCTGCTGCTTCTCGTGGATACAAAGTAGCCACAAGCTTTCAATCAGTTTACAGGCTCTGATACGCACATCTGTATCCTCATCCTGCACCAGATCGCGTATGATAATGGGACTATTGCCATTGTCAGTGTCAGCAAAAGTAGACACAAATGGATGCTTACTTGAGTGAATTTTGGTTTTTTGAATCCTCCGCTTCCATAAGCATCCCCTGACAGGATCTATTCTCTACTAGACAGCAGATGGCGTCCAAGGCGGCTCTTCTCACAAAGGCCTCTGTGTCGTACAGCAAACAAGGCAGTTTTGCAGCCAAATCTCGGGATACTTTATGCTGCTGAATGTAATCCCATCCCTCTCTACATGCCATCATCATCTATTTGTTGGGGGGAGGCAAAGACGCTTCAGTCTACATGATTCAGTAGCCAGAGCACGGCCCATTTACCTGCAACACTTGCACAGCGGAAGCTCTCACGTAGGGTTCCGCATCATGAATACGAGCAAATACGTGCAAGGGTAAATCATATGTCAATGCAAATTGAGCCTTTGTCAGCCTAATCGGGTCATCGTTGAACAGCTGTCCAATGAAATTGACAGTGGCGTCCCGGATATCCCATTCTGTATCAAGAAACTTGAACTCCAATGCCTCTGCTAAGCCCTTGCCCTGAATAAGCTGATGAGTGTGCTGTTTGTGTTTGGGCTGTTGATGCAATCACTTACTGATTCTGTCACAAGAGCTCCAATGTCTTTGTGATCCAGAAGGCTGTCAAATGATGCCAGCACAATGGAGAGGCTTTTGCAATCCAATGCAGTATCATCATTCATCATAATCTTGACTAATGCGTGCGTGCACTGCGCTAGTATTGCTGGCTGCTGATCCTTGTACATGGCACTCGTGAGTAACTCTAAACACGCCTTCAAAACGCGGGAATCGGAATACAGCGCATCGTGTTTCAAGACGTCAAAAAAATCAGTGAACCCGGGATTCTGTCGAGGCGAGGCGATGAATAAGCATTAGCGGGCTGCTATGGATTGTGCGCGGCGTTCACTTACATTCATTGTGGTGGCATCTGTCTCCAAAAGCTTGTTTACAGCGCGAATCACAAGTTGCAGTAGGTTGTTCTTTAGACGAGCCGATTTAAGTGTTTTCTTTACGTTTTGCAATTGGTCGTGCGTGTCGCTATCCATGCAGACCTGCAAGAGTTGATGTAGTGTGGTATACGCAGCGTCAGATGAGCAGCCTTCTGCGTTTGGGCTTTGCTGAAGCAAGGTGAATGACGCGTCCAGTAATGAAACTGCTGTCATGGTGTCATTCAATGCAGCGGATTCCTTGATCATGTCGATTGCCAATTCAGATATAGTTAAATAAGCTATAGCCCTCAATTAGTCTTGATTGCTAATCCACATGCACCTGACGCTCACCTTGAGGCACATTGCTTGCACTGCTGGACAAATTCAATGTAAGTAGCGGATCTGGATCCCACGCAAACAACTCGTTTGTGATCTCTAGCATTCTTGCTCTGACCATCCGATCAGACGACAGCAGGGAAGGTATGAAAAAGTGCATCTATCAAGAGAGTCAGCTTACGGCGACAGATTTGCTTAGCATGTGGATTTACCAACTGCTTTGACTGAAGGTAGGGAAGCGTATTTCGGTCTCTGAGAGCCACAATGGCCCAGCAGAAATCCAGGGCAGAGAGTATCTGTTTCTGATCCCCAGCTCCCTGAGTGGACTGAAGCAAAATGGAGCGGATCAGCTCTGAAGGATCCATCAACTGAAGCAATTCACGGGATTCAAGCGTCAACAAGGCAGCAAATAATTGACACGCCTCAGCTACCACATAGCTGCTCTGATCCAATAGGGCAAATGGGATGAAGGATGTTGCCTTGTCATTGCTGAGCAGCCATGTGTACCCACTATCACACCGCAAAAATAAGCGGCACGCTTCAATGCAAGCACAACGCAGAGCAGCTTCATTCGATTTGATGCCTGCAGTGATCATGGCCAACACATCTGCGTAATCAGACGCTAATTCTTGAAACAGCTGGTCTTTTCCATAGTGTATCAATTGCCCTAAAAAGCGAAGACAAAGCGTAGTGACACGATAATCTTGCTCATCTACCAGCAGACACGCTTCTTTGATTTGTTGAAATATTTGACATTGTTTATTCAACTCGACAATGGACTGGATGGAGTGCGTCGATAAGACCAAGGTGAGAAATGACAGCACTTTTTCGTACAGCGTATCATCGACGATTGTCTTGGACATGTAGGGCAGAGCCCTTATCACACTAGCAGCTCTTTGGAGGTCCATTTTCTGTTGGGTGTGGGAGTGCAAAAGGAAAAAAGAAGGGGGGAGGGGGTCATGGCTATAGCTTGGTGTGACACTCTAAAGTATAGACTACTATGCTTTACCCCGCCAACTGTAGGTGAAACGGGCGCATTACAAGTGTGATCCATCATCTGATAAATGGGGTTTTTTGTTTTGAGGGAGCCTTTTTTAGAAGAAGGATGTATATAGATTTTATTTATAGATAGATAATTTACAAAAAAAAAGAAGAGGTATATGTAATTGAGAGTATGTTTGGGGGGGATATATAGAAACAAATGTGAAAGAAGAAAATTATTCATATTTAGATGTAAATGGCATATTGAAATAGCAGTTGTTGGCGTCGGTAGGCCAGTAGGTATTCATAGTGGCTGGATCATCCTCCAGAGGAAGCAAGTCGGTTGTGGTGCCTTCAAAGTCGACGTATTGGTCCAGATTGTAAGAGGCCAAGTCAGGCACGTACCAGTTGCTGTTGGGGTCAGAGAAGGATTCCGCGTTGAATGTGTTGGATGAAAAGTGGAGGTTCTTTTCCAGGCTGAATGACTGGAGATCGATGGTCTTCATGTCAGGATGCTGAGACACCACTTGCTGAGGCACTTGCAATCCATCAAGGATGTTCTGAGCCTCCACGTCAAACAGCATGGGGTATTCGGCAGTGAGCAGCATCTGATTGGGGTCTTTATCGTACATCCAAAAGTCATCGCCTTCTTGCTGCTGCTGCTGCTGCTGCTGTTGCAGTTGCAGTGGCTGTTGCTCAGGAAGAAGAGGCATAGTGCCGATCAAATCCGATGGTCTAGTCAAATTGTTGTGCGACTCGGTAGGGTAACTCAATACATAAGGTGACGCAGCGATGGTGTCAATTGAGCTTGTTGTTGTTGTTGATTTTCTCTTTTTGGAAGTGTGTGTATCATCAGCATAAGATCCCACATCAACGGCACTATCATCGTCATCTTCAGCTGTAGACGATCCAGGCTCAACAGGGTTGCGGCGCTTGCCAGCCTTGGGAGGAGGTCTTTGAGGATCCGTAGACTTGCGGCGCTTGCTGACAGGGTCAAGAGGATTGAATCGAATGATAAAGTTCTTGGGATCAGTTTTGGGCACCTGCTTTGACACGGGCTTGTTCTTCTTTTCCTGGGCTGTCATGTTTCTGATACGGGGAGCAACCACAGAGTTAGCAGCAGCAGTAGAGACAGAAGCAGCAGAGGCAGACTTGTTCTTTTTGGCCTCGTAATCTTCAGGGCGAGTAATGTGGATGTTGGGACACATGTTGTCCATGGACAAGTCATCCAGGTTCATCATTTCTTCACCACCGGCGGCACCATTTTCAGAGTTGGTATTGCGATAGTGACGAGTAGAGAGAGAAGTGTACATGCCCATGTCGTGGTGTCTTCTGCTGTGGCCGCCAGTTTGGGACAAGTTGTCCACAAAGATCTTTTCAGTGTTGAGACGCAGAGTCCAGTAGCCGCCTTTGCCAGGATGTGCCTGAGTAGGACGGCGGTCTTCCTTGACAAACCACTTTCTATTCAGCGAGAGATTGTGGCGGATGGAGTTCTAGTAAAGAGGTGGATGGTGAGCACAGTGTTTTGCGGGGGGGGGATGCCTTGTTTGGCTATTTACCTGCCAGCCCTTTTGGCCTCGCTTGTAGTACGGATATGCTTCCGAGATCCATTTGTAAATGTCACTCAAAGTTAAACGGCCGTTTTTGCTAGTCAGGATGGCATGAGCAATCAGAGTTGCATAAGAGTAGGGTGGTTTTTCATAGCGATCCGTGGGCTTCCACCAAGGCACAATCTGATGGGGCCAGGAGGCTCTGGTTCTGGCAGGACAGGTCTCGAGATCATCGTCGTCTTCAGGCCGGATGCCGATGGGCTCTTCATATTTGAACTTGATCTCTCTCGTGTGGTTGCTGTAGCTTGACTTTTTGTTGCTGCTGTTGATCAGCTGTTTGTCTCCAGGTG
Organism: Mucor lusitanicus; assembly: GCA_010203745.1. NCBI lineage: Eukaryota > Fungi > Mucoromycota > Mucoromycetes > Mucorales > Mucoraceae > Mucor > Mucor lusitanicus. The sequence goes on along the minus strand of JAAECE010000005.1, from coordinate 391,769 downwards.
ATTCACGGATAATTGAGAATTGCGACATTTGCTGTAACTGTTTCTTGTTTGACATGTTGTATATTAGACAAGAAGAAAAAAGGGTATATTTATTAAGCTGTTTTGTATGTATATATATTTGAAAGGGATTACAATGAAATGAAGGAAAACAAAAGAGAAGAGAAAGGAAATAAATAGACCGGCTATAAATACTTTTCGCTTGGCTGCTACTGCAGATAAGTTCATCCACACTTATCATTAACAGATTGTGCGTGTATACAATATGATGACAGAGTGAAGGAAACAAGTGCAGCTGTGTGTTACGTTACAGTGGAACGGATAGCATCATACACTTGTATTTCCAGCATCCCCTTGCTTCTGTATTCAAAGAGAGAGAGAGAGCTAAGCATATGATCATCTACTTGTTACTGTACAGACTGGAAACAGGCCGAGTGTGGTCACAACCATAGACAATATAGTTATATTAAATCTATACGCGTACGAGAGGGTGATCCTGGGAAGTAGTAAGATGGAATCATCTGCTTGTTTCATGTACACCTCATAATAACAAACTACCAAAATTGTTCATGCTTATTGTACCACATGGAACGCCCATTTTCCACAATGGTCTGTACAAACGTATACACTTCTTGTCTCCCTACTACTGCTTGGAGGAGGAGCGAGGATGGTGGGTCCATTGTGATTCTGCTAATAAATCAGTCGTCTAATTAACGTGCCTTGAGGCGAAAACAATGGGTGCAATTAGATATTTATATACAAACAATGGCAAAAAAGTGTACGTGCGTTTATTATGATGAATCATTAGAATATAATTACAGATCTGCAAATATCGCTTTATTTATTATCGAGCCCCTGAATCCAATATTTCCTATACCGAATGATTCACCATCTACACCAGGACATCGCTTCTGAGCACCCATTTGCTGCCGTCAATCACTTCCATTGCTTCATGTAGCAAGCAATGTGTGCCGTGTCGATGGAGCAAAGCCATCCCCTTCTTCGGTTGTACCACTATCGGATCGGATTTCCGATTATCATTCTTATAGAACACAGTTTCGCCACCTTTCATGTCTTCATTCAGATAAATCAGCAAGGTCCAATCAGTCCAAAGACCAGTCGCTTCATCTTGTACGCTTTCATCGTAGTGTGCACCAAAAGAATGACCCTTCCTATAACGGTATATCCGGATGTTGGAGTTCAATCCCTTGGGTATCTTTGCCTGGCTGATGGGCGACTCTTGGACCACTTGTTGCATTCCCTTCCACAATGTGCTTGCGACGCTTGGGTCTTGGATGGATTGCCGATCATTGTTGCGAAACGCGTATCCACGCCTAGGCTTGCCTCCAGCACTGGCAATAGGCGGCAAGTGGGTCTCAAAATACTGAACTAATTGGTCGCACTCTTTGGCATTCAGGAACTTGGGAATCACGTAAATTTGATCAGGCTCGAGTTCGTTGACTTGAAGAAAGTTCTTTTGTGTCAAGGTTGGAAATTTGGTGCCAGTAGTACTACTACTACTTTTAGCACTGCCACAGCCAGTCTTATTGTCTTTTTCTTTTGCTGCTTTCTTTGTAGCTTTGGGCATCTAATAGTATATCCGGAAATCAAGGGGTAGTGGTACTAGTGAAAAGGAAAAACGCGAAAGAGAGCGAAATGCTGCGGATGTACAATACCCGTCTTTTGCTCAAAACGATACGAATGTTTTGATTGCCTTAACAGGCCTGAAAATGTAACCTCAAATCTCGGCTTGTACATTAAAACGGGTACAAGTTTTATACATGGCCAACATGAATAGAGCACAAAGTTACTCTTGTAAACACGCAACATAGCTTATTTGATGTCTCTACAAAGAAACAACAAACATAAGAAGGAGCAACAGTTGAATTTCAGGCACCATGCTGCTGCTGCTGGCTTTTAGCAAATGCTACATCAAATTTGCAAGTATCACAAATGACATGTATCCAGCTCTGTCATCGTGCAGTCAATTACAAATGTCGATTCCATAACGTCAATATTAAGCTGTGGCCATCATCAACTGTAAAAAAAAAAGGTTTATTAGTTCGATTTATAGAAAATGTGCATGTACAACCTCAATCTTTTTTATTCCCTCGCTCGGTTGTATCATTTCTTTTAGAGATTTCGCGGTCCATGATCCGTAGCATCGAAACTGATATCATCGTTTCATCACATCATTTCGATCCTTTTTGTTGCGTGTCTACAATAAACTTCCGAGCGCAAAATTCTTCTTTAGCGTTCTTGAAGCAGTTCTCAGGGATAATTTTTCGTTCTCCATGAGGCAAAGAGACCAGACGATGCGTTTTCTAGAATGTTGTTGCACTGCGGTTAAAGGTGCTTCCCATGATTACTATATATATAAATGTGGTTGAGCATATGTGTGCCATTTCACAATTAGTCATAAGCAAGCCTCATTTATTATGGCCATTGCTTTTCATGTGGGTTCCGCAGCTTATAATAAGCTTTCATGCTACCAAGCTTTTTGATGATTCGTGTTCATGCAATAGTGTTTACTCCTGAAAAGATCAAGTTCAGGCCATTGCACAATCCCACTCTTGTGTCTCCTACATTGGACACACAACATATTGCAATTTATGTGTATCTAAACGAGGATCGCTTCTAGAGACTTGAGCTCCCAAACATTTCATGGTACACAAAATCAGGTTTACATTTGCTTCAGTATCAGTTTGAGACCACCCAAACGCATGCACACAAATTAACTATGGCAAATAGACAACGACGTGTAAAAAGATCAAGATCGCAACAACGTTAGTGTCAAAAGTATGCTCAGACACTTGCTCAATGCGACCTTGTCATAACTATTGAATGATTTAACATCCAATATTGCTTATAGCCTCAGTAGCCGTACAAAACAATGGATTTACCCTACAAATCTGAATAAAGCGTCCAGACAGCTGCTTTTTTGACACATGTTGCTTTAGTTTTGACTCTTTTACATTGCTCCTTGTCTGTATCTTATTCGTATAAACGAGAAAAGAGCTTGTACACGAAGGTAGCATACTCATTTGGCCTCTGACTACTCACAAATAAGCAAAATATAGCAAATTTCGATGTATTTCGGCCGTGTTTTCTCGTGTTAGAAGCCATCCTAGACTGCCAGAGTAGCACCAAACGGTTGCTCTCAATCAGCAGTTACTTTCTGGCACCTTTACCCAATTTTTTTGGGATCATCAAAAATCGACGAAAAAGCATGAGGTACCCCTCATGGTTTGCATCGAAAATTAAACGATCGCGTTTTTGACCATGAAATTGAAGACTTTTACTAAGGCACATATTAGATCAAAATGTTCCTCTTGATCCAAAGCATCTGCCTAAAGTTTAGTTTGTGAGACGTTTATATGTAAAATCGCGACTTATTGGCCGAAAACCTTATTTCGGATTTTTAAAAATTACTCGATGAGCTCCTTTGAAACATATACTTTATTTTACACCATTAGATGCGCCTTAAAAAATACTTTTAAAAAGACTTAGGAAGTAAGAGACGATTAGCGCATTTACATAGTCGATTTTGGCAAAAGAAGTGGACGGAATTCATTTTGGATCAAAAAAATCTCATTTTGAGTAAAAATGTCAACGTCGGGATATGAATCGTTTTTGGCTGTAAAAATGCTTTTTTTATGAAATCTATGCATGATTTAGCAGTTTTAACAAGGGAATTGCAAGTTGAAAAGTATCAGGGCATGTCTGGAGTATCTTTAGCATTAAGTTATATAAGTTTTTGTATCTGATAGGCTCAGGTATTGCAGAATTTCCATTTAAATTATACTCATAAAAGATAGTGCTATATAAAAATGATCGCTGACTGGCGCTTGCGGATGCCTAGTAGTGTTGGCACGCAGTAAATTAACTGCTATCGTCAAGCTGAATTATGATGCGCCTTTTACAATCTTTATTTTCAAGATAAATGCAGCAATGCGTTATCGCATTAGCCAAGTGGCAAAAATCAAGCACCCTTCAAGACTCACATCAGCAGGCGACTGATCAAAAACTTATTGTAAGCAGCTATATGCCTTCTTGCCACAGGCTATGAGCTCATACTGTGCTTTTCACCTATATTGGTATCAAAGAGGATTTATTCATTTTATGATTTGCTCAAATATAGATTTGCATTTGGATCGTCCAATTATGCAAATTCAGCACTATCTCCATCTCTGACGTTTTGATAACCACCGCTTGGGAAGGCGCCAGGAGCATCTGACCAATCTAAATCATAAGGATCAATACAAAATATACGCATGATTGCTTTCCATCTACTCACTTCCAGCGTTTAATGTATCTCCTCTTTCTTTGAGATTGTTAATTCCAGAATAAACAGATAAAGGCTACAAACCCACATCAATACCCATCGCTGATTACAACATTATGCGCATATCCTACCTTGACAAGCAAACTGATGATTGTAAAGCTAATAAAAAAACACTGTTAATTACCAACATCATGACCTCCTGTATATAACATCTGATCTTACAACTTTGAAAAACCGAATCCGCTTTCTTCTTGTGGGTTGCCTCCATGTAAGTAAAGCCAAATCAAATCCAAAAAGATACTGAAACCTAATACACCTGTGAACTTTTGTGTTTTAAAAGAGTATTAGCAACGGTTGATTGCTTTCCATGAGCACATACAGTTTTGAGAGGTGAATTAGATTCTCGATAGTTGTAAGCCCAAATGCCGAAAAAGAAGATGGGAATATTGTATGTTGGATTGGAAGCAACTGCACCAAGAAGCGAAAGGCCCTGGAACATTGGTTAGATTATGTCGTTGATGTAGATAGCGATGGCATACTAGCCCACTTACCAAATGTAAGCCCAACAGACTGGCCAAATTAGCTTGCTGTACGGTGTTTTGTAAAGCGTCCATCAATGATATTACTGAATGTGGGTTCAAAAGAAATAGAACGCGAATGCAGAATAAAACATTGGAGAGAATAAACAGGCAGCGGGAGCTGTAAAACACCTACTTACGGCTCAAGATGTGTAACAAGAGTCAGATGTATCAAAACCCTTGAGGATTTGAAGAGGGCCATTCGAGGTTTTTGAGAGATATACATACATATCACAAACCTTTTCTCAAAGAGATGATTTGGTTATCGGTTTTCATAGCCTTGTATGTCAACAGCCTAGCCATGCCAAGATTTTATAACAGATGTGCATGCATACATCACACCAACAATTTTGATTCAGCAGGCATAAACTCAATATTTTATAATATTGAACGGCTAAAATGCATAGTTGAGTTTGTCTATTTGATACAGTATTCCATTCTTCACTAGGATAATCGCTTTTCTCGTTCATGCATCTAGCATCTGATGCTCCAATCCATCATTCAGGAACAACAATGTGCGAGAACCAAGTACCGTATGTACGGTCACATTAAGAGAGAGATGTTGCAAAAAAAAATCTGACAGAATCCAACGTTCATCTATCAGATATACCAAATGAAATTCGAAAACAAAGTGTATGTAATGGAAGCCTCCAAATCTATGAGGCAAGCAGCAATTGACATTTGCTTTTTTTGCATAGATCTGGCCGAGCCAAAAGCCAAGTGCACACCGAAGTTCAGTCGAGTGTTCGAAATGAAATCTTTGAGCAAGAATCTATGGATGAAGAAGTCGTGAAGGAAGAAGCCGAGAGAATGGATATTCTCATGCGTAATTTAATCGGAAACGCTGACGGCAATGAAGAGGAAGAAGAATCCAAAGAAGAAGAGAGCAATGGTACAGAAAGATCAAGGCATCATTCAATGGATCTAGTTGACACTTCTATTAGACATGGAGACAGAGCAAGCAGAGGAATTTTCCTTCCGATTGTTCGCCAGTGAACCAGTTGCCACCGTTACAATTGCTGAAGGAGCAGACAACACAGACGATCTATCAAAAGCTATTGCTGACCAACAAGTTTATGAATTCGACGAAACCGATCCAGAGTTTTTCGCCAAAGTTGAACAGGCCGCCATCGATTACGATACTATTTTGACACAATCCAAAATTCCTTATCCTACAGCAACCTTTCCACGCCGTATATTGCATTTGTTATCGCCAGAAGAACAGGCAAAGAAGGAGGCCGCTGATAAGAAGAAGATTACCAAGAAGAGAAAGAGCAAAAAATGTCGAGATTTTGAAAAGGCTGTCAAGGCAGGCAAGATCAAAGCGGATCCCAAGATGAGAAATCCAGCTACACCTGATGGGTGGCCAGGATGGCCAGGCAACTTGACGAGAATTGCCATTATCAATTATCAACCCTCAAACAAAAAGAGAGATAGTGGAGCGAGAGGCGGCTTCAGAGGAAGAGGTGGGAGTAGAGGCGGTAGCCGTGGTGGTATGATGGCAGGACGAGGAAGAGGTCGTGCATTTTAATATCCTGTAATAAAGAAGATTTGATACTGTATATGACCATGGCATTTGCTGATACAGGAATGGAGCCGTATTCCTGGCTCGTGTCAATGGAATCTACCCGTGTTTTGTGATGTAAATGTCAAAACGACGGTCTTTATGAAAACCAAGGTTGATGGCTAGTTAAGGCATCTCAGAAGATCTACTATAAAGAGGGCTGTGTCAAGGTAAGACTTCTGTCAAGACAATTTCCAAATGTTTAGATCATGCTGCAGTACTACATTGGAATCTTCCCATCAGAAAGCACTACTCGAGGCAATTTTCGGAATTGTCGTGTGCCTTCACTTGTGATTTGTGCTCTTAAAGGCTCTTTAAGCGCACTGACAGCTATACTCATCATCCTCTGGCGTCCTGAATCTCGCAAGAGTGTAGCAATTCCATGAGAGTATAAAAGGTCACAACTTCCATCCTAGATCCCTTTCATTGGAGCAAAATTTAGTTTACTCGGGGAAATCCAGAGAAAAAATTGAATGTATAAATTTATATTCCAAAGATGAAACGAGAAAATCTTTCCCTTTTAACACATCCAATTTTAAAAAGGTAAATTTTGGATCCATCCATGCCACAAATCAGCATAAATGCTATCCATCCATCCATCAAACATACTTACATGTATCATCTTTCATTATAGTCGCAATGGGTAAGGAGAAGACTCACGTTAACGTCGTCGTCATTGGTCACGTCGATTCCGTAAGTGTTTACTACATGACGAGAGTGATGTGATTGATTAATCATATCGTTTCCATAGGGTAAATCTACTACTACTGGTCACTTGATTTACAAGTGTGGTGGTATTGATAAGCGTACCATCGAGAAGTTCGAGAAGGAAGCTGCCGAACTCGGTAAGGGTTCTTTCAAGTACGCTTGGGTCCTTGATAAACTTAAGGCTGAACGTGAGCGTGGTATCACCATTGATATCGCTCTCTGGAAGTTCGAGACCCCCAAGTACAACGTCACCGTTATTGATGCTCCCGGTCATCGTGATTTCATCAAGAACATGATTACTGGTACTTCTCAAGCCGATTGTGCCATTCTTATTATTGCTGGTGGTACTGGTGAATTCGAAGCTGGTATCTCCAAGGATGGTCAAACCCGTGAGCACGCTCTTCTTGCCTTCACCTTGGGTGTCCGTCAATTGATTGTTGCTATCAACAAGATGGATACCACCAAGTGGTCTCAAGATCGTTACAACGAAATCGTCAAGGAAGTTTCCGGTTTCATCAAGAAGATTGGTTTCAACCCCAAGTCTGTTCCCTTCGTCCCCATCTCTGGCTGGCACGGTGATAACATGTTGGATGAATCCACCAACATGCCCTGGTTCAAGGGATGGAACAAGGAGACCAAGGCTGGTTCCAAGACCGGTAAGACTCTCCTCGAAGCCATCGATGCTATTGAGCCCCCTGTCCGTCCTTCCGACAAGCCTCTCCGTCTTCCCCTCCAAGATGTCTACAAGATTGGTGGTATTGGTACAGTTCCCGTTGGTCGTGTTGAGACTGGTACTATCAAGGCTGGTATGGTTGTCAACTTTGCTCCCGCTGCTGTCACCACCGAAGTCAAGTCCGTCGAAATGCACCACGAAACCCTCACTGAAGGTCTCCCCGGTGACAACGTTGGTTTCAACGTCAAGAACGTCTCCGTCAAGGATATCCGTCGTGGTAACGTCTGTTCCGACTCCAAGAACGATCCCGCTAAGGAATCTGCCTCTTTCACCGCTCAAGTTATCATCTTGAACCACCCCGGTCAAATCTCTGCTGGTTACGCACCAGTTCTCGATTGTCACACTGCTCACATCGCCTGTAAGTTCTCTGAACTCATTGAGAAGATTGATCGTCGTTCCGGTAAGTACCTGCATCTGTCAAAATTGAAGGTCCGTTCGTCTTTTTTCTATACTGGGTTTGAATTCATTTAATATGGCTTCAATTTATTTGATTTACTACCCCTGGATCGAAAATGATGATATCTCCTTCAATTCTTGACCTTTTTTGATAATTTAAAGTGGGTTATTAACGTCGTAATCGTCTCTTTTGTCTCGCAGGTAAGAAGATGGAGGATTCTCCTAAGTTTGTCAAGTCTGGTGATTCCGCTATCGTCAAGATGGTTCCCTCCAAGCCCATGTGTGTCGAAGCTTACACTGACTATCCTCCTCTTGGTCGTTTCGCTGTCCGTGATATGCGTCAAACCGTCGCTGTCGGTGTCATCAAGGCCGTCGAGAAGGTTGACAAGGCTGGTAAGGTCACCAAGGCCGCTGCCAAGGCTTCCAAGAAATAAATCTTTTGATTTTTGCTCTTTGACTGTATAAAAGTTTGTATAACTTTTGTAATTAAATAAAAAATTATTAGTTAACATTCTATAATCTGTATAAGTTGTGTTGTCCATGACGTGATGTGAGGTGTGTTTATATTTGAGTGGTGCCACATCAAGATTCGTATATTAGGCTAAAGCAAGTCTTTTAGATTTAATGTAAACACATGTCGGCTACAATGTCATGGACATAATAGTTGTCAAAGTTTTCAATGTTGCAACCGGAAGACTATGCAAATATCTGTATTGAATGTGGTATTAAGCTCCATCATGGAGCAGAGACTTGTATTGTCAGGTACATGTAGTGTATTTGCAGTAAAAAAAAAAGGAGAAATACATGTGGTAGCATAGATCCCTAGGAAGTGTTTGCCGCTAATGGCAAATAAATGACGGTTTATTGAAGATCAAACCAGAGCATTGTATAAAATGAAACATGCCCTTCGTAATAAAAAAGGTTGTATGATGGAGATGAAGTATACGGTATAGTATTTATATAATCTGCCTTCTTATTCAGTGAAATCGAGGTTTAAGGATTTAGGGACCACCGAGTCTGGGGCAAATTTTCACGTGCGGACCGCCTGGAGAACGAGCTACCTGCTTAGAGTCTACTATTTAATCAGATAAAATCACTGATTTATGATGTAGACGCCTTTCTTTCTCTATCTTTCTTGAACAAAGAAACACAGATAGTTATAGTATGACACCTCAATTCAATGATCTTTTGAGTATTCAATATGACAAGTGGCTCTAACGTCTGGGTAGCTTACATTAGGTGGTCCCTAAGGAAATGTTTAGGTGGTACGCATTAAACCTGAAACATGAATATGACATCCCTCCTTCTAGATGACAATTCTCGTGTAAAGACGTCGTTGAGTCCTTTGACCGACCCTGCTACCTTCCGTATACCCAATATCAAGAATTATGATTTGTCTAAACAAGAAAGGGAGGAGGCCATGAATGACAAAAGCTACAAAAGCTTGCTCGAGGAGTTCACCAACCATAGAAAGAGCAAGAACGACGACAAACAAGAAAGAGCACGACTAAACGCAGCTACCAAGAGTCGCCACAGAGTACTCATTATGAGAGTATCGAAGCAGAAATACACGACGATTATCAATGACATGGAGAACATAATGGACATTGACAGTGACGGCAATATGAAGTTGAATGAACAAAAGCTGCTCAACAAGTATGGATCGCAGACACATATAGAACCGAGCAACTTGGAGGAGCTATCACAAATCTCTTCACAACTCTCATCACAGCTCTCATCACAGCTCTCATTAAGAGATCACGAAGACATAGAGCAGGATTATGATTCTGATCAATCAAGCAGCAGTGACGAGGATGATAAGGGCCAGGGTGACGGAGATGACACTGCCAACGACGACGATAGTAACATTGACGCAGATTTGGATCTCTTTCTTGATGACATGGAGAACGTGCCTGTGGCCCCCGAGGGCCTGGCCATTGGTAATGTCTACACTCTTTTGAAGCTCACAAAATGCATTACTGAAATGTCTTTTATATTAGACGAGCCCTTGGATGCCCGACTCCAGCAGCCGAAGTACACTCATTTCCGCACACTGATAAATCGACAAGAGAACACGTATCAAAAACAGAGATGCATCTTGTGCGTCAATCAAGGCATACAGACAGAGACACGCTATTTATAAATATAACAAATTTATGGAGTAATCAAAATTCGAAGCGTATTGGTATTGCCTAAACCACCTCTCCAACCTTGGATCGCAATGATAGACTCGTTGTGTCCTAACAAACTAATAATCCAGTCAGTAAACCTAAACGATACACGGCATGAAGCGATAGCTTACCCGTATTTTAAGCCCTGTTCAATTCCTACAAGATATACACAGACAGAATTAGACTACATAATAAATTCAAATTTTGGTCAACACAAGATGCTTACCCCATTTGATTCTTGCATCTACATCATCTTGCCATGGAGAAAGATCAAGAGGACTAAGATAATCAGTGCTATTTGAGGCACTCAAGCGACTGGCTTCTTTGGATGATGCCTTGGGGTAATAAAAGGGGAAGCAACCGCGATGAAGATGGACTTGGCGAGCAGTTTGTGGATTGCGAGTGATTACAATGATGGGCACAGAGGGTCTGTATTTAGAGATGAGGCGAGCTGATATGCCTGAACTTGTCAAAACCAGGATAGCCTTTGCATTTTGTTCATGAGCAGCGTTTACAGCTGCACAAGCAATCGTTTCTGTTGTTGCCGTTGGTAAGGGAGTCAAGCTACGAAGTTCATTAAAGAGTTTGGGATAGCATAGAATCGATTCAGCTAGTAAGCAAGTTTGATGCATTGTCTGTACGGCTTCGATAGGATAGGTGCCCTTTGCTGTTTCTCCTGAAAGCATGACACAATCAGCACCATCCAATACAGCATTAGCAACATCAGAGACTTCTGCACGTGTAGGGCGAGGATTGTACTAGATATCAAGGCAAAATTGAGGAACTTGTAGCTATAAACCCCCCCCCCCCCCAATGGTCCTACTTACAGTCATTGATTCAAGCATCTGCGTAGCACTAGAATAGACTATTAAACACATACCCAATGCTTTACATGCCACTGATAGAAAGCTTACCAAATTACTGGTTTGCCAGCCAAATTGCACTTTGCAATCATCATTTTCTGCGCGATAAACACTCTTTCCAAGGGGATTTCAATGCCCATATCCTTTGTTTTGACGCATTAGATACACACGAAACAACATACGAAATTATACTATTACTTACTCCACGTGCCACCATCACGCCGTCTGTTTGCTCCAAAATCTCATCAAAGTTGTCCACTCCTTGATGATTCTCAATCTTGGATATGATTTTGATCGATTTGCCTTCCTCGCCTAGAGCTGCTCGAATATCCTTGACATCTTGAGCGCGACGAATAAATGACGCAAAAATAATGTCCACCTTGTTCTCGACGCCAAACTTCAAATCCTGCCTGTCCTTGTCTGACAGGGCTGGCAAATCCACAGCAGTTCCGGGCAAATTGACGCCCTTACGAGAGCAGAGTTTACCGCTGTTTAAAGCCTTGACTCGAACACCATCAGATAAAATCTCCAACACTTGAAGCGATAAGATGCCATCGTCGACATAAATCAGCTTGCCGACCTCAATCACATTGGGTAGATTCTTGTAGTCAAGGTACATGACCTTGTCATCACATGCCTCTTTATAAGCGTCATTCACACTCATGGTAAGTACATGGCCCGCTTTGATAGGTATCTGTTGACATGAAAATAAGCATTTTCTCGCTCAAAAGTCATCATATCACATCATACCTCGACATTGTCCTTCATAACGCCTGTTCTGATCTCAGGGCCCTTTGTGTCCAATGCTATGGCGGTGGGTCTACCAGGATACACTATTTGTTGAATGTGAGTGATCTGTTGTTTGCCCCTTTCAATTCACTTACTCTTTGCACTCTGACGTGTATTGTCAATGACAGATTGATGATACTATAGATGCATTAACGACTAGAGTTAAAATCTCCGCGATTATGCTAGCATATATGGACATCTCACCTCATAGGAGCCATGCGAAAAGTTCATACGCACTATATTCAGACCTGCGTTTCGAAGCTGCGTGATCATTTCAATGCTGTTTGTATTTGGCCCTAGTTTTTCAGATTTAGTTTATTTGTTTATATCAAGATGTGTTTGATAAGATATGATTTACCAATGGTGCCAATGATGCTCGTCTTTCTTGAAGCTGCTGTAGTGACATCCACATTCATCTCAGCCAGCCATTGCAGCTCACATGCAGTTTGCCCGTTCAAAACCATTACAAATGCTGTTCTTGTTGATGAAAATTTAGAGAAAAAAAGAAAGAAAAAGTGAAGAGAAGGAAAAGAAGCTTTAATCAAGGCGGGAATATTTTTATATGCTTTAGCAGCAGCCAACTTTTGCGGAACCCATGCTCTCTGACCATATTGGCTGTCATTTTGACAGCATCTGACTTGAACGCAAGTGCGTTTATACTAGTACCTATAGCTCATCACTTGTATGTAATCACACGCACTCTGCAAAGTAATAATACCGTACCACTATATTTGCCTCTCGATTTGGCACGTGTGATGTGCGTTTGTCGCTCAAGAGTCCTTCAAAGAATGTGTATTGTCTCCAACATTTCCCGGATGCATTGAATGTAAATGCTCCGTATTTAAAGGCTGAGCAGTGGCATGTGTGGATAGACTTTACAAATCTCGCTTTCAAATAATATCATGCAATGTGATGATGAATCCTCCTTCAATTGGGTCTTTTGTTTCATCCACTTGAACATATACATTTATCGAATATAATCCACCCAATCCAACATCTAGTTTGCACTATACGCACCGAAATTTACTCACAAGCAGCAGATAACAATGCTTCCAAATTATGACAAAGATATTAATATGAAATCCTCTGGTATCAGTGCTCACCATTTGCATTGCATTGGAAACCCACCTGAACAGAACAACCCTCAAGGATACTATTGGCTGTTTAAACGCCAGTCAGTTGTTTAAACTCGATTTCCAAGCTTCGAAAAAATTTACAAAGCACATTCTTCACAAAGCATTCAACGACATTATGACAGGTGAATACGAGATAGCATCGCTACCAAGATCGAAAACTTACATGAGCCTGTATTGATCAGATTACGCCGAAGAACAAGCAAATGAGATCGAAGCCCTCGAGTCCATCTACCCTGATGAGTTCCAAGGTAATTACAGAATAAAAATTTTCAATACATCGTGCTCACTGTATAGCAATCTTTACCTAGCAATCAGTGAAAAGGAATTCAAGATTGCTGTATATCCCGAAGAACAAGACGAGGAGAACCCTCGTAAGCATAGACAAACAGCGTCGTTCAGTTCGAGATGCTAAAGAAACTTGACTAGGTGGCCTTTCATTACACGTAACTTATACACCCAACTACCCTGAAGAATTACCAGAATATGAAATCGAGACAATTGAGGGTCAAATCCCATCGAGCTACTACAACAAAATTAGAGAATCAGTCAAGCAAGTGGTAAGTGGAATGAAAAGAACGCGTATTGCACATCCAAAGTAACACCCAAAGTTCAGGCCGAGGATTCAATTGGTATGGCCATGATCTTCACCATGGTGATGACAATGAAGGAAGAGCTCGATAATATCATGCTGGATGTGCAACGAGCAGAGGAAGAGATTATCAATGAAAAGAGACGCAAAGAAGAGGAAGCTGAGCAAGCTAAATTTGTCGGCACAAAGGTTACAGTTGAAAACTTCATGGAATGGAAGAAGAAATTTGATGCCGAGATGCTGGAAAAGGACGCCGTACTGAAAGCACAAAGAGCAAAGGAGCTGAAGGGCAAGTTAACAGGTCGCCAGCTGTTTGAGCAAGATAAATCACTCGCTCTGTCTGATGCTAAATACATGGATGAAGGCGATGTGTCTGTGGACGCTTCTCAATTCGACAAAGAAGAACGTGGTGGTGCTTTTGACGACGACAATGACAATGAAGAGAACGCTGTTTGGAAATCATTCGATAAGGAAGAGTAGTGGATCAATAAAACATACATCATTTCGAATAGACACAAAACCACTCCTTGAAATGATTGAACCAGTTTTTTTTTGGGGTCATACAGAAGCCTGGATCGACAACATTGCAACTTGTGTGGGAAGAATGGGGGGAGGGAGAGAGGCTGGGCCTTTCTCTACATTTTCGTGATATATAACATATACCTGATCTGGCAGGTTTATTGCCTCCTTCGCAGGTAGTACGTACGATTGGAAGGATGGCCGTTACGCCATTATAGCCCAACTGAGTGATACCACGTTGTGTAAACTAGTTTGCGCAATCAAACTTAATTCTGTTATGTATATACTGACACGGGGGTTGTGTTTTTCGGCTTTCAAGTGTATGCCATCCGAGAAGAAACGATGGAAAAAAGTTCAAAAAGTGGCCTGATTGATATAGTGATCTGCATTGACAATCAAGATGCATTTCGCGATTTTCGATAATGCATCGACACTCATTGGTGATACTGATCTTTCATATACGCAAATGCAAGATTTGATCTCTTTTGCAGCGTCTTTATAAGGCGCTATTATGAAACCTACAAAATTGCGATGGCACGGACTGTCGTCGCTCTCTGTGGATAAAAACTCTGGTCTGTAGCGATGCGTCTCTTTCAATATCTGTGGCGATAATGCAGAACAGACTTTACAGTTTTGGCTTCAACGCCTTTGGACAAACGAAAAAATCCGACGACGCCATTGTAAGATCTCCTTACTGTCATACGCACACAAGCAGAGTCCTGTTTACTAGTTGGGAAACGACCATTGTCATTGATGGTAAATGGATGAAATCTGTCGCGCCCAGCAAATTTAACAAGGCTGTTGTGTAGATGAAGGTGTGCTCCAATTTTGGGGGTTTCAGCCGCCATGGTTCTCTATATTCAAGAAATTGTGCCAGCAAAAGCGCAATATCGTCAGTATATTTGGGGATCCTAATACTATGATGGGGCTGATCGACGAACAGTACAATGTATCGTATGTGACCGAGGCATCAGAGCATTTGGATTGCATGACACATGTTGAGCAAGCTGTCTACTGCCAAGGTCAGCGCGCTATCCTTGCACTGCAGCAGGCATCTGGGCAGGTGGAGCATTACGATATAGACACATTGAGCTCTCACAAGGTCGATCTCCCTCCTGACAGTAGAGTAACAATGATGAGTGCTGCCCACACGCATGTCTTGTTTCTGACAGACTCGCTGGATGTGCCTGTGCTCGGGTACGGATCCAATCGCTTATCACAATGTGGCATAGACTACCAGCAGCAGGAACTGAAAACGCCTACAGCAATCGATTATTTCTGTGGATTACGCGATGCTACTGACGTTGCTTGTGGTCCTTTCCATTCTGCCGTCATTCTCGGTGGGGATGTATATACATTTGGTTGGTCCAAAGACGGGAGATTGGGCTGGGGACCCACAAGGCAAGACGACGACGACGATATTATATCCTTGGCTGTGTTTTTGGATGTCAACGATCAACCTCTAGAGATCAATGCAACCAAAGTGGTGTGCGGATCAGCGCATACACTGGTATTAGACGGTAGTTATAGCGCAAGCATACAAAAGAGCAATTGTACTAAGAAATCAGTAGATCAGGGCCATGTCTGGTCGTGTGGTAGCAATGCATACGGACAATTAGGACGCACACTACCAGCAGATCAACAGTCTGACGCTTATTTTCGCCGTTGTTCCAGTGATAAAGCCATAGATTGCTTTGCAGGACGATGGGCCTCTTTTATTTTAATATAATACATTGTGTTTCTATTTAGTGTTGTTGCTAATTAAACCAGTGATTCGACTCATTAATTTGTCGTGGTTGGGATTAGCCTTTGCTTGATCTTGGTTGTCTCTCACTCTGCCTATCGATTGCTTTCTTGTCAAGAACATTTCTGAAGTAGTCATTGTTTGATGCTGATCGTCCACAACGTCGTCAAATGCCAGCATGAAGGGCAGACTTGCTGTTCCAGGTGGCGTCATGGTAAGAACCACCTTTGGCTTGCCTTCATCGTCAATGTGGGCACTCTCCACGTAGAATGTGCGCACTCGTCTATCGCCCAATTGACGCAATCCCAAAGAATGGCGCTTGGGCAAGTGAGCCACTACACCACCAACACCCACTGCATGACCATGACGTCCTGCATTCAGAATACGGCCTTCGACAGAATAGGGCTCATCAGATGTGTAGTCAGAATAAGTGGGACCCACGAGACTATCTGTATCAGCAAATGAAATGTCCAAAAACTCGTACACTTGGTCAGGCACCAAATCCTTCTGCTTGAGTAGCTGCTGGAATTCAGGTGCACGTTTGGCACATTGCTGTAAGAATCGTCTAAAGTCAACAGGGGTCATCTTGGCAATGTTGTAGGTTTGTTTGTCAGAGCGAGGTGCTGGTCTCTTGGACTCGGGGAAGTTCTCCTTCCAACGCTTCACAAACAGAACTTTATCGTTGCCTGATTGCCAAGGTGTTTGGTGTTCTGCTGTGTCCAAAGCTTCGATTGTAGCATAGCGAGTGCGGATAACAGTTGGTAAATTGCGCTTTAATCCCCAATCACCAATCTGTTTGCGCTTCAAAGGTGTTGTGTAGACTTGGTTGATGGTGCGATCATAGGATGCGAGCCTTGAATTACGTAATAAGCTAGCAAGTGTGTTGCTCATTGACTGATGGAGTAAAGATATAGACGAAAGCAAGGATTCTTTTCCATAGTCTCTCCCCTGCCTTGAATTTTTGTTTGTTTGAAGTCGGGGATCTCTCGCTCATTCATCCAGTGGCTTATTGAAATCCCAGCTTTGCGTTGTCATGGCAATAGGGTACCTGTCAAATACGATTAGGCAATCAAAAGGATCTACCATCACTTGGTTGGAATGAAAATGCATAGCATAAGGTATGCTAGAAGCTTCATGTCAATGGCCTAGTCATTTCATGTCGAGACAATCAATGACATTTGATCCTGACTGAGCAAAATCAGAATAAAACGAGATTACACAAGAATTAGCTGGTGTTCATGTAGCAAGGCATTTAATTTCTATTAAAAGAAACGATAAGCTGGTATATAGGATGCTGCATCTCTTTTTTGCACTTTTTCCTACGCTTTCTAGCATCGTTTTCTTGCTCTACTACTGCTTGCTACCCCACATTAGTTTCAGTAACAGAAGCTCTTTAAGGTGGCGAATTGAATTAGAGAATTTTTTTCCCTGTATTGCTGCGATAAACAAACAAACAGAGAAGGGATTCACACCACAAACATCCTCTTTATACACTTTTGCAACAGTTTGATAGCACAGTTTTTCTTTATCCTTGATATTCTCCTCATTTTGCCCTCCTTTCTTGCTATTTTTTTTTCTTCTTTCATCACGCATCACATTGCACTCTTTTCTCTCTCCTCAATACCACACTCAAACAATAGCAAATGGAGGAAAATCAACATAAATTGCGTATAGTACCACACCTCGATTCGAGCAGCGCACTTGTGTTTCCAGTCATGGAGTTTACGTTGAACGGCTCAGCAGTTGTACACATTGGACGCTCCATTGCTGTTGAAAACAATAAAAGACCGCAGCCGCCATCAGCAAAGCAAATGACTTTTAGGAGCAAGGTTGTAAGCAGAACACACGCTGAGATATTTGTGAAGGACAGCAAGGTACAGTCGGAAAGGGTTTGTTGGTAGAGAGCATTGCGCTCATTCATGTATGCTCAGGTCTTTATCCGTGATTTGGAGTCCTCTTCAGGCACATTTCTCAACAGCAGACGATTGTGTGGCCCAAATCAACGATCGCAGCCATTCCAGCTCCACGACAATGATATAATCCAACTCGGCGTGGACTATCAGGGAGGAACCCAAGGTATTCAGAAGAGGTCATTTATTTATTGAGTGATAATGACACAATGCAACATCCATTTAGAGATTTACCGCGCTGTAAAGATGCGATTGGAATTGAACAAGAGCCAGCAGCAAATCGAAAACATGAACCGATACAAGTAAGATGCAAAGGGGGAGCTTCAGTGTGGCATGCACAAGCTAACATTTCGCTACATCCACAGCTTGCAGACCTACAATTCTCTGCGCAATTTAGCCACACCACCCAACCATATTTCCACCATCACCCAATCGATGGAGCGAATCCAGTTTGGCGCACCAGGCAACAGCAGCGGCCACAAGCAGGGTCAAGAGGAGCAAGAAGCCGAAGAGACAGACGAGGAGGATATCCATGTGGATGAGTGCTGCATTTGCCTATTTGCCATTGCCCCATTTCAGGCACTCTTTGTTGCACCTTGTTCTCACACATTCCATTACAAGTGTCTGCGTCCGTTATTGTTGAATCATCCCGGATTTGCATGTCCATTGTGTAGAAATTATGCAGATTTGGATGCAAGCGTGTCTCTTGAAGTGGAAGAAGTCAAATCAATGCTGAAGACAATGAAGAGAACAAACAAAGCTAGATCACAAGACAACTGAACATTATGCACGCGCCCACTCGAATGAACCCACACATTGATATAGAGAGACACCTTACGTGCTTGTAATGGCCTTATTACCTATAATCTTACATAGTAAAGCTCAACATACCCTTTATTCATCCTATCATATCGCTCGTATCATGTCGCATTGAAACACACAAACACACACCCATGATTACAAGATTGCCATTGATAAGGTGGAATAAAACTGACTACTACATGATAAACGCACACACACACGCATTGGTTGCACAATCATGATGTTATACCATCATGTATATGCTTGATCGGGCATGTTACAAAAAGAAGATATTTTCCTCTTGATCTACATATTGAATGTGAGGTTTGCAATTATAGCAACATGATTTGTTTATTGGTAATTGCACAAAGAGCAAATATAAATATTACACTTTCTGATTACCAAAGGCTAGCAGTATGGCCAGGAGCCTTTTATTGACAGAAATAGAATTCCCTGCTTATTTCAAGTTGAATTCGCTCTGTCTATATTTACAATTGTTGTCATCTGTCTACCTTGGCAGCAGCAGCAGTGAAAAGGTGGTTAATCAAGATTAAGGAGCCTTTTGTTTTTTCGTCTCCTTCGTAACTCCTTGATCAATATAATAGCTTAATAACAAACATCCATTATAGTGAATCACATGTAAAATAGCAAGCATTGTGGTAAGCACGCAATGCCATATTAATACAAATTGTATGTGTATTCTGAATAATACAAACACTAGAAATTATATGGTAAATACAGGTGTTTTAGCTGGATTTTGTTAGCATGGTAGCACAATGAAACAATTGTTGTTACAAGAGGGGTCAACTTAAGGAGATCGGAACAAGGAGTGAGGAGTGAAAGGTGGGGGGAGAGATCGATGCTTTGGGGGACAAGGAGAGTAGGAAAAAGATCATATAAATACATGCCACATTTACGTTTGAAATTTCTTCTTCTTTCATCTCTCAATCTCACTTGTAAATACAAAATTCCAAAGCTCAGAATGCCCTCATTAACATCACGCTTATTCAACAACAACCAAAGCAGCAAGCAGCAGCAGGAAGCATCATGCTGTTCATGCGGATGTCACCATCATCAGCACCCCAATAGCACCATTTCAGAAGAGACATCTACCATCATCTTGTCGCCTACAAGATGGTTCCCTCGTATACGCCGCAGATCTTCCTCCACATCCTCATGCACCTCGTTCTTTGATGAAAACAGTGCCAGTAGCGCCAACAGCAGTAGAAGAGCGTCAGCAGAGTACATACATGAGATTGAAGACAAGCAAATTGACGAGTTTGAAGACATGTACAGATTGGCAGTAGATGAGGTATAGTAGGACAGCCAGCTGGTAATGGCCCCAATGACTAATGTGACCATTATAGATGGCCTATGCTATTGAGTCGCAAGGCTCCATTTACTACAGTGGCGATTTGATTACAACTACAGAGGCAGTGAACAATTGCTTGGATCGCTTCCAACAACTGATACAGACATTACATTCAGTCCGATCTCACAAATTTCAGCAAGAGTGGACTGATATTTTATTCGAGCTTCGATCGCGTCTAGATTCTCTGCCATTTGACTATTCAGAATGATGGAGCAGCAGCTCTTGTTCTTCTTTGTATGAAATAAGCTTTTTTCTTTATTTATTTACACCAAAAGCCAAAATGATTCCCCCCTATTACATATATATAAGCAAGCAAACAACAAGATTATTATAGCCTCTATTCTATGCAATACACATATTTATATATAACCGCAGCACAACACATCCTACGCAAAAATATTCCCCATATCTAATTTTAACAATTATTTATTTGAATATTTATTATACACATTATACCAAACCCCCTATGAATACCTCTTCGTTTCTCTTTAATTACAAAATAAAATTACCTCTTATCATTTCTGCTAATTCAGTAACGCTGTGCCTTTGTTTCTTGTCTGAAACAAATGTTGTCAATCATGTATATGTATTGATGAATTGAAACAAACCTTGTCCTGTCTCATCGAAATATATCAACCATCTCAAGATATTCAATGCGTTGAAACATTCGGGTATTCTGTTTTAAGTAATTTGCTGTATATAAAAGAACGATAAATCGGATATTCCGTATTCAATGCATCCAGTGACACAGGAGAGAAATGAGGGGGGAGAGAGAGGAGATCATGGGAGTTGTCTCGCTCCGGATAGTGGGCTCACTTGTACATATGTCAAAAATCTGATAAATCGACGGTCTATTCTTCACATAAATTTTAAAAATGTCTAGGCTGCTTCTCAGCATCTATATGGATAATCACTTCCTGGACATGGCTGCAGTGTTGCTTGATCGCTAGTCTCACTTTTTGCTCAATGTCGTGTGCTTTGGTAATGGACAAGTGTGGATTCAGTTGAATAACCAGGTCCAAATGATGAAATGGACCAAATTTTCGACCGCGGATAGAGTAGAAATCCAGCAGATCAGTCTCTTTGCTCTGTTAAAACATCCGTCAACCAATGCTCCTATAGAGTCCATTGCATAATGTCATACCTTGACGGACGCGACAATAAATTTGATCTCGTCCAATTCAGTTTCGCTTATGCTCTTGTCGAGCAATTCCCTTGTAGATTGTCGCATGATGTCTACCCCGCTCTTGAATATCATTCCTGACACGACAATGCCTCCCAATGGGTCAAAAATAGGCATTCCAGCATAAGAGCCTCCTATCGCTACAAGGGCCACAAAACTAGAGTAAGCATCTGACCGATGATGCCTATTGTACATGTACATTTATGTTAATGTGTCAAGTCAATGTCCCTCGATTTCTATTTATATACCATGCATTTGCAACTAGGACATCGCTGCGCTCACTTTGGCCCACTTTGAGAGCTGTACAAAGAGAAAGGAGAGTAGGGAGCAAGTTGGTCAATACATGTAGCCGCGTATACATTAAATGACTCTGTTCAGCCACAGTCATTTGCAGAACTTGTTCATGTACACTTACTAATACGGTACAGCCACTCTTTAATGGCAACACTTGCCAATGCAAACCAAGCAGCATTGGGATCGAGTACATTTTGCTGTTGATTGACATGATCGGATGCTGTTGTCACCGTTGACGCGACGGTGTCGCTCAGTGTTTGAGCTGCTTGGCTGTGATGATGGCTCCAGATATCTAACAGCAGGTCAAATGAATGTATGCCGATACCGATACTCCCCGCCACTAGTATGGCCGAGACGGATAATGATCCTATCGTTTCATATTTGCCTGTAGTAACAAGATGACCGAGTCAGATAGCGCAATACGTAGCTGTATATAGCATTACCATATCCATATGGAAATGTGTTGTCTGGTACTTTTCTTGACATTTTGAATGTATACAATGTAACAAAATCACTCAAAAGATCTGATAAGTAGTACTATTAGCTCACATTAGTGTATTGTGCTACATGACATTTTACCACTGAAAGAGTGAGATGCATCCGCCAATAGCGCCGCCGAATTCATGAACCTATATGATATAGATGAGCGGTTCCAGTATCAACTAGATAGCATACGAGCCACAGCTTACCACCCTGCAACTCCCTTTGATACTGTCAGCCCAACATTGGAGACAAACCCAATCCAAGTGACCTGCATTCCCTTTTTACCTGGACAAGTATTATAGTACATTGTTAGTAAAGCTATGCATTGACTGATCTTACACTCAATCCTACTTGAATGTTCTAGCATCGAAGCGAAATCATCAGCATGTATATGGCTACTCTGAGGCTGTTCAGTGCCGAGAAACCGACTTGTTTGATGCTGAATCAAAGGGTATAACAATGGTCTGCTGCATGTGTTTAGTGAGGGTGCTATACATGGTCGTCTTTTGGATAAGATGGCTGATCTTGCTATAAAGCGTTTTCCTGAACAATTGCCCTGGATACATGTTGATGACCTCCACATGGTGAACAAGCAGTAAAAGAGAGGTATATTTTTGTTTTGTTGTTTCGAATCTATTAAATATTTGAACAGTCCTTTTCTCCCCAGGTTTGCTGGTGATTTTTTTTTATCAGATCTTCCAGGTACAACTGTAGCCAATTGTGATTGATAATTTTCAATAGTTTCATGATTGGATGATAATTTCGTGTTACATGTTGGCCAGCAAGCTTCTTTTTCGATCCATCTGGCAGATCTGTGAGCTATTGATCAAGGCCCATTAAAGCTGCATTGATTAGTGTCTTGTTGCTATGCACTTTTACCAATGCATTAAGCAAAATCAGTCTCCTGTTGGTGGCGAGAGCAATCTAAAAACTGGCACATTAGGACACATTTATTATTTATATCTTGCTGCCTAAATCATTTAAGGCACAAGGTCTGTGGTTGACAGAAAAGAGGTCAAGCACAATTGCAAATTTTGCAGTCATTAGGAATTGCATTCATTGCAATGCATGTGTTTATTTTGTATTTCTACAAGAAGATCAATACAAATCGTCATTAACAACAGTAAGTCTGGGCACTTGAGTTTATTTCTAGCATGGAGAAACTCGATCAGCGATGTAAGGATTGTGAGCAATGCTGAAATCCACATTATTAACAGTATTATCCTAACTACATATGCAAAACTCTTATATTTTGGCCTTTTCTCATCGTTTTAACATCTTTCACAGGTGCCTGCAACTGCGAATCTGGCTCTTCTACATGGCTTTACGTCTGTGCTAGTGGAACCAATCCAGATACGGTACATAGTATGCGTTTATCGCCTCTCACCACTCGAAAACACACACAATACAGCATAAATTGGGTATATTTGAGCCCTGTTTTCTCGTGCTAGAAGCCGTTTGAGGTCGCGAGAGTAGCACCAAACAATTGCTTTTGACCAACAGCAACTTCCTGACACCTCTGCTCAACTTTTTTGGGATCATCAAAAATCGATCAAAATCCATGAGTTACCCCTCATACTTTTCATCGAAAAACAAACGATCGCGTTTTTGAACGCAAAAACGAAGACTTTTACTAAGGTACATATTAAATCAAAATGTTTCTCTGAACCAACGCAACCTTCTGAAATCATTTTTATGAGACCTTTTTATGCAAAATCTCAACATTTTTAGCTAAAACCGTATTTCACATTTTCATAAATTTCTCACTCAGTTTGTTCAAAACGTATACTTTTTATGGCACCATTGGATGCGCCTTGAAAAGTACTCTTGAAAAGTATTAAGAAGCATGGCATGATCATCACAATTTTCATAGTCGACTGGGGCAAAATAGACAATCGAAATCAATTCTGGAACAAAAAATTCCCATTTCGAGCGAAAAGTCAACCGGAGCTTAAATCGATTTTGGCTGGCAGAATGTTATATTCATGTGTTTAATCGATAATTTAGCAGCTTAAAAGAAAGGGAATTGCGAGTTGAAGAGCAGTATGGTTAAGACAGTACAGTTTATATAGATATAGTTGCGTATTACTACATTTGGCGAATTTAAAGGCTACAAATTGCTTATTACTGCTACAAACATCAACAACCAAATTACAGGAACCATAGTAAGGGGATTTCTCATTGATAAGCAAGCGTTGTAAGATCTGACGACTGGTACATGAAATTCTATTGGGGAAGTCAGCGGACAGTTCAGACAGCATAGCTATAAATCTCTGCCATGAGCATTGTCATGTATGCATTGGATTCCGGGCACTACTTTTTCTAGGCAGCGAAATGTCATACAGTGTATTCAAATGCTATGATAACATTGCCCTTTTATGGAAGCAATTTTTAAAGTACTTTATAGTATTTATATATTCAAATCATGCTCTATTATGCCAAATTCATTGCACATCTATATCATACAGCAGTAGTGCGGTATTTAAAGACATTTTTTAAAAAAAACCTGCCCACCACTTTGGGTTGTTCCATATTCTTTATCCCTTTCTGCTTTACTTGATACAATTATCCAATGTCGACATTGCATTTGTTTCTGGAGCAATTCAAAGGTAACTCTTTTTATGAAAAACTTTGCTCTGACAACTGATCCATGACGATCCATAGCCAATCCAATCAATTGGGCATTAGCAACAGTAATAATGATAATAAGAGCAAAGGACCACAATGCAGAATCTGAAAAAAGGGCTCACCTCATTTCTATGCTAGATCCTCATCTACATATTACGCTATTTCACAATCCCAAACAAACCGCCACAGATTCCAGCCAAGCACCCAGAAGTTCTCGTCTTTAAAAACTATACGCCTGTCGATCTTTTACCTTTTAATGGAGAAAATGATTCTCGCATTTTGATGGGAGTCAATGGCTCAGTCTACGATGTTACCCAAGGCCGAAACTTTTATGGGCCTGGTTAGTTTTAATTTTTCTTTGCCTAGATGTAGGCATTACAGATACTCATATATCAATCACACATTTGTAGGAAGTCCTTATGCCAACTTTGCTGGACACGACGCGTCACGAGGACTAGCCAAAAACTCATTTGATGAAGACATGATGGTAGATCCACATGGACCGATTGATAAGCTTGAAGATTTGGAAGCGGATGATTGGCAATCTCTGAGAGAATGGGTAATTTTATACTACAGGACACAGCAATGCGATGAGCAGTAGATTGATCATGCACTATTAGGAAAATCTTTTTGCAGGCAAATATTTGTTGGTTGGTAAATTAGTTGAAAACCACACAGTAAATGAAAAATGATCGCTTTATTCTATAAAACTGTATATGATTAAATGGACCCTTCTTTTACTTGCAATTTGAACCAATCCACAGTTTCCTGTAAACCCTGTTTCACGGAAAACCCAGGTTCCCAACCCAAATACTTTTTAGCTCTGGTGATATCCGGTTTGCGCTTTTTGGGATCGTCCAATGCAGCTGGCAGGATCTTGATGTCGACGTTTTCAGGCGACAAGGGGGGAATCAAGACCATCTCTCTGATCATGTCTGCAAAGTTCTTGATGGTATACTCTTCAGGGTTGCCCAGATTGACAGGCTCGCTGTAGTTTTTGTTCATGAGCAGAATAAGCCCATCGACTAAATCATGCACATATTGGAATGATCTTGTTTGTGCTCCGTCGCCATACAGGGTCAAAGATTCGCCTTTGATGGCTTGCATAATAAAGTTACTCACAACACGACCATCGGCAGGTGACATACGAGGACCTAGAAATCAACGGGTTAATATCGACTTTTTTCTGCAAAATGTGTGTAGCCGAATGTGATATTCTCTATTACCAAATGTACTATAAATACATGAGATTTTTCAATTAATACGGTTAAAAATAACTCGTCTGTGATAGTCTTACTTGAAGATGCGAGCAACACGCACATCCACATCGTTTTGTCGCATGTAGGCATAGGTCAATGTCTCTGCAATGCGTTTACCTTCATCGTAGCAGGCTCTGGGACCAATTGGGTTCACATGACCCCAATACGTCTCTTTCTGAGGATGCTCTTCAGGGTCGCCGTACACCTCTAATTCAGCAGCATCAATACCAACGGGCTAAATCTGATACCGCCCAGATGAAACACTTGCCTGATGTAGATGTCAGCAGGAAACGGGCCTTTGTGCGCTTTGCAAGGCCAAGCATGTTGATGGTGCCCATGACGCTGGTCTTTACGGTCTTTGTGGGATTGTACTGGTAGTGAGGGGGCGACGCAGGACACGCCAAATGATAGATTTGAGACACCTCAATCATAAATGGATCGACCACATCATGACGCACCAATTCGAAATGGGGATGGCCAATCCAATGCTGCACATTGCGCTTTGAACCTGTAAAGAAATTGTCCAATACGATGACTTCATGGCCCATATACATCAAACGATCGACAAGATGAGAGCCTACAAAGCCAGCACCGCCAGTGACCAGAATGCGCTTGCGGTCAGAGGGTCGCAGCTGCTTTACAGGCGGGTATGAGGTGATTGTCTTGTACACAACAAGGCCTGCTGCTTCGTCAATGTCTCGGTCGTTCTGCTCTTTGGGAAGGTACAGGTCACGTAGATAGCTTAGTTGTGCGTCTGAGCCAACATTGGCATGGCCAACAGAGGTGACATGGTCTTTAGTGGGTGTTGCGGCAGCAGTGTCAGTGGTGGTCGATGCCATTAGGTTGGGTTTTTTAGTAGAGAAATAAGTAAGAAATGGAAAAGAAAAAGGGAAAAAATACGCAAAAAATGTAGGAGAAGAAACACAAGTTTTATGTCATGAGGAGAGTGGGTTTATTTCATTAACAGCAACCACCTGAGGAGTTGTTACCATTGTTTTTTGCAGGCGATTCAAGCTTAACTTCCTCTCTTTGGCGAGTCTGCTGAGCCTGTTGTGTGTCGATTAATCTCTTTTTGATGTCTCTGCGTAGAATAGGGGGCGTTAGTGAGGCCACACATCTTGCAGACAGACAGCGACATTGCTTACCTGGCCAAGTCGAAAAAGGCTTCCTCGACTCCAATGTTTGCCTTGGCGCTTGTTTCCATAAATCGAATATTTAGTTCATTTGCTAATGTCTGGCCCTGTTCGGCAGAAACAACCTAAAAGAGAGAGGAGGCAGCAACATGAGAAACGGATGCTATCACTGGAGGCAAGAAAATACGCACTCTTTTATCTTCCATGTCGCACTTGTTACCAATAAGTATCTTGTTGACTCCCTCACTAGCATGCTGTTCGATATTTGAAAACCAGTTTCTTACGTCTGTATTATGTATATGCTTCTTAGTGTCCGTCTTGCTCTGCGTCCCATCGCATTTCACTTACTTCCAAAGGATTTATCATCTGTAACATCGTAGACCAACAAGATGCCCATAGCGCCACGATAGTAGGCTACCAATGTTGCTTGTTAGTGTACATGGCTCGCACATAACGCCCTGCAAAATGACTCACCCGTGGTAATAGTACGGAATCTCTCTTGTCCAGCAGTGTCCCAAATCTGGAGCTTTATTCTCTTTCCGTCCAGCTCAATAGTACGAATCTTGAAGTCAATACCGATAGTAGTGATAAAAGAAGGTGTGAAGGAATCGTCAGAGAAACGAAGCAAGAGACAGCTTTTACCAACTCCAGAGTCGCCGATCAGCAAGAGTTTAATGAGATAGTCGTAGGAAGCACTTTTTGCGGTTGCCATATTGAATAATAACGAGAGGAAGAAGAAGAAGAAGAAGAAAATTATTTTACTCAACAACTTGAAATAAAAAAGGGGGCACACACATACACACACACACGCAACACACACACACGCACAACATCAACAAATTGGAGCTTGAATGTACGCACACGACCTGCGATTGGTGTATCGCAAATTCGAGTGTATACTTTTTCTGCTGCTTGCAGGAATTGCCGAGGGGAAGCTTCCCTATATCCAGCAGCGTATAGGATGGACATGGTAGCAGCCATCTTATTGATACATAAAAGCCTTTCGGTTGAGGAAAGACATCTTCATTTATTGCAGCTTTTAGCTACTGAATATTGCTGCCAAATGTCTGGTTCCACTTGAGTAGCTCATTGATATCCTTCTCCCAGCCAGCACCATCACTGATGTGCGTTACGCAGGGAATGGGGTATTTTGACATCCTCACCTAGTATACGTGGTAAGCATGCTGATCTCTCGCGCAACACACAGCTCTCTACCTTGACATATTCGCCTTTATGCAACATGAAAATCTCCTGACCATCAATAGACACTTCCGTTTGACTACGGCTTTTCTCGCCAATCTAGCAGCATAAATCGCTTATAAGCATTTTACGCCCACATATGTTTTTGCAAGCAATACCTACCTTTAGCTCTATGTTGGAACTCGGCGGTAGTAGCACCGTTCTGAATGATAATGAGCGAGGACAGATGGGCGTCAGCACCAAGCTCTGAACACTGGGATGGACAATGGGGCCGCCAGCGGATAACGAGTAGGCTGTGGATCCGGTTGGCGTCGACACAATCAAGCCGTCTGCTACACATTCCGTCAAATACTGCTCATCCACAAAGCAATCAATGGTCGTCAGATGAGGGAATCTGCCACGGTGCAGCGTCACTTCATTCATCACTTGTCTGTCATCCACCTCTACGCCGTCCACCTCGATTCTCTTTCCACTGGGCTGATGCAGCGAGCAAAACAATCTCATCCTCATCATGAGGCCCACCTTGCCAGCAATCATGTCGTCCAAGACATGTCTGAACTTTTCGAATTCTAGTAATCAAAGGCAGGCGTAAGCATTGTTGTATGATGGCCCCCGCTTGATCTGCTACTTACTGTATGACATTAAAAAGCATAGCGTGCCAAGAGAGAAGCTCACTACTGGAGGCGCCGCTTTGGGAAACAAGGACGATAGATGAAGCATGGTGCCGTCTCCACCCAATGTCACTGCGAAATCCACTGTGCGAGTGTAGTCTTCCTTGTGGCTCTTTTCAATGACATGCACAAAAGGAAGCTCCTTTTGAAACTGCTCTGCCACCTCTGGCTCTACAATGATGTTCATGTCTGGCTGTGATTGATGCAGCCAGCTTTTTTGCAGTCTTTAATCAATAGGTTCGCTGCGTGGCACATCCTGGTCTTACTTTGCTACTTCCACAAACGCCTTTTCCGTCTTGATATCGTTTGGCTTCTTGACAATGAGTACATTATTGGGTCTTTGCGTCCACTTGAGTGCGTATTGTCCTCTGTATCAATATGCCAATGAGTCTTGCGGATCACAATTTCACTAATGCCACTATCCCATCATTACCCATAAGTACTTCCGGGGACTTGAATGATATCTCCAGGACGACGAGATTCGATTAAATCGCTGTCTTTTTCGGTTGACACTAGAAAGCGAGGCGAGGGTTAGGCGAGTCGTAGTGCTAGTCTGTCCAACCAAGGTGTACCTTGCTCTTTTGACAGACACAATCCAACCTTGTCAGGCAGCGTTGATGTCTTTCTCAGCAACCCCGTATTGTACAATCGTCTATAGACACATAATGGCTGCAAAGGCTTCACATTGAACACAAGACGTCTATTTAACTGGAACACACGCATAGCTAAGAAAGAAGAGAGAGAGAGAGAGAAGCAAATATCAAGAACTGTTTATTCAAATAATGCAAAACATTTGGGCAGCGGCACCAGTCAGATTGCCTGTGACTCAAAGCACGTCAAAATCGTGAAACTCATCTCTTGGACAGATGCTGATCGTCATCCCATTTATTCCTTCTCTTTTCAGGCACAACAACATTGTCCTGAGAGGGTGGTTTCGCTATTCGACTCGCTACTTTGGCAGCAGTTGCCATTGCCTGTGCCATGGCTGCTGACTGCTGTTGTGTTGCTTGCTGAGGGACGAAATTGACAGAGGTGCGGTTCTGCTGCTGTGCCGCCTTTTCCTCGGCGAGCTTTCGCTGTGTCTCTAAAATGCCATCAATGTACATGTCTGCGGGGAATCCATGAGGGTCAAACTCCTGCTGGTCGAAATTGCTGCCAATCTCATCCACCTCAGTAAACTCTACCAGCTTTGTATAGATACGAGGGTTGCGAAACGCCTTGTTGTGTTGCAAATGGTCGTTCAGTCGATGTCCAGATGCTCTCAGCGATAAAAAGTGTGATATACGTTCCTATGGCAATAGCTGCATCAATGACATGCCCGCTCACCAGAAGAGCAATGTTGGACACCTCACCTGTCTTTCAGCATCGCATGCTGTATCTGGCTCATCAGGAATTCCCCAATTCTCTACACCTGGAATCGGCTTAGCAGCCAAGGCAGCCATCAACCGCTTGTTGTGTTCCAACATGCTTGCCGTTGATGTCGATGGTAGTCCAGGCACTTTACTCGGTAATGCTGGCTTGGCTGATTGTGTTGTAGGTGCTGTCGCCTCTGGCTTCTTTGGTTGTGATTCTATCTTTGTCTTTTTGATGTTCTAATTGGAGGGATCAATGGTCAATACAAAGCTCAAGACGAAAGCGTGTTTTGAGGAGGGTTATTACTTGAAGAATGTCAACTAATATACAAGGTGTCAATGCATCTTTATTCTTTAAGCAAAGCCTCTATCTCATGCCGCTGTTACCTGGTGCCTCGTCGCCAGAAGAAGATGAGGCTTCATCGTCTGAATAGTTCACCAGACCTGCAAGTGAGCTCATGTTGTAGTGGCTGTAAAAAGAGAAGAATGATGGCATTTTTATCCACAGACCAAAAATTTTGATGCTTGCACGGCTGAGACTCATTTCGTATCAAGAAGCATGAGCCAGCATCAGCATTATAACGCATGTGTGCGCTAGAAATTTCGAATCTCAATTATGGGGAGTATGGGCATTGGACCATAGATCTTTGCTGCTATAAACAATCTGTTGTTCACACCATGTATATATATCTTGCAGCCAATATTACTGGATACAACACGTCTTTAACTGTATGGTAGGTATTTTATTAAGTCTATGGAGCAATAGCCGAAGATGGCGGGCTTGTGCTGGATCTCTTGCGATTTTTGATTATGGAGGCGCTCTCCTTGAGGTTTTCTAAGCTTGATTTTCTAGATGTGTCGTTATTAAGTAGTGGTCTTTGTTTCTGTTGTTGCTGTGATAGATCATCCAGTTTTTTGTGCAACAGATCGTTGTGTAGTTCAATACCAAGTGATTCATAGCTTGATTTTGGAGACATGTCATCCTCTTTGCTCACTGTTCCCATCGTATGGTACGGACTATCACTGTGCCGCCTAGGGTTACTTGGTTTCTTTGGCAATTCGCTCAATTTTCGTATGATGGATGGCTTGGGCTCTTCTGGAATGGACGGCACGGTGGCATCCGTAGCGCTGTCGCTTGATTTCTGCAGGATGTCTAATGTTTCCTTTGATAAGCTGGAAGACTGATCGATGGATTCCCTCCGCTTCCTCTCTTCTTGTTGTGCAGCCATGACAGGTGACAAGGTGCTAAACGTGCCTCTGGACAACGCCATGAAGACAAACAGTGTTACCATAATGACAAGTTGAGATACGGACACTCTTCTCTCAAAGGACAGCTAAAATTCCACAGGTGCGGTATGAGTTTGTGTATTCAAAGACGGGCGCCAAGTGAGATTTACCTGATCTGCCAAGATACTGATCTTTGCTGTCATTTCTCGCATGTCGCTCTCGGTTTGATCCTTCAAATCTTCGTACCATTGCTCATAGCGACGTTTCTATAAGGCTGTGTGTAAGCTTTACTTTCTTTTTTTTTTTTCGTCAATGTCCAGTATGCACTTTACCATGCTATCAATCTTGTAACTGGCAGTTTCGTTCAGATGTCCAATGAGTAGTATCAATTGATCTTGGTGTCGCTTCTCCATGTCCATAAACACATCGTTGAGAATCTTGTTTTGCTCGTCCAGGAAGCGTTGTGATAGTGTCATATTCACTTCGAGTACATTCAGTCGTTTCATGATGGTTTTGTAAATAGACTCTTGTGTGCTGCCTTCCTTTTGATGTAAGTTGGGAGGGATTGGCTTGGGTTGCTGTGGTACAGGAAGCGGGCTTTGCGGTAGTATGATTGTCGTGGATGAGGTGCTTGACACTGTCAAGTTGGCATGATGCGGTGCAGTGTTGTCGGCGGTTTCTGTGCTATCAGCAGGAGCTGCTTCATTGTCGATTGCAGTACCTATAGTACCAACACTACTATCAGCAGTGTGGCTACTCACATGATCGTTGTTGCTCTTGGCTGTCTTGCTAGTAGCAGTATCACTGTTGTTACCAGTGCTAGTTGATGTCCTTTTGGTATTTGAAGCTGATGATGAAGCGCCCTTATCAGCTGCGTTCTTCGTCTTTTTGGATGATGATTTCTTTCTACCTGACGACGACGACGACGATAACGACGATGATGATGGTGATAATACTGGAACTGTGTCTGGTCTCGGTGTATCACCTGCGTCTATCCATGTATCCCTGGGTGTAAGAGGCACGCTGTTTTCTGTCTGAGAGACGACTTGAGTAATCGTGATCTCAGCAATCCCCGTCTCTTCCTCTGTCATGTCGCTCGCTGCTGATTCCTTCACAATCGTCTTGACAGCCTTGACCTCTAATGTTGTGTCTGACTGAGTCGGCAGCGTATCTTCGAGGGATGTCTCTGTTGCAATGTTGATGGGCGGAATAATGGGCTTCACATCGTCTTCATCCAGGTCAATCTTGACAGGGAAAGATTCAGCAGTGTCGTTGACATCGAATTGGGGTTGGATGATCTGCTCGCGCACTTCTGCAGGCCACAAATGCTCTTCCTCCAATACAGGATACTGGTCTTTGCTCTCGACCGTGTTGTAGAACTCCAGCATCGGCATGCCATGCACCCTCACCAGACTCAGAGGACAGTAGTACTCATGGCCATAGTGCGTCAGAAACTCAATCTTCATGTACTCGAGAAATCCGCTGTAGGGCACCTTGAATACCTGCAAATCTCGGGTGTTCCTCGCCTGCCATTGCCCCAACAGTCGCCAATCATTGGTGGGATACTTGGATGAAGCGTACACTCGAAAGTCCTTGAACGTGCTGGAGAAGAACTCAAAGTTTGCCATGACAATCGTGTCCACCACAATCTCCTCGCACAAGTTGATGATCACGAATTTATCAGCAGAGCATTTGTTTAGCAAATACTGATCCTTTGACTCGTACAAGATTGACTGTGCGCCTTTTGCCTGTTTGTTGACCTTCCTCACTGTCGCTGCACAATCGGTGGACGCGTAGTTGAACCTCTCCTTTAGCGACTTCATGCGGACGTCGGCAAACTGCTGCTTCTTTTTGTTCTTGCTGTCTGAGGCAGACTGGCTGGGTGCAATGTACTCGCCCTCCGCATATACGTTGGGCTTCTTCTTGTCCTTTCCGCCAACACCTCCCAGCAGATCTTCAAACATGGATCCAAAATCATCAGCGAACCCTCCATCGATGCTGTCCACCATTTGCTGCTTCTTGTTGGGTGATCCTTCGCCTTCGTCTTCCAGCGTCTTTCGTTTGTGTCGACGCTCCTTGTCGTTTTCAATCTGAGCAATCTTCTTTTGCCATTCTTCAAATGACACAAGGGGCTTTCGCTTCTCCTTGCTCGACGCTGTTTCTGCTTGCTCGTTTGTCTCGTTGGTAGTGGTATGAGGTCTGCTCTGTTTGTTCTCTTGCGGTAGCGTCTGCTCTGAGTCATTGTCGCTTGTCTGTGTTGATGGTGGCGCATCCGTTGCGTTGACGGGATCGTCTGAAGCACTGTATGGCTCATTGGCGACTGGCTTCTCTATGATGTTTGGTTTGCTCAAGTCTGATATCACAGCGGCATCAGGAAAGAGTGCTGCAGAAAAGTCGACTGTGCCTTGCGAGTACGCTGGACAGGTCTCTGCGAATATGTCATTGTCACGATAGCGTAAACATTGCTTTGCTTTGTAACTTGGTTTTGCTGTGAGCACCAGCGGTAAAAGAATAAACAAGTAGAGTGGCCAATGTTGTGTATAATGCATATATTGTAAAAAAGGAAAAAGAAGAGCAAATAGGCTTGATCAACGTTTTGAATAAAATATCCACCGTATTGAAACTCCATTCCCATCATCTCCCCCATTGTGCAATGTTCCAGAAAAACCCTGTTGCTCCATCCAAGCACACACACACTTGTCCAGTTGGGCTTCTATGGATCGAACCATGTACATTAGCAAGCAGCAATTTATCTTTTTGAAGTATGATTAGAAATTGTCCATCTGTTAACAGCAACTCATCCAATCTAAAATCCGACTAACCCATCGTGTTCCTCGCAAAATTTGACAGAGGTACATGTTTATTTCATAAGGCAAATAATTGGCATCTGAAGACTTTGAATGATTTGATACCAATATAATGCAAAATTGTGCTTTTGGATGTTATGAATAGGATTAGATGTATTCAAACTCTTTTTTTTAGGATAGTAAATGTATTTGGTCATGTCTGATACTTATGGTGGTATCGTCTGTAGTTACCTCAAGACATTTGTACCATGCATTTTGAATGTTTAGTCTTGCTTTTCTCATTATAATCACATTTTTAGTTTCAATATTAATGCTTTATTTCTCTGAGCTGTCTCCAAATTTGAGCCAATAAAATCGCCTAAAAAGCTAGTCTAAACGCCGCTGACCCTAGAAAATTTTTGCGAGGATTTCCCTATGTTTTTTGGTTAGGCGGACTTTTAAATACTGCCAAATACAGTAATTTAGCAATTTTATCATCAAAATCCCCTAAAATGCCAGAATATGCCTTACTACACACCCCAGCTTATAGTGCAAACGCTTGAGACTCTTAATTAGCACCAAGTAAGTAATACAAATCAAGTGAGGGCGGCCTATCTACCCCCAGCCTCTGAATCAAATCTAGCTGTGCTTCAACGATAGGCTTATCCACACAACGAAAAAGGAGGGTCATGGCTCAAAGAACCATGAAAAAGTGGGAAAAGTAGCAAAAGGGCATCACTAGAATGTGACGAAGAACATAAACATCGCAATACAGTTACGTACAAAAAGGTAGTAGCAACAAGCAATGTGTATCATCAAACTGACGAGTACAAGAAAACAAAAGTAGTGGAAAAAAGTATCGCGGTTGCCTCGTACGAAGCAACAAGAACACCAATACCACCACCACCAGTATATATTACAGAAGAAATAATACTTGAAGAACAAAAAGAATGCAAGGTTACTCCAGAATAGAGCAGCACTGCCAGCGATACAATGCATCAAAAGATACACCATAGCACTATGATACAGCAACAGAAAAATAGTTGCGTGCAGCAGAAAAAAGGGTGAAAGAATAAATCGCAAAAGAGCAAACTAGAAAAGAATGCA
This sequence comes from Mucor lusitanicus, assembly GCA_010203745.1. NCBI lineage: Eukaryota > Fungi > Mucoromycota > Mucoromycetes > Mucorales > Mucoraceae > Mucor > Mucor lusitanicus. The sequence continues at coordinate 356,291 of JAAECE010000005.1, read as the reverse complement.
CAGTATTACGAGAAAGAAAGAAGTAAAAGGGTTGAATGAATGTAATCCATGGCAACCAAAGAAGGGGAATATACAAACCAAATACAAACCAAACACAAACAACAATATATTGTAGCAAACTGGCCTAAAATAAACTGTGTAATTAGTATTAATGTATATTGTAACGCGAAAGGTGATTTTTATCGGCTGATACCTACTGTAACAAACTTGAAAGGTGTCGTCTTGGGTACTGGTGGTTGTAAAGACATGCTTCTTCTGGCGAAAGTGGTGTTGTATTCAACTAATAGTAATAAAAAGTGTATGGTTTAATAGAAAAAGTGCAGTGCAAAAACAGTGGAAACGGGGGCGAGAAAAAAATAAAATAAAAAAAAAAAAACGCGTTGCTGAGGGTGACTGCAGTCAATAGGCTGCCGCAGCACAGAGCACACGGAATTTGAATGACGTGTACAATGAACATTTTGCACTGCGGTGACTGTACCCAAATGATTTTTTTGCGATGATTTTTTTGAATCAAAATTGATATAATTTGACATTTGTAAACATTTTTGTTAAAATTAGCTATATTAAGTGTGCTCAGCGTATACTACTTTCTAATAAACGTAAGGGAAGAATTTGAAGGCGCATTCAATGGTGTCAATTTTAAAGTACTTTTAGAATGAAAAGATAAAGAATTTTGAGAAAATATAAAAAGCAGTTTTTCCAAGAAAAGTCGAGATTTAGTATATACAACGTTCAAAATAACAGTTGCACATGTTACCTTACATCTGTGCGGTCATTTTGATCTAATATATATCATAGTAAAAAGTGTCGTTTTCGCCTTCAAAATTGCGATCGTTTGATTTTTAACAAAAACCATGAGGGGTATCTCATGAAAAAACGTGAATTTTCGACGATTTGGATCGATCCAAAAAAAATAAAAATAAAGGTTTAGGATGTAAATGGTAATTGATAGCAATCATTTGGCACTATTCCGAGCATCTAAAAGGGTTTACAAGACGAGATATTGAGGATTGGATTTAGACAATTTGGCTGAGAAAAGTGCCTTTTGTGTCCTGTAAACCCACAGCAACTGGTGCTACAAACTCAATCAAGACCCCAAACGATTGGTATTCTATAGGATTACAAACGGAAAACCATTAGGCAAGAATCAAAGTGGACTTAGTGTGTACTTTACCTTGTAAACCCTCAAAAATTCCAAAAACAATCTGACTCGCCATGCCTCAATCAATTCCAAGGTAAAGATTATACAAAAGATGTTAATGTTTGACAGCACATTTATTACAAGATCGCAAACAGAGGATTTCAATTGCATCGTGCTTAAGATCCAACCTGCTGCACGTTTGTATCTACTAATAATAATGATCAGAGCTACTGTGTTGTTTCCATTGACATGGACGTGTAACATTAGGCGTGAGTCAAATCCGCACTTGGGGAGCAAGGGTTTAAGTAACACTAGTAATGTAATAAGTTTCGTAGTTCAAGATAATATTCAATGAAGCAAGGGGCTTCACCGTGATTTACTGAAATGGATAAACGACAACGAATGATTGCGGTGGATCGTTGTCGTGTAGTTTAAGCTTCATTAGAGCAAATATAATGCAGAGAATCACACAAAGTGTAAAAATTACTGCTTGTATCATATTTGCCATGTAGAGACTTGTTTGTTTTTTCATCCTTATGGTTGTCGATGAGCGTGGCGATCTAATAATTACAAAGCAAGACAGTAGTACCTCGAGTATAACAACTGCTGCGTTCATCTATCATTTTTATTAAAATTAAGGGGTTTGGTATCTCTAAATAATTAAATTTTAAGAGTAAGGGTATATAGAAAGGATGATCGAGTCCTTGGTTTATATGCTGAATCGTTTGAATGTTTGCGGTTTGGGTGATTTGCAGTATTTGTTGTACAAGTCATCCGCTGACGGAGAGTTGGGACACACCTGGATTGTATTGTTAAACGTAACGCTTTTGCTGGACAGATTGGATGAACGACGACGAAGCATTCTCTCTCCTTTGTTGTCGAATGAAACAACAATAATGGGGTCGACTGGAGTCATGATGCCACTGAGACTACTGGCACTACCACTGCTGCTGCTATTGCTGGTTTCAATGCTCTGGCTATCCCAATAGACCATCTCCTCTGGCTGATGGTCTGCTGTGGGCAGCTGAACCAAGCACTCTGTGCGCTGAGCATCTCGATACCATTTCTGTCTTCTTGTGCAAATGCCTAATCCGATGGATTGAAAAGTCCACTGTTTCCACTGCCAATTCCCATATTCCCAACCATTCTTGTCTGTGGTTGCATCTTGGTATCTCGACCATTCGGGATCGACCCAGGTCCATGATACAGTCTTTTGTTGATGAGTGTCTGGTAAGACGCTTGTTGTCTGTGGTGGTAAGCAAAAGTTGTTGATAGAAGGTGTTGCTTCTAAATGAGCATCCGTCCTGATGTAAAGAAACAATGAGGATACAAACAAAAAGCATAAACACATCATCTGTGTATACACACATAAACACATACCAAACTGCACGGTCTTGTGGTAGTAACAGGTTACTCCAGCCAGTAGGAAACCACCAACGCTGGTGATGATACAGTTCAAACCGATATCTCTTTTGATTCTCTGCGGGCTCTTCTTTTGTGCATTCGGTGCTGGTAGTGTCCTTGTGGGCCATGGCGTACGAAATCAGGGGCAACATAGCACGGACACAGGCCGTTTGAATAGGCTGTACCCACGGACTATGAGCGCACATGATCATTACCAAAGCAAACCATATCAATGAGCTCAAATGGATTTGTTGTTGCTGCAAAAGAATGACCCATCCTGCATACGCCATCATAAATAAACATGACACGCCGACACAAATAAACGAGCGTGTCTTTTTGGAAGCCATAGAGTAGTAGAAGTGATATACAATGCATAGAGTATCACTTTGTTGCATCCAATTTCTTGCAGTTGTCAGAAAGCAGATTGTATCACGGATCTCCATCAAATCATACACCAAGGCGGATTCGCTTGGCTCATCATCATGTTGCTGTAGGTGCTGCTGGCTGTCTATGGACTGCTGCTGGTGGTGTATTTCCAGCATGAAGAGCAAGCATGGGAGGCTGTAGACGAGGTATTGCTGTATTGATCTTGCCAATATGAGTGCTATCAAGCATACAAAAGAGTACCTTTTCTCGCTGCCTTTCCACTGTAGTAACCGCAGAAACGCCGCAATAGAATGTATCATTGGCTGTAGGTCGACTAGAAGGTCAATGTGTTGCACTAGATTGGCGGATGGCAGTGTGTGTGTTGTTGACGACATGCGATAATAGATAAAGAGACAAAAGAAAGAGACAGGGCCATCATGATATCAGCATCTAGTATTTTATAATTGCTCATCTCACGTGGAATCGAATGTGTACAAGTAAACAAAAATCTAAATGAACCAGAACCCTTAATATGAACCACCTGTTTAAGGATGTTCATGTAGTAGTAGTAGTAGGTTGATGTCAATATCAACTTTATAAAGATGTGATGTGTTATTTTGCGCTGAATCAGTCTGCCTTGCTATCACTCTATGCTTTATGATACGCAGCAGCAGCAGCAGCAGCAGCAGCAGCAGCAGCAGCACACTTTTTCTCTAAACGAAACACCAATTAAACTAAATATACCTGATGTTGTTGATTTGATCATCCAGGGCAATGTGTTTTATCTTTTGTGTGTGTGTGTTACAAACACTGCTTCTTGATGAGATGTTGATGATATCTTCTTTCAATACAAACATCTCTTTATCTTTTTAAGCTTCTCTTGATTAATATAAACAAATCATATCGTTACGTTGGCAACAAGACATTCTTGAATTGCGAAATAAAGCTACCTACAATGCGTACCACCACCACACACTCAAATTCCTAAGCTGTGTTGCATTTGAAAGGTGAAGCTCACTGAGTTCTAAAGTAGGTCAAAAAGGTGGCATCCCCCTCGTAACATGGAGGACATTCCTTTTCCTCGTCTCCTCCCCCCATATTCACACTCAATGACAGCACTGCTTCGATTCAAACAATCGATTGCCAAGCAGCTTTCAAAGCAGACCGAATGCAGTGCACACGAGTTGCTGACCTTTATGCGAGCTACAAAGTCCAGGAAGGACGGCCACATATCAATCTCTCTGCCCAAGCTCAACACTTCACTTGCCACACCTGTGGCTGCCGAACAACTAGACGCATGGTCAAAAGCAATAGCAGACAAGGTGAGGACTGCATGCTAGCCGCTGCATTCAGATACTAACTGGGAATGTCAGTTTGTGCCTGACGAGTACATTCAACAAGCCAGCCAGAAGGGATCCAGCCTCTATTTTAAATTCGATGAAGCCAACTTTGTCAAGCACGTCCTGCAGCAAGTGTACCAAGACAAAGAGGCCTATGGCTGGTCTCACATAGCAAAGGCCAAAGACAAGACAGTCCTGATTGACTACAGCTCGCCCAACATTGCAAAGCCATTTCATGCGGGCCATTTGCGAAGCACCATCATTGGCAGCTTTACCAAAAGGATACACGAGGCATTGGGATACCATGTTATTGGCATCAATTATTTGGGCGACTGGGGCAAACAATATGGTACGCAACAGTGCTGCTTGTGTACGTTAACCTTTTGCTGATGATCATATGCACGCTTAGGTTTACTGGCAGTCGGGTTCGAGAAATATGGGGATCAAGCCAAGCTGAGGTCAGATCCCATCCATCATTTATACCAAGTTTATGTCAAGATCAACGCAGAAGCAAAATTAGACAACGAGATTGACAAGCAGGCAAACGACTATTTCAAAAAGATGGAGCAAGGAGATCCAGACGCATTGAAGCAGTGGAAGCAGTTTCGAGATCTGAGCATCCAGTCGTACGCAGCGATATACAAGAGACTCAATGTGCATTTCGATGTCTATTCAGGCGAATCACAGGTGAATCCGTACATCGCCCAGGCACACGCTCTATTGAGCAGTTCACGTCTATTGGAGCGCACAGAGGACGGCGCGTTGGCTGTGGATCTGGAGAAATACAACCTGGGCACGGCAGTGGTGCAGAGGGCAGACGGCACCTCGCTGTACATAACACGCGACTTGGCAAGCATTCTGATGCGACGAGAGAAATACCCCTTCCAGAAAGCAATCTACGTGGTGGGGAGTGAACAGGCAGGCTACTTTAAACAACTGTTCCAAATCTCGAATCTCATGACACACACCAACCAAGATTTACAGCATGTGGGCTTTGGCAGGATCAAGGGCATGTCTACGCGCAAGGGCACTGCCGTGTTTCTGCAGGATATCTTGGACACGGCCAAGGACAAGATTGTGCAGTACATGAAGCAAAGCGAGGAAAAGAGCCAGCTGAGCGACATGGATACAGTGGCAGACCAGCTGGCCATGTCTGCCATCCTCATTCAAGACATGAAGTCCAAGCGCAGCAAGGATTACGAGTTTTCATGGGACCGCATGACGGATGCCAGAGGCGACACGGGTGTGTTTCTGCAGTATGCGCATGCCAGGGCGTGTGGCATCGAACGCAAGTCGGGCATCACCATTGATCCGCACTGCGATTTCAGCATTCTAAAGGAGAAGGAGGCCGTCCAGCTGGCACAGTCGATTGCACAGTTTCCAGACATTGTGGAGTCAGCATTTGCCACCCTGGAGCCATGCACCATTGTCAACTACCTGTTCAAGCTGTCGCATGCGACCAGTGCTGCCAGTGCTACCTTGAGAGTAAAGGGCACGGATCCAGACGTCGCGAAAGCACGCATGCTGCTGTTTTGGTCTGCCAGAGCGACACTCAGGAACGGATTGCATCTGCTAGGCATCAAACCGATAGAACACATGTAGAATAAAGCCCATCGCGCGCGCGACTGCCTATTGTGACCTTTTGATTCAATTTTTTTCTCGGTCAAATGTGCAAACGCGTTACAGTTTCTTCTTTTTTTCTGGTTTTCATCGTATATAGATATCAGAAAATGGCCAGTTTAGGTTGGGATCAAGGACAAGTGTACTCGACATCAGTGCTTCCCGGAGAAGAGCAAGTGGACTCCTTCTCTGAGACCACGGCTCTGTTCTTTGACTTTATCCAAACATTCCGTCTCGGCAACAACTACATTTACAGGTGCGTTTTACTGTGTGTGTGTGCCTGAAACATGCCATCTCATCCAATCCAACCCTGTAGAGAGCAATTGTCGCAAAACCTGTTGACAAAGCAATACTACATTGAAGTCGACATCAACCATCTCATCAGCTTCAATGCCGACCTCGCCAACAAGCTCACGACCACACCCGCCGACTACTTGCCCAGGGTAAGATGGAGACTTTTGACAGACGTGCCACGCCATTTGTTAACAAGAACCATGTTAGTTTGAAACTGCTGTCAAGGACAGTGCAAAGAGAATCTTGTTTTCCAATCCCAACACTGTCAGCAACTTGGATGTGCCTGACTGCCAAGTCACCCTCAAATCCTCAGCCAACGTCGTCCAAATCCGTGATTTGAATGTAAGCATCGTCCATGCTGTGTTTGTTGCAATGGCCTGTTTATTCACCAGCACCTTTCCTGTAGTCTGATTACATTGGAAAGCTTGTTCGCATCCCTGGTATCGTCATTGGTGCCTCTACGCTCAGCTCAAGAGCCACCCAAGTCACTGCCATGTGTCGATCGTGTCGCAGCATCAAAGTCATCCCAGTGACGGGTGGCTTCTCATCCATTGTTCTGCCCAGAACCTGTGATAGCACCAGTGTCGGTGGCGAGCGCAACGACTGTCCTATGGATCCCTTTGTGATTATGCATGACAAGTGTAAGTTTGTGGATTCCCAAGTCATCAAGTTGCAAGAAGCACCCGATATGGTGCCTGTTGGCGATCTGCCCCGTCATACCATCCTGAATGCGGATCGTTGGTTGACCAATCGTGTTGTGCCTGGTATGAGAGCTGTGGTGATGGGTATTTATTCCATTTTCCAGAGCAAATCTGCTGTAAGTTTTCCCTCGCTTATATATGTATAACCAACATTTAACATGGCATTATTAGAAATCCACCGGCGCTGCTGCTGTCAGAACACCTTACATCAGAATTGTCGGTCTTTCAGTCGATCAGCACAACAATGGACGTGGTAAACCTCACTTTACAGACGCAGAGGAGGAGGAATACATCAGAATGTCTCGTCAGCCTGATTTATACGAAACATTTGCTCGCAGTTTGGCACCTTCCATTTTCGGCAACATGGGTAAAGTAGAGGATACATACGGGGGGACGATTCCAGGCCACTCATCAACCCACACTTGTAGATATCAAGAAGGCCATTACTTGTTTGCTGTTTAGTGGATCCAAAAAGATTCTGCCCGATGGCATGCGACTGAGAGGTGATATCAGTGTGCTATTGTTGGGTGATCCAGGTACCGCCAAATCACAATTGCTTAAATTTACAGAAAAGGTGGCTCCCATTGCTGTCTATACGTCTGGTAAGGGTAGTAGTGCTGCTGGTTTGACTGCTTCCGTTATCCGTGATCCTGCCTCGGTAAGTACGCCTAGACAACAAGGCACGACTGTAGACACTCATTGTGTTGTTTTGAATTAGCGTGATTTCTATTTGGAAGGTGGTGCCATGGTGCTGGCTGATGGCGGTGTCGTGTGTATTGATGAGTTTGACAAGATGCGTGATGAGGATCGTGTTGCTATTCACGAAGCCATGGAGCAACAGACCATTTCTATCGCTAAAGCAGGCATCACCACTATTCTCAACTCGCGTACATCTGTGCTTGCTGCTGCCAATCCAGTGTTTGGTCGCTATGATGACATGAAGAGTGCCGGCGAGAACATTGATTTCCAAACCACCATTTTGTCTCGTTTCGATATGATCTTTATTGTCAAGGATGACCACAACGAGAGCCGTGATATGGTAAGTAGCAGGCAAATGAGTGATGCCTTGAAACGTGCTTATTCAACACTCCTCCTATAGTCTATTGCCAGACATGTTTTGAATGTCCACATGAACAGACAAACACAAGACGCTGTGATGGGAGAAATCGATTTGGAAAAGATGAAGGCGTACATCAACTATTGTAAAACGTAAGTAGCCACATTCAAAGCATGTAGCAAGCCTCGCGTATTCACTGCTTTTACCTAGTAAATGTGCACCTCGTTTGACAGCAGCAGCAGCCACTAAATTAAGCAGCCATTTCGTCTCTATTCGCAAGGAAATGAAGGACACAGAAAGAGATACAGAAGTGAGATCCACGATTCCTATCACCATCAGACAGCTTGAAGCCATTATCCGTATTTCCGAATCATTAGCAAAGATGACACTCTCTCCCTACGCCAATGAACAGCACGTCGATGAAGCCATTCGTCTGTTTAAATATTCTACTTTGGATGCCATCTCCAACGGCGGTGCTGACGGTATGACGCGTAGCGACATCATGTCTGAAGTGCAGCTCATTGAGAAGGATATTCAAAAACGTTTGCCTGTGGGCTCTCAAGTGCCCTATGCTAAACTCAAGGATCACTATCTGCGTGATGGCTTCTCTGAAGCTGCATTCTCTAGAGCCATGACTATTCTTGCTCGTAGAGACATGTTGGCTCTCAGAGCTCAAGGCAAGATGGTTCTTCGACAAGGTTTCTAAACTATATACAATTATACGCATTACTATATTTCATTCTCTCTTTTTTTCTTTTATCTGTGAATACTCTCCCTCTTCCTCTTCTTTTTAATTATTTTTTACACCCATTTAAACCATAATAAATCAATTTCGACCAACATTTAAAAGCGTTTGAAGGATGTATCGCTATTAATGATAAGTAACTACAGTATTTATTGTTTGAAAAGCTTGATAATAATAATAAGAATTAAGCGACAGTGGTGGCGGTAGTAGTAACTGGCTCAGTGGCAGCAGCAGTGGCAGCAGCAGCTGGCTCATCAGTAGTGGCAGGAACAGCATGAGTTTCCTTTTTGGTGAATTGATCCTTCTTCTTGTTGATGGTAGTAGTAGCCGTGTGAACCAACTTGGTAATGCGACGTACCAATGGAGAGGTATTTCCTTGCGTAGTGGTGGCATCTATTACATTAAGGAGTTGAATATTGAGATATAATATCGTGATTCAAGCAAATGTTACACTACCTTTATCATGATGAACTTGAGGAGCTGCTGCTTCTACATCTGCCGTTGTAGATGTGGCAGCAGCATGCTCATTCTGCTGCTGTTGCTGCGTCTCAGGTGATGATGCTTTCTTTTGGAAATCCTTCTTTTTCTGAACAAGGTAGTTTGCAAGCAGAGTTGTGTTACGCTTGAGTTGATCAATGACAGGATTTGTGTTTGTTGTTGTGTTGAAATGAGCATTGTCTTTGGGAGGGGGGACAGGTGGTGCTGTTTCATCGCTTGAGGATACTTCAGCTAACGGTAGTACATGTGAGTATTATATAGGATCAAAGAGTGAAATTCATGACTTACCTACTGCTGGATGTGTTGGCGTGGGTCTAGCAAGCCCCTACATTCATTGTTGTGTTAGATCAAAAGCACTTGATCAGAAGAAGAAAAAAACCGGTTTAATTTCTTACCTTGACTCGAGCTAGTAAATCCTTGAATGCGATATTAGAAGTTCCTCCCACCTTTTTGTCCTGGGCTGCTGTTGTTGTCGTCGTCGTGGCAGCAGCAGCAGGAGTAGCGACAGCATCAGCATCAGTATCAACTGTAGCTGGCTTGGCAGCCTTCTTTTCAGTGATGGCCTTATTGGCTTCTGCAACGGCATCAGTGACAGTTTGCTTGGCCTTCTTGTAGACAGAGCTCAGACGTTGAACAGGAGTCACCTTGGGTCCAGTGGCATTGACGCCAGTAGCAGTAGCAGCTGTCGTCGTCGTGGTATGATTGACAGGTGCAGGCTCAGTGCTGACAGTATCTTCGGGAGGCACTTCAAGAACAGGGGCTTCAGAAGCAGTGGTATTCACAGGATCAGACATGTTGAATAATAATCAAGAGAAGAAGAAAAGAGGCGAGATCAAACAAGATAATAAACACAAGTTTATTTTATACTTGTACATTTTCGACACCTTGTGATACATTTGTCACATAAACAAGCCAAGCAACATGCATGATCACACACATATAGTAGACTTTTGCTTTCTTTTTTGCCTTTGTGTAAGGTAGACGAAGCTAAATTATCAGTGAGATAAGGGATCATCACTAAATAGCGTCATTTCTTCTCTCACACAGCATGGCTGACTGTATGTCGACGTTGAGTGACAACAAGCAAGCTATCAGCGCTTCATATTTAGCATCGTTTACGAAAAGCATGTATGCATGGCAGCAGACCTGACTCTACACCGCTCTTCTACGGATGGTTTGCAGAAGAGGAGCAAGGAGATCAGCAGATAGTGTTCATGCAAACCTACCAATCAGGTTTTGAGCATAATCTCCTGATCAGATCAGACAGGCAAGCCATGCTCTATAACGTAATTTTCATTCAAATTAGAGTATTGAATTCTCATACATACGGTACATGACCACCACCTTGGCTCCTTTTTTTTTTTCCTTTGCAATTCTTTTATTATTATAATTAAATATATATATATAAATACAAGAGACAGTGATAGGAATTAGTCTGTCAAAGATAAATCAACATTGTACATTTCTACAAGCTTTGGATAGACGCTGTTAAAGATGTTCCAGCACACTTCAACACGAGTTGGCTCAAACATGTAGAAATTCAGCTCGGCGGGCGGATCCATGTGTGTGTGGTGCGACACTTGGATGCGATCTACGCCTGGTTTTTCGGCTGCGATGTCTAATTCTTCATCATCACCGTCTTCTTCTTCGTCATCATTCAGGTAGAACGAGTTTGTGTTGGCATAGGTGGTGATGCTTCCTTCCTTGGGCCGCAGTTCTGGGTGTTTTTGGTATAATACATGGAAGGCTTGATCGAGGGTATGTCTTGCCCTGAAAGAGATGTTGACTTGAATGGGCGCGTCTTCCTTGATAAACACTTCGTACAGGCGAATGACATCAGGGTACAGTTTGTAAGGAATAGGAATCGACATGAATTTGTTGTACATGTCTTGGTTCTTGTCGTTGACGAAGCTGTCGTCTTCCTTTTCGGAAGCGCCACTGTCGCTGTCTTGGTCCTTGTTGCTGCTGTGGAGAGGCGTTGGCATATGCGTAATGAAGGGTATCGTGGGCGACTTTTTGGCCAAGGAGTTGATCCAGTTCTTGGAGGTGCTGCTGTGGTTGGCGTTGTCCATGTGGTGCACAAATTCATTCTTGAACTTCTCTTCTAGTTTGAGGTACTTTTCGTAGAATATCACATTCTCAGAACTGAAATCACGGATAGCCAAGTCTTGCAGTTGGTGTATCATTTCTGGATCAGCGAGTGTGCGCTCCAGTGACTCCATGGAGAGCTCGGGTATAATCGACGCAGCTGTCATGGCTTCCTCCGTGTCTGCTTGCTTCGGCGGTGATCCACAATGCGCCAGTCGCTGGAGCCTGCACAGTGCCTTTCTGTACTTGCACTGACACCAGAGCCAGACCCTGTTTTCTATGGGAAGGTACGCAATGATGGGAAACACGACAGAGCAAAAGTGGGCCGTGATGGTGAAAAAAATGACCCAGTTGCCAGGCCCGTATGTCTTGCTGATATAGATGGAGAGCGCTTCAGAGTCGTAGAGATTCAGCACAAACCAGACGAGATACAGAATGAAGAAGGGTATCCCCACAATGGCATCCACCCATACTTCTGTGCGAATGCCATGCGAGTCCGAGTTGTTTCTAAGGTACCACAGCATAAAAGGCACCAGAATACCAATGAAAAAGGCATACAGTGTCACTAGCAGCGTGGAGCCCCACCGGACATAGCACATACCATACGCCTGCATGGCCATCACTTCAGCAGGGAGTGTGATGACCAGAATGACAAGTAAGGACAGCAGATAGATGCAGTACGGCCGCACCATGAGGTACTTGTTTTTTCGAGTTCGTTTGAGATACCACTGATAGTCAGCATCGTTGATGCACGTCAATCTCTCGGCAGTCGACATCCGCAGGTACTTGACCTTGAGCTGATTGAACCGAAACAGGTATCGCAGACGATACGCTCTTAGTGTAAAGGCAAAGATCCAGGTATAGAATCCATAGACAACGCCCCACAGCACCAATTGACAGCCCACGGCATTGTTAAAGACCTGCGTGAGGAACATGCAGGTACTGAACACGAGATGGCCAAATGCGCCCAACGTCGTTGCTGACACAGACCGCTTCTGAATGGATTGACGCTTTCGCAGTTTTCGAAGCTCTTTGGGAGACAAGTCGTCGTTGCAGACAACGGTTGTTCGTCCAGTAGCGCAATAGATGAAAATCAGAGTAGTGATAATGACAAAGAAGGCGTTGAATATGGCAGCACCCAGGTAGATGCGGGCTGCAATGCGTCTCCTTCGATCAAAGGCACACTGTTCAAGGCCGTCTTCTGTAGTGTTGTAATGGTCTATCAGAATGTCTTGATTTTGGCAGTCGTATAACGGCTCTGTACAATAGTACATGTTAGTGGAATTTGACAGCAATATCCTGCGAGCACACACGTTAGTTGATCTGCTGTGATTCAAGGCTCCTATGCTATACACATTACTGCTTAAACTAGGATATATAAAACTGACAGATGATGGAGAAAGGAAAGATAATACCCGATAAGAGCGAAAAAAAAAAGACAGAGAACCCTTCAAATCGCATAAAGAGACACTGCCATTGGATCACTCTCTTTTTGGGCTTCCTTCGCCCCCAATGTAAGACATGCTCGATCTCTCACGGACATGGACGTATGCTTACCTAACCTATTACTGTACGAATCGGTGATGTAGAGATCTTGCTTGAATGGCCGCTGCTGCTCAGCTGTTGCAAGTGATGATGGCTTTAACTTCTTTTGAGAACAATCGAAATGCGTCTATTGGTATAGCATAGACACCTTGGGCTTCGGTATGTTTCAAATCAATATCTATAGTTGAAGAAGTGGAAGAAAAGTGGAAGCCTTCTTGTCAAATGCTATTACTGCAATGCCTCGCTTGGCTCTGTGACTTGGCGGAGAGGTCATTCACTATCAATGAAGAGCACCATTTCAGAGCATTTTGGTCTTTTTTTTTTGTATTTTATACAACTCTCATTACTATGGCCTACATTACACACTGCATCTTTGACATGGTATTAATATCCGCAATGAGGGCTGAGAGCAAGTACTAAAAGACGCCATCGACATGTAGGATGGTCTTTTACTAGACACTGAACGTGTCTATACTGAAGTTACGCAACAGATCCTGGACAAATATGCAGACGGTGTCAAGTTCACCTGGGATGTCAAGAGCCAGCTCATGGGCCGCTCTGGAAACGAATCAGCTGCTATGGTTGTCGACACATACAAGCTGCCCATGTCCGTCAAGGAGTACTTGGACATTACAGCCATCATTCAAGAAGACCTGTTTCCTCACGCCAAGCTGCTTCCTGGTGTTGAAAAGCTGATTCGTCATTTACATGCGCACGATATTCCCATTGCGGTTGCTACGTCGTCGACTCGCTCCAAGTTTGAGCTAAAGACGTCCCTGAACAAGGAAGTCTTTGAGCTGTTTGATGTCATTATCTGTGGCGATGATGCCGAAATCAAGAATGCCAAACCCTCGCCTGATTTGTTCTTGGCTGCTCAAAAGCACTTTGGAAACCCTCCTGCTGAGAACTGTCTGGTGTTTGAGGATGCTGTCAACGGCGTTGAAGCTGGCTTGAATGCCAAGATGAATGCAAGTAGTGTGCAAGTAAATGTCGATTGTGCTGGCTAACGTTGTTTCGTATTGTAGGTTGTTTGGATTCCTGATGAAAATATCAAGGCTCTCACTGGGGATAATGATCATGGCGCTACGTTGGTCATCAATTCCATGGCTGATTTTGTTCCTGAAGCCTTCTCACTTCCATCTTACAAATAAAGCATGTTGTTTTATTACTACAAAAAGATGCTATCAAAGGTAGTAGTAGTAGCATTGGTGTTGGGATGGTTGTCAGATGCTGTTGTTGCCACAGTGGGAGACCCAAACAGAGCAGCTAGATCATCTTTAATGGAACGATCTGGCTGTGAAGCTTTGCTACTGCTAGCGGCATCGTCAATGGACAATGCATCGAATGCAGTGATATCAAATCCATATTTAGCAATGGCTTTGCTCTGTGTAGGAGACACTGGAGGGAGCTTTGGTTGGTTATTCATCTTTTTGAAGCCTGCAAATGGATCCAATGTCGCTGTGTAATCGCTGCGGGGAGAGACGACAGAACTACTACTGCCAGAGAAGATGGACGTCGTTCTTGTGAGTTCAGGCAGATTCGACGCGAGAGGAGAGTCGACTCTTTGCTCCGCCGAGGAGCAGTAACTTGACTCAAGAGATGAGATTCCCTTGAGCTCTCTATTTTTCTTTTGTTCGGTATCAAGTAGTCTCTCAGCGTCTTCTGCAGCTTGCTTAGCAGCACTCAGCTCTGACTTGAGAGTCGCTATTTCGATATTCAGCTGCTCGATGCATTCTTGTTCTTGTCTGCATTGAGTCTGGTACTGGGACAATCGCTTGGCTTCGTGGTTCATTTGCTGTTTCAATTCGATGAGCTGATTTTCCAACTCATACCGCTGATTCAAGTCTGCTTGGCTCTGCAAGGTTTGATTTGCAATGACTGGCGTTGATTGAGCATGGTCGTCTGTGTTTGATGCAATCAGATCCTGGCTCTTCAATCTATGGGACATATAACTTACACTTGTCAATGCTTTCACCGCGCTTACGCATATTGATGAGATGCATCGCAGTACAGAAATCATGCAAATCTAATTTACCCAGACGTCGGCTGTCTGCAATCTCCCAAATTCTGCCCAGTTCAGAAGTCGACAGGCGTGAGTGATTAAAGAAATAGACCGCCTCATCTGCATCAATGAAGCCTGAACCATCCGTGTCCAACTGTTGGAAATAAGCTAGATACCTCTCCTTTTCTTCGGGTGCCAATGCAATATCTCCTGCTGCAGTGCTACTAGTCAATGTGCTCACAGTAGTAGTGGATCCTGGCATCATATGACTGATGATAGGCGATGTGTAGCCTGCCATTGATGCATTCGAACTAGCTCGACTCCTATTTGCAACAGTGGTGGTAGTGTGATGCCTGCGAATAGATGAGGCAAATCGACCTGTAGCTTCCGAATAGACCTGTGACGGCAGTGTGGATGGTAATACGATGGTTGGGTCCTTCATGAGCCGAGAAATATAATGCATGGCGATGATGAATTCCGTCTTGTTGAGTGTGCCTGAATTTCGAGTGTCTGCAAGCGCCCAAATGTCCGCTAGCTTTTCGGAAGGTAAGCCTGATCTGTTGAAAATCCCAATCGCTTGCTCGCCTACAGATTGTCGCTCGTGAGCTGAATGTCAATACGCACATCTTTTGCTGGTTGCATACCATGTAGTAGCCCATCAATAGGGTTGCATGAATGAAAGACTCCTATGTAGCCATCTCGCTCTTGGGCAGTGATTGGTGCAATTTCTCCAGCGGATTTCGATCCAACTGTGATACCTTTGAATTGAGGTACAGGCACTTTTGAAGTAAAATCAGTGTTTTGTTGGATTCACTCGACATCAGTTTCATGTTCAATACCTTGAGTAGATAGAATATCATCGTTTGCCTCGGATCCGTTCTGTGCGCAAGCTATAAGTTTGAGAGCAATGTAGAATTCCAACTCTGTAATATAATCCTTTTGTTCTTGGTCTGCTGTTTCCCAGATCTCGTGGTTTTTTTTATATATATGAGCATCGCAATTTTGGAGTCGAAAACATGTAATGAACATCTACCTCCTCCAGAAAGGCTCCCGGGATTCCAGTGTTTGAAAAGAATAGCATTGCTTCTTTCTTTGTGAGAAAGCTCTTTCGCTCAGCATCTGCTATCGCAAACAATTCTCGATAAACTGATCTGTCCTGCGCAAGCAAATTCATCGACTCCACTGCAATGCCTTTGATTAGTTCAAGTGAAATAAAGCACCGGGTTGGTCAAGATGTACCTGACATTTATTCTGAATATATCGATTGTATAAAATATGGATGAAGAGAAGAAAAAGAAACAAAAGTGTAAAAAAAAAGCATGCTGTAATATGTAGGTCATGAACAACAAACGAAGCACGTGCATTCTCTTGATTACCAGTACTCAATGACCTTTTTGGTGTAATAAACTCCAGTGACAACTGAACATACAGCTAAAGTGACAGGAAATGGCTTTCCTGTTTTGATTGCCTTGGGTACCATACTACTTGCCATGATGACAGATGCCGCCACGCCAGTTTCATGTCCGTAGTATCTATTTTCTTTGATCAAGTAGCTGGCTACGCCATACATGGCTCCAACACCTACTCCAGCGACCAAAGATGGTACTGAACGCGAGCGTGCATAACCAGCAATTCCGCTATTGTTGCATCAGCATGTCAATTATTGTGTTGATAGTGAGCATTACATGACACTTATTACCCTGCTGTACACAGTGCTGCCATGGCGTAACTAGGATGTTGAGACATTTTTTCTGTTGTAACTATCAATGTAAAAGAAAAGAATTTCGATAGAAGAACAAGGTAATTTAAACATTCCGCTTCTGAGATGGTCCATTTTCAAAAGACATTAAATGAGACGTTCTGTGAAGATCAACGTTTACCTTACCAACATGGATGAAAGCACACTATGCAAGTCTTGAGATGTCTCACTTTTTCTTGGTATGATGTGATGAACGGTATGTAGTAGAGAGTGTAATATAATAGTCGTTTACATGCGCGCCTTATTGCTACATAGAAATTGAAAATATATCATAATGTTATGGGTATTGCTATTTGCACAACGCAAAATTACTTCCTACACAACTTTACTTCCCAGACAACGCTAGACTACTCTTTGCACAACTTTACTTCTCACACAACGATATATATACTTTTCGAACAACTTTACCTCTCACACAACGCTAGACTACTCTTCACACAACTTTACTTTGAGGACCATTGAAAATTACTTCCTGCATAACTTTTACTCTGAGAACCATCTTCTAGCTGCTCCAATGCACTTGATGGAAGAAACAGTATATGCCGACTTCAAGGGGCCATCAGAATAAAAAAAAAAGAAAGCAAGAAAGGATAATACATACGTTTAAGAATATAGATAAACAGACAAAGCAGATTCGTCTATAGAAATGAGCACCAAGTTTATAGTTGTTCAACTAGTAAAATAAGATATATAAAGAAGAAATCAAAGTACAATGAATCAATATAAGATAATAAGTATGGACTCAAGGGATCTTATGAAGGATGAGTTCAAGGATGTAACAAAATAATAAGCTATAAGCTACTATTCAGATGAAAGTTAAGGTAGGAATAAGATAAAGGTTTATTGATTCAATTCGCTCAGAGTATTTATACTAATTCTAATTCTATAATTTGTTCTAAGTGTTTCTATATGATTGTTGTGATTGATAATCTCATTTCCGTTCTTACAGATGAAAGGATAAACGTTTGCGTGTAGAAATTGTAATATATAATGTTCTTTTGATTTCGATACGATAATTGTGATGTTGATTTAGCTATTGATTTGTAATTGATAATTCTAATGGAAAAATATGCCGTGTTGTTCAGAGTTTAAAGAAGATTGACATCTGTCAAAGTGTAAAATTGCTATATGCAATGGTTGATTTAAGGTTGAGATCGAGAATATTAAACTTGTGTTTAGTTGAATCCGAGATAGTGAAGCAAATATTGTACCTGAAGAGCTTTGCTTGAGAATTGCTAACAAGTAAATTGTGTATTGATAGATAGCTTAATAAATTTAACGAAATAAAAGATATAGAGTGCTAGAATCGTATCGATTCGTAACAATACTGTAGTTCAAGCATTACAAGTAAAAGAAAAGAAGAATCAATTCGCTACACACACCACATTTCAAATGTGTGGGAAAAAGATATGCTCATTAACAGGGTCGAACTGTTGACCTTGGCGTTATTAGCACCACGCTCTAACCAACTGAGCTAAACGAGCTATTTGATGATTTGTCAGATGCAAATACGTAGGTTTAGTATTGGCAATCTGAGATCTGATCGAGATATAGTTTGTTGTGAGATAGAGTGTGTGCAGGAAGATGTATGTAGCCTTTTAGTTAAATGGATAAAAAGGTGTCTTTATTATTATTATGATTTAGGATTGACTTTATCCAATATACTTTGTGTAATGTTATGGACAATCCATGTTAAGCGCTGTTTGATATTTCTAGATATCGGCGCTCTTGGCTTGAACCTACGTTTCTTGTTCTTATTAGTATTCAACCTGTCAATGATATCCTGCAGATCAAGATCACTGTCTGAATACCCTTCAGTACTGACATCACCCCCCTTCGAAACGATTGTTCGACCCTGAACAACATCATTTGAGCTTGATGAGCCGGTGGCAGTGTTCGTTGGCATGTGAGGTATGGAGAGGTTGACGATTTTTGCTGGTTGAGTAGTAGGATTGTGAGTGGAAATTTTTGGAATAGCAGGTGGCTTGAAGGCAAAATCACTGCTAGCAGGAGGAATAGAAGAAGAAATAAGGACTTTGGGAGCTTGATTTGGCTCGGCAGGAGTAGGTGGATCAACAGTAGAGATAGCATTTGGACTTGGACTAACTTGACTAGCGGCAAGTGGGGGTAGAGGAGACTCTAATGTAGATTGGATACTGTCATTTGCAGTAGGTTCGCTATCGTTCTGTTCTGACAAACGCTCATCTAGCTCTATATCTGCATCCACACTAACTGTTTCGTTGATTTCATCACTTATGTTTGACGCTGTGGAGTGAGAAGACAGGTACGACGACGACGACGAAGATGACGATGACACAGTCATTGTGGGGGAAGGCGGTTGCGGTCTGGCGGCAGGTGAGGATGGTGCTGGCTCGTATGGTGGAGACTGCTCCATGATTTCCATATCACTACTAGCCGAAGACAAAAAGTCATATCCATCCATTATTTGATCCAATCCATGCTCATTTTCCTCTGTTTCATCCATGATACTACTTCCATGAACAGACACATCTTCATCTATGACATCCTGAACTGGTGGAGTGACAGCAGTATGTTCAGTTGGTGTTGGCGGTGCAGAGTCATGGTGTGGTAATTCAAAATGTTGGGATTCATTTTGTGTTCTTGATATAGGCATGTCAATGAAATCATCTTGAGGCTGATTCAAATTTTGCATTGACGACGAAGAAAAGGCAGGTGTTGGCAGCAATGATGACGAGGAAGACTTGGCAGGATGATCCATTGTGTCATGGGAGGCAGTAGTTTCAGAAACAAGGCGTAAGCGATCGGCTTCACGAACTTCACGACGACTGGTGGTAGGATCATACCATGGCTCAGCGGGTCTTTCTCCTTTAGCTGCCTTGAGTCTATCAACATGCACCAACGATTCCAAAGGTTCACCAGCAATAGTTTCTAACTGATAAGTGCCAAAATCAGGGAATACCTTGGTGACAATGTATGGGCCTTTGTAGCGAGGCTCGAGACCAAATTTGCCTTCATGAGTCAGCATGACCATATCACCAGGTTCAAAACTTGTAGGCTTGATCTTAGCATCCCAACGCTCTTTGTCTGCTTCGCCCATTGCTTTGAGACGGAATTCGGCTGCAGCACGGTGTTGGCCAAGTAATTCAAGCTCACGAGAAGTGATATCAGCGACAGTGCGTTTATCCAGCAACATTTCTTTGGTGATGTATGGCCTCAAAGCATCTCCAGGTAGTCTAGGTTCACGTCCATATACCAGATAGTAAGGTGAAAAACCAGTGGTAGAGTGCACTCTGATTCTGCTTGCCCACAAGGCGGCGTATACAAAATCATCCCAGCGGTGTATAGCACCATTGACGTACTTCCGGAGCATTTGCTTGATGATGCCGTTGTATCTTTCAACCTTGGAGTTTGTGCGTGGATGGAATGCGGATGTCAGTTTGTGGTTGGTTCCAACACGCTTGGTGTATGCTGCGACTAGGCCACTCGTAAAGTTAGCACCTCGGTCAGTGATGATTTCAGCAGGGCATCCAAATCTCATGACAATTTCTTCATAGATGAAGTCTGCTACCGCTTCCATTGACGCTACAGGTACAGCTCTTGCAATAGGCCAATTGGTGAGGTAGTCGACAGCTGTCAATAACCACTTGTTGCCATTTCCTGTTGTAGGCAGCTCACCCACGAAATCCAAGTGCCAACGATCAAATGCTTTAGGTATGTTCAGAGGGTGCATGACATCTTGGTGAACATGATCACGACGACTGTTCAATTGACAAGCAGCGCACGTTTTCAACCAGTCTTGAATGTCTTTGCGATAGCCTGGCCACCAATACCTCTCTGTGAACATTTTCAACATAGTTTTGATACCAGCGTGGCCAAATCCTTCGTGATACTTGAAAACCAAATCAGCACGGTCCGAGAAGGGGATAAACTTGAGTTGTTTTACGGTGCCATCTTCCATTTTGTGCAGTCTATACACTGTCCGTTGGCGTACCACAAACTGATCCTCCTCCTTTTCCATTCGCTTCCTCAATACATCAGATTTCATCTTTTCGTAATTTTTGTCGACGTAGAGAATCGGCCAGTCCGTCTTGATGGCGTCTGATAGCTGGTCCCATGCGGCATACAAGTATTCAGGTTCCAAAGGCTGTATCGTCTCACCGGTATTCACTTGTAAGTCTGGTCTTCTTGATAATGCATCTGCAACTTGATTTTCCTTTCCAGCTTTGTACTCAATGTTTGGTGAGAATGCTTCATAATCTGCTATCCAGCGAACTAAGCGAGGTGTAGGATTCAACTGAGACTTGAAATAAACCAGTGGTTTGTGATCACTGTACACTGTATAACCACCTTGACAACCATCGACGAAACAACGCCACTTACGCAGAGCATGGACAATAGCAATCAGCTCGCGTTCTTGGGCAGGCAGTTTTTGTTCAGCTGCAGACAGTTTCTTTGATTCATATGCAATTGGCAACCAAGAGGAAGAGTCAGAGTCTTCTTGTAGGAGTACGGCACCTACACCAAAATCACTCGAGTCCGTCTCAATTCGGTATGGCTTACTCATATCAGGTAGTTTCAGCAATGGAGATGATGTGAGCATTTTCTTGATGGTTTTGAAGCTAACTTCACATTGGTCATTCCAGACGACAGCACGCTTTTTAGCACCACTGCCATGAGTCAGTTCCGTGAGAGGGGCCGCGATTGAGGAGAAATTTGGGCAGAAACGACGATAATGCTGTGCCAATCCGACAAATTGACGTACTTCTTGCACATTAGTGGGTCTGGGCCAGTCTTGGATGGCTTTCACCTTGGATGACGATGGGAGAATGCCGTTTGCAGAGACCTTGAAACCCAAAAACTCCAATTCACGCTTACCAAATTCGCACTTTTTCAGGTTGACAATGAGCCCTTCTTTTTCAAAAATAGACAGGACTTGACGAACATGCTTGATATGGTCAGCTCTAGTTTTGCTAAAGATACAGCAATCATCTAAATATACCAAAGCGTACTTGTCGATGCACTCTTTCAATATTCCGTTCATCCAGGTTTGATAAGACGGTGGGGCGTTTGACAATCCAAAAGGCAGCACGAGCCATTCCCATTTACCATATCTTGTATTGAAACCTGTGAGTGGAACATCAGAGTCTTTCAACCGAATTTGATGGTATCCCGAACGAAGATCGAGGCAAGTGAACCAAGAAGCACCTTGAAGACGATCCAGGCATTCATCTATGCGAGGCAGAGGAGTGGAATTGCGAATGGTGACCTTGTTCAAAGCTCTGTAATCAATGCACATGCGCATCTCACCGTTTTTCTTCTTGACGAAAAGAACAGGAGCACCCCATGGTGAGGATGATGGTTGTATAAGACCAAGAGACTGTAATTCCTTCAGTTGGCGTTGCAATTCATCAAGCTCTGCTGGACTCATGCGGAAAGGTGGTCTATTGATAGGCTTGACACCTTCAGGAACATTAATCACGTGGGAGAATTCTTGTCTGTTTGGTGGTAATCCAGGTAATTTGTCTTGAAACACCGTTGGAAAATCTTTCATGAGCTGGTTTGTCCATACCACATTCTCTCCACTAGTTGCAGTGTCTGCACCATCCTTCTTTTCTTGATCCAGCATGTACAGAAAACATGCCTCTGTGCCTTCCTCCTTCAGAATCTTCTCTGCTTGCAGGTGAGAGACTAGATAATTCAGTTCAGGTGGTTGTTGTTGAGTTGACGCACTAGCCACGCAAGACAGCGAGCTAGGTGAAATAACCACTTTGCCAGTACCACAACACGACAGAGTCCAAGTGTCATCAAACCAGTCGGCAACAGGTTTATGTTCCTTTAACCAGGATCTACCCAGGATAATGTCGAACTTTGTATCAAAGACGAATGCCGACATAGAACTTGTGTGGCCTTGGAGATTCAGATCATAGACAATTTTTTCGTTGATAGGAGACACATTTCCACCTGCCGTTTCAACTTCTCTGCCATGGATCACGCTGCGACGACCTTCAATCATTCTTGCAATTCTACCTGTGATGTAGTTTTCACTTGCACCGTTGTCAATCAAGCATTTGACATTGACGACACCCGAAGCTTTGTTGAGTCGGATAGTTGCTGAGTACAGAGGTAGAGTTGACGTGTTGGTTGCATTGAGAAGGTTGGTCAGGTATACAGAGTCTGTGGTGAGATCGACAGTTGCTGACGCATCGATGTCTTGGATGATGGGCACTAATTCCACAGGACGACGACGAGAGATTGCATTGGATACGACAGGAGCGGATACCGAGACACTGTTTGAGGACGAGGTGACATTCACTTCTTGACTATTGTCTGGTACAGGTGCAGAGATATTGTCATTTGAGGAAGTGGGAGTTACAGACGCAGACGAAGTAGAAACCACCGAGGAGTCCATCATTGCAATGATTTGATTCAATTCACTCAGCTGTGCATTTCCTTTATCAACAGCAATTTGATCACACAAAGACAGCAAATAGGAGGAACCGCTAGTTTTATTACCGTTGTGGCATTGACTGCAATCACAACCATGGTTATCCTCTTCGGTGTACTCAACATCCAGCATACAATTCAAAACACCAACATTCTTGAACAGTTTGCGGCGAGTATCCAGATCCAGCTTGTCAAAGGCATGCATAATTTCGATTGCGCGAATCTGGCAATTCTTGGATATATGTCCCACTTTCTTGCAATGAAAGCACTTGACGCTAGGATCATAGTGTCTATTGTGGCGACCACGAGATTGTTGTTGCTTGTTGTTTCGGTTGCTGTTATAGTAGTTGCCTTTGTTGTTGTTGTGCTGTTTGCCGTTGCTGTTGCTGTTGTGATAGCCGTTGCTGTTGCTGTGATGCGTAATGGCATCCAAATCCATAGGCTGAACATCATTGTTGTACCTGATGTTGGTTTGCACACCAGCACTGATCTCGGGATGGCGCGCGAATTCGTGGGCCAAAGCATCCGAGCATAGTTTCTCCAAAGTACGAGTTTGAATCGGCATTGCACGAATTTGGGCAATAAGATCCTTGTCCTTCAATCCACGCATGAAACGATCACACTGCTCACGTTCACTGATGTCTTTGATGGGGATGACGGCGTCCATAAACCGATCGACATAATCACGAATTGAGGTGGTTTGACGGATTGTGACAAGAACATCACGAGCCAGATCTTGGTCATTTGTAGGTCTGAAGTTGCTGATGAGGATGTCCTTCAATTCGTTCCATGTGGTAGGCGTGGTGAAACTACTGTCAGGGTCCTCATGATGAGCGACGATGGTTGCGGCACGTCCAGATAACAGAGAAGAGGCAAAATTGTAGGTGCGTTCTTCTGTCCACCCGTTGTGAATCTTTTGTTTGTCGATGAGGCGAATCCAGGCATCAATTTCACTTGCGTTACGTGCTCCGTTGTAGGTGGGAGGTGTTGGTAGTTTGACGGCAGGTGCTTGAGCCTGTGCTTGGATGAATGCAGTCATCATGCTAGTGAGCATGTGCTGATTTTGTTCCATGAATTGAGTGTAGTTGGCAGGGATCTGAGGTTGAGAACCAGGTTGTTGGTTTTGATGAGATTGTTGATCACTCATGTTGATTGGTTGATAATGGGTGTATAATAGTTTAAATTTGGTGAATGTTTGTTGTGTAGATGTGTAAACAATTCAAGTTTCAATTGGTGTTCTCCGAGCTGGTGGATTATGATCGACACGAGCGAGAAATGAAATAGCAAAATGTAGTGTCCAGATAGAGATGAACAACTAGAATATGGGAGGGTTGACTATTATGATTCGGTCAATGAGAGGATCTAATACTCTGTATATTTTCGATCTGTCCCTTTGACGAATACTTAGCCGGCGTGTCTTGCAGTTCTACTTTTTGCTTGCTATGCTGCTGTAGGCGACAGGATAGAAAAAAAAGGAATTAAAAAAATACGAATGTTGCTACCAATTGTCAGATGCGAATACGTAGGTTTAGTATTGGCAATCTGAGATCTGATCGAGATATAGTTTGTTGTGAGATAGAGTGTGTGCAGGAAGATGTATGTAGCCTTTTAGTTAAATGGATAAAAAGGTGTCTTTATTATTATTATGATTTAGGATTGACTTTATCCAATATACTTTGTGTAATGTTATGGACAATCCATGTTAAGCGCTGTTTGATATTTCTAGATATCGGCGCTCTTGGCTTGAACCTACGTTTCTTGTTCTTATTAGTATTCAACCTGTCAATGATATCCTGCAGATCAAGATCACTGTCTGAATACCCTTCAGTACTGACAGATTGTCAGATGCTAATATGTAGCAATAGTATAGCAATCTGGTTCTGATCGAGAGTGTGTATAGTCAGGTATATATAGGAAGAGTGCAGGAAGTGTATAGCCTTTTAGTTGAATGGATAAAAAGGTATCTTTATTATGGATATGATTTGGGATGTATTTTACCCAATATAGTTTGTGTAATGTTATGAGCTATCCAGGTCAGTCGCTGTTTAATGTTCCTGGTAGCTGGCGCTCTAGGTTTAAACCTACGCTTCTTGTTCTTGTTTGTGTTTAGTCTTTGGATTATATCCTGCAGATCTAAATCACTGTCAGAATAACCATCAACCCTGACATGATTTTGACGACTATAATTTATTACAGATAGCCAACAAAATTATTTTTTATCACTGCAACTTTTAGGGCGATATCTGAGGGCCGTCAAGAGGAAGAAACTTGCAGTTTTGCAAATTTTATGATTTGGACATGATCTAAATGCAATATAATTAATCTTGTATACATTTGAAAGTGTACTGTGCGCAAACTAATCCCACCGATGATGAGTAAAATTACGCTTAATGCTTATTTATTAATGCATTTCGCAACTAATATGCTTATATTTACTATCATTGAAAAGCGTTGGGTCTCACGGTTAGAACGATACTAAGCATGTAAAGTTTGAAACATATCCCACCAAGATATAGAGCATCAAAGAGACAATAGTCGATTTTAGAAGTAAACCGTTTTGGTGGAATGTTTACGTTCTCCTTTGTGGAATGTCGGAAAGATATCGAAATCGTCTGAAATTTGGCATCAAGAATGTTGAAAACTCTTAATTACCGAAACAAAGTTGAAAAGTATAAAAAGTGAATCTTTTCTTCATTCTCTTCTCATTTTCTCTTCATTACTTTTTCACCCCTATAAACTTCATTATGGTTCCCCCTATCCCTAAGGAGCGCGAGCTTTTAATCATCAACCTTTTGCAACATAATGCTAGTCATTCGGAGATTATGTCTAGACTTCCTGGTGTTGGTTCCTCAACTATTACCCGCATACGAAAGCAAATGTCAATCCCCATCAACGCACGTCCTGCCGGAAGACAGCCATTGGTCAGTGAGCCAACCAAACGATATATTGCAAGATTGTTACGTACTGGTGAATTAGAGGGTCCTCAAACTGTGCAACGTTATTTGGGGTCGATTGGAATCGAAATGACCTTACAAGGCATCCGCAAAATGATCAAAGGCTTAGGCTACAAAGCTAAAAGGAAGGTAAAAACTAATATCGTTAGCAATAAAAATCGGGCTATTCGACTCAAGTGGGCGAAACAACACAAGCATCTTACTATTGACCAGTGGAGGCAATGGGTCTTTTCTGACGAAACAAGAGTCAATATGTGGGGGTCAGACGGCAACTCTTACTTTTAGTCGGATGGGAGTGAAACTTTAAGGCCTCACGAAATCCAGCCTCAGGTACAAGGGGCTGGTGGTAGCGTTATGTTTTGGGGCTGCATAACTGCGGAGGGTCCTGGATATGGTACCACCATCACCGAAGGCACCATCAACTCGAAAAAATATATCGATATTCTGCAAACATCTCTGGTGGACACTCTTGATTACTATGGCATGGATCGTAAAACAATTCGCTTTCAGCAGGACAACGCTACCCCGCACACTGCAAATCCCACCAAAAGATGGTTCACCAGGAACGGCTTCCCCACAGAAAAAATTATGAATTGGCCAGCTCAGAGTCCTGACTTAAACCCAATTGAGCACCTATGGTATCAGATCAAACGTAAGCTGTACGCCTATCCTTTGCACCCCTCAAGCACTGTCGAATTGGAGGAGAGAATTGAGTTTGAATGGTACGAAATTGACAAGGAACAGTGTCTTCGATATATAGATAGCATGCCGAGACGAATTGCTAAGGTTATCAAGGCAAAAGGGGGTCCTATTCGCGGATAACTGGTTTTTGCACTTAACCACAAATTTTAAACTTAACTTTGAAAGCTTATTTCTAAATAACCCTCATATTAATAATAAAACTTTTTTCTATCATTTTAAAGCTCTTTTTTTATGCTATTGAATGACGTAAATTTTAAGCCAATAGCATTGTTATTTATTGAGAAATCATTGATTTTGTCGATTTTTATCCATCATCGGTGGGATTAGTTTGCGCACAGTATGTTGGTAGCCAATCGTCGTCCGATATCAATTATGCTTTTTTGGAGTAATAATATCAAGGCAAAGTGTATACTTTACTCTTGGGGTAATACCATAAGAGTAAAATGTATACTTTGCCCAGCATTTCATCCTTATTTTACCCACCAAAAGTTGCAGTGCTCAAAGAAGAAATTATTATATATTGTAATACACTCAAGCTTTATGTTGCGTTCTGGTGCCTAATCTACAACATATTTGCGTGCTCTGTTTATTATGAAAGGCGTTTATCTCATACAAATGGCAATCGGATTTAAGACAGGCCGTGCTCATTCGATTGTTGATATATTTGAAGTGTTGCTGTCTCAATTGCTGGTTGTACAGTATATATGAAAGGTGTTTATTATGGTTCTGGTTCCAACGGCTAATCTACTGTAGTTTTTTACAGTTTTGCTATCCGCAACAATGTTATACTTTGATTTACCCAACCTAAGGTAATCATTCAGAGGAGATTGATATTTATCAATTGTGTATCCAAAAAAGGGGGTACATCTACTTATTTAGAACCCAGAAAAATCATTCTTCTTCATTTTTAACCTATACAACCTATTTTTTTCTTCCATGAGCACAATTATGACATTATTGCGCGTCTTTTCATTTTTTTCCAATACAGTCATCTTTATTTTTTGCTTTAATATGAGTAAAAGAAATACCACCAGCATGAAATTACGCTGTGGGTAGTTTCAAGCCCAGATGAGTAATACTGGATGCATTTTTGAACGACATTTGACATATGTTGTCAGAAATTGAACTACCTCTACATAGCTATGGCGCTTGGTATTCTTGATGTCTCCGTAGGTACTTTTCAAGGCAAGTCTAATGGTGTTATGCATAGCTTGTTAGGCATCCATGTACTAAATCGTGCCTAATTTTCGGAAAATAGTAAAACCATACTTGGGCAAATTGTGGATATTTTAGATAGGAAATTGTTTTGCGACCCATTTTATATTTAAAGTGGGACCCTGTGCATTATCCTAATACTTGACAAAGCAAGAAAAATGTTATTTAAGAAAGCTGTTGTCAGTCTGCTCAGACATATATACTGTATATGTATCGTAGAGTGTAACGTTCCAAGTAAAGGCTATGTAGAAGTCTGGTGCAAACTTCTTCAAGGAAGGCTATCGGCCTACCAAGACATGACTTAACTGCGTTCCTTATACAGTGTATATTTTTAAAAAGTCAGACATTGGGTGGTATATAGCACTTCACACATAAGAGGCTGGAGCTCAATTTAATTTTGACAAACTTGAATTTTCGTCTAGAGTGTAACATTTGAAGATTTGGAGTGTAACCCCCTCATATAAGAAAAGACTGAATTTCACCACCTTCAGGCTAGGGAGAAATTCTAGGATTTTGGGGAAATGTTTTCTAAGGCTATATAAACGTATTAGACAATTAATCTCCCAGCATTCAATGTCTCTCACCCTTAGCTCTGCTCTTTGATGACCAATTTGCGTTTTTCATGTAGAGTGTAACATTTGAATATCTGGAGTGTAACTCACCTTTATAAGAAAAGACCGACTTTCACCACCTTCAGGCTAGGGAGAAATTCTAGGATTTTGGGAGAATGCTTTCTGAGGCTATATAAGCGTATCAAACAATTAATCCCTCATCACTCTATTTCTCTCGCCCTTAGCTCTGCTCTCTGATGACAAATTTGCGATTTCCATGTAGAGTGTAACTTTTTAATGTCTGGAGTGTAACATATCTTAATATATATTTATTGCGGAAGAGCAGAGCTAACGGTAAGGGAAATTGAATTTAAGGAGATTAGTTGTCTAATAAATTTATATAGTCTCAGAAAACATTTCCCCAAAATCCTAGAATTTCTCTCTAGCCTGAAGGTGGTGAAAGTCGGTCTTTTCTTATAAAAGTGAGTTACACTCCAGATATTCAAATGTTACACTCTACATGAAAAACGCAAATTGGTCATCATAGGGCATAGCTAAGGGTGAGAGACATTGAATGCTGGGAGATTAACTATCTAATACATTTATATAGCTTTAGGAAGCATTTCTCCAAAATTCTAAAATTTCCCCCTAGCCTGAAGGTGGTGAAATTCAGTCTTTTCTTATATGAGGGGGTTACACTCCAGATATTTAAATGTTACACTCCACATGAAAAACGCAAATTTTCATCACAAGAGGAAGCTAAGGTCGAGCGAGATTAAATGTGAGAAGATTAACGTTTTAATACGCTTATATGAGTTTAGTGAGCATCGCTTTAAAATTCTAGAATTTCTCCCAATCCTGAAGGTGATGAAATTCAGTCTATTAGGAAAAAGCGTTACACTCCGCGCATTCAGATGTTACACTCCACCTGAAAAACGCAAATCTGTCATCACATGGAGAACACGGAGACATTAATAGTACCAAGCGCCTTAGCTATGCAGAGGTGGTTCAATTTCTGACAAATGTCAAATGTCGTTCAAAAATGCATCCAGTATTACTCATCTGGGCTTAAAACTACCCACAGCGTGATTCCATGCCGGTAATATTTCTTTTGCTCATATTAAAGGGAAAAATAAAAATAAATGTATGGGACAAAAATGAAACGATTCGCAATAATGTCATCATTTTACTCATAGAATAAGAAAAAATACAGTAGGTCGCTTAGGCTGAAAAAGCAGAAAACCAATTTTCTGGGCTTTAAATAAAAAGAAGTACTCCTTTTTTTTGGATACACAATTGATAAATATCAATCTCCTCTGAATGATTACCTTAGGTTGGGTAAATCAAAGTATAACATTGTTGCGGATAGCAAAACTGTAAAAAACTACAGTAGATTAGCCGTTGGAACCAGAACCATAATAAACACCTTTCATATATACTGTACAACCAGCAATTGAGACAGCAACACTTCAAATATATCAACAATCGAATGAGCACGGCCTGTCTTAAATCCGATTGCCATTTGTATGAGATAAACGCCTTTCATAATAAACAGAGCACGCAAACATGTAAATTGAGCACCAAAGGTCAAAACCGGGCTTATGTATATTATATAATAATCCTCTTTTTGAGCGATCGACATAGCCAAGTTAAACTAAAAAAAAGATATACATGTATCACGATATCCGAGTGTTCTTAAGGGAAAATCGTTAAGGCGTTAAGCTTTGCTTGGCGGCGGAATAGAAAAGGACTGTGATTCGAATCACGGTCTGTCTGGAAAGGCCTCACCTTATTGTCTTTAAAACTTTTTACAAGGTAATGTAATACAGTAGCTTTTTTGTTGCCATGGTTTAATACAGCTACAGTATTAAGAGGAGGCTACCTCTAGAAGGAAAAGCTATTTGCTGTGCATTCCCGCTCTCTGCCTATTAAATATAATATTAAAATATTACAGTAGCTACTACTACTGTACGTACAGCAGAAGAAGAGTTCTTTTTTTATATACTGTAACAAATAAATCTAGAAATTGACATCAGTAAAATTTGTCGCATTGCAGGCAAGCTGCAAGAATCATTTATTCTATGGATATCTAATGAAGCCATACGAAATTCGTTGCTATGCATGATGCTTCTAGACCACCTCATAATAATAGTAGGGATACAACAGAACTTATACTGGCTCTTCTTTAAAGTTCATATTATATGGCATAAAAACACGCTTCGACCTACTTTACCCAATGCCCAAAACAGTGCTCAACCACTGCCGTTTTACAACTAAGCAGGCTAAAGCTAAACGGTTTTAAATGCGGTGGTGTGCAGCATTCCCTCCTCTTCAATCTGTCACTACTACAAACACTTGTAGATAACAGTTTTTCTTCTAAACTTTCGCAACATCAGTGCAAAAAGTTATGTTAGTATGGAAATAATGTGTCCGCCAACGACAGCTCATCTAATCCAAAACACAATCACACCATCATCTTTCTCACAAAATTTGACATAGGGAAGTGCTAATTTTAACACTCTGTGATCGATATTTTGAGTCCTGATGTTGAATGGTCTGATCCTGGACAACACCAAAATACCTCCATAATACTACAACTAGTATCTGGCGTCAAACACAAAGCCCTAATATGCCTCCTTGAACTTAACGTTGTGCTACACCTCCTTTATTTGCCCACTACAGTACTACTAGTAGATAGTCGTAATAAACAGCTTCCCTTATAAAGCCAGTCAAGATCAGCTTTAATTACCTTTCGAATGGTACCTGGTCTGAAGCTCTAGTAGAACTCTAGCATGAGAAATTGAAAATTTTGTCGTGTTTTCAAAATACCACCCAATTTTTTCCCTTGCTATGACAGGCAGATTTTGGTCCAAATTGGATGATTTTCCCTGAGCCCCTTTTTGACAATATCTCCACGAAAAATCATCGGATTGACATGAAACAAAAACGATTCGATAGCTGCACACTGAATCTATCATGATTCAACAGTTTTGAGTACTACATAGACATTCCCTTCATAAATCCTTTCAAAATGTGAAATTTCGTGTCCCTCAAGCAGTGGGTTGGAGATAAAAGTATGAGCTCCTATATAAAATCTATACCATTCGATAGAGAATTAAATGCCAAACAATAGTTAAGCTCTACGCTACTTGCATTCACTTAGTAAAATTCGAGTGTAGACCCCTTCAAAAAGCACAAAAATCACGCATGTGCACCTTTTCTTGATCATTACTCGTTCAAATCATCCATTGCGACCCTAGACTAAGCACCTCCTAGTCAAAAACGTGCATTCCTATCGACTTGGCTATAAAGCTGGGGCATCCGTGCCATATTAAAAACTTTTACTAGTAGCACATTCTAACCCTCCAAAAATATCTCAAATCTCACGTTTGTCAGGAACCATGGTAGCTACAAAAAGATGGTTTGCAGATTCGGAATCACAGCAAGCGCGGAGTGCCAAATCAGAACACAAAAATGAGAACGGAGCCTCAAATATTTCCGCTTATGGAAACGTCGCTCAAGGACAAATCTTTAATATGCAGAAGAACTACAGTATTTTTATTCAGTAAATTTGCAATTTACCTGCTAAAAAAAGCGTTTTTGACGAAAATACTTCTTCGAAGAACAGCATGTATACGTTATATCGTTTTTAGAAGCAGACAGAGAACAATAACAAAAATGCACTAGTGAATCAGCCAGGGATAACGGCAATTGCGTAGTGACAAACGGCCAAATAGCTCGATGTTCAAGCTTGTAATTCTTCACTCTTTACGCTTGATGCGGTGTCGATCAAAGAAATTGCTGGAAATTGATTTATATGGCTAAGAATTCCATCAGAGTATAGGTATACGACATAACGGCATTAATAATATGAGCCCTCTAATATATACTACAATCGCGTGAAATCACGCTTTGCCGCATTTTGTCAAGTAAACAAAACAGTGTTCAACCCGTGCCACTATAGAGCAAGGCATAAACCATGTGGTTTTAATAAAGTGTTGAACAACATGCCTTCTATCAATTGGTTACAATTAAACACTCGTAACTCACAGCTTTCCTAACGGGTCCTGCGAACATAATTACTCAGAATGGCCTAATTTCTAACAAAAAAACGTCCATCCATTAACGGCAACGCGTTCAGATGACTAAAATATGACCACAGAATCGTGTTCCTCGCAATAATGCCATAGGTACGTGTTTATCTTATAAGCCAGTTGATTGGCATTTAAAGACTTTGATTGATTTGATACCAATAATATAATGCAAAATTATGCTTTTGAATGTTATGAACAGGATTAGATGTATTTAAACTTTTCTTTAGGATAGTAAATCTATTTGGTTAGGTCTGATACTTATGATGGTATCGTGTGTATTTACCGTAAGCCATTTGTACCATCAAATCTGAATGTTTAATGTTGCATTTTTCATTTTAATCACATTTTTAGTTTCAATATACATGCTTTATTTCTCTGAGCTGTCTCCAAATTTGAGCCAATAAACTCGTTTAAAAAGCTATTTTAAGCGCCGATGACCCTAGAAAATTTTTGCGAGGGTTTCCCTATGTTTTTTGGTTAGGCGGACTTTTAAACATTGCCAAATACAGTAATTTAGCAATTTTATCATCAAAATCCCCTAAAATGCCAGAATATGCCTTACTACACACCCCAGCTTATAGTGCAAGCGCTTGAGACTCTCAATTAGCACCAAGTAAGTGATACAAATCAAGTGAGCGCAGCCTATCTACCCCCAGCCTCTGAATCAAATCTAGTTGTGCTTCAACGATAGGCTTATCCACACAATGAAAAAAGAGGGTTATGGCTCAAAGAACCGTGAAAAGTGGGAAAAGTAACAAAAGGGCATCACTAGAATGTGATGAAGAACACAAACATTGCAATACAGTTACATACAAAAAGGTAACATGCAATGAATATCATCAAAATGATGAGTACAAGAAAACAAAAGTAGTAAAAAAAAAAGTATCGTAGTTGCCTCATACGAAGAAGCAGCAAGAACACCAATACCACTAGTACCGCGGAAGAAGTAATACTTGAAGAACAAGAAGAATGCAAGGCTACTCCAAGATGGCGCAGCACTGCCAGCGATACAATGCATCAAAAGATACACCATAGCACTATGGCACAGCAACAGAAAAATAGTTGCGTGCAGAAAAGGGGGAAAGAATAAATCGCAATAAAGCAAACAAACGAATGCGCAGTATCACGAGAAAGAAAATAGTAAAAGGTTGAATGAATGTAATTCATGACAACCAAACCCACAACACCCAAAGCCATGACAACCCAATCCACGGCAACCAAAAAAGGGGAATATACAAACCAAATACAAACCAAACACAATGAATAAGTATATTGCAACGAATTGGTCTAAAATAAACTGTATAGTTAGTATTACTGTATATTGTACCGCGGAAAGTGGCCCCTATCGGCTGATACTTACTGTAACAAACTTGAAAGATGTCGTCTTGAGTACTGGTGGTTGCAAAGGTATGCTTCTTTTGTCGAAAGTGGTGTTGTATTCAATCAAAAGTAATAAAAAGTATATGGTTTAATAGAAAAAGTGCAGTGCAAAAACAGGGTGGAAAGGGAGCGTAAAAAAATAAAGACGCGTTGCTGAGGGTGACTGCAGCCAATAAGCTGAGCACACAGAATTTGAATGACGTGTGCACTGAACATTTTGCACTGTGGTGACTGTACCCAAATGATTTTTTTGCGATGATTTGTTTGAATCAAAATCGATATAATTTGACATTTGTAAACATTTTTGTTAAAATTAGCTATAGAAAGTGTGCTCAGAGTATACTACTTTCTAATAAACTTAAGGAGAGAATTTGACGGCGCATTCAATGGTGTTCATTTTAAAGTACTTTTAGAATGAAAAGATAAAGAATTTTGAGAAAATATAAAAAGCAATTTTTCCCAGAAAAGTCGAGATTTAGTATATACAACGTTCAAAATAGCAGTTGCACAGTTTACCCTACATCTGTGCGGTCATTTTGATTTAATATATATCATACTAAAAAGTGTCGTTTTCGCCTCTAAAATTGCGATCATTTGATTTTTAACAAAAACCATGAGGGGTACCTCATGAAAAATCGTGCATTTTCGACGATTTGGATCGATCCAAAAAAAATAAAAATAAAGGTTCAGGATGTAAATGGTAATCGATAGCAATCATTTGGCACTATTCCAAGCCTCTAAAAGGGTTTACAAGACGAGATATTGAGGATTGAATTTGGGCGATTTGGCAGAGAATAATACCTTTTATAGCTTATAGATTTACGGCAACTGGTGCTACAGACTTCAACAAGACCTCAAACGATTGGTATTCCATAGGATTACAAACGGAAAACCATTAGGCAGAAATTCACTTCAAAATAAGTGTGTGCTTTACTTTGAAAACCCTCCAAAGTGCCAAATACCCCTCTGATGATCATGCCTCAATGCGATGTCTCTACGAAAAAACAATTGAATTGACACGATTCGACAGATGTACATTGGACCTGTTATAATCCAACAGTTTTAAGTATCACATATGCATTCCCTTTACAAAATCACTCAAAATGCGGAATTTTGTGTTCCTCAAGCGGGGGTTGGGGGGGGGATGGGACAAAAATATGAATCCGTTTATGAATCCTATACCATCCGATAGAGAATTGCATGGCAAACAGTAGTTAAGCTCTACTCTACGTCGATTCACTTGGTTAAATTCTCGTCTACAGCCCTTCGAAAATCATGGTTTCGCACTAGCCATTGGCCTGACTGGCATGGCCCATCTTCTTTTCGGTGCTACCCCCTTTCTTCCTTGCTTCGACGAAAGCTGTGATTAACAACAAGGCCATCATGTGTTATTAGGTGGCCATTCATTACTTTTCTTAAAAAAGCATGAGCAGATGTCGTGACGAAAACGCCGTGGAATATGCATAGAAATGTCTAAACTTTTCTGTATAAGCGCCATCAAAGCTCTCTTCTTGACATCAACGCCTTAGTCTTTATAAATAACACCCTTTTAAATCGCCATCATCATCACCATGCAGTAATAAAACTCTCTTTCTTTTCTTGCAATACAACTATCTCTTCTAACGGGTAGGTTAGAGCATGATGCGCCATCAACTTTGTAGGCATTGCTTCTGGACGCGCACTCAAATTGGGGAGGGGGGGGGTTCTTTCATTCCCTCATTCTTTTCACGCTTCCTGATCATTGCCGATACCTCATCTTCTGAATATTGCCGTTGAGACGCCACATCTGCCTGGTGGTGCAGCTCTTTAAGCGCCTCATCTACTTGGTGGTGGTGATACTTTCTAAATGACACATTGAGAGAATGGCGATTCTCTTTCTACGCCGTATCAAGACAAAGGTCCTGATTGCTCCTTGAGCAACACCACGACAATATCATGGTATCGCTTTGGGGATGCCTTTGAAGCTTGGTATTGCCTTCTCATCGCCTCATCAACCACTACTGCCAATCTGAAATCTCTAGCTCCGGTTTTTTTGTCTCAACCATGTGCTGAAGCATGTGCTACAAAAACAACATGGAGCTCGCCCTCGGTGAGACTATTGCAGTACTCGGTAAGGTATACAACCACTAACACGTCTTGCTAACCAATGCTTTCTCAACTCTCCCTTACAAATACTATTCTGATTTGGTAAGTGTCTGTATGGTAGTTCAATCGACTGCTCAAATCTTTATTGCTTCTTCTGGATCAAACAGTAAACGTATCATTGCAGCAAATAAAATATATTTGTTGCTCAAATCATACTTCTACATCATGAGAAATGAATATGCCGAACTTTCAGAAGACGGTGCTACTCTAAAAATATGCACAGATCTTCTTTTTGAGTGCAGCTTTGTTCTCAATGCAGGGACTTTTTGCATCACCTTCCCAAAACGTCGAACAAAAGAGCTGAAATTATATAAAAATCACATAGATCTGATTGTCATGAATACCGAGTTATATATTATAGAAGAACGATTAATTTACTTTGATGGTGAAGAATCATTACGAGATATTTGGTCTGCAAAATCCTACAAGCAATCCTTTGATTTTGATGGTTCATGGCGCTGGCGGGGACTTGCACCATTATGAAACTGTCACTCCAACGCTTGTTGAGCAAGGTTATCGTGTCTTGCTGATCGATGTGCGCTATCATGGTTTGTCTCAACTCAAACAAGATGACGCAGAGGATCCCGAAAAGACGAGCTGGACGTTTGATGATGTTTTGCAAGATATCGACGCCATGCTGACGGCTATCAAGGCAAAACATTACCAAGGTGTTGATCAGATCCAACTATTCATGGCAGGTCTGTCTATGGGAGGTATGATTACATTACTCTATGCTGAAAAAGAGGCCAAGTGCAGCAAGAGAAAGGATGGCATTCATTTGATGGGCACTATTCCAATCGCATCGGGTATCCCTCATCTAGAGATTCCTCGACTGGGGTGGGATTTATACGCTGAGAGAAGAGCTACTTTGGAAGATCTGGCTTGGACAAGATCAGCTATTATTCAATCATCAATCACTCCTTACGGTCAAGACCAAACTAGTAGAGCTATGGAGCTTATATCAGATCATGCACTTTATGAATGTCTGGTTGCTATAGCGACTATGCTTCCCAATCCCTCAGATCCTCCTGTTTACTATACGGTGAGATCAAAAATGCCTATTCTACTGTTGATCCCGGAGCAAGACGTTCTCACCAAGCCTGAAATGGAGCTATTGTATCAGCTGTGTGTGGAGCAAGGTGTTGATACTGAACGTGCTTATATTCAGAATGCTGGACATATGGCTATATTGGATCAAGGAGAGCAAGTGGGCAGACATATTTCGGCATTTTGCAAACGCATCATCCATAATTGAATTTACAGCCCTTTTATTTAATTCTGCTTTTTCTTGTCCTCTTTTTCCTCTAATCTCTTTTGTGATTGTGATAATAAAATCGTGCCAGCCAAGATGAAACTAGCACCAATCCACCATCTCAATGCGAGTGGCTCGTCGAATACAAAATAGCCCAAGATAGCCTACATGTATTGAGGTTATTATGGAAGCACTACCAGTGTGTCTACTGCCTGCTGCTTACTGATGCACTGAAATTCACAGCTCCGTTTACAATCGACACTTGCACAGATGAACTTGCAGCGTTGAGAGCCTTTGTGAATGTAGTCCACATGACAGAGTTGCAGCCAAAGATCAGAGCAAAGCAAACGCCTCTAGTGATCAGCAACGACGTCTAACAGAGACATACATTAGCATCTTTTTTGCTTCAGAAGCACGCCATTTACTGTAATTTACATGTTCAGGAACAACATCATGAAAGTGTCCCGAGATGTACGAATGGAATACAGCAGTTTTTTCGTCCGAGAAGAGCTTTGCAAACACTGAGGACAGAGCAGCAAAGAGCCCCGAAACGATTGCAAATGGGATGAAGGATGATGTTGGTTTTGTCATGGATAAACAGTGTGTGTGTGTGCTTGATACATGAACCTTTCCACACACACACACACTTTCAATGTGACCGTATAAACACTAGACATGATGAAAAAATTTGGAATGATATGGCTCTCCCAAATACGCGTATTTTCTCTTTCCCTCCATACTTTTGAGAACAACGACATGAATACCTTCGGCTCCACAGGTAAGCAGATGCTCGCTAAAGACAGAGAAAGCACGCAAGGGACTGATCATGTGTAATTAGCTAATACACAATCTTCTGCCGGCACACTATTTGGAGCAACACCCGCAGCGCCTGCCACAGGTGGTCTGTTTGGCTCAAGCAACACTAGCAATTCTGCAGGCACATTATTTGGATCCAACACTACCAACTCTTCAGCAGCAGGCACACTGTTTGGCGGTGCAGCATCTGCTGCTCCTGCTACATCTACTGCTGGTAAATTGCGTCTGCTACCGTTGCAATGACATGTATTCACATTAATATCTACAGGTTTTGGAGGAGGATTCGGATCTACGCCAGCAGCTAATACAACATCAGCCTTTGGAACATCTGCAGCACCATCGTTATTTGGAGCTCCCGCTACATCCACAGCAGCACCTTCCACCGGCTTTGGCGGGTTTGGAGCCACTGCTACATCTACAGCAGCACCTTCCACTGGGTTCGGCGGGTTTGGAGCCGCTGCTACATCCACAGCAGCACCTTCCACCGGCTTTGGCGGGTTTGGAGCACCCGCTACTTCCACAGCAGCACCTTCGAGTGGATTTGGTGGCTTTGGAACATTGACCTCACAACCAGCAGCTACCTCTTCAGCATTCGGTGGATTTGGATCTACTGCAGCTACCTCACAGCCTGCTACCAGTACAGCAGGAGGCTTTGGCGGATTTGGAGCAACGGCCACAAACACATTTGGCTCAAATACCACAGGCGGATTTGGAGGATTTGGAGCCAAACCACAGCAAACAGGATTCGGTGTATCACAGCAACAGCAACAGCAACAGCCTCCACCAGTGCAAGAGAAAGTCTGGCAGGAGCTTGCTTTGATTCGAGCACATTTTGATCCTACTTCGCCCTTGTGCCATTTCAGAGTAATACAAGCCCCTAGTGTATACATGCTAAAGCAGAAAAGACTGACCCCGCTCTATAGCATTACTTTTACAACATGGTTCCTCCCAACGAAGTGCACTTGTACGTCCGCCCTCAAAACCAAGACGAGCAGCTGTGGAACGAAGCTCAACGCAAAAATCCAGACCCCACAACACTGGTCCCTGTGTTGGCAGTTGGGTTTGACGATATCTTGAAGCGCATGGAAATCCAATCAAAACAGCTGGAATTACACCAAGAGAAATTGAGAGAGACTGCAGAGAGACTAGCACATGTGCAGCGTCGACACGAATTGGGCACACTAGTCAAGTTAGAGGAGCATAAGCGTCGCCATACAGAATTCTCCCAGCGATTATTACGAGTAAGTCTATTCTGCCGAGTGGAAAACATGTGGGTTCTGATTCGCTTCTGCTAGCTCCTTAGATATAGCCAAGTTTTGCGCTACAAAAACTTCCCGCTTTCGGCTGACGAGGAAAAGTCAATGCGACAATTGGACGAATTGAGCAAATACCCCAATAGACCAGAAGCGATGAACCAGAGATTGATGGCTATTAGAAACCAGCTAGAGGCGATCAAAGCACGTCAAATGGCGCATGCAAACCAAGGCAGTGGATCTGAAGTCTGGCGCACCGTAAACGAGGAGGACCTGAACGTCATTGCCAAGGTCCTGGAAGACGAGCAAAAGGGCATCAAACACGTAGAAGCCATCTTGAGATCAGACACACAAGAGCTAGACTTGATTGAATCCGCACTGAATGAACGTCGTAAATCGTACATGACGAGACACTAATCATATAATGAAAATAAAGTATGCTATTGTACACGAAAGAATGGCCAAATGCAGTAATCAATCGTCGCTGTTTCGTGAGACCAGGTATATATATATCACATTGCACAATAGTAAGATCTACAAAATACAGTATCTCGGGCTCTTCTGCAATTGATCGTTTTCAAGCTGCTTTTCTGTTTGTGAAATACGTCTTGGAGATGCCATTGCGCCTGCCCGAGCAAGCCAATTTGTAATAAGTACAGCTATTGCCCATCACTGTCGACATAAAAAAGCAGCCCTGATTTACATGACAAATAAATAATAAATGAGGCGATGAAATGACACTGTATTACAATTTACTTAATTGACCACATAACAAGGCAGTGTAACTAGGCTAACACGAGCTCAATTATTGATTGTATTATCAAATGCCACTCGATGTGTATAGTGATTGTAAAAATAGAATATACCAGACACTGTTTTAAGGAGACGTATACAATTCTAATGATAAATAATAACACAGAGTCTGGAGCGAGAGGGAGATTTTCACAGATCTTGTACGACTTCCAGCTGTAATTAACAGGTATTTAAGACAACCTGCCCTCTCCCCCTGTTCTTTTTTTTTCTCTCTCTTTCGTCTTCTTATATACAAACCCTCAATTCAATTCATACAATGAAATCCCTGTCCATCGTCTCCAGCATTGCACTTTTGATCAGTGCTGTTGTCGCCCAGGAAGGCGCTACTGTGCCCACCACAGGCGCTGCTGGCGCCGCCTCCACTTAC
The DNA here is from genome assembly GCA_010203745.1 of Mucor lusitanicus. Classification (NCBI taxonomy): domain Eukaryota; kingdom Fungi; phylum Mucoromycota; class Mucoromycetes; order Mucorales; family Mucoraceae; genus Mucor; species Mucor lusitanicus. The sequence continues at coordinate 315,763 of JAAECE010000005.1, read as the reverse complement.
TCTTGTGATCCCAACACCTGTAAGATTGCCAACAACTGCTACTGTGCATCTCAATCCCCTCCTGGCGGCCTCTCTCCCGCAGACACACCTCAAGTAATGTATCCTGCTCAACACAGTAGTCCATTGAACGCCATCTAACGCATCTTCTGCAGTTTGTCACAGTGACCTTTGATGATTCCGTCCAAGAAACACTGGCCAAGACCGCCATGTCCATGGTCAATGTTACGTAAGTTTATTTTTAATCACACACACCGTTTACTATTTATAATTCTAAACTTTGGCTGTGTCTATTAAACAACAGAAACCCTAATGGCTGTCCTGGTCACGGTACCTGGTAAATTTAACTTGCTATTTTTGGATCTATTACCAAAATTACTAAATGCAAATCGTTTGTGTGTATAAGGTTTGTCTCGATGGAATACACTGACTTCTCATTGGTTCAACAATGGTACGCTGCTGGAAACGAGGTTGCAGAGTAAGTGTTGTTGCAGATTGACATTGGATTTCGTACAGACACTGACGTTTGGGATCATAAACAGCCATACCTTTTCTCACGTCGGCACTCCCTCCGCCGAAGAAATCAGCAGCACCAAGTCCATGTTGAATGCCTATGGTGGCATTCCCAACCAGAAGCTTCAAGGTTTCCGCGCACCCTTCTTGAACTACACCAAAGACACCTTAAACATCCTCAGCCAACAAGGTTTCCTGTACGATTCTAGCTCCAGTGCAGTCACCGACGATGCTTACTGGCCTTATACTCTCGACAATGGCATGGCAAACGACTGCTGGACCGGCATCTGTGCTGCTGGCCAAGTCAAGTTGCCTGGTCTTTGGGAAATCCCCATGTATTCAGTCCTTGACAATGCCAGCATCCCTCAATTGATGGACGTCTATCTTGCTGGTTCTCCCGCTGATGTTAAACAATGTAAGCTTCATTTCAATTGAGCGTTTCACAAATGTTTAATAACCATCTCAATTTAAAAGGGAGTCAAGCTGCTTTCGACAAGCATTACAACGGCAACCGTCAGCCATTTGGTATCTACGTTCATCCCAGTAAGTAAACAAACAGCACGCTATACTGAGCCCAATGCTGACCTTGTTCCTTCTGAACACCAGCCCATTTGACCACATTTGCCGGTCTTCCTGACCCCAAGGACATGTACAACGGTGTCATTGAGTTTATTCAATCCATCGCTCAGCAACCCAATGTCTGGTTTGTCACCAACCAGCAATTATTGCAGTACATGAAGAACCCCGTCAAGGCTTCTGAGCTCGGTGCTCAAGACTACATGCAATGTAAGCAGCCTGTTATTCCCAAGGAAATCTGTAACGGTCTCGACGATGATCACAACGGCTCCATTGACGATGGCTTAGTCAACAGGTAATAAATGGGCCAATTTATTTATGCAGAAACACAGACCTAACCTCATTTATCCTCTCGTATGATATTATACAGCTGTAATTTCGGTACCACTAGCATGAAGACCTGTTTCAACTGCCCTGCCACTGCTCCTACATTAAGCAACCCCACCCCAGCCTCATCCGTTCAAAACGGCACTGCCGGCTACCGTTATCCTATTCCTGACAACTGCGAGTAAGTCATTGACAAAAGAGGATGATGGAAATGTATTTATAACACTGCGTATTTTTAGCACAACCTGGTGGGATCCTATTGGAAACACCTGTCTCTGTACCACTGCCGACTGTCAATTGAAGAGCATTGCTGTCTCAAAGCCCAACAACACCACTCCTGCTGGTGGAGCAAATGGCACTTCTGCCAACAATGGTAGCTCATCCAACTCCAAGACAAGTGCTGCTGCTATCAACACTGTCGGTCCCATCACTGCCTCTGCTTTGGTTGCTGGTTTGATGGTTGCTGTCGGTCAATTGCTGTAGAAACATCCCTCCCCTTTTTAGATACTTTATTACTACACATTCTTTTTTTTTTGTTCTTTTACCTCTTCATAATGCCATAAAAATAAACTGCTAATTCTACACGTAATATAAAGATAATTTATGGAATGTATTATGATATTCGCATGATTTTTTTTTCTAGCTAGCTATAGAAGAACTGATAATATGGAGGTAGAGAGAGATGGAAAGGATTATAAATGATAGTATACTGTAGTAAATGCTTCTGTTACAAAGAGTTGGCCACTTTTTGCTTGATTTCTAAAATTGTATTCAAAAATTCGGTATCACTATAGCAACAAGCTCGAGTTAGTATACCCCCCCAGTGCCACCCCATATACGCTGTATCACTTACTTTCTGTTTTCTGAATTCGCTGATGACAGGTTAAAGATGCCAGCCATCATCTGTTCTGCCACAGCTTGAGTGACCGTAGGTGGGAAATCACGCAATAGACGCAAGCATTTGACAATCTCATCCAGCATGACGTTTCTGGACGCACTGCAGATACAGAGTCGCAATAAGCCAACCACGGTGCGCTCAACCACCAAGACACTCTGCTTGTCTGCAAATTCCAAGATACCAAAGATGTATTCAGTCGCATAAGGCCATAGCTCCTCGATTCTGTCTGCATTGCGTACAGTAATAGTGATCATGAGCTCCAAAAACAAGACAGTGGCGGGGTCGTAGGCAATGGTGATTGTCGCCTTCTTCATGCTTTCTGTGTCGTAACCTACTGCACGAATGGCTGTTAGCAGGCTCTTTAGGGTGTCTGTCTGCAGTGAGCTGATGTCTGTGAACAGCTCTTCCAGCTTGCATACTGCTATGCAATCTACAGCACACATGGTGCTCTCGACTTCTTCGTCTGTGGGATCACGGCAATAAGTTTCGTCGCTCGAGTAAGGTGAAAGTAGATAGGACGACAGTGTTGATAGCAAGGAACCATCGCGGCGGTTGGTCTGCTTGACAGGCTTTGGGCTTTTGGGCTTTAATGGGATGCTGGTAGTGCCTGATAAAAAGTCTTCCACTTGCAGCATGGAGCTTGGTAACAGTGAATTGAGGAACAGATTTCGAATGATTTGCAGTATCTTGGGCCACCCCTTTCTGAGCGAGTCGCCATGTCGAGTGACAATGGTGAACATGACTACAGCAGCCAGTTGGCCCTTGTAGTTGCGTCCAAAGCGAACAGCTAGCTTACTGACCACGTACTTTTGGCCTGCAATGTCCACGATAGGGTCAGGCACAGAGGTGTTGCCATTGGCATTTTCCAGTAAGCCTGTCATGGTCGCCAAATTGACAATGATGCTGTCAAATACATCGTACAGCTCGAAATGCGCTGCCAGGCTGGCGCATTGACGGAACCCAGTAATGGCCTTTTCCAGCGTATCGTCATCTTGCGCAGTGTTGAACACGTAGGAAATAGCAGCAACGACAGGCTTCCAAGACAGCTCAAACACGGCCTTGTCGTAGGTGGAGGTGTGGCATTGGATGAATTGTCCGCACATGGTTGATCTGTGCTGCAGTTGCTTCCACGCATAGTTGAAGCCTAGTAGACCCTCGTGCTCCTCAGGCATCAGAATCTCGTTCTGCTGGATGGCTTCGTAGATGCACACAAGGTACTCTCTGGGGAAATCCTTCTTGTCATTGACGCCACTGACATTGCGAATGTACTGCTCTACCGACATGCGGGATTGACGTCTGATTTGAGGACTGTGCTGATCCACGTTCAGCATGATGACCGAGTAAGCTAGGATTTCAGCAGCCTCGATATTGGCAATCTCCTTGGGCCCAGAAGCAAAGTAAGTGGCTGCAAATGCCTCTGTCACGCGCATGATTTGCTGCGATTCACCAGGCAAACGGAATGTCTCCAAAATCATGCGCATGGCTTCGTCCATACGCTTGCCGGAAAAGTTGAATTGCTCCATGTAGGCCCTCAGGGTCTCTACGTTTTCAGGTCGGCCCAAGTACTCTCCCAATGCCTTCTTGTCCAACTGCTGGGTGGATCGCAAGAAACGAGACAAACTGGCGTTGATATCTCCACTCTCGTCAGCTTCAATGACGCCGTTTTCGACCAAAAATTTGATGCCCTTCTTGGGCGATTCGTTAAACAGTCTTGATCCCTTGAGAATGAGTCTTTTTCTCGTCTTGCGTTCCAACAAGTCTTGCACAGAATCGAGTTCCTAGTAAGAAGTTAGCATGCCATGATGAGTATCTAGTAACGCATCTTACACATACAACATAGTCATCGTCGTCCGTGTCGTCCTGCTGCTTGCAATAGATAAGCATCAGTCAACGTGGTCCCCCTCCCTATTGACAAAGCACTGCACAACATACCTGATTGTCTATACGATCCATCATTTGCGAGATAAATGTCAATAACGTGTCCAGGCACAAGACATGCGAGCTCATCAGAGAGTAGGTTTGATGATCAGGAAAAGAGTTCTACATGGCGTGTATATGAGTATACGCAGACCAAAATATGCAATGCCCATATCTCACCTTGCTCAAGAACTGAATGAGCTCCTCAAACAAGTCGCCACACGTCAAGTCGCAATCATAGTTGTACCACAAATCAATCATAAAGGTAGGCTTGCGGGCAAACTGAACCAGACTCTCCAGCAAGAGTTCGCGCACTTCGCCAGTGATGGCCATGTGCTCTGAAGACGATGAGTATCCTTTGCTGTTTCTTGGATAATCCGTCGACTTGCCCAGGAACATGTTGGGTGAAGCGCTTCTCACGTCGGTTGCTGTGCTGTTGTCGGCATCCACGCCACTTCGCATCGACACAAAACTAATGTTGCCCTCGTCATCCACATCGACCGACACGCCACGACTGCCTGCTCCTGAGGTGGGCGATAAACGTTCAATCAAGAAGAAGATAAAGAGCTCCTGCTGTAACTTCAGATAAGGCCGCAACGTGTCAAACACAGTGGTGATGATACGCAGCGAGTACGCCAGTAAAGGCGTTGAATCCGTCTTTGCTAATTGGAACACAAACTTGCAGAAATCGTCCGTGATCAAGGTGCGAAGTGACTCGAAGCGACCAATGCTTCTTCCTCCTACTTCAAAAGCGACGTTCAGGATGCTGAGAGCCATGAGACGCATGGAATCGGTGTGTTTGTGTTCGTGAGGGTTGAGCAATGATATCAGGACTCGAAGCAGCTCACGGATGGCGGGCAGTCCATAAGCTCGTAAGGTGGTTGGCTCCACTACTAGTACACATTTGGACTTAGCTGAGGCAGCTCACACACAGCTACTGCATCATGTTATCTTACCGGCTGTCACTTGGGGTATCTCTTCTGGCTTTGGTGATTCCACGAGCACATGTGTTTCTGTTTGCGCCTGTTCTTGTTCAGTGTCTGTTGGTGTATCTTGAGCCTCTGCTGCATTTTCTGCTGTGGATTGTGGGGTGGGCGATGGCGATGGTTTGGGTGTGCTCATATGAGGATCAGCTGGTTCTTCCGTGCCATCATTAGGTGACTCAACAAATTGCCATTCATCTTCCAAATGCTTCAATCTGTGTTGTACCAGTCAATAAGCCAGCTATTCATGCAAAATCGACGCCGTGCAAAAGTCTCACCTTTCAAAAATAGCAATCACCATGTTTATCATGACATGTTCAGCAGATCTTCTTAGCATTTCTATGTGACATACAAGATGAGAACCCTATATACGTGTACACACTTGACGCTGGATACCTACCACTCAGTCTCATTTGACAGCACATGCTAAGTCCAGTTTCCATCATCTCGCACACGGCTTCATCACTCAGCACCTGCCCACACTCGCTTGTGATGGCCATCTGTAATACCTGCAGCATGCGAAGCAATACAAGCTCATCAGAAGCAGCATCAGAGGCTTCGAACTTGCAGTGTGTTGCAGCGGATGAAAGGGCGTTCATGGCAGCAGATACTCTGGGATTATGGACACCCACAATACCGTAATGCAGCAGTTTTTCCACACTGCCTAGTGCTGTGCCTGCAATGGGCCCTGTTGTGCTTCCAGAACGAATCACCTCCAGAAATGGAGTCAGCAAATTCACTGCATCGATATCCTGAACGTCTAAGAATATGCTTTGAGTCATGACTGATCTACGCTGCTGTGTGTGTGTGTGTCACTCAATTTTACCAGTTACAGTCTCCATGTAGGTTCTCAGATTGGTGAATCCTTGCATCAAAGGGTTTTCCTAGACGTTGAAATCAGTACCTCTGTCTACCACACATTTGTGTATATATATACCTCTCTGGTATTCGAGTCTTTTGTATTCATCTGTGCGCTACGTAATCCCATGCTGTTGCCCAAACTGCCCATTCTTAGTCCATTGACGCCCATACCAGACCAGCGTGCATTTTTACGCATAGCACTTGTAACGGCTATCATTGAAATACAGTGTTAGTTGGCTGTGTACGGCGGTTGCAGTTGTGTGGTTTTTTTGCTTACCAATGATTTCAGCATTGATAAGCTGTGACCAGGACAGCTCTGACTTGATTTTGGTGTCGCTTGTGTTGCTGACAGAGTTTTGTCTTTTGCTATCGTCTGCTGCTGGTAAGGTAATGGCAGACCTGGACGTATCTGCAGTCATTGAAAATGGTTGTGATGAGTAGGTTGAGACCATTCTTTTAGATGATGAAAAACGATAAGCGAGCTTCTGCTATAAATGGTGAACAGTAGAAGGTGTGTTGCTCTTATTGAATCGATTTTTCAAGATGAAAGGCTGAACAAAATAGATAAAAAAAAGGAAGAGAGAAAAAAGAGAGCCAAAATGTGGAATTCGACTTTTATGTAGATACGAATTTACACACACACTCAGCGCAATTTAGTGAGGCACAACGCAGACACAGCCAGGATTTAGACATATCAGAATCGCACACATAAAACATGCCTTGAAAGTCCGTGGTTTATTTCAATAGGGAGCTACATGTGTTTATTGGGGATTCACTTGCACATTCATTGGGGCATCCGTGCTCGCAATGTGAACAGGGCCAGGCGTGTCGTTTAAGAGATCCTGTGCTTTTTCAAACAATGTACGATCTGTATACCATGCTTGCTTCAATTCGTCCAGCACATCACCAAGGTAGACCCCGCTGGCTACAATCACCCGACCCAACGTCGGTATCATCTGATCCTTGCTCTCTACTCTGGGCCGAATCTCCACCTTGACCTTCTCATGCTCGAAATCAGTCGCTACAAAGGACTTTAGATAGTCAAACGTGGATTGCTCTGGGTCGCTGTAGGCCAGCAAATCAATCACAATCTCTGTATGTGTGCGGAATGTCACTGGTCGGCCTGTTGCAAACAGCGAATTCTCCAGCTTGATATTGCTGTGGTGCGACATCCAGTCCATGATGTCTGGCCGTGTGCCGTAAAACACCCATCGATTGGTATTCTCTGTGCTGGACACTGTGATTGTTTGGCCCAACAGTGGAGGAGGGACAACTCGGGCGCCGTGGCCATCCACATCTAGAAAGAATGCCATTGTTAAGCTCTGGCGCTTTTCTATAGCACTGATCTATGCTGTACGTTACCAATTTCGTATCCAAATATAATGGCCATTTTGTTTGCAAGCGATGAAGAAAAGAAAAAAAAGAGAGAAAAAGGGAAAAAACCTGGTCTGATTTCTCTGGTTTGCATAGGAACATTTTTTTTGGTAAGGATTACACAAACTATGAAACCTTAAATTCCCTCAGTTTAATGCTTGATCCCACATCAACTAGTCTGCTAATGATGGCATAATTAAGCAGATACAGTTTAAAATGGGTTCAATGTATGGTTGATTAGGTATTACTAGTTCAGCTTTGAGTTATAGCAGGTTGCTCTTCATATCCTCCTCATCTATCACATGCGGCAGCCATCTATCACTGTAGATTCATCTCTTTGTGATCATTCGCATTAAATACATTAGAAATAATTCGTGTACCGGCAGTCAGTATTCTGGCATTCACTCTACATGCTCAAAAGTATGCAAAATACTGCGTAAATTGGGTAGATTTAGACGTGTTTTCTCATCATGTAGACCGTTTTGAACCGCCAGAATTGCACCTCGTAGTTGCTCTCGACTAGCACTAACTTTCTGACACCTTTGCTCAACTTTTTTGGGATCATCAAAATTTGACGAAAAAGCATGAGGTACCCCTCATGGTTTTTCTCGAAAATCAAACGATCGCGTTTTTGAAGGCAAAAACGACCACTTTTACTAAGGCACATATTAAATCAAATTGACCCTCTCGACTCGACGCATGCCCTGAAATTAGTTTTGTGAGACCTTTGTATGCAAAATGTCAACATTTTTGCGGAAAACCTTATTTCACATTTTTGCAAATTTCTCAAAGGCCTCATTCTCAACATGTACTTTTGTCAGATTCATTAGATGCGCCATAAAAACCGCTTTTAGAATGTATTAGACAGTATGGGGTTATCATACACTTCACTTAGATGATATTGACGAAATAAGTCGGTCAAGTTGCAAAAAAAGCAAAATGTTTCCATTTCGAGCAAAAAAAAACATAACCGGAGACCAAAAATTTTGGCTGCTGCTGCTGCTGTTTAGTGGCAGGAATGATGTTTCCATGCCTTTTGCGAAGGTAATTGATGACTTTGGAAGCTCGTCAAAGTAGATTTGCGCAATGAACAGCACTCTCTCTTAGTATGGTAGCTTTTGTGCGTCTTTATACTGGCTAAAGCTAGTCAAATCGGTCTATTTCGCACCATTTATAAGCTCAATTTCCTCTTTTCAAGGCTTTGGAGGTGTTGTTGTTCTTGAACATCATAACTTGCAAGCACAAATCAAAATGCGGCCACTCAACCCTAAACTGAGAGCTTTTACGGCTGAATGTTTGTCGTTTTTGCTGAAACAAGGACGGTGCATTGATTAAGAAGATCAAATTTGCAGATCAACATCCTACAAATTAGCTGTAAATTGAATCTGAAATCCAAGAAATGAGATCAAGGACCCCATTGGGTACCTGAATGTTCCTCTATGCAGCAATACAACAGCATACCAATTCTCGTAGTATATACACAGGATGAGGATGAGCGTGCTGAGAAGATCTTTTTCGTTTAAGAACCATGATGTGATATCTATATAATTTAGTCTTCACGTCATTTAGTAACATGTGGAGTAGCACAAACATCAAATTTGGAGAGGTATTTTTATTTTTCTTTCAATAGATTCCTTCCAACCTCTTTTCTTACTCTTCTCGATTATTTTCAAAATGAGTGTCAAGATTTTGTTCTTATATGTTCTGCGGTTGCTTATACTGCTACTGAGTTTGGGTACCTTGGGATGTCATGTTGGTAATATATTATAAACAATGAGGAGGAGGTCGTCCTTCGTCTCGCTTTAATGTTTACTCATCATCATTTCCTGGAAAAAAATAGCTCAGCTTATCTTGTTGAATCAAGTATCAGGCACTGGACCATGGTGGCCAGACTTTGTTCCAGTAAGTAAATAGATGACAGCACTGCATTCGATGCTTTTTTTGACATGTCAACATAGTATATTTTGTATTATGTGGGTCCTATCGTGTCCATTCTGTCTGCTACTATCCTACTTGTGGTCGGCTGTGTGTTCTCGAAATCATTATGGAGTGATCGTATTACCAGTTGCATCAATTTATTGTTATTTATAGCCATCATTGTGTATAACTCACTCACATCTGGTACTATTCCATGGACGGGAGCAGTCAGCAACTCAAACACATCTACAATGAAGGGCTATGTGACATACTGCTCCAATTACAGTGATAGTCTCATGTCAAACAGATGTTGTAAGTACTAGTAGAGTCCCCGCATCTTTTGTTTTCTTATTAAGCTAATTAACGACATTTGCTACAAGGGCTGACCAATGGTACCTGGCTTGGTATGGTCGTTGTAGGATTCCTGTGGTTGCTGTTGGGCCTGTACGCACTCATTTTGAAGAATTCAGACGTTTATGCCGAGGATTACGACACTTACGACTTTAAAGACGATGTGCCAATGGCTAAAATGGCCACAGACTCTACTGCCGTTGGCAGATCGAGTGGCATTCCTGAACCACCCAAGCATACGCCCATGATGAGTCCTTATATGATACCCCATCGTGATTTTGCTAATCAGAGTCAAGAGACCTATTACTACTCTACGCAAGGCACGCCAGTCTACGACTACAATAACAGCGACATTTACATGAATTTCATGCCAGTAGAAGATCATCATCTGTATAAGGCGACGAGTCCATTACAGCAGCAACATCAAAGCCCCGCCAACGGTTTTGAGAGACAAAGAAAGGTATCCAAAACCTACCTTGAGGAAGAAGACCAAGAATTCGCACCACAATCAGCATCTGCACACTCTGGAGAGCAGCCGCCTCACGCTTATGATGGACATCGTCTCTAATCATGTAAATATATTTATATAGCAAACTTTTGTTGTTGTTTTGATAACCCCAATAAAGTAATTAATTATGTAATAATGAATTGATGGCAACATTTTTATTTTCAACAACATCCTGATTTTTCAGTGGAGGTAGGGTATTCGTTTTGGTAGATATCGGTGGTCATGGTCTTGTATAAATCATGGCCATTTAGCTTTTTGACAAGTGATTGTGTAATTTCGAAAAAGACGTCGTCAATGCCTTGATTCTCCTTTGCAGAGACTTCATGTATGCCGTTGACTATCAGCGTCAACCTATCGCAGTAGTCGAGCACTTTTGAAAAAGGTACCTTGCGGTCAGACTCCAGATCAATCTTATTGCCGACGACATGAATAATGAGATCTTCTGACATGTTTTTGTTGAGCTCTACGCAGAGTTGAATTATAATTGATCCAAAAAGAGGTAGCGAGCCCGTATATTACCTTCCATCCAGGATGTCATTTCCGTAAAACTCTCCTCAGACGTAATATCGTATACCAATATAGCTGCGGATGCACCACGGTAATACATGGGTGCCATTGCCCTGAATCTCTCTTTTTTTGTTTGTACACGTTGATTATCCATGCTTATATAGATCGCCTTCAATGTATCAAATTTTACCTTGTCCGCCTGTGTCCCAGATCTGAAGCTTGACGACGGTTTCATCGACTATCCTGTAACATGTACATCATCCTTAGCATCTCATACACAATATAGCAACGGCACATCACCCACAGTTTTTTGGTCAAGAAGGATGCTCCAATTGTTGATGTCCCATTCGGTGAAAATGTGTTTTTGATATATCGAAGAGCCACAGAGGTTTTTCCGACAGCTGTGATGAACATAAAATAATCAAGAAAGAACTAAGTAACTACATTATTTGAATTACACGATGATGTTTGTATGAAATGGGTTAGTGTTTGGCCCAACCTTACTACAAAATCATCTCTCTTTCTCCCCCTTTTTTTTCCAGACATACATTTTTTTTCATGAAAAAATACGAGAAAAAAGGCTAATACGAACCTGAGCTCCCTAGAATAACAACTTTTGCTTCCAAAGTGTTCATTGTTTGGGCTTTGTGACCAAGAAGCAGAGAATGAAATGAAGAGAGAAAAAGAAAGAAAAAGAAGAAAAAGAAAATATATTTGACCAAATTGTGATTTAGTCTTTTTTATTTGTTGCCGTGCCACCATACATAAACAAAGTGTATACCGTACTTGATTATTGCACACACACACACAAAAACCAAGTCATTTTGAGCAAACTGATGGTTGCCTTGATTTGAATGCGAAACATTGCTTCATTAATTTCGAAATTCTGCTTTAATTTATTACTATACTATCCTGCTGGGATAGTCTAGCATTATTAAATGAAATGTGATCAATTCCCGCTCATTTACTGTTTTGTCTAAATGTTCTGCCATGACCGTATAGAGTGGTGGTGATTGACTGAGCAGACGTCTTCCACAAGCCAAACATCCATTATAAGCTAGAACGTCGCAATAGATTGCTCTGGTTTTACACGAGGCATATTCTACAGGTTCCAATGATCGGATCAACTTACTTGTTGGTGGTGTCAACATGTTACCATTCCATGTAACATCAATGACGCTATAGCCATCATTCATTTTGCACGATTTAAGCTAAACCTTGAACCATCACAAATCGAACCCTTATTCTATCACGGGTGTCGTTTTCCGCAGCGTATGAATTTACACATTTAAGGCGCATTTTATCATGCAAAAAAAGGGTTGTGATCCTTTGTAGCACCAAACTGATCATGGATATCAATGTGTTTCTTCCTCGCACTGAGCAACAAGATCAATATGACCTTCGCTCATAAAAAAGTAACCCGTGGTTAACATCATCGTTACCATGGTAACCTTTTTTTTTCAAGATACAATGAATATAAAAAGCAAGTGAAATTTGCAATCTCAATTCATCTTTTATCACAATCAAATGCTGAAAATAAGTACAGTAGACTCGCAATCCAATTTGATAAAGCAATCCATGCACCGCAGAATCATTGTCTGTCTGGACGGCACATGGGAGACACCACAAGGTTTGAATGTTTATATATGCATGGCAAAATGATGGATACATGTGCTCAGTTGTTTCATAATACAGAAAAGACAAATGTTTATAAATTTTACAACAATATCAGCCTCGAGAATACAACCGATGGCTGGGAATACATCTCTGGATACTACCCTGGCTTGGGCACAAACGGCAACTTTCCTTTGCTAGGCGGCATCTTTGGCTACGGTATCAGTGATCAGATAATCAATGCGTATGAGTTTATCTGCAAGAACTACAAGGCTTCGCACGATGAGATTTGGCTGATTGGCTTCAGTAGAGGAGGTATGTGTATAAACATTATATATGCCGGAAACAATTCTAACAACATTTCATCATATACATCCAACAGCCTATGCTGCACGAAGCTTGTCAGGGATGATTTACAATGTAGGACTATTACCAAAAGACAGCCTGTCCAAATCAAAGCAAGCATACGAACTGTATCGAGATAGATGTGATGCCAGCCGACCCATGAATGAACTAGCCATCAAATTTAGACAGGATAATCAATGCAGAATGCCATTGATCCACTTTTTGGGCTGCTTTGACACAGTAGGTGCTTTGGGTGTACCAAAACTGCCTTGGTACCTGGGCGGATCTACATGTAAGCACTATATCATAAGACGAGCGTGACATGAAGCCGCTGATCCCATTTATATATAGTTTACAGCCTGTTTCTCGGCCTGCATGGTTTCCATGACACCAAACTGACGCCTATTGTAAGAAACGCCTATCATACCATATCCATCCATGATCAACGTGCTTGGTTCAGTCCCACCCTAATGCACTTTTCAGAAGTCGCTCCTGATCATCATCAGTCGCTGGAGCAAGTCTGGTTTCCTGGCATGCATGGTGATGTGGGTGGCCAAGAAGTGGGCGCTTACAACAACCTGCTCTCATGCCACGCTTTGCACTGGATGATGGATAGAGCCAGAAAGAAGGGGCTCAAGTTTAAGAACAATGAAACAACCTGTAACTCGGCAGATCATCACTTTATGTATGACGATAGCTACGAGGGCTCCATCATCTACAAGCTGATGCCTCGACAGGATAGAGTGATTGAAAAGGACCAAGTAACAAACAACTACACGTTATCGCAGTTGTATGACAATGGCGACTTTTTGCAGTACATGACGCAAGAGCAATTGGATATGTATAAATCAAAGACATTACAAGAGTTTTATAAGAAATACAATGCACAACAACAATAAATGATGGTGGTGTTTTTTATTATATACTACTGCTTATTCCAATGAAGCACTGAGATCTCTGATCTTTGCTGCGTCCAAAACTTGAAGATTTCTGCACTTTTCCAGCAAGATGCCATCTTCGTCAAAGGAGTAGCGCATAGCGAGTCCCTGGAATGTGAGCACACGCTTGATAACAGTAGCAATGACACGATGCTTTCTGAAATTGACCAATGGCTGATCCAAACAGGCAGGCAGATTTCTCGTATTGTTGACGCTGTAAATGCGCTGACTCTCCAAATTGGGTTTCAGGAACCGAGGCTTTTCCGAGTTGAACACCAAGTCAGAGAGATAGATGCCCAAGAAGGGGATACACCCACCGAATGGGATTTTGATGCGGGTGGTCTTTTTGAACTTTTGTCTATTGGCCGTGGTACCTGGCATCTCGACTTGCACTTCAGCGGGTGAATTGCCGTACTCTTCAGCGACTTCCGTCATGCTGTCGCGAATGTTCTTCCAGTTCTTCATGGGCGACGTGAATTCTGTGAGTTGGCTGAGCAGTTTTTGGCACTTGGTGCTCACTTTGGACCATGTCTTTTCGAGGCGAGCGACGGCCGGTGATTGTAGACCCAACAGGATCTGCACAAGCGTTGCATAGTTGGAGTACATTTTGCATTTCTATGGACAAAAAAGCATGTTAATGTTGTTGCTTCTGATACGCGGGGTCGTACGTATGCGTTTACCTTGGCGAGTCGAATGAACTTTTCAATCAACTTGACCCTTTCATTCATGTTTCGTGTCCTCACAATCTCAGACGAGACCCACTGACAGACTGTATTGAAGCGCTGAATCACTTGCTCAATGCCCTGCTCTTCTGTGCGTCTCTGCTCTGTTTGTCTAGTGTAGTTGATCTTTTCGTCGTCGTATCCCTCGTCATAGGCATACGATCGCTTTTCCTGAATGGATGCCGTGTTGATGTTGCCGCTGGAATCCATCTTTGTCCATTTGCAGTGAATAAGCTCCTCCCATCCAACCTTGATCAGCACGTCTCTCTCGATAAAGCAGAGCTGGCTTGCCAGCATGCTGGTTCTATACGACATGATAAAGCAGCGACCCTGCACGCAAGAGGACATGTTCATGTGCTCAGACATGGGGCGAGGAACAGATGATGAGGGCGGTAGCTCCATGGTGGCGGTGTCCTTTTCCAGGCTCGTGTTGGATTCGGGCGGGATCCCCAGTTCAATCATCTTTGACCGAGGCACATGAGAAGTTGCAGCCTGGGATATAAACGACATTCGAGCACGGCTGGAGCTGGCTTGTGCTTCTGTTTGAATGGACCTTTCAGAGGGCACAAAACTGGCGGTGCTGGCATCGTCTTCATCACCCTCGTCGTCAAAAGAATCGTGCGGGTCGTCGTCTACATCGCCTACAGCAGAGCTGATCAGTGAACGTGCCTGCAAATGGCCTAAATAGACAGGGCCACTCTTTATCTCTTTGGATGATTTTTGGTCGTTGGAATGCATGCCGAGATGGTGGACCATGGCTTGTTGATCCAGGTCAATGCTGGCGCCACGCTTGCGTCTCAATTCAAAGCTACGTCTACGCTCATCGTCCGCAATCAGCATGACACTGAGTCTCTTGCAGTTGGAGGTGCTTTGGCTGTTACCAGAGCACTTGCCGCAGCCACATTCACCTTCTTCCAGCGCATCGTCACCCTCATCCATGCTGCCGTGGCGAAGACGCTGAGCAATCAAGCTCACTAATTGGCTGCTTTGTGGTTGCTGCTGTTGCTGATGCTCTTGCTGCTCTTGTTGCTGAGGGGAAGGAACCGCTTGCATCCTTTGCTCTTCTGCTGTGCTATTCACTTTAGCAAGTGCAGTGCTGACTGTAGTATCCTTTGGATGCTTGTCCTCGTCGTGGTGATTGGTGGGTCTGAATACTTTAGATAGTACTCTTGACAGCCTGCGCTTGGGTTGCTCCTCATGCTTTGCGTCTTGATCGCTGGCGGCCTTGGCAGCCACTTGGGTTGCTTCGTATGGGATGGATGCAAACGCTTCAATAGTGGCTTCGTTTGCTTGCTCCTCAGTAGTGCTTGGTTTCTTTTTAAGCCCACTCTTCTTCTTTTTGATGACTCGCTTCTTGGGCACGCCATGCTGGTCAAGCATCTCTGGCGTCAAGGGAGGCAGTTCCGGTACCTGAGGCACTTGGTCGTCGCTGTGTACACCTGTGAGATAGGGCGAGGTTGCGGCTGACGAGGGAGCAGAGTGCCAAGGGGATGTTGCATCATGGAAGCTTCTTTCACTCTTGCGACGCTCAATACTTTTACGAGACAGCTTTCTTGAGAGACCTGTGGGCGACTTGCTCTGAGATTCATCGCCACTGAGTTCCTTTAGCAGTTCATCCGGCAAGGCTTGATCAGCGCTCAGTGGGTGGTAGTCTTGGTCCGTCTTGCACCAGCGTTCGGACGGCACACGACGCACGGTCTTTGGGTTGGGGATGGAGGGTGTTTCAGCTGGTACTTTGCCCATAAATTCAGCCGGTATCTTGGGTCGAACGGGATGAATGGATGTGGGCGATTCAGTCAGCACATCGCAGACATCGTCTTGCTGCTGGAGCTGATCTGTGTTGATTGTGTTGCTGTGGGGTGCTTCTGGCTGATCAGCCAGAGCCATTTTGCTGACTGAATTAAAGTACTCTAATGTCTCTTGCTGCTCCCGGATCCAGTCTCGGTCATGCTCGTCTTCTTCCGCGTAATACTCTTGGCCCAAATGCAAAGCATGGTCCTCGTCTTCCGAGTCATCGGATTCCAGAGGCGCCGTTTCGCCTGCACTCAGTTCGCTCTCCAGTGAATCGTCCGAAGCAACACTGGCTACAGAGCTGGCCTCGGCAGCAGCCTTTGTCTCGTGGCCCACTTCTGCTTCCACAGGCTGATGCACGCTCTTGTCGTATCGATGGTGCACCGAGGATCGGATGGTCTGACTGTCATCCGCCACCACCACCACATCTGAACTGTCCTGCGTCGGTTGCTGGGTCATGAACGGCAGTTTGCTAAAGTTGTGCGACGAGTCGACCCCTGAATCGATAAAGCTGCCCTTCATGTTGAGGCTGCCCACGACGACGACCGGCGCATACCGAGCATCTTGCACTGCCATGTTGCCGTTGTGGTGGCTGCTCATATCCACGCCCAATGCTGTCTTGCGTCGAATGACATTCTGCGATAGTTTGGCTCGGACGATTTCGCCCATCTGCTCTTGCTCGGCTGTGGGTGGTGGGGGTGCAATGACCTTGACGCGTGAGGCGCCTGAAGATCGGTTGTAGTACAGCTTCTTTAATCGTCGCACAACACGCTTCAGTATCTTCACAATGCGCTGATCGCGTGGCGATGTTTGGACTAGCGGGTGTCGTGGGAGTCTGTTGAGGAATTCGGTCAGAATGATGCGAAGTGGTCGGTTGCCGATAAAGTCGTGCACAAAGTAGTTGTTGAGCCAATGTCTTAGGACAACAAATGTTCTAGCATCTGACATGTTAGCACACACACACAGTATAAGGTATCAGTTGAACAGACGTACCTGATGCGGACAATGCGTCTCGACTCGTCGTCGTTCTCCAAGGCCCAGTAGAACCGGGACACTAGCAATTGACACAGATCCGCTGAATCCAGAAAGTCGCGGTAGGTCAAAAAGAAGTCTGTCATGAACGTATAGTCTAATCATGCTGGATATCAGAACACGAAGCTCAATCCGTCATGCATCGTCTTACCTAGCGTGATGGTCAATTTCTCCACCAGCTTGTGAATGGTGGCAGCCTCAATGACCTTGGGTATATCCATCAAACTCTTCTTTTCGGCCTCCATTGCCTCCTTGATCTTGTTGTTGTTCTTGTTGAGTCCAAATGCCTTTTTAAGTAAAAGCGAGCCAGTAGCAGTGGTGCGCTGATCATTGGCCGAAGCAGAGTGCTTTAACGTAGGTCTTGCTAGTTTAAGGCTTTCCGACCAATGCTGTGCTGAAAGACGAACCGATGCAAAGCTGGGTCGATCGCCATTGTTCTTGAGGGTTTGTATCGATTTGCTGCGAGCGAGCGTGGATGTGGTGTTGGAGGAGAAGCCCTTCAGTTCGGGGCGCGTGTGCTGGTTGTTGTAGAGTGTGGCATAAGAAGAGGGTCTCTCAGGGGTTGTTGTGGTAGCCATCGAGGACGAGAGTACAATTGGATCGGGACCCCATATGATGAAGCGCTCGTCTTCGTCAGACACAATCAGGTCGAATATCTCTGGCGTGCCGATAATCACCACCACCCGCGTATTTGCCTTTAGCGATTCGTCGTCTTCGTCTCTACTGCTCGTGTGCTGTTTGTTATTGCTTTTGGTCTGCGATGGCAGCGTGTAGGCACTCTGCACAGAAGACATGGAGCCAGAACGCAAGATGGGTGTCGAGTGGATCAGAATGGAGGACGGGTTTGCCGGAAACATCAGCTCAACGCCATTTTCATCCTCAATCAGTATATCGTTGAATTTGCTGACAGTGGGGATGTGAGGCAGAGAGAAGCTCTTTGTGGGTGTTGGGATGGGTGCCGATGCTGATGTCGTACCTAAAAATGCAGGTTTCAAAAGTTCATTGGATCCTACGGGATCAAGCACAGAGTCGACGTAGGACGAGATGAAGAACTTGGATCGCTGGTGGCCCTGCAAAAGGTCATCTTCGTCCTGCGTTGCTGCTGCTGCTGCTGCTGAGAGCGGGCGACTGACAACAGAAATGTCGTTCACTGACACATAGCCGTACTTGCTGTTTTCTGCCGCTGTCATGCTGGACGGTGTGGTCGGCCGTAATAAGAGGGGGTTGATTTGCTTTTTGGGCAGCAGCCCTTCATGCTGGTATTGCTGTCTCTCCCAAAAGATCTTGGAGTCAATGTATTCAGGCACGCCAAACACAGTAGCCAAAGCAGCGCACTCTCTTCCTCCTTCACCGCTGTTGTTCATCATTAGCTCGACTGGAATCAGCGAGTTGTTTCGTTTTCTCGGCTGAGGCGGCGCATTGGGATCTTCGTCTCGCAGAGGCATGATCTTGACTGGCGTGTTTTTATCTAGATGAGCGTTGCTAATCAAGCCGAGTGTCAGTACAGCATCTTGACATCTATTGAGGCGTTCATGTGACAAATGTACCTGATGACAACACTCTCGGTGTCATTGTTGACAGGGCTGCTGTGGATCCTGCTCATGGTTTGAGACCATGGCGAGGGGGTATGCTGACGATCAATCATCTATGTATAAAAAGGGGGGAATAATATTGAAAAGAAAGAGAAAAAGGTTAATCAAATTGAAAAGGACTTCAATCAAGTAATGGGTACACAACAAAAGTCGTATATATAAATCACATGCTACATTGACTTTGATGGTATGTAGCGTGTCACTTTTTTGGCATGGAAAATAGCATGATTCCCTGCGTGCAGAGCATGATGAGGCCTCCAATGAGCTGCTTTGCTTTGATTTCCTTTGATAGTAGACATTGCGCAGTGTTTGATGTACAAAATGTGCGTTCAGTGGCATTACTCTTTGGTGATGGAACAGGCCAAAACGTGGTCCATCGAGTTACACAAGCAACCCAAAAAGCCCTGTATTGCTTTTGATCTTATTGAGTTCATTTTACGCCAGAGATTCGATCTAACTGACTACATACAATTTCAAACGCCTTTTCACTTGTCAGGAGACGAGAAAAGAAAGAAAGAGTGAGGCTATCCAGGTGGACCAATGGTATGGTATCTATACAACCTTCGAGGGTGATTAAATGGTCCTGATCACAAAGCACAAACACATGTATCATGGTAGTAATCGACTGTAATCATGTATCAATTTGGTCTAGTTGTACAACATTTGTGGTTTTTAATTTGCTTGTGTGCTGGCTGCGAGTAGCCACATTCATCTGTAGGCGAGGAACTCAACATTTGCTTGCTATTGTCTCAAATGTTGTTATTGATGTAGGCGGAATCCAGCTCATTGCACCACAGCAGAGCTTAAATGCCCATGTATGATCCAGAGACTGCATAATTACATGCTATATACAAGATATGACTTTATTTGGTAAATGTATGTACATAAAAGAGAGAGAAAAAGAGGAGGGGGAGAGCTTGGAATGCAGGAACGGCTCACACAAACTTGGTGATGAATGACTGTTTGACAAATTTTGCTTCAACAGTGGCTTCCTTGGTGTGCTCCTTAAATCTTTGTTGAACGGCCAGCACTTGTTCCTAGCGACTATTGTATTAGAACAAGCAATACAACCCGTTAAATGTATACTTACAATAGCATAATTGATAGACTCAACCACACGAGGGACATCGGTCAATGAGGTAGGATCCTCAGGCAATCTGAACTTGCGCAATTGAGTGGCCAGGTAAATTCCATCTTCTGCAAGCATCATTTTGAATAAAAAGCATTCGAAGCCTAAAGCAGAGATATGAGAACAAACACTTTTTACATCGATCGCTCTTGCCAATAGCTACCTTGACATAGAACTCCAAATGAAACAGGTGACTTGATGAACAGCTTCACTTGAAAATCAATTGACGTCTTCATTTGCTTGAGAAGTTCGACATGATCATTTTCAGCCTGGTACTTGCTGGTGGCGGTAGGCCTCTTTACTTCAAGTACAAGGCAATTGATGAGCTTCTTTTGGTGCTTGAATCCAATTAAGACATCAGGCTTAGTGTTGGATTTTTTCATCAACAGCATCGAATCTATGTATAATGTTATTAGGAACCAATGCGAGAAGAGAAGAGTGTCCATGATACTTATACTGTATAAGAAAGTTCAGTATTTTTCAATGGAATCTTTACAAAGGGGAGCAGGTGCTCCCCGGTAAACGTTGATTTAGACTTGCAGGTCGTATCAGCCGCGTTTTCAATGAGGTCAAGTGCAATCTTCTTGATATTGGCGTTAATAGTGTTGGATGGATGAAAGACGATTCGTTCAATGTCTTTATTCTCGTCAATAGCCTGTATATAATTGAATGTGTCAGTAACGCGTTACCCTGTTTGATACCCCTTCAAGCTAACTTACATCAGACAATTGCTTACAATAATGAAGAACATCTTGAGATGCTTTCTTCATTGTGATGTTTTCATAGGCATACTGATGGATGCTGCTTCTCATGTCATCATAATAGCCACAGATGCAATGGTCGTTATTAAATTTGTTGACAAGAAAGATATGGGAGAGGGACCTGTTTGCTATGTCGTTAACTTACAGTTCTAGGTGCAAGAAAAAGTACTTACAAGATTCTCAATGAGTTGACCGTGTTGATTTCTTCAGCCAAAACAATGTTTCTTGCCCTGAACTTCTGAAAGATCTTCGTTATGTTCAATTCATTGATTATGAACTAATATTCTTGCCCTATTAATACTAGCCATATGGAAACCATTTAGCTATGTACATTGGTACTGCATAAATGTTTCAATGCATCTTTCAATTGCCATTAAAGTAGCCAAGAGTACTTCTTCTGCTACAAAAAGTACCAAATCGTTGATGGCTGCCTAGGTTTCCAGATATTTTCAAGAGTTTGCTCTCAAATGACATTCACCCGATTCATGTAACAGGTTTAATACGGACCACCTGAATATTGCCTTAGGGACCACCAAGTCCTGGGCAAAATAACGAGCTACCGCCTCAGGGACCATCTAATGTAAGCTACCCAGACGTTAGAACCACTTGTCATATTGAATGCTCAAAAAGTCATTGAAATAAGGTGCTATACTATACCTATATGTGCTTCTTTGTTCAAGAAAGATAGAGAAAAAAAGGCGTATATATCATAAATCAGTGGTTTTATCTGATTAAATAGTGGATTCAAGCAGGTAGCTCATTCTTCAGGCGGTCCGCACGTGAAAGTTTGCCCCGGACTTGGTGGTCCCTTAGGAGATATTTAGGTGATCCGTATTAAACCTGTTTATGCAACGTTATATTCGAACCCCATGTGCCGCCTTCACTGCTTAGAAGGCCACCAATATATCAATTAATTACTGGCGAGGCTTTTTTGATGAGCTGGTTTGAAGAGAAAGAGAATAAAAGAGAAAAAATATGCTTGATTCCAACTTTTATATCAGCAAACGATGCAAACGACATAAACATGGCGCCAATAATAAAGGTTTACTGTAGTAAGTTTATGTACATTGGTTTAATTAAGAGAAATGCGTAATGATGAGTAAGATGTTAACAGGTAAATGTTGTACAGGAGGTAATTAAAGAGCAAAGATAGCCATCAGTGCTTTTCGGGCCCCACATGAAGGTAATCATCAATACGTTGAAATAGCGTATTGTCTAAATGTTGAGCCGACAACGTGTCAGAGCGATGGTGAGTAGTATTTGGGTGGCTGCCCGAGTGGAAGCTACTGTTGGAGCTACTTTCCAAGTGTCGCTTGCCGTTGTGGTGCAGACTGTCATCTTCGGAAGAGTTGTAATAGTAATAAGTGTGATGCGACGAGCTCGGTTGTTTGGTGAGATTGCTTAGCTGAAATGATCCTCCCAATGTATGGTTTGAAGGGGTTCCAGACCCTGAAGCGTAAACCATATTGGTAGTAGCAGCATTAGTCATACTTGATCCTGAATTAGTTCGCTGATGATAGTCCATGTAAGACGACACTTGGGATGAGGCGTCGTCAGCTGCAGGGCTGTTGGGGCCGCTATGAGCGCCCAAGGCGCCAAATGTGTTGTTTGACCCGTAGCTGGATGGCCTATCCTTGCCTTGGCTATTGGCTCTACTAGCAAATGGCAATGTAGGCGGCCGTAACACAGCACTGTCTAGAACCATAGGTGTAAATGACGTAGATCCAATATTGGTTGTACCCATTGTTGTGTTTTGATGTTGTGCCGAGTGGAAAGGTACCACACCATCGGCACTCAAATCACCAGCTAATGGTTTTGCAGGTAACTTATTATGAATGACCTCGGGGGATCGGCTCTTGACTCTTTGCTGATTAGGTGGTGGCGGACGTAGAGATGCTCTTTGAGGCTGCTGTTGCTGTGAATTGGTGTCTGACATGTCTTGTTTTTCGTCGTAGATGGAAGGTGTTTCATTGGGGCTGTCATAGTCAGCGTAAACAGAGTAGGAGCTGCTCCTATTTTGCTGGTGTTGCAGCTTGGAATTTCTGGATAATTGGCTTGCTGAACAGATGATACTGTACATGGTGCTGATCATGAAAATACCGATGGAGATGGCTAGTAATATAATTTCTGTATTCAGTGTGTAACTCGAGCAAATGTATTCCGTATCCAGGGAGGAGCATGCTGCTGTTATATTGGTGGTATAGGTGTGGTATGTTATTCCAAAGGCAATCGCTGTCAGTGCGGCACAAAGAAAGCATAGCAGACTAGTGAGCCAAAAGAGAGCCCGTCGTTGCAGTGTCTTTTTGATGTTTCCCGGTAGTAGGAAGGCTGTAATTCCGAGTGCAATCACCGCCAGCAGTGATGCCATCAGTAACGGAATCAATCGCACATACGAAGTTGCTGTCAATGAAGGCAACTCTTGATCAAAATTACTGCTGCTGCTGCTGCTGCTCAATTGATCTGCAGTCTTCATTACTGCCAATGCATCTAGGCGCCAGGGCGTCAGTATCATGATCATGTACAGGGCGTAGTACCAACTCACCAATGTCAAAATTCATTCGCACCGGAGAGCATGCGTATGAATTTGTGCTGGAAATGCAATATCTCCACAGGCCAAATGTGATGACGCTAGTGACATGGCTCTTGTTTGTAAAGAATATCTTGAATAGTGAGAAATGATGGTTGATGGACGCTGACGATGTGTAGAATAGGCTGTTCGTCTCCAACCAGCTGGCAAAGCCTATCAATAAGCAGCCCAGCAAAATGACTAGAAAGCACAGCAGCGACTGCATGCTCATTCTTGTACTAGTAAGGCGGATGAAAAGAGAGATGAAAAGAGAAGCAAAAGGAATTAATTTTAGCATCTTTAATTTATATTGCAACAAATGTTACTACCACAAAAAAGGTTACATGTACTATACATGTTTGTCTCACAATAGACGTTTATTATATCTAAATGTAACATTTTCTAATTCTTCTTTGATGGCATTAATGCCTTGAATTCTTCAAAGTCAATGTAGCCATCGTGATTTGTATCGGCATCATGCATCATGTCCTTGATTTCAGCGTCTGTCAGCTTTTCACCCAATCCACCCATCACCTCCTTGAGTTCTTCCTCTGAAATCTGTCCATCGCCGTTCTTGTCGAATTTAGCAAAGCAGAGCTTCAACTCGTCAGCTTCGTGTACGCTCATTCTGCGAGAATAGTGTGATTTGTCCTTGTTTTTCTTGGCTGATTCTTGTGCCTCGGGTTCAGGGTATGTCTTCCATCGTCTCAAGCTCTCGGGCTCGCTGGAGATCTCCTTGTCTTGCGTCAATAGATGTGTCATGGCACTCACAAACTCATCAAAATCAATTTCGCCGTCATGATTCTTGTCGACTTTTTTCAAAAGCACATCCAGCTTGTCATCGTTTGTCTCGATGTTCAAGCTTTTGAGGATCTCAGCAAACTGCTTAAGGTCGATGGCACCGTTGTGGTTGGTGTCGTACAATGCAAAGGCTATGGTTGAATGTTGGACATGGTTTTGTTTGCAGCAAACACTTGATAAACTAACCTTCCTTGAGACTATTCATCTCTTCTTCGGAAATAGAGCTCGTTCTAGAGGGTTTGTTGGATTCCATTTTAACGGATTTCTTGGTTTTTGGTTTTGAAAAGAAGGAAATAAAAGAGAACTTCATTTAGAGGAGGCTGAACTTTGATAACTTTCGTAATGTATGACTCTCTCTTTCCTTGGCTGATGCTCAAAATAGGTAATCTTGCACCCAAAAAGCGCTTTCCTTAGCATCATTCTGGTGTTCTCAAGTTATAATGAAGGATCTAAGCGGAGAGTTTTCGAGTAAATGGCTTTTTCTTTCTGTTGAGAAACATTAAATCAAGCCACTGGGATCGTCGATTTTTATAGCCTAATTTGATTGACCATTACGTTTGAACATGAATGGTTTTCATATGTCATGATTGAAACTCATTGGTGTAGGTTACACATCCTTCAACTATTTGTTCAGGTGGTGCTTTTAGTAGATTACTGTCGAAAATGCATAGATCCAACTCGAAAGGTCGAAATGTCCAATGAATCCCACATTTCATGGAAAAGGTTTCATAATAGAATCTAATTCGTTCAGTTTAACAAAATCATCAGATCAGCAGAGACATTCTATTTCGTATAAAAATGCATGAATGAACCATAAAACAGCTTTCTTCGTTTCTTTCCACTGCCATTATAATCCCAAATGAACGATCAATCTTCTGCTGTCGATATCCCAACTACTAAGACTACCCGCATTCTCGCAACTACTACTCCCGATGGTCATACCATGCTAAGCTCTACTATCACGGATGATCATGGCCAGCCATTACGTCGTAATAGCCTGACATTCACAGAATCCGGCATATCGCCAACCTATTATACTTCAGGCGGCAACATGGTCCAAACAACTCATAAAGACGATGCTCATAATGTGGGATCTCCCGTGTACGGTGACAACTCTCGCATCTTCTTTTCCCACAACTCTGCTTGCAGCTGTAAGTATTTTGATGTACAATGCAGTTCTTGATAGTGTGAGAGTATTTAATCATTGTGTTTGTATATAGGCCTCGGCTCTGGCGTAGGATGTGATTGCACAAAAACCTGTTCATGCTAAATAGCGTTATTGTATCATTTGGATCTGAGCAACATGCTATTTTCAACGTTTCCATCATGCTCCCTCCCCCACCTTCTACCCTATCAATTTTACCGCAATAAACAATCTGTCTGTATATACTTGCATGAGGTTTCATACAAAATGTATCATATGCAATCTTAAATAGTGCCTAAAATTCGCGTATGAACAATCAACTCGTAATAATTGGTACTAAAATGCATAAATAACACACCATAGATGCCGTGTCTAGTCTTTGCTCCTTTGAATTTGCAATCAAATCCTTTATTTGCTTCAAATTACTCATTCTATCCATGAGAATAGCTCTCAGGCCAAGCAGCCCAAATTACATATCCGACCCTTTTATCTCTCGATTGAGATTCGCTAGATTTTGATGATTTCGGCTAACCTCTTTTCTTTCTTTTGTAGGTTCCTCCTTTCTCCTTTCTTTTTATCATTCTCTATAGACGTTTATCTTAATTTTTCTTCTCTTGTGGAGCACCGCTTGCTCTGAAGCTACTATGCTTCGGGGTTACGTGCCACAAATAAAACTCATTTAAAAAAAAAAAAATAGATTTTGATGATTTTGATCCCGATTTTACTTATTTCGCCAGAAACTACTAGTATAATGTGAAAATGGATCAATACTCCCCTATGCTTTCCTAGAGTACTTTTTGAGACGCATCTGATGGTATAACTTTTATCAAATGTTATTATTAAACTTTTCGAGAAATTCACAAAAATATGAAATAAGGTTTTCCGCAAAAATGTTGAGATGTTACATATAAAGGTCTCACAAAAAAAGTTTCAGCGGTTGCCCTGGATCCAAAGGAACAATTTGATCTAATATGTGCCTTAGTAAAAGTCTTCAATTTCACGTCGAAAAACGCGATCGTTTGATTTTGAACAAAAATCATGAGGGGTACCTCATGCTTTTTCGTCAATTTTTGATGATCCCAAAAAAGTTGTGCAAAGGTGCCAGAATGTAACTTGTGGTTGAAAGCAATCATGTGGTGCGATTCTGGCGGTTCAAAACGGTCTACATGGTGAGAAAACACGTCTAAATATACCCAATCTACGCATTTTTTACATACTTTTGAGCATATAGAGCGAATACCAGCATACTGACAGCCCGTAGACGAATTGTTTCTGTTCATGCAAGCGTGGAGCATCCTGGAAGAGTCAGATCCAGACCTACAAGCCAGTTATAAACGAGTTTTAGTAGTAGAGAAACGTTATTTGCTGAAACTTTAGCATGCATCTCCAAGAAGGGCTGCTACTGCTGCATATACTCTTATACCATTACATTAAAACACATCACAAGAATTCCATTAATAGATCCTTATTTTCTGATTTGTACACGATGTTGATTGCTGTGTGTCGCTTTAAATGGCTGTACAACAGCACCTTTGGCCTATTTTCTAAAGCAATCCCAAAAACTCGAGCATTTTGCAAATACAAAATAGAAAACAAGCAATATGGTGTGGTATACAAAGCAGAAAAGTGTATTTAGATATAATTACAAGTAGACAGATGACTGCAGTGAATTGGTTATTGCTAATGTCCCCTTCTACTATTGGCATGTTGATCGTCATCCGAGTCTTCCATGTTGTCCAACCCAAGAGAATTCTCCTCATCATTGTCAAATGTACGTTCGCTCATCAATAAGCCCTCGTCTTCCTCGTCCTTGTATAGATTGCCATTGCCATTAGCGCCAGCGCTTCGAGCAATTGAATCCAACAGATAAACACCTGTAAAGATAATGACGAATCCACAAATTAGTGAAACCACATTGACTGGGTTATCCGTGTTGAAGCCTTGAAACAAAATGGCTGAAGCTGCAATTGTTGCTGTAGTGAAGCAAACAAAGTAGATGGGGTTTACACTACATGTATCGTGTCAGTCGCCATGTACTCCCTCTCCAGCAAAACACACTTACACATTGGTAGAAAATTGCTCCAAGGCCTTGTTGAAGTAGTTCATTTGTGTAATGATACATACAACCACGACGATGAGAAATGCGTATGTTGAGGGGTGAGTGAACTGGTTATTTCCAGCAAATGTTAATTTCAGAGCAATTCCAAAAGCCTTGATAGCCATAACAGAGACTGATCCAACCAATGAACAAATAGAGATGTAAATGAATGGGTTTCGTTTGCCATACTTTGGTGCCACCTTGTAAATCATGAACAGACTCACAGCCATTACAATAGCGCAATAGCTCATAAAGCCTAGTACCGCCTGATTAATCACTAATCCCTTTCCTTCCTGACTTTCCAAAAACTTACCTGGCCTTAACGCATACAGTAATAATTCATCAATAGAAGTAACTTCCTTGTCCTCTGGAGCATGTAGCACAATAATTAACGCACCAACAACAGATAATAAACAACCAATCTTGCCGATCGAGCCCAGTTTTTCTTTCAAGAATATGGATGCAAAAATGGCTCTAAATGTAATGTTGCCATGTTAAATCATGGATGCAATCGTCTGAAATGGACTTACTTACCCTAAAATAACAGACATGGCGCCTAGAGGTGTCACTAGGATAGCTGGCGCAAACGAATAAGCTGAAAAGTTGAGCACTTCACCTACGGCCACTGCAAAAAATCAATTTTTTCGTTGGTTGGATCACATAATTGTAACGAAATGTATACGTACTTGTTCCCATCCCTGCCCACCAAGTCCAATTTGTAAGGTAATTATGTTTTCCGTCTGCAGCTGATGTGCCTTGAAAACAATTTAATTAATCTCCCAATTCGCCATGCCGCATTTGCTGCATCCAACTCCCTTTCTTACCGTGTCTTTTGTTAGCATTTATGAGGCCTTTTTTTGTAATGATGAATGAGAGCCCAATGAAAACACTGGAGCTCATGGCTAGTATTAAACCAATGTATTTATCTTGGATCATGATGATAGTAGTGTCAAAGGAACGAATAGATGTGTGTATATTTGGTGTATTTAAAGAGCGGATATGTTGTAAGAAGAAACGAAAGAAAGAGAAAGAAAAGAGCAATCCTATTTACATGTAACTATATATTCACAATAGTCTGTAAAGGGAGATTTTGCACTAAAAATATAATAATAAAGAATAAAAAGGGGAGAATTCTGATCACTGCAGACTGGAAAGAGAGTTTCAAGATTGTGATAAACAAGTAACCAACCCTTTATAGGAGTTTGCGTAACGGCTTGGCCTCATAAATCAGATTATTATACCTGTAATTATTGTATAGAATCATTAGTTAATTGATATTATTCTGTCATTTTCCCGTAATTGTGCTTGTAATGTTGTTCGCTTTCTTTCGAATATAGCGTTCGAATATATATTTAACATTGATGTCAGTCCAGGCTATGATGATGAGTGTGGCTCAGTTGCAGATGGTCCATAAACAAACTTTTTCTGTTTCGACAAACCACTACTGCTCGTTTAATTATAGTTGCATTTAGGTACCTAGAATTCAGCTGTTTCAGGGTTGTATTCTGGGTGGCATCGCATGTTTACGCCAAATCAATGACAGTAACCGGATCCTGAATTTGCCATGGCAACCAGGAACGAAAACAGCATGGCAACCAGGCACAGGTAACCATGGCAACGCGCACCATGAGCGACTGGCAGCCACGATTGTCTATAGACTGACAATCATCGTTTACACTGCTAGAAAGAAATATATGCAATGGCATACATGGTTCTCGATTTGTACATAGTACAACGATATGCTCAGGAGGCGCATGTTGTTGTATACAGATGAATGTGTGATCCCTGTGTCCATAATAGCCTTTCATTCATCATCTCATCAAGAAAGACGACGGTACATCCCCTTTATTCTCGACAGGAAAACAAAGCGAATCCAGCTATACGCATGTCTCCCTTTATAAAATTTCAATTAAACCACTTTTATTAAATTTGTAGGACATCATCAATTACTATGGTAATTACAATGTACCATGTGCACTTTCACCCTGTGACACAATGAACAATTAAAGTGTGAGATAAAAGCATGATTTATAGTGTATGTATATAAGAATGTTTAATCTGATAAAAAAAGAAAGCATGAATGGATAGTGATAAAATGTGAAGTGTATGGTAAAAATATATTATATACATAATAGCTAATGTGGGTTTGTTTGTATACAATTGTCATGAAAAAAGAGCGAACAACAATTAAGATGGGAAAGATAATAAATAAGTAGAGACTGTATGAGGTAGATTCTTCATGGCCTTAGCATGGACAGAAATCAGTTGAATGAGGACCAGAGCAATTGTTGCATTGTGAAGCAGATCTTCTGGTTTGATCGCCTTCAGTAGGTGATTGATAGCCTCCAAACAGTGAGAAATGGAGTGTTGGCATCAAATTGGGTCTTGGAAAGTTGCTGAGAATTGAATTCTCGGTAACTACTTCAGGGCCTTTACTACTATTAGCATTGGAAGCACCAGCATCTTTGTATTGATAGTAGGTTGATGATTTGGGAAGAGCACGCTGAGATGTTGATGAGAATGGCTGACGCTTGAGAACAGTAGAGATGGGACCGATACTCTTGCGAATACGATCAGGCTTGGATTGTGATGAAAAGAGGCTGAAAAATGGGAGTGTGCCAATGATGGTCATGATTGAAGAATAGAGAGGGGTTATGTTGAAAGAGAAAAAGAAGGACAGATGCTCTCAAAAACGTGGTTTTTATTATATCATCAATTTTTCCCTTTTCATTGATTAGGGAGGGTGCAGCGTCCAAACAAATGGTAACAAGCCTCATTCCACTTACTATATTTATTACGGCACCCTTCCCCGCAAATGTAATTGATTTCCGTAGTGACCCGGATGATTCATAATTAGGTACGAAAATGCGCGCACGCTTAAATGTTGAGAAGCAATTCAAGGTGAAAAACAAGTGCTGAGAGAAAGTGGGGGGAAAGCAAACCAAGTTGTATTTTTCTTCTCTTTTTATATTTGGCTTCTTTTTATACCAAAGCATCAAAAAAATGAGCTGATTCAAAGACCAAGAATCATGTCATTTAGACATGTATACAAATCTTCGGGAGAGAAGGGAATCAGGGCCATTAAATGACCGCATATCAACAATAAATCTTTGATCAGCAACATGTCCCTTTCCATTGCATCTTTTCTCTACTTGAAGAATTTTATCATGCCAACGAGATGAGAGACGCAACAAACAGCATTTTATCAAGCATCCTCAGCACCACCGCTACACACAGGAATTTTTCGCATTCCAAAAGAATCATACAGCCATGTTGAATTTCATTTTACAGTTTGGAGATGTGTGTGTGTGTCAAGGTGGAGGTCTAAAAAAATTGAAAAAGAGCTGACGATACAATCAACTGCTAAACAGATAGGGTTTATTCGAATATAAGGATATAACATGGCAGTTTAAGTATACAATTCTTGGATGTCATCACCAATGAATGGAATAGATTCGCCTTGAAGGTCAACACCCTCCAAGAAACGATAGGGGAACTCAACCAAATGGCCACGAATATTGCTCAATTGATCTCTGATTTCATCAACGGACATTTCAGGATCATGTACATGACCGATATCGATTTGGCTGGGATCAGGGTAGAATGACTTGTATTCCTCCCAATTGGTTACTATTAATAGTGATTAGGAAACGAAAGAAAGGGGGGTGTATAGCAACGCCATGTAGTATCTTACCAGTATCGTCAGGAACACAGTGGAATACTTCACGGAATGCCTCAGTGTTGGTCTTTGCGGTAAAGTTCCATCTTTCCAGGGTTTCGTCATCGAGGGGATCCATGACCAAGGTATCTTCTTCACTGGAGGTATCATCAACTTGAGGAACAGGCAAAGGTAACATGTCATTAGTCACTTGATCTGGCTCAGTATGAGGTAAGAGGCCCAAATGCTCCTTCCACAAGTTACGTCTCAGGGTAGCAGCAAAACGGCTGGCTTCATACTATGAGAATGTCAGTATATCTGTGTATATATACAATACAATGCTGGATCAACTTACGTATTTGCCATTCATTTGAGATGGGATAGTATCCTTGTCTTCGACAATCAATGCAATTTCAGAATCACGATCACCACATTGAGAACGATCATTCAAGTTGGAAGAGCCCATAATGACAACCTTGTCATCAGCAATCAAGAGCTTGGCGTGAATATAAAGTTCTTCAGTAACATAGTCGCTGGATTCTTCGGCTTCAGCTTCAGCGTCGCGGGGTTGCTCCTCCTTGGTATCATTGACCCAGGGCTCGCTTTCGATATCGCCGTCCAGCATGGCATCCTTAGCAATGGAATCAGCAGCAATGCCTTCTTCGTAATCGCCATCACCGCCATAGCGATTGCCGCCATAGTTCTCTTCGCCATCTTCATTGTAGCGTTCACGGTGACGCTCAACCTCTTCATCGTCAGGCACACGGCCGTACTCTACTTCTTCTTCGACACTGAATTCACCGCGAGTGCCTCTGGCGAAATCTGGGTCGCCTGCATGATGAACAATACCAGCACGATCACCCTCTTGGCCACCAGCACGATGCAGTTGTTGATCAGTGCTGTTGGAGTAGCCAGCTTGTTGGACCAAAAGCTCTTCAAGCTTGCCGCGGTTGATACGATCATAGCTTCTCAAACTGTAGAAGCGAATGTATTGGTCAGGATCAATGCCACTGGCCTTGAGTCTCTCGACAATACTGTCATTACCACGACAGATGGAAATGTATTGGTAGTGCATAACCAATCTACGAGTGACATAATATGAGTATACGAGTCTAGCCACTTTGTTGGTGAGATCTTTTACCTTGCGGTGGCAGCATCCTTGGTGCTGAGATCAGCAGGGAAAGCAGGCATGAGAGGCATCAAGACAAAGACCTTGAATTTCTCTTGCTCCTCATGAGCACGAATGATACGCTTGACAATGGCATTGCCAATTTGGTTCTTGATAATGTTGTCTTCCTTGTTATCGGTTGCACTAACTATTCATCATACACAAATGCCAAGGTGAGCATGTTTGAAACACAGTATAGCCACAGCAGTGTAACTTACTAAAGAATTGGTTTTCAATGTAGACGTAGTGATCAGCACTCAAGATGGTAGCAATATAAGCATTTTGAATGGAATGCTAAGAATATCGTCATTAGGTGATCGTCGCCCCAAAAGCTTATATACTACTAGCGCGTATCCTTACCTCAAGCTCGACACCTGAACTCCACTGGGCGCTACTTCTGAGGACTTGAGCTCTCATGGTACCTGTAACACCGTGCGTTCTGTGTCTATGACGTTGTCTCTGGAAGTGGTGCTCTTCAGGATTCTCCTCAATGTAGCGTTGCTGCTGACCCATACCACCAAGAGGAGGCTGCAAGAATGGGATGTTGTCCTTGTTCATAGCCTTATCATGCTTGATAAAGTTCCAGCGCTCACAGAAATGACGAGCCACATCCAGGACGGGCGCACCTTTCTAAAACAAGCCCTTAGTTTACTTTGGCATATGCAATTGCGTTACGTTCCACACTTACAACACATAAAGACATGTCGTGCCATGGCATTCTAGGAATGACCGTCTTATCGATGAGACGCATATCCCATTCTTTGACTAGGTTTAATGCAACAAGTGTGAGCATACACAGCCATCATCATGTTGTCATGGTTGCCATAGTTACCATGCTCGAAATCTCTGACACGGGCATCGCTGTAGTCTTGGCCTTTTCGTGTTTCAATGGCATTAGTCTGTGTTCATCCAATTTACATAATTTAGTTGGGTTCTATTAATACCTGGGAACAGCTCACTCTCGGGGTCTCTTCCGCTAAAGTCGGCCAAAGGATGACCATGAGTATCCCAACGACTGTGTAAATATCGTCCTGTTAGCAGCCTGTGTGTGCATAATAAACCGTTACAAACTTACCCAAAGCACAAATCAATACCACCCAGGAAAGCCAACTCGTTGTCAACAACAACAAACTTTTCGTGGTGAGACCAGAAGAAGGTGCCGCCGAGATCATGATCGGGATGTCTCATAACTGGGCAAGATGTGTGTTTAGTGCCTGGATCTCTCCTCTGTTCCCCAGTAGGCCCTTCTTCTTACCTATGATATTCTCACTCAAGGCCTGAAGCGTGTCCTTTGTATGACGACTATCCAAGGTTAATGCCATTTCAACTTCCTATCATTTCCTTTTGTTCAACTAAACCCGATATATCAAACGAAATCATCATCATTCGGTTACCTTGTATACAACGACATAGATCTTGACGCCCTGATCAGCCTTTCTCTTGAGCAAGGTATCAAGACGGTACTCGGGGTATCTGGAAGGAGGACGGCGCATATACTGCCGTGCACAAATTCATGTTAGTTCTATTATAGTAGATCGAGATGTACAAGCGTTTCATCATTACCAACTCAGGGGTCTAAAGTTTAATTTCGAGTTAATACCAAGTGATGCGCGATGACAACAAGGCTCTCCACTTACCAACCACCAGTCTTCGATATAGATGCACTCCTTGGCGTTTTCAATGGCTTCCGATACAGCCCAGCAGTAGTTTTGGCCGTCGATGAAGAACTTGACTTGAGCATCGTGTCTGACGGCAGCAAATGAATCATAGCGATGCTTTTCGTTGGCCAGCTGCTGCTCGATGAAATCATCATCTTGGTCCTCGGGCTTCTTGTCAGAGGATCCGTCAAAGGCGTCCTTGACTTGTTCGATTAAGTTTGTAAAGAAAGACATGTTGTTGTTTAAAAAAAAGAAGAAGAAAAAGGAGCAGAAAGAAAAAAGAGTATAAAAATTTATATTGCTTGTTTATTGCACAAAAAAGTCTATTTGATACTTGGTGTAACTGTTGACCAAACTGTATTTCATATCCGAATTGATTAAAGGTCTTCTTCTTCTTCGTCGTCGTCGTCGTCCTCGTCCTCACTGTCTTGGTCTTCTGACATCTAAAATTGATCCGCAAAAGGGGTCAGTGATACACGACGCCACACACAAACAAAAGACTTACCATATCGTCGTCGCTTGACATGCCCTCATCCATGCTCAGCAGATCCTCCTCTGCCTCTGCTTCATCGTCCGAATCCAGCTCCACATACACATTCTCTGCCAACTGAGCACGCTGTAATTGCTTGTCGTTGATGTTGGAGTATGACTTGACATTGACCTGGCTCTGCACGATATCCAGACGGCCTCGCAGTGCCAGCAGTTTGGGAAAGACGCCGAGACGTGTATCCAGAGCTTGGTAGAAATTGGAGAGCTTGCCCACCAGATCAGGCACGGTCATTAAATACGCTGTGTGGATCAAAAGGACAGACTTGATCCAGATCAACAGCGCAGGAGCACGGCCGGGCTTTTCTTGGAACTTTTGGATCAGCTCGAGCAAGAGAGGGATCAGGTACTCTGTGGGCAATCGTCTGACTGTGTTGTTGATCACATCGGGCTTGGTGTGCTGCAAACACGCCTCCAGCAGACCAGCGTCGTTGGAGTGTAATGCCTGCACTAGCACTGTTTGCAGGGATCCGGCGGAGGGTGTGTCAATCGTCTTTTTCTTGTTGTGCTTTTTGCTCTTTGTGGATGTGGCGTCAACGACGTCCAGGCTCTGAAGCTTCTGCTCGATGGAGAGCTCTGCATTGTCATCCACTTCCTTCTCGTCTTCGTTGGCCGCCATGGTGGGCCCCTTGATGGCAAAGTCTGTGTTTCCAACCACTGTCACTGTGGACTCGTCGTAGGCTTTGCGGGTGGTTCTGAGGTTGTTGGCTGCAATGGAGGCAGTGTCGATCAGATAGTTGGTGATGGGCTGTCTGGTCAGTGTGATCTCGGGTAAAATGGCGCCTGTCTCTTCGTTGGCGTACTTGACCACTTCGAACGAGGGCTTCACGCTGGAGCCTCGGGCAATCATGATCGATTTGCCGCCATTGTCCGTGACAAACTTGGCGGCTAGAATGGGAATAACGACGTTTTGCGATGCTGTGGAGACAATCTTGATGTTGGCGTCGGCCTCCTTGGTCATGGATCGCATCATCTTTCGTCTGTTGCCCGTGTTGCTGGATTGCGCAGAGGTGAGCGAAGCGTTCTCCCAGATGCCCACAAGGCCGTCGTCTGTCACTGCCAGCACGGATGGCTCTGTGCTGGAGAAGTCAATGTGCGACACGTTTGTCTCCAGTGTCAGTGCAGTGAGGTTATTTGAGTTGGTATTGGTGGATTGGGCATCCCACACATTGACGTAGCGGTCGTCCTCGGCGTTGGAGACGAGCACATCGTCCTGGTGAGAAAAGGACAGCTCCTTGATGGCGCTGGCGTGTCCAGTGAACTTTTTGATGACGCTGCGTGTTTCCAAATCCCACAGCGTGATGGCGTGGCCTGCTGTTGCTAGTTTCTTTTCGTCGTGGCTCAGTTTGAGCTTGCGTACGTTCTTGGCATCAGCCTTCCATTTACTAGGAGCGCCAGTCAGTATATACACACCTCTATACCAAAGCAGGACTTACAATGTCTCCTTTCCTTCCTCAATGTCCCACTCGACAATCAGGTTATCCTCTGCGACCGAGTAGCCCTTGGATCCGTCCTTGTTCATGACGAAATCAGTGATGGGTGTGGTGTGCGAGCCAGTCAGCTTCTTGACAATGGCGCCATGGGAGAGGGAGTACATGGCAATGGATCCGGATTGCATGCCCAGTGCAATGACTCTGGACAGGGACGCAATGCCGCTCTTCTTCTTCTTGAATGCTTGCACAGTGTTGGCCTACATGTCAGTCCATCAGTATCACATCTCTACACACACATGCGGTCTGATCCCTCACTTGTAAGTCGCCCGTGTCCTTCATGTATCCCCAAGCCAGACATGTAATCTTCTCCTTCTCCTGGGCTGAATAGTCGTTGCTGACGGTGCCCGAGCGCACGTTGAAGATGCGAAGACGGTGGCGATCAACGGCATGTGTGATCAGAGCGAAATGGTCGGCAGTGGTGCTATTGTCAAAGGCTGAAATGACGATGCCGGCATTCTCGGATGCATTGGCTGAGGTCTCGACGGTGGAGGTGTCAGGGTTTCTTTTGTGAGTAACTTTGCCCATAATGCAATGCTGATGGAGTGTTGGAAAAAGAGGTCTTGATTTTGACGTCCAAGAAAAAATTGCTCTTGTTTCTTTTATCTGGTAGTCACGGAGCGACGACTGCTTTGCAGAGGCATTGTCAGTGGCGGCAGGAGGGCATTTGCATAGTAGTAGATGATCATTGGCGATGCTCAGAGCAGAGGCACCTTTTGTTGGTATGTAGGAAAGACAAGCTAAAGAGAGCAGAGAGAAATCCATAGTGCCTGGTCTCTCAAATGTATCTCTATTTTGCGGATGGCATCCGAAGGCAAATGTCTCGTTTTGGTAGCATAAACATGGATTGGAGCTATTGCTACGAAATGGCAGCTAGCGCTAGTAGCATCCCGGTAGATGATATACGGCATATCAAGAATGGGGCTCATCGTTGTCAGTTTCAATCTTGTAAAAAGGCACACTGTTGATAGGCTCATCACTGGGCCAACATGCCACAGCATGCCGCACGTCATCCTACTCCGAATGATGAAAATCTCTTTTTTCCCCCTTTCTTTCACTTTCTCCACTTCTTTCACTTTCTTTCCCCCCTTTTTTTGCATTGTTCGCCTTGTACCTCTCTCACCTTATCACTAATGAAATTGATGAAAAAGTAATCTGGTAACACATCACTGGATGACAGGCAAGCCTTACTGACCGACTTGTTGCCTTTGATAGCATCAAATAACGACTTTGCATTGCGAGATAATATGAGCAGAAGAAAAGGGAGTAATCCAAGAAGAAAAGATACCGATTTTGAGCGCAGTGGAAGATTGCTCGTCTCGAGAGATTCAACTATTGCCAACAGCAATCCTGCAAGACAGCTGTTTGACCCACGCTCAGATAACCCAATCGCTTTCAACAAGCAGCAGCAGTCGAAAAACGAAAGCGAGCCTGAAATCCCTGAAAGAAATGTGCATTCTCGACACCATTCAGCAAGGCCCTCGCCTGCAAACTCAATAAGAAGAGAGCCATCCGATAGTGATTTAGATCTGCCGTCCAGAAGACCGCCACCTCCAGCGGGAAGACGTCTGTGGAGCGCAGATGGGCCCTCTTTGACACAACCCAATAGTCCTCAGAGACCAGCACCCGTTGCCAACAAGCCTATCGTCAGTAAGAAGTCTCGGCCAGATGCCGACCGCAAGAAAGATGCAACCAAACAAGACAGTGGCCGTGTGCCTTTGCCAGAGGAAGACCCGGCAAAAGAAGCCAAGAAAAAGCAGCTGAAAGCATTAATCTCGTCACTGAAATCAATCGAAACCAAGCTGGAACAAGTCGCCATCACGTCTCGCTCTTTACCATG
Source organism: Mucor lusitanicus (assembly GCA_010203745.1). Lineage (NCBI taxonomy): Eukaryota > Fungi > Mucoromycota > Mucoromycetes > Mucorales > Mucoraceae > Mucor > Mucor lusitanicus. The sequence goes on along the minus strand of JAAECE010000005.1, from coordinate 278,141 downwards.
TTTTAGTGACAACAACGAGGTGGCACAGCAAGTTGTTTCGCATGACCGCCGCAGGGATTCGCCCGCAGGAGACAGAAAAGTGGATTCCCAGGAACAGCCCGTGATTGTGGAGCAGGATATTGTCGATGCAGAAAACATTTGGAGGGAAAAGATCAGTCTGCATCTGGCATTAGGGGAGAAATACCTGGAGATTTTGACCTGCGACCTTGAATACGCCGAAAAGAAGGGATTGGAGAGCTTATGCTGGAAGCGCGCCGTATACAGCTTGGTGGATCAGTTCAGAAAGGCACTGCGGAAATCAGCAAGTGACATTGCAGCTCTCAATACCGCTGCAGCAACATCCAATTCTGCCGAAGCCCCTAGCAAGGCGCAGAGTGAATTAGCGGCAATGCTTTTTGAAGATGACGATGGCAGCGAGAGCAATGTTACGGAGATACCTGTGATCCATGAAGGTGGCGGCATGACATTTATCAAGCTGGAGAACCCCAAGCCCGAAGAGACAAAACTGAATGAGAACAAACTGCACCTGAAGCAAGCGAGAATGATGTTGACCCTGTTTTTACACTATCTTGAACTAGCTGACGACTTTTACCTGAAATTATCCTTGTTTCTCAAAAATGTCGAGGCGGAGGAGGACGACGACAGCGGCTCGAGTGGCGATATAGACACGTATCTGAACCTGTGGCGACGCACTCGAAAATACAAATGGTACACATGCATTCCTTTGAGAGGCGATATTGCGAGATACCGTTGGGCGTATACGCCTGACAAGGACGACTTTTCTCAACTACTGGAGCAAGACGAAGCGGCGCCGCAAGAGGCCATCACAGCATGGACCAAAGAGGAAGCATTCCAAGAAGCCTGGAAGTTTTATTCGATTGGGACATGGCTGATGCCTGCCAAGGGAAACTTGTACTTTAACCTGTCCTTGCTGTTGCAGCAGCCACCACACCTGCACACACAAGGCCAAGATTTCCATAAGCTCTATTTCAGCACTCGCAGCTTGATGGTACGACGCAACGGTTTCCTGAATGCAAGAGAGAGCATGCTTGCTTTGTTTGAAAGCAACCGTCGTTGGGTGCAGAAAAACATCGAGTCAGGCAATCATACCACTGGCTTGAAATCAAAATCAAGACGTTCCAAGGGTCCCAAGACAAACACGGAGCTTGACAAGAGCACCACCATTCCTGCGTTGTTTGTGCGACTCCATGGCATGCTGTTCACCAAGATTGGCCTGGACGAATTCCCCAGAATCAAGCGTGCCTTCTTTGAGACTTTGTTTGAGATCAACCACACGCAATCAAAGCAAGACGGATTTGATCAGCCTATCGTTCTTGACACGCAAACCTCGAAACCAGCATTGATTGACCCCAAGAAGCTGTCGGAATCCCATCTCTTCTGGCTGGAAACTGCGATTGTGTGTCTCTCGTCTCTTTACACGTACGATTTCGCCAATTCCAAATTCACCAAACTACTCTCCAGCAATTCTGCAAAACGATTCAATCTGGAAACGAGCAACGATCAGCTGTACCAAACCCTGGCTGATGAAATTGGCGATAGTGTGTTATTCTCGCATGAAGTGGATTTGACATGTCAAATTGCAGTTGAGCTGCTTCGTCGGTACCTGGATCCACTGTTACCAAGCCCGTCCGTACCTCAGCTGCCTGCATTGCCTCATGTGGCCCTCAATTTTACTGAAAACGAAGCCTTTTTGTTTGGATCAGTGCTCGATGACAGTGGAACGAGACTTCACAAGACTGCACCCAGTGGACAAGAGCAACCCAACAATGCTGAAACAGACGCCTTTGCCTGGCTTGTCTATATTGAAATCCTCCTTCACTGGATGATATTGAATGGCGTATGCATTCGCTCCAAAGACCAAGTGTCGCTATGGGAAACCATTGTAGGCGATATCGGCTACGATTTCATCTTTCCTCAAGGCAAACGTTTGACTGCTGCTAACGAGAACCGCACCTCCAAGATATCACCCGCATTCTGGCCCTTGCTACTTCAATTCCTAAACAAGTTGCTATCTGAATTGCCAACAGAGGAGAAATATGACATGGTAAACAAGCATCTGCTGGACGACGAAGACGAACATGCAGACGATCACGCGGCAGACAAGGCGTCCTCAGATTTGGAGTATGAATTCACTAAAAAGATACTGGCAATCCTAGGAAAAGAGCCAGATCTGCCCGAGGAAAGTCTTTTGCGAGGTCTGGGATGGGTCGATGAAATTCATGGACGATTCTTGAAGCTGGAGCCGGATAGCTTATCAACTGAACCTCAGCATGCGGACACCAACACCATTTCTAGACGCAAGCTCAAGATCTTGGACTATGGTTTCACGCTGGTGAAGGTAAGCTTATCTGTCAGGCAATCCCCGTTTGGTTGACTAAACTTGACGTATTGATAGCACTTGGACGACATCTTGTACTATGACCCTGTAGAGGAGATTTTTACCATTTCCAAGAGTGTGGAGGAACGCGCGGTAGCATTGGCCAATGAAGTGACAAGCCATGCTCAAAAACTCGAGCATAACACGGATGATTTGTATGATGAAATCCAAGATGATGCTTCGCTGATGGGTGCTACGACGATAGCAGAGATGGACGATGATGTGTTGCTCTCCAGTGAAACTGATCTCGATGAGCAAAACGAGGGCGACGATTTCATGACGCAACTCAAGAAACGTCGAGAGCAACTGCAATCCATTGTTGTTTCCAGCCAAGCCGAAGAAAAGTTTGGTTACCGTCGTTTGCCTGCGCGTGTCAAGGAAAGAGAAGCCCGATTGAACTATTTGAGAGAATGCATCATTCCAGGCAAAACCATTTTGGTGCTTGATACAAACTGTTTCATTGGACATCTCGATCTGGTCAAAAAGCTGTTCAAATGTCAAAAATGGTCCATTATTGTTCCGCTTGTTGGTAAGCATTGTATTATAAATTTGGTTGCTATTCTTGTCAAGTGCTCACCTTTTATTCTGCCAATCCTAGTCGTTACTGAATTGGATGGTCTTCGAACCAATACGCATCGATTGGGTGTCATGGCGCAGCAAGGTATTGAGCTTTTGGAAACCACATTAGCCGCAAAACCAAAGCAAAGCACATCGCTTCGCATACAAACATCGCACAACAACTTTATGAATGATATATCGATTCGATCAGAACAATTCGTGTTTGGAGAGAGTGACAAGAACCTGGATGATTTGATCCTGTCTACTTGTTTATGGTGGATAGCACAACAGCAAAATGCTCAAGAAAAGGCTACTGAGAAGGCTGTGCCTGTGTGTTTGGTGACAGGAGATAGAAACTTGAGCGTAAAGGCTCGTGCTCGTGATGTAGAGGTAGTTCCAGTGTCTGCTATCATACAGCTAACTCCTAAATAAACATATTGAACTGTGATGATGATGGCCTATGAGGTTCACTTGTGTGCTTGTACTCGGCAGCACCAGGCAAATCAATTGAACTCACAAATGAGATCTAATAAGCGTAGATGTTCCTTAAACCAGACAGTCTCGTTTCTTAATTCTGTCGGCCAACCAGCCTAGATGCTTTTTATGAGTCCCCATCCATTGGTTTTGCTACCGTAGACTTGTCAGTATGAATATCTACCCATATTGACCATACAAGCTGTCTTTTTTATTATGATTCAATTTTACAATCGTCCTTGACAACCCTGTTTTAGCATAATGATACATAGGTATAAACATTGTAGTGTGCCAAGCAACACAAGTCGTGCCATTTGAGGTGCATTTCAATTCTGTGCGCACTACTTTTCAGAACTTCAAAAAAGTGCCTAGTATTGAAAACAGTACCTTTATGCAATTTAAAGGTGCAATTATGTCCTAGGGTTGTTTCAGAATTGCCAAAGGGTTTTAAGGTAAAGCATAAAACTAAGTTCATATCAATTTCTGTCTGGTGGTACTCAATATGTAGTTCCTAGGATTACCGATTGTATGAGGTTTCAATCAAGTCTGTAGTATCAGTTGCCATCGTTCTACAGGGCACAAAAGGCACATTTCCCGCCAAAGTGTCTAAATTCAACCCTCAATACCTTGTCTTTTAAGCCGTTCCAGATGCTGGGAATAGTGCCAAATGATTGCTATCGATTACCATTTACATCCTGAACCTTCAGTTTTATTTTTTTTGGATCGATCCAAATCGTCGAAAATGCACGATTTTTCATGAGGTACCCCTCATGGTTTTTTGTTAAAAATCAAACGATCGCAATTTTGAAGGCGAAAACGACACTTTTTACTATGATATATTAGATCAAAATGACCGCACAGATGTAGGGTAACCAGTGCAACTGCTATTTTGAACGTTGTATATGCTAAATCTCGACTTTTCTTGGAAAAACTGCTTTTTATATTTTATCAAAATTCTTTATCTTTTCATTCTAAAAGTATTTTAAAATTGACACCAATGAATGCGCCTTCAAATTCTCCCCTTAAGTTTATTAGAAAGTAGTATACGCTGAGTACACTTTATATAGCTAATTTTGACAAAAATGTTTTCAAATGTCAAATTATATCGATTTTGATTCAAAAAAATCATCACAAAAAAATCATTTGGGTACAGTCACCACAGTGCAAAATGTTCAGTGCACACGTCATTCAAATTCTGTGTGCACTGTGCTGCGGCAGCCTATTGACTGCAGTCACCCTTAGCAACGCGTTTTTATTTTTTATTTTTTTTTCTCGCACTGTTTTTGCACTGCACTTTTTCTATTACACTATATACTTTTTATTACTATTGATTGAATACAGCACCACTTTCGCCAAAAGAAGCGCGCCTTTGCAACCACTAATATCCAAGTCGACACCTTTCAAGTTTGTTACAGTAGGTATCAGCCGATAAGAGCCACCTTTCGCGGTACAATATACAGTAATACTAATTACACAGTTTATTTTAGGCCAGTTCGTTGCAATGTATTGATTGTTGTTTTTGGTTTGTATTCGGTTTGTATATTCTTCTTCTTTCGTTGCCATGGATGTGATTGCCATGGATTATATTCATTCAACTTTTTATTACTTTCTCTCTCGTAATACTGTGCATTCTTTTTTAGTTTGCTCTATTGCGATTTATTCTTTTTCCCTTTTCTGCACGCAACTATTTTCCTGTTGCTGTACCATACTGATATAGTGTATCTTTTGATGCATTGTATTGCTAGCAGTGCTGCTATATTGCTTTGGAGTAGCCTTGCATCATTCTTTTTGTTCCTCAAGTGCTACTTCTGTAATAGTGGTTGTATTGGTGTTCTTGTTGCTTTGTATGAAGCAGCCACAATACTTTTTTCTACTATTTTTTTCTTATACTCATTATTTTGATGATACACATTGCATGTTACCTTTTTGCATGTAACTGTATTGCAATGTTTCTGTTCTTCATCATCACATTCTAGTGATGCCCCCTTATTTTGTCGTACTTTCCCTTTCTTTTTTTTATGGTTTTTTGAGCCATAACCCTCTTTTTTTGTTGTGTGGATATGCCTATCGTTGAAGCACAATGAGATTTTATCCGAGGCCGGGGTAGATAGGCTGCCCTAACTTGATTAGCATCACTTACTTGGTGTTAGTGAAGGGTCTCGTCTGCTGAACCGAACGCTGGCGTGTGTAGTAAGGCACATTTTAGCACACTAGGGGATTTGATAGACTGTGAAACGAACTGTGGGGTGTACCTGCCTTTTTAGTAACAATTCAAAGTCCGCCTACAATCAAAACAAGGGGAAACCCTCGCAATTTTTTTCCAGGATTTGTGGTGTATGTAGTCCTTTTAGAGCAATTTAATTGGCCGAAATTTTAAGTCCGTACAAGTAGGCAGCAGTGCTGGTCTTAATAAAAGCTTTATTCGCATGAGCATATGGCGGTACAGGTTTAATACGGACCACCTAAATATTTCCTTAGTGACCACCAAGTCCGGGTCAAATTTTCACGTGCGGACCGCCGCCTGAATAATGGGCTACCTGCTTAGAGTCTACTATTCAATCAGATGAAGCTACTGATTTATGATATAGACGCCTTTCTTTCTTTATCTTTCTTGAAGAAAAATACAGAGATAGGTATAGTACTGTATATTGATGAAAGGACAACTTTCGAAGTAATCTAGTTTGGTGTTGATTTCGCCCAAAACTTGATTAGCTACATTAGGCAAATACTGTAGTAGTAGTTTCACCCTGATTTATTAGTTTTAAGCCGGATCCAAAATTAATAATAAACAGATAGCTAAGGCCCAGACCGTATCATCAGATCATAAAAAAAGTCTCAAAATGAAAGTGGAATCATTAGTGCGGGAATTGATTAAAGTAGTCTAATTTTTCAAAAATCATAGTAGTTATTACTCTCTCTTGTGCATTCAACAACCATCGAAATTAAATCGTACAATTTATTGATGATGTTCTGTTTTTTTTTGTCATTTTCTGGATCTTTGCTTTTGTTTTTTTTGTTTTTTTTATTTTTTTGTTTTGCAAATCTTGCGGGCGAGGTTAGCTAATTGGTTATTGATGGTAGCATTTCCAATGGTATCATTTTTTTTATCATCAAACAATCTTTGTTGTGAATTGGCCGCGATGGCTCAAGTGAATGTGTTCTCTGCAAGGGCCGCCGCCGTTTCATCAACAGCAACCCTACCAAGAAAAGCTGGAGCACTTACTACAGTATTATGCAAACTGGAATAATAGCAAGTGTTCGGAAATTAAGGTCGTCTCAATTTTTCTTGTGATAAACTGATGACTAGGGCTTCACCATTTAAATAAGGCAAGGTCCAGACGGTTGCTCGCTGTAAGAGTAGATGGCTTGTGAACGTTGATAATGGTCGACGTTTTTTGTAGATACTGTAGAAAGGCGGTTAAGCGTGCTTCGTAATAATTGTCCCAACTGACACAAAATGGGCATCTGTTGACACTTGTTGACAGTTTCGTTTCTGATAATTGATTTAGCAAAATCAAGCGAGATCTTATCCAAAAGCAGTCTTGTTTTGATCGTCTGGTGGTGGCGTGGAGTGAGTTGTTGACGACCCAAGATTGACAGAGTAAACGCCCAGGCGTATGCGTGATGTGACAAGGAAATTGAATGTTCGAGTTCCTATGATCAACTTTTTTCCATCTTTTGAGTCAATCAAACAGCAGATAGAGAGAAATCTATCAATACCAAGTGTTTCTGGAAATGAGGACTGATCAGCAGACGGTCGTTTGTGATGAGCGTGAAATAAAGGGTCGCCGGATTAGGGTTCAACAGTATTTAATAGAATCGAACTTTGCCCTTCAGTCAAAATGGCTCCTGGTAGCATTTGAGATTTACAGTAGCGTAGTTGGGGGTACTTCAGCCAATCTCTATTCAAAATTCTTCGGTGTTCAAGGGTGAATTCTTCGTGAATAGTTGTGGAAAGCTTCTTTGCCGCTTGACTTAAAAAAACATATTAAACGATATACAGTATCTACTATTAAGCGGAATCAAAGATCCTACCTTGTTGATTTTACAGTATATTATGCTAAATTAGGATATCACTGTTACAGTCTTCATTATCACAAGGAGCGCCAATTCTAAGATCAAGGTCGACAGTGGGTTTCTTCCGTGCACCAGCCGGAGATGATTTCTGCAAAAACATAGTTGCTGAGCGAGTAGACGTTAAGAGACTATGCTGTTCGTTTTCACATTCATATATAATTGGTACCCATCATCTACCAAATCTTGCAATCAAGACTTTATCCATCTCTTCTGGAGTATCAGCTGCAGTAGAGCCACTTGAAGCAAGAATCGTCTGTGAGTGCGAAGGTCATCTACGCTTTTTCTGAGGTTGAAAGGAGTTGTCGATGATAAAATTTTCAGGTGGAATTTGTTGAATGGCTTCGGTTAGCGAGACATCTTCCAAAGCCTACAATGATGCTGATTCTGGAGAACGTATGCCATGGACGGTCATCGTCAAACCGTGGTTAAGCAAATGAGAATTAAATCCAGACGTTGTTTTCAGGTCTGTTCCGCAAAAAGATGACAAGTGAATAATCCATGGATTCTCCTCACAGCCAAGTGACCTATAGATGTAAATGTCATTCAATGAAGCTTGCACGAACTAAAAAAACCACTTACTTTCTCCAACAACATTTACCTCATCAACATGGCAATGGTAGTTGTGGTCTTTCAATACCGAGTTTGTGTTATGTAAAACCTCTTACAAGTTCCACACTCGATATTTAAGATTTGTCAAAGAATGACCGTATTAGACAAAAGAAGACGATAAAATGTAAAGAAAGCAAATTAAATATACATTGAAAAAAGATGGAATGTTATCTATTGTCCATCAATTTTTATGAAGGCGAATGGTTGATGAAGAGAGAGAACGAGAGCGAAAAAGACAAAATATATTAAAAACGAAGAAGATAAAATGTGCGCAAACATACAGTAGGATTATAATTAGGAAATACTGATGTATCAGAAATAAATTATTTTGGAAAAAGGTAAAAACTAATCAGGTGATGAATATCGTTTATTACTCAGAAATGAAAAGGTTTTGTATACTATTCGAAGTGAGAGAGGAGTTGATATGAAAATGATGAGGCTATTTTATTAGATGAGTTGATCTGGTTGATAGGCTAATAAATCTCATTCATTATTCAGAATATGCCATCATAACTGGGATCGTAACTGATGAATCCAGTTTCATGTCAAAGTTTATGATCTGATGTGATCTGTGCTTGAACTAAATGTTTTGCCAGTAATTTGGGATTTGGTTTAAAAGTGATAAATCAAATATGTTTCATTTTTCAGCAGTATGCAGAGCCTATACGTTCACAAGCATGTACCTGAATACTAAATGCACCACTGACATCTCACACACTACCATCATCTTACACACTACCAGCGTCTCACACACTACCAGCGTCTCAGGCATACTCACACATTCACTTTCTCTCTAGCCACTCGTCGACCATGTTTGCTTAAATGCTGGTTGTCGTCTGTGCACTGGTAACACCACCCAACTCAACATGCTCCAACAAGCTCTTTACTCTCAAGATATCAAGAGCCACTCATTGCGTAGTATACATTACGCGCATCACTTTATGTGTGTACTTTACATCAATCAAATCAAAATATTCCACACCCGAACATATTGATGATCTCGCGTTCCACCTATATATTCATCATCTTTAGTGTGGTAGTCATATCCAGGGATCTACTCTATTTCAATCAACAGATTCCCTGTAATAAGGAGGTCCTTTGCTTTTGTTTTAGATACCGTTGACAAGTGATTACTTATATTGTTTCAATCGACTTCATTAACACGAATTCATCATACACCCGATTCCAACAATCTTTAGATCCATCCTTTCTATTATGTTGTAGAGAGCACTTTTACTGTACGCAACGAAAGCCCAAATTGTGTATTTGTTGGTATACGAAGAATTGAAATGCATAGCAAACTGCACTACTTTCTATAGGCATAGGTCATTAGTAGAAGCTGGATTAAAACACGATAAGCAGTGCTTTTGGTATTTCTGAGCGTTTTTAGCGTAAACAAATAAACAAAATTTGCATCTTTTTCTGTCTAATGATAATCAGCATGTAGTCCTAAAAGATACCAATTGTTTGAAGTCTGGATCAGGTTTGTAGCATTAGTTTTTGTAGATCTACATGGCACTAAAGGTACTTTTCCCAGCCAAATCATCCAAATTCAATCCTCAATATTTCGTCTTGTAAACCCTTCTAGGGGCTCGGAATAGTGCCGAGTGATTGCTATCAATTACCATTTACATGCTAAGCCTTTATTTTTATTTTTTTCGGATCGATCTTAATCGTCGAAAATTCACGTTTTTTCATGAGGTACCCCTCATGGTTTTTTGTTAAAAATCAAACGATCGCAATTTTGAAGGCGAAAACGACACTTTTTACTATGATATATATTAGATCAAAATGACCGCACAGATGTAGGGTAACCAGTGCAACTGCTATTTTGAACGTTGTATATGCTAAATCTCGACTTTTCTTGGAAAAAATACTTTTGATATTTTCTCAAAATTCTTTATCTTTTCATTCTAAAAGTACTTTAAAATTGACACCATTGAATGCGCCTTCAAATTCTCCCCTTAAGTTTATTAGAAAGTAGTATACGCTGAGCACACCTTCTATAGCTAATTTTAACAAAAAATGTTTATAAATGTCAAATTATATCAATTTTGATTCAAAAAAATCATCACAAAAAAATCATTTGGGTACAGTCACCACAGTGCAAAATGTTCATTATACACGTCATTCAGATTCCGCGTGCTCTGTGCTGCGGTAGCCTATTGACTGCAGTCACCCTCAGTAGCGCGTTTTTATTTTTTTATTTTTTTTCTCGCACTATTTTTGCACTGCACTGTTTCTATTAAACCATATACTTTTTATTACTATTGATTGAATACAACACCACTTTCGCCAAAAGGAGCATACCTTTGCAACCACCAGTACCCAAGACGACATCTTTCAAGTGTGTTACAGTAGGTATCAGCCAATAGGGGCCACTTTTCGCGGTTCAATATACAGTAATACTAATTATACAGTTTATTTCAGACCAGTTCGTTGCAATATACTTATTCATTGTGTTTGGTCAAAAGAAGCATACCTTTGCAACCACCAGTACCCAAGACGACATCTTTCAAGTTTGTTACAGTAGGTATCAGCCGATAGGGGCCACTTTTCGTGGTACAATATACAGTGATACTAATTATACAGTTTATTTTAGACCAATTCGTTGCAATATATTTATTCATTGTGTTTGGTTTGTATTTGGTTTGTATATTCCCCTTTTTTGGTTGCCGTGGATTGGGTTGTCATCGCTTTAGGTGTTTTGGGTTTGGTTGTCATGAATTACATTCATTCAACCTTTTACTATTTTCTTTCTCGTGATACTGCGCATTCGTTTGTTTGCTTTATTGCGATTTATTCTTTCCCCCTTTTCTGCACGCAACTATTTTTCTGTTGCTGTGCCATAGTGCTATGGTGTATCTTTTGATGCATTGTATCAGTGGCAGTGCTACTCTATTGTGGAGTAGCCTTGCATTCTTTTTGTTCTTCTTCAAGTATTACATCTTCTGTAATACCGGTTGTATTAGTGTTCGTGCTTCGTATGAGGCAACCACGATACTTTTTTCTGTCTTTTTTTTTCTTCTTGTACTCGCCATTTTGATGATATTCATTGCATGTTACCTCTTTGTATGTAACTGTATTGCAATGTTTCTGTTCTTCATCACATTCTAGTGATGCCCACTTGTTGCTTTCCCTTCCTTTTTATGGTTCTTTGAATCATAACCCCTCTTTTTCGTTGTGTGGATGTGCCTATCGTTGAAGCACAACTAGATTTGATTCAGAGGCTGGTGGTAGATAGGCTGCCCTGACTTGATTGGTATCACTTACTTGGTGCCAATTGAGAGTCTCAAGCGTTTGCACTATAAGCTGGGGTGTGTAGTAAGGCATATTCTGGCATTTTAGGGGATTTTGATGATGGAATTGCTAAATTACTGTATTTAGTAATACTTAAAACTCCGCCTAACGTCAAAACAGAGGGAAACCCTCGCAATTTTTTTTTCTGGCCTGGGGTGTCTGTAGGGCAAATAAAGCGTTGTGATTGGCTCAAATTTAGAGACAGCTTAGAGAAATAAAGCATTCGTATTGAAACTAAAAATGTAATTGAAATGAGAAAAGCACGATTAAGCATTCAAAATGCATGGTACAAATGGCTTAAGGTAACTTTACACGATACCACCATAGGTACCAGACATAATCGAATAGGATTATCATCCCAAATATACAATTATTCTGCTAAAAAATAGAATTTTATAAAAGTCTGAACCTGTTCATACAATCAAAAGGTGCAAACATGCATTGTATTCGTATCGAGTCAATAGCAGAAGTAGCTTTCGACTGTCAATTATTTAGTTTATAGGATGAGCATGTAGCTATTTCAGTCATCACTATGCAATCTCATTATGTGAAACGCCTATCAGCATCAAATAATGTCTGTGAATGGCAGACTCATACCGCCATTATGGCTCATGCTTCAGATTACAAGTTATTGGCATATCAATACCCATGTCTCGGCGCTATTGCTTGCACTCTGCATCAAGTGAAATATCATGCGCTCCTCTTTCCCCCCTTCATTTATCCATCTTATGCTTAGCGGATTATCCTGTATTCTCTTTTTCTACATAATAGATGCAGTAATTATTTTCTTTCTGAAATCAATGAATCTTATAATTCAAGTAATAATAATTAAATTTCTGACAATTGTGCAAAGAAATAACAGATTAGGAGCAGAGAAGAAAGTACAATAGAGTAGAAACATAATATTAAAGACTATATTGCTGACCACTAAAAACGTCAAGAATGGCTCTGGTGGCTTTTATGGCATCAATATAAAGACCATTCAATGATAGTAGTGCAGTATCCAGTATTATTGTACTTTTTTTTTTTTTTTTTTGGCAAACACACATACATGCCAAGTAGTGGCAAAGACAAATGACAAACTTTTGGTAACAAGTACTTGTTGTCTGTGGAAGAAGCGAAAAAAGAGGAGTGCCCAACAATCCGATTGGATTATGCCGTCTCCAGTGTAAGATTGTCAAATATATAAAGTTCAGGCACCCAATGTGCATGATTGGAACGGGAAAATTGCACTTCTCCTGATACATGAATTCGTGTCTAGGACATGGCAAAAGCTGCTTTATGCCGAGACACAACAAACAAGCCACTGACTAGGTAAAACGTGATTCTGGAGCCTATTACTGCTAAATTGCAGCAGGATGAATCATGTTTGTTTGTGTTTACTCGAGCTGCAAGTTATTTTATGGGGTACATGTAATAATAATGAAAGCACATCACTTGAAATGAGCAGGAAACTCCTGATTTTGATTTGAAAGAAGAGAACCAATCATGTAACATGTAACATTTGGTTTCTTTACTTTTTGGCCATTCCATTCAGCATGCAAAGTGTCGTTGTTCAACCGTTCTTCCCAGTTGCATGCCACTCTTTTATAAAGGCCTGATTTTGCTTGCTTCTCTCTTTTTCCCTCTCTCTCTCTTTATTCTTTTCTTTTTTCTTTTACTCTTTCTTGTTTGGCATGCTAGCTTCAGATTCTTCACTGGCCGACAGCAGTGACATTGATGTGCATGCTCCCGCACAAACATACTACACGACTGGAAACAATGCCGGTAGCAACATTAACCGATTGCGCACTCTTTCTGTAAGTCTCTGGGCTAGAAGTGCGCCAACTTGTACTCATTCGCTTCTTTCAGGGGCGTCATGAAATAGCCAAGCATTCCACGAACGATGGCGACATGCCACCTCAGCACAAGCGCAGAGCATCGCATGGTATGTTTGGCACATTCTAAACAGACAACAAAACGAACCCACATTTCTTTGATAGACGACAAGAGCAAGGCACGGAAATTTTTGCTGGATGTCAAGGAGACACAGCGAATCTTGGTGGAACAAGAAGATACGGATGGCGACTTTCAGATTACCGTCAATGATTTGGGCCCAAAATCGCTTCTCGTGGGCAGCGCTGACTCGGGTGGCTACCGCAAGATTGAGATCCGTGGCACGTACATGCTGTCCAATCTGCTGCAAGAACTGGCGCTTGCCCAAGACTATGGCCGCAAGCACATTGTGCTGGATGAGGCTCGTCTCAGCGAGAACCCTGTTGATCGACTGTCTCGCATGATCCGCCACAACTTTTGGGACGGACTCACACGTCGCATCGATGCCGAGGGGCTTGAACGCATCTGCTTGGATCCCAAAAATAGATCGGCCAACCATAGCCCTCGCATCTACGTTCCGTTTGACGAGGATGAAGTCTTTGACTATTACCAAAATGTTGCCAACACCAAGAAGCATCTGGGCCTGGAAGTGGAGAGACTGCCGCAGAACATCACGCCCGAGTACGTTCAGAGCATCAACAACAAGCCCGGTATTCTGGCACTGGCCCTCAAGAAGACCAAGGACTTGGAGACGGGCGAGGCTACTTTTAGCGGCGTGCCCTTTGTCGTGCCTGGAGGCCGGTTCAACGAAATGTACGGCTGGGATTCCTATTTCGAGGCCTTGGGCTTGTTGATTGACCATCGCGTGGATTTGGCGCAAGGCATGGTGGAGAACTTTGCTTACGAGATCAAGCACTACGGGAAAATCTTGAACGCCAACCGTTCGTACTATCTGACCAGATCACAGCCCCCGTTTTTGACAGACATGGCGCGACAGGTTTATTTACGGTTATCTGGGTGCGACAATGACAAAAAAGCATGGCTGCGTTCTGTGTTACAAGCTGCCATGAAGGAGTATCACACGGTGTGGATGGCTGAACCTCGTTTGGACCCCAAAACACAGCTATCACGTTTCCGGCCCGATGGCAAAGGCATTCCACCTGAAACAGAGGCTTCTCATTTCGACCACGTCATTCAGCCCTATGCCACAAGAGCCAGTTTGAGCGTCAGTGAGTACATGGAAGCCTACAACAATGGCTCTATCAAGGAGCCTGAATTGGACGAGTACTTTTTGCATGACCGAGCTGTGCGTGAATCTGGCCATGACACGACTTACCGCTATGAGGGACGATGCGCCAACCTCGCTACCATTGATCTGAATGCGCTCTTGTACAAGTATGAAACAGACATTGCCGACATGATGACTGACTATTTGGACGGTGACCTCGCTGACTACGATGGTGTCGTGCAAGAGGCTTCTGTGTGGAGAGAGCGTGCCCATCTGAGAAGAAATCGCATTGATCATTATCTGTGGAATGAAGAGCAGGGCATGTATTTTGACTATGACACCAAAACAGAACAGCAGAGCACATACGAAACAGTGACAACCTTCTGGGCCATGTGGGCGCAATGTGCAAGTCAGGAACAAGCAGAGAAAATGGCTCGTCATGCGCTCCCCAAGTTTGAAGTGATGGGTGGTCTCGTATCAGGCACTGTGGAATCAAGAGGTGCCATTAGCTTGGATCGTCCCAATCGTCAATGGGATTTCCCTTTTGGCTGGAGTCCGCATCAGATTCTCGCTTGGCGTGGGTTTGAGAACTATGGCATGACTGACATCCAACAGAGGCTAGTCTATCGCTGGCTGTACATGTAAGTGTGGTTCTTGTTTCGTATGTGTTTGTTACAGCAAGAGAGACTCATCTGTTTGTATAGCATTACCAAGTCATTTGTTGATTTCAATGGTGTTGTGCCTGAAAAGTATGACGTTGTAAGTTTGACCCATAAGGTGCAAGTGGAGTACGGCAATGTGGGTGTAGATTTCAAGTATGTCCCTCGCGAGGGGTTTGGCTGGATGAACGCGTCCTATCAAATTGGCTTGAGCATCATTCCCAAGCAGATGCGTCGTGCACTTGGTACATGTACGAGCCCAGATGTCTTTTTCGAGAGAACGGCTGCTGCTACCAAGAGGCAACAAGTGGTTGAAACAGCTAAAGCCATCACTCAGAACGGCCAAACTACAGCTGCAATCACTGTTATTGTTCCACCACCAGAATCATCGGTTCTCATCAACAGTAGCGGATTCAAGAGAAAGGCCCCTTCCTTGTCACCTGATACGAGTCAGCACGATCTTGCATCATATGCTTTGGATCAAGATGATGATCACACTATGGAAAGCGCACTTACTACACCTGAAGATGAGTCTAATTTTTATGTTTAATTGAATAAACTCGAATAAATCAAATAAGCACAAGACTTGTTCGATTTAGTGTGTTTGGGCATGACTACAAGCAAATGTGTATACGTTTGGGTGCAATGTGAGCAAAGTCAACACAGAGGGAATTACGTACATTTAGTGTTTTTTTGCACGGACATGGCTTCCGTGCATGATTCATGCATTTCCCATGGTAGGGAAAGAATTTCTCAGGTCCATAGTGACACATAGCCACACACAAAGTGATAAGAAAACTCTGTTAGGTAACTGTCAGAATGATTTGGTTAGATTCTATAGGATACATACGTTCCTGAATGTGCCTAAAAGCGTGAGTATGTACTGTAGTTTAAAGGCTCATTACCGTCCATGTAGCACAAAGCATATGAATGCCCTCCTCCTTTCTTTTCTCCCCCCACACAGTGACGATGCTACATACTGATAAATGTATGTTGTCAATTTAAGCGTAAGTGTAATATTAAGGAGAGTATTGGTTCAAAGCGTAGTACTGCATCTCCCTGTTTCATTGTCGATTTTTTTGGTGATTTCTCTTATCAAATGTCTATCAATTAAAAGGAGAGCACCACATTGATAAATTACTCTATTTGTGATAGTTTACATCTAATTTAGGCAACTTAGCACCACTTTTTAGATATTTTAGACCCTTTAAACAAGACAACTTAATTATATACGCTGAAAGATTGACCCCCTTACATGACAATCGAAAAAGAGGATTTCATTGTGGCCCAAAGAATGACATGATTTGTCTGTATATAGAGGATTTTTGGTATATTTTAATAGTAATAGTAATAGTGATAATGGTAGTAATAATAGTTGTTCTTTTTTGATGGATTGCTGGATGCTTTGTGTACATGTGCGTATTGGATTGGTTGGTTATATATATATAAAAGTGCGTGTATGTATATGTACAAGGTGTATTTAACATTTAGTAGTGGAATCATACTTTTCAGTCATTTGTTGCTCTGTTGATAGGATTAAATTAGATGAGCAATTAGTATGGCTAGTCGAATAGCGAATCATAGGTTTGAACTCTTGTTTTTTGTAGCAATCCTCGCTGTTTCTCTTTATCTGATGTTCTCTGATCCAGTGCAAGAGTAATTGATCTCCATATTGCTGAAGCTCCTCGACTTGCACATTCAGTTTAAAGTTGTTCAGTTTAAGAAATTGCAGCTCCAGAGTGTTGAGCTCAGCAACAGGTAAACCGCCGACCTATGTAATACCACGCTTGTTTTAGCATTTGAGCGCTGTGCTCAGCTGCACACACAATTTACCTTGGCATATCTGGCGTTCGTATAGAATACATCAGAAAAGAACTTGCTGGCTACCATGATACCTGTGATGATCAATCTGTGTATATTGTACGAATCGATTCTGAGACCAGATGAATTGCGAGACATGCGATCAAAATAGACCAGCAGACTGAGGAAGCATTCATTGGCACAAGGACAGTACTTGAGGATACGTGCGAGGTAGGATTGGATATCAATATTGGGTATGGCTCGTGCGTAAAAGCAAGCGTATGGAGAGGCATGTCGTGAAGATGGCTGTATTCTATCATTCGTTTTGGTGATGCGTTCTAGTAAATAGGTGACAATCTTTATAGTGTCAGATGTAGGATATTGAACAAGATCATATTGCAAGGTCATAGTGTAAAAGAAAAAAAAAGATGGTTTTTATTATTATATAATACAAAAAGGGGGGAGGAGAAAAGTGAAGCACAAGAGAGGAAAAGAGGTTTTAAAATACTAATATCAAGCGAATTTATATATACACCTTTTGCCAAAATGTTGTCGCAAGAGGTTTAAGTACGGACTACCTAAATATTTTCTTAGGGATCACCACCAAGTCCGGGGCAAATTTCCAAGTGCGGACCGCCTAAATAATGAGCTAGTATCTGCTTATAAAGACCACCATTTATCAGATGAAATCACTAGAAAGAATAGCTCGCCGTATTAATAAACCCTTGTCAAGCAGGTTTAGTTCTTGATTTCCTGGTTATACAGTCTATTTTTGTGCTATAAACCCATTTATATGATGTATCCACTTAAAGTCTGATTGTTCATC
Source organism: Mucor lusitanicus (assembly GCA_010203745.1). Taxonomy (NCBI): domain Eukaryota; kingdom Fungi; phylum Mucoromycota; class Mucoromycetes; order Mucorales; family Mucoraceae; genus Mucor; species Mucor lusitanicus. The sequence continues at coordinate 260,397 of JAAECE010000005.1, read as the reverse complement.
TCTTTGAGTAAATTTAAATGCGAGAACGAACGAGATGTTACACCATTTGATGAGTTTATGAGCTACTTTGCATATCCTTGAGCGTTTTGAAGATGTAAAAGTCAAATTGTATAATTCTACCCATGTCAGGCCCACCGTGTATCATGAAAGGGTCTAAATTTCAATCAAATCAGTGCAGTGTCTTGATCAAAGTGCGTAGAGGATGTTGCGTCATATATTGCTAATTACTTGACTACATGTGGTATCAAAATGAATGCCCTTATTTAAGCAGATGTATAGTTCTTTATTCAAGCCTGGATTTATTGAGTCCATCTCTTTTTACTTTCTCTACTTGGAGTGTATCCATGATGATGGCCGTACGATAGTAGTTGATGCTGTCGCTGCTGTAGCTGGTAGTAGTAGCTCTCATCGTCCATAGCATTGCTAGATGCGTACGATGACGGTCGATAACCATAAGAATAATGATGGTTGCTGTCATTCATCATGTCAAAGCGGTGGGATGCACTATGTATCTTTTCCTTGGACTTTTGAGGTACATGGGCATAATCATGGGGCTCACTTGATTTGCTCGATGATGATACATGACGGAATGACGCAGTGTTTGTTGAGTAAGAGTTGCTGGGCGTGTGCATGCTGTAGTAGTAATCGGTGTCATAGGCTGGATACCAGTAGCCGGGCCGATAATGCTGTTCATTGAAGCTTTGAGAGTAATAATGGTGAGCATCTCTATCAGATGATGAAGTTGGTGGGGGTTCCCATTGCTCATTGTGCGTGTATTGCGGAGCACTACTGCCACTCAGGAACGAAGAATCATAGGAGCGAGATATTATCAGGTACTCCAATTGCTGCTGAGCATCCAAAATATGTTTTTCGTGCTCTTTATGCTTCTTTTCCATTCGCTTAATCTCTGACCTGAGCTTCCGGACTTCCGCATCATAAGCATCGCTATTAAACGTTTTACCGGGAGCAGTGTAACTGATCTGATGATCGTCCATAGCACTACTAGTCGCAGAATCTTTTGCACCTACAGTATTACATATCTATTAGACTTTTTTTTGTAAAAGCCAGAGAATCAATAGGCGGGCCTACCTTCATATTGTGTTTTTTCAAACACGAGGTCATCTCTGTCCTCTTCATTTATGTCGTCGTTGCTATGGTAACCTGTTGTCTGATCCGCAAAAGGAGTTGCCCGTCGTTTGATGGGTGGATGACCACCTTTATTAAGCGGAATCTTTTTAGGAGAAGATTTGCTATGCCACGTGAGAGGTTGAGTCGTCTCTCGTGGGTAATAGTTGAGTGCATCATCTTGCTCATAGTCTCTCTGAATTGGCATGTAATAGTGCGCAGCAATGGGCAATGGTTGAGGAGATGGTAGTGCTTGAATGTTGCGTACCATTTGTTGTTGTTTGTTTTTGTGGTTGGAATTTAGTTCATGATTTTGCTGCGGCTTTACATCAGTTGTGGTGGATGACGGTGTTGGAGGCCTTGAATTGGAAAACATGTCTTCTGCTCCCCCTCTTGTTACTACTTCTGGAGGAGTTTCATCTTCAGGGCTATCGCATGGCTCGAATGGATAAGCGAGATCATAGAATGAAGATGTAATCAGTAAAGGAGCACTTTGAGCCGTATTAAACGTATGTGATGGCTTTGCGGCAGTCGCTGTCGTCGGTAGTGAGGAGTAGCCTGTGGCTGCGGCAGATGCAGACGAAATGTGATGATATGAATACTGCTGATGCTGTGGTGGTAAGAAGGATTCCGTGGCGGATCTATTGAGGAATTCAGATAGCACTTGTCGTGTAGGTGTGGAATTGCTTCTCTTCCTGGGTAAATTGAACCATTTTCCAAAGCTGCTCATTCTTGCTTCTGTCAATAAGTAATGTTGAAACTGGAAAAAGAACAACACTTCTTTGTAGCATGTATTTATAAGCTATAATATGGTTTGTTTACTCACCATGTGACCCCTTAGAACGAGGCAAAAAAAACAATGGATTCCCGGCTTTGTTTATCAACAGTGCCACAGTTATGATCAATATCCGTTATCGCTCTTGTATGGAGAACATTTGTCATGGCAAAAAAGCACCGAAAATCACAGAAAAAAAACGATATCAGAGTGCAGAAGTGAGCAACTGACAAGTGATGTGGACTATTTGATATTTGAGAGGTTGAATGAGAGGTTGAATGGGTTACAACCGCTATTGAGGTGGCACACACCAAAGTGCCAATTATAGCATTTACACTCTATTTACGCATATAGTAGTGGTACCTACTAGCAAGCTGTAATGCTAGAGGATCCTCACTGTCTCCCAGTCAATTCATTTATACTCTTACATTAGAGCAAATACCCTATCACAATCAACCATAGCCACTCTGTATTATAGACTCTTCACATTTTGTTTATACACATCAATCCTCAAACTAAATTCCATTTCCTTTAGTTGCCACTGCCACATTTGTCTCTAATCAAATTATTATCCAATCTCTTCTCTACCTGGCTCTCACTGAATTGACCTTTGCCTTTTTACCAAATTCAACTGTAATTTTTGCTAATGTAGTTTTATTTTTGCCAAATTAAAGTTAATAAATAAACTGTACATAATATTAAGAATAACGATAAGGGTTAGTGCTATTGGTCTTCTTCTTTCTAGAACCAGTGAGTTCTGATGTAGATGGAAGCATCAGATCAATTTGAAGAGGCTCAAAAGAAAAATCAAAGTTCCAGCTTTTGATGGATTTAACAGGCTTCAATTCCTGAGGTTGATGATGTTGCAGATCGTCAGCGATAACAACGCTTTTCCTGGATCCTTTTTCTCCCTGCTTCTGCTTCTGTTGCTGCTGTGTGTAATGCAGCTCTTTGGCCTCTCCCTGATTTGCAATGATTACTTTTTCAGGCTCTGCTTTCGTCACAAATGCTTCATTTTTCGTAGTTGTGGGCACAGTGATTGATTGTACCTCTCCCATATAGCCATTGTGCTTATCGTCTTCGCGGTTGACTTGAATTTTGACATCTTGGTATGGGTGAATAGGAGCTTGCATGACAAATAAATCACCAATAGCAAAGTTATTGAGCTCTGATAAAGCGTAGATGGATACAATTAATGCCATGAGCCACACGATGATGGCGACAAATCCTACGTAGGCATTAGTCAGCTATACAGACACTACATGCACGTTCAAATCAACAAATGTACAGGTTTGATGGTGCCCACACACAGCTATGCTGCATGTGCGGTACACCATTGTTTATGTCTGTAGATTCGCAGTGCTCTAATAATGATATTTTACCTACTACGATCATTGCATTGGCCAAACCACATGCTTTCGAGCTTAATTTGCTACTGTCGTATTGATCAAAGCTGATGTTGGTGGTCAATGTCGATACATTTGGCTTTTTACACGACGAGAATTCTGCATGGAGCGCGTCAAAAATGATGTGAAATTACAATGACATGTGTGTATAAATACCATTAAAACGGGAAACAGTGACTCCTGAGGCAGTAGACCAAAGAGCAATGATAACCAAAGTGAGCACGATTTCAAATGCCAGTAGTCGCTTTGACAGATCAAGTGGTCGATCACCTAAAAGACGAGGAAATATATGAAGGTACATGATCAAGAGTAAGGAAGACGCCAATAATGAAATGGCGCCCATGACCAACAATGTGTATTCCTGAGGCCCAGATTCTGCTGCTATAATCAACCCTTGATTCGAGTTTTTGGCAGCATTCAAGGCGAGCGCATTTAATATAATGATGGTAATACTGAGCCACTGTATGACAAACAGCAATGCCATTTCAATCATGGCTGCCCGCTTTTTTTGCATCATGGATACTATTAGAGGAAAAGTAAAATATGTGGAAAAGAAGGGAAAACCAAGTTAGACAACGCGGGATGTATAGGCTTTATATAATCATGCACTACTGCTTGCTCCTTAAAATACAAAACTTGCTATCATGATGGTATAAAGACCATCACATGGCCATCATGACTATAGTAAATGCTTGTGAGTTTACTACTACAAGGCTGTGCGTCTGCTTGAAAACTGACATAGCACTCTTGCATTTTGTTTTGTTTGCTCTCGCAGTACACTGTTTGCAAATGATTTTCCAAGATATGCAAGTGTGCGACGCTTACCGTTTATAGTAGTACGCAAAGCGCATCCGGTAGCCTATTAATCGCAAGGAGAAATGAAAGTTTACGAAAAGGCAAAACAAAGTAGGCAATTTGCATGAGAGTGAGAAGACGCTTCAACTTGATATAAAGTAATGCGGATGCTGTTTGCATTTAGACATGGGTACTAGAGCAGTATTATCGAGAACACTAAATCAAGAGGGTATTGCCATCGAGATGACCGTCGTGCGTCGATTTAGCCTCTGGATGGACAATTCTCAGCAAATAAATTCATGTATAAAATTCCAATCCCTGTAATAAATGCAATATAACTTTTTGAATCAAATGATAGTGCTTTTCATATATTGCGGCCTCCTCCTTAGTAATAGCATCAGCAAACATCCTCTATCTACATATACATGATGGCATTGATTTGGACTGATGGCCTTCCACCACCACCGCAGCCAAAAATGATTGAAATGCCGACGTGCTTCCTCGCTCGAAATGGTGATTTTTTGTTCCAGAATTGATTTCGATCATCTATTTTGCCCTATTCGACTATGTGAAACGTAATGATCGACCCATACTTCCTAAGACATCCTGAAAGTACTTTTTGAGGCGGATACGATGGTACCAATTTTAATAAGAGTCTTCAATAAGAATTTTGAGAAAAACTAGGAAAATCAAAATATAGTTTTTGGCAAAAATGTTGACATTTTGCATACGAAGGTCTCACAAAAATAACTTCAGGGCATGCGTTGAGTCCAGAGGGTCAATTTGATTTAATATCATACCATAATAAAAGTCCTGAACTATTGCTTTTAGCGACCTCTGATCAGCTATGAGCAACCTCCATCCGAACCGAACATTTTTGAGCAGCGACAGAGATGGATGCGCTCCATATGCGCCATAGTGATTGGCTATTAGAAGACATGGCGCTTAAAACGGTTGATTGAATCCTTTTTCAATCGCGCCGACTTCCCATTATGTCTGCAGCAAATGACAATCCAGAGCCTCAACGAGCCAGCCGAAGACAAAGATCTAGACGGCAGAATGAAAACACTCCACCATTGCGAAGACCGCGTCGGGCGAGAAACCTAGGTAACGTATTAATTGAGTTAATATGCCCCTTGAAAATTGTGATTAATCTATATCCCAGTTGACATCACTGATAACCTTCGTTTCAACGAGACGGATCACCTGTTTGAGAAGAATGTGGACTATGATCCCGCCTCTCCCAACTATTGCAGACATGTGATGCAGCCCATGAACATGGTTTGCCCTGATTGCAATGCCCTGTTGTTTAGCGAAGAGCTCTTAAGAGGCAAGTTTTCTATGTGTTGTGCGCAAGGAAAGGTGCAGTTGGAGCCTTTACCTGATCCACCTCAACCGCTAAGAGCTCTCCTGACCGAACGAAATGAAGAAAGTCGGCATTTTCGAGACGAAATCCGCGCATATAACAACAGCTTTGCCTTTACGTCTCTTGGGGCACATCAGGACGAAAGATTTAGTGGTTTTGATGCTGGCGCATACACATTTCGAGTCCAAGGGACCACATACCATCGAATTGCGCCCATGACTCCTATCCCCGGACAAGGTCCTCGGTTTGCACAAATTTATTTCACTGATCCGCAACATCAGAGTAGCCTACGTAGGGGCATATTTTCACATCTTCAGGAACCTTTGCTCGATCGTCTACAAGAGATGATGATGCGTCATAATGAATTCGCTCAAACTTTCGACATGGCAAGACAGCGTTTTTCTCATACTAATCAAGACTTCCATATCAACATCAATGGCCGTGCAACAGCGACATTGGGAAGAACCTATGCTGCCCCTACTGCAGATGAAGTGGCCGCCATTGTCATAGATCCCATTTCAGCCGACGACCCAAACTTTATTCCCCATCGTAGGAGAGATGTCGCTACGTTTCCAAGAAATGGTACTGTGCAACACATGAATGAGTGTCATAGATCGTATGACCCGATGCATTACGTGCTGATGTTCCCTTACGGAACCAACGGATGGCATGTCGATATGCCACTCCACCTGAATGCTGTACAGCAGGACGACGACGATGAGGACGATGAAGCTGGAAATGAGCAAGGCGATGAAGGCGAACGTGAAGACAATGCTCAAGATGATGAAGCTGACAATGACCAAGGCCAGTCCGAAAATACTGCAGAGCAACATGTTAGAAGACCAGCCCGCGTCATTAGAAGGGCTCAGCAAAACATCAGTGTGAAGCAATTTTATGCCCATCGACTGCAAGTTAGACCCAGTGAGGGGATGCTACATTATTTTGGCCGTTTATTCCATCAGTATGTAGTGGACATGTATGTAAAGGTTGAGGATCGACGATTGGAGTTCCTGCGCTACAACCAAGCAACGTTGCGGTCAGAGCTCTACAAGGGTCTCACTGATGCAGTAGCAACTGACACAACAACGTCTGCTGAAGAGATTGGCAGACAAACCATTCTTCCCGCATCGCACACTGGGTCGCCGAGAGCAATGCAGCAATTATACCAAGACTCGATGGCTATGATTTCTGTGCTGGGTAAACCAAGCTACTTCATAACGTTTACCTGTAACCCTAATTGGCCAGAAATTGTGGATGGGTTGCGTTATGGTGGTTTCTCTCCTAGCGACAGGCCGGATATGTGCGCAAGGGTCTTTGACGCGAAGCTCAGTGCGTTGATTAATGACATAAAAACTAAGCCTTACATTTTTGGTAATGTGATTGGCTTCACTCATGTCGTAGAGTTTCAGAAGCGTGGCCTGCCGCATGCGCACATGGTGGTAATTGTTGACGAAGCCAGCAGGCCTACGCTTGATACCTATGACAAGTATGTCAGTGCCGAGCTTCCAGATCAAGCGACGCATCCAAAAGCATACGCTACAGTGGCTCGCAATATGATGCATACTCCCTGTGGAAAAGACATCAACAAGGAAAGACCGTGCTTGGACCACAATCACAAATGTACCAAGCATTATCCAAAGGATTATGCTGAGGAAACATTCATTGACTCGAAGGGATTCATTCATTACAGAAGACGACGCCAACCAAGAAGCAGGCCAGTTAGATTCGGCGACTATTACGCGGATAATAGATGGGTTGTGCCTCATAACCTGTATTTGGTGACTAAATATGACGCCCATATCAACGTGGAGATTTGCGCCAGAGTACAAGCAATCAAGTACCTGCACAAATACATCACAAAGGGTAGTGACAAATCTCAATTCAGGCTGGATAATGATCGTGACCAAGGAGCAGAAGGCCCAGCAAGCAGCGATACCACCGCTCCCTCAACAATAAATGCCACTGCATCATCAGCAGCTGCAACCGATACTACATCATCAGCAGCGCCCGCTTCTACGACACGACAACGTCAGCAAGATGCCAATAGAGATGAAATAACGTCGTGGGTGAACGCGAGATATGTTTCTGCTTCCGAAGCATGTTGGAGATTGCTTGGCAAGAAATTGCATTCTAATTTTCCAGCGATTACTCGGCTATCCGTTGATCTACCAAATCAGCACAGGATATATTTTAGAAACGACACCAGTGTTGCCGACGTCGTGGATCAAGCAGCAGCAACCAAGACTACACTACAAGCTTTCTTTGAGTTAAACTCATCGGGGGACGCCTTTGCCCGCACTCTTCTTTACATTGATATTCCAAGACATTACTCATTCAACAGAAAGCAGAAAAAATGGGTCAAGAGAAGAGTGGGCATACGCAATCCAAATCGTCCTACAGGGATTGGCAGAATGTATTTTGTTCCTCCCAGTGCGTCCAATATGGAGAAGTACTGCTTGCGATTACTGTTATTGCACGTCCGTGGTCCTCAAAGCTTTCAAAATTTGCGACATGTGAATGGTCTTCAATTTGAAACATTTCGTGAAGCTGCTCAATCAATGGGTTTATTAGCCAACGAAGAGGAATGGGATTTTTGCCTGGAAGAAGGCTATGCAATGACCAGAAACGGTTCTTCAGCTGTGCGTGAGCTATTTGTCACTATTTTGTTATTTTGTACTGTTTCTACCTACAAGCAACTATGGGATAATCACAAGGTGCAACTTTCAGAAGATTTCATTCATCAAATCGAACGATCTGAAGATGCCCAGCAGCAGTTGTCGGATGTCGAGCTGGAAGTATGCTATCAAAAGGCGTTAATTGATATCAGTCGCAAACTCATGCTGCATGGGAAGTCTCTCAAAGATTACCCGGAGCTTCCTCAGCTTGATGCGTCTGTTTTCAACCAAGATGATGAAGAGCGTCGGTCCTTATTCGATCAAGAGGTTGCCCGGTACAATTTGGAGACCTTGGCCAGTGAAGTACAAGTCTATGAGGAAAGAATGAACGCTGATCAGCTGCAGATATACAACACTGTCCACAATCCTGGTCCTGATACTCCCACATGCTTCTTTATTGATGGTCCAGGGGGTACAGGCAAAACCTACGTCTACCATGCTATTCTCACAAAAGTCAGAGCAGAATCAGCAATTGCTTTAGCAACTGCCTCTTCTGGCATAGCAGCAACTCTTTTGCCTGGAGGACGAACAGCGCATAGCACGTTCAAAATACCTTTGAAGCCAAATGAAACTTCGACATGTCACTTCTCAAAGCAATCCAACCCAGCAAAACTATTGAAAGAGGCAAAATTGATCATTTGGGACGAAGCACCCATGTCGCATAAGCATACTTTTGAAGCTGTCGACCGATCTTTGCGTGATTTGATGTCCTCGGTGCATCCTTCCTATGCTGAAAAGCCTTTTGGTGGAAAGGTTGTTGTTCTCGGGGGTGATTTCCGCCAAGTTCTTCCTGTGGTGATTAAAGGCAGAAGACCAGATACAGTTGCAGCTTCTTTGAAGGCATCATTCTTGATGTCCTACATCACCACTCTCAAGTTGACTCAAAACATGAGAGTCTCAAACAATGGCGCAGCTTCCTCATCCCAATTCAGCCCTGGAGATTTCGCACAGTACCTGCTTCGTATTGGCGAGGGATCTGATCCTCATCAGTCTGATGATATTTTGGACATAAGCCCTCATTTGAATTGCACCTACATTGAAAGTTACGCTGAGATTGTCGATGTTGCTTTTGGCGATATATCTGTGGCTACCCTAGCATCGTTTGTTGGTACCACCATCCTGGCTGGAACAAACGCCGTTGTGGACAAGATAAACGACCTTGCACTGGCTGCTTTTCCCGGCGATCCTATTGTGTACCTGTCGGAGGACGAGCACATCATTGACTCTCCAGAGCCATCCAACACGTCTATTGAATACCTGAACTCTGTGAAACCTTCTGGAATGCCCCCGCATGAGCTAAAGCTCAAGGTTAATCAGCCCATCATGTGCCTAAGAAACATCAATCCATCAAAGGGCCTATGCAATGGTACCCGCTTGATTGTAAGGAATTTGATGAGAAACATGATAGAGGCTGAGATAGCGTGTGGTGATCATCAAGGTAGCTTCGTCTACATTCCAAGGATCTCACTGCATAGTGATGAAAACACTGCTGATTTAGAAGGAAAGTTGTCAAGACGCCAATTCCCAGTGCAGAGTGCCTTTGCCATGACTATAAATAAGGCTCAAGGCCAAACTCTTCGCAATGTCGTCGTGTCATTGCTCGATCCTGTCTTCTCGCATGGTCAATTGTATGTCGCTCTTTCGAGAGTAACATCAATTGATAATCTCAAGATTGTTTTAAAGAAGACTGAAAATCCACAGACAAGACAGACAGCAAATATAGTTTATCAAGAAGCTCTTCGTTAAAAATATAGTAAAAAGATCTATTTCACGCTTCCTCTGAATGAGCCAAAGGCCCGCGGCAGCGCGAGCCGCCTGCACGTAGGTTGGTTTCTACCGAAGCGCAGCGTAGGTCAAGAAACCACCCGAAGTGGGGAAGGCTCGTGTGCCTTAGTAAAAGTGTTCGTTTTTGCCTTCAAAAACGCGATCGTTTGATTTTCAACAAAAACCATGAGGGGTACCTCATGCTTTATCGTCAAATTTTGATGATCCCAAAAAAGTTGAGCAAAGGTGTCAGAAAGTTAGTGCTAGTCGAGAGCAACTACGAGGTACAATTCTGGCGGTCTAAAACTACTATCATCATGAGAAACGATGGCTGAAATGCGCTCAGATTACACTGCAAATCTCATGTTTTGGAGTAGTAAGTGCGTCTTCAAGTATATGGTATACGTTTTACATGACTTTTTCTCATTGATACAGACGTAGAACATCACAGGATGTCAAATCTACAATTATTCATAAGCTTGTTAATCTTTTTTGATGATTAGGAGACGCAACATTGATTACAGCAGCTATACAAAGCCATACTGATAAGCTTGGGTCAAAATGGACTGCATTTGCTGGTATAGCCACATTGCACCTATCTACGAATGACATTTTTATCTTCTCCTGGAGAGTAAAGAAAGTTTTTATGGATATGAAGCGTTTGGAGGAAATGGATGTTGGTAGGGGAGTACCTGCAATGTCAAAATTTGCCATCTTTTTGAAGGAGTTGATGCCCGAGATTCTGTAAAATAATAGAAAAACACTGCATCTGGCGCTAACCATCTGTTGCTTGAGCATTTGAGAGCCTACCATCGCCAATTGCAGCTAGATACAGGCAAAGTCTTTGGTATTTCGCGCACCATCAATCCCAATGCCATGATTTCAGCGGAGCAATGTTGTACGAAGATGTTGAAAGAGCGTTTGAAATGAGTAACAAACGCTGCCAATGGTAGCACATGTTACTCGATTCACTGTTCCGAAACGCAATTGAACCGCTTTCATGCAAGGAAATCAACATAGCGAACATCATATAGAATGCTATAGTTCATCAAACATTGCCTTGATGGCTACAGTAAATGTGGCTTTTACCCATAGTGACTGAAGTCTACTATAGCTGCCGTAAATAAATGAAAAAATTTTCACACTAGTACCCCCCTCTTTTCTCTCTCTTCTTCTTTAGCACACTCTTGGGTCTGATAGTCGGGTTCAGATGGTTATGAATGTCTTGCAAGGTCTTCTTGGCTACTCTGTGTCTCCTTCGTGCTGCCTTGGGCTCGTAGCCCTAGTTCCAGGGGTCTATCTCACATCTAGCAACACTTTTCTCCATCTGCTTCTTCCCTAGGAAGAGCTTAGTATGGATTAAAGGGAATGAGGCTTTACTGAAGGGGTGTATCATCTGTCGCACCATTTATACATTACAAGACTGCTCAAACCAGCTTGCTGTATTGCCTAAAACTTGAGAGATAGGGCTAGAAGGAGAAAACACAGCTGGACTGGTCCGTTAGATCGCTCTCACTGCTAGGAGGCGGCGCCGACAATTTAAGGTCTTGTCAGTCTGTGTCAGGTACCAATGTAGGCATACCTTGTCTTGTTTCCATCGACGGTTAACTTCGGATCTCACATGCTACTCTGCCACGGCATCGGTGCGGTTCTCTGCCAGGCTTCTGATCCCAAACATCAGGGTATAGGGTGGTCGCGTAATTCTACTCACCAGGGTTGCGAGAGTCCCTTTTCACAGAGGCTTTTTCCATAGTTTGGTTGGGAAGAAGAAGAGTGTCAAGGACTGGATCCCCAAGGGTGTTGCCTTTATTAACCAAAACCGGGTGACATGCTGCATAATCACTCCCCCAAGGAGAGCAGTAGGTTCTTCAGTGAAGGGTTGCCATCAAGGTAGGTGTCTTTTTTGGAATCAGCTGTATTTTCACCTTCTCGAGGTTGATTCTGTTTGCATTAGAGCATATTATGCTCTGATGTACCAAGAAAAATACATTTTCTTTCTGTACAATTCTCTTTGTACATTTTCTTTTGTACACTTCTTTTAATAAAGCCCTCTAGTTTGCTCGCGTGTTTAAACATTTGTGCCATTCATTGAGTCTATTGTGAGGAATATTGAAATTGCATGTGGGTTGTATGCTTAGTAGATGACTGATCTCAAGTGTTATTTATACCTTGTTTAGCCATTAGAGCCCCATTTAATCACAAAACGCAGCATTTAAATAGTAAGCTGGCGGATACAGACCACTGTCATTATGCACATTATCACAAATATCCATCGCCATGTAGCTTCATGCCTATCAACGTAACAAACAAACAAGATATACGGGTGCATTGCCGAGAAATCTACAATCTTACGTCATTTTGGGTTGTGAGAGTTTTAGCCAAGCAAAGCCAAATGTTTTATATAAACATCCACACGCATTTTTCCTTTTTTACCTCTTTCTTATCAATTATTACTCTACAAAAATGTCTGACGAAAACGTGAATACCTTGGCCGAAAAGTACCAATCTCTTCGTAATATACCTGGTAAGATTGGAGGCGGTGAATACGACGAGAGAGTAGATTCTGCTTCAGGCGAAAAATATCAGGTCATGAAGGTAAGTGCAAATCGTCGCTTGATTATGCAGCCAACATTGTGTTGATGGGATTCATAAAGGCTCTGGGCGATCAACTTGGTTTACCTGGTACTCCTGCTGCTGACATCTTGTCCAAACTTGGTAAACCTGATGAGTTGACACCAACATTGGATCATTCGCAAGCCTCTATTCAAACAATGCCAGGTAATATTATGCAGCCATGGTCATTATTACACGAGAAACGTCATGTATTCACCTTGCAAACTATTCAAGGCCCGACTATTCCAGCCTCTGGTGATGGAAATGCAAACCAGAGCTCTGCCAACCAACAATCGTTTTATTTTGTATATAATCTTGTACCCAAGAAGCATTATCTCTACTTTAAGGTATGTCTGTTTTATTAGATGGCAGGTTGGTCTCTGACAGTGTATTTTTGTGTGTATAGATTGACCCTGTAAATGAAAAGGTCATCACATCAGATTGGCATAAGTCTGATTAAATGTCTAGCTCTGTTGCATCCTGGTTACAAGTGATAGTTTTGTGGCTAGATTTTAAATAAACGTGTATTCATGAAACTGTGCTTATCCATACGCGATGCGATGTAAATGTGTTTAGGCTTTTCAAATCTGCAGCATCAAATCGGAAGACTTTCGAGTGTCCTACATGAGATGTTGCGTGTATTACAATAGAGCTTTCTTGTTGCACAACAGGGCAGGAAGCTTATAATTCCATCATATTGTCTTGTAGAGTGTCTTCTGAACATGTACCTTGCTTTATTTATTGCTTGTACAGAGCACATCACAAGACTGAAGCTGTGCTATGGATGCTAAAGTAGCGGCAGGTTTAGCCTTGTTTATTCTACTCCATCACGAAATACGGCTACAGTGAGGTTAGGGTGATACAGCAAACTCTTTTTTCCAGAGGCATTTAAACACGCTCAAGGAGATGAGGGGATTTCGTACACTGCTGGAGAAATACGGAACCCAAATGTCATTGCAACTGTCTGTTTATCGTATTACACTCGGGATCTGACATTTTAGTCGAGTCAGTTCTTCTACAGTATACTGTTGCCTGCTTCTTGGCCAGTGTCGTTACCTAATGCAAACCCGGTTGAAGCTCTAATTTAGAAAAAGAGAAAGCATGTACAACACCACTGTGTGTGTGATGTAATACACGAAAAAAACTTGTATACAAACTCACGCCAAGTTTCATGTATTTAATGAGCCAAGAACTTGCCCTGAAGCTTCTTTTCTCTTCTTTTCTTCTGTATAAAATCTATTCAAGAAATGTCCAACCAACAATACGGTGCTACTGCCAATGATGTTAACCAGGAGGAGTCTGCTCCCTTGATCAATAGAGATATTGATCGCTCCAACGAGTCCTGTAGACAAAAGTTCCAACGCATCACTCACCAACATCGTTTCAAGATTATTGGATCTTGGCTCCTTGTGCTCGCTGTTACTGCTGTGGTGACCATCTCTGTCCATTACGCTCTCAAGGAAGAGAAGCCTCATATCCCCGAGGAGCCTCCCAAGGGCGAACAAGACGAGCTTGTTAACGACATGTGCATCTCTGATCGCAGCTGGTTTGTTGCTCTTATGCTCTCCATCTTCCTCGGTCCTTTGGGTAAGTACTGATAAAATAAAGGGGGGCTTGGCTGGCGTGTTGTGCCTGGAATTCACACATCACATTTATAGGCGTCGATCGTTTCTATCTTGGCTACATCTTCCTCGGTATCCTCAAGCTCATCACTGCTGGTCTCGGCGGTATCTGGTGGACTATTGATGTCGTCTTGATCGCCTTGAACGTCCTCAACGATCATCCTGCTGGCTGCCACCTCAGATAAATAACAACGCCACATTTCCCTGTGTAAATGATGATACCACTATGTTTATTTCTCTAATTTTGTAATAAAAAACTATCTGTGCTTTGGGTATGGTCCAACACGATCTCTTTCTTTCTTTGCCCTGACGTCAATATTACGTTCCTTCCATGTACTCTTTCGAAGCTTAATGGGTCTGTTGCCAACGTATTTGCCTACAGAGATTGGGATTAGGTTTTTTCATGCAAAAAAATCACACTTTGCTCCAAATAGTTACCATTCATTTCTCTCCACGCCTTGACAAAGTCATCAGGATCCTTGAAACTGATGAAGCCAAAGCCTCTTGACTTCATGGTTCGATTATCGCGCACAACGCGAGTTCTCAAAAGACTTGGGTACTTTGAAAATGCCTTGTACAATAGCTCTTCTGTCACTTCATTGCCCAAATCACCAGCAAACAAACGGAAATCATTATCGTCCCACTCTTCGAGCGAATGGTCCTCCCATACTTCTCCGCCTGCTGCTCGCACAATGCTCTTCTTCTTCTTCTTTTTAGCATCTGCATCATCGTTCTTGCCGCCATGTGCTGCGCTGCCTGTGGGTGCAGGTGAGGATGATGATGTCGACGTCTGCGGTCCTGTGTATCCTGACTTGGTGATGATGATGGGCCCAACAGGATTGTTGGAATTTGCTGTGGATGGGTAATATACTTTGGGTGCTGGCGACGCATTGTTGCTGCCATAGTTGGCAGTTGCTGCTGATTGTATTGCGGCAACAGACTCGGGCACGACGCCACTTCCACCATAGGATCCTGTCGCTGTGCTGGTGTTGTAGTAGTTTTGAGCATAGTATTGATCGTAATTGTAAGCAGCAGATGCATCAGTGGCAGCAGTAGTGCTGTTTGGATCAGTGTATGCTCCAGTCGTGTAGTCGTACCCATAGTAGTACTGTCCATTGTCAGCATAATACTGGTTATTGGGATCAGAGTAGTCGTAAGTCTGCTGGGCTGCATCGCCCGTTGCATCGCCTGTTGCATTCGAGTAGTAGTTGGTGGTGTCTTCCACGTACTCGCCGTTTTCGTTGTAATATCCTTGAGGCACTGTGTATTCGGCAGGCGCCACGTAATCATTGACAGCATACTCTTCAGCAGCATAATGTACTTCTTCCTTCTCTGCTTCCTTCTTCTTGTCGCTTGGCATCTGGGTGTCGCTATAGTGGGGAAAGAAAGCAAATGGCTGCTTTAAAACGGGAGAAATGCTTTCCTGCCGCAATGGAAGGCTTTTTATTGCGGTCACGACACAGCGACTCTTTTACCCCCTACAGAGCGAGAGAAGGCATGAAATCCTTCATCTTTCATTTATCCCCAATGGCCAGTCGATTCATCCCTAGAACAACCTTTCCATACGACAGAGTCATCAACTGGTTTCCGGGCCACATGGCAAGAGGCCTTCGACTGATATCAGAGAGACTGAATTCAGTGGATCTCGTCGTTGAAGTGAGAGATGCTCGCATCCCACTCTCCTCGGTCAATCCAAACTTTGAAAAGGTAGTTGGCAGACGGCCTCGACTGATTGTCTACAACAAGTTTGACCTGGCAGATCAAAGCACCAAAGCACCCATCACTGCAGCATTCGCCAAACATGCGCCAATGACACCTGTCGTGTTCACCAGCTGTCAAACTGACAACAACATTAAAGAAATCTTAAATCATGCAGCTAAACTTGCCGATCCTATACCCCAGGTTACTTTGATGGTTGTTGGCATGCCCAATGTAGGCAAATCATCGCTAATCAATTCGCTCAGAAGAGTGGGCGTTGGAAAGGGGAAAGCAGCGGCAACGGGGGCCCAGCCAGGCATCACAAGAACAGTAATCGGCACAGTCAAGGTGCTGGAGGATCCTACCGTCTATCTCGTAGATACACCGGGCGTCATGGTGCCTCATATTGCAGATCCAGTGCGAAGTCTGAAAGTAGCGCTAACAGGTGGCATCCGTGATCACTTGTCAGATGAGCAAACAATGGCTGACTATCTCCTGTTTCGACTGAACGAATTTGGAGCCTACGATTACGCAAAGTGGTTCAAGCTGCCGGATGACCAGCCTACAAACAATGTGGATGATTTACTGAAGGGTGTTGCCAAGCGTATAGGTGCGGTTGTGAAAGGCGGCGAGTACGATATGACCATGGCAGCCAAATTCTTCCTCAAGCACTATAGAACAGGAAAGCTGGGCCAATTCACACTGGACGATGTCAGTCCAGAAGCACTCGAGACCTTTTTTGAGCACCAAAAGATGTATGCTACCACCAATGCAAATCCAAGCACACTTAGTAGACGTCAAGAGAAGAAAGTAGCTAAATTAGAGCAAAGAAAGAACTCGAGAAGAGCTGCTAAAGAGGAGGAATAAACACTTTATTTTATAGATCTACGATATCTTTTCAATGTCGCTTTTAAATACATGGTTAGATGAGGATATTTAGACTGTCGTCTTTGAAATATGTTGTAGAATGCTTGAAATAGTAAATAGAGAATTTCAGATTTGCTGATGCCACGAGGTGCCAACGGTATAACGAGCTGCCCCAGCCGAACAATAATGCTCAAAAGGCACTTTTCGTTGACAAACCCCATGATGCTGTTCGATAATGCTTTAGCCTGGCATTCTATCTTTAATGCTGCAAATTCAAAATTGTCGTATAGGTTTCTTGAGATGGATTGCTTGGAGTTGATTTCGCTATCCATCAGTATGTCATAAAATTTGGATTTGATAGCTCTGTGTTCAAGAATCAGTACACAATGAGCCTGGCTTGCTTTACGACAACACATACCTCACACCACTGTTTAGCAGTGCCTTGGAAGGCTTGCGGCTGTATTCTACTGTCATGAAGGATGCTACATCTACACTGACCTTTAAGAACTCGCAGTATATACACCATTGTTTGCAAATACGCACCTGATTTCTGTCTTTTCGACTTGTCAATATGGACATTTAGAGTCGTTGTGTCAAAGACCATTCCAATCCAAGAGAACTCTACATTGCAAGAGTTAGTCTAACGTGAAATCGAGACAACATTGTGTACGGTTATACCAGACATGTCATTGTAGAGGTTTGTTACGCATTTATCCTTATTGACAGACACTTTGAAATCAGATATGTCTGTCTTCATGGTCAGTCTCAGTTGCAACATGATAATAGTACGTCTTACCAGTAGTCATCGTATCCAGGAACCGCGCAGCATAGCTTTTGTCTTTTGTAATGTACAAGAAATCATCAATGTAGGTGAACAAGATCTACATGCATTTGGTCAGTATCAAGTATCTGGTAAAAGACATTTGGCATACAAACCCCTTCCTTGTCTTCTTCAAGATAAGCGAGCTTCTCTTGTTCCAGCCTGCCAAAGAAGAAACTGCACAACAGCGTTGACAGTCGAGATCCTTGAGCAATGCCATGCTGGCGTTTATAATATGTATTGCCAAACTACATTTCGCAAGCGGGTCAGTTATATTTTGCAGCGTCTTCAATTTTGGGTGTACCTTGACAGCGCCAGAGACTATATGTTCCTTGAGGAGGCTATACAGTTCTTGTGTATCAGCAAACGAATATGAACCCTACATGCTGTCAGTATCAATACTCATTTTGCGTCATGTTTGCATACCTGATCAATCAGTATAGAACCAGGCCTGACATCCCTTGACCTACGCCCAAATTTACTAAAGCTAGCTGCTTCATCTAAACATAGTGTTATTACATGCCATCTGTACAATCATGATATACTCTTTTACCGCTTGAACCATACGAATGAATACTTTTTTGAAGGAACCTGCCTGCGAATGGCCTGACAGATGCAATGCTTTTGCACAGATATACACCCTACAGTAGCATGATTAATAAGCTGGAGATATTATATAGAGGCATTGCAGTTTTACAGATTCCAAGATGTCTTCTAAAATGGCCAGTAGTCTCAACTGATCAATGTTATCAAAGCAGTTGCTGATATCAACCTTAACAAAGTAGAATCTAAATTTAAATGTGAGTTTTTGCTTGCAAGATAGGATTCAATGCTTACTTGGATGTAGTAGGCAATACCCTTTTGGTATATGATTTGAATTTTTTGTACAGAGAATGTCTGCCTAGTACTGAGCTACCAATGATATCTGGATTGCGATCCTATTGTGCACTCTGTAAGTCTGAAAACTAATGTAATTTGATGGTGATTTTACCAGTTCATATTGAAGCACATTCAAAGCTGTTTCTAGTTTGTCGTTGGAATTCACCTTTTGCTCTTGAAAACTTTCATCAGTGGCGTTGGAAACCTGGCGGAAGACATTGATAACAACTCATGAAAACGTTGCAATCAGACTTACAAGTTTGGTGGCACTTTTCATATTTGTAATCATCCGCAATCCCCTTTCTTTTGGCACAAATCTGATTTTTCCAGCACCCAGTTCTAGATCCATTTCCTTGAAAGCGGGTTAAATTGATGGGCTGATTCGTTCGAGCCAACAACTTACTATATGCTGCATTTCCCTAAAGTAATTCGTTTGAATCAGCTTTTCCATGTTTGGTGCGATGATGGAATGCCATGTGTCTCGACGGTAATAGAAGGTTTCTTTTCCATATTTGCTGTGTTCAGTAATGTAGAAGAAAGACTAGTAGATGAAGTGTGAATTTTGATGGTTATTATCTTCATTTTTAGTCCCATTACCTTGAGTGTAGGTGCTATAAAGTCATTGAAGAACCAGTAAAATGCTTGTTGCAGTATCGCCTTTCGTTTATGCAGATCAGTTGGAACTGTTCTCTGTGTGTGCGAGGATGCCAACCACTTGCAGTCGAGTATCTATGGTAGAGAGTCAGCATATCCTACTACTAAAGCGATTCAGTATGGATCAAAACCTTGAATTCATGCATAATTTCGGTCATGGATAGCTTCTCTGATTTGCGTCGTGATATAAAGTGCTTGATAACTCTGTAGGTAATGTCTAGGTTATGCTGTGATCCCCAAAAATCTATCGGGAATGTCCTTCTGATGAGTTCCTTGATGAATTCAAAGACCTAATCATATGCGCAATGAGGAGCTATATAATGAGCATGGATTCTGATATAGTACCTCGTAGTGTGGGGTGGCGGCCTTGGTGATGTTATCAATCATCGTCTAATAGACAAAGATTAGGTTCTTTTACGCACATTTTGATCAGTCAATGCTTACCTTTTTCGGGCATCGCCTTTGTAAAATTTGAAAACAGTGCATTCTATTGTGTCTGGTTTGTACTTGCTTGAGAATACCTTGCATGGATTGGCATCTCTTGAGAAACTTTTTCTACCATTGATGCTGAGACATGTGTTCAATCAAACAAGCACAAGTGACCACACTTACTGTCTTGTTTTTGGTCTTGAATTCCCAAGGAAATATCTTGGACATGCAGTAAACAAGAAATTCGTCATCCAATGTGGTTGTCTTGGCCTTCCTCAGTATGTCTATGATCAATTTTAGCAATCATATAAGAACCACAAGCACAATTACTTACTGTTCTTGGGCAGTTTCATCATGAAATTATCTGCCGATGTGTCCACATTGTTGGTGCAATAGAATAGCTGTGATCTGTCAATGGTAACCACTCGTTTGCTGGGTTGATGCGCTGTCGGTGTGGTGGCAGTGCTTGCTTGCTTGAGTTTCTTCTTTTGTCTTCTAGATAATTTCTGTACCTTATTAGGGTGTGGATTATCTGTGGCAGATTTACGACGCTTTTTCGAAAACAAAAGACTATCCAGGTATCTGGGTATATCTTTGTAGTTGGAGGCAATGTCAAATAGAAAGGTCGACATGTACTGATCTACTGGTAATTGTATTGATTTACTAGGCTTAGGCTTCAGGGTAGCGTCTTTGAGCAATAGTGGAGCACCTGTCAAATTCGATTTGAGATCAAACCGTGCGACAATGCCACAACATTTGATTGTACCTGCAAGCTGAAAGTAAGCCCCTTGAGGGAGTCTGTGCAGAATAACAGCCTTGAGAAAGAGATTGCAAAATTCCTGTCGATCTACGCTGGAAATCCAACATTTGAGTTTCGATTGATACAATGCGAAGCCTCATGAAATTACCAGCGGAATAGTACGTTCCAACCTCTGTTGGATATGATTTGACTCAACAAAGTGTTACTAAACTTCATTTGAATACAAGTCTTGTTTGGTGCCTTTATAAATGCAATCTTAGACAACGCTATCTTTGGAAGACTTTTGAAGCTTGTATAATTTACCAATGAACATCCCGTGGAGATGACATTACTTGTCTTCCAATTTGATAGAATATAAATGCAAATGTCGGCCAGTACCTACACAAAGACTTGAATAAATACAGATATCACAGCCTATATCATGTTCGAATTGTACATCTTCCATAGTGTCACCATTTGTTCCAGGAACAAAATCAATTTCACGCTTGTAAATGTTTGCTGTTGTGTTGTTGATGACAACTAGTATCTGTTGCGATAATTCATTCAAGGCGCTCTTATCTTGTGGGCACACATCCAGCCCATCAAAATCCAGCCCAAAGTATTCTGGCAGTGTCTGTGCCGACTTGAAGATACTGTGAAAGTATTTGGGTATCATGGTCAAGACTGAAACTCTAAAGAAAAGAAAAAGAGAAGCCTCCTCCACATGTCTGCTTCATTAGACTCGTGTTTAAATAGCCGAAGATCATAAAGAAAAATGCCTTTCCGTTCCGAAATCCTGAATGATGCATTGGCCATCATTGATGCGTTGCCATGGATACATGGATCCAGAAGTGATATATTGCGCTGAGTAAGCTTATTCCATACCGATGCAATCGGATGGTGTACTACAGCTTGACTATCGTCATGTACTGTATGCTGGTCCTGCTCGGGCTCCACATTTCTCCCTCTTTCTCTCCTCAAATTTTTTTTTTCACATGGCATATCATCAGCATATCAAACAAGAGCTGCCTCGCTTATTAAACAACACCAGCGTGCACTACTCTGACAATTGTATTGAACTTTCGCAAGACCAAGCTGCATCCGTCCATCTCAGGCATCAAGTCGCATACGATTTGTACGCATTGACCGGTCTTTTGGATCGAGACTGTTGGGAAATCATCACTGATATCCTGTTTGCTCAGCACTCCAGGACCATGTATTCCATTATCAAGCAGATATCCTCCACATACAGAACAGCGATGCTACCCTTTCTGACAGCAGCATCTCCTATTGATAAGCAGCTACTTGTCAAGATGGCGCATGAGATGGAAATCAATCTCATTTTGCATAAGGCTCAAATATGCCCCGAATTTGTCGTGCGATTAGAGCAATTCCATATCGATATCATCAATGTCGAGTCAAGAACAACGTGGATAGTATCTACCTCCACCGTGGATTGCCTGGCAGTGCACGACCATATAAGTGAACTGATTGAGCTGATAGACGATCCAGCCATTTTTGTTGATCCCGTTGACATCCAGCATGAATTTTTGCTTACGTTGAACACGGTAAGTGATGGCTCTGAATTCACTGATAGCTTCATCCATATGGCCTACAGCTTTTACTACAACGGAGGCACCACAAGGACAACCACACCCACCTTCAATCTACCTTTGGAATCTTGGGGCGGACCAAAGGCATCACTCTCAGCACGTCAAATCACGCTGGAGATGCTGATAGCCCAGTTTGTTAAAACCAGCACTTCCATCAACGGTATATTGTATCTTGTGCGCCAGGATGAGAGATGCTATTGCTGCATCACTCGATTTCCCAATGAGCGGTTTTTCATCTGCGTACTGGATCCAGATGGACGTATATCCATGCCTCCTTTTGACTATGATATGCTGCTTACCTACCAAAAGAGAAAGACAAGCTATTTTATTGATAGATGGGGACAACAGTTGCTGAATTAAACATCACATTAAAAAAGTGAGATTGTACTAGATGGGAAGCTACTAGCATATCTCTTTACATCATCACAGCCGTCTTTCATTGCTTTACCAAGGTCATTTTTAAGACTACCATAATATTTTAGGTACTCAATTCCTCAGAATAAACTTGGGACCTAGAATAACTGAAAGAATGTATAGAGCACTTGTCTTTCCCGTCTATGCGAGCATTTTATCTCATAAAACTAGAGACACTGCTAAGTTGAAAGATCATTATTCCATCTGGAGAAGAGGTTTATTTGTGCGTGCGTGTGTGTGTGTGCTTCAATATAATACAGTGTCATTTTACATAATCGTTGGTGTGTGTGTGTGTGTGTGTGTGTGTGTGTGTGTACTCTTTTCAAGCCTTTTCTTTGGGCGGAATGCGATCCATATCACCTTCTGTGAACTCAGTGTTCATGGCTTTGATCCAGTCAATTTCAATGCTGAAGGGCCCTTCTTGACGATCCATCAGTGAAATACCAACAGTCTTGACCTTTTGTCTAAACATCTCAATTTGATCTTCCTGGATCATGCCGTTGTTTGTCAAAATGAAGTCTTTGAATGGAATCTACAAAGAAAACCTTGAGTAAAATGCACACCGTGCCTTGGGCTCCACTCTACTCTTACCATCACAGTCTCCCATTGTCCAGGTGTGCGCAAGAATAAGCGATGTTGAAACAAATCTGTCTTTACGACACCATCTGTTTGAATATTGACAAAATACTTGCGTTTGTCACCCTTGACATGCAGCGCTAAATAGCGAAATAAGCTGGTATCCCAACAAGGTGTACCAAACAACGTTTGTGCTTTAGGAATGGTTCGGATAGCAGCATATCCACTCTGTTTAATCTCTTGGTTGGCTGGTAAATCAAGCGAAATATGGCCGTGGAATTTTGCTGAGCCTTCAGGTGTGATATCTAGGCTAGCCTCTGAGAATCCTCCAATATCCTTGTCGCTGCCAATGGCCCATTGCTCCAAATCCTTTTCTGTCTTTAATGTTGCCATTGGTAATTCCTTTTGCCAGCCTCGAAGGCCATCCATATTCAAGGCTGTTCATGACATGGTGCTATTAGCATGACATCCTAATTTGTATATAGCGTTGTTTTCATACCTTTCAAGCTGGATTCAGCTACTTCAACTGCAGTTCGACGAAATACAGAAAACATGATGGTTTGTGGGGTTGAGTAAAGGAAGAAAAAAAGCACTGATGGAATTAATCGACCTGGTTGATTGTAAGCTCCTCGCTGAAAACAGTGACGTTCATGTCAAATGCTGCAAATGGCATCTTGTTAGCAACCACCATTGTCGTCTTTTCCCAGCTAATACGACCATTTGAGCTGTGCTGGTGCTCTGGTGGTATGCAAAGACCCTTTCAATTCACTTCCTTCAATTCCAATGCTGCGAAATGACTATGAAGCAATATCGAATACATGAGTTGTTGCATCGGGGCTTGAAGCAAACCTGTCAAATGTGATGAAGGTATAAACGATGCTTCAACATTGATTCCTAAATATTGTATAGTGTGTAAGCCTTGGTGTTGACTCTCATTTGAGTCGAGAAGCTAGCTAAATTTTGCAAGCAAAAGGATGGATATCAAGGCATTTGCAATGATGATCTCCCCTTGAAAGAGCAAGATGTGGAATTCCAGGAGCAAATACCTACAGCACTCATGCAACAGAAGTAATCTGCAAGCTAAATGCGCTCAGAATCGACTTTTTCAGGCACGCTACTTACTAATCCGAATGTGATAATCCAGCTTGTAAAATGCCAACATTGTACGCTGCATTTTTATTTATCATACAACTTGGCAACTGACAACACACACTGTAGACAACAAAATGTTGTATCAATGAGACGGTACAATAAACAAAGTGCGATGCACGCCGAGAACAAGACATTTCAAATGTTATTGTCAGTAATTTTGCTATAGGTAAAAAAGGAGACGCAAGAGAACTTCAACATTGTATCGAAAACGTGCTTTTACCCCTTTTTGATCCAAGTTTAACTATTTAGGAAGTGTGTTTTTAGATATAAGGGACGTGCTCATAGTAAAATGTGTACCTAGATTTTCGGTTTAGATTGATTATTTTAAATTTATTGTAATTAAAAAGTGTATAGCAGTGATATTGAGGCTGCTATAAATAAGATGTAGTAGAAAGACGTAACCTGTACTCCTTAATATGCTGTTATGAATTGTACTACATTTTGCAAAAATACGAGCACAAGGCCCTCGAGGAAATGGTATCCATGGTGACCACAGAAATGTCTCATTGAATGGCGATCCATTATATATACCGTTGTTGTAGTAATTAGTAGCTTCGATAGACAGCATCTTGAGTCGTGATGATATCAAATCCCGCACTATGTGTCTGTGTTCATCACTCTTGTTGTTGCCTCTTCCATTTTCAGTAAGAGGGATAAAATTACAAGAGAAAAATTCTCTCTTCTTTTCCCTTTTTATTCATCTCTTTTTCTACTTTTCCTACTACAACTTAATATTTAATACAAAAGCCATGTCATATACAGCCAAATCGTATTCCTCATTCGACACAAACGACTATATTGATTTAGACACTGCTCTGGTGCAGGAAGAATTACGCTCTCTAGGCGCCACTCCTGAAACGATAGACTACAACAATGATAGTTACAGAATCAGTTTCAAGAATATGGATGCAAGAGAGACAGCACGCCTAAGAGACTCACTTGTCACTCCAATGTCGAGCTACTCCATCAATGTACGCTCCATGCTAAAGACTCCTGTCGATTCTTGTGCTGAGAGTGTCGCTCTCTTTAAAAATCTGGCAAATAATGGTATGGAACTTTTGCATATAGTAAAATGAAACCTGGCCAACAAGTCATTTGTTATATAGACCATATTGACTTGGTCTCCAGCGACCTCAAGGACTTTATGGACAACTGCGATTTGGACGATTTGATGTCACGTCCTAGCAGTAGACCAAATGCATCTGCATCGCCCTTGCAACCCTATCGTCACAGTAAAGATGGCTTAACCAGGTTAGAAAGGAAAAAGATCACGCCGTATTTTTGAAAGTGTTGTCTAACAGGCATTCCAGCTCTAGACTAAGCAACCACAACAGAGCCGAACAAAAGAAGCATCAAGAAACGGCACCAGCATCGACACTGTTGCAAAAGTTATCTGAACCACATCAGCAACACGGACACTATTACTCACAAAATGAAGAGGATGAACCCTCTGCTCCTTTACGTCACACCAACCATGATGGTTACTCTAATCCTGTCATACATACCCACAAGCCAACAAGAAATAACATCAATGACAGTGCGAACACAAACAAATACGAGCCTCCAATGTCAGTGCTTGAGAACCCTAAAAGCAGAGCAATGCAATCTATTCTCAGCAAAAGACGTAGCATTGACTCGGATGGATTGAGAAGATTGCAGCAAACCAATGTAGAGCCTACACCCTCTGACAGCAGGCTGCTATCTAAAAGGCACAGTATGATGTCAATTAGTGAACACGAGCCAACGCCAACCAGATCAAAGTTGCCAACAACAGCACAAAGACGCAACAGCAATCTACAACAGCCTGCTGTTTCTACAGCGACACTCAAAAGACGCAACAGTAACATGCAGCAATCCGCCGCCGCGACGGCCCCATTACAAAGACGCAACAGCAATTTGCAACAATCAGCCTTATCAAAGACCAACATACAACGACGCAATAGCAACACTGCACATCCGCCTGTCGAACCGGAAGTGGCTCTTGAAAGACGTAACAGCAAAACTCAACAACAAGCCCAGCCTGACCGACGACGATGGAGCAGCTACATTCCAGATCACAATGTTGTCGTTGAGAATCAGCTACCACAAAAAGACATGGCAGCTCCACAACGCACCTCCAGACAAGAGCCAAGAAGACTGCTGAACAGACACTCAATGCTTTTACCCTCATCAGCCAGACGATATTCTCGCGAGGAAGAAGAAGTATATGAAGCACCCGCCATCAGTCAAAGGCAATTATCCCGTGAACAAGATGTCAATGACAGCAAGACTTCTCCTCAGATTCATGCGCAATCTACAGCTGAGAAAGTAAGGCGCCGACATACACTGTCAGCAAGCGACAAACGTGCAAGTATGGGCCAGTTACCTCGACACACAGTAGACAAGAGAGCGTCGTTACACCTTGCCACCAGTCGGGTTCATGCAACTTTTGGTGACGATGAAGAGGATGACCAGATAAACAATGTCCCACAAGTGCAACAAGAACGTCTCATTCACAGTGACAAGCGACCTCATCAGATCAAAACAAGTTCCTATGAGCGATCCGTTGAAGAGCCAAACAGATACCGTAGCAAATTGCGCAACCCCATGATGAGCAGAGACTACGAAACCCAACTTTCATCGTCTCTCAGAACCACAGTGCTTTCAAATAGCAAGCATGTCTCTCCTCGTGAATACCAACATCACACTACTCGCCTATCAAAGCGCAGTGAGCTGCAGTTACAATCAAGCCATGATGAAGCTGCTCGCTATCAACACGAGTCATCTGATTTGGTTCATAGTCAAGCATACGAGTATGAGCAGGCGGATGAGGACCTCATTACACCACCATCACGCTATGCGAGCAGAGATCTTGGTGAGCAACGACACAACCAATTACCAACAGCAACCACAGCTGCACAACAACGCAGAAACAGAGCACTATCAGCACCATCAAATCATCACCAAGCAACTGAGAAACCATCTCTCATGCCTGTTCCTGTACGATACCGTAAGCATAGCAACAACAGCATCTCCAAATATACCAGCGTCCCAGAAAATGCAGGTTTGACATCCTTCAGTCCACCAAGAGAGGCTCGTCTATATCCAGAAGAGATTATACAAGTGGAAGCATCGCGTAGCAGCGGCGGCTTGTCTA
Organism: Mucor lusitanicus; assembly: GCA_010203745.1. Classification (NCBI taxonomy): domain Eukaryota; kingdom Fungi; phylum Mucoromycota; class Mucoromycetes; order Mucorales; family Mucoraceae; genus Mucor; species Mucor lusitanicus. The sequence continues at coordinate 233,279 of JAAECE010000005.1, read as the reverse complement.
ATTCTACGGCGTCCTCTTCTCATTCCAGCGACAGATACTATGATCCTCCAACACCGCCCACCAGTGCAGTTAACACTACCTACGGCAGCCATGGTAAACGAAGATCAGTACCTGTCATGAACGCTTCCATCATCGACGAACAAGTCCGCAAGACAGAGAATCGCTATAGCAGCTACTTGGCCCGCGTCAAAAAGGACGCCATGATGGCTGAACATCAAGACATTAATCCAAGCCGTCGCTTAGTACCTCGCAGACAACGCGTTCTCTCTGAGGATAATGAGAATTACAGACACCAAATTGAGCAACGCAGAAAATCACAGCAGCAGCAGGCTTACAGAGATGAGGATACCGAGGATGTCATTTCATCTGCTAAGCACTTGTTGTCCATGGTAAAGGAGAGAAGAAACAGAGCTCATTAGTCGCTTCATATGTATCTCCAAGTTGTAAAGAGACCCTTAATATGTAGTCTCAAATATGTACAGTGCATCAGTTTTATCATTACAATAAATTTTTATATAGTTTCCATTACTTTAGAGCCTTAAATAAGGCGAGTTTACACATATTAACTTTTTGCAGTATAAAAATGCAGCACATAGATGCCAGGCTAAGCGACGATACTTTTTTTTCTGAGTTCGCCACTCCCCTCTTAAGAGCTTTTAACAGCATCAATTGCTTTGACCACAGACGTAGCATACACGCATGCCAGCCAGCCAACCGCCGCCGCCAAAAATGATTGAAATGCCGACGTGCTTCCTCGCTCGAAATGGTGATTTTTTGTTCCAGAATTGATTTCGATCATCTATTTTGCCCTATTCGACTATGTGAAACGTAATGATCGGCCCATACTTTCTAAGACATCCTGAAAGTACTTTTCGAGGCGAATACGATGGTACCAGTTTTGACAAGAGACTTTAATAAGAATTTTGAGAAAAAACAGAAAAACTGAAATATAGTTTTTGGCAAAAATGTTGACATTTTGCATATAAAGGTCTCACAAAAATAACTTCAGGGCATGCGTTGAGTCGAGAGGGTCAATTTGATTTAATATGTGCCTTAGTAAAAGTGGTCGTTTTTGCCTTCAAAAACGCGATCGTTTGATTTTCGAGAAAAACCATGAGGGGTACCTCATGCTTTTTCGACAAATTTTGATGATCCCAAAAAAGCTGGGCAAAGGCGTCAGAAAGTTAGTGCTAGTCGAGAACAACTATGGAGTACAATTCTGGCGATCTGGAACGAACTCTAACACAAGAAATCACGACTCAAAGATGCTCAAATTTCGCTGTAATTTCCATGTTTTTGAGAGGCAACGGCGAATACAGTGTGCTGCCCGCCTATCTATGAATTGTTTTGATTGATACAAACGTGGGGCAGTTGTGCAGAAGCAGATCCACATTCATGGACAGCTCCTGTGTGGTAGCTGAGGACCAAGACGAAGCTTACAGTATGCGTCAAGGCAAAAATACACACTTACAGTATTCTTATCGGTACGGCCATCATCCTGCTAAACTCAATACGAATTGATCACCGAGCAACAGTCCTTTTGTATCTGATTTGGAAAGACAAAAACATAAGAACAAGACTTTGAATGCATAAACATCCTGAAACTTATTACTTTTTCTAACGCGAAATTTTAAATGAGTGCTCTTACAGACGTTACAAACCATCAACCCAAATCTCCCCTCTCAAGATGTCAAATTGGTGGAATATAGTGAACTGTCACAGAGCAGGTGTATCTAATCATGTCATATGCAAGTTCATGAAACTTCTTCAAGTACTGTATCAATAGTACTGAAGGGCTCTGTGTCGGCAAATCCGCACTGTACCATTCCAAAGAAGCGTAATGAAGGTAGAACGCATCACATTCACAATACAGTGCAATTGTTTGCCTGTCTCCTAAAAGAATGGAAGAAGTTGGGTGTTGATCTGGCTAAAAAATTAGTGCAAGCAAGATGCTAACATCAGATCGGTATTGAGTGTATGCATGAGCAAGTCCATTAATGCTGTGCTCGACTACTCATGGGCCTTGATGAGAGCGTGTCTATTGCGTTTATTCAGCCGTTGTCCATGAGTGTGATGTTGGCTTGTTGAGTATGGCCGGGAAACGTCAATGTGGCAGCATTGCATCGTCTAGTTTGTGGCATTAGCATTATCCCATCATCCTTTGACCATCTTGATTCAATTACCAGCATTATATACGAGCTATGTAACCATAATTGCGAATAGAAAAGAGTTGCCGTCAAGAACGAGAGAGAAGAGAAAAGAAAATGTCCCATTTAATCTTATCAGATAATCTTGTTTACACCTCGTTTCTTATACATCAAAAAGTCGCAACAGTAACAGCTCAATTGGCTTGTGATGAAAAGGCAAATATGAGCAATACAAAACTGCTTCAACTCATCATTATCATAAATTCTTGTTAGTTGCCTAGATGATAGCATTTAAAGGTGATTCGCTCTTCGTTCCAGTGCTTTTGTCAAGTCTTGATACTTGCGTAATTGATTTATTCAATCAGTGATATAACCAGTAGAAATAAACAGGGTTTTTTCCCCTCTTTCTCTCTCTCTTTCTTTCGCATTCTTTTATTTTTTCGCTCACGATTGAAACAACATCAGGTATGTCTTTCCATGGTTTACAATAGATGCTTCATCTATTTTTTTATTCTAGATGGCAAGGTCTTCTTTCAATGTCGTGACATGGTGGTAAGTTTCCTGCCAAAAAAGCTGTTCTCAAAGAGGTCCTTTTCACTGATATATCAGAAACATGGTCCTTCAAGATCTCAAGGTGGTCCTCAAGGCTATGCTCTTATCATCTCAAGTCTCTCAAGTCTGTCCAGTGTCCCTTTAGTTGGTGGCAAAGCAGCACCTCTCTTTCACTGGCTTGCTGCAATGGTAAGTACTACTCTATCAAAGAGCGGCTCTGATAAAGGTCTGTATCACTGATATATGGTATCCAGATTGGAAGATGGTTCTCCTGTGGTTTGCGTGCGTGGTGGTTTTGCGTGGCCATATGATCAAGCTCTCTCAAGACACAGAAAGATGCTGTTTACTCAACAAGTCATCTCAAGGTTTTCACTGTGTTCTCTGGTGGTGAATGTACGCTATCATATGTACTTCTCTTTGGTATGGCTCAGGTGCTCTGAATGAATGAATCTCTTTGCTCATTGCTCTCTCATAGGATTGCCTTTTCGCAATGTCTCTCAGGTTCCATGAATACTTGGAGAACGCGTGTCTGTTCTCTCAGATCTTATCTCTGGTGTATTCTTGGAGGTAATGCTGCTTCACTTTTTGTGGGATCTTTTACTTACTCTCTGTTTACAGGAGCTTTTCCATTACGCATCTTGCGGTTTTCTCAAAGGCAAATGGTGAATGGCATCTCTTTCCCACACGGTTTTTTCCCTGCCATTTCTCCTTTGGGCAGGGTTTTTTTTAAGCCAGTAGTGTTCTCTACATGGTGCTCTTTTGGTCCAAGGCTTGGTGTCTATTGCCTTGCTGTCTATTGCCTTGCTGTCTCTTCCACACGGTTTTTCCCCTGTCATTGCTCTTTTGTGGTAGGGGTTTTTTAAGCCAGTGGTGTTCTCCATGGTGTATCTTGGGTTAATGATCGGTGCTCTCTGTGGTCCTCTGCATGGTGTCTCTTTGGTACAAGGCTTGGTGTCAATTGCTTTGCTCTCTCTCCCACATGGTTTTTTCCCTGCCATTTCTCCTTTGGGCAGGGTTTTTTTAAGCCAGTGGTGTTCTCTACATGGTGCTCTTTCGGTCCAAGGCTTGGTGTCTACTACCTTGCTGTCTCTCCCACACGGTTTTTCCCCTGCCATTGCTCTTTTGTGGTAGGGGTTTTTTAAGCCAGTGGTGTTCTTCATGGTGTCTCTTGGTCCAATGCTTGGTGTCTCTAATGCCTTGCTGTCTATTCCGCACGGTTTTTTCCCTGCTTCCACCATCTTGTGCAGGGTTTTTTTAAGCCAGCGGTTCTCTTTATGGCTCTACATGCGACGTCTCTTTGGTGCTGGTGTTTGCTGCAACCTTTTGTTCATGGTTTCAAGATCCTGTTGTTCATTCAGTCTCTGGTGTTTGGCTACTGTCATTGGGACGATGCTTTTGTACTACTACCGTCACGTCAAAGCTTTCAACACTCGTAATAAGCTACGCTTCATTTTCATGTCGCATGCTGTAAATACGTGGATTTTGATTGCTTCAAGAGCTCAGTCAAGCAAATGAATTATCTATGATTGCGACTGGTTCTGCCGACTGATTCCTTGACAAGTGTTGCTTATCATATACAAGTCGAACGGTGCCAATGCCTAAAACATTGCTTATGTGCGTGGTTATGATCACAAACGAAGTACTTTTTGGCTTGGATACAATGCTTTCAAGGAACTTGATGTCATTCTTCTCTTGCTCGCCGTAACAAACACGGTTGCGTCTTCGGACCCTTAGAGCATTACCTCCTCGGTAAGTGAATACAGCAATGGGATCACGTCTGCAGACATATACTGACTTTTAATCGTTCGCGTTTCAATTTGTAGTGACGGTAGTAAAGTGTATTGCACAGATTGATCAGACATAGCGAAATAATGAGAGTTCGTTGTAGAGCACAATGCAGGAATAAATACAACACGAAGCTTAATAATGGTAGAGCATGGTATATTATTTAAATGTGGCTTTGGGTAAATACATCATATTGCAAATGAAATGGATACAAGATGGCATCTATAATATAATCTATGATCAAGTTTACTTTTTGGCAATAGCGGGAGCCTTTGATTTGCCTTGCACCATCATGTGAGCTGATTGGGGTGCAAACTTCTTGATGGCAGCAATCAATTCAGGGAATCGCAATGGTTTCGTGACATATTCATCCTACACAATATGCACACGTCAGTGATCCATTAAAAAAATCGATCAGTCCATGCATATCCAACGTTACCATGCCAGCTTGCAAACATTTTTCGCGATCACCAATCATAGCATGCGCGGTCAATGCAATAATAGGTATATGCGAGTTGTTGTTCATTTTGTGTTCAATTTCTCGAATTCTTTGAGTCGCTTCAAAACCGCCCATGACAGGCATTTGTACGTCCATGAGAATCAGATCAAATGTCTGTGATTCGTATGCCTCAACAGCGAGTTTACCATTGGCAACTACCTTGACGTGGTGGCCAAACTTCTCCAGAATGCGCACAGCAAGCTTCTGATTGACATCATTGTCTTCTGCGAGGAGTACTTCGAGAGGCACCGTCTTGGATGCATCACTTGGGAGAGCAGCATGGCTTTCTAAAGCAGGTAACATGACAGCCGCCATGTCGGCCAGCGTGGTAGGCGAGTTGATGTACCCAGTGATACCCAAATCAATGCAGAGTTTCATGTTGAGCAAATGCACTTCAGGAGCAATCAGGACAATGGGTGTGTATCGCAGTGGCACGATTTCTCGGATTTTTTCAGCAGACGCCATCTTGTCGATAATGACAGTATCAAAGAAGGGAGCGTGCTTGCTCTTGCTGGAGTTGGCATTGGAAATAGCAGCAGCCTCCTCAATGCTGTCGACGCGGTAAGGCTTCAGTCCAAGCATAGTGACCTTGTCTATGGCGCCTGTCTGGTCTTTCATTGTGTCGACAAACAGGATTCTTCTGTTTCTGTATCGGCGAATCTTTTCAATCACTTCCTTTTGGTCCAGACTGAACTGGAAGAAGTTGACAGTGAAATAGAACTCGGATCCACGGCCGTACTTTGACTCCACCCAGAGATCACCACCCATCAACTGCACCAAGTGTCTTGAGATGGACAGCCCAAGACCAGTACCGCCGTATTCACGACTGTAATACACACCGTCAGTCTCTTTTTCATCAAAACTAATAGCCTACTTTTTACTTACGTTGTTGAACCATCTGCTTGACAGAAGGTATCGAAAATCACATTCAACTTGTCTTCCTGAATACCAATACCGGTATCGCTGACACAGAACTCGAGTCTGACAGTGCTGTCTTGCATGCGCACCGCTCTGGTACGAAGCACAACCTCACCTTGGGTCGTAAACTTGACAGCATTGCCGATCAAGTTGGTGATGACCTGTCGCAGACGAAGAGGATCGCCAATGAGCTGATCAGGGATTGATTGATCGACGTGGTAGATGAGGTCCAGTTTCTTTTGGTTTGCCTTGACTGCCAGCGTCTTGAGCACACTAAAGACAGCAGATCGCAACGAGAACGGAATGGATTCAATCGTCATGCGGCCCGCTTCAATCTTGGAGATGTCCAAAATGTCGTCAATGATGGTGAGCAGGCTGTTGGCCAGGCTAGACACAATCATCAGGTTTTCTCTCTGTTGTCTGTTGAGCTCTGTCTCCAACGTCAAGGAAGTCATACCGATGATGCCGTTCATGGGTGTTCTGATTTCATGACTCATGTTGGCCAGGAATTCACTCTTGGATCGATTGGCCAGTTCAGCAGCTTCTCTTGCCAGTCTGTTCTTCTGGATAGCGTCACGGAGAGAGCCCACCATTTGGTTGATCTTGGTCTTGAGCGAGTCCATTTCACCAGATGCCTCCACGGTAATCAGGCGCGAAAAGTCGTTTTCGGTAGCAGCAGCAGAGATTTGAGCAAAGGCACGGACTTGCGTAGTCAAATTCGAGGCCATGGTGTTTACGTTGCTTGTAATGTCTCTCCAAAGACCCTCAATGTCTTCTACTTGCGCTTGGACACCCAGCTTACCTTCTGTACCCACTTCTTTAGCCACTCGCGTCACTTCGGATGCAAATGAGCTTAGTTGGTCCACCATGGTGTTGATCGTGTTCTTCAATTCAGCAATTTCGCCGTGCACTTCAACCTCAATCTTCTTGCTCAAATCACCTTGCGCTACAGCTTTACAGACAGCAGCAATGGCTCTCAATTGATCAGTCAGATTGCTGGCCATCAAATTCACATTGTCGGTCAAATCCTTCCAGGTGCCGTCCACACCCACGATGGTAGCTTGGCCACCCAACATACCCTCCGTGCCCACTTGACGAGCGACTCGCGTTACCTCGGCAGCAAACACACGCAGCTGGTCCACCATGTCATTCACTGTCTCCCTGCAGTGATAGATTGTTTGTTGGCTTGCTTTTCGTCAACATGTCATGTACTACTTACTTGAGCTCTCGAATTTCACCACGGGTTTCAACATCAATCTTCTTGGACAAATCTCCACTAGCAACTGCCTTGGTCACCACCGCAATAGAGCGCACTTGGGTTGTTAAATTACTGGCCATGGTGTTGACGTTGTCGGTCAAGTCTTTCCAGGTACCAGCGACACCTTGAACATTAGCCTGTCCACCAAGCTCACCTTCAGTGCCGACTTCTCTGGCCACACGCGTAACTTCAGACGAGAATTCTCTCAATTGGTCCACCATGGAGTTCACAGTAATCTTTAGCTCGAGAATTTCACCCCGAGTTTCGACATGAATTTTTTTGGAGAGATCACCATTGGCAACAGCCTTGGTTACTTCTGCAATGGAACGCACTTGAGATGTAAGATTGGCAGCCATAATGTTGACATTGTCCGTCAGTTCATTCCATGTACCAGCCACACCTTGGACGACTGCTTGACCACCCAATTTGCCCTCAGTGCCTACTTCTTTGGACACACGCGTAACCTCAGAAGCAAAGATTCGAAGCTGATCCACCATGTTATTGACAATATTCTTTAGATCAAGGATTTCGCCACCTGATTCCACCTCAATCTTCTTGGATAGATCGCCCAGCGCGACAGCTTTGGTCACCTCTGCAATGGATCTCACTTGGTTCGTCAAGTTGGCAGCCATGATGTTTACATTGTCAGTGAGCTCATACCAAGTACCAGCTACACCCTGCACAAACGCTTGTCCGCCTAGCTTGCCTTCAGTGCCAACCTCCTTGGACACACGCGTCACTTCAGAGGCAAAGATTCTCAATTGATCCACCATGCCATTGACGATATCCTTGAGCTCCAAGATTTCACCTCGAGTCTCGACTTCAATCTTTTTGGACAAATCACCCAAAGCAACGGCCTTAGTGACCTGAGCGATAGAGCGTACTTGCGTCGTCAAATTGGCGGCCATTGTATTGACGTTGTCTGTCAAATCCATCCAGGTACCAGCGACGCCCTCCACCTTGGCTTGACCGCCTAGTTTGCCCTCTGTGCCTACTTCTTTGGCAACACGAGTAACTTCTGCTGCAAACACATTCAACTGGTCCACCATGTCGTTTACTGTGTCTTTGAGATCAAGAATTTCGCCTCGGGTCTCCACTTCAATCTTTTTGGATAAATCACCATTGGCTACAGCTTTGGTTACTTGAGCAATGGAACGAACTTGCGTGGTAAGATTAGCAGCCATAGTGTTGACATTGTCAGTGAGATCCATCCAGGTGCCAGCAACGCCTTCTACAGTGGCCTGGCCACCGAGTTTGCCTTCTGTACCGACTTCCTTGGCAACTCTTGTCACCTCAGAAGCAAAGATTCTTAGTTGATCCACCATGGAATTGACAATGTTCTTTAAATCAAGAATTTCTCCACCGGATTCGACTTCAATCTTCTTGGATAGATCACCTAGAGCGACAGCCTTGGTAACTTCAGCAATAGATCTGACCTGGTTTGTGAGATTTGTAGCCATTGTGTTGACATTGTCAGTCAAATCTTTCCAGGTACCATCCACATTAGGCACACGCGCTTGACCACCGAGCTTTCCTTCGGTTCCAACTTCACGAGCAACACGAGTAACTTCAGAAGCAAACACACGCAGCTGATCCACCATGGAATTGACAATATTCTTCAAGTCGAGAATCTCACCACGAGTCTCTACTTCGATTTTCTTTGACAAATCACCACTTGCGACAGCCTTGGTGACCTCAGCAATTGATCGTACTTGTGTCGTCAAATTAGCAGCCATGATATTGACATTGTCTGTCAGCTCATTCCAGGTACCCGCAACGCCTTGCACAACCGCTTGACCGCCCAATTTGCCCTCAGTGCCTACTTCCTTGGAGACACGCGTAACCTCAGAAGCAAAGATTCGAAGCTGATCCACCATGTTATTCACAATGTTCTTGAGTTCCAAGATCTCCCCACCAGATTCCACTTCAATCTTCTTTGACAGGTCTCCGAGGGCAACGGCCTTAGTTACTTCGGCAATCGATCTCACTTGGTTTGTCAAGTTGGCAGCCATGATATTCACATTGTCGGTCAATTCGTACCATGTACCAGCTACACCTTGAACAACAGCCTGGCCGCCCAATTTGCCTTCAGTGCCAACCTCCTTGGACACACGCGTCACTTCAGAAGCAAAGATACGTAGCTGATCCACCATGCCGTTGACAATGTCCTTGAGTTCGAGAATTTCGCCTCGAGTTTCGACTTCGATCTTCTTGGACAAGTCTCCCAGGGCAACTGCCTTGGTCACTTGAGCAATGGAACGCACCTGTGTCGTTAGATTTGCAGCCATGGTATTCACATTGTCAGTGAGATCCAGCCATGTACCAGCAACGCCTTCCACCATTGCTTGACCACCGAGCTTTCCTTCCGTACCCACTTCTTTGGAAACACGAGTGACCTCTGCAGCAAACACTCTAAGCTGATCTACCATGTCATTCACTGTGTCTTTAAGATCCAGGATTTCACCGCGAGTCTCTACTTCAATCTTCTTGGATAAGTCACCGTTAGCCACCGCCTTGGTAACCTGGGCAATAGAACGCACTTGAGTCGTTAGATTGGCAGCCATGGTATTGACATTATCAGTGAGGTCCATCCAGGTGCCTGCTACACCTTCCACAGTGGCTTGACCGCCGAGCTTTCCTTCTGTACCGACTTCCTTTGCGACTCTGGTTACTTCAGAAGCGAAGATACGAAGTTGATCCACCATTGAGTTGACCGTAATCTTGAGATCAAGAATTTCACCACGCGTCTCAACTTCAATCTTTTTTGACAAATCGCCACTAGCAACAGCCTTGGTTACTTCTGCAATGGAACGCACTTGAGATGTAAGATTGGCAGCCATAATGTTGACATTGTCCGTCAGTTCATTCCATGTACCAGCCACACCTTGGACGACTGCTTGACCACCCAATTTGCCCTCAGTGCCTACTTCTTTGGACACACGCGTAACCTCAGAAGCAAAGATTCGAAGCTGATCCACCATGTTATTGACAATATTCTTTAGATCAAGGATTTCGCCACCTGATTCCACCTCAATCTTCTTGGATAGATCGCCCAGCGCGACAGCTTTGGTCACCTCTGCAATGGATCTCACTTGGTTCGTCAAGTTGGCAGCCATGATGTTTACATTGTCAGTGAGCTCATACCAAGTACCAGCTACACCCTGAACAACTGCCTGTCCGCCTAGCTTACCCTCTGTGCCGACTTCCTTGGATACACGGGTTACTTCAGAAGCAAACACGCGAAGCTGGCCAACCATGTCATTGATAGTGTCCTTCAAGTCCAGCATTTCACCACGCGTCTCGACTTCAATCTTCTTTGAGAGATCACCCTTTGCCACAGCTTTGGTTACTTGAGCAATGGAACGAACTTGCGTGGTAAGATTAGCAGCCATAGTGTTGACATTGTCAGTGAGATCCATCCAGGTGCCAGCAACGCCTTCTACAGTGGCCTGGCCACCGAGTTTGCCTTCTGTACCGACTTCCTTGGCAACTCTTGTCACCTCAGAAGCAAAGATTCTTAGTTGATCCACCATGGAATTGACAATGTTCTTTAAATCAAGAATTTCTCCACCGGATTCGACTTCAATCTTCTTGGATAGATCACCTAGAGCGACAGCCTTGGTAACTTCAGCAATAGATCTGACCTGGTTTGTGAGATTTGTAGCCATTGTGTTGACATTGTCAGTCAAATCTTTCCAGGTACCATCCACATTAGGCACACGCGCTTGACCACCGAGCTTTCCTTCGGTTCCGACTTCACGAGCAACACGAGTAACTTCAGAAGCAAAGACTCTCAACTGATCCACCATTTCATTGACAGTATTCTTTAGGTCCAGGATTTCGCCTCTGGTTTCCACCTCGATTTTCTTGGATAGATCGCCACTAGCAACCGCCTTTGTTACCTCGGCAATCGATCGTACTTGCGTCGTCAGGTTGGCAGCCATGATGTTGACGTTGTCTGTGAGTTCGTACCAGGTACCTGCCACATTGGGCACGCTGGCTTGACCACCAAGTTTGCCATCTGTGCCGACCTCCTTTGAGACACGAGTAACCTCAGAAGCAAAGATACGCAGCTGATCCACCATGCCGTTGACAATGTCTTTCAACTCGAGAATCTCACCTCTGGTCTCGACCTCGATTTTCTTGGATAGATCACCTAGAGCAACAGCCTTGGTCACTTCTGCAATGGATCTCACCTGCGTAGTAAGATTGGCAGCCATGATGTTGACATTGTCAGTAAGCTCATACCAGGTGCCTGCGACATTAGGCACCATAGCTTGGCCTCCCAGTTTGCCTTCTGTGCCGACCTCTTTAGAAACACGAGTAACCTCAGACGCAAAGATTCGAAGTTGATCCACCATGTTATTGACAATGTTCTTGAGCTCCAGTATTTCACCGCCTGACTCCACTTCAATCTTTTTGGAAAGGTCGCCATTTGCTACTGCCTTGGTCACTTCGGCAATGGATCTGACTTGATTTGTGAGATTGGCTGCCATGATATTGACATTGTCTGTCAGCTCATTCCAGGTACCAGCCACGCCTTGGACGACTGCTTGACCACCCAATTTACCCTCAGTGCCTACCTCCTTGGACACACGGGTGACTTCAGATGCAAACACACGCAATTGATCCACCATGTTATTGACAATGTTCTTGAGATCAAGGATTTCGCCACCAGATTCAACTTCAATCTTCTTGGATAGATCGCCCAGCGCGACAGCCTTGGTGACTTCTGCAATAGATCTAACCTGATTCGTCAGGTTTGTAGCCATGTGATTCACGTTATCAGTGAGATCCATCCAGGTACCATCCACATTAGGAACTAGAGCTTGACCGCCTAGTTTGCCATCAGTGCCGACTTCCTTGGCAACGCGAGTCACCTCAGCAGCAAACACGTTTAGTTGATCCACCATGCTGTTCACCGTGTTCTTTAGGTCCAGGATCTCACCCTGTGTTTCGACGTCAATCTTCTTGGAGAGATCGCCCTTTGCTACAGCTTTAGTAACCACCGCGATGGAACGCACTTGGGTTGTCAGGTTGCTGGCCATCGTGTTGACATTATCGGTCAGATCTTTCCAAGTACCGCTGACGCTAGGCACAATCGCTTCACCGCCTAGTTTGCCTTCGGTTCCCACCTCCCGAGCTACACGGGTGACCTCAGAAGCAAACACTCTCAACTGATCCACCATGTTATTCACCGTGTCCTTGAGATCAGAAATTTCACCACTGACATCCACTTGGATCTTTTTGGACAAATCGCCATTTGCAACAGCTTTAGTCACCACCGCAATGGAGCGCACCTGCGTTGTGAGGTTGGTGGCCATGGTGTTGACGTTATCAGTGAGGTCCTTCCAGGTACCGTCGACATTTGGCACCCTGGCTTGGCCGCCGAGCTTGCCTTCTGTGCCTACTTCACGCGCCACTCTCGTGACCTCGGAGGCAAACACACGGAGCTGATCTACCATGTCATTCACAGTGTTTTTCAGGTCCAAGATCTCGCCACGTGTCTCCACTTCGATCTTTTTGGACAGGTCTCCCATGGCTACTGCTTTAGTAACTTCAGCAATGGACCGCACTTGTGTGGTGAGATTGGCCGCCATGGTATTGACATTGTCTGTGAGATCTTTCCAGGCGCCGCCGACATCTTTGACGACGGCTTGACCGCCAAGCTTGCCTTCTACGCCTACTTCAAGAGACACTCGCCGCACTTCAGCAGAGAAGAGAATCAGTTGGTCCACCTGCAAGTAACATGTCCTGTGAGTCACCACCGCCGCTGTTTTATGGCTCTCAAACTTACCATTTTGTTCATCGTATTCTTCAACTCGAGCACTTCGCCCTGAGCATTTGCTTTCACCTTTTTTGACAAATCACCCCTAGCAACTGCCTTTGCAACAACTGCGATGTCTCGAACTTGATTTGTGATCTTTGTTGCCATCATGTTGACGTTGTCCGTTAAATCTTTCCATGTGCCGCCTACATCCTTGACTATCGCCTGGCCACCCAAAATGCCTTCTGTTCCAACTTCCAGTGATACTCTTGTTACTTCCGTGGCAAATATAGACAGCTAATAAATGCAAGCGGCATGAGAGACACGCTTCAGCAGCTTTAGCAGCACTTTGGAGCTTACCTGATCCACCATGGTATTGATCGTGTTTTTGAGATCCAACATTTCGCCTCTCACTTCCACAGTGACCTTTTTAGTCAAATCACCACGAGCAACCGATTTCGACACTTGAGCAATATCACGCACTTGATTCGTCAAATTTGCAGCCATTGTATTCACATTATCAGTAAGTTCCTTCCAAATACCATCAGCACCTTGTACTTTTGCTTGAGCGCCTAATTTTCCTTCAGTGCCAACTTCATGAGCCACTCTCGAGACTTCAGATGCGAACAAATTCAGTTGATTTACTGTCAAATTAAATGTAGGTAAGCAAACTAGTGTGAGAAATCGTGATTAAGCTGGCTTACCCATAGTGTTGAATGTATTTTTGAGCAAAAGAGTTTCACCTTTCACAGGCACGGTCATTGCCTTGCTAAGATCGCCGCGAGCAATGGCAGTTGATACATCAGCAATATCCCTTACTTGTTCAAGATGGCTTTGAGTCATGCTGTTCAAATTCACAACAAAATCATGCCAGAATCCTTTCATGTCATTGCCACAACGAGCTTGTACACCGAGTTTGCCATTCACAGCAGTTTCGTGAGCAACAAAACTGACTTCATCAGCAACAATTTGGAGTCTATCGGCCATGGCATTGACAGCATTCTTCAGGGTATTGATGGGAGCATTAGGCTCGACATCAGCACCAGGGACGACACATCTTTCATGTTTACAAGTGATACGACGGCCGAGATCACCATTGAATACACCAGAGGCAACTTTGACGGCTTGAATCACACAATCAGGACATACAATATTATCAGAACTAGTTTGTACAGTAGCAGCAGGGAAGGCAATGATAGATGGCGACATTGTGGCACCAAAATAAACAGGGTAAGCAGTAGCAGTAGCAGAGATATTAAAGGGGGGCATAGCAGAAGTAGTAGACGATGAAGAAGTAGCAGCAAGACCAGCAGCAGCATTAGAATCAGTAGATGTGGTAGATGTAACATTGTTATTCAGGGCATCAATGGCTGTAAAGAGGATTTAGCTGCACAAGTCATTTCAAAACCATGCAATTCGACTATTTACCAAAGTAGCTCTTCTGTTGGTGTTGACGGTACGAGTTTTCCAATTTGTCGAGCAATGATGAATCATGGATGGATGTCAGATTATCCTCGGGTGTGGTAGTGCTTATGCTACGCTCTCCGCCGTTTTCTGTGCTCGCATTGCGATTCGTCCCTCCATCTCCTCCGCCTCCATCATCGCCATCTTCCTTGTGTTTATTGTTGTTTTTCTCCGTCTGCTGATGGTTTCGGCTCATGACCTTTTCCTCGTGACCATGTGCTGTAAGTAGTTGATGTTGCTGCTGGATCATTATGCGGCTTCTTAAATTTTCAGTTTCCAATTGCAGCTGACGTTGAGCTATTTTCTTTAGATTCAAGTCGAGTGCATTTAGTAAATCAGAATCTGTCTTGGATAATTCGTCGAAATTCGACAAGTCTACGGCATTGGATAAACAGTGGTCGATGTTGCCCTGCTCCAAATTATTTACAAGATCATGGATATATTGGATAACTGACATTGTTGAATTATCACGAATTTTCTTTTTTATGATGGGTGAATTATCTCCTGTGCAAGAACGTTTCATTACCGCCCTTAATTTCTTTTATCTTTGTTCCTTTTTTCTTTTTGTGGGAGAAAAAAAAAGCAAAACAGATGCAAATGTTACAAGCTAGTTTAAAAGGATATAAAATTGACAAAAATAAAGAGTATTCCAATAAAATTAAGCAGAGAAAATTTAGAAAGGAATAGAGGAAGGAAAGAAGGAAGGAAAGGAAAACAGAAAATTTTGGAGAAAAAAGAGGGGTAAAATAAAGCACAGTGACGACCTTATTTAGACCTGATTCCTCAGAGTTTATTGAGAAGATGTTGACCTATGAACACATTCTAAATTGATTGAATTTCTGCTGTTTAGGGAAGCTAAATTGCCATCCAATGTGTTACTGAAAGACTAACATTTTGTTGCTATGGAAACCAACCTTTATTTTGGTTTCCATGGCAACTATTTCGTCGAACATGTACTATTCATTTGTTTGTTGATTATTCTCGGCAGTGATATGTAACAAACTTTATTAACTGTAACAAGTAGTGTGTGTATAGACTTCGCTCATAGCCTGTTCAGGAGGAATGTTCATGATGATGTATAAGGGAGCTTTCAGTTCATATAAACTTGCAATGATTACACATCAACAACATCAGTTTTTTTAGACTCTTTTTCAATCTAAATCGCGGTTCAATTTATTTTTGTACCATGTTTCTTTCTATTCTTTGAAGATAATGCTGAAATGCATACATTTAAGCAACATTATATTCAAAGAGGCATTATGATCCATCAAAACAAAACTGTTTTCCATAAATATATTGCATTTGACATGTAGTACATTCAGTTCACGATTCATATTGAATTTGCTCGAAAGATTGCTCAGGGTCATACCGCCACGATGTGGGTTAGAATCCAGAAAATATATCAAGCCATTCGCTTTCAATAAAACTGGACATGAAATAAACTTTGCTCTGAAAGTATATGCACAGCCAGGTTAACTGTGATACTCTGCTGTGGTGGAATCTCATGTGTGTGTAACTTGCTAAATGTTATAAACGTTACCTTGACTCTTTTTCACTCAAATCTTTGGTATACAGCCTTTCATACAAAATGTTTAGTATGTATGTGAGACTTTGAGAGGCCGTTACTAGCTTAATTGCGTCTGATGTATCAAAAATTAACTAAGCACTTGAGTTTTAGTTCATTGTTAGCCTATCCTCTTATGCATTGCATCATTTAATAATAAATAATGATTTTAATCTGTCCAGCAATTTCAGTTTCAAATCAACGGGTTGGGTTTTGAATGTTGAGATTTCAATGAGAAACGCTTGAACTATGAATAGATTTTTGCATTGAGCGTTGATATCAACTGTCAGTCAGATGTAGCGCATTTAACGAAATTATGCCACGATGTCGTGGAAAACTTGCAAGTTGATAGTAAGTTCAAGTACTTTCTAATACCTAAAGCTCGTAAAGTATGCATTGTGCGCCAAGGACCGCCATCCATAGCTTTTTTCTACAATAGTTTTGAATGCTTTGAAGCTTTTCTGTTCCTTGCGCTCATTTTAATACGGGAATGATGATTGATCCAATACATGGTGCTATGGAGTAGGTTGAAGAAGCTCATACATTATTTGATATACCTCTAATTCCTCTTTGAGAATTACATGAAATAAACTAGATTTGTTCAGGATCCATTTCAATGATTTGGCCTCACATTCTAGCAGAAAGGGACTCTTGTGGACTTGGGACGTAGCTCTTCTACTCATTTTACGTTAGTCATTTGAGCTGCTGCGTTTCTCGAACTACGAAATCGAGTAACTCTTGGACAAATGTTATACATTTTCAGTTGATCTCCATGAAGAGGCTTATCAAGAAGTAGTTTCATTTTCCAAAACTGAACATGGATCATTCTACATTTTTTATGTGACACAACCAAAAGATCATAGCAAACAAATTTTGTAGTATCCAAAGAGGACCTGATTTCATGGGCTCGGCGAATTTAACTCGTGTCCCCTCTTTCTTCTTTTCATCTTCTTTTCATCTTCATTTTATATCCTTCATATCCCTGGATATTCATTAAAAACGGCTCCTAAATTATACATATATTGCGAAGACCAGCTGCTATTAATTTCTATCTCTCTTGCTTTGTTTCTTGTGATTTCCTCAACATTTCAAGACTATGACAACTTTTAATCTATCAACTAGTACTATCGATGAAGCGTCAGTACTACAACATAGAATGAAACGCCAAAAGAAACCTATCCCAGAAGGTAATATTTTTAATTTGTTTATGTATGTGTATGCCTTTAATGCATCATTTTTTCTCATTCTCTTTGGTAGACGTGGATAAACCCAAGAGAAAAAGAATCACACCAGAGCAATTTTGCTTATTGACAGAACTATTTCAAGAGACCGATACACCTAGTCATGACATAAGAGAAGCACTAGCAAAGAAATTGAATATGACGAATCGTGAAGTTCAGGTAATAGTATGATTTAGACTGTGTAACAAATCAAAGAAACAAACTCTTAAATGAAATTCAGGTATGGTTTCAAAACCGCCGTGCAAAAGTGAATCGCTCTCGCTTACAAGAGCGTGAAGAACAAAGCATGAATCCCAATCAGAATAAGAAAGTGAAATTTAATTATTGGTCTTCGAATGCTATCAGCAACAACTCGTCTTCATCTTCCTCGCTGTCATCCTCTCCCTCTTTGCCGCATGAGCTTATCTTTCATCCAGATGTAACACCTATAGATATATTGGCAACTGCAGCTGCCTATGTTCAACAATGGGATGAAAATGAATTGGAACGGAAAAGAAAACAGCAAATCCAAAGCGAAGAGCAGCCAAAGAAACACAAAAGCTGGAGACCATGGCTTTAAAACGATATTAATGCAAATGCGACAATGTTTATATGGTTCATCCACTGCACACTTTTAAAAAGGGTCTTTTTATTTGATGCTCATGAATGTAACTTTTCACACCTGCGTATGTGTGCGCACACATTCTATTCTCATATCTATCATACAACTATACATGCTGCTAAAAAATTACGGCCTCATGCTGATACCCCTCTTTTCTTCTCTCCATCTTCACACTTCCTAATCCCTCATTTTCTTGGATAGAAATTTATTCAAATTCTCCCATCTTTATAGCTCCTGCCGTTAAAGATTGAAGAGTAATGCCATTGCACAAAAGCATAAGAAATAAACCAGATACAGTGCATACAGTCGCATTTCATTAGATTTTGTAATGTATTTGCATCTTACCTTTTTTAAAAGATAGTACTTCTTATTACCTGGACAAAGGCTTATTTACTTGTTAAGCCTCACCCCTTACACCTCGATATGTTTGCAATCCCCTTTCTGCATTATGCTAAAAATGCATTATACAGATCTCGTTCTTAAACCAGAAAGTTCTACTTTTTGATATAGAGTTTCTGGTTAAATTTGCTATGCCTAACATGGATCCACGGCATATTTCATTTTATTATGGAGTATCAGGGTGTTCGTCAAGACCAGTGTGTATTTCACAAGCTTTAGCTTACTTGCAGCCGGCTGAAAACTTTCTGCTTAGCTGGTGATAGCTATCCATACACATATAGCGCTTACATGCGCTTACATGCGATTTCGATACATGTGGGTGGTACTTGATCGTCTACGAATGTCTCACGCAAACAATTTCAATCTGGATTTAACACATAATTTAGTCTGCTGTCCTTCGATACATGAGCTACAGCAGTATTATCTACATCACTAGCACAACATTTTCTTATACTACATCTCTCCTACGGGATGCACTGTGGTCTATAAATACAAATTCGGTTTAGGCAGAAAGAAAGCGATTTTCTGGCTCTACAATAATAGACATACAGTACACTGTCAATTTAGATCTACATACACTGCTCTCAAACGTTTTTGATTAAAAGTATGGGTACAACCATCCAGTACCAGTGACATGCTGACAAAGATCTAGAATCGAAAATACTATTTCAACGAATCTGTTGAGCACAAAGCTACATTATGCTATTCAGACTACAGTGTTCCGCAACACCCCCTCTATCGATTTGTTACTACCGGAAACTCGTAATTATTAGCCTTCCTCATAAATCTTGTCTAGACTAGTGCACAAAATTAGATTATTTTGATAATCGTTCATCCATTAACGGCGGCAACGCGTCCAGACGACTAAAGTCTGACCACACAATTGTGTTCCTTGCAAGATTTGGTATAAATACATGCTTATCTCATAAGCCAGATGATTGACATTTGAAGAAGACTTTGATTGATTTGATACCAATATAATGCAAAAATTGCACTTTTGGATGTTATGATCAAAGTTGGATTTATTCAAAACTCTTTTCATTTAGGATAGTGAATGTATTTTATCATGTCTGATACCCATGGTAGTATCGTGTGTAGTTACTTTAAGCCATTTGTACCATGCATTTTGAATGTTTAGTCTTGCTTCTCTCATTATAATCACATTTTTAGTTTCAATATCAATGCTTTATTTCTCTGAGCTGTCTCCAAATTTGAGCCAATAAAATCGCTTAAAAGCTCGTTTAAACGCCGCTGACCTTAGAAAATTTTTGCGAGGGTTTCCCTATGTTTTTTGGTTAGGCGGACTTTTAATCATTGCCAAATACAGTAATTTAGCAATTCAATCATCAAAATCCCCTAAAATGCCAGAATATGCCTTACTACACACCCCAGCTTATAATGCAAACGCTTGAGACTCTCAATTAGCACCAAGTAAGTGATACAAATCAAGTGAGGGCAGCCTATCTACCCTCAGCCTCTGAATCAAATCTAGTTGTGCTTCAACGATAGGCTTATCCACACAACCAAAAAGAGGGTTATGGCTCAAAGAACCATAAAAAGTGGGAAAAGTAACAAAAGTGCATCACTAGAATGTGATGAAGAACAAAAACATCGCAATACAGTTACATACGGAAAGGTAACATGCAATGAGTATCATCAAAATGACGAGTACAAGAAAGAAAAAAGTATACTGGTTGTTGCCTCATACGAAACAAAAACACCAACAATACCACCAGTATTACAGAAGAAGCAATACTTGAAGAACCAAAAGAATGCAAGGCTACTCTACAATGCAATAGAAGAGCAGCACTGCCAGCGATACAATGCATCAAAAGATACACCATAGCATTGTGGTATAGCAACAGAAAAATAGTTGCGTGCAGAAAAGGGGGAAAGAATAAATCGCAATAGAGCAAACTAACGAATGCACAGTATTACGAGAAAGAAATCAGTAAAAGGTTGAATGAATGTAATCCATGGCAACCAAATACATGACAACCAAACCCATCGAAACCAAAGAAGGGGAATATACAAACCAAATACAAACCAAACACAATCAATCTATTGTAACGAACTGCCTGCCCTAAAATAAACTGTGTAATAATTAGTATTACTGTATATTGTACCGCGAAAGGTGGCTCTTATCGGTTGATACCTACTGTAACAAACTTCAAAGGTGTCGCCTCGAGTATTGGTGGTTGCAAAGGCATGCTTCTTTTGGCAAACGTGGTGTTGTATTCAATCAATAGTACTAAAAAGTATATGGTTTAATAGAAAAAGTGCAGTGCAAAAACAGTGCGAGAAAAAAAATAAAAAAATAAAAACGCGTTGCTAAGGGTGACTGCAGTCAATAGGCTGCCGCAGCACAGAGCACGCGGAATCTGAATGACGTGTACAATGAACATTTTGCACTGTGGTGACTGTACCCAAATGATTTTTTTGTGATGATTTTTTTGAATCAAAATCGATATAATTTGACATTTGAAAACATTTTTGTTAAAATTAGCTATATAAAGTGTGCTCAGCGTATACTACTTTCTAATGAACTTAAGGGGAGAATTCAAAGGCGCATTCAATGGTGTCAATTTTAAAATACTTCTAAAATGAAAAGATAGACAATTTTGCTAAAATATAAAAATCAGTTTTTCCAGGAAAAGTCGAGATTTAGCATATAAAACGTTCAAAATAGCAGTTGCACAGGTTACCCTACATCTGTGCGGTCATTTTGACTTAATATATATCATAGTAAAAAGTGTCGTTTTCGCCTCCAAAATTGCGATCGTTTGATTTTCAACAAAAACCGTGAGGGGTACCTCATGAAAAAACGTGGATTTTCGACGATTTGGACCGATCCAAAAAAAAATCAAGACAAAGGTTCAGGACGTAAATGGTGATTGAAAGCAATCATTTGGCACTATTCCGAGCACCTAAAAGTGCTTAAAAGACAAGATATTGAGGGTTGAATTTAGACACTTTGGCTGGAAATGTATCATTTGTAGCCTGTAGAACCGTTGTAACTGATGTTACAGATTTGATCGAGACCTTAAAACGATTGGCATTTTGTTGAACTAAACACTGAATACCATTAGACATAAAGCGATTTGAACTAAATGTCTGTTTTACTTTGTTAATCTTCAGAAATGTTAAAAACCCCTCGGCTAATCATGTCTCTATGCAGCTTCTGACAACTTTCCTATAGAAAGTAGTGCCATCTGTTGCACATTTCAGTTCTTTGTAAATGGAATGTAAAGTTGAATAATTAGTTACTTGTAATAATGAAATAGTGCTTTTATAAAACAGATTGATCTAGAGATCGAAATCAATAAATTTCATGACAATACTAATAATTGTTGCAGTAATCGCTTGTAGATCTTTGAGTTTACCAGTGCTTATACAAGCTGGAATGGTATACTACTGTATGCCATTAGCTGTCCGGCAGCCGTATCTATCAATTTCTACAGCTACTGATTGTATAGAGCGAAAGAATAGCTATTGTTTGATACCTTGCTTAAATTTGTAGAATCAGTTTTTATGGAGCCATGAGACTCCAAGAAGAAATACTAAATTAAAAATTATAGCGGTCAAGCCTTTTTTTGTTTTCTAGTGCAGTGCTGTCATTTTTCTCGCTTAACCATTTGATGACCCAGGGTAGAAATCGTTTATATAGTTATGAATCTTCTCAAAGTAGGCGTATGTTGGTACTATATCAACTCTTCAGTATAGTGTAAAGTTGGATGCGTCTGGCTCATGTCAATTCGATCTCATTTTCGCTAGCTAAATGGTAAAAAGCCATGCGAAATCAAATGAAATCTGTCTCAAATCTCCAGAACCGGCTCCGCTCCAAGATAAAAACCCTTCTTTAAAGCAGGAATTACGACGATTAACAAAACACTTCTTCTGAAACTAAACCAACTTGCAAAATATGGTCGAAGCAAAGAACGAAATCCTAGCCAAAAACGAGGCTTTGTCCAAACAACTACAAAAACTTTTGAAGGCACAAGACACTCGCATGGAATTGTATCGAGAATTCGACATGTGAGTTTCGGAATAGATGGGGAAGAGGACGCGACGATTAATTGATAATGTAGTGCATTTAAAGATTATTTGAGTGGCAAATGTCCTGCTGAACAGTATCACTCTGTTTGCAAAATTGTCACTGAGGGTTTTCAAGATGTATCCCAAGAAATTCAAGATGTCGAGAAGAGTGTCAATGAATCTGATAAAGTAATTGGTGGTATGATTCGCCAATTGCAAAATGTTGAAAAGGAGAGATTAGAAAAGGTAACTTTGGTAGCATGGAAGAGAGCTGTGAGTAGAGGTGTTGATGTCATGTATAATGATAGACTGCCAAATTACAAATCTTGACCATTCAAGCCAAAGAATCTGATAAAGATTTTGATGAGACTATCAAGCAACAACAAGAAAGGTAATATTTAATGGTTGATAGAAAGACGCACACGAGTGGCCCATTTGCTGACATATAACATAGTGTCAAAGAGGTTACTGACAAGGTATACGAAGTCTGGGATGAGCTTCGGGAGGAGATGCATGGTGTAGCATCACTCATCTGTTAAATAACCATTGTGTTGTGTATATATAAAATATTGTTTTATTCTTGAATCTCGTCTACTGTATATATTTCTTATTTACATGCCACTTGATCTCATATCTTCCAAACGCTTAACAATGAATAAACTGGTATCCAAGAATCTATCGACACAGTTGGCGAGACATGCTTCTTCAGAGCGATCCAATTTGTTGTTAACTTTGGAAATGCACTTATCCTAAGCGCACGCAAAACGAAATATGAATACCGTGCTCTCACTGCTTCCTCTGCTTCCATCTACTTACCCAACAGTTGTCAGTCATGCTGTGAACAGTTTCTTGAACACGGGCTTTAGCTTGTTCGGCTTCGAGGAACTACAAACATGAATCAAACGTCAATCACCATCATTCTCTTCAAAAGGCTTCACATCAAAGATCCGCTCATCCTCGAATTCCATCATCTTACCTGAGCGAGTTCACGTTGGTCGTTTTCACTGAATTGAGGTTGAGACATCTTTGTTTGGTTCTATTGAAGTGTATGAAAAAGAAAAAAAAAAAGAGAGATATTAATGATGGACCCAAGCTTAAAACCTGCCAAATACCTTGCTCAACTAAAGTGACTGGTGTATAGTAGACTCGTTTCGACAGATCAGACATCTGGAGCATGAATTAAAGTAGCACAGCGAGGTGACAATGGCTGCCAATCCCCATCTGCGAGAATTGGTTGACAAAAGCCGCTTAAGAAGGCAGTATTAATCAAAGAAGCATAGGCGGCTATGAGATCAAGAGTGCGTCAAGATACAATCACATTGATGGATGCAACCTCGTACTAAACCTGGAGATCAAGAGGAGGTGATGATGAAGCTTATCACTTCTTCTACTTTCTACCTCGAACCAAACAAGGCTTGTATTTATATTTTACCACGTTTATAGTCTACGTTACGCTTTAGAATATCAATACATTACGCAATTTCGCCAATAAAGAAACGCCAGCTCATAGACAGAAGAGGGTATCTATCTCGTACCATGTCACATTCAAGGATCTTTAAGTTGATAAAACTCTGATTGTAGCAATGGCTCGGCAAAAGGAAGTTTGCATCATACGAATCACACTATCTGCATATAACCTTAAACAATCGTTTTTACGAAATCTGACTGAGGACTAAGGGAAACAAAGCAATGTCTGAATTGTTTGCTTAACACCTGTAACAAAGGTCTCAAAGTATCAATAGGCCAGTCTCGCCCAAGGATATGCATGCATCATCTTCGTCACAGAGTACAGACACAGCATTCTCATCACGACGTTCCAACGAGTCATCCACAACTGCAAACGATTAGGGAGCTGAAATCAATGTAAAGCTATACAGATAATTTAGCTAGGATGTTTAGCTGCATAGATTAGACGACCTGGAAGACCTTTTTCCAAACAGTAGTGCCTACTTATTCACAAACTATTAACCCAAATGACTTTAGAGCTCTGGTTTTCCAGGCTGGTTACATGCAATCTGCCCAAAAACAACGCTCCATCACAAATCATTGTACGGTTGAATAACACGGCTGTCTCTTTCACTTCTATACCTTTTGGTGAATGCCTTGAGCGTCTTTTCTGTTAATTGATCAGTTCGAAGCTTCGTAATGAGAGCGAGCCTGGTCTATAAATCAGTCATCACTAAATGCAGAAGATAACTGCAATTCATAATGTCACAGCTACAAGCCCACAAACGTCAACCAGTATGTAAATTTAATGGCGTCAATGCCTTTCAGAGGCTGAAGGCGAGGTAATAATTTGTGGATCATGGCTTGCACATTTCACAGTTTCATATGATTCTTCGCAATAGGACCTGACCCTGACTTTCAATCCCATTTCTCAACTGTGTTCTCCGCATGTTCCCCACACAATTTTTCAACCTACATGATGCTTTGTCATGGAATTTCTCACTAATTTGATTTCTCTATATAAATTATTAGCAGCTCTCACCTTTCATCCGAACCCTTTTTCTCCTCTAAACCTATCAAAATTCCAAAATGAAGATCACGCAAGAAGCTGCCAATGCATACCCAAGACTCCAAGAGATGGTCGACTATTACAACAAGAAAGCAGATGGACCCACTTTTTGGGAGCACAGTGTGGAAAAGTACCTGAGCATCACTTCTGCCAAACCTGACGTCCTGTCCTGGGAATTCAAAGTGGAGGAATTTCATTGCAACCAGTAAGTTTTGGATGTCATCTGCAAAGCAGTAAAGAGCAAGGGCGAAGATATTCATGCTGGATATCTCTAGATTGGGTAACCTTCACGGCGGATGCGTCGCTACGTTGATTGATATCTGCAGTAGTTTTGCAGTGTTGGTTGGTACAGGAAAGCAATGGAGCTTGATTGGTGTGTCTACAGATCTTTCGGTTGCTTATTTGAGCGGCGTGTCTGAAGGTGATGTGATTCGCTTGGAATGTGAAGTGCAAAGAGTTGGAAAGACACTGGCCAATATCTTTACTCGAGTGTACGATCAAAACAATCGCTTGTGCTATTCAGGCTCTCATACAAAGTATAATATCGATGCCAGATTATAATAGAAGAGTTTCTTGCTAGATGCAATAAATTGAAATGAACCAGAACGAAACGTCAATATCCTATTGTTGTTTGGGGGGGCGTTTATCAATACTACGCTTTTAAAAATTGTAAATACGTGGATGTAGAGGATCTAGCACATTTCAGCTTGGTGGCATAACAAAAGATGATCCTGTTGCTGCTCCAACTGGGAAATTCACTTCTAATGATGTGATGCCTCGCTCTATCTATTAATACTCGTAATCCTACGCATACATTCAAATAGTACATATCAAGTAGATGGCAATCAACAATTAGGCTCTGCTAGGGCAGCACGTAGTACAAGGATCCATCTTGGCATGAATCTTTTGTGCCCCTGGATGCACCAATTCGCATTGACTCAAAATCAATGATAGTAGCGTACCAATATGAGGATGTAATTCACGTGTCTTTTCAGTGTATTCTCCTATGAGTCTCCACTTCCTCTTCAACATCCTCGATTTAGTAGCAGGATTAGTCCATACTGCCACCTTCATATCATCTAAAATTCAACATTTTAGATTTTGAACTGTGTATATTAGTCGATGAACGCAAGGCACAGCCATCGAAATACCATATAGGGTCTATTTCCTTGAGTCGATGATGTCCTTTAATGGGACACTCTAGATAAACAGAGTGCCAATAGTTTCCAATCCTGTAGCTAATTTATAAAAATTCTACTGATGTATGCTAAATCGAAGCTTTCGACTAGGCACTTTCACCTGAAACCACTTCAAAGACGGTACGCTGACGTCCACTCAACAAGTCTCCTGGATACACACGTCTGTCACAGCGAGAAAAGGTCATATGTGGGTAGACAGCATGCTCCTTTACAGTTGTAATTTCAAATACTTTCTTTATTCAATATGATGTTTTTGTGAATGAGTGGGTTTAATGATGCTATTTACAGTATGCAGTTTCAATGCTGAAAGCTTATTCTTGCTTCTGAGATTCTTCTTCTACTAGATCGTATTCAAAAGCAACATCCCAGCGAGCACCAGGAGATCTAGCACTGACGTATTTCACAAATCGCATGACATTTTCATCGCGCAAAACCAGAGACAACTCGTTGGCACCAGCAGCCATGGTCAACAAGGCACCATCGTCATCATTGAAGCGATACGTAGCAGGGTCATCGTCACCTTCATGCGCAGCCATGTAACATTCATAGCCACCATACTCGCAGGATTCCCACTTCTCAGCTGCTTCGGCACTGGGAGTAGTAGCCAAACAAAGAGTAGCATCTAGCACAGGCTGGCCACGAAGATTGGTGGTGGCTAAAGTGAAATCATGTCCAGGACGGAAGCGACGAGCCATTCCTCTGTAGCCCGTAGGGAGCAATTGAGACAAGACAGCCAACCAGTGACGGAATGCTTCGCTCTGGAAATGGGAGCGTAATTGACCAAATAAGACTGAGGTTTCTTCATCAGACTTGACACTGTCATTCAGCTTCAAGAAACGTTGGGATACAGGAGAACCTTGCACGGCCCAATCGCCACGCACGCCAGTACCGTGAGGAGGCATCACTGCCTTGGTAAAGTTGTCCATCTCGTCACACTTGAAGGTGGCAGCCTTGATCTTGTCAAACAGCTCTTGGTTCAAGATTTCTTTGAGTTGAACAGCAGATTCATCCAGGAATTTGTCCGTGATTTGAGCAATGAACTCAGTGTTGAGATAGACAGGATTCATCCAGGTGGACAGCTCTCTCAAGTCGTCCTCAGTCAGCCCCAAAGTAGCTTCTTCTGTCAACTCAGTCTTGTACTGCTCAAAGTTTTCCTTGACATCCACAGCAGCTTCTAGTTGCTGAAGAGTGGAGAGGGACTCGCTCTTCTCGGCATCCTTCTTGTAACCCACCTCGCCTTCTTGAGGGAAATGGAACCAGCCTTGAATACTAAGGCGAGGCTTGCCTTCGACAACGACTTCCTCAACTGAGTGGAAAGAGTAGCCAGGCAACACGGTGAACATGGCAAATTGGTTCCATTGAGGAGGGACAGACACAGTAGGCTCATTGGCAGGCGTATCACGCTCTACAACAGGATACAGCTCCAGGGCACCACCAAACGAAGGATCCCAATGATCGTCAGGTTCGCCAGGCATATACAAAATGAACGAAATACGGCGAGTGCCAATCACATCATCGTGGTTCAAGAGATGGCAGCCTTCAGTATACGTGTTGACACTCATGTCCATCTTGGTGGGAGAAAGAGGACCACAGCCAGTGACGTATTGCACATATTCTCTGAATTCCTTGGAGTAGATGGCATTACGAAGCTCGAACAGAGACGCAAGCTCGCCACGCTCTTGATCGCTCAGGCCGTCCATGTTGGCAAGATCGCCTGTTTGATTGACCTTGTAAATGTCGGTTTCTTTGGTGGTGAAACTAAGCTTGCTGTAGATTTCCTTGTGCACACGACGCAAGAGATCATCGTTGACCAACTTGGAGATCTTGCAATGCGGATAAGGCTTGGAGTCTTGCACAGACTGACGCACAGCTTCGCGGGATGCTTGGTCAAAAAGGCCAGGATAAAACTTGTCCTTGACGGACTGACGGATGTTCTCTTCCTTCTTCATGCGCTTGACATTGGTGCGGTCTTCCTTGTTGCTGATAGCCCTGATCTCGGCAGTTGAAGGCGACATGGTAAAAGAATATATGGATCTGGAGCAGAATGAAGATAAGAGCAATAAGGAGATGTGTCAAATAAATTTATATTTTGTTTGCTCGTTTCATATATCGTATGATTTTTGTTGTTGACATTGTATATGTGCTGTTTTTTACTGGTGGACCTTGATGATTTGGAACCGGTTCTTCGGTCTATCAAAAAATTCTAATACCATGAAATTTTTTCCAATGTGCTCAAGCTCATTTGATGGGCAACTTCAGACAGGGCAGCAGCAATGATCCTGCCAAACGCTTCACAGTCTTGGTTTGTTATAGCGAGATTCGTGGTAAAGGGACATTTGCTCGGTGGTGAGCGTGACACCAGAAAATCAAGCATTTCTCCTTGATAACATCTATGATACCGCCCATCGAATGAAATATGCGATTGTATCAACAGTAATTCGTCAAGTGTCACCTTATTGTTTTCACGCTTTCATATTGGTAACAGTAGTAGTTGCAAATGCATACGATGATTTACCTGGGTATCAAGGCAAGATGTCAAAGCAGTATACTGCTATCGAGTTGAATGGACGCTACTGCTATAGCAAACCGACTTGCATTGCTAGCATTACTCACAGTGCCATCAAATGTAATTAACATAAAGTATGGCAGTTGAAACTTTGAATTTTATTCAACACGCTCTTGAAAATGAATACTTATATGATATATTTACTACTATACTCTTTACATTATGATGGCATTTCAGTAGCTTTGAGCATTTTGTACTACCTTATTTGTTTTGTTAACTTCTACACCATCATCCGGCGTTTACAGCTCCATATTGTTGACGACATCCTTCAGCTTCTGCAAGTTTCTTTCCGTAGATAAAAGAGCCCCTTCCACAAGCACAAAGAAGATAACCAATGCGCCAAATGATGTCTCGATACAGGCTTCAAATACAACATAAGCAGCTAACACCACAATGATAGTTTGCAGCTGGGTATACGAATGGAGCCAATCTTGCTTAGCTTTTTCCGCCTGACAACGTTCTTGGTCAAAGTTTGCGTGGATCAGACGGATTCTCTCCAACAACGACTCTTCAAGCAGGCGGGTACGCTCCTTCAATGACTCTTTTAGCTCTTCGTGTTCTTGTTTCAGTGCATCCGAAAGCTCGATTCGCAAGTTGTTGATCATTGATTCAAACGCTGGTTGAGATGATAGGTAAATGGGTCGTTTGCCTTCTTTGGAACATCCTTGCTTGCAGACGGGACATCGGTTGTAAGAGGTGTTTAGCCAAGGTTCAACGCTAAAAGCGTGCACATAAGCGAGTGAATTGTTCTGTTTTAGCATTACACTCTACCAATCTTTATGAAATACATGACCACAACCAAGAACCTGCAATGGCATATCTGACAGAGCAAGCTCAGCTAGACAAATGGCGCAAATGATGTCTAATCCATGCATTTTGAGTCTGCGTAAATAAGTTATTGATATAGAACCAGAAAAAAAAACTGCAAACTTGAGGTACAAAAGGGTGGTATTGAATAATATCAAAGCAGTTGAATAGCCCCCATTTTATCGTGGTGTTCATGACAGGTCACACAGACATGCTCTGTTATGGAGGGCTGAAAGCAGGTTCTTATGTTGTATTTGTTCAAGATAGTAGCCAGCAACTGTAGTCATACAGAGAGGCCAATAAAATGACAAGTACTCCATAATTCTGCATCTATCTAGACATCCAATGAGGAACCCGCTACTTATTCAGGAGACGCAAAAGGTTGATAGTAATAAACATTCAGTGCCAAATAATTCTGAGTACTACACAAGAGCAATTGCAAGGATCATAAGCTTTCATTGACAATACATGTTGATAATGTTGGATTTTTTATTGAAACGAATCAGTTTAGTGGGTTTGGTTGTAAGACTTTCCAGTCAACAAACCAGTGATTGCGGTGTTACTGTTGGGGATGCTGGTAACAGCAACGTTGGTATAGCCCAGAGCACCAGCGGCATAGCTGTAGACATTGGCAAGGTTTTTGTTGGTATCTTGACGACCCAAGTTTCCGAGGTCCCAGTTGTGCTGTGATGAAAAGGTTAATCTTTGATGTCTTTATGAAAATAATAGTGCATGTTGCCTTACCTCAACAGTGCTGAGAGAAGAGAAATCTAGTATCATACATGGAATTGTTAGTATATAAGACCCTACTCAAAGTGGCTCCTACTTACGAGTGTAAAAAGTAGAGTCGGTAGTACCCTTGAGGTTTGCAGGGATGTTACCCAAAAGAAGGGACCAGACTTGATTTCTCTTTGAGGTACTAGCATTCTATAATTGAGTGATACAAGGAGTGAGCACACTGTGTACATGCGCAAAGCGTGGATGGATGTGTACCTCATCAAAGGTGATCAAGATGAGAGTCTTGCTCAAGAGGTTGCTGTTGTTCAAAGTGTTTTGGTAGAATGTGGTAAGCCAGTTACCAGCATAGGAAGCAGATGTATCTACATGTCACATGTGTTAATTACAATGTTTTGATCTCGTAACTGCCATCTTGTCATACCATGACCATCATTCAACATATTGGGAGTGTAACTATCAAATAAAGCGATCGCATAAATATGTTATAGTTTGATTGCACATGTACAACAAACACTTACAACATCCAGTTGGGGAGATTATCAGCAGCAACGTCCTTTGTGAATTGATCAGCTAAAGAACGGTTAGCCAACAATCCACTCGAGAACCCAAGCCCACGCCTATATACATACCTCCAACAATGTTCTTGGAACGAGTAGCGTTCAATCCGACAGAGTCAAAAATGACAGCAGGGTTGTGCTTGCGAACATAGTTACCAGCCTTGTATCCAGTGTATCCGACAGAGGGAATACTCTCTTGGTAGACCTTCCAGGTCAAACCCTTGTTCTCCAAGAGATCAAAGATGGAGCTAATATTGGCAGGAATATTGTAGTAGTCATCATTGTTGATACCAAAGTTATCACCACCAGCAGCAGCAACATAGTTGGGTTCAGAGGGATGAGTGACAGCATTGAAGTTGGTCAACAAGATGCCTTCCTTCAAGAGGTTGGTGAAACCAGCAGTCTTGGCAATGGTAGAATAGTCTTGATTCTCAAACCAAACTTGGAGGATGTGGTCAAAAGCTTTGCCTTGGGGAGCAGTGCGCTTGTGGGCGTGCTTGTGGGCATGCTTGACTTCGTGCTTGACTTCGTGCTTGTTGATGGCGAGACAATTAGCCATGCCAACAGCGGCGACAACAGTGATGAGAGAGTTAAGAGCAACTTGAACCATGACGAGATTAGAATATCTGATTGATAAAGATATGGATTCTGAGCAGTTTGCATTGGTGGTTTATATACAAATTGGCATCAAGATGCGACATTTGCAGGTGTATACATTGCAACAAATTGATTGGAATGTGCCTGGAGGCGAGTATAATTTCACCCGCGAAACGTGTGCGCTGGTGTAACTGTCCATCATGATAATTAATACCACAAGAAAGGAAAATTTTACTTTAAGCAGAATTTAACAGACTTTTTTTTATTTATATTATTTATATTCAATATACTACATGTATTCCACCTAAATAAGCAACTCATCCTCTTCCTTCAAGGTCTTGACTTGAGCAAAGACATCATTGATACGAGGATCCAAGTCAGAGGTAAATACTAGTGTTTCCAGGGTTGTCATGAAACCGCCACACTCTTTGTAGTGCTATAATGTAAAGCAATTAGTGTCCGTGTACAAATCGATTGGTCTATATAAATGTATTACCACACGAAGCATCTCTCTAAACCACCCGAATACCCATCTATACGTCCAATTGGACTCTGGTTCGGCATGTGTCTTGATCAATTCTTGAAGCACTTGGGTGAACTTCTGATATACTGCCATAAAGACCTCCTTTTGCTCTCTGGAGACAGAGGCAAGCGAGTTCTCCACGATCCTTAAAGAGTCAAGCTCTTGCTGTTCTTCTGCTTCGGCCACTAAACATCTAATCGGTTAAACCCTATTTTTCTGTGCTAGGATGCCAACTTACGCTCGTTGTGCTCTGATTCAGCACGTTTCAGTTTATTGGCTGAATGAAGGCTTTGGAAGCTATCAAGCTTTGCCTTGACTTGTACCACACGCGAATTGACCTTGCTGAGGGTGTTTTTCAAAATCTCCCAGATGAATGCTCTACATGACTTGATTTAGTTATCTCCCCGCTTGTGTGTTTGCATCCTGCCATTTGTGTACCTTCCAACGAATTGCAACTGATTTGGCTCGAATACCCAGTTAATGACAGAGGCAGGATCGATCACACGGTAATTCAGCAATTTGTCCAACAAGATGCCCAGGAATTGTGTGTTATGCTCCCAAAATGATGCCACAATCTGCACTGTGTGAAGACGGCCCTCAGGTGTAGCATTCACAAATCGCAACACATCCAGATATCTCTCCACCACGTTCAAGATGTGAGAGAAACTCTTGGAACCTACTAGCAACAGGCACTGAACAAACATTTCACGCACGCGTTGGTTCTGCTCTTGCTCGTCAGCGCCTGTGCTTGCTTTGACCTCCTCCTTGTATTTATCTAAAAGAGCGCGCACTTCATCGGCCGTCTTCTTGGTACGCAAACTCTCAATGATCACCTTGGCTTGAGCGTGCAATGGGTCCTTGATGTCCTTGTAAGCAAAATTGGGCGCGGGTGCCGCAGAAGGCACTAATGCATGGAACTCTTCAGGGATGATGGACTTGATACGTTCGTAGTAACTGAGGCGAATCTCCTTTTCAAGTGTCTCGCGGATGAAGCAAGCTTGAGGATGGTTGGGGTCCAGCGTCAAGACAGAGGACCAGGCTTTCCAGTCCCATTGGAAGCCAAAGTTACTCAAATGGTGAGAGAACCAGCTCCAAAGACGGGCGATGCATTCCACATCCATGTAAGCCAAACGGTCAAACAGTGTCTTGATGCCTCTGCCCAAAGCCATGGGGAAGGTGCCGCTTTCTGCTCTACAGAGTTCAATGAATACACACGAGTAGAATACTTGGCGAACAGGAGGGAGAGGAAGACGAAGCATCTGCGAGAAGATGGCCTATAGATAGATACAGCGAAATGTCAGCCTACATACAATCTATTCAGCAGGGCACGAGCTGCAATTACCTCCACCAGCAAGTCGGACAAGTTCCACTTTCCATCAGTGTCTTCTTCCATGGGTTCTGCTTTGACAATGTCAGATTTGTCTTCTGAGGCAGTGGTGGGTGGAGGTGATGATTTGAAAAAGCTGGGATCAAAGCTGGTAGAGATGCTCAGCAAATAACGAGCACAGTCTTTGCGGTTCACTTCAAACAGGTTCATGGTGTCAGAGATGGTTTCTTGCAAGATAAAGTACTCGATGCTTTGGTGGTTGGGAATATTAGGCAGCGATTTGCCTTGTTCATCTACCAGCAGCTTCATTGTGGATACTGGGCCAATGTAACTCATGCTGGGAGTGTGATTGGGCACGGTGATTCTAGGAACCTCATGCTGAAGTGCTGCAGTGAACTCTTTGTCGAACCATCTGTATGGCTTGGGGAAGAATGGCAACTAGTGGGATTATATCAGCCGGCTGCACCAACTAGACTATATTCATTCAGAAAAAAAACTTACATCCCATGATCTACCTTGAAGATCTTGAACAAGTGTCCAAATGTGTGCCAAGAGCTATATGCGTATATAGACAGCAAAATCAGTCATAAGCTTCACCTTGTCTCTTTTTGTTCCAAACTTACATCTTCCTTTGCAGCGTCATACTGAATGCCGTTGTATTGCTTCAAGATGGCCAATACAGGCACGTCTCCCCTACGTTGCATGTAAATTTCAATCTTTTTGAAAACCTGATCCAATTCGGCAGGACAGCGTTCGCTCAATTCCTTTCCGCACCAAGGAATAGTTGCCAACACGATATATACGACGCAATCCAAGCGCTGACGCAGTTGATTGGATTGATCCATCACTGACAACAAGTCGTTGAGTAGGTTGCAATAAGTGGTGGGCAAAATCACATTGGCGTTGACGAGTTCAGCATAAAATCTCAAGAACTGCTTCAATTTGAACCAATTGGCGTCTGCAATCGTTTGTTCCAATGTCTTGTTGAACTCTTCCATCAATTTTCCAGTGACTTCATAGTTGGATGCGTTGAGCAGGCCGATCAATGCACCGTACACGGGTGCTTTGGCTGGGAGTTCAGTGACACTACATGGAGACTTGTAAGCACGCATGCAAAAAAAAGTGTATTCAGAGTGTGATGCTTTACCAGGCTTTCAAAGTGTCTTGAACAGTGGTGGGATATTTAGAATAGTCGTTGTCCAAAATGTTCTTCATCTTTGTCAAGTTGACTTGTAAATCAGGTGTGATCTGTAGAAGGCGTCTCTGTCTTAGCATGTTGCATTCATTTCCCTCAATGCCATGTCTATAGTCACCTTGTCTCCAATTTTGATGATTAAGCCCTTTAAACGGATCTCAATGTCTTCCATCTCATCATCCTTACTCTCAGGTGGAGGAGGACGATCGTAAGGACGACGTTGATAGTTGCTGTTGTTGTTGTTGTTGTTGTTGTAATTGCTTCTTCTGTTATCTGCATGGCGAAATGAGCGAGATCAGCCCACCCATATCGAAGCGTCCTATATCATCATAATTACCTCTATAGCGGTTGGGTCCACCGCCACCACCTCCACCGCCTCTATAACGGTTTCCGCCGCCTAGTACAACGAAATCAGGCATGTCAATAGGGTGTGCATTGACATTGGATGCATTTACAACATACCTTCATGGCGAGATCTATATCCTCTGTTTTCGCTTCTGTTGTCGTAACTCATGTCGTAATAGATGAAAACGCGTTATTAAAGCAAACTTTAGAATTGGAAAAAGAAGAAGAAAAAAAAAACTTACTTTTTACTGAGCTGCCATATTTATTTAACGTCACATACGCACAACTGCCCATTTGACAATTGCTTGATCCAATCTATCGTTGCCTCGAAAAGGATCTAGATCTTGCGTGGCTATGGTCCCCACTTATCAATCAGATAGTAGACTGTTTTATTACTAGCTAATCACAATACGAATGCTTGTTGCTGATCATCTATAGCAATTAGCCACAGCTAGTGCTGGTCGCTATGGAGGGCTACACCAACGCCATGCCAGCGGCATATAAACTAGTTGCTGCCACTCACATTCCCATCTTTCAACGATTGCTTACTGGATATAGCTCATACAAAAGCACGACTAGAAGCTGTGCTGCCAACACTTTTGAGTATGTCAAGTAATATTGTGCAAGTTTTGGTTTACGAAAAATGCTTGATTTCTAGTCATTTTATCTCATGTTGTGGGTATGTGACACTTTTGACCATATCAGATTTCCACGTTTTTACCGGATAGTGAGCGCATTTAGCCCGCTACTCGTGGCATGAAGGCTTTCAATGAACCAGAAGTGCGTTGTGGATCATGGATAGAGTGTAGATTCTCTCAGGCAGTAGGTTTTTTCAGGCTTCAATGGCTCAAATCCACAAAAAATGCGCTATTTTCAACCCTTGATTGTGAGGTTTTGAAGCGTTTCTCACCGCTGAAAAGGGTGCCAAACCGTTTCTCGCATTGCACTTTATCATCCCGTCATGTCTCCTCACTTTTTCTTGTCAAAAATTTTCAATGGATTTCTGGCAATTTTTCCTTGCATATACACGTCTGAAAATTGCAAATGTCAAACGATGCGATTTAAGACCTCAAATCGAGGTTGTTGAGTAGGGGTTTCTAAGCTCAAAATACTCCCACTAGTTCAGTGCTTCATGTGCTGCTGTTTGTTTGTAAAGTTACTAATTAGAAAATTGACTTTTGCGCCAAAAACGTAAAAACGATTTTCTTGAAATTGCGAAACATTTTGGCAGAAAAAAGTACCAAAAATGCATACCATTCGATGCAGCATCGAACAAAGTACTAAAAACCTTATAAGAGCTACGTACACCTACTATTCTTTTTGTGAAGAAAAATCCAAAAAACGTCTAACGGATGTCCAAGAATGCCATCTGGAGAGCTCATGGAAATCACCCTCGGAGTATGAAATGGCCCATGCTCACTACAAGCCAAATTGCTTGTAAACCATGATGAAAAGCCTGAGCAAGTACTCATGTGTTCATACTCTTCTTTGGTTCAACATGCTGCGTATCTCGCACGTCGCATCGGGCTTTCAGGATTCTTTTTCAGAAATCAAACATGTCATAAATCGCCATCCAACACACGACATTATGACTGCTGCTGTGCTACACAAATTAGATCTAAATTCAACATTTCCAGAAGCTCCTTGCTCTTACACCACGAATTCTACACAATATAAACAACAACAACCATGGAAACCTCAAAGAAGAGACCAGCTAAAACTACACCTCAGCAACCTGATGTCAAAAAATCAAAAACGATCGACAAGAAGGATGACTCTGCTGCCAAAAAGGAACCGATTAGCGTTAAAAATGCTCGTGGAAACAAATTAGTCCTGCCCAAGAGAAGAGTCAAGAAGTCCCCAGAGAACAAAGAAATTGTATCAGAAGCTACACTTAAAGAAGTAACAGAAGGCAAATTCCCATTAGAGAAAGAGTGTATGTATAGATGTGGGGAAATTTGCTTTTGCATTTGGTCTAATCATGATGAATATAGGTTTTGAGTGCTCTTACTGTGGTGAATCCATCTACCCTCCTTATCCTACAAAACTCGGCCGTTTGATCAAGAAGCTCAAGGCGAATCAGGCCCAATACGAAAAAGAGCAACGTGAAGAATATGAGGAGGAGGTCATTGAGTGTAAACGAAACAACATGTTCGTCATGCCCTTTGTTCTAAAAGAAATCGGATTATCAAAGAACGACCAGCGACTGATCTGTAGAACACATCAGATTGAATTGAAGTTTAAACCGTTGGCTAAAGAGAAGGGATATCCTGAGCGTATTGATTTTGATGCCATTCCGGATAGAATTGCTTCATTTCAGGACGAGCTTTTGGGTATCATTGAGCGCAAGGTACCTAGTACGTACTTGGATGCCGCTTATGACCGCTTTAAAGAGATGGGTATGAAGGCAAGAAGTACCAGAGAGATGTTTGCCGTCTTTGAAAACTTCAAGGTACGTACATTTATGTGAAGAAAGTCAAACACGTTGCCAACGTCTACATTTTAGCCCGGTTACTATGGTATTCAAGGCTCAGATGTCATCATGCAAGCTTTATTTCCGCTATTTTTGGAGACATCCATCATCAATATCAGCAATGTTAAACCACTGACACCCATTGAATTCATTCAACAAATTCTGGTTCCTGAAGCTGGTCTTCGATTAATCCGACAAGATCGTGGTGGCAAGATTGAATTAGAAGAAGCGAAGCGCATTATGAAGGAGAGCGAGGAATACGGCAGCATTGTGTATCATAAGGCCAAGAAGAATAAGAACATGTCAGATGAAAAGGAGGTCGCTAAACCTGAGCAGCAGCAAGAAGAACACGAGAAGGAGGAGGAGGAGCAACAAGCAAATGATTA
This sequence comes from Mucor lusitanicus, assembly GCA_010203745.1. Taxonomy (NCBI): domain Eukaryota; kingdom Fungi; phylum Mucoromycota; class Mucoromycetes; order Mucorales; family Mucoraceae; genus Mucor; species Mucor lusitanicus. The sequence goes on along the minus strand of JAAECE010000005.1, from coordinate 195,821 downwards.
CATTTCATTCGCAATGCCTTCTCGAACAGAAGAAGGAGAGGATAATGATGAGCCTGATGATATCCTCTCTTCTCAACTATCAATGGTATCTCAAGATGATCAATACGATGGCTTGACATCTTCGCAAACATCTGAAGCTCAGGACTAAATAAAAGACTCTCTTTTTTTTTTTGCGGGGAGCTGTGCGGCTCTTTGATATCATAAAAGATGCAGTAGACTTATTGCAGGCCCAATTTATATAAAAGCCATTATCTTCAATCGAACCACATGTTGATTACATCAACTCAAATTGCATAATTAAAGAAAGGGCATATTTATTAGTTGTGATCAATACATTAAAGGGGGGAAAAACTACATAATTTGACACTTTTTCTCTACAGCCTTCTCTGCCTTTTTTAACCTGATGTGATTTTGTTTAGGCGGGGATCCAGACTTTGTTTGCTGTGGCTGCTGAGAAGATATCAAATTATTCAGCACATCATCCTTCAACGCTTTCGCATTGTCCTTCAAGGAGCGATTCAGATGTTTTGGTATCTCTTCATTTGCAATGGGTGATAGTATTTCGTCTAGTTTGGTTTGTTGAAAGTAAACAAGCATATAGGCATTGGTGAATCTCTTTAGCGACCTCACATTGGTGCATCTGATTTGGTCTTCTGTCAGGAATTTGGGATCATCGTCGTTCTCGCTGGCTTCTCGTAATGGATCATCGCCATAGTTGTCTTCAAAGACTTCTCGTAATGTCACCGGCGTTACACGGTCATCATCGAACCGAAACCTTATTGCAGTGTTAGTGTTACGTTGTATGGATGGCATTTATGCAAGTTTTACCATTTGCCGTCTTTTTCAGGTTTCAATAAAGCGAAATAATGGCCTCCATCAATATCTCCACTATGGACCAGAACGCTGTATAACATGTAGTTAGTATTACCATCCCCTACTTTAGCACGAGTCATGCTTACCCGTGAAGCACGTAATTGCGATCCTTCGGATTTGCACTCGGTGTAGAACAGAATTCATCCAGATTGATTTGATCTGGAAATACATGATGATCGTTAATCTGCATTTGCTTGTTAGTATGTGTGCCAAAGGAATTCATTTCGGAATATCTCACCTTGACCATTGTATCTCGTTGCATGTCATATTCAAATCGCTTCAATTGTAAATGCAATACGGGAGGAAAGCTCTCAAAGGAGACACCCTTACACGCATCTTGCAATCCATGGCCCTCTGCCATGTATTTATTCTCTCCATCCATTGTTTCCGTATCCACATACTTCTTAAATGAATCATTCAGATTCTTGCAGCCTTTGACGTTCAACTGGATATCTATGTACTTGAATTATAAACAACATGATCACTGCTGAGGTGTGCTTTGCACGTTACCATAAAAGTCTTCTATACGCGATGATTCATAGTCTACATTGATGCACTTGATGTAGCTCTTCATTTTGCCCATGAATATATTCGTCACAGCACCATCCACGATAGTGCCCTGGATACACCATGTTTAGACAATAGCAACAACCATGGATACCCGCATTTACCTTCATCTTCAGCTCTAAATTATCCTGCAACACTCGACTGAACTCTTGCACATCGTGTTGCATGAAAGCGTCTAGCGAGTCCCAACCGAATGATTTCGTTAATTCTGTTGTTCCAACTGACTCATCAGAGAATTGTAAATTGTAAAAGCAACGCTGTAATGCTAATGCGACACTGTTGGTTGGATCTTCCTTCTCTGTTGGTATTTTGTATACGGCTTTTCTGAATATATTGGTGAAATACAGCGACTGTATCAATGAATTCATGTAGCATGTTGCGCCTTGGTTTCTGATGCCAACATAGCCTGTTTCTTTGCGAGAATCGTAACTACGCAGACCTGTTAGTGCCTCTATCGCTCTTTCTCCCTATACAACCCGACGCCTTACTTTATCAGATTATGCCACAACACTCCAGTCTCGTCTTTGACCACTCGCAAGAATATCGATATCACTGTTTGGTTGTTTGCATTGATGTATGGTTCTTTTCCGCTGGTCAATGCTTTGATATCGTGAAAACGAGTGAATCCCCAGTCAATCTCCTCTCCACAGAAACGGTGATGCGCATCTGCAATTCATACGGGTGAATGTTAGCTGGCTGATGAGTCATATAGCAAGGCAGTACTTACGGTTGGTGAAAAAATGCTTTGGGTCATCAGGATTGGAGATAACAACTGCAAACTGACCACAAACTGACCAATCTTTGTTGTATCCCTCCTTTTTGGTATCCATCACCACCTCTAGGTAGATTGAAGCCATCTCGTGCTGGCTGTTTCCCTTTGGAAACAACAATACACGCCTTTTTGTTTGACTATTGTTAGCCAACATCTATCGGTTTATGCATGAGAGACCTACCATTGATAGCCTGCTGCTTCAAAGATGGGTCCATGGCTGCGGTTTTCCAGAGCTGTCCAGTCCTCAATCTTCCAATGACTCACTTGGAAATCGACTTGCTCAAGCTCTTTATGCACAGGCAACACAAGAGGTAAAACTTTTTCATCTATTGTATAGCAAAATTTGAACCACTGCTACTAGATGGATGTGACGGATGTATTGCTTACGCTCATAGACGCTGTATGGACTTTTCGGCTTATCGGTGGATTTGTTGATGGTTGCGGTTTCGGTCATTCAGTAGATACTAGATATAAGAGAGAGAGAGAAGGTTGTGTTGTATATATTTACAAGGTCAAAGAGATAAAATGCAGGTAGAATGTTCAAGGCCAGCAATAGGAATGAGCAGCAGGATTTGCTAGATGCACAACAATGACAAGAACATCAAGAAAATAGGGATGACGTTGAAATTGTGATGGCGAGCCATTACACACACACACACAGATGAGCTCAACTGATCGCATATTGCCCAGTTGCACAAGACGCAGTGACACAAATGTATCGAAACCGGGTAAGCTCGGGTCATTTGAGCTATTTTATTCAATGAGGCACAAGAAAAGTCTATTTCTGTAAATGAAATACATCGATTTGAGGTTATTTTGCCTTTGGAAATGCAATTTACAGTAGTATCAAGATACATTTTGCAATATATACAGCGCTATTGAACGCCCGAATCTGGTGTCTTCTTGATGAGATCCACCGTTCCTCATCTCTTCTCCTTCTTCTTTCTTTTCACTACTCCAAATAAGCCACGAAATCTAATACTACTACTACATCTAAGCAACAACCTCCTCTAATAATTAATTTATGAATCAACCCACTATACAGCACATCAAAAACAACATCAACAGTAATAGCGATAATTTCAATGACCTTGGTTGCAATTTATTATAGTCCTCCCTCCGCCAATGCTGCTAGTAGCAAGGTCAAGACCACGACCATCAATTCAAATTTTACTAGCAAGTGGAAGAAGGGGATTGCTCTACTATCTTCAAAATACAGTCATAAAAGAAAATACCAATGCTCGCCCACGACCATCGCAGCAGCCACCGAAAAAGTCCTTTGCCACAGCAAGAACAACAGCCCTCACAACCACATCAAATGTGAGGACCTTACAGCAAAGGAGTTTGCAAGGATGGCGGGTATCAAAATCAAGTCTGATGATGATGAAGCTGCTGAAGGAGATGATGAAATGATTGACTTTGTGTCTGTAACAGCAACAACCGCACCAGCACAGCAGCATTACCTCTCCATTGTTGATGAACCTATGACGACTCAAATGACATCTGTTTCTACACGTACAGCGCTCTCAAGTAAGAGTTGCCACCAAATCTGGGACTCCGACTTCTGGCAGTGTAACGACAACAGCAACAACAACAAACTGATCAAAACCAGCACAAATACCACAGCCAACACTGCGAAAACAAACACTAATAACAATAATAATGATACCCTATTTATATCGAGACTTCGCTCTTGCTCCTCCAGCGTGGAGAACAGTAATAATATGACAGTACCTGGCGTGATTCAAAAGGGTAGATTCAAAATCGTGGTCGGACAAGATGATTGTTGTGAACCTGTTACCCAACATCATCATGTCGTACTCGAGTGGAAACGCAAAAGATCTGATTCTTCATCTACCAGTTTAACAACCAAAAAGAAACAACCTATGTAAATTCCATCGCCTTTTTTTCCAGTACAGCATTCTTCTTGCTCTACACTTATGCGCATAATACCTTCCTTTTCTCTTTCTCTTCTATGTAAAACTTTTTTCTCTTTCCCAATGATATAGAATGCCGCCACGTTCTTTCCTTGTCTCATGTTGTACATACACAAATTATAATAAAAAATTTATACATCTCCTATTGCAAATAACGTCATTTGATGCCTCTTTTCTCTCTCTCTCTGGTCAGAGAATAAGCTATGTACATTTCAAGTCTATATATATATATAAAAATGCTCACACTGCCTGGTAGTTTGGATTGGGATTGTATAATGGGCGTGTTTTATTTATAATCCTAGTGCTACTACTTGCAACAACTGCTGCTGCACTTGTGCCTCCATTTTTTCCTATTGGTTGATAACACCATCTTGATTCAATCTCTCCTTTTGCCTAATCTGCATCACACCACCCCTCACAACACGTAAACATTCAATCATGACTAAATTTGGGCTTGACTTGATTTGTTCAGATACGAAATGATGCTTAATGTCAACACTATACTTTAAATGTGCAATGTTGGTATAAATGCCCAGTTTTGCATGTGAAACTAGAGCAGCGCCTGTTCCAGATAGACCTGCTGCTTCATATATAAAATGTGTTCCAAAAAAAGCACATTAGCCTATGTGAAACCATAGTTATAATATTCCCCTGATATTTTGCCGGACAGCGATTGCCGATGGAATCTGTATGCATTTGAAGTGAGTGTCTCTTGGGGCTGTGCATTACCATTGAAGAGTGTGTGATTGACACGATACATGCGATGACGGTATATAAACAAATTCAAGATGAAGAAGCGTTCATCTGAGATGGTGAGTGATTCAGAAATAAGCCATTACGCCCGTAAAGAACAAATAGAAATTGTCTAATCAAAGACACGTAGCACTCTTGATTCCTGCGATAATGTTTGACAAAGACAAAACTTAAATGCGAAACATTCATGTAATAATCAGTAAGCTGCATACATTACCAGTTGATTCAGATTGAGAGATGGAAACCGTTTGTCTGTGACGAAATTTAGCAGACAAAATGTTGTTTTTCAAAGATATTAGCTATCAAAAGCGAGTGCTCATGCGCTCCAAGCAGGTCTTTCTTACCTTTGTTTTGCTTTGGTAAGAGATAGCCTACGCGGCGGCGGCTCACACTGCCAAGCTTCTTGGTTTAGCCCACTTGAATGATAGAAAAGGCCTATTAAAGTGGGCTTCTTAGCTTGTGTTCGTTACACCAAAAGCCTATATAACTGCGAATACGGCTTCTTTCGATCACTCTAGGTCTGTATCATTGTAAACAACTCATAAACGGGCTGCCAGGATACTTGTCCAGCTTGTAATTACGCGAAAATGTGCAAAACACAGCGAGATTTGGGTGCATTTGAGCTGTAGTTTCTCGTGTTACAAGCCGTTCTAAGCGTGCAAAATTGCACCAAGCAGTTGCTCTCATCTAGCAGCAACTGTCTGGCACCTTTGCTCAACTTTTTTGGGATCACTAAAAATTGGCTCAAATCCATGAGGTACCCCTCATGGTTTTTGTCAAAAATCAAACGATCGCGTTTTTGAACGCAAAAACGAACACTTTTACTAAGGCACATATTAGATAAAGTTGTTCCCCTCGACTCGACGCATGCCCTGAAATCATTTTTGTGAGACCTTGATATGTAAAATGTCAACATTTTTGCCAAAAACTATATTTCAATTCTCTTGGTTTTTCTCAAAATCCCTACTAAAAACTTCTATTAAAATTGGTACCATCGTATCCGCCTCAAAAAGTACTTTAAGGATGTCTTAGGAAGTGTGGGTCGATCAAGACATTTTATATATTCAAATGAGGCAAAATAGACGATCGAAATCAATTCTGGAACAAAAAATCACCATTTCGAGCGAGGAAATAAAGCGGAGAATTAATCATTTTTGGCGCGGCTGGATGTTTTTGAGGCTGATACATGCTGATTTAAAGAGAACGATGATTGAATACAATGAATCTGAATCATTTTATTGACATGAAAAAATAAAAAAAATACTAAATTATTACTGAATGCTTGAAGAAAATATTACATAGGATGAGGTTTGTTCATATTCGACGGATGATTTGAAAGGAGGCGGCACGCACGCATTTAGAAGCAATCATCAGCTTGGAAAGAGCAGTTACCAAGATACAAGGCACTTTCTTCGGTATCCTTGACACAACGGAAACCAATAGTAGCACATCTATCGACAGAGGGAGACATCAACAAGTATTTACCATGTTGATCGTTACGATAGGCTTGAGGGAAGTAGTGTTCGCCATTCTTTGCTTGATAGTAAGAGCCACCACGGATAATAGCTATATCATAGACAGAGAGCAATGTGCGTTAGTGATAGCCTTTACTTGAATACATGTCTTCTATACGTTACCTGCTCTGGTGTGTTCATCACGGTAAACATCAGTCCATTGCCATACATTACCAACGAGATCATAGACGCCCATACAAGAGCGGCCAGCAGGGAAAGCATCGACATCAGCAGGAGGATGATCAGGATACAGTCTTTCACGACCACTGTAGACCTCAGGCACCTTGGAATCATCCCACTCATTACCCCAAGGGTAAGTGCGATATTCATGACCACCTTGGGCGACATATTGCCACTCCCATTCGTGAGGAAGACGCTTACCAGCCCATTTGGCATAAGCTCTAGCATCTTCCACAGAGACATGAGTGACAGGCTTGTTGGCACGAGAAGCAGGGTAGCAACCACCACACCAGTGCTTCAAGAAATTGGTAGGATCAGCAGGCTTGTAACCACTTTCATCCAAGAACTTTTTGAATTGGCTTTCTGTCACAGGGTAAGCGTCCATGTAGAAGGTCTTGATGTGCATATGCTTTGTGCTGTGGTGTCTTGAGGGCTGGAACTCCCAAGGATACTTGACATCAATGCCAGGATAGTCAGCTTTGCCGTGAGGATGAGCACTGAGACCCTTGACCTTGAAGTCATAAGAGCCACCTTCGATGCGGACCATACCGCACACGTTTTCATTGGTGTACTTGCTGACAACCACTTCGTCTAATTCTTGCCACAAGACAGAGCTGGCAATGGGGAATTGGTACAAGAGTGTTCTGGAGCGATGATGCAAGGTCTTGATGAGATATTCAAAGTTCTTGGGCAAAGGAGACACGTCGTTGGTAGCAAAGATACAGCCGTAACCCCAAGGCTCAATATCAAAGCTCAGTGTTGCAAGACCATCACAGATATCGGTGGGTTGGATTTCAGTGCCGTGCCAGACATCGTAGAATTGGATGCCAATGTGGTAGTTGACAACGATTTGATGGCCAGTGACGTTAGCAGGACCGCGGTTGACAAAAGTCCAGACAACTTGGTCCTCTACTGTACGGCTAGGGAACTTGCTAGAGAACACGGTTTCCCAACGAACACAGGGGCAATGGGGCTCCCATTCAGCAGAGGCGAAAAAGTCAGGGCCAAAGGTGCGGAGAATGCTGGTGGTTCTGCGCAAAGCTTCGGCATCGCGAGGCGTAAGCTGGTTCCAGGTGCCAAAGATGTTTTCCCACATTTCAATGCCCAAACCTATGCTATGCGTCAGTTTGAGGTATCAATGCCGTGTGCTAGGCTATATTTACCATTGAAGAAGGAGTGTTGGATCATGGCAGTCTTGTTTCTAGACCATTTGTTGCAGCTACGCGTCATATGTTGAGGCTCAATGAACTTTCTCAATGCGACAGTAGGAACACGACTAAAAAGCATAGTATGAGTATTATGCTATTATTGGACCATACATGCATTGAAGCCAAAACCACTTACGTATCAGTGTCAAATTTAGCTATAAATGTGAATATAAGGATAAGTTAGCTATATACAGCAAGGCTTGCTTCTACATGTTGAAAACACCTACCCATATCCATGGTATTCCATTGCATGATCTAAAATTAAAAATAAGGTTGTTACTCAATTGTGTTTCTCTTTCATAAATCGCAAAATGCCTTACAGAGATATCATCCAATTCGGGACCATCTCCGAGCTTGTTCTCACTGCTAGCCTCAGATTGGAGGGCCAAAGGATGTCCGATGGCGAGAGAGTTGGTCCAGTAATCTTGGCTGAGATAGGCGACTTCAGCAGACATGCCGTCAATGTTGTATTCCTCTAATAAAGATGGACATCGTGTAAGTACGTTGTCAAGCACATGGAGCAGCCAATGCCTAAAAACTCACTGAATAATCTAGGCAAGATGTAGCTCCAAGCAGCTCTGGGATCACGCTAGAATGACAATAGGTGAATAAAAGGCATACGATACACACATATACTGAGTAACTTACTGTTCCGTTGTCCCACCCAATGACAGGAAACAGAACCTTAATTTTTCTGGCATGAAATTCATCTACCAAAGAACGGATGCCTAGCGTGCCACCAGGGAGACATCTGTAGTAATCCTCAGAGTTACGACTATCGCAGCCAAGGTTGGGGAAGCTAGGCCAAATCTATAGTCCACAAAACACAAATAAATATGCAAGATCTTGTATCATACAAGCCAACAATAGCCACTTACGACGATGGAATCGATGGTACCAAAACGTTCGGTTACATCTATTGTGCTGTTGCGTAAATAATACAGCTTGCGACATGTGGAAATCAAACACAAACCTTGCACATATTTATCCACAGTGTATTTGTTGGTTACGGGATCGTACAGGTACAAATCATTGGCCATGACATGTGGCTGGACATAGCTGGTTTGCACCCATCCAAGTTCAGGGACTTCGTGGCCAGAAGTAATGCTTGCCTCCTTTTTGTTTTGCTGCTCAAGACGGTACTTTCTCAAACGGGCATTCCAATCCAAGTAGTCTCTGGGAGAGGCAGGACCCTCGACCTGGTGAGGTCTGAATTTGAGGTCGAAATCATCAGCAAAGGCCTTGACAAGCATTGTACTAGTAGTAATGTGGTTTAAATGAAAAAGAGCAAGTTAAAGAAGAAGGAAAGAAAGCGAGAAAAGAGAAGCAAGCAGGCATCTTTTTATACTTTGACAAGGACAATCAAGATGTATAGCATCGAGGCTATTGGCGCCGATGTTGTGTATACATTCATGTTGTATTTGCCTAATGCAGCTGATTCCGAGTGATAAAATTAGAGTTTTGTCCTTCGCAAAAAAGCCCTACAAATGTCTATGAAGACGAGAAACGTGTCTATTTTACTTAATAATGAGTATCACCGGCTTATTATACACCACTTTCTATACAAACAGGTTGTGCGACAAAAGGCTTTTTTGATGTCTGCTCTTCAAATGTCGCCCACTTGGGGGGGTCTTGTGTTCTCTGGCTCCTCTTTGCTCGCCCTCTCGCCTCCGCCTCTCTCTCTCTTATTTTTTTTACTGCAAATGTCACATACCTCTATCATCCTGGATGGACATCCAAATGCGTTCAATCCAACCAGCATAGCGCAGCAGCAAGTAGATCCAACACGTAAGCGAACAAGCAGAAAAGCAAATAAACACGTCGATTGCTTACATGACCATGTTAGACCAAATGCCTCTTTTCCCGTTATGGGCAAGCATGGTGCAGAGCTCCATTGAGTTTTGTCGCATTGTATGGGACATTCAGTACACTCGTCCGTACCTGGTACGTGTGCCTGAGGGAGGGGGGCCTCGATGTTCTGATCCAACTAAGACGAGAAAAAACTAGGTCAATGTGCTGGTAGCCGGAGCAACGCCAATTTTGGTAAATGATGCCACAAGACAAAGCATACAAGCCTTGGAACAACAGTTTCCACATGCTCAACCTCGACACACTTACACACATGACAGAATACAACCAAGTATCGAGGCTGCAATCAACACCTTTTTGGAGCATGCCAAACACAGCACGGCGTTGAAGCGATGTCGCATTGTCCTGGTTACCGTTGCTAAGCAACCAACAGAGAGCGCATTCGAGTAAAATGGATACATGTTGCCATTGTTTTCGCTGTTGACTCATCCTGCTGGTAGGTTTTACAATAATCCAAATGATCCAGTGCGAGATTTGAGAGCCATGGTCTATCAGGCAGTGGCCAATGTGGATCCCAGTCTCGATCATGTTCAGGTAGACGTGCTGAGGTTGCTGCCGTGCGTTGCTTCAGCAGACTACAGCATCCCGCCCAAGATCCTGTCGAAACAGATCTCGTCCCAAATCACCATGTCTGTCTACAACATTCCAAACGGACAAGACGACCTGAAACATGCAATGCGTCACTTGGCACAACTGTATTACAATATCAATGTGCTGCATATCTCCAACATACCCATGAAGGTAGGTGGATGGATGTGCTTCTGTCCAAACCACACACACACTGAGAACATTACAATGGCCATAGTCCTCAGAACAGGCACAGTCAACACACACAGTAACCTTGTATTACCAAGCAAACGGATATCATTTGATCAACCAGCAAGAGCCTCTCAGGAATCTACTGTTGCATGATCCAGCCTATCTGAAATACAGAGAAACCAAGCTAATCTACTCCAAACGAAGCAAGAAGGCACTGGCAGGCAAGTGATGTTTGTTATTTGTCGTTTCACAGGTATATACTTACGAACAAACAGAGTCTGAATGGTGTACATGTATGCATAGCATATCACCTCTTAAAGCAAGTATATGTCTGCCTCTCATTCCATTGCCACCCACTCATACCTGTTTATTTAGTTTCATGATATGGCAACAGAAGTCTATTTAGATATGACATCCAAAGGTATAGTCTTCCCCCCTTCAATCCAAGCCTATGGGAAATTCACCCAATAATTCCATTCAGGCAGCATCTCCTATCTAGTGACACCCGAGAAAAGCCATACAAAGACATGGACGCATATTCTGATGGCCCAACAAGGTAACTTTTACAACATTGCACAAGCAAGCGACTATAAACTCACTACAATAGCAGGTGTCATTTTTCTACACTGCCTCAACAGCCAGCTCCAGCAGCAGTTTGTGGAAGCAGAAGGCAACACCATGCAGCTGGCCAACGTCAAAGTAGAGGGCTTCATCAACCCGCCCTGGCTGGACACGGCGACTGGCAATATACCCAAGACGACAGAGCTGCTCGACACGCTGATCCGGCCCAATGTATACGACAACGTCAAGGAGTATCTAGAGGCCTCTGCTCGAAACCATCTCTGCAAGTCGGTGGCTTTTGACGCTTTTAGATTCTCACATCACCTGCCCATAATGCATTCCACCGCCAAAGAAAAGGGATTGTGTACATCACGTTCTATTGAGAAAGCAACGCGATGGCGCACTTGCTTCCGTGATTGCGAGGGGACAGATCGTTTTCCCATACGCCATGATAGCAGTCGACCGATTCAAGATTTAGCCATCGACGTGTTGAATGGTATTCCCGTCAGTTCCGGGTTTGGCGTCGCTTTTGGGCTGATACACGACCTGTTTGAGCAACTGCAGGACGTCATGCTCAAGGACATTATCTATGCCAAAGAGATCAAGTCGACGCAGGAGCTGATTGCCATGATTGTCACCGAGTTGGTCAATGGCATGCAAGGATCTGGCCAAAAGCTGTTCATCAAAGGGCTCAGAAAAGAAGACGCCAAGCTCATGTCGAAAAAGCTGTTGGTAGCGCTTTGCTTGGTTGGGAAGCGATTCTCCAAGGACAGTGCCAATCATCAACAGGTAAGTCGTGTCCATCTAAAGACTCTCATATGGTACTGACCCCCCCTTCTTCAAGCTGTGTAGCTATATCCATGCTGTCATTGAAGACAAGACGCAATCTTACTTTCAAAATAGCGGCAATGCATCCGTACAGATCAAGCCCGATGAAGCTGCAACGACAGCTTTGGATGCTGCATGGAGTCAAGTGAATCGCTATGAAAACATGTCTCTCAGAGAGCGAGAAGATGCAGCCCATGGCTATCTCCCCGAGTTCAAATCAGAAAAGCCCTCATCCACACCAGCTACTAATACCAATGCTGGCCCACGACACAATCCCAACTTCAAGTCTCGTCGAGGAGGAAATCCAAACAACAACAACACGGCGCCCTCTTCCGCCGCCTCATCTGTCGATCCTCGATCCTCCTCTTACCATAATCCAAAGAGACCCAAGTATCCTGACCCGTCCAACGCCAAGCCTTATCTCACTTACATTGCTCCCACACTGGAAGAAAAGGCGCAAGAAGAAGAGCAGGAAGAAAAGAGTCTGGGCAACCCAGGCAACCTGCTATGGCTGTACTGGATGAACGATAAGATTAAAAAGCGAGGCAACCAAGATGAGGGCGATTTGAGTCTAGGAACCGAACTGGTGTACAAGGACCATCAATGGAAGCGTGTCAAAAAGGAGTTTTTGGGTCGTTTAGCACAGCCCGGAGAGAAGGGCGAGACAATCTAAGTGAATGATGGTGCCAATGTGCATCATTTTGTGTAAATAAACTTGCTTCCTGTTTAAAGATGACTGATGCTCTAGCATTGTAACCATGTAAATGTACAGAGATTTGATATCTTTAGTAGCCTATTTTACTGTTGAACATTTCTTTAGGTCATGTTAATAACCATCGCTTACGTGATGATGCTCATTCTGACTGCTATAATTACAGCAACCTGCAATGGTGTATACTTGTTGAAGTGATACAAGCATGACCATCAAAGGAGGACTGAATACACTACCGTGACAGTGCAATAACACCAGGACAGATGCTCAAAAAAAAAGTATAAATAAGGGTCCAAAACTTGCAATCTGTTGCTCTTCATACTTACCTGGGTCGTGCATCGGGTATCAAGAATCCCTGATGTACAGTGAGGCCGATTGTCATTGCACAGCGACGATTAGCCTTGCTGCGAACATCTTCGGATGTCTCGAGATCATAATTTTTGTTTGGGGGGAATAAGTGGTTCGCCGCGTGTTCCCCTGAAACTTACTATTAAAATGTAAATGAAAAATCTTGCTCAAAGAAGTGTGTGCTTGGAATTACGCGTGCACTATTAGTAGAAGCAACCTCTCGTCGCGTCTCTAGTTGTTGGTATAAGAACGCGATGCCTGCCATGAGTGCACTTTTTTCAGCATGCCATACTACGCCGCGACGACATGATGTAGATGCCATCTCATCCCATCTAGCATTCATCGCCTATCACTTTTTCTCGGGCTCTTTGAAAAATGCAATACTGCGGATGAGATTGACGCGAATTGTACAACGTTCTGTATGGAACATCAAATGACTCACCAGGACTTGTCTATACTACATCTCTCCTTATAAATAAAGAGCACACTCCATTCCACTTTTGATCTCCAATTGCCCTATTACACACAACATGAATTATCAAGACGGCTCTCGTGTTCAATTTGGCGATATTGTTACTATTGGTTCCATCAAGGACAACAAACTCATCACTGTGGAAAAAGATGGCGAAACATTGGTTTTGCATGAATTCATTGCACCAGAGAAACATGCCCTGCTAGTCTGTGGAAACAGCAATACTGAACCAGGCCAATTCTACCTGACATTCAAGTACAACCGTGGGTTCTTGTATGGCGACCCTGATCAAGGCATTCTCAAGAGTGGTGTGCCTTGGTTCGAACGAACTGCCTTTGATGTAGACAAGCTGAAAAGCGCAGTATTCGGTAGTGGTGGATCGTTGAAGGAGGGAATCGTAGTTACCAAGGTAGCAGATGCTGAGAAGCACTAAATAAAGTAATCTTATATATGATGATATACACACATGTCAAAGTGATGGGCGAAAAGAGGGTATTGTTGCCTTGTTCTGTTGGATCCTCAGCAATACATATTGGATCACAGAAGCAACTTGCTTCTTGTATGCGCTGATTGTCCTAGGATGGTCTTTGATGATATCTCAAAGCATTTGACCAAGGAGTATGAGTATTACTTGCTCAATACAGGCTCTGTCCACTTGAAATGAGGCCTACAGTACCATAGCTGAGCGACTCTGTGGACCTTCATCATGGTTATTACGGCTAAACTAGCATCCAGATGCTCAAGTGCGTACCTGAATTCATTCACTGAGTGGAGTTCTATTTCATAAATGTCACCATCATCATCATCATCATCATACAACACCTATGCCGCAAAGGTAGTAACCAGATGTAAATGCAAATGTAACCAGCCACAGACAGCATGTTTATACCAAGCGAGGTTTTTAATATGTTACAGCATACGTCACATTACCTTGATTTGAACAAGCTATTTTGGCCTTTCCTTTTTCTTTTCATTGTCCCTTCTTTTTCTTTCCTCTCTCTTTCGTTTTCCAGAACTTGTTGCACTTTGTCTGATTAGCATTTGAATTGGTATTCCGCGTTACATCCCTTTTGGTTTGGATTCTATCATTTATTGAAACGTTTACGGAGGGGCGAGCAAGTTTCTTTCTTTCTTTCTTTTTCTTTACACACTATTACACACCCTTTTTTTACAGGTAAAAAAGAGAAATAGGCTTGCATACACGGCATGACACTCAGCCCTTCCACAGCTTGATTCTATAGACACAGCACTCAAATGAGCGGAAACATCAAAGTTGTCGTGCGCTGTCGACCCCTGAACGCTAGAGGTAAGTTGTGCGTTATCTTTAAAGCTCTACTGCCAGTACTGATGCAACCAGCGCACCACAGAGAAGGCAAGAGGCGCAACATGCTTGATTCGCATGGACGGAAATCAGACCATCATCACAAACAACAAGGCGCCGAGCACCAACGCCATCCATCAGAAAAAGAAGCACTCGACAAAAGACGAAGACGACAATGTCAAGGCATTCACATTTGACAGATCGTATTGGTCTGCCGATAAGAACGATGACCAGTACGCAGACCAGGAACTGGTGTACAACGATCTTGGAAGAGAGCTGTTGGATCATGCGTTTGATGGATATAATTGCTGTATTTTTGCATGTAGCGTAGGGCAACTCGTCGATGATTGGACAGTGGACTAAACTATTGCATATATTAGATGGGCAAACTGGATCAGGCAAATCATATTCCATGGTAAGTCTCAGCAGCATGGGGCTGGGCCACCATGCCAAAATACTCACTCATATGCACCTTTTTAGATGGGCTACGGTGAAGACAAGGGCATCATCCCTCGCACATGCTCCGAACTGTTTGAACGCATAGCAGATCTCACCAGCGACGTGCTTAAATTCCAGGTGGAAGTGTCCTACATTGAGATCTACAACGAAAAGGTGCGCGATCTCCTGAATCCCGGCAACAAGGGCAACCTCAAGGTGCGAGAACATCCGACCATTGGACCATACGTAGAGGATCTGTCTCGTCTTGTAGTGAATTCGTTTGACGACATTGATCATTTGATGAGTGAGGGCAACAAGGCAAGTCTATAGTGAAATTAGGTTATCAACCAGACATGGTGTACTAAATGCAAACAAATATAGGCTAGAACAGTAGCAGCTACCAACATGAATGAAACATCATCTCGCTCGCATGCAGTCTTTACCCTATTCCTCACGTCCAATCGATTTGAGCAAGTCGCTAATCTGAATACGGAAAAAGCAGCCCGCATCAGCCTAGTCGATTTAGCTGGCAGTGAAAGAGCAAACAGCACAGGCGCCACAGGGGCTCGCCTGAAAGAAGGCGCCAACATCAACAAGTCGCTGACCACGCTCGGCAAAGTCATTGCGGCTTTGGCAGAGCAATCGTCGCAGCCCAACCACCACAAGAAACCATCGGCAGCAGCAGCCCATATTCCGTACCGCGATTCCGTACTGACATGGCTGCTCAAGGACTCGCTGGGCGGCAACTCAAAGACAGCCATGATAGCGGCCATCTCACCTGCTGACTATGACGAAACGCTCAGTACGCTACGCTATGCAGATCAAGCCAAACGCATCAAGAACAAGGCGATTGTCAATGAAGATCCCAATGCCCGTCTGATACGAGAACTGAAAGAGGAGCTACAGGCACTGCGTGATACACTGATGATTTATGCGCCCGAGGAAGTGGAGAAGATTACACTGCAAAAAAAGTCGTCGACGTCGGGCAGAGGCTCCAGAGCCTCCTCTCGTGCAACAGCAGCAAGAACCACAACAGCGTCTCCCATGTTGCTGATTTCGCCGGAATCCCCGCTAGTTAAACAGAGAGGCAACAGCTTACTGACCAAGGAGCAAGTGATTGATCAACTGCAGTCGTCTGAAAAGCTATTGTCACAAGTCAATCAGACCTGGGAAGAAAAGATGAGCGCCACGGAAGCCATTCACAAGGAGCGTGAGAAGGCGTTGGAGGAGCTCGGCGTCATTGTAGAGAAGAACAACATTGGCGTCTATGCGCCCAAAACCATTCATTTGATCAACCTCAACGAAGACCCGCTCATGACAGAGTGTCTGATGTATCAGATCAAGCCAGGCATCACTCGTGTCGGCCGACTGGGGAGCGCCGTGCCTGCTGACATTCGTCTCAGCGGCAGCGAAATTCTAGACGAGCACTGCTACTTTGAAAATGTCTCTGTCCCAGCTGGGGATTCTCCTCCTTTGCACCAAGACGATCCAGGCAACGACGACGACGACGACGACGAAAACGACCAAGACACCATAGCCAGCAATATTGTCACGATTCACCCCGGCAAAGAGTCCGTAACACTAGTCAACGGCATGCGCATTCTCCAGCCCAAAGTACTACACAGCGGATATCGCATCATTTTCGGCTCTGGACTGCACCACTTGTTCCGCTTCAACAATCCCGATGAAGTGCGACGCGAGCGAGAACACATGCAGCAGTTTGGCGTGTCACCGAAAATCAACACGGGCATGTTTCCCATGATGGAGAGGGGCGACAGTGCGCTGGGCCACACGCTGTCTCCAGCCAGCACGACGACCGCCATGACAGACCTGACAGCCGTCAGCGCTTACCATCATCTACCTGCCGACAGAGTGGTGGACTGGAACTTTGCCCACAGCGAAGCACTGCGCAAGTTTGGCGGCGGCCCACAAAGTGCGGATTTGACCATCATGACGGACGAGGATCTCAAACAGCTCTCTGACGGTATTACCAAAGTGCGCGAGTTTCGAAACAGAAAGAGAATATCATCCGATAGTCATAACCTGCTGTTTGAGGATCCAGATTCTATCATCACAACCGCAACTGTTTCACCTCGCACTTCGATCAGCTCGTCGAGTAACAAGCGGTTTAGCGCCATGTCATCTGTGCCTACCATCTTTTCCGAGGAGGACACTTCAGTAGACGACCACCACGATCCTGACGACAGCAAGGCGCTTTTATCCAGCACCACCATGTCCAAGGAAGAAAAGGACCAACTGGTGCGTATCGCTACCGAGGAAATGCAACAGCAGCTGGAACTGCAAAAGCAAGAATACGAGGAGAAGCTCAAACTGGTGGAATCCTCCAACATGAAGGCAGATGAGCTGAACCGCGAGCGAGACGAGCTTGCCGCCAAATACGCCCAAGTCAAACAGGACATGGAGAAGGTGCTGGAGCAACAGAAACTGGCCTACGAATCCAAGATCAAGCGCATCTCTGCCCACTTGCCGCCTGGAACAGCGCTGAGCTCAGACAACCTGCTGGTGGGATACACGGCCAAGAATGCTGCAGAGAGCTTGATGCGCATGGCGGTTGAAAAGTGGCGTCAATTACGCTATGTCAAGATGGCCGAAGATTGTCTCATTCACGCTGTGGTGCTCAAGGAAGCTAATATCATGGCCAAGGAGCTGGGCAAGAATGTGGTGTATCAGTTTATCGTGGTCCATGACGATATTTCGTCCAACCCCTTGTCCTTTTGGGAGTCTACGTCTGCGTTGCAGCCCTTTATGCGCGAGCCCGATACCCATTTGACCAAGGAAGCCAAACCCTGTTTAGCTGTGCAGGTGATTGATCATGTCCACCGCGCTACTTATATATGGTCCATTGCCAAGGTGAAGCATCGACTCAGACGCATGCGTCGACTGTACGACTATACCGACAGACCTCTGTTTACAGGCCAACACTTTAATAGAGAAGATCCCTTTTATGAAACGCCATGTCCCCGCTTTTCCTTGATAGGACTAGCGCGTGTACCTCTCAGAAACCTGACGCTGCAACTGCATGCTGACAACTATGTGGCCATTTACTGCAGAAATACCGGCAAAGTCATGGGCCACATCCGTGTGCTGATTACACCTATTGCTCGATCTGTCTCTCGCAAGCATCAGCATCCAAATACCAGCAGTGGTGAGGGACCAGCACAGCGACCCAATCTCTTTTACCGCAAGCGGTCCTCCTCTAGCAACGTGTTGCAAGATCAAAAGCAGGTGCTGGGCGAAAAGTACCTGCTCCATATTGGACAGCAGCAGGTCTTTGAAATCCGCATCCAGGAACTCAAGGGTGTCCGTGAAAGCGACTTTACGCAGGTGCACGCTCAATTCAGACTGTCCTCCTTTGGCAATGTGGAGCGCTACTCGACAGCCGACAAGATATACCAAACCGACCCGATCAGCAACTTTGGCACGGACACGGTGCAGTTCAACCAATGCCAGACGCTCTCTGTCAACATTACTGAAAACATGATGGATGTCATCTTGAACCAGGGCCTGACCATTGAAGTCTACGGCCAAGCACAAGAGGACTATCTCTTTGGACTAGTAGAACATGTAAGTAGCGCCAGCGCCGTGAATAGTCGAAACGGGTCGCCCACCACACCGACATCTGAACAATCTGAATTATTTGCAAAGGCGGTGGCATCAGAGACGGGGAGCGTGCCTGCCAGCAGACGCTTCTCCATTGACAGACGCTTCTCGGTGGAGCAAAGCACGTACGACGGCATTCTGATGGAGGAGAAGCACGACGTGCTGGCCTGGATCCAGATTTGCGAGCTCAACGACGACGGCGAATATGCGCCTGTCAAGGTACTGCACACCGAAGTCAATGATCACCAGCACCACCACAATCATCATGTCAAGCACCACCAAGATGTGTTTTGTCTCCGCCAAGGCTTGCAGAGACGCATTGCGCTGACTCTCTCGCACGATTCTGGCAAGCAGTTTGAATGGCTCGGCATCAAGCAGGCAAAGATTGGCAACGTGCGCTTGGTCGACAACAAGGGGCGCCAGACAGACTCGCCGCCACATCCTCCCGTCGAGATCCACCTGTTTCCGGACCAGCAAGCGACCACATTTGAGAGAAACGGCAAATCACGCATGACAGCACAGGGGCCATGGGACAGTTCGCTGCACGACTCGCTCTTCTTGAACCGAGTTACCGCCCCAGGCCAGCGTGTGCGATTGCGGCTGTCATGGCAGATTGAGTGCGAGAAATGCGCGGCACCCCTCAACTTTGAAATGGACATTTCCGTGCAAATCCAAGCCAGAGATGCGACCGTCAGCACATCTGCCTCCTCTTCCTCCATGTTTAGACAGTTTCTTCTGGGCGGTGGCGATGCGGATGCCAATGGACGTGTCAGCAAGATTGTGCACAAGACAAGCGGCCTCTTTGTCGTGCAGCTCAAACCGCCCATGACGCGGCAGGTGCGAGAACTATGGCGTCTCAACACAGCCAACAAGTACGTGCGTGGGGAAGAATTCATCGGTTCCTGGAAGCCACGTGGTGTCTCTCTTATTACCGACTATCGAGCTGCACGACAACGTATGCTGCATCAAGAAAGCGTAGCTGCATTTAGACATTCCTTGGTATTGGCAGGACACCCACAGACCAAGGTCATTCAACGCAGCCAATCCGACCATGCACTGACACTGCAATGCCATATGACAGATCTCACCACAGCACCAACCACATCTGAAAGCAGCAACAAGCAAAAGACAGAGCCTGAAGCATTAGCCAGAAAGGTGATTGAATTGTGGCAATCTCACTTTGGAACACGAGAAGAGGTATTGCTGTTATATATACAGTATATGAAATGTAGGACAAGACATTGACCTGTTGTTTTTATAATTATAGATTGTGTTCAGTCAAGATCCACCCAAAATTACCTCATTGACGAGTTCATCCAGCACAAACAGTATCAGCAGCGTCAAATCGTTGAGCAAAAAGTACTCGAAAATCAAATTGACATCTGATATTCAACAATTGCATCCAAGGTATGTGTGTGTGTATATTCTCAAATAATGGCTTCATTCATCTCATTCTTTTCTGGTGGGGGGTTAGTGACACAATCACCAAGAAAGGCTTTCTGTTACACCCAGAAAACGTGGATGATGTATGGTTGAAGCACTGGTTTGTCCTTCGACGGTAAGACGCTTTCTTAATTTTAATATATTTTCAACATGATCTTTTTTTCTAATGCATCGGATGAATCGACAGACCATTCATCATCATCTACCAAGATCAGACTGAAATCGAAGAAATTGGCGTCTTTAACCTTTCATCTGCTCGAGTCGACTACAAGTCTGATTTGGAAGACATGCTGCAGGTACGTTATTTTGAAGCCCACAATGATGGTGGTTTTCTTCATATTAAATTGGGTCTTAATCATGTGTAAAAATAGAGAAAATACACATTTGCCATTTACACACACAACAATGCTTATTTGCTCCAAGCAAATGACTTTGAAGACATGAAGGATTGGATATCCAAGATTGATCAATTCTATCCTGTAAAGAAGCTCGAAAACCTGTCTTGAGAGTTTTTTTTTCTTCATGTACATACTACTCTTATAAGGAGAGCTTTTTCTTATTCGTATGATATTGGAAATACTCCTATGCCGTGTTCAATAAAAAAAGAGATCTCACCTAACAGCAAATTACCTTTTGTTGCTAATGGTACACGTGAAGTTTGTTTCCGAGTGTCTAAATTTAACGAAAGATCTATATTTTGGCATTGACCATGACCTTTTCCCTCTTTTCTCTCTCTTTCTTCTTCTCATCTGCATATTCTCTCTCACAAACAAAAAGCGCACATTTTACAATAAATCAAAATGACAAATTATCAGTCTACTACTCAAGTCCATGGTTGGTTAATGGATGTCCCTGGCTATCGGGAAAATTATCGAAATCAAAGAGAAATCATGGTTCATGATGATTCAAAGAAATTTGTGTGAGTATTAGTGTCGATTTCATACTTTTTGGTCGGGAAAAGGGTCAGGGTTTAATTAAAATGTGAAAAAGGGGTGTGTGTGAGTGCAAATCATGATAAAGGAGTTCAAGGAGAAAGTTCAAGGGTTTCTGATACATGAATTTGTCCACACTATAGTAGCCAATCCAGAAAGGAAAGACCATCCTCATTAGCGTCCATCAGCTCGGAAGACAGTGTCAATTTAGATGAATTGATCAATGCCAACTTTACAACGGATATGGATGATGAAACCGACTTGTCGGCATTAGCATCATTAGAATTGGATGATTCCAATGAAGATTTCTGGAAGGTCGATAACGTAAGCATGGTTGCCATAGCAACGCCCAATAGATGATTCATCATTTCGTATAGGTATTTAACCATTATATCACAACTCAATTAGCGACGACAGACAAATCAAGATTGAAGATCAACAATAGTAGTAATAGATCAAAGTATGAAAGCGAAGAGGAGTTTGACTCTAAAAATACAAGTGCAGAAGATCTGCATGACATTTCTCTTTATAACAATGTAATGTATGCACATTCTTTGACATGCTAAGCAAAAGCGCTAAACTTCCATTCAGACAACCGAGCATAGCTTTCTGGATATATTGGATTTGAATTCTCCTGCAGATTTTGGTAAGCATGATATAACATTACGCATATTCTTGCATACTTATTGATGGCATTAGATATGCAATTCTCAAACATGCATTTGTCATCCCCTCCTCATCAACAGAGATCAGATAGATCAGGAAGCTTCAGTAGTGACAATAGCTCCAACTCACAGTCAACAATAACGACCGTCAACCGCAATTTCTCACGTCAGAATGTATATCCAAGCGCATCCACATCCACATCTTCCATGAGCAGCCATTCCACCGCCAAAACAAGCCATTCCTCCTTCTTATCCAGACCCTCCATCACCAAATCTGAGTCCAGCAAAACTAGTAATCGTTTGCCTTGCTCTAGAAAGCCATCACTGGTCTCTAGTATTTCAGAAAACACAGCTGTGGAGGCAAAACCAACATTATCATCGACCGCTCGCCTTCCTTCTCGATCTGTATCGCAAATTGGGTTGGCTAGACGCGCCACACACATCCCAGCGCCCTCTTCTTCCAAAGCAGCTCTATCTCCAATCACATCGGCAAAGCTATCTCCCACTCCACAACGTACTAAATCAACAGCATCCATTGCTCGCAAGCCGAGTCAGACCAGCTTGAACAGATCTGCAAGTCGTATAGGACAGCCCAACATAAGAGCAAGCCACATCCCTTCACCTCCTACCACAAAAAGGAGTACGACATCACTTGGTATCTCCTCGATTTTCTCTTCATCTGCGTCTTCCGCACAGCAACAAAAGAATTCAAATACACAACAGCAGCAAAAGTACCATCCACAGTCTCTGCACAGTGATTATTCAAGACCCAAAACGTCCATGGGGACATTAAAACCATCGTCATCCCCTTCAAATGTGCGGTCTGGATTGCGCACGCCTTCTCTGATGCGAGCCCCTAGTTCATCTAAATCAACTGGTTTGAAAATGACGGGTTCACGAAGCCTGTATAAATAATAGGATATATTGTTGGCTTCTTGATTGACGTCTTTCATGCTGATTTTGTGCATTTTGAATAAAAGAGACCTTGACACATTTTAAAAATAGCATTATCATAGTGAAAAATTGTCAGTATGCTCAATTGCCCTTTGCTTGTGATGCTGCAAGTTGGTCTTTGCAGCCCGTATGTCAAAAAGAAGTTATTTCTTTGACGCTTTAATACGGTATTATCAACGACGCTCTGAAGCGATATTGTGCCGTTTGTGAAATTCTTCTCCATCTAACGACGTACGCTCTTAAACTAGTGTAAAAAGGTAGTCAATGCTTGAGTGGCGAGTGTCAGCTGTTTCTCCCAGTTTGTCAATGAGCTTCGTTGTCGCTGCAGGTGCTCATCTTCTGCAGCAATAGGGAGTTTAGAAGCTGATGATGGGGTTTCATCTGAATGTTGAAGGTATTATATTGTCCAATATATCCATATCGTTTTGAAACCTCCTGGCAGAGCGTCGAGTATGTTTGTATGATAAAGTAGGTCCCATATATTCTTGCGCACAAGCGTTGCAAATTATTAATATTGTAGAAAAAGGCAATAACAACGGCACAAAAAACGGCGTCTTTGTGAGAGTTTTCGAGTAATAGCTTAGAAATCGCTTGATTTTTGAAGTTGTGAATGACCATTTGCTGTGGAGCCAATTGTGAGCAAAACAGACTGCAAAGTATGCTGTCCGTATCGATTAGAAGAGCGTGGAGCGTTCAGATCTTGGTCACAGGCAGTACACTTATGGTAGTATCGTGTGTAGTTACCGTAAGCCATTTGTACCATGCATTTTGAATGTTTAATCTCGCTTTTCTTATTTTTCATTACATTTTTAGTGTCAATATCAATGCTTTATTTCTCTGAGCTGTCTCCAAATTTCAGCCAATCAAATTGCTCTAAAAGGACTACATACACCACAAATCCTGGAAAAAAATTGCGAGGGTTTCCCCTCGTTTTGACGTTAGTCGGAGTTTTAAGTATTACTAAATATAGTAATTTAGCAATTCCATCATCAAAATCCCCTAAAATGCCAGAATATGCCTTACTACACACCCCAGCTTATAATGCAAACGCTTGAGACTCTCAATTAGCACCAAGTAAGTGATACAAATCAAGTGAGGGCAGCCTATCTACCCCCAGCCTCTGAATCAAATCTAGTTGTGCTTCAACGATAGGCTTATCCACACAACCAAAAAAAGAGGGTTATGGCTCAACAAAGAACCATGAAAAGTGGGAAAAGTAACAAAAGGGCATCACTAGAATGTGATAAAGAACATAAACATCGCAATACAGTTACATACAAAAAGGTAGTAGCAACAAGCAATGTATATCATCAAACTGACGAGTACAAGAAAATAAAAGTAGTAGAAAAAGGCATCATCGTGGTTGCCTCAGACGAAGCAAGAATACCAATACAAGCAATATTACAAAAGAAGTAATACTTGAAGAACAAAAAGAATGCAAGACTACTCCACAATAGAGCAGCACTGCCAGCGATACAATGCATCGAAAGATACACCATAGCACTATGGTACAGCAACAGAAGAATAGTTGCGTGCAGCAGAAAAAAAGGGTGCAAGAATAAATCGCAATAGAGAAAACTAAAGAAGAATGCACAGTATCACGAGAAAGAAAGTAGTGAAAGGGTTGAATGAATGTAATCCATGGCAACCAAAGAAGGGGAATATACAAACCAAATACAAACCATACACAAACAGCAATATATTGAAGCAAACTGGCCTAAAATAAACTGTGTAATTAGTATTATTACCTCATATTGTAACGCGAAAAATGGTTCTTATCGGCTGATACTTACTGTAACAAACTTCAAAGATGTCGTCTTTGTACTGGTGGATGCAAAGACATGCTTCTTCTGGCGAAAGTGGTGTTGTATTTAATTAATAGTAATAAAAAGTGTATGGTTTAATAGAAAAAGTGCACTGCAAAAATAGTGTGGGAACGGGGACGAGAAAAAAATAAAATAAAAAAAAAAAACGCGTTGCTGAGGGTGACTGCAGTCAATAGGCTGCCGCAGCACAGAGCACGCGGAATCTGAATGACGTGTACAATGAACATTTTGCACTGTGGTGACTGTACCCAAATGATTTTTTTGCGATGATTTTTTTGAATCAATATCGAGATAATTTGACATTTGTAAACATTTTTGTTAAAATTAGCTATATAAAATGTGCTCAGCGTATACTACTTTCTAGTAAACTTAAGGGAAGAATTTGAAGGCGCACTCAATGGTGTCAATTTCAAAATACTTTTGGAATGAAAAGATAAAGAATTCCGCGAAAATATAAAAAGCAGTTTTTCCAAGAAAAGTCGAGATTTAGCATATACAACGTTCAAAATAGCAGTTGCACAGGTTACCCTACATCTGTGCGGTCATTTTGATTTAATATATATCATAGTAAAAAGTGTCGTTTTTGCCTCCAAAATTGCGATCGTTTGATTTTTAACAAAAACCATGAGGTACCCCTCATGAAAAAATATGAATTTTCGACAATTTAGATCGATCCAAAAAAAATAAATGTAAAGATCCAGGATGTTAATGGTGATCGATAGCAATCATTTGGCACTATTCCCAGCATCTAAAACGGCTTGGAAGACAAAATATTGAGGGTTGAATTCGGACGATTTGGCAGGGAAAAGTACCTTTAGTGTCCTGTAAACCCACAGCAACTGGTGCTACAGACTCAATCAAGACCTTAAATGGTTGATATCTCTTTGGAATACACACTGAAGAATAGCACATTGAAGGATATTAGAAGTAGAAAAGTAATGTAAAGTTGGTAAATGATTCCTTTAAAAAGCATCCAGATTTCTGAAAACGACAGTTGTCATATCTTAGTGCAGCTCCAAATAGCCGACGATTAACGACAGTACGATCTGTTGTTGTGCACTTGAGCTCTTTGTAATTAAATAGAGAGATCAATAACTAAGCGAAATTTGATTATACGACTATCCTCCTTTAGCCTTATAAGACTTCTGTACAAAATTCAGTGGTACCATTGTTAAGTGTCTGGCGTCAAAATGAATCATTATACGCATGATGTAACGTCGCGGAATGTGTCAACTTTAGCACAACATACTTGAGAATATATCATGTACTGTTTATTATTGTTAATTACAATTCATCACGAACAGGCTCTGATGATTTTCCAACATCTTCATTGTCATTGTCTTCTGCAATATCTTGATGAGAAGGTGCTTCACTTAATTTCAAAGCACCATTATAAGACCAAGCTTGAACCCGACCTGATCCAATTTGATTCAACCACTTGACGAGATTTCCCTCACTCCAAGAACCAACATAGTTTCTAAAGAGATGCTTACTAGGATGTACAATAAAAATGGACGGATAGTCTTCTGATAATTGCAAGGTATTAATAATGTCCCTGGACTGATCGGCATGAATCCAGCCATATTCAAAGTCCAAATTCTGTTGTGATGGTGACACTTTGTCCTTGAGGGCGTTGAGCGTATCCAAGGTATCCTGCTTATCATCATCACCAGTGATGGCAATAACACAAACCGAGTTGCCTGTCAATTTCAAACACTGTTCTTCCAAGATTTTGTCGGTATCGTAAGCAATAACTGTGAAGGCATCTGTCAGAACCATCTGCAATACATTGCACAATTACTTTTCATACCTTGTTTGGCCTTCTTCTTGGGTGCTTCAGTTGCCTTCTTTTGTGATGGAGGAGGAGGAGGAGGAGGAGTCTTCTTGTCACTTGGAAGAGCATACTTTTCCATGAACGCCTTGAGATTGTCACGATTGAGTTTACCTTCAAACTTGACAGTTCCGTGTTCTGGGGAAACGATCAAGAGTGTCGGGAAGGATTCAACGCCGTATTCACTGACAATGTTTCTCTCTGATTGCTTGACTTCACCAGCCAACATGCGATCCTTGAAATCGACAGACAATGCTTTATATAGAGGTGTAGTTGTTGGCTTATTGGTGAACAAAAGGGCTTTGGGAAGTGTCTCGTTCTAGCTAGCATGTTAGAGCTTTCTTTGGCGTCTTTTATCATACGCACACTCCAATATACCTTTGTTTGTAAAAAGTTGTCCAAAGTGATGCTCTTCTTGGATTTGACATCCTTTTCATTCCACTTTACAAACTGAACATTGGATGGTTGCGATGACAAGAAATAGTCAACCATCGATTTGGCGTCTCGTGGTCCTTGATAATCTATTGTTTCGTGATGAGTATATGCGGGCAAACAAATTTCAGGCACATGAAAAGAACTCACCTGTAGGCACCTTGGTCATTTGGCCGGTACGCTTATCCTTTCTTAATTCAGGGCTGAATACTTTGATGGTAGGGAATCCTTTGATTTCGTACATGGCACAAAGGCCCTTGTTGGTCTCGACATCGCAATCAACAGCACCTACATTGACAAGACCTTTGAGATTGGTAGCCACCTTCTTCCATTCTGGCGCTAATCGTTGACAGTGGCCACACCAAGGGGCATAAAATTCCACTGCGACCAATTGCTATTAAACAGTAAGCATGAATTAAACGGCATGACGTTTGCAAGGCTTACATCTGTATCCAGAATAGCAGGACCAAAGTTGTGTGGCGTCAATTCAGTAACATCGTCTCTGGGACCATAGAAAGCTTGCGTCAAGGCGATGTTTGCCCACACAGCCAAAAATGCACCAACAAATTGTGTCTTCATTTTGATGAATAAAGAGAGTAAGAGAAAGACACGAAGATGGTGTCGAGATTATATAGCATTAGTCAATTGAACCTCAGTTTCCGTTGATTTTGACTTGTTTCCAGGTTATTGGTCATTTTAACCCTGTGGACCTTGATCGTTCACATTGCATTAATTTGTAACAAATTGTGCTACATTCAGATTTATGTAAGAATTGGAGTAGTGCTACAAGCTTTCTTTAATGTATAATGCTTTACGTCCATGGCATAGCCTGTTTCACGACACATAATGCATATCTATGAAGAACTAAGCTTTTACGACGCTGTTTATGGATCCAATCAGGCACGAAAAATGTGTGATACGATTCCAGAGAACAGCAATCTATTGTTTATTACGTAAAATCTAATATCCCAAGTAATCTCTGCGCAGACTCAATGCATTTTTACGAAGATCCGTCCATTCCTCTGATAAGCGACCTGTTAAAGGATGGTTTGATTGCCAACCCTCTCTATCAGAGTCAGTCCAGCCCTCTGCCCAGGCACCCAATCTTTCGTCATAGTCAAATTCTTTAGCAACGCCCATGATAAACTCTAAGCGATTGTCATTGTCGTCTGCACTGCTGACCTCCTCTGATGTAGGAGGTAGCATAGGGATCTTGCCGCTCCAATACCTTGCCATGACGATACTCTGACGCTGCATCAATGGCAACGGAACCACTCGAATTGGCAACCCCAGAAAGCATAGCGTAGGGTTGCTTTGATAGAACATATATTGAGTGAGATGATGCACTTTTTGTCCAGTTTTGATAAGGTTGTCCTTTTGGAAGGGTAGAAATGGGAAACTGTAGAGATAGCCTGTTCCAAATACAATGACATCGACATCTGCTAGTGTTGTATCATCCTTTAATTCGATGCAAGAAGAGCCAGTATCATCATTAGTACTGAATCGATTCACGAGTGCGACTTGATGCACATTAGGAGGGTTTCTCTCGACAGCTTGACGGGAGAGCTCTGTTTGTGTACGGATACATTGATACACTTTGTTTGCCACAGTGGATGTCTCTCGTACAATGTCAATGGCAGAAGAACCGCCGCCTATCACCAAGATTGTCTAATGTATCACATTCATATCTACGTCAGAATCTGCTGTCATGCATGAACACGGTAGTAGTAGATAACGTACCTTTCCCTGAAACTCTTCGGGTCGACGATAGTCTCGGGAATGAAGTAATTGAACCTTCTTATTAAGGGCAAGCGTAGCTAGTCCTGGGATGTCAGGTACATACGGAACTGCATAATGACCAGTGGCAACCACGAGAGCGTCAAATTCTTCAGTGTACGCCTTTTTATCGCTCTTTACTGAAACCTTCCATACATCATTTTCGAATACAGCCTTTTCCACTAGTGTCGAAAATCGAATCCAGGGTAGCAGGTTTTCATCTTTTGCAAGTTGACTTAGATAGTCCATGACATGTGTATGCGACGGAAATTCGGGTGTATCTTTGGGAAACGGCGCATCCTGGAAACACATGACAGAATGAGGCAAATTTGTATGAAGATTGGCATAAATGGGTGAGTGTAGCTGATCTAATTCTAGCGTTGTGTCTACTTTTAAAGCGTCTGTGGAGGGAAATGGTGGAGGCGGATTTCTCTCGGGCGAGTAGTACCTGATGTTCATTCTGTGAGCCCTGTTTGCTGCGGAAAAAAGAGAATGCTTTACTTACCATGTGCCGCCTGTATGGTTGTTTCTTTCGAAAATTGTAATGCTATCGAAAGCACCCTCATCACGCAATGCTCTGGCAGCAGCAATACCACCAGGGCCACCGCCGATAATAGCTACCCTTTTGATAGTCTTTTGAATGAAGCTTGCCATGTTTATTAGAGTCGATTTATGCAATTAGAAAAGAAAAAAGAAGAAAAAGAGCAAAGCAAGAGATGAGCTCATTTATATAGATTTGGATGAAATGTGGAGATTCAATATGATGTCAGTGATTCTAAAGCAAGATGATGCTTGCATCATTGCTCTTTGATGATGGCGGTATATTCGATAGCATGACAGAGCTTGTGTTGACATTATCAATATGCGTTGGTAGTCCCAGGTTGACTTTGGATGCTCTTGGTGGGTGTATCGATATTTCAGGGCGGATCATGACGAAGTTCCTTGAGTCATTGACAATTTGGGAGGCCCAGAACCCCTGAATCGCATGTTAGTGCTCCAGCAAAATGACAATCAAATGCATGAAATATAGCTTACAAAGACAAACACAAAGAATACGAGAAACATGAAGGAAAGCTTTGCTTCCGTGTCGTGTAGTCTGTAGCAGTTGAATTGCAATGAGCCGACTGTTTGCGTGTCTAGTGTGATGGCTGTGCTCGTTTGGAATGCGTCGGTGGATCGATTGGTGCACCAATGTATGAATTCGTCTTTTTTCACTGCAAACAAGATGCAATTCACAAACATGTCGATGAGGATGGCTGATACAAAGCAAGCAAACAGCTTTGCGTACTGCCTGTATCTGTTCACAGACCGGTAAATGACATGCAATGTGTAGCCATAAAGCAGCACTAGCACAAACAAGACGTTTATCACACCAAACACCATGGTCGCAGGCACATTGAAGTATGAAAAGAAGGCTGCTTCTGAGTGAGTTTTCCATTATATTGGCATCTTCTCATCAACTTACGGCTCTTGTTCATGAACGAAAAGCTAGCAAAGAACAAGCTCACTGCCTGCAAAACTGAGTTAGTTTCGACCAATCCATTGAATCATGCGCTGTGCTTTATTTTTACCTACAATCCATGCAGTCAGTATTAAGGGCACGCCAATGCGAGTTGGTATACACATGCAGCACTTTGAGTAATTGATACTGTTATACATGATGATGCCATGATGCTGATTGAACGGGTTAATCATAGATGTACTTAGTGCGGTGCGATGGATTATGAGAAAAATGAGAGAGAGAAAAAGAATGAGAAATCAGCTCGTGTGGTGTATGTATTTATACTATGAATCGAGAAAAGAGAAAACAAACAACAAAAACCTAAAAATGGCATTTTTAGGTGATCCAAGCTAGCGTTTTTGTCATACATTTATTGTTGTTGCTTTGATATAAGGTTCAGTAGAATTCGAGGGATTGGGATTGAGTCATCATCACCTGGGTGGGTGTCATGTCTTCGGTCGTCTCTAGATCTCGAATGTTGGCCAACACCTCTTGGCCGAGTTTTGCTTTGCGAGCCTCCATGTCGCTGGGGTTGAGAAGCATCCAGTCGTGACCTTGAGCTTCCTGGATGCTGACACGCTTGCTAGGATCCACAGTGAGCAATTCCTTGATCAGGCCCTTGGCTGATTCAGAGATGTGGCCCCAGTAGCGAGCGGGGAAGTCGTATTTTCCCATCTTGATCTGAGCCTTCATGGAAGGTGGCGCATTCTCTTCGGAGAAGGGAGGATAGCCGCATAGGCAAATATACAGCATGACGCCCAAGCTCCATATGTCACACTTTTTGTCATAGGCACGGCTGTCTGATGAGTTCAGGATTTCAGGGGCAACTAAAACATTGGGTGTCGTTAGCCAAACAAAAACCGCATTGGTGTGTTGACGCCGACTTACCATAGTTGGGTGTGCCGCATTGACTACCAAAGGTCTGGTCTCTTTGCTCAGTCTTGGCAAGTCCGAAATCGGTAATCTTGATCTGCAATGTGTCTCTATCAGCAAGCAGCACTAGTTGATATGAAGAGTAAGATACATGTATCATGCATAGCCATAGCAACCACACACTCACCATTCTCTGGTTTCAAATCTCTGTGTGCAATGTTGTTGTCATGCAAATACTATGAAAGTGTGTGTGTCAAGACATGAAAGACTGGATCATTGACTGGAATCTCTTACCTTTAGGCCAGTGAACAACTGCCAAAAGATGAATCGTGTCTTGTCTTCATCAATAGTCTTGTTTGAGGACACAAAGTCAAACAATTCACCGCCAGGCACACTTTGATAACTTTGCGTTAGTATATACATAGGCGTCCTTGACTTCAACACGACTTACTATTCCAAGACCAGGTAGATTGTATGTTGCTCATTAAAGACCCTGTCAATGTTTACCACCAAGGGCTAGCCACGCTGATTATTAGACATTGCCGCCGTATCAGATGATGAGCGTGCCAAACTTACATGTTTTCTGAGCGACATCATAATGCTAACTTCTTGGATCATAGCCTGGACCATTTTTGGCTTTTGGGCAAAACGATTCTTGTTGAGAACCTTGATAGCAACCGTCTTTCGAGTGGCACGATGAACTGCACGCTTTACGCTTGCAAAGTTGCCGCGACCTAGTGTTTGCTGGAACTCGTATTCGTGCTCGCACAACTAATGGATCCATGTCAATACACGTGTCTTTACACGCCTTGGTAACACACTTACATTAGCTTCAAACACAGGTGGGAATAAAACGCGGTAAACTACAAAAACAATGTCAAAACAACAGACGCGTATCAAAAAACCATGCAAAAAAAAAGACAACTTACACCTGTTGCGACTATCGTTATGAGGGAGGGATTTACGTTTAAACAACTGAATCTCATCGTTGTTTCTCAACATTACGCGATTTTTGCAACCAACCAGAGTATCGTTCACATAAGTGCCGTTAAAGCTGTTTGAAAAAAAATCAGGCACCAGACCTCAGAACAAGTGTCATTTGATTTTACCTGGTGTCTTCAAGAAAGATTCTGATGCCTTTTGCTTTTCCATTCGAGCCTGTTTCCTATACATTCCATGTTTATGTCAGACATGTTTTAATATATTCGGATCTTGGATTCATTCCTCTCAATTACCATGTATATCAAGCAATGCCTCTTACTAATCTCAGTTTGATCAAACCTAAGCAAGAGTGTCAGTGAGTAAGCTCTGCCAGGAATAGAGAGAAAAACACCTACTTGATGTCACTGGTGAGGGATCTACCGAGCAGATAGCCAACTCTGTCGTTGCCATCAGACTCCTTCTTTATAAGGTACTTATTTGGGTATTTGGGATTTTGCGATTGCAAAAAGGCCCATGCCTTGTTATTTGCTGACCAGTCTGGTTCCACTAATTCAAATGGTGTGTTCTCAACCACGGTGAAATCATTGACA
Source organism: Mucor lusitanicus (assembly GCA_010203745.1). Lineage (NCBI taxonomy): Eukaryota > Fungi > Mucoromycota > Mucoromycetes > Mucorales > Mucoraceae > Mucor > Mucor lusitanicus. The sequence goes on along the minus strand of JAAECE010000005.1, from coordinate 163,323 downwards.
GATGAGGCACTGGGCGATACAGGCTTGGAGGCCGGGTTGGGTGTAGTAGGTGTGGTAGGCATGGTTCTGTCATTGTCGTTGTCATGAAATGTCTTTTGCTGTTTGATAGCTACTGTGGGCTCTAGTCCATCATCGTCGGGTCTATCTTGTCGCTTCAAGTTTGCCTCTTGTTCATCCAGTGAATAGAAGGTGGTGCCACTAGGAGATGGATCCGCAGCAGTAGAAGCAGTGGTGCCATCCGATGTAGAGCCTCTTGATATGTGGAGTTGTTGTGGCAGATCCGGTGTAGTCATTGATGTCGTGTGTGTGTATGGTCAATCAAGCTAATGTCCACAGCAGTGAAGACTGATAAAGAAGTGTGGTATGCAGATGATAAAGAAAAGGGTTCTAATTTTTTCTTTTGAATGGGAGGTGTACAACGACATGAAAGGGAGATTCAACCACACAAGTAGACTCTGTAAAACGCCAAACCACTGTCACGGTGATTCACGTATGTTTGAATACATGAAATGGCGTTATGTCTTACAGGAACATCTTTCCATACTGATGCCGCTCAACATTGCCAATGCCCTGAGTATCCATCTCTTGCTGAACTTGCCATTTGGTTGACTCTAGTTGACGCGTATACTAGTTATATTCCAATCACATCAACTGGTGCAATTCAGGAGTTGTTTCTCATTAACCTAGTATAGACGTTGACCCAAACCCAGACAAACTCCCTCTTTCATTGCCATTCACAACAAACAAAACTGTCCATCTAATATAAACCATCATCCCAAATACATATTAAAGAGAGGATAATGTGCCAGTGATCGATATACCAAATAACCTGCTTCTAGTAGCCACAGCATATATCTCACTAGCTACAACGTTTATGAGATGAGAGAAGATGGCACGACACATCAGTTTCCTCCGTCATGCACAGTGTTGGTATAAAGCCTTGCCATTTTGATTGATCCATCCTAAAAATTGAGTGGCGTATTCTCTGGTTGTACAAACGGTAAAAAAAACTACTTTGATTGATGTAAAAGTAAACACAACACCCACTCCTTTCATTCATGGATACCAGGGTTTACCTGATAGCAGGTGGAACATGATGTATTATTAGGCAGATAATAAAGATGGATTCGAGCAGAAATTGGAGATAGTACTACTCACCACCAGTTTACCGGCTACTTGCTTTGAATATTGCTTCTTGTATTCAGGTAAAGGTTATTATTGGGAGTTTGTCGTGTTGGCTTCAGCAGGATTATTAGTATCAACAGGATGCGACAATGTTATATCATTTTTAAACTGTTCACCGTATATAGTGAAATGTCAGAAATTTATTAATATTAAAAATACAGTAGCTACTAGAGCTAGTTATAATACAAGATATTTATACAGCATCAAGTTAATGATGCTTATTAGTAGGAGGAGCAGGTGTGATTTCAATACTATTTACAGAATCAGCACGGCCATCATGAACGACAACTACATCATCCAGCTCTTGATGCTCAAACTTCTCCGTGTTGCCATGGCCATCAAAAGAGACTTCCTCAGAAAGACCATCGTTTTGACGCTGATGACGTTCTTGCTCAATCAAGCGAAGACGGCGTCTGTCAATCTCTTCCTCTCTCCACTCCATACCGCGGAAAGAGCCTTCAATACGTGACATGACACAACAACCAAGACAGTTGCCAAAGACATTGATGGAAGTACGACCCATGTCCATGATGGCATCGACACCCATGATCATGGGGATGGCTTCATAAGGAAGATTGTATTGAGTGACAGTACCAGCCAAGATGAGCAAAGAGGCACGAGGAATAGCAGCAACACCCTTGGAAGACAGCATCAATGTACCCATGATGGAGAGTTGAGTGGCCAAAGGCAAGTTGATGTTGCCTGCTTGAGCAGCAAAGATACTAGCCAAAGCCAAGTAAAGCGTGGTACCATCCAAATTGAAGGAGTAACCGCAGGGAATCACAAAGGCTGTCAACGAGTTGGGACATCCAAAGGCTCTCATGTTCTCCATGGCCTTGGGCAAAGCAGACTCACTGGAGGCAGAACTGAATGCAATCAACCAAGGTTGAGCAACAGCCTTGAAGAAGCCGAGGATGGGGACACGCGTCATAAACATGATGGGGATCAAAATGACCATGACAAAAATGGCCAAGGAAGCGTACAGAGAGCCAATCAGTTTACCGAGGTTGGCAAGGATATCCACACCATTCTTTCCTACAGCAGCAGCCAAAGCAGCACCGATACCGATAGGAGCATCTATAGATATACAAAATAGGTGATTAGGAGCGCGTGATTAGAATATGAACGTCAATTGCTCAAACTTACAGTTCATGATGAGAGCAACAAACTTGAACATGATCATAGACATGGAGTCATTGATTCTAAGCATAAACTCCTTGGACTTTTTGTCAGCCTTCATCATGGCACAAGAAAACATGGCAGCACAAAAGACGACACCCAAGATTTGGTTGTTTGTAGCAGCAACAAAGAAGTTTTTGGGGATGATCATTTCCATTTCACCGTACCAGGTAATAGATGCTTCTTGTTCAGCCATGCCTTCGACTTGACTGGTATCACCATACAAGACAACACCTTGGCCAGGCTTGATGAGGTTGGCCATGATTAGGCCAACAGCCAAAGCAAATGTAGTAACGACTTCAAAGTACTAGTAGATCAATGTCTGTTAGCATCACATGTATCAACAAAAGGTAACGACAGACACACTTACAATGATGGTTTTAACAGCCAATCTGCCTACTTTACCCACATCGTCGCCATGACCAGCAATGCCGACTACGAGAGTACTAAAGATAAGGGGCGTTTCAATGATGGTAATCATACGGATAAAGGCATCACCCAGAGGCTTCAATTGAACACCTGCATCAGGAGAAAAATGGCCGATCAAGATGCCTACAGCCATGCCTACGATAATCCAGAAAGTCAAGCTTGTTCTAGCAGCCAAGAAGCCCCACGAGCGCAAAAAGGGTTGCAACAAAATGTTGTTCCAAACGAAATAGACGGCATTGGCCACGATTTGTACAGGGCGAGGATAAGGCTTGGATACCTCCTCTGGTGGCATACCATAAGGTAAGTTGGAATCTAATTCTTCATTATTCTTTTCACTGAATTTGAGCTTGTTCTTGAGACCTTGGAGCATGTAATGAAGCGATTAAAGATATGCGGTTGTGTACTTTTTTTTACAAGCTATCTGTGGATGAGGGTATCGTATTTATACTTGATATCTCCAGTTTTTTTTTTTTTTACACGGTGACAGATCACAAAATCTGACTTTTGATCTGGACTATCACTTGCGCTAAACTTTCAAGGCATGAAATGGAAGATCCAGGTGAAACCACTCGACATCATTCACTCAAAATCAGATGGATTTCATATACATAACATAAGAAATAGCACCTCGACAATGGATCTATACATGGCACTACATTTTGAGTGCATTTTGAGCAGAAAACAACAGAGTAATACATTGATCCGAATGAATCGGAGATGCGTAAACCTTATCTCTCCACTGGCCTCTTGCTGTAAAATGTGTGGTTCCCTCTAAAGGCAAATCATGACCATGGTAACTCACCAATCGTTGCTGATGACTTTTACTTGATTTGATAGACCGTCAATGAGAAAAGTCATCAAAGTTCCCAAAGACTTTGTCTCTTACATGGACTCTGCTATTTTCAGATGGAACACAATGTTCTCACACTTTTTCAAGATTAAGTTTTTATTTTTTATTTGATTTTTCACAGGGTTAATGGTACAAGATCTGGCGTTGCAGTTTACAGAAAAACCCATCTTTTTACCATGTGCATCGACATGTAGTAGTGTGTGCTATCAGATTAGATCCAGAGGATGGAAATTAAAAATAAAAGATAAGCAAACGTTAATCAGCCATAGTCGATCTTATCGTCTACTGGTTCCTTTGGCGGGAAAATGCCCTGATTTTTATTCGAAGGAGCAAGACACATTTACGTAGACCCGGGTTTTTTCCTGATTCAAATACGGCAAGATCCATTTCTGAATGTTCCATCAAAGAAATGTTCCCAACATGACTATATTATCCTCAGATGTACCAAATAATTGAATGAAAATGGCAGAAATAGCTAAAGGTGGTGGTTTATGTACAATAGATATACTACTACTACAATGCTGGATCCACCTCGCTTCTATACACATTTGTTTCAACGATGTCTATTTTATTCTTAATATACAATCGGTTGCTATCGTTACTAAACGTATATCCTATGCCGATTACCCTTGACATCCTCTTTATCTACGATAACTCGACAGGCTGCAGTCTCAAAATGTTTGTAATCTCTCGTCTGCTCTGCAGCCAGGACTTGAATGTGCTCGCCTTATCCATGGTCTCATCACAGATAGCGTCGGGTTCATTGGATGAGGATGTCGTGTCTGATGGCTGCTGCTGCATCTTGGTCAGAGCCAATTGCTCCAAAAGGTAGTTGGCAAACACGATCAAGTAAAAGTATCTGATCAGATAGTTGAGAGCAACCTCTTTGATAGCCTTGTATTGCTTGGACTTGGTATCCTCAATGGCATCCATGCGCAGCTTGTAATCATAGATGGCCTTCCGCAAATTTTGCATGTGATCGCACATATTGATGGCCTTGTCTGTAAGGCGTTTTGCTAATTTGCCATAGGTCAGCATGCTCACCAATTGAAGAATGATCTTGAACTCGCCATTGTGGTAGCTCTCCTCGATCGAGTCTTCATTTTCGCTATTGTAGATGAAGGATTTTCGCGTGGATTGAGGCGAATCAATCAAGATGTGGCCATTCTTATCCATCATGATCGAGTCATTATTCATAATCATAGCCATCAGACAGGCAGTAACCATACCCGTTGTTGTGCGACCACGTCTATATAATAGCCATTAGAACACACACAATAACTACTGGATACTGAAACCATACCCCATTTGACAGTTGTACAACACATCGACCCCAGTGTTGGCACTCCTTGTTCTACAAATTAGCTGATCAAAAACGTCGGGAATTGGTGCTTGCTCGTCCGTGCTACATGAAACCGATATGTTAAACGTTGCACACAACCTTAAAACCACACAATTACATTGGAATTCGCAGGTAATCCACTTGATAGCCCTCGTCTATGATGGACTGGAAGGTTTCTTTGGGTGTTTCAATGTCTTGAATCTGAACCGTTTCCCACATGCCCTACAATACACAGCATGGTGAGTTTCGTCATGTTGATGTGTATGTGTGTATCCTTTTACGTACCACAAGATCAAACTGGCCCTTTTCATTTTCCTTCTCGTCGTGGAGTAACAATCTTCCATCGTATTCCTTGCATTCATTGATTGCTTCCAGTTTCATACGTTCCTCCATGCCTTCAACGCGGTCTGTTGTGATACCTGTCGATTCTAAATTCTTCAATGGATCCTGGAACAGACGCAGTACGTAGGGCTGCTTGTTGACGTACAAGACGGGCTCTTCGCGAAGACATGTCCATAGCACTTTTCTCTTTCCTCCAGGGCCTGCGTTCATCGACTTGAGCACTGCCTTGATGGCGTCTTTGGAGGGCATAGCACATCCACAGATAAATGGCGGAGTCATTGTGTCTTCATCACTACGCTCCAAATCAGCAGCCAATCCACTGTCGTCTGCTGCCTTATTGGGCTGTTTCACACAGGACTTGACGTCTTGCACTTGCACCCGTCTAAAGTTATAAGCGCCCTCAATCTTCTCCTTCAAACTCATCTTTTGACACCCAGGGAACGCATCGTGCTTGAGTATCGTCTGCTGTGCCAACACTTGGCCATGGCGAGAAGCCACCACGCTCATGATTTCACTGGAAAGAGCCACACCATCACCAATGGATTTCTCGACAGGCGTAATCAGCTGCTCGTCGGGATGCTCGAATTCCTCCAACAATGTGCCAATTTCAGGTCGTTTGTTCATCCAGGATTCAAAGGTAGGCGTAGAATTCAACAACTCGGGGCAAGTGGAATCCAAATAGGCTTCAAAACAGAGCAGAACAAAATAGCGTTGCAGTGCTGCAGTGCCTCGCTTGATGTGTGCCTTTTTCTTTGTGTCGTCGTCTTCGTTGTCTGCTTTGATGTGTTCTGATTCAATCATTTCACGCAAGTTGAGGAAGGCACCACACTTGTCAATCACATCATCCACGGTGTGCTTGACTTCCAATCCATTTTTGATGACTCTGAGCAGACTGTTAATGATTTGATAGTTGAGATATTGGCATTTATGGCGGTGATCGTTGCCTTCTTTCATGTGTGTAGGCTTGATCCATCGGGTAATCAAAGTAGCAATCACAGTGCCTATAGTTGATCTTCCTAGACCAACCTGACAGTTCCTGCCATGGTCATAAGTGTCCCCCCTTTTTTTCTATACCACATGAATCTACTTACATGATCAGTGCTGTCTTGGATAGATCCGTGCTGGTAATCAAGTTGCGTATTTCATCAAAATCACACCACTCTGGCGCCTTTTCAGCTGTAACAGGTACACGGTAGTAATCGAGCACATCGCCATGACGAAGCGCCACTTTGGTAACAGAAGAGTCACTGCTGCTAGCATCGCTGTCCAGTTCTTCGGCAATCTCCATGGCAACAGAAGTCATCACTTGGCGCACAGTCATGATATCGTCGATATCCACTTCCTCCCATGCTGCCAACACGTTGCCGTCCTTGTCTTCACCATGCAGCAGAATACGGCCGTCGTAGTTGAGCACTTCACGGATAACATCTTGCTTTAAACGTTCCTCCAACTGCTCCAGTCGATCGCCAGTAATGCCCTTGTAGACTTTCATGTTACGCAATGTAAAGTATCTGTCACGCAAGACGTAAGGAATGCCGTTGATGTAAATAATGGGCTCTTCGCGCAAATTGATCCATTGAATCTTGTCGTTCTTTGGCTGGTCTGTCAAGAGTCGACGAATGACAGTGCGAAGACCATCCACCGTGGGCTGAGCAATGCCATACACATGGGTGTGCTTGATGCGTCTGAAGTTAGATCCACCTTCTACCAAAAACACATGATGACGTTGAGGTCTCTTATTGACAAGGTTGTTGCAATCCTCTTCTTCTGTATTGATGCCGCCCGGTGTAGGTAGTTTTTGCAGTTGATTGTGCTCGTCTACATCCAATTGGCTGGCGTTCCAGAAATCCACCTTTAGGATGGTTTGTGAAGTGAGAACAACACCAGTACGACCCTATGGAAACCATACAAATGGGTATAAATACACACACACCGAGTCTTGTTCGCCATTGCCCGCTTACCTTTAATACAAACTCTTCGATCTCGGGTGCGACTGATCCCAGCTGTCCACCTGCACCAACCATCTCAAACATACCAGGACCATAACCCAAGGCATTGTGGCGACGATGCGAATTCAATGAAGCACTGAAAGTATTGGTATGAATCAATCGATGCAAATCATCCACAGGTCTGAACAAGTAAAGCTTGGGGCTCTTGCGTCGAATATTCTGCAACATGCTCCAAATCTCGCTTCTGGATTTGACCCAATCCGAGAATTTGGTGCTGAATTGATCGTCGGCTGATTCATTGATGTACGCTGTGAAACAGAGCAGTGAAAAGTAACGCTGTAGACCTACAGCTGCTTTGGCGAGGTTGCTGTTTTTGGACTCATAGCCTGCTGAAGGTTGTGTCGTCTGTTTGATTCGGTTCATCAAGATGTCTTCACGAAGATTGATGACAGCGTCCGCTAGTAGGGGAAAAAGAAAAAACAGATTGTATCAAAATCCAACTCTATCACTGACAAGTGAGAAAAAAAAAAGAGAGAGCCCACTTACACTGATCAATCACTTCATCCAGCATTTTCTTACTGAAATTACCACTGTCCAATACAGCAGTAAGCGCAGTGATGACATGGTAATTGCCCATGATGGCTTCCTTGAGGTTTTCAATCATGCTGCCACGTTCCAAAGCCCATTCAATGGCTGATCTTGGTGACATTTTTGAATCAAGCCCTAAATATAGCCATCCAGTGTCAGCTCCTAGTAAGCTCTTTTTTCGTTTGTCAAACAAACCTTGCTCCAGGATGTAGACTAATCTCAATAGTGCATGGTTTTGGCTCTGAATAGTATCCACTTCTTCCCATCCTCTCAGCAATTCAGGAGAGATATTTCTTGCTGGTGCATTGTCTGCAATAACATCCAGGGTATTGGTATCAGCGTAATTCCAACCAGGAAGAGGGAATGGGTCAGGCTGGTTCAGTTCAAGCAACTGTATACGACGGATGATTTGAGCAATGACGATGCCTACGGTGGCTATTTGAGGTGATGTTTAGTGTGGTGTGGCATGATAGAGCGTCGCTACTACAATACTTACTTCGTACAGCACCCATACCACAGTTGAAGATCAATGGATCTGTAGGCTCTAATGATTTGATCACACGCACATATTCGTCAAAGTAATTGTCTTCGGGTGCTTGTTCTGGTGAAATGGGGATTCTAAAGTACTTGAGTCTATAATCAAGCTGTTGAAACTCTTCAAACACTGTGTGTGTAACACACATCCATGATCAGTTTACTGTATTGTTGATTGTGATACAACTTACATTCTCTAGGGGTTTGAACTTGATCCGCAGCGATGAAACAAGGGACAATGGTGCCATCCGCTGCGAGAAAACGTGTCAGTTGCAGCCTCCACTGCTCATTTCAGCAGTAAAACTTACTCAGTTCTTGATGCACTAGAATCAGTCCTCCCATGTTTTTGGCTTCTTTAACCACATCATGCTTTAATCGCTCCTCCAATTTTTCCAGTCGAGTTGCATTGATGCCCAAGAATGCCACCATGTTTTGCAACGGGTCAGCATAATCCCGCAACACGTATGGATGTCCGTTCAAATAGACTGCGCACAAAAAAAGTGGAATGAGTAACATGCATTGCTGCTGTGGATGCTCTTTTTACTTACTCAATGGCTCCTCTCGCGTCAAAAACCTATCTTACGGCCTCAGCACTAGTATACACAATGCAAACATACCGAGAATCCCCCCTACTACTTACCATGTGCATGACGTCTTGATGTTGCTCTTGGGATGACAATTCAATAGAGCCAATACAGTGGATAAACCAATAGCCTATATCACGTTTAATATACTTTGTTGCTTAGTTGATGATGATCATTTACCGTAGGCTGTGCCACACCATACACATTTAAATCAGCAACGCGGAAATTTGGCGCTCCTTGCAAGTGGAAATCCAGCTTTGTGTTCATGCCTATAATAAATAGATCTTATCAGCAAGATGGCGTCTGATAATAACAAATGTGCATGTGTGTCACATTACCTTTTTCAAAGTGATCCATCTTCAAGATGGTATTTCGAGTCAATACGCTGCCATGGCGGGTGCGCATCAGGTTCTTGACAGCATTCAATAGGTAGCGAGGGTCCTGAGATCCAGCTGCTTGCGATAACGGCGTGGATGGTCTTGCGTCCTTTGGCTCTGGCGGATTGATGAATGCGGGCGCTGGTGATTCTGATCTGGAGGGAGGCACGGAAGAATAGGCCAACTGGTGGCGAATTGGACTTCCCAACTCATCGCTATGTAGATAAATTCAGTATGTAATTACTCGTATGGCATACGCACCCAGGATAAATGACTTACATGCGCTGTGGTATGTACCGACTGCTCTTTGGCTTGACAGATGGGTCGTGTTGAGGAGCTAATTTCCTATGGGCGAGTCGAGGCGAGCTTGGAGCACTGCTTGCAAGCCCTTGACTATGGAGCAATGATGCATTGATAGGCTTGGGTGGAGAATCTGTCATTTTAAACAGCAAGAGAGAAGAAAGAGATGAAAAAGGGCATTTGCCGGAAATAGGCTGCATATTTATAGTTGGACAGCTCTTCCCAATGCATGCCACTTTTGTACGTCATGTTGGAAAGGGATGTAGCCAATCATGGTCACATTTCAAAAAAGGTGTGTATGTGTGTGTTTGGATGCCCTCTCTTTTTGTTCGCCATCTTTTTACTTGCTTATACAACAAATGCCCTTTAAACAGGCATCTCCAGCTGTGCCTGCTTCACAATTGTACAAGAAGCTCAAAAAGGTGGGGAAAGGAGCCTATGGTTCCGTCTACAAAGGGTACCGTACAAACACACACAGAGAGATGCTCCACACACGCATGGATACTGACGCTAGACAACACCCACAGCATTGATACTCGCACCAATAAGGTGATTGCCATCAAGGTCTTGAATCTCGACACAGAGGAAGACGATGTGGACGATATCCAGCGAGAGATTGCGCTACTATCCCAACTGACACATGCCCGATCCCAAAACATCACACCGTACTATGGCAGTTTCTTGAACGACACCAAGCTGTGGATTATCATGGCTTATGCGGCTGGCGGCAGTGTGCGGACAATTGTAACTAGATGGACATGGACTAAAGCTGGGCGGGATACTCGTGTGCTGACTATGTGTGTTTTTGTTTAGATGAAGGCAGGTAACCTGGAAGAGCGCTACATTGCTGTCATTACTCGAGAGATCCTGCTTGCACTGTCGTATTTGCATAAAAATCAGATTATTCATCGAGACATTAAAGGTGAGGTACACACACAGACACATGTATATGTTTAGCATGGCATTCAATTAACAGTGCAATACAGCTGCCAACATCTTGCTGACGGCTGAGGGCAATGTGCAATTGTGTGATTTTGGTGTTGCTGCCGCCAATTCATTCAGACGAAGTACGTTTGTAGGCACGCCTTATTGGATGGCGCCCGAAGTGATTCGAGAAGGCGCATCGTACGACTACAAGGCCGACATATGGTCATTGGGCATCACTGTCTACGAAATGGCTACAGGGAACCCGCCGCTAGCCAACGTGGATCCCATGCGTGCCATCTCGGTCATCCCAAAGTCTGCCCCACCCAGGCTGCCCGACACATTTTCACCTGCCATCCGAGAGTTTGTCGATTGCTGTTTATCAGAGCACCCCAGCGAGGTCAGTATTGCTCTTATTATGTTGTCTTCTGTGTTTGTGGTATTAACTGGGAAGTAGCGTTTGAATGCGGACGAACTGCTCAAATCCAGGTTCATCAGAAGCGTCATCAAAGTGCCTCGATCCGCGCTGCGAGACGTGATTGCGCGATATGACAAGTGGAAAAAGACCAACGAGGCTTCCAAGCGATGCAGTATCATATCCAATGAGCTGAGCGAAAGGTAAGTTGGATGCCATGCGTTCAATACGAGAGCCTTGTGTTCACCGGGCATTGTGTGCTAGTGATACTGAGGATCCTGCTATGGATGATTTTGAAGACATGCACGAGGACACTTGGGAGTTTGATGTAAGTCTCGGGGCCATGTCTAGCTTGAATTCAATGTTTGACGCTGTTGCTTAGACCATCAAAAGCAGCCAGCAAGCAACAGTAAAACGACACGTTGAGCCGAATGCAACTACCACGACCACCACAGCAGATGCCACTATCAAAGCACCACAGCCATATACCCGGAACCCTGAATCACTTCCTCTTGTACGCATGTTTATGACAGCCGAGCAAAAGGCCGCAGAAAGCCTCAACATACCCAACCATGCTCATCCACTGTCCATGGAGACACCTCATCTTGTGAAGCCCACCGCAGAATCACCCATGGCTAGTCAAAGCAACAGCAGCAGCAGTACAACAACATTAAACACAGCTGCTGCCGCCGCCACCACCACCACTACTACTACCACTATTAATACTACTACTACCACCACCACACCAGCAACGACAACATATATACATGGTCAATTAGGAGACGTCTCGCCTGCAAGACCCAGCATAGTAAGGGACATGCCGCCACCAGATCAATTGAGTAGTAGCCACGAATTCATGGCGAGTCATAGCAGTGGCAGACTAGTCCCCGGTGCGCCGCCACCTCGCAATTTGATGAATTCTCCAGTGTCAAAACTAGTGCCGTTATCTAGATCAGGCTCTGCTGAAGGGGGTGGAAAGCCCATGATACGTGCTCGGTCTCATTCAGAGCAACGGCCGATGCTTGAGCAAGAGAGAGAGCGATCTTCTTCATTTGACACAGGACAGCCCGTGCCTACCGCGCCCAGCTTGAAGAATGCTAGCGTGGCCAACATTTCGTCACCATTAGCGAGACGAGTGCGATCTGCGACCACACTGCGACCACCATCGGATGAGGAGAGCGTCCATTTGAAGGCATTGATCAATCAAAAGCAGCAGCAGCAGCAACAGATTCAAGTAGCACCTGCTGCTGTAGATAAAGCTCACCCAAGTGATTCGCACCGTCGAAGCATCAGCGCAGATAATGATTCTTCCAATAAAAAGGTAATCAGTTATACAACATCCTCTTGTGCGCACGTAACTGACACATGCATTTGCTGTAGATGTTGCAAGACATGATCACTACCCAGCGAAACATACCCCCCTTGTCCTCCATCTCCACAGAGGCCGAGATATTCAAGCAAAAGCTGGAACGAGAGCAAAAGGAGCAGGAATCGGCTGTTCCAGTGATAGCGCCACTTGCATTAGACGGGCTGCAATCACAGCAGCAGTTTTATGACGCCATTTGGAACACATTGGGAGACTTGAATGGATGGTTGGAAGCCGTGGAAATTAGCCTGGCCCATGTAGATACTGCAGCCAATTCTTGATTGAATAAACAGTGATTATCTTGTTGCGCCAAATGTTGTCATAAATAGTATAACTCCCCCCACTTCGCTTGGATGGATTTCATGCCAATAGTACCGTACATGTTGCTCCAAACCAAACGTCACATGTAAACCTGGGGCATTGTAGGTAGATGATAGGGATGTGGAGAAAATAAATTCGCAGCGACGTCTTTTTTAGCAACGACACTACAGACAACAAGATGGCAGCCATCAACGACGATGTTTACGCTCGTGTGAGAGAAAAGATTAAAGAGCACAACCTGACAGAGCAAGAGGTCAAGGCCATTGACACTGCCAGAGACCAACTGCAGACACACAGTAAGCAGCTATTCGAATGGGCACGACGCACAATGGGACGACTAACATGCCATCATGTAGCATACACGGGTGGTTTGACAGGCGCCATGGCAGCATTCCTGCTGGCCAAGAGCAAAAAGTTCAACCCTATCCAAATGCTGGCCCTCACAGGCGGCGGCTTTCTGATGGGCTCGCAAATGGGTCTGATATCAGGCGCATTGGCAGGTGTCAAAACCATCAATACCCTACCAAACCCTCAGCGTCTTATCAATGTCGTCCGAGAAGTACAGCAAGTATCTGCCTCGAGTATTTGAGGCTGATTGACTGACTGTTTTATGCCTAGATTGGAGGCCATGAAGGGCAGACAAGGCATCAATGGACCTAATGCCGCCAGTAGTAGTAGTGGAGGCAATCACTCTTCTGCAGGACCTACCATTCGACCTCACCAAATGACGCCTCAGGAGCTCCATGAAGCGCAAAGTCCCCAAGACCAGTTCTCACCTGACATGAATGAAAATACCAGTGGAGATGCAGGTAAAGCAAATTCCTCAAGAATGTTTGCAAATAGACCTGACTTAATTCCCCGGGCTGGGTTGGGCGTTTTACATGTATAGTATGGGGAAACAGACAAACATTCAACAATGAAATGGACATTACAGACCAAACAGACCCTCTTTCCAGATCGCAGCAATTACAGCAACGCAGCACGCAGCAGCAGCAGCAGCAACCGAGTGCCTGGGACAAGATTCGCTCCGAGAACTTGCCCAACAACACATGGTCCAGAATTCGAATGGAAGCGCAAAAGAATCCCGAGAGCGCAGTCGAGATTGAAAAGGCAAAGGCTGCCCGCCTGAATAGACTACGCGAGACTTCTGATTTTGGAAATAGTGGGGAAAGAGACATACCCCGTACCAGAGAAGAAGCTTTGGAACGAGGCGGCAGCGCTTCGAGAAAGAATCAATGGGGAGATCCATTAGAGTAATGATGATGACAATAATAAAGATTTCAGCTGGCACATGCATGTTCATATCAATATCTTCCGATCAAAGTATGTGCTTTATGCATAGCATAGCAATAGCTAGCGAGGATTCTTGACTATATCCTCACCTTGGATTCCATCTTTTCTCTTCTCTTTTTTTCTATTCTTCTTACATTCTCTTACATGTATACTGTCAAGAAAATCTCCATTGGATTGTACTGCATTGCCGCGCTTGGCTTGCAGTGTGTCAGGGCAGATGCCAAAGCGGACGAATTAACTTTCAGGGCCAACATGGTCAAGAGCGCATTTCAGCATGCCTGGAACGGCTACACTAGCTTTGCCTATGGCCATGACGAATTGCAGCCAATCACTAATGGAACCACAGATTCCAGGTACAAGGGGGAGCAATCTTATCAATGAAAACCTACTAATAACAAACAACATTGGCCATGATCTTGTCATAATAATAGAAATGGATGGGGAGGTATGATGTGTGCGCGTGGGGGTTTGCATAATCTAAACAATGCGTTTGAAATATGTCTTTATATATTATAGCTTCCATTTTCGACGCCTTGGACACCATGATCATTATGGGATTGGAGGACGATTACCAGAGAGCACTGGAGCATGTCAAGAATGTGGACTGGACAAAGAGCAAGGAGCCCTCCAAGACGTTTGAAACCAACATTCGCTATCTGGGCGGTCTCTTGTCTGCTTATGATTTGCGCCCTGATCCAGTCTTGTTGGACAAGGCAGTAGATTTGGCTGAAAAGGTCATTATGCCTGCCTTCAACACGCCCAACCGTATGCCGGCTGCTTTTGTCAATGTCGTTACGTAAGTGTTTTTATGTATATGTATCCAACGTGAGCGTTATTGACATGTTGTTGTTTGTGTGTCTTGCAGAGGTCGTCCTGTCAAGCATGATGAGATTATCTTGGCTGAATTCGGATCGCTTCAATTGGAGCTGGTTCGTCTCTCTCAATTAACTGGCGATGATCGCTACCAAGTCGCTGGTAACCACATTCTTGAAAAGATGTCTGAAGTTCCATCCAGGATTCCTGGCTTATACCCCATGACATGGAACCATGAAAGCTTTACTCCCAAAAATAGTAAGCACACACACACACACACACACACACACACACACACCTCAAGTTGATGGAGATGTTCTCACCACTGATAATCATGTTTTTCTTAGCTTATATTACCATCTCGGGTGGCGCTGACAGCTACTATGAATACTTGCTCAAGACACATATCCTGATGGAAGGCAACGAAGAGCTTCAATTGGACATGTGGAAGGTCTCTGTTGATAGCATGCAAAAATACCTTCGCTCTGAAACACATAGCGGCAAAGTGTATCTTGCTGAATTTGAGGAACATTACAAGCTGTTACAAACGGGTGAATTGGTAGTGTAATCGTAGACCGTCGCGAGATTGTTTGCTAATGTTTATAGTCCACTAGGTCTGCTTTATGCCAGGCAATTTGCTCCTTGGTGCACGTTACTTGAACGACCCAAGTATTGAGCGACTCGCAGACGAATTGATGAATTCATGCTATGATACCTGGGTCAACACGGCCACTGGCTTGGCTCCTGAGAAATGGAGCTGGATCGACAAGGATCAAAACATGAATGGATACCCTGAAGTCATGCAAAAAATGATGCTCAAGAGTGGCTTCATTGCTCAGGACACTGGCTATGATTTGAGACCAGGTAATAAGTGCCATATTTCCCTTCACTTTATATAGACTACTTACTAAACAAACACATTCATCATATACAGAGACTATTGAAAGCTTATTCTATTTCTACCGTATTACTGGCGATACATCATACCAGGTATGTACCTTATATAGCTCTAGCAATGCAAACAATGTTTAAATTCAAACTAACCGAGATCGCATTAGGACAAAGCCTGGAAGATTTTCGAAGCCATTGAGAAATACTGTAAAACAACATCGGGCTACACTCGCATTGCTGATGTTACCAACATGGAAGACGTGAAGCCATTGAACTTTGAAGAGAGGTATAGTACCATCATTTTGCTGAGTCTTGACATTATTTCTGATCGCTTGCAATCGCTCTACTAGTTACTTCTTTGCTGAGACACTAAAGTATCTGTACCTGATGTTTAGTGATCCCAACTATATCTCGTTGGATGAATATGTATTCAACACTGAGGCCCATCCTTTCAAGCTTAACAAACCAATCCAAATTCAAGCTAAAAAATTCAAATAGATTTATATATACACGTTTTGATAAACAATTTTTAGTTATTTTTGCTTTTGATCAGGTTTCCATTTGATAACTCCATTTATAAGTTGTGTTTCTTCAAATATCACGAGATATTTTTCATATGCTCGCCATTGACCAACAAAGCATCATTAGCTAGAAAGCCAAATTCATATTACGTAGAGTGTTTTATTAAATTATAATGCAATTCTATCTATGTATACGTAATTTCTAGTTTTGAGCTTGCAAAAAGTTGATTAAATTATCACTTCGAAGAGAAATCCATTCCTTGAGACCCATTTTACTTGATACGTTAGTAGGTCCATTCACACCAAGGTCAAAAGGAATATCGTCAGCTCCAACAAATCCCTTGTTTTCCAAAGTGCTGTTTGTTGATCCACTTGCTCTCCAACTTCTTCCACCAGTATTCATGCGGGGCAATGACTTATCCCAAGCGACATCTTGCTCAAGCATCTTGTACAATTGCTCCACCCGAGGATTCAAGACTTCAGGATTAACCAGATATTTAGTAAAGTTGAACAGTAGTTTCTCAAACTCTTGTTTGAACGCAGGTACGGCGAGCAATGCTGGAGCCAATGGACGTGTTGAAAAGCCTGGAAATTCAGTGTAGTTTCCACCATTCATAAGAGTTGCATTGAAGATGGTGCTTCCCATTGACAAATCAAAATCTTGTCCACTAAACAAAATGCGCTTATGTTCAAGATCGTCATACAAGATGTAATTGTTGCCCATAGTAAGATAGCCATCTGCGTTAGAGGTGACAATCTCCATGGCTAGTCCACGCAAAAAGCTGCTCACGTCTGCCTTTTCGTGCCATAGAGGGATAGAGACGTCTGACCCGTCAGAGGTGGGCTGCTCAGAAATGAATTTAGTGAGATCCATGATTCTAGTATGGTTGGCTTTTCCCTTGGAAGGGTTCTCCTTGGCTGGATATTTGATGCTGTATACAGTGACATTGTCGCCGAGATAGCTCAAATCAGGTCTTGGCCCGCCATGTCCAGGTCCGCCTCCGCCTGGCCCGCCTGGCCCGCCTGGCCCGCTTGGTCCACCTGGCCCGCCTGGTCCTTGTGGACCACCTTCTCGACCAGCAGACACGTCTGCAACATATAGAGCCCCTTGTTTGAACTTCTTATCTCCATTGGCAAAGACATTTCTGATCCATGGATTCTTGAACATTTCAGCCAAGCCAAATAAACCGATGGCTTTATCGTTGATAAACACTCGAACATAGCTGTATTGCGTTGTTGGAATACCAATGGATTCAGCAATATCAGATGATAATTGATCTCGCATGTAGGACGGATCTGTGGCCATGGACCTCAATTTAAAGCGACGGAAATCAAAGAGGTCTTGCTTTTTAGGAATCTTGAACTTGTACGAGAGTTTCTTTTGAGATCGAGTGCTATGCCCGGCAATCGACAGAGTAACGTCGTCAAATGTTTTGACTTGATGGGGGCTAATAATAAGATGCAATCATTAGAAATGCTACTGTAGACAACGTAATCTGATAACAAGGTTACCTAATGTAGGCTATTTTAATGTCGGGAACCCGAATATCTTCTCTTGCGTTGTCATGAATGATATCAATCGCTGTTTGATTGCCGGTAATGTGAATTGTTGGAATTTGTCCTTCAAGATGAAGATCAGATTGGATACGGTTGAGGATAGGAAGCGGTTCCATAATCACAGGCAGTTTGTCCACTGCCATCATGTTCCACGTTCTGTTGTAGTATTCATTCAATGTGCTGTCCTCAATGACTGGGCTCCGAAGAAAGTTTTCTTGTTCAATGATGATGCCGTCGTCTTTATCAATGATAGCATATCGATACCCGGAAGTTGGCCTGGGAGCCTCACCTGTGTGATATAACGTTGAAATTGTATCCATAGAGCTGAGAGGATATAGCCTATCATTATCCACAATGACACCTAAAGCATAGTTCTCAGGCACTTGTTGAACAACTTTATAGGTGACCTGAGATGGACTTGAGAACGACGACAGGCCCAGGAATGCAGCCTGGAAGAACGAAACAGCTGCATCATATCATGTTCTTTTAGCATTAAATCATATACATGCACATACATATGTACAATACCTGCGGATATTCTCATTTTTAGGTATGCAAAAGAGAAGAAAAGGTGTTGTCGGATAAAGTTGCCAATTGGGTAGATTTAGATCAGATAAAATTTCCTCGGTGTAAGCCGTGATTTGCTGCATCTGTTGCAATGAGTTTCCTTTTTGTGAAATATTTACCCAAGGTGGTGAATGCCAAGATAATTTCCAAATATGATTTTTTGTTCTTGATAGTTGGCAGCAAACTCTGCGGATGATTCACCTCAATAATGTTGCCTATAGTAGCTCTAAATCAAAAGTTTGTTCTGTATTTTTCATGATTTCTGGACCATCTGAATAGAAATTTGAAATGTAATAAAAAGAACACTATCGTAATTCTGTTATCTAAAATACAAATAGCAATAATAATGACACTGGCATTTGAATTACTTGGAAACTGCACTGTAGCTACACAGCATTCGAAACAATACAGTAGCAACAGATACCCTTCAAAGAGAAAGACTCTTTATTGATAACAAAAAACCGACTTAATTATATATTACTACCTTTAGCCTTTTATTGTAATATTTTCCTTTCCAATAATATGACAACTACCAAGAAACAACCATATTATAAAACCAATCAAGACCTCCCTCCCAGCATAAAGCGTAAGACAACATATCTGACATCCAATCCACTTCTCACTGACATAGCCAAGTTTCTGAGGGGCAACCCCTTACCGACAGCCACCTGGTTGTGAAAACATTGGCAGACTTGATGTCGCCATTGACGACGACCCAAATTAATGCGAAGGGCCTAACTTACCGAACAAAACCTGCACCTATTCTAACCCCAAAGTAAATACTAAATCAGAACCCAGATGGATCATGGTAGATCCATCCAGGAACCAAACATAAATAAAGCACAAGTAAACAATAGCAAGTGTCTGTGGAAGCTTGGACTCCTGATCAAAGTACAATCTCTCACAACCATGTCACATGTTAGAGTTGAATAGTGTAAATATGTTAATAAATGAATATTGTTCAAATATGCATAAAGGAGGCAATTGTCCAAAACAATTGCAATAACTCCAAATATAGCATACAGGGCAACTGCCCAAAGCAGTTATAATAATTCTAGATATAAACATTCTTGTTTATGCCCTAACAATAAGCTCAGACAAAACCAGGATTCTGAGGGATCACAATCCTGACCAAGACAATAGTATCGACCTCAAACACCAACACCTCGAAATCTCTACATTCCAAAACGTGAGTGAATGTCATCAACAGGAGACATTCTTGAAATAAGCTGTAAAATAAGCATTCTCACTGTAGTGAAGCTAATTTTACAATTGATATAAATACATGCTCTCTTAAAGACCATGGATCATTTCTTCAGATTTCTTTTAATCAATAAACCCGTGGAAAGACTATAATTGTAATTCTCTCTGGTTTTCTTACTTTTTTTATTTCAATCAATCTTGATTTTATTCCATAGTCCATCCATCAACGGCAACGCCTCCAGATGACTAAAGTCTTCTGACCACACAATCGTGTTCCTCGCAAAATCTGACATAGGTACTACATGCTCATCCCATAAGCCAGATGATTGACATTTGAAGACTTTGATTGATTTGATACAAATATAATTAATGCAAAATTGTACTTTTGGATGTTATGAATAGGCGTAGATTTATCACGGAATTGTTCTTTCTAGGATAGTAAATGTATTTGATCATGCCTAATACTTATGGTGGTATCATGTGTAGTTACCGTAAGCCATTTGTACCATGCATTTTAAATGTTTAATCTTGCTTTTCTTATTTTTCATTACATTTTTAGTTTCAATATCAATGCTTTATTTCTCTGAGCTGTCTCCAAATTTGAGCCAATCACAACGCTTTATTTGCCCTACAGACAACCCAGGCCAGAAAAAAAAATTGCGAGGGTTTCCCTCTGTTTTGACGTTAGGCGGAGTTTTAAGTATTACTAAATACAGTAATTTAGCAATCCCATCATCAAAATCCCCTAAAATGCCAGAATATGCCTTACTACACACCCCAGCTTATAGTGCAAACGCTTGAGACTCTCAATTAGCACCAAGTAAGTGATACAAATCAAGTGAGGGCAGCCTATCTACCCCCAGCCTCTGAATCAAATCTAGTTGTGCTTCAACGATAGGCTTATCCACACAACGAAAAAAGAGGGTTATGGCTCAAAGAACCGTGAAAAGTGGGAAAAGTAACAAAAGGGCATCACTAGAATGTGATGATGAAGAACAGAAACATCGCAATATAGTTACATACAAAAAGTTAACATGCCACAATGTGTATCATCAAAATGATCAGTACAAGAGAACAAAAGTAGAAAAAAAAAAGTATCGTGGTTGCCTCATACGAAGCAAGAACACCAATACAACCAGTATTACAAAAGAAGTAATAATACTTGAAGAACAAAAAGAATGCAAAGCTACTCCACAATGGAGCAGCACTGCCAGCGATACAATGCATCAAGAGATACACCATAGCACTATGATGGAACAGCAACATAAAAATAGTTGCGTGCAGAAAAGGGGGAAAGAATAAATCGCAATAGAGCAAACTAACGAATGCGCAGTATCACGAGAAAGAAAGTAATAAAAGGTTGAATGAATGTAATCCATAGCAACCAAATCCATGACAACCAAATCCATGGCAACCAAAGAAGGGAAATATACAAACCAAATACAAACCAAATACAAACCAAACACAATCAATACATCGCAACAAACTGGCCTAAAATAAACTGTGTAATTAGTATTACCGTATATTGTAACGCGAAAGGTGGCTCTTATCGGCTGATACCTACTGTTACAAACTTCAAAGGTGTCGTCTTGTGTATTGGTGGTTGCAAAGACATGCTCCTTTTGGCGAAAGTGGTGTTGTATTCAATCAATAGTAATAAAAAGTATATCGTTTAATAGAAACAGTGCAGTGCAAAAACAGTGCGAGAAAAAATAAATAAAAATAAAAACGCGTTGCTGAGGGTGACTGCAGTCAATAGGCTGCCCCAGCACAGAGCACACAGAATTTGAATGACGTGTACAATGAACATTTTGCACTGTGGTGACTGTACCCAAATGATTTTTTTGCGATGATTTTTTTGAATCAAAATCGATATAATTTGATATTTGTAAACATTTTTGTTAAAATTAGCTATAGAAAGCGTGCTCAGCGTATACAACTTTCTAATAAACTTAAGGGAAGAATTTGAAGGCGCATTCAATGGTGTCAATTTTAAAGTACTTTTAGAATGAAAAGATAAAGAATTTTGAGAAAATATAAAAAGCGGTTTTTCCAGGAAAAGTCGAGATTTAACATATACAACGTTCAAAATAGCAGTTGCACAGGTTACCCTACACCTGTGCGGTCATTTTGATTTAATATATATCATAGTAAAAAGTGTCGTTTTCGCCTTCAAAATTGCGATCGTTTGATTTTTAACAAAAACCATGAGGTGTACCTCATGAAAAAACGTGGATTTTCAACGATTTGGATCGATGCAAAAAAAAATAAAAATAAAGGTTCAGGATGTAAATGGTAATCGATAGCAATCATTCGGCACTATTCCGAGCCCCTAGAAGGGTTTACAAGACGAGATATTGAGGATTGAACTTGAATGATTTGGCTGGGAAAAGTACCTTTAGTGCCATGTAAATCTACAAAAACTAATGCCACAAACCTGATCCAGACTTTAAACAATTGGCATCTTTTAGGACTACATGCTGATTACCATTAGACAGAAAAAGATGGAAATTTTGAGTATTTTTTTTACGTTAAAAACGCTCAGAAATACCAAAAGCACTGCTTATCGTGTTTTAATCCAGCTTCTACTAATGACCTATGCCTATAGAAAGTAGTGCAGTTTGCTATGCATTTCAATTCTTCGTATACCAACAAATACACAATTTGGGCTTTCGTTGCGTACAGTAAAAGCGCTCTCTACATAATAGAAAGGATGGATCTAGAGGTTGGAATCGGATATAATTAACACTCCACAGTTGAACTACTAAAATCGTTTAGTTTATGTACACTTGACGGAGTAGCCACTGGAAGTTTGTTTATATGACGCTTATGACCGCCTCAGAACAAGTATAGTATACAACAGTGTTAATATGAACTCTCCAATAGTCATATACGGCATGATCAAAACACGCTTTGCCCTATTTTTTTGTCCAACGCCCAAAACAGTGTTCAACCTGTGCCACTCTTGAACAAAGCATGCTAGATCCAAGCGGTTTTAAATAAACTGTTGCGCAACATCCCCTCCATTAGCCTGCTACTACTAGACATTCGTAATTAACCGTTTTCATTATGGACATTGTCATAATCAGTCATCAAAATGGGCTGATTTCAAAAAAGCAATCATCCATCCATCAACTCCAACTCTTCTAATCCAAAATCCAATTATACTATCGTCTCTCTCGCACGATTCCGCTTAAAATATTATCTACTAATCTCATCATTACATCGATTGCTCAAAATCGATCACGCATGATAACCTGATCCTTCATATTGAAAATACCTGCATAAAAACACAATTTAGTGCCAAGCACAAAGCTAGGCTATGCAATTCCGACTACAGTGTTGCACAGCGCCCCCTCTATTAATCTGTTACTACTTGAAATTCGTAATTATGGATCGTGTCAAGGCCAGTGCTCAAAACTCGCTTGTTGTGGAAATCTTCCATCCATCAACAAAAGATCATCCATCCATCTACAAGAGCTCATCCAAACCAAAGGTCAATTATTCCATCGTGTTCTCCTCAAAATTCAGCATAGGTACGTGCCAGTTTCAATACTCTAACAACATTTTTTTGCAAATGAATCTCGCATGATGACCTGATCCTGCATACCGGAAATACCTGCATACAAGCAGAATTTAGTGTCGAGCACAAAGATACAGTATACAGCTTTGAATAAAGTGTTTTTCAACACCCCACCTGTCAATCCGTTAATACTAGACACTTGTAACTACCCACCTCCCTCATGCATCTTGTCTATATCCGTGCTCAAAGTTGAATTATTTTGAAAATCGTCCATCCATCAACGGCAACGCCTCCAAATGACCAAAGTCTTCTGACCACACAATCCTGTTCCTCGCAAAGTTTGGCATAGGTACATTGTTGTAGTATGCAAAGCCTACGTTCATCAACATGTGCTTGAAGACTACATGCACATCTGGCTCCACACACACAAACACGTGGACACACAGCGTGTGCCTGGACAAGCTATAGTCACTTTCGATCTAACCGCTCGACATGTTGTTTGTTTACTTGTTAATCATCGTCTGTGCACTGGTAATACCCAACTCAACATGCTCCAAACTCTTTACTGTCAAGATTCACTCAATGCGTATACATCACGCTCATCACTTTATGTGGGTACTCTACATCAGATATTCCACACCCGAACTTATTAATCTCGCGTTCCACCCATATATTCATCTTCAGTGTAGTAGTCATATCCAGGGATCCACTCTATTTGAATCAAGAGATGGCCCTGTAATAAAGAAGTCTCTTTGCTTTCGTTTAGATACAGTTGACATCTGATTACTCATATCCTTCCACTCGACTTATTAACACGAATTCAACATACATGTTCATCTCATAAGCCAGATGATTGACATTTGAAGACTTTGATTGATTTAATACCAATATAATTAATGCAAAATTGTACTTTTGGATGTTATGAATAGGAGTAGATTTATTCCATAACTGTTCTTTCTAGGATAGTAAATGTATTTGATCATGCCTAATACTTATGGTGGTATCATGTGTAGTTACCGTAAGCCATTTGTACCATGCATTTTAAATGTTTAATCTTGCTTTTCTTATTTTTCATTACATTTTTAGTTTCAATATCAATGCTTTATTTCTCTGAGCTGTCTCCAAATTTGAGCCAATCACAACGCTTTATTTGCCCTACAGACAACCCAGGCCAGAAAAAAAAATTGCGAGGGTTTCCCTCTGTTTTGACGTTAGGCGGAGTTTTAAGTATTACTAAATACAGTAATTTAGCAATCCCATCATCAAAATCCCCTAAAATGCCAGAATATGCCTTACTACACACCCCAGCTTATAGTGCAAACGCTTGAGACTCTCAATTAGCACCAAGTAAGTGATACAAATCAAGTGAGGGCAGCCTATCTACCCCCAGCCTCTGAATCAAATCTAGTTGTGCTTCAACGATAGGCTTATCCACACAACGAAAAAAGAGGGTTATGGCTCAAAGAACCGTGAAAAGTGGGAAAAGTAACAAAAGGGCATCACTAGAATGTGATGATGAAGAACAGAAACATCGCAATATAGTTACATACAAAAAGTTAACATGCCACAATGTGTATCATCAAAATGATCAGTACAAGAGAACAAAAGTAGAAAAAAAAAAGTATCGTGGTTGCCTCATACGAAGCAAGAACACCAATACAACCAGTATTACAAAAGAAGTAATAATACTTGAAGAACAAAAAGAATGCAAAGCTACTCCACAATGGAGCAGCACTGCCAGCGATACAATGCATCAAGAGATACACCATAGCACTATGATGGAACAGCAACATAAAAATAGTTGCGTGCAGAAAAGGGGGAAAGAATAAATCGCAATAGAGCAAACTAACGAATGCGCAGTATCACGAGAAAGAAAGTAATAAAAGGTTGAATGAATGTAATCCATAGCAACCAAATCCATGACAACCAAATCCATGGCAACCAAAGAAGGGAAATATACAAACCAAATACAAACCAAATACAAACCAAACACAATCAATACATCGCAACAAACTGGCCTAAAATAAACTGTGTAATTAGTATTACCGTATATTGTAACGCGAAAGGTGGCTCTTATCGGCTGATACCTACTGTTACAAACTTCAAAGGTGTCGTCTTGTGTATTGGTGGTTGCAAAGACATGCTCCTTTTGGCGAAAGTGGTGTTGTATTCAATCAATAGTAATAAAAAGTATATCGTTTAATAGAAACAGTGCAGTGCAAAAACAGTGCGAGAAAAAATAAATAAAAATAAAAACGCGTTGCTGAGGGTGACTGCAGTCAATAGGCTGCCCCAGCACAGAGCACACAGAATTTGAATGACGTGTACAATGAACATTTTGCACTGTGGTGACTGTACCCAAATGATTTTTTTGCGATGATTTTTTTGAATCAAAATCGATATAATTTGATATTTGTAAACATTTTTGTTAAAATTAGCTATAGAAAGCGTGCTCAGCGTATACAACTTTCTAATAAACTTAAGGGAAGAATTTGAAGGCGCATTCAATGGTGTCAATTTTAAAGTACTTTTAGAATGAAAAGATAAAGAATTTTGAGAAAATATAAAAAGCGGTTTTTCCAGGAAAAGTCGAGATTTAACATATACAACGTTCAAAATAGCAGTTGCACAGGTTACCCTACACCTGTGCGGTCATTTTGATTTAATATATATCATAGTAAAAAGTGTCGTTTTCGCCTTCAAAATTGCGATCGTTTGATTTTTAACAAAAACCATGAGGTGTACCTCATGAAAAAACGTGGATTTTCAACGATTTGGATCGATGCAAAAAAAAATAAAAATAAAGGTTCAGGATGTAAATGGTAATCGATAGCAATCATTCGGCACTATTCCGAGCCCCTAGAAGGGTTTACAAGACGAGATATTGAGGATTGAACTTGAATGATTTGGCTGGGAAAAGTACCTTTAGTGCCATGTAAATCTACAAAAACTAATGCCACAAACCTGATCCAGACTTTAAACAATTGGCATCTTTTAGGACTACATGCTGATTACCATTAGACAGAAAAAGATGGAAATTTTGAGTATTTTTTTTACGTTAAAAACGCTCAGAAATACCAAAAGCACTGCTTATCGTGTTTTAATCCAGCTTCTACTAATGACCTATGCCTATAGAAAGTAGTGCAGTTTGCTATGCATTTCAATTCTTCGTATACCAACAAATACACAATTTGGGCTTTCGTTGCGTACAGTAAAAGCGCTCTCTACATAATAGAAAGGATGGATCTAGAGGTTGGAATCGGATATAATTAACACTCCACAGTTGAACTACTAAAATCGTTTAGTTTATGTACACTTGACGGAGTAGCCACTGGAAGTTTGTTTATATGACGCTTATGACCGCCTCAGAACAAGTATAGTATACAACAGTGTTAATATGAACTCTCCAATAGTCATATACGGCATGATCAAAACACGCTTTGCCCTATTTTTTTGTCCAACGCCCAAAACAGTGTTCAACCTGTGCCACTCTTGAACAAAGCATGCTAGATCCAAGCGGTTTTAAATAAACTGTTGCGCAACATCCCCTCCATTAGCCTGCTACTACTAGACATTCGTAATTAACCGTTTTCATTATGGACATTGTCATAATCAGTCATCAAAATGGGCTGATTTCAAAAAAGCAATCATCCATCCATCAACTCCAACTCTTCTAATCCAAAATCCAATTATACTATCGTCTCTCTCGCACGATTCCGCTTAAAATATTATCTACTAATCTCATCATTACATCGATTGCTCAAAATCGATCACGCATGATAACCTGATCCTTCATATTGAAAATACCTGCATAAAAACACAATTTAGTGCCAAGCACAAAGCTAGGCTATGCAATTCCGACTACAGTGTTGCACAGCGCCCCCTCTATTAATCTGTTACTACTTGAAATTCGTAATTATGGATCGTGTCAAGGCCAGTGCTCAAAACTCGCTTGTTGTGGAAATCTTCCATCCATCAACAAAAGATCATCCATCCATCTACAAGAGCTCATCCAAACCAAAGGTCAATTATTCCATCGTGTTCTCCTCAAAATTCAGCATAGGTACGTGCCAGTTTCAATACTCTAACAACATTTTTTTGCAAATGAATCTCGCATGATGACCTGATCCTGCATACCGGAAATACCTGCATACAAGCAGAATTTAGTGTCGAGCACAAAGATACAGTATACAGCTTTGAATAAAGTGTTTTTCAACACCCCACCTGTCAATCCGTTAATACTAGACACTTGTAACTACCCACCTCCCTCATGCATCTTGTCTATATCCGTGCTCAAAGTTGAATTATTTTGAAAATCGTCCATCCATCAACGGCAACGCCTCCAAATGACCAAAGTCTTCTGACCACACAATCCTGTTCCTCGCAAAGTTTGGCATAGGTACATTGTTGTAGTATGCAAAGCCTACGTTCATCAACATGTGCTTGAAGACTACATGCACATCTGGCTCCACACACACAAACACGTGGACACACAGCGTGTGCCTGGACAAGCTATAGTCACTTTCGATCTAACCGCTCGACATGTTGTTTGTTTACTTGTTAATCATCGTCTGTGCACTGGTAATACCCAACTCAACATGCTCCAAACTCTTTACTGTCAAGATTCACTCAATGCGTATACATCACGCTCATCACTTTATGTGGGTACTCTACATCAGATATTCCACACCCGAACTTATTAATCTCGCGTTCCACCCATATATTCATCTTCAGTGTAGTAGTCATATCCAGGGATCCACTCTATTTGAATCAAGAGATGGCCCTGTAATAAAGAAGTCTCTTTGCTTTCGTTTAGATACAGTTGACATCTGATTACTCATATCCTTCCACTCGACTTATTAACACGAATTCAACATACATGTTCATCTCATAAGCCAGATGATTGACATTTGAAGACTTTGATTGATTTAATACCAATATAATTAATGCAAAATTGTACTTTTGGATGTTATGAATAGGAGTAGATTTATTCCATAACTGTTCTTTCTAGGATAGTAAATGTATTTGATCATGCCTAATACTTATGGTGGTATCATGTGTAGTTACCGTAAGCCATTTGTACCATGCATTTTAAATGTTTAATCTTGCTTTTCTTATTTTTCATTACATTTTTAGTTTCAATATCAATGCTTTATTTCTCTGAGCTGTCTCCAAATTTGAGCCAATCACAACGCTTTATTTGCCCTACAGACAACCCAGGCCAGAAAAAAAAATTGCGAGGGTTTCCCTCTGTTTTGACGTTAGGCGGAGTTTTAAGTATTACTAAATACAGTAATTTAGCAATTCCATCATCAAAATCCCCTAAAATGCCAGAATATGCCTTACTACACACCCCAGCTTATAGTGCAAACGCTTGAGACTCTCAATTAGCACCAAGTAAGTGATACAAATCAAGTGAGGGCAGCCTATCTACCCCCAGCCTCTAAATCAAACCTAGTTGTGCTTCAACGATAGGCTTATCCACACAACAAAAAAAGAGGGTTATGGCTCAAAGAACCATAAAAAGTGGGAAAAGTAACAAAAGGGCATCACTAGAATGTGATGAAGAACAACAGAAACATTGCAATAATACAGCTACATACAAAAAGGTATGATAACATGCAATGTGTATCATCGAAATGACGAGTACAAGAAAACAAAAGTAGAAAAAAAAAGTATCGTGGTTGCCTCATACGAAGCAAGAACACCAATACAACCAGTATTACAAAAGAAGTAATAATACTTGAAGAACAAAAAGAATGCAAGGCTATTCCCCATTATAGCCGCAGTGCCAGCGATACAGTGCATCAAAAGATATTACACAATATCACTGTTATACAGCAACAGAAAAATTGTTGCGTGCAGAAAACGGGGGAAAAGAATAGAATGAATAATGAATCGCAAGAGCGCAAACTAAAGAATGCACAGTGTTACGAGAAAGAAACCAATGAACGGTTGAATGAATGTAATCCATGGCAACCAAAGAAGAGGAATATACAAACCAAATACAAACCAAACACAATTTCTATATTGCAACGAACTGGTCTAAAGTAAACTGTGTAATTAGTATTGCTGTATATTGTACCGCGAAAAGTGGGTCTTATCTGCTGATACCTACTGTAACAAATTTGAAAGATGTCGTCTTGGGTACTGGTGCTTGCAAAGGCAAGATTCTTTTGGCGAAAGTGGTGTTGCATTCAATTCATAGTAACAAAAAGTATATGGTTTAATAGAAAAAGTGCAGTGCAAAAACAGTGAGAGAAAAAATAAAAAAAATGAAAACGCGTTGCTAAGGGTGACTGCAGTCAATAGGCCGCCGCAGCACAGAGCACGCGGAATTTGAATGACGTGTACAATGAACATTTTTCACTGTGGTGGCGGTATTCAAATGATTTTTTTGCAGTGATTTTTTTTTAATTCATTTCATCAAATCTTGACATTTTGACATTTTTGTAAACGTTTTTGATACAATTAGCTATATAAAGTGTACTCAGGGTATACTACTTTCTAATAAACTCAAGGGAAAGATTTGAAGGCCCATTCAATGGTGTCAATTTTAAAATACTTTTAAAATGAAAAGATAGAAAATTTTGAGAAAATATAAAAAGCAGTTTTTTCAAGAACAGTCGAAGTTTAGCATATACAATGTTCAAAATAGCAGTTGCACAGGTTACCCGACATCCGTGCGTTCATTTTGATCTAATACATATCATAGTAAAAAGTGTCGTTTTTGCGTCCAAAATTGCGATCGTTTGATTTTTAACAAAAACCATGAGGGGTACCTCATGAAAAAACGTGCATTTTCGACGGTTTGGATCGATGCAAAAAAAAATAAAAATAAAGGTTTAGGATGTAAATGGTGATCGATAGCAATCATATGGCA
Source organism: Mucor lusitanicus (assembly GCA_010203745.1). NCBI lineage: Eukaryota > Fungi > Mucoromycota > Mucoromycetes > Mucorales > Mucoraceae > Mucor > Mucor lusitanicus. Next base: position 133,387 of record JAAECE010000005.1, on the reverse strand, counting down.
CTATTGCGAGCATCCGAGAGGGTCTGGAAGATGAGTTATTAAGGGTTGAATTCGGACGATTTGGCTGGGAAAATTACCTTTTGTAGCCTGTAAAACTATGGCAACTAATGTGACATATTTGATCAAAACCTAAAGCGATTGCTATTTTTTTGGACTACACACTGCATATAAATAGTTAGACAGAAAGTAATGTAAGGTTTGCGTATGTTTTCCTTTCAAAGTCCCAGAAGCCAAGAAACGACAAGCGTCTCCTACTACTACTACTACAATATTAGTGCACTATCATAACTACTATTATCTTTGCTTAACAAGTTGTAATTCAGCAAACGGCTCATTTGGGCCGACTTATTTTAATAAATATTTTGAGAACCAAACGTGGCACCGTAATCTAGTTTAAACATGCATGTAAGGCATCATGCGTTTGATGTACTGAATTATTTCTATTGCTTTTCAACCAGATTTGAGCTATCGAGAGCTAATTTTTCATGGCCTGTTTTCGTAAATTTGGGCCGTCCCATTTGGGCCGACTTTTCTATCAGTGATAGTTCGAAAGATTTATACTAATTCTATTATTTTTTTTATCCAAACAATCTCATTTTAATATTAAATATTATTCAGGCTGTTTTCTTCAGTCCAAACATCCTTCAGATGGTTCCTATGACAACTTTCGCACAATGGCTTGTCGGGGTCGCAGCTGCAACATTTCTCCACTCTTGTGCGGCTGAAACCGTTTGACGCGCAACCTCGACATCCCAAACTGATGCGCTTTGCTTGGGTCATTGGCACGCGTAATTTTTACATAGTTGTGGTAGTTGCAGCTTCTTGCAGCTCTTAGAATAGCAGCAGGCAGAGCAGGCTCCATTATATCATTGTTCAAAGACTTGCAGTGCCTCAAGAAAGACCAAGTCAGGGAATCTTTGAATGCGCTATGGTTTGTATTGCTACCGTCCCTGAAGACTCTATATGCGCTGAAAGCGTTTGCTTCACAGATCCCCAAGAAGAAGCCAAAGTAGTGCATCTCCCATCTGTCTGTGGAGATGATATCGTGGTATGATATCTTGTTATCCCGTAAGTTGCTGGCGGCGTCAATAATGGAACCTGCCATCAAAATCAGAATTGTGTTACTATGCATCAGCCTATCACCATCAGACGTATACTTACTCTTATGAGTTTCGTACTCGCCAACAACTTCTGGCCGTTGAGCGGTTGAAGTCTGGACATCAGAGTTTCTGAAAGTCCTTTGGTCATTCAGTCTAGTAGTGCCACAAGAGGACACAAATGCCTTCACCTTCTTTTCTCGGTAGGCGCATACAAACATGCCACCATCGTCTGTTGTCTTCTTCATGGTATAATGGCTACCATACGCGGGCTCCACTGCTCAATGATATCTGTCACAGGCATACCACGCCGCCAGTATCTTCTTTTGGTGACCTGCATAATTCCATACAGTCCATTATTGCTGGTCAACATTGAAATCATATCTGGTGACCCAAACCAAGAATCCGCTATCACAGTTCGTCCACTTCCAATCCAGGGCTTCACCAACTGCTTCACTGCAGCCGTAAGTTTTTTCATGTCTAGATCGTTGTCAAACTCCTTTGGCAGAGGATCGCTGACAGTATCCATCTGCAGAATGCAGTAGGAATGATGGTCTGCGAGCGTTTTGAATTCTTGACCGATAGGATGGGGCTTTTGAGGTACCTTTTTCAGGTTTGGCATTCTTTCACCTAACCATTGGTGCATTGACTCATCAATCACCAAGTACTTGCCAGGTACAACACATCTTGCCATATGCTCGTTGAAGATCTTGATTGTCGATCGGATCTGATATAGTGGATCAGCTTGTTTTCTTTCAATGGATGGGACCTCGAACGTATGCATACGCATGATATCTTCAAATCTCCAGTATGACATATACTGCTTGAAGTTGACGCTCATTGTAAAGTGGCTGGAGCCTTGCTTCCAGTAAGCTTTACGGTCAGAATGATGAACGACTGTCATCACAGTGAGAAGAGCAAGCCACATCATATACTTATTATAAGTGATATCTCTCCAGGTTGCATCGACAGTTCTTGCATGAGCGTTGGTACTGCCAATAACATAATGGAAGTGATCTTGCGGCAAGAAGAATAAGAAATACTCCAATGGTGAAGCACGGCGTTGTCCCTCCATGTTGAGCTTTGAGTGGGATTTCCTATAGCTATCAGAGCAGAGTCCACTGCCGATAAACACCTCCCGCTACTCCAACCATCACCGGGAGTCGGATCAACGTCATCTTCCTCTGATGAAGATTGTAAAGCGTCATCCAGAAGATCCTCGCTTACAACGGGAAGATCAATGGTTTCAGCAGGTGCTTTATTGCTAGCAGCACTAGCTTCGGAACCCATATACTTCAAGCAGCCTTGTCTGATGAGCGTCGTCATGGTAATGGAGGGTACCTCATCCAAGATCGCGTCGTACATGACATGATTACCAACGACTGAGCGCCCAACAGTCTTTCTGTTGAACTGCAGTTTAGGAGTATTCCAATCGTACTTGTTTAGGAGAACAGCTATCACATCAGCATTTTTGATGAAGCGCTAGCTGACGGATACATAAACGTTGATGTCGAGATGAGTGCTTGCAGGAGCCATGACTTGGTATAGTTTTGTTGAAATTTTTAAGTTTTTTGAAGTAAATTAACAAAAGATGTGGATAACAAAACCAGTTGCTTTACTACAGAAAATATTTTTGGAGCCCTTAGTCTATGCTATGATTAAATTCATTGACTTTATAAAGCACATGCTCATTGAGGAATGTTCATTTTGTACCAGGCCCATTTGGGCCGAGCTAATCTCCACTTGTTAATTAATGAACAATCAAGGTAGTAGCCACTGTAAATCTGTTATACGGTTGTCGTCTCCCAAAATTTAGGTATAATACAACTTTAGTAGAGTGAGCTATTTGTTAATTAGACAGGGTATGAAAACACGCTTTGCTCTGTTTTGTCGAACACCCAAAACAATGTTCAACCTGTGCCACTTTAGGGCAAGGCATGCAAGAACCATGTAATTTTAGTAAAGTGCTGCGCACCATCCCGTCTATCAATTAGGTACAACCAAACATTCGTAATTAACAGCTTTTTTTATGAATCTTGGGAAGATCAGTGCCAAAAGTTATTGGCTTTTTTTATGGATCTTGGGAAAATCAGTGCCAAAAGTTATTATTGGCTTTTTTTCAAAATCGTTTATACATCAACAGCAACTCATTCAATCTAAAATCCAACGAAACCATCGTGTTTGTAGCAAAATAGGGATAGAGACGTGCTAATGTGAATGCTCTGGCGTCGTTATTTTGAAACCACATCATCGATTATCATAATAATAACCTTGATATGCAAAACACATAAGTACACTGAGTATTTGGAGCAAGTGAAAAGCCTAGCCATCCAGCTACCGTATAACTGCAGTGTTGCGCAACATCCCCTCTAACAATCTCTCGCTAGTAAATAGTCGTAATTAGCAGCTTTCCTTATTAGTCCTGCCAATATCAGTGCTCAAAATGGCCTTACATATTTCAGAAAAATCGTTCATTCATCGACAACAACTTGTCCAATCCAAAATATAAGCACACCATCGTCTTTTTTCGCACAATTTTGATATTAGGATCTGCCACATAAATGGATCTTGACATTTTAAAAGTAAAGATTTTGAAGCATGATGAGTTGGATGGTGACGGTGCAGAGATCACCAATACAAACCAAGATGTGAAGTATTTAGAACAGAAAGTGAATATAGCTTGTTCAGGCAGACGCTTGTGTGTGCGAGTGCGTGTGTGTGTGAAGACAGAGATGGATGTAGTCTTCAGATATCCGCTTGTCTGTCTGTGTGTGTGCATACTTGTATGCAACACAATTGACGCATACTATATTCTTGTTGACGACGACCTATCTTATTGTTACAAATTTCAAATAAACATACGGTAGCTGTATACCTAACTTATTGGACTTAATACTATAGCTATATCAACAAAGTTTCAATGGCCACCAAAGTTATTCATTAATTAAGCCAGGGAAGTTACATTATTGCACTTTCACAGTAGTACGAGCGTTGTATATGCTAAATCTCGATTTTTCCTAGAAAAGCTGCTTTTTACATTTTTGCAAAATTCTTTATCTTTTCAGTCTAAAAATAATGTAGATTTGACACCGTTAAATGCGCCTTCAAATTCTCTTCTTAATGTTAATAGGAAGTAGTATACGCTGAGGGCACTTTATATAGCCAATCTTAGCAAAAATCTTTACAAAATGTCAAGATTTGATGAAATGAATTAAAAAAAAATCACTGCAAAAAAATCATTTGAATACCGCCACCACAGTGAAAAATGTTCATTGTACACGTCATTCAAATTCCGCGTGCTCTGTGCTGCGGCGGCCTATTGACTGCAGTCACCCTTAGCAACGCGTTTTCATTTTTTTTATTTTTTCTCTCACTGTTTTTGCACTGCACTTTTTCTATTAAACCATATACTTTTTGTTACTATGAATTGAATGCAACACCACTTTCGCCAAAAGAATCTTGCCTTTGCAAGCACCAGTACCCAAGACGACATCTTTCAAATTTGTTACAGTAGGTATCAGCAGATAAGACCCACTTTTCGCGGTACAATATACAGCAATACTAATTACACAGTTTACTTTAGACCAGTTCGTTGCAATATAGAAATTGTGTTTGGTTTGTATTTGGTTTGTATATTCCTCTTCTTTGGTTGCCATGGATTACATTCATTCAACCGTTCATTGGTTTCTTTCTCGTAACACTGTGCATTCTTTAGTTTGCGCTCTTGCGATTCATTATTCATTCTATTCTTTTCCCCCGTTTTCTGCACGCAACAATTTTTCTGTTGCTGTATAACAGTGATATTGTGTAATATCTTTTGATGCACTGTATCGCTGGCACTGCGGCTATAATGGGGAATAGCCTTGCATTCTTTTTGTTCTTCAAGTATTATTACTTCTTTTGTAATACTGGTTGTATTGGTGTTCTTGCTTCGTATGAGGCAACCACGATACTTTTTTTTTCTACTTTTGTTTTCTTGTACTCGTCATTTCGATGATACACATTGCATGTTATCATACCTTTTTGTATGTAGCTGTATTATTGCAATGTTTCTGTTGTTCTTCATCACATTCTAGTGATGCCCTTTTGTTACTTTTCCCACTTTTTATGGTTCTTTGAGCCATAACCCTCTTTTTTTGTTGTGTGGATAAGCCTATCGTTGAAGCACAACTAGGTTTGATTTAGAGGCTGGGGGTAGATAGGCTGCCCTCACTTGATTTGTATCACTTACTTGGTGCTAATTGAGAGTCTCAAGCGTTTGCACTATAAGCTGGGGTGTGTAGTAAGGCATATTCTGGCATTTTAGGGGATTTTGATGATGGAATTGCTAAATTACTGTATTTAGTAATACTTAAAACTCCGCCTAACGTCAAAACAGAGGGAAACCCTCGCAATTTTTTTTTCTGGCCTGGGTTGTCTGTAGGGCAAATAAAGCGTTGTGATTGGCTCAAATTTGGAGACAGCTCAGAGAAATAAAGCATTGATATTGAAACTAAAAATGTAATGAAAAATAAGAAAAGCAAGATTAAACATTTAAAATGCATGGTACAAATGGCTTACGGTAACTACACATGATACCACCATAAGTATTAGGCATGATCAAATACATTTACTATCCTAGAAAGAACAGTTATGGAATAAATCTACTCCTATTCATAACATCCAAAAGTACAATTTTGCATTAATTATATTTGTATCAAATCAATCAAAGTCTTCAAATGTCAATCATCTGGCTTATGGGATGAGCATGTAGTACCTATGTCAGATTTTGCGAGGAACACGATTGTGTGGTCAGAAGACTTTAGTCATCTGGGGGCGTTGCCGTTGATGGATTGATGATTTTTAGAATAATAAGTTAGTTTTGAGCACTGATCTTTGCAAAAACCTCAAGTAGAACCTTTAATTGCAAGAGTCTTGTGGTAACGGATTAGCAGATAAAATATTGGGCATCATCCTGTTCAAAACCGCTTGATAATAGCTGACCTTGTTGTGTTGTGGCATAGGTTTAGAAAAGTAGTGTTGTTGTTTTATGCCATTATTTTAGAAAAATTAGTGAATATGCGGAAATGACAGCATCCATCTGCTTTTTTACATTTACATAGAGATGCCATAGAATGTCTCAATACAGCCCTTGTTTTTTATTTTAACTTTCAATGCGAGTACGCAGAGAAATCAAGCATTACACAGCTAGACCTACTCTAGCTGCATATTGAATTAAGCCTCAGGCGCAACCTCAAAATGGCAATTTGCGACTCCAAGTTTTCTAATCTTCCTTCGTTTTCTGAACAGCTACTAAGGAAACGGCGACAAAAAAAGACATTAGACGATAGCCTAGACTGAGGCACATTGAATAATGCTAGATACTAAATACTTTAATGCTGCTTTCTTTGGAAAATCGCTTCACATTAGAATTTGTCCTGAGGGTTCAGGTAAGAAAACTGAGGCCAAGCAAGGATCTGGTATACATCGCTCTTTTCTCGTAGTTCAAAAATTGAAAGGTGCCAATTAATGCCTCTGTTTAGCGGCAGTGTTCAGTTTTTGCTTCCATGCTCAAATTGTAGAGAGAGTCCCATTATATCTACATTGTATTGCACATAGTAGTATTCGAAAAATGATTGGCATTCCCCTTGTTCTTCTCAATTATATCTCTTTGCCCGGATTTGACTTGATCTCGGTTGCATTTTTTGACATCTCTGTACAAATAAAGGTTGCTCTCCTCTGAGTTCGAGCCTCAAGCTATTTGCCTGTCAGCCAAGCATGTAGCTGTATACTGTACTTATCCCATTGGCCAATTACCATTCAGCATGAAAGCCATGGTAGCTCCTCCTCCTCCAGTCATTTATAGCAGACTATTTCTCTATTCTATATGAAGTCTCTGCATGTTTTGCAAGTGAGGATCTCAATAAAGCTGTCGGAGAGCATACGGTGCCTTGAAAATAGTCATGCTAATTGAAACACTGCGGCATGCATTAATTAATCTTCAATGTATGATAATCATGCGACGAGATGAACAGAGGCTTTTGAGTGATAGCACCTCAGCATTATTTTGGTGATAAATTACTGGAGCAGTTGTTGTTTTATGGCCTTTATTTGCATCACAATTCCAGCCATGATGTGCTATGAATGCAAGCCAAAAGATGAAGAATGTGGCAAGCAATACTGCACCATCGGCGCATCTTTTACCTCATTTTTGAATACCATTTTCGTACATGAATACAAACTTTAAATAGAGATGACGCAGTAGCATCTTGGAGTGATTGTTTATACGAATTGATCTAGTTTTTATTCCTCTTTTTCACTCTTGTATCTTTCTCACACCACATGGAATCATGCTCCTCTCCCTCAGTAGCGAACCTCACTTGAACGGTGATGAGCCGTGATGAAGAAAACGGCCGTCCACAGCGCTGGACAGTCAGCATGCGGCCTGCTGATGTCTGTACATCTTTGAGAGCTAATTACACATTTGCAGCCTGAAATCAATGCTGGCCACCCTGCCAACGCTGTACAAATATGTAGCTGTTCTCTTTAAAACCTGCTTTACATTAACAGACAATTCAAAACAACAGATCCACAAGCGCCGGAACTTTAAACCACCTTGCGTCATTTAATAAGAATAACTTTTTTTTTTTTGCTTTTCCACTCTCTTTCTTTCTCTCTTCCACACTTTTTTCTCTCTCTGCCACACAGACACACACACTCTCTCATTTCTAACCATCATCATTGGCCGTCATACAAGCGAATTAGGCTATGAAAACCTCTATTTATCACTTCTAAATCCACCAATCAACCAATCACAGCAGCTCTTTCAATTACCTCCTCCACCTCCTCCTCTTTGTAAATAAGACCCCATTCTCTACATAATATCCTAGCCTGGCCATGTCAAAGCTTAAACAAAAATATCCCACCAAGAAAAAGACGCAGCACGCATCCAGAGACGACGACAGCATGGACATGGACGATCAGACGGATGGCGACATTATACGCTGTGTGTGCGACGACTCTGACGATGATGGCTTTACGATCCAATGTGAGCACTGCGAGAATTGGCAACATGCGTCCTGTGTCAACATCAAGAAGAACAATATACCAGAACACTACATGTGCGACAGATGCAGCAGGAAGCTCAGCAAAAGAGACAATCAAATCCGCCGGCGCAATTCCTCGTCAGAAACAGGTAATGGTGTTGTTGGGTCACGCACAAAAGGAGAGAGCAGGGGATCCTCATCAGCGCACGCTTTTCTGTTGCTAGATAAAAAGCCAAAATCAAAAAAGCCTCTGAAGCGAGCCATCCCTCAAAAGCGTGTTTACCCTCAAGATAGCGACGACGACGACGACGACGACAATGACGAGAGCAGTACAGCGCACCATAAACCGCCGCCCACCATCTCCAAAACCAAGTTCACGCCACTGTCAAAGAATGTGTTCAAGGAAAAGCTAGTGGAACATTTGCTGATAGAAGTGCACCGTCAATGGATGGAATCCAACAAGTCCAAATCGTCCAGCGGCAAGCAGAAAGTCGAATCGCCCTCCACATCATCGAGTGCAGCAGCAGCAAAGGGCCTGGAATCAATTGTTGTCATGGAGAGTAATTTGCTGCTTCCTGCCATCCCCAAGGCGTCTGTCAAGCCGCTGAGAAGGTCGTTACGAGGCACGTTTCTGCAAAACCAAAAAGACCCGTCCGTGGAGAAGGGCGTGTTTGCCGACATACACATCCCAGAGCATCGATACTTGATGGAGGTGACAGGTGAATACGCGCGCAAATCAGAGTACAAAAACGACCCAGACAACAACTTTACGCTGCTGGGAACACCGCCCGCCCATGTGTTCTTTTTTCGCAACATTGACATTTGCATTGACGCTCGATTTGCCGGAAACGACACTCGCTACATTCGACGATCGTGCTCGCCCAACTCGGAAATCAGAGGCATCATTCTCCCCAACGACAGCGACGACCACACCATCCATATGGGCATCTACACAACCGAGGAAGTGGACCGTGGCGAGGAAATCACCATTTCGTGGAACTGGCAGCGAGGATATCTGATGTGGAACAAAAACAAGGAATTCTTACGTCAGGATCACCGAGTGGAGATAAATCCGTCAGAAGTTGATTCGTTGAAGCAAAGCCTGAGCCTGATAGCATCTGAATTTGGAGAGTGCGCTTGTGAAGACAAGGAGGAATGCTTGATTGAGTGCTTGAAAGAGAAGCTGGAGAAGCAAGAGGACGATCCATACACAGCAGCAGCTACAGAGAACGGCACTACCGCTGCTTCTTCATCCAAAAGAAAACGACTCGCCAACAACAACAATGCTACCAAAGTGCTGCGTCCCGACAACAATGAGCATCACAAATCAAGCAAGAAGGGTGTTCCTCCTCCTCGTGCCAGTAATATCTTTTCGTCTGATGAAGAAAGCAAGCCCAAAAGTCGTCGTAGCAGCGTTGGCAGCAACAAGGAAGAGCACAAGCAGGTAAAGCTGATCAAAAAGAGCACGTCCAGAAGAAACCCAGTAAATGCACCTACATCACCTACAGTCTCTCAAGCGGACAGTGTGGATATCGACATTATCTCCATGAGTCCCGTGCCATCACAGCCTGCAAGCGAAACGGAATCAGAAACACAGTTGCCTGGATACAAACGACCTCGACCACTGGTGCCTGGTGATATCAGATTACCTATCAAAAAGAGATGGCTTTTGCGATACCTCAATGAACAGCGGGAAAAGCAGCAAAAGGAACAAGAACAGCTTGCACTTGAACAACAACAACCTTTAGTGGAGCAACCGCCTCAAAGTGAAGCAGCACATGCAGTTCAACAGGATGCATTCATGTCTTTACCAACATCTGATCCAGCGCTTACAAAAGACACATCGACAAATGCTCTTCATGTGATGGACCAAGATGATTCGAGTGATGGTGCCAGTTCTGATTCAACATTGCCCTTGGAAGATACCCCTAAAATACAGCAAGGTCCTGTTGATCAGCAAACTACCGCTGTGCCAGACACAACTGCCTTGGCACAAGAACACGAACAGGACACCTTTGACCACAACACGACTCACAGCGGTGAACCTTCCTCCTCCACCTCCTCTTCCAGTGCGTATCCTATTGACAACAAAATGGAACAAGTGAAACAGGCCAAAAAAAAGCTGAGTCTTCAAGAGTACCTGCTGATGCGTCGAGGTAACTTGCCAACACCTGATGAGAAGCACTCAACCAACTGAATAATTGTTGATTCAATAAAAGACATTTTTTTTTATATGATTCAACTACACACATACATACACATATATAAGGTCATTTTATTTTATACAAGCAAATCAAGAACGATAATCAGCATTGATGCTGACATATTCATGACTCAAATCACAGGTCCAGAATTTAGTTTCGCTATCACCCAAGCCGAGATCCACTTCAATGTTCAAGTCTTCCATCTTCAAGATTTCAGATGCTCTGGCTTCGTCCACTTGCTCTGGTTCGCCCTTGACCATTAATTTGAGGTTCTCACTGCCATCAGAAGGGACAAATGTCACGCTGACCAAGGTGGGATCCACATCAATGCCGCTGTGACCGAGACTGGCACAGATTCTGCCCCAGTTGGCGTCTTGACCGTACAAGGCTGATTTCACCAGCATGGAAGTGGAGATGTGCGAAGCGGCCTTTTTAGCACTTTCAAATGTCTCGGCACCCTACAACAGGCTGTGAGATGCAATGTCTCGCGAGTGATTTCGTATGTTCTGCTTACCTTGATGTGGAGAGTGACAAACTTGGTAGCACCCTCACCATCTCTGACCACCAATTGAGCAAGCTCGGCAGCAAATGCAGTCAAGCGATCTCTAAAGGCCTCATAATCAGGGCCCTCAGACTCGATTCTGACATCAGATGCGCCATTTGCCAGCACAGAAATAGTGTCATTTGTGCTCATATCACCATCGACGCTGATTGAGTTGAAACTGCGGTCCACAGCATAGGTCAGGGCCTTTTGCAACAAGTCAGGCTTGACATAGGCATCTGTCACCATGAAACCCAGCAGAGTAGCCATATTGGGATGAATCATGCCAGCGCCCTTTGCAATGCCTGCCATTCTAAACTTGGCGCCTTGCAAATCGAACTCACCACTACGCAGCTTGGGGAATGTGTCGGTGGTCATGAAGGCCTCGGCAGCGCTCATCCAGCCGCCGTCATGCTCGGTAGACAAGTGGGCATAGGCATCACGGATACCGGATTCAATCTTGTCCATGGGCAGGTTTTGGCCAATCACACCGGTAGACATGGTGAGTGCGCTGAGAGGGTGCTTGACGAGCTCGTCCATGACAGAGCGCATCTTCTTGGCATCCACAATACCCTGAGCACCGGTTACCGCATTGGCACAGCCGGAATTGGTGACCACGGCATACAGCTTGTCGTTGTTCTGGGCCAATGTTTCCTTGCTAACAAGCACAGGAGCCGCTTGGAACTTGTTGGTGGTGAATACGGCAGCACCGGCACAGGGCAGATCAGAGACGACGAGAGCGACATCCTTGTTCTTGTTCTTCTTGATGAGAGCAGCAACACCACTGGCGCGGAAACCAGTAGGATAGACACCAGACTGGGCAATGAAGGACTGTTTGCGAGCTGTCAAATGTTGGTAGCTGGATGAATACAAGCGACGTTGCATCTGCTTGCTCTGGTTGTAGACGGTGGCTGTGTTGAAGCGAAACATGGTATAGAGATGAAAGAAAGAAGGAGAGAATTAGATCTGTCCGTATCTTGTAGTATAGTGGATGGCTGTCCTTTAAAAAACCCCATATAATATACCTTATCGCATTTACAGCTCTTCATGAGTCATCGGGTTGAACAGCGGTGTGTAATTGAGGGTATTTCAAATGAGCAGTTGTTGGTAAAATCTCTCACTGACCAGAGGCATATACATTGCTTGAGATTGCAACTGCAGTTTTGTTTTATTGCAATCTAGTGCAGCCACAAGATGAATTGCCTGTAGTAGTGTGCCTGCTGCTGGATTGCTGTCGTCAAGCAGCGTTTCCGTCGTGATCTAATCATTCAAGTCGATGCACACATCTCAAATCCATGTCACATCTTGCAATACAACATTGGCATGCCATTCTAACGCAAGAAGCCTTGAAACCATCCTCTCCACAGGCAGATGAACATAAGAAGCCATGCATAGTAGTAGTAGCAGTAGTAGCCATCATCGCGTGTCACAGGCGATCTGAAACGACTGTCAAAAAAAGTGATATGCGGCTGCTCTAAATCCAGATTCTCGCGTTGTAACGCGCTGCTTTTCCTTTTTCTTTTTCTTTTTTTTTCTCTCTCTCTTCACTTGCAATAAATACACTCAACCATGACCAGCTCACACTCTGATAAAGACATCGCCATCTCATCACAGCCATTTGAGCCTGGATCCACCATGAAGAAGCGAAAGACGACACATGCCTCGCATACCAATAGCCAACAAGCAGCACCCACTGATTTCGAGCAAGAGTTGCAAATGCTGAACGATGACATGGATCTTGACGTCAAGCGTAAGTAAAAGGCTACACGCACATGGGGTTGGATACTTTTGACTGACATGGCTAGATGTAGTGGAGAATACAGAGGCTACTTGGGGCCGCAATACTGCGCCTATGCTTGATCCGGCCAAGGATAAGCTTGGTAACGATGGCATGATTGTAGCGTGAGGCAGGTAGTGATTAACTGCGTTAACTAGTGTTTCAGCAGATTGAGATTGACGAGTATATGGATTACAAGGTGCAGCAGCCAGTAGTCAGATTCTACGGTGTTACTACGGTACGCAGCAAAAGAGATAGGATGTATGGGAGGGAATATGGCTAACACAGTACGACTCGTAGGGTGGCAACAGTGTGGTGTGCCATGTCAGAGACTTTTTGCCCTATTTCTACTTTCCTGCACCCTTTGGATTTCAGCACAGTCATTTGCCCGCCTTGAAGCAATCACTCGTTGTAAGCAGTAGTATGAATTCATGTCCTGGTATCCATGGATGACTGATTTTCTTTATTACAGAGTGCCATTGGACAACCAGGCGCAGTATTTGACGTCAAAATCATGATGAAGCAGAGCATCTACGGCTACCACGGCGAATCCAAATCACCCTATATCCGAGTAACAGTCAAGGATCCAAGAGACATCTCCAAGTGCAAAAACAAGATTGAGCAAGGCATCTACGTCAGTGGATTGGACCGTCCTTGTCAGTCAGATACCACCTTTGAAAGCAACTTGGCCTACATTCTTCGCTTCATGATTGACTGCAAGGTGCCTGGCTCCAACTGGATTGAACTGCCTGCCTCGACATGGTCATTCATCGATCAGCCCACATCATCAGCTCAGTACGAAGTGCAGACCCGCTACGACAAGTTCATCAGTCATGCGCCAGAGGGTGAGTGGTCAGACATGGCGCCATTGCGTGTGCTCAGTTTCGATATCGAGTGTGCGGGCAGAAAGGGCATCTTCCCCGAGGCCAATGTCGATCCTGTGATTCAGATTGCCTCTGTGGTCCAGATCCAGGGCCAAAAGAAGCCCTTCATCCGCAACGTGTTTACACTCAAGAGCTGTGCGCACATTGTGGGTTCGCAAGTGCTGTCCTTTGACGACGAGCGAGACCTGCTGCAAAAGTGGAGCGACTTTATTCGACTGGTCGATCCTGATGTCGTGATCGGCTACAACACCACCAACTTTGATTTCCCGTATCTACTGGACCGTGCAAAGCATCTGGGCGTCACCAAATTCCCCTTTCTTGGAAGAATCAAAGGCGTGCACACAGACGCCAAGGACACCAAATTCACCTCCAAAGCGTACGGTACCCGCGAAAACAAATCCATCAACCTGGAAGGGCGTTTGCAGTTGGACATGTTGCAGGCCATTCAGCGTGATTACAAGCTGCGTTCCTACACACTGAACTCTGTCTCTGCCGAGTTTCTGGGCGAGCAAAAGGAGGATGTGCACCATTCCATCATTACAGAGCTGCAGAATGGCAACGAGGAAACCCGTCGTCGTTTGGCTGTCTACTGTCTGAAGGATGCTTTCTTGCCCCTGAGACTGATGGACAAGCTGATGCTGCTCTTCAACTACACGGAAATGGCCAGAGTCACGGGTGTCCCCTTCAACTACATTCTGGTGCGTGGTCAGCAAATCAAGGTCATTTCGCAGCTGTACCGTCGTGCGCTGGAAGAGGACCTTGTGATCCCTGTCATCAAGTCGGAAGTCTCGGATGAAGCCTATGAGGGCGCCACTGTCATTGAGCCCGAGAGAGGCTACTATGATGTCCCCATCGCCACGCTGGATTTCACCTCGCTGTACCCTTCCATCATGCAAGCCCACAACCTGTGCTACACAACACTGCTGAAGCCTGATATTGTCAAGAAGCTCAACCTGGTCAAGGATGTGGATTATGAAGTGACACCCAACAGCGATATGTTTGTCAAGGCGTCCCGCCGCAAAGGTCTGCTGCCCGCTATTTTGAGCGATCTTTTGGCTGCTCGTAAGCGCGCCAAGAACGATCTCAAAAAGGAAACAGACCCCTTCAAGCGTGCTGTCTTGGATGGTCGTCAATTGGCCCTCAAGATCAGTGCCAATTCCGTGTATGGTTTCACGGGTGCCACTGTGGGCAAACTGCCCTGTCTGCAAATCTCGTCCAGTGTCACTGCCTATGGTCGTGCCATGATTCTCAAGACAAAGGAGACGGTAGAGGAGCATTTTACAATCAAGAATGGCTACAAGCACGATGCCAAGGTCATTTATGGTGATACGGATTCTGTCATGATCAAGTTTGGCGTGGATAACCTCAAGGAAGCCATGGCATTGGGCAAAGAAGGTGCCTCATTGGTCACCACAAAGTTCATCCGACCCATCAATCTTGATTTTGAAAAGGTGTATTTCCCCTATTTGCTGATCAACAAGAAGAGATATGCTGGTCTTTACTGGACAAGAGAAGACAAGTACGATAAGCTGGATGCCAAGGGTATTGAGGTAAGCGTGGTTGATATGCCATCCTTGACGTGAAGCTGATATGTGTCTAGACGGTGCGTCGTGATAACTGTCGACTTGTTCAAAACATCATCTCCAAATGTCTCGACAAGCTATTGATTGAAAGAGATGTTGTGGGTGCTCAGGCCTTTGTCAAGCAGACCATCTCAGATTTGCTGCAAAACAAGGTGGATCTCTCGCAGCTGGTCATTACAAAGGCCCTCAGCAAGTCTGACTATGCCAACAAACAAGCCCACGTTGAGCTGGCAGAGCGCATGAAGAAGCGTGATGCAGGCTCAGCACCAGCATTGGGTGATCGTGTAGCCTATGTCATTATCAAGGCCAGCAACAATACACCTGCTTATGATCGCTCAGAAGATCCCTTGTACGTTCTGGATAACAATATTCCTATCGACACCAAATATTATCTGGAAAACCAACTCTCCAAGCCCTTGCTGCGTATCTTTGAGCCCATCTTGGGCGACAAGGCAGAATCATTACGTAAGTAGTTGAGTTGTCACAAGCACACGTGTATAACCTAACATCTCTTAGTATCGGGTGCTCACACTAGAACTGTCAACATTTCCACACCCACCGTTGGTGGTTTGATGCGATTTGCAGTCAAGACGGCTACGTGTCTGGGCTGTAAGGCAGCATTGCCCAAGGGAGTGACATCGGCTGCATGCAAACAATGTACGGATCGACTACCTGAATTGTATCAACACCAATTGGACACGGTAAAGAAGCTGGAAGTCAAGTTTTCGCGTCTCTGGACCCAATGTCAGCGTTGTCAAGAGTCTTTGCATCAAGATGTCATTTGTTCCAACAATGATTGTCCCATTTTTTACATGCGTAAAAAGGCACAAAAGGACATGGATGAAGCTTCAGAGCGTTTAGATAGATTTAGCTACGAGTGGTAGTGTAGTAATATGGTGTAACTAATAAAGGACTGTTTAAATCTGCCAAACATGAGAGTAAAAAAAAAATTGGGCTTGTTGAACACTAAGCTTTCTACAATACGCAAACCACAAATGACCAAACGACGTCTGGATGATGATGATTTGGTCAATTTGCTACGCCAGAAACACAAGGAGGATCCTCAGCAAAAGCAGCAAGCAGGTACGTGTAGTAGCTACGAGACTCTCAAACGAATTGCAGCTTAATGTGGCCGCCATGTAGCTCGATATACCTTTGCCATGTTGATGCGAGCGCAGCAATCTCCAATGCCACCCTCCACACCGAATCCAGGGCCTTCATACCAGTACTTTAACAACAATAATCCAGCACAACCATCAGCTGTAGCATGCTATAAATGCTCTACTGCAGCCGCACACGGTACATGTCATCACTGTGAGCATCATTTATGCCAAAGCTGCTTCCAACAATGCAATCTATGCCAACATGTATACTGTTCTACTTGTTCAAATATCGAGTAAGGATTTCGCTAGTTGTTTCCATGGATACTTGCTAACGCTTGGTTTGCATTCTAGCTACTCTCAATCCACAGAGCAAGTTTTTTGCTTGTCGTGTACACGAGGCTAACAATGATGCCACTAAGCACTTTTTGTAGATATATACCCCCCTCCCTTTTTCTACTTGGTGTGGAATCGTGCAATCATCACATTTTGTAGATTTGGACACGTCGCTTTGTTGATTGAATAAAACTGCTGTAGACAATTCGAAATGCATTCGTTGAAACCAGCAATGTGATAAGACGTCAATGTGATAAGACGTCTTTTTTAATGTCTGATGCTTAATTCTGTTGAGCTTGTTGCAAGTATATTCCTGGCAATTTTATCAAGGACAGACACAAAAGTGCTAGCAAGAGCAACCAAGCAACTTCCAAATCAGGACTTCATCTCATCTCGCTGCCCTGATCCTGTTTGCAAGACAGTCCAGTATGACTTGCCAAGAGACACACCGCTATACCTTGGAATCATCGCTCGCAATCTTTTTTCTCATATTTCTTTCCCTTTTCTCTTTTTTCAATCTTTAATCAAGCTTTGATTCGAGCTTTGAGAGTAGCATGTTCCTAAGGCAGTTTTTTGCGGTGATTCCGAATCTGAAAACCATTTCTTTGTAGCTACCATGGTTCCTGACAAACGAGAGATTTGAGATATTTTTGAAAGTTTTAAGCTATGCTACTAGTAAAAGTTTTTTAATATGGCCTGAATGGCCAAGCTTTATAGTCAGATCGATAAGGGTGCACGTTTTTGACTAGGGCATGTTGTTGCTAGGGTCGTAATAGATGATTTGCACGAGTAATGATCAAAAAGGGTGCACATGCGTGATTTTTGTGCTATTTGAAGGGGCCTACACTCGAATTTCACTAAGTGAATGCAAGTAACGTAGAGCTTAACTATTGTTTGGCATTCAATTCTCTATCGGATGGTATAGGTTTTATATACTAACTCATACCTTTGTCTGTAACCCACTGCTTGAGGGACACGAAATTTCACATTTTGAGCGGATTCATGGAGGGAATGTCTATGTGGTGCTCAAAGCTGCTGGATCATGATAGATCCAGTGTGCAGCTATCGAATTGTTTTTGTTTCATGTCAATCCGATGATTTTTCATGGAGATATCGCCAAAAAGGGGTTCATGGAAAATCACCGGATTTGGACCAAAATCTGCCTGTACCAGCAAGGGAAAAAATTGAGAGCTATTTTCAAAACACGACAAAATTGTCGATTTCTCATGCTAGAGTCATGCTAGAGTTTTGAGTCAAGTACCATCCGAAAGGTCGTTTTTTGCTCTACATGACCAATGCAATTAAAGGTATAGTCTATATGACAGAAACTCTTTAATTCTTGAAAAACCTTCAAAACAACACCATCAAAAATCACCTAAATAATGCAAACCAACACACTTGATATTGGTACCATTGAATTTTCCTTTTAATTTTGCACAGGAAACATATAAGGCTAAAGGGGTGTTTACTATCAACTATCATCCAATTTTGAGGTTCATGGATTTCAGAATCGATTTAGGATCAATTGTAAATACCAGATTTTCAAATGCCGCCTAGTTACACTATGGACCTTATGAATTTTATAGGTCATTTTGGAGAGTAGAGTGGTGGCAAAATGTCATATCAACTTGCAGTTTTCAAGGTATCCATGGATACCTGACATGTTAATGCACCACCTGTCGAGTTTTGAGAGCTGTAGCTTATTTTCTTTTGTTCCATGTCGTGCTTGCTCTAGGTGAGAGCAATGATTTGGTGCTGTTCTGGCAATTTGAAATGACCTCTAGCCCGGGAATCACTGCTCTAATACTCTAAATTTTACTATGATTTTGTAATTATGAATATGCTGTGTGCCTGTGTATCAGACTTTCTTGTTATCTGGAGCTCTACTAATAGAAGTCAGATATGTTGTAGATATCGAACTCTGTTGAAAGGTCATTTGTAGAGTTGAAGCGCTAAGTGAACAGGCAGATGAACCTAATCGATCCTTCGTATGAAGACAATGTATCAACAAGTGTTTAATAGACTCGAGAAGAATTTCATCTAATTCGCCCACATCTTTATGGTAGATTTGCAGTAATAATGAATGCCAAGCACTGGACAGCAGTGAGACATCTACATTAGAATTTGACTAGTATAATGGTGCCGAATTGAGCATGATACAGTATTTTCATCACTTGTAGTTGACTATCTAGGCTTCATGCAACAACAAGAGTGCTTGAATCCGATACCGTTGCCATAGATACCACAGATCAAAACCACTATTACATGATGGGAAGGCAGTCAACTCACGCAACCCCGCTTTTCTAATTCTTGATGGACGCTCAATAGGCCCTGTCGGTCGGTGCCCATTCTCTATTTTTTCTTTTTTCTACATTTACCACCTTTCACCATGTTTGCACGAACAACCATTACCACAGCACGTTGTCTTGCTGCTAGCCAACAAGTGCGAAATTACGCCACCAAAAGAAGGGCAGCACTCAGAGAGAATCCCGATGCCATCGACTTGAAGCAAGCTGTCGACATTCTCAAAGCATTTGAAGTAGGCAACCCCAGTCACCAAATAGAAGCCCACGTTCAATGTAAAATCGAGAAATCAACACCACTCATCCGTGGCTCACTGGTCTTGCCCAAGAGCATCAAGCAAGAGGCTACCATTTTGGTGTTTGCTACTGGTAAAAAGGCAGATGAGGCCAAGGCAGCTGGTGCTCATTTTGTCGGCGGTGAAGAGATGATTGAAAAGGTGCAATCAGGCGAATTGAAGTTTGACAAATGTATCGCTACCCCTCAAATGTTCCCCTCAGTCACCAAGATTGCTCGTATTTTGGGTCCAAAGGGTCTGATGCCTACAGTCAAGAAGGGTAAGGATTACGGCAAAGTGGCAGGTTGTATGATTTGACATGCTAAAAGAAGGGGCTGCGTAGGTACTGTCACTGATGATATCGCAAATACCGTTCGCACATCCAAGAGTTCATTTGATTTCAAGGCAGACAAGCATGGTGTTTTGCACACAGGTAACGACATGTAGCAGCAAGGTGGTGGATATGAGGTATTAAATGTGTTACAAAAAGGCATTGGTAAGGTCAATTTCGAATCCGAGGACATTGAAGCAAATCTCAAGGCCATTCTCGAGGAATTGAGAGTATTTGGCAAGACCAACAATTTGAAAGGTAACAGGATTTGATGTGCAAGGCCGACTTGTGCCGTTTGACTGACATTTTCGATAGCCATGATCCAAAATGTGGTTCTTTCATCCACTCGTGGACCTGGTATTGTCATTGCTGGTGGATCATCTCTTTAGAAGTCTCTATATAAAATAAAGCCGTTTTGTAATTAGTATAGCCAGAATCACAGACACCCCCCTAAGCCATCTTGTGTACTGTATAGAGAGTGACTCTTTGGTGGAGGCAAATGGACTCTCAACATTTATAAAGCCAGGGTTGCCTGAGAGGCCAATGGAGTGCGAAATAAATTTTCAGTGCAAGATTTTTCCATCCAAGGGGAGGGGCTACAGTGTGTGTGGAGTAATAACCCTCTCTCTCTCTTTCTTTCACAATTTCCATAGAGACACAATCATGGCAACTTTATTGAGAAACGTCTGCAGACAGCAATTCAGCCGTCAACAGGTGGCCGTGCGTGCTTTCAGTGCCACTGCAGCCCCTGCCGGCAGCTCTCATGGCTTGCTTCGACTCAAAGAATACTACGACAGTACCCTGTCAGAAGATCTGATGGTGTTGGGCTACGACCACACCCGTGTTGCACCTCCCACTTCTAGATATCCTGACATTGAAGCTCAAATCAAGAAGGCATTGGATGCCCCAGCAGCAGCAACCACCACTACCAGCAGCACACTCTCGCCAGACGCTGTCCGTACTCGCAAGGGTGGCAAACCTGTCAAACCTCTCCAGCCCCTCAAGAGCGCCAAAGTCATTCCCACCCTCGATAAAATCACCCTTCACTCCATGGTAAAGGACTCTATCCACAGCAAGAGCCATTTATTATCTGCCTTCATGGCATTTCAAAGCATCACAGGCATCCGACCTGACGTCGTCTATGCAAGAAACTCTGTGGCCAACTGGAAATTACGGTAAGATGACAACCAAACGAGTGCAAGCGAATGTGGTGCTGACCCCGTCTTGTAGTGAGGGCATGCCTGTGGGTGTCAAAGTGACACTTCGCGGTGAGGAAATGTATCAATTTATGGACAAGCTGGTCGAAATTGTGCTTCCTCGCTTAAAAGAATGGCCTGGTCTCTCAATGACAGCAGGCGACGGCAACGGCAACATTGCACTTGGCTTCCCTCCCTCTGCTCTTGCTCTTTTCCCTGAAATCGAAGGTTCCTTTGATGTCTATCCCAAGATGACCGGTTTCGATGTCATCTTCAACACAACTGCCTACACAAACACCGATGGCCGTTTGCTACTCTCTGCTTTCTCTGTACCTTTCAAATCCAACAAAAAATAGATTATTGACGCTAATAAAAAACTGTATAAACGCAAATGGTGGGGAGTTGCACAGATGCACGCTGGATGGAAAATGACGTCGAGAGCGATTCTTGTTATACTACTGTTACTACAATGGCTCGACATTTGACATGATTTACGCTTTGATCTGCCGGATCTACCACCACCACGTCATGGCTGTGTAGTATAGTAGGATGATTGGGAGGCCAGTGATATCATGCTGTGTATCGAGACCGACAAGACTGCAGAGGCATTATCAGTAGAAAGAGAGAGAGAGCAACGTATGCGCACCAGCCAATGCATACTGGGGGGAAGCATTTGAAAATCACCAATGGATAGGTTACTCAGGCACATGTCGGGTGATGTATTGATGTCATTATTGTTCCCTATTTAAATGCTGTATTGTTCTGCCTTTTTTTGTACCTTTTTCCTTTTCTCTTTCTTTATCATTTTTATTAAACCAACGTATGCTGCTCAAAAAGAGACAAGGCTTCAAGTTTACCAACGACGAGAACCATCGAAAGACGTCTGTCTCTGGCTCATCCACGACATCATTGGACAAGGTGCTGCGATACACCAACACCAACAAGCAAGAGCAGCCTGAAGACATTCTGGCAGACAGCATCATCTTCCAGGCCGAGAAGCCGCCTATTTGGAAGCGAAAGCGGTTCCACTTTATCATCGGCCTCTCTGTGGGTCTGATTGCGGCTTATGGCGCCTCCACAACGCCTGTCGCCCAAACACACCTCAATGATCTGCAATCCTATCTGTCGCTGCAGCTGTCGGAAATGGACTGGGACAAGATCATGCCTGTAACAGACATGGTAGACGAGCTGTTTGGCAATGTCACCAACTTTTTCACGCCAACGCCGTCCAGTGACCAGCCCTTCATGCCTGCATTGGAGTACAGAGAGGCCTTGGATCTGAAACCGCACTTTCCCGTCGTTTTGATCCCAGGCATCATTTCGTCAGGCTTGGAGAGTTGGGGCACATTGGAAAAGTCAAAGCGTTTTTTTCGAAAGCGAATGTGGGGAACTACCAGTAACGTATATATGTGCATTGTGCGTCCAACAAGAGAGCTCTCGTCTAACACAACTTGTTGGCATGTTACAGCCATGTTTAGATCGGTTTTGCTGGATAAGGAATTGTGGACAGAGCATTTGAAACTTGATCCTGTCACAGGTTTGGATCCTCCTGGTATCAAAATCCGCGCAGCTCAAGGTAGGGAACACACGGAGAGGGAGGCAATCGTTTCATACATATACAGTCTAACGTGAGACATGTAGGCTTGGATGCTGCTGATTATTTCGTAACGGGGTGAGTATGGACAACGGCATGTGCTGATTTTGTACTGATAAACATGTGAATTTACAAGCTACTGGATCTGGGCCAAAATCATTGAAAACCTGGCCTACATTGGCTACGACAACAACAACATGTACTTGGCAAGTTACGATTGGCGATTGTCCTTTTTCAACCTCGAGACCAGAGACCAGTATTTCTCCAAGCTCATGTCCATGATTGAGATTTCGAAAAAGGGATCTGGCGTTCCTGCCGTGATTGTTACACATTCAATGGGTAAACACAAGAAATATAGCCCACAGACATGATATCATGAGCGAAAGGGTATTAATCTGGCGTGTGTGTTTTTGCAGGATCGTCCATGTTTCCTTACTTTTTGAGGTGGGTGCAGAGTCCAGAAGGAGGCAATCGAGGGGACGATTGGACAGAGCAGCACATTGCGTCGTTTGTCAACATTGCAGGCCCCATGGTAGGTGTTCCCAAGGCATTGACGGCCATGTTGTCAGGCGAGACAAGAGATACCATGTCGCTGGGCAGTTTTGGCGCCTATCTGCTGGAAAAGTTCTTTTCCAGACGCGAACGAGCCAGTCTGATGCGCACCTGGAGTGGAGGCAGCTCCATGTTGCTCAAGGGAGGCGAGACGATCTGGGGAAATCAGACGTTTGCGCCTGACGACGAGGAGAATTCGCAGCACCACTCGTTTGGCAATATTCTGTCCTTTACCAAGACAAACGAGGGAGAGGCCACTGTGCAGGAAAAGGACCACAACCACACGACAGAGAAGATGGTCAACAAGGACATTGATCAGAACTTTAGCGCAGATGAATCATTGGATCTGCTGCATGTTACAGGCACGCCAGATTACAGCCGTATGCTCAAGTCGAATTACTCGTTTGGGATCACTACCTCGAAAAAGCAGTTGCTGCAGAACAATAAGGATTCTAGAAAGTGGTCGAACCCTTTAGAATCGCAATTACCCATAGGTATGATAGTAGTAGTAGTAGTAGTAGTAGCAGCGTAACTCACTCCCTCCTTTTTTTCTGTTGTGTAGCACCCAGCATGAAGATTTACTGTTTGTACGGTGTTGGTTTACCCACAGAAAGAAGTTACTATTATACCAGAGCCAACGACGACATTAGCAAGCCAAGCATGGACTGCGACATTGATGTGTCTGCCCTGCTGAATGGCACGGATATCAAGGAGGAGGAGTTTATGAATGCCGTTGTCCAAAAGAACATTGAGCAGTCAGGTCAAAGCGACAAACACAATGATGAAGAAAACATGCCACAAGCGCCTCCCATTGTAGGTACTTTAGTCAATCCAAGCAACTTTGTTCTTACTTGTTTTTTTTTTATATAGTACATTGATGGCGCTATGCATGAACCTACTCGAGGAGTCGAGATGGGTGTACGATTTGCAGACGGGTAAGATAGACGAGATGTTCAATTGAGACATGAATAGCCTACTCAATTTTATACACACACGCAGTGATGGCACAGTGCCTGTCTTGTCCTTGGGCTACATGTGTGCGCCTTCTGGCGGTTGGACAAAGCACGCTGATCTATACAATCCAGGACATAGTCCAGTAGTTCTCAAGGAGTACTTGCACGAGCAGAGCGATAGCAAGTTGGATGTGCGAGGTGGCTCCAAGGCTGGCGATCATGTGGATATTCTTGGTAATTGGGAAATGACAGTAAGTACATAGCTTGGTCTTCTCTCCTTGCATGCTGAGGGATTCTCATGTTTTTCTGTTTAATAGCTGGACATTCTGCAAATTGTCGCCAACAAGGGCAGTAATGTCACGCAACGCATTGTATCCAACATTGAAGACTATGTACAGAAAATTAATATCGAACCGTTACCCTAATCCTTGTGTATAAAGACTAATAAATTGTGTAGTATATGAATAATAGGAGAGAAAGGGTGATGGATACTTGTTTGGAACAAAGTAGGGGGGACGATTGGGTTGAGAGGCGTGCATTTTGGTGTATTGCACATTTTGACATGAGCAAAATAGGGACATGTTCAGTCGACTTGGTAATTTAGAGTTTGCTATGGCAACAATCTATCTCGTTTTTTATATGTTCCGGATGTGTGTGTGTTACAGAAACTCTCCTTTTTTAAATATCCTGTATTTCTTTTCTGACCTTTTTTTCTCTTTCTTTCTTTCTTTCCTCACTCGTTTTAATATACCAAATGACAACAGCATCGCACAACGACGGCCCCATCACACCACCTGCCACGCCATTGTGGAATCAATCATCCGCCAAGTTTTCAAGCAACATACCGATTCCAATGAACAGCACAACAGCAACATCGTATCCCAGCCCCACCACATCCTCCTCGAGATCCTCCTCTTCAGCCTCGCTTCGACCTTCGTTTTCAACCAGATCCACCTCCATTCGGGAAAATGTGCAGGTCATGGTGCGCTGCAGACCTCGATCTGAAAAGGAGCTGGAGTACGACGAGGAGCCTTGCTGGTTAATCAGTCCTGAAGAGGGATTAATCGAGCAAGCCAGATTGAAGGCACCAAACAGCATTCGGGCATTCTACTATGGTATCTTGTTTGTTGTTGTTTTCCCTTTTAACCTTTTTTATTGCTAACTCCCCCCTTCTTTTCCGCCCCTTGAAGATAATGTTGTGATGGGTACTGACAATGCGCAGGTCTACAAGGCTGGTATCCTTGATCTTGTGAGGTAGGTTGGAATAAGGATGCTGATTGATCATATTATCTGATGTCGAATATTTTATTACTGCTATATTAGATCCGCCATGATGGGTTACAACGGTATGCATTCTTGTTGGAGAGCAGTAAAATCACTCTTTGGATAGCCACTCATACCTCTGTATTTTGCATAGGCACTGTATTTGCGTATGGCCAAACAGCGAGTGGAAAGACTTATGTAAGTGAGGGTTTTCCTTTTTTTTTTTCATTATAATTTGCGAATTAATCATTTTTTTCATTAAAACTTAGACAATGGTACTTATTATAATATTTCTATCATCTATGCATAATGAATCATATTAATATCCGGTCTTTAACCATTCCTTTCATTTGCCACCACCATTAAAATGGATATTATAGATGGGTATGTTATGCTCCACATCATCATCGTTATGTACCTGAGCTGGATGCTAATATCTCCCCTTTTTTCTTCAGGTACCGAAAAGGAGCCGGGCGTCATACCGCGTGCAGTTCAAGATGTCTTTTCATACATTGAAGAAGTGAGTGTGCACACACGCAATCGAGTCAATTGATCACCAGACTGACAAGAGAGTAGGATACCAATGGCAGAGAGTATCTCTTGCGAGTATCTTATATGGAAATTTACAATGAAAAGATCAAGGATCTACTGTGTGTTGAAAATACAAGCCCAGAGATTATCGAGGACAAGGTAAGATAGTGATGCATGGTATGTACTGCACTCATCTTATTTGCCTCGCTTTATAGAAAGGCGTCTATGTGCGCAATTTAAAGGAAGTCATTGTCAAGACATCAGAAGAGGTCATGAACTGCATCAAAGAAGGCGAGGGCAACAGACACATCAGTGCCACAGACTACAATGAACGCAGCAGTCGGTCGCACACTATTTTCCAGCTAGTCATTGAAAGCCGCTCCAAGGGGATTCCCAATAGTGCCAACAGAGGTGTCCGCTTATCACAATTGGTATGTTGTAGTACCTGACGATGGATTCTAAACACAACACACGGGCATTCACACTGTAGCATTAGAACTTGATTGATTTGGCCGGTTCCGAAAAGGTAGCCACGGATGTGGAACGCAGAAAGGAGGGCGCCTACATCAACAAGAGCTTACTCACCCTGGGCAATGTTATCTCCAAACTCACAAGCGACGAGCCGTAAATATTTATACGCCCAAACCAAAACAACATCACATGAATGTGCTCACAAAACATGAAATAGTGCTTCACATATCCCCTTTCGAAACTCGAAACTGACCCGTATCTTGCAAGCTGCTCTGTCGGGCAATGCACGAATCTCGGTCATTTGCACCATCAATCCAACATTTGCCTCCAAAGACGAGTCGCTCAACACGCTCCGCTTTGCTCAGCGCGCAAAACTGGTCAAGACTGCAGCTAAAATGACTCGAGTAAAGTACACAAGCATCTGTTTGAAAAGACTGCTGACACTAGTATTATCTTTCTGCTTAGATTCTGGATAATTCAGAGTTGCAAAACTGTCTCTTACAGATTGCCAAACTGCAAACAGAGATGCAAGAAAAGAACGATGTAAGGATTTTCATCAATCATGCTGGCATGAAGTTGCAACTACTAATAGTAATACCCTCTTACTTTACTACTAGCTGGAAGCTGAAACCAGAGAACGATTAACCAACTTGTTGGGCTTGATTCTGACCAGTTCCAAGGGTCATGAGGATAATGAAAGCCAAGACAGCGAAATGGTATGTCACATAGCATGCATCTTTGAATAGCTGATATTGGGTCTAATGCTAGTACTACTACACGTAGTATGCTCGACTGTCCAACATCACTTCAGACGACTTGAAAAATGATGCCACAATGAGAGATGTCGTTGCTCGCTGCGAAGAAGGCATTGCAGCTCAAGTGACAGCACACAACAAGCAAATGGCCAAGATGATCAACACTCTCGAGTCGATGCAGGACATGATTCATGTCATGGAAGCTGCCCGCGATAAACACCAGGATGCGCTTGTTAAAAGAGACGCTCACATTGATAAATTAGAGCAAGAATTGTCCCAAGTCAAGGCCAACAGCATGATGAGACCTTCCAAAATGCCTGTCTGTACTAGTAGTGGACCCGCCATATCGACCTCCTCATCATCCTCGTCGTCCACCTCCAAGAAACCTACTACTGCTGCTAATCCCAAAAAGACAATGACACCATCATCCTCCTCAGCACCCAATTTGGACATGTTGACACCTGCTATTCAACTGGCTACACAGAAAATCACAGAAGCCATCTCAAATGGTCTACAATTGGACAGTAATCTGAATGATGACGACTATGACATGTTATCAGCATCATCGTCATCGTCAACTGATCTATTGTCCACTGCTGCTGATATTTCAACCGCCATTCATTCCATCATTCGCAAAGTGTTGCTTTCCTCTTCTTCTTTACATACAAACACCATGAGCCAACACGACATGGACTGCGATACATCTGCCATCACCAACGCTATCCAAAGTGCAGTTCAAAGTGCAGCTGCCACTGAGACTGCAGCGCCAACTACTCCCAACCATACCACTAAATTTACCCCTATTGAAGAGGCTGTTTCTTTTGTGCGATCTTCTACATCGAGCAGTTTCATCATGGAGTCTGCTGTATTCATTCAACAGGAAGAACCGCTTGGTAGCAACGTAAAAGAGGATGCTGGTTTACCTCAACTGGTGGTGCAAGAGGAGGAGTTGGATATGCATAGCCAACAAGATGTTGCCTTCTCTTCTTCCGAGTCAGACGATGTCACTGATGTACTGACAGAAGATGATGATGAGGAACAAGAAGAGTTCTCCTCTGTAGAGGAACTGGTTCAACATGTATTGGATAAGCGTGAAATCATGCCCAAAAACAACAACAAGACCAAGGTATCACCAACAGCACCACACTACGAGCCCTACACAGCTTCTATCAGACAACCCTCTGTCTTGCCCGTCCTCTTTAATCGCTGGACACTCTTTGCTGCTATTGTGTTTGTCTTGTCGCAATTGTCCTAATCAAGATGCTGGGCTCCCATATATCCACCCCTTTTAGTAGTAACGACTCATATGTACATATAGCATTTCAATCATCTTTAAATAAAACATATCCCCTTTGCAAGTCATTATTATGCCGCTGCTAAATGTGTGTGTTGAACCTTTGCTTTGAATCTACTACATAGGTTACACCCAATTGGCGGAGCTGATTATGGCTGTATAAATATTGCGTGAAATTTGCAACAGCCATCTTTTTCTCTTTTCTTTATTACCTTGGGTCTGGGGCAAGTTTGGTAGTCTCGTATCAAGATTCTTTGTATGTATTGCTCGTACGTGCTCAGTGTCTTATATTGTGGCCACCGCGCCAAGTCTTTGCCCGTGTAGAGGCGCCACGACATACTGTGGGATCGATAGGGGGGCTTGGCTTACCAAACGCAATGTTTTTTGGGATTAGATGTATTCTCACCTTCTCGTGGTTAATCCTGATATTTGAGATGTAGTGTCTCGAAAACCAAGAAGAATACAACTAGCATGTTCATAATGAAAATAATGGAATTCATAACTGCCTCTTTGTTTCATAAATGCCTCTTTGTTTGATTTTAAATGAAATAAAAATGCCTTTAAAAAAAGACGAAATCTGTTTTGTTCTGAATTGAGTTCATGTACACTGCTATCCATGAAAGCAGCACCAATGCTATGCTAACCATTATTTGTTTTTGTACGGTTTTATATATTGATACATCAGAATCGAATAACTTTTAAGCTCGATGATAAGTTTGTGCCTGAATCCTTACATTAATACCTGCTTGCATTTGCTGGATGGGAGACATTTTCGCTGAAAGTCGCTGCCATGTCTTTATGGATGATGTATTGGATCATGGGTGCACACTTCATTTCTTGAGGTCCACAAATGGCATTAGTCAACTTGGAAGATATATCAAGAATCGAATACTTGATTTCTTCACCTCTGATAATTACCTTGATTATTTGACTGAAATGGTCTGTGATACTACAAATAGCCGCAGTAAATATATAAAAAGGTCTCCCTAGCAGCAGCATATGAATTGTTGTTATAGATGTTACATCTTCCAAGATGCATATCTTTGCCTGAAACTGTTGGCATGAATCGAAGTCCTTGCAATAGTAGCGAGTGTGTAGATCATGAAGGTTACTACGGATAGATAAGCATATGATATTTGAAAGAAAGTGGGGCTACTGAAAAAAAGTGGCCAGTTACATTGGTCACGCAGTCAGATGACACTGTTGTTTACGCTTTTATAAGGATGAGCTAACAAAGTTGTATCTGTTAATTACATCTAGGGGGTAGAAATGAGAAATTTGTTTCATGTGAAAGTGGAAAAAAAGCCCCTTGCGACGATAACATGGATCAAATAAAACACATGTTAAACTTTAGAAGGGTGTATCATTCAAATTGAACTTGTGGAAAGTAAATGTAATGAATTCAGCAGTGCAGACAAGAATGCCTTATTACAACCAACTCATTCAAAGTAATAAGCAATGATTTGCTCCTATATCGGCCCTTGGCGATGTCCAATTGCTAAATACTAAATAGCCCACCACATATACGGAATTGTAAGCAATGAAAGTGTTTTTTGGCATTCAAAATCACATCTACAATACAGACAGTTGGTCTTTCAACTCACAATATAGCAGAAACCCATCTATAAGAAAAAAAGAGCTCTCATTAAGCCGAAAAGTACATAATATCTCATGTATAATGAGGCAGCTAGATGTATGTCTCAAAAGATTCTTAAATGTAGTAACCATGGCAACTTTAATCAACTGTGTGCTTTCATAGCACCTCATTTTATATGTAATTTCTTACATTTCTTCCAGTGGCTGCATGCGTATGAAGATGAAACTCTCTTGTACAACTTTGAATGTTGACACGGAACACAACACAAAGGTTGTACACCTGTTGTACTTTGATCTGTAAGGATTGAATACTTTGATGGAGTCATTTCGTTGTTCTTTTCCTTTCGCAACACACCATGTCATACACAAGAAGTACTTTGCCTACAGAGCTAGTGCTCAATATCTCCAACAACATTAAAAACTGGCAAGATCGTTACCAGTTTGCACTAACGTCAAGACACCATTGGCACTGCATCATCAAAAGTTACTCTTTGCGTGAAGTGCATTTGAAGGATGAAAGAAATTTACTGAAGATCAAGGTTGCGCGATCGTTCGTCTTGTCGCTTGGATTGCGAGCAGAAAGAGACGTTAGTAAAGCAGTACGATTCTTGACAGTATGCGCCAAATTACGAGATATTGTCATCACTGGCAGTATAACTGCAACATCTCAAATTGAAAAAATACTGCGAGCTGCAAGTCAAAGAGATCGCATGCACAGTATTAGCATCGCCGTTACTCCGAGAGATTACAACCGTTGGAGCCAAGTTCTTGACAAGCAAAAGTTCAAAGCAGGTGTCATAAACTTAACATGCGATATCATCGACGACGACGAAGATGCTTCGACAACAACAACAGCAGCAAACAATACAGCAGAGTTGAACTTAGAGGAGTACATGGCTTCTGTCAAATACAAGAAGTGTGCATACAGTGGAAGATCTCAAGAACTCACTGCACAAAACTCGCATGCTGTAGCCCTTGAACTAGGAAGCTACTTTGTTGGCAGCATTGTCTGCTTTGACCAGATCAAGATTCTCATAGCAAGCCTAGATATTTTCTTTCATATTGAAAATATCGATGATTGCGCTTATACAAATCAATGGCTTGATGAAACTGTCTTCTCAAAACTTCACATGAAAAGTGAAAGGGGAAATAATTTCTTTGAGCTCTCCCTGATTGTCGACGGTTGCATAGAGTTGTTGGTGGTGGGAGGCCTCGCAGTTATTAATGGTGGATCTGCAGAGCCTTTCCTTGGATCCTCAGTGAAACCACTAAATCGAGCAAAGGTACTTGATGGCGACCTTATTGCAAGAAAAATCTTCGTTCCGACAAATCCCAAGGCAACCATACAGACAGAACGATTGTTGCGACAATATTACAAGCGCGATTCTTGTAAGCCCTGGTCCTTTCATCTCGAAGAACTCTACAGTATCGGGTTTCATCCCATACATCCTTTACATGCCGGCGATCATCCGTCAATCTCCTCTCTGCCACTCACGATCCAGTCAGATTTGTTGAGACTGTATGCGTTGAGACGCATAGATCGCAGCTTGCTGGCCCTGATGTTCAATGCTATCAGAGAATCTAGTATGATTGAAAAAGAGTGCAAGCTGCTCAACTTTACTGGTACCTCTTTTTTCGAGTTATACAATGCTATGACGATCAGCGGCAAGTAGAAGAAGATTATTGGTATTGCCAAAGATCTGGAGATTGGTGCTATCAGCTTTGATGATGACAAAAAAAGCACTGTAAAGAACAAGAAGACTGTTTTAGAGTTGGTGAATAGCGGGTACCTCGGCAGTCTATCAAGATTGAATGACAAGAATTGCAGTAGCTTCAAATACAACATTTATTCTTAAACCATAGTATATTGTATATATTTCTTCCCTTATGAATATTAAAAAGTCCTATGAATTATACCTTACTACTAGTAAAAATAAGCAGTGTTCCTTATAAAATAGCATGATATTGCATTATTTAAAGATGTTATTAAACTAAATCTTTGCACTAGCACCAAATACAATCTTGGCCTCATCAGAAATGATATCTGCATTGGTACGAATCAGGGGTTGCGTAAATTCACGGGCATTACACCACTTGTTGGCCACAATCACATCTTCTTCGGCACCTTCAATGCTGTGTGTGATATCAAAAGCAGCTTGCTCCAGGAACAGAGCACCAGCAAGTGTTCTTCCCAAGGCAAATGTCAATTGACGGGCATTGGCCTCTGTCTCCAGCTTGCTGCTCATGGACTGAGAAAAGAACTGCTTGATGTTGTTCAACGCGATATCAATTGACTTTGCTGCATCTGCCAAACGAGATGATGCTTTTACGGAGCGATCCACCTTTCCTCTGATCATCTATTGTATAGAAAAATCAGCATAAACACACACTAGTACTGCAATCTAGCCGGCATACCTGTTCAAATGTGCCCAAACATTGGCCCTTGGTCTCCTTGATGACGCGAATTACATCCATAGCCAAGACGTTGGTAGTACCCTCCCAAATGGTGTTGACTTGAGCATCACGAAGCTGACGACCAATACCAATCTCCTCCATGTAACCTTGGCCACCCAATGCTTCCATGGCTTCGCTACAGGCATTGACACCAATCTTGCAGACATAGGCTTTGGCGATAGGAGTCAAGAAACGAAGAATGGCAGCATCTTCCTTGCTGTCTTGCACACATTCAGTGCGACCCAGTAATTCGATTGCATAAAAAGAGATTTGAGCACCTGCACGGAAAATAAGCTCTAGTTGAGCGAGGGTAGTGATGTGCAGAGGGGTCTTGTCTAATGAGCTGTTGAAAGCACGGCGTTTGTAGGCAAAATCTTTGGCAATAGCGAGAGAGCGGCGAAGAGCACAAACAACGCCCAAACAAGCATAGATACGGGTAATGTTGAGAATAGATGCAATGTTGGGCACGCCACGACCAGGTTTACCAAGCTATATCTACTGTTACTACCATCTCGTTTAAATGCCCAAATGAACAATAATACTTGCCAGATTCGCCTTCATGCCAGACAATTGCAGCTCGGCAGTGGGTAAGCCTTTGGTGCCGTACTTGTTCTTGAGACGATGCACTCTGACACCATTCAATTGGCCATCAGGTTGTCTCATTTCTGCAATGTAGAGAGACAGACCTTTGCTTCCCTGTAACAAAAGAGATTTAGCCACCCAAACTCAGGCTACTCGTATTGTGTCATAGTAATCATACAGTCTTTACGGTGCCCTCTTTGGGATCAATTGTGCGAGCCAAAAGCATCGTCAAGTCAGCTGTTGTAGCACTGGAGAACCATTTAAAGCCTGAAACTGACCAAGTGTTTGTTTTTTCATCAAAGAGTTCAGCTTGTGTCTCGGATTGGCCTACATCACTACCACCAGGGCGTTCTGTCATCCATTGACCACTAGTCCAGAATGTAGAGGGATCGCGACTGTATCATAGCAACATTGGAGATTAGATCAGCGCATCACTGCTAGTATATTACGGTTTTACCTAATCAGACGAGTGTAGTATTTATCCTTCATTTCTTGAGTGCCCAGCAGCTCAAGCACACGTGCGGCACCATCTAGCATAATATTGTCAGCTTCCAAGATGGTTGGATATGTAATCTGAGCCTACCTGTCATGGAAAGAGGGCATGAATACATGGCAGACGAGGGAGCATACAGATATTGCTTTGCAAATTGATAAATTCTCGAATACTCATTGTATTTGCGCTCGTAGGCAATGGCGATCAGACTACATTTTTTGAATTAGCATATGCAATTCAGGAACTCAGCAGCGATTCGCTGTGTTACCCCTCTTTGGCTGCAACATCGTTCAAGTCTTTCCACCCTTGTGCTGTAGAGATCTCATCGACTCTTCTGCACCAAGCGTCGTATTGCTTGAGTTGTGGATAGTTGTTGGGTGTCTCGACGTCCTCGCCCATTGCAGCAATGTCTGTTGAGAATGCCTTTATTAGTACGACTCTTCTCAATGGATGCACAACACATGCCCAAGCTATACCTGTGATGACTCTCTCGCCAAATTGAGAGAGATCAGGCTCGATATCGTTCAATACAGTGGCAGGAAGCAGCTTTTTGAGAATGTTTTTGAATACAATATCATCTTGGTATTGATTCTTCAATTGAGGTGGTTCCTATGATGATACACAAGGTCATTGTTGGTCATTTTCAGGTCGAGCTGGATGCAGCATTATTGTATTTACTTGACGAAATCCACTGTCTGAGGTTGCTGTTGGGAAGGGTTTCTGGGTAGACATAATGTGAGGAAAAGGGGAAAGAGAGAGAGACAGAGAAAGAGAGAGGTTTGTATTTTTTATATATGCTGACATTTGTGTGCAATTAATTCCCACAAGCAAAAGCCGTGAATGCGATTGGCATGTTTGGCCAAGTTAAGCGCGCGCACCTTGAGATACATGATTCAACTTGAAATTCAGATGAATCTATATAGCAGAGTAGACCATTTAGGATGACACATGGCTTCCTTGTCTAGCTGAAGTAGGCTTGAAATGTGTGAATGGGTAAATTTGCATGTTTCATTGTATGGGAATCTCGCTAAAAGTAAATATCCTTTTGTATGCTACTCAATCTTTCTTTTTCACGTGGGAATCACCATCGACGAGCTGTCAGTAACGGCGTACCTGACTCTTCTTGAGTGCTCCACATCGGTATCAATGGAAATAAGGCAGTTGCAAAGAAGCCCCATACTTGCATTACCTCTTACCACTTGAAATAATGCAAAAAGCAGTGAAATTTAGTGCATTTGAGCAGTGATTTCCCGTGTTAGAAGCCGTTTTAGACCGCCAGAACAGCACCACACGGTTGCTCTAGTCTAGCATTAACTTTCTGACACCTTTGCTCAAACTTTTCTGGATCTTCAAAATTTGACGAAAAAGCATGAGGTACCCCTCATGGTTTTTATCGAAAATCAAACGATCGCATTTTTGAAGGCGAAAATGAGCACTTTTACTAAGGTACATATTAATTCAAATTGTTCCTCGCCTTCTAATGCATCCTCCAAAACTTTATTTGTGAGACCTTTATATGTAAACTTTTGACATTTTGGCAGAAAACCTTATTTCATATTTTTAAAGATTACTCGATAGATTTGTTCCAGAGTTAAAGTACTTTAGATATCATCAAATGCGCCTTAAAAAGCGCTTTTGAAATGTATTAGAGACTATGGCATGATTCGTACAACTTATATAGTCAAAAGCTACAAAATAGATCGCTGGAGTTGCATCTGAGCACATTTTTTGCCATTTTGAGGAAAAAATCGCGCGTCTGGAATTTAATTTTTTTTGGCTGGCAAAATGCATTTCGGATGAAAGCAATCGATGTTTTCAAAGCTAATTACAAGAAGCAAAGGGTGAATTGATAAAGCAATGCACTTTAGTTGACTCCTGTGTAAGCTTTGTTATGGTTGCTTTACATTTGGTAGATTTAATCGCTATAAAATGGCAATTATAGCCATAATTTAGTACTATTACATATGGTCTGCATATATTAACCTACTAAAATTCATGATCTAAGATTCATGATGGAAGATCATTATCAATAATAGCGATAAAGATGTATATAGCAGATATATTCAAACAGTGCTGGCTGTAGAAAGAGCAAAAGGTAATAAGGGCATTGTATCATTCTGCTGGGTAGCAACTGGATGTGCATCACGTAATGTCTTCTTGTAATGATAAACATACTCAGGCACCTTTATCTGAATGTAGCATCTACGCTAACAGACACATATCAAAACCCACAATATTTATGAATCATGCAACGTCTATTACAAGCATGATCGCATCTGTACGAGAGCCATCAAGCATTGTCAAAGCATAAATCCTCAGCAATTCTTCTCCTTGACATGACAGCTAGTATGTGGATCTACTCTTACATGAGCCAGTTTGCGATTTGCCCAGGAACTAAATCGTCCTCATAATTCATCGAATGCATTCCAATGCCATGATGTCTATTGCTGCTATATACAAATCCTCAAAGAGCAGTAGACACAGTAAATGCTTTTCTAGAAAAAAAAGCATGTTCAGATCAATGATTGAAACATATGTCATGAAAACACTCAGTCAGATTCACTTGAAATGCCATTGAGCTCCCAAACAAAGCTTCCAGTGGCATTGAAATGCCAGTTTGTATCAAAGACTAATGCAGATCGTCGCACACTTGAATGCAATGATACATTGACAACAGAAGCTGTCTTTACTGCTCTGCAATGAGGAGTGCAATGTCCAAAAGAGAGAGAGGATGACCACAGGCCTTCTCAAAGTGTGGCTTGGCTGAACCTGGAAAAAAAATTGTTTTTATCTATTCGTTGGCGACTCGACAAGTGTGTAGTTTCTTTCTCTTTCATCACATATACAAAAATGGAGAACTCTGAAGGCCAAGTTATCGATCTTTACATTCCTCGCAAGTGGTAAATGACCCCCCTGTTTTCACTCTTTTTTTTTGAATTCATACGAGTTGAGAGATTGACACATTTGAAATATCAGTTCTGCCACCAACCGTCTCATCACTGCCAAGGATCACGCTTCCGTTCAAATCAACGTTGCTGATGTTGATGCTGAGGGTCGTGCCACCAACAGCTTCGCCACCTATGCTTTCTGTGGTTTCCTTCGCAAGGAAGCCGAGTCTGACGATGCTCTTAACCGTCTCTCTCAACAAGATGGCTGTAAGTATTTGACATGTGGACGATGATTGAGTGTGTGAGGATGGGTTTACTAAAGCGAATTGTGCAATAGACTTGAAGAACGTCTTCTCTTACCAACAATAAATCATTTTGTCTATATTATAATTGATCATGGATGTCTCTCATTTTGAAATAAAAAATCAAATACATGTATACATTTCGAGCATGATTATCAGTTTTATTATATAATGGGGGAAATGCGCTCTCTACTACTATCTTCTCTTCTTGCCGCCCTTCTTTCCCTTTGGTGTTTGTTTGGGCGAAGCTGTCTTGACTTCGGGCACGACATTCTTTGCTGCCACTAATGGTGCTGCATCGGGTATCACTGTGTCTTCGTCTATCAGATTCGAATCAGTATCTACATCCTGCTCGAGCGTTCTAGCGTCATACCACTCTTTTCCTTGTTCATCATCTTCAACATTAATACGCTATTTAAGCTGATGAATTTCTTTAAATCTGTCATTTGGTTGGTTTTGTATTTGATATTCTACGGTTGATTCGAGATGGCTGTTATTCCACTAGTCCTAAGCGAATGCGTGTATGCAATGCTATATACGTACGGTTCTGTCGTCTGTGATCTTCAAGACGAGATCGCCATCAGAACGATCAAAAGTGTGAACATAACGAGTCTAACATGTGCACGGTCAGAGGGGATCCAAGTCTACATTCAACGCGTTTCTCGCTCAATTGCTAACCTGCTCGGGAGAGGCGATATATAAGTCTTCAGCTGCCTTTTGGAATTCGTCCCAGTTGGTAATGTACATTGTGTGGTGTTGTTG
This sequence comes from Mucor lusitanicus, assembly GCA_010203745.1. Taxonomy (NCBI): domain Eukaryota; kingdom Fungi; phylum Mucoromycota; class Mucoromycetes; order Mucorales; family Mucoraceae; genus Mucor; species Mucor lusitanicus. The sequence continues at coordinate 96,245 of JAAECE010000005.1, read as the reverse complement.
AATACAGAGAAAGGATGGGAGCGTTAAAATTTGTTGTCTGTACAATTAGGTGACGCTTTTTTTCTTTCCATTCGCTTCTGTTTTGATGATGAGGGCCCATTTTAAACCAATTAGGTGCAAGATCCTGTCAATATCTGATACAAAATGGTTCCTTGATTGCATTCTTTGACAGCGTTCATGCTACCTAGCAACAAATGTAGAGTGTGCGCAAGATTTAAGCTGCATTTGAAGCATAGATCTTGGCTACGTCTGCTGATGTTGCCCACAAATGGCCTTGTAAAGAATGCCCACCAGCAACCTGCATTAGTGGAGATCATGCGAAATCTTGATTGAAATCTGAAAAAGAAATGGCATAACGCACATATCATGGTTTCTATATGGAGATGTGCAGAAATCACATTCTAATACTGACACATGCTTCTATTAGATAGTTCCGCAATGGTCTATTACTGGATTTACATGGTTGGGTTCATAAAATAGCTGCTCCAACATTGTATCAAAACATGTTCTTGGCAATATCATGCAGAGAAATGGCAAAAGCTTCAACCTGAGAGAAAGTAATTCCGGGAGAAACGCTAGAGCCGAGCACCGCGCTGATTAAGCCGAGGCAACGCCATGTTTTCAATAGCATCAACAGATATATACTTGCAGTCTTTATCCGCGCAATGATACATACATGACGTTGCTCATTTGCCACAACAACAAGAAACTGCAGATCTTGGTGTATAGTTTAAAATACGGCAAGGCTACGTAAGAAACTCTATATGGAACAGATGAACAAAAGCTTAAATCATGATTAATGCACGCAAATCATGTATAGTAGACAGAGCAGCATCATTAGTATACAGCGATAGTAGTAAAGATAACCGCCCATTGCAATCCCGAAACACAAGTGTGTAGTATAAGAAATGCCAAGGATTCAAATCTCCTTGTCAATTAAAAACGAATGGTCTTGGCCCTTTTATAGGAGAGCTGTTCGTGAAACAGCTAAAAAATAGGTATGCTTTATGTATAATAGTGAATGATTCGTATTTACAAGAGAAAAGGGGGATATTTGATGTGCAATTTAATTGATACCAAGCTCTAGTTCAAGTGTATCTTTATGGTCTTGTACGAATTGGTATACTTCAGCGAGGTTCACAAAGAGATCATACTATAAGAAATGGTCAACATTTGGTTCTACGTATCGTCAAACATGTTTTTTTTTCTTACCTTCACAACCCCTGTTTGCATGAATAGAGGATGTATACATGAATGTTGAGTAAATGATTGAAAATAGAAAAAAGAAGCTGCAATGTCTCTTACCTAAAAAGCTTCTTTCCATCTCATTGATTGCCCTAGCATTATAAAGCGGAGCCACAAGCTTATAGATCGAATGAGCCATTGTATTAGCGTCCTCAACAAATTTCGAGGCCAGGATCACAGCTGCGATGAACATTTTGTATGGTGTATCAAACTCTGTCGCTGTGTTGGTCACCATTCTTCCAAATGTGATGAAACTCGAACTTACCTCCTTTCGATTTGTGAGGCAACCCGTTCTTTAATCTACCCAGATAGATAAGAGCCACAACCAGTATGGTGGGAGTTAGTTTGCAGTGATAAAAGATGTGTCTGACAAATATAGGCAGAGTGGGTAAAAGGCGCTGCTGGTAATGCAGTCTTTCTTTTGAACATTCCAATAAGGTTTTCACATTAAATGCCGTATAAGCAATCAGATTATCGTAGCTATTGTGGCGCACTCGAAGCGATGGTGATAGAGAAGGGTTATTGGAGAGCATGTGCTGGAAATCAGAGATTGGAAGAGACGAAACAGAGATCATTGTGCAAGGAAATGTAAAGAAAGTGAGAGAAATAAAAAGAGGGGAAAAAGGGTAAATTTGGTCTTTTTTATATTTTGTACAAAAATAGTTGATTTCTATTTTAGCACCCCATGCAGGTTTTTAATTACCCATATATAGATAAATTTTCTTTTTTGGAAAATGAAACCTGATAAGCACGGCATGCACTTGATTTGATCAACATGGCATGCCTTCATCTTTTTTTTTTTTTTACCGCTTGACGATGCAATGTAGATTACACACACAAGCACAAACAAATAGATGTGAAATGGCGATGCATTGAATTGGATAAATAAAGCCAGAGTCGACATTCCACAAGGACAACAATAAAAGACGGACTTTTTAGTGCTGCAAAAATGAAACTGGAAAAAGAAAAAAAAAGGTTGAAAATGGGATGATATCTTTCAACATCTTGATGTTGAAATTTTTTCTACGTTGATGACAAGCTATGAAGAAATGGGAAAAGATGGAATGTTTAATTTAATTGGAATATTCTATCAATGTCTTTTTTGTTTCTTGTTCTTTCCCTGATCATTTTTAGCATTGGAAGGACGCTTGTCTGGAGTCGCGGTGGCAGCTGCAACGACGGGCGCAGCGGAAAGGGTCTGGATCGTTGGCTCAATGATGTTTTTCTCACCCATTCTCACCAATAGAGCATTTCTCCTGTTGCCAGTGGCGTCCTTGAGTTCCTGTTTGTCCTCCTAAATGTATTTACATGTCAATCACTGGGCCTCTACTCAACACTAAGGATTGCTCATCTCACCTCCAAGGTTGTTGGATATCTGGACAGTCTCTTTTTCAAGATGTTTAGGATAATGTCCTTGACATCCTGTGTCAGTCTAGGCTTGGGCAGCTTCTGCTTCTCCTCCATCTTTTCAAACTCACTAGGTGTTGAGCACAAAACATGGACTTGGTTGTGTTAGAGTGGGACATGATGGGCAAATAAACTATGTCTTACCAGAAACAATGAGTTCCAATGGGATCTCGTGCTCTGTATCAATGACAAAGCATCTAATGAGGTGGGCATTAGCATGGCATGATGTGGTGGAAAGGACCGTCATCATCATACTTACTCGTCCAGAACGCCTTCCTCCATCAAAAAGTCAATCTACGCATTTTCCAGATCCATCAGCCTCTGTATCCCACCTATTACATATGCTGGAGGTTACCTTTCTCTCAATAAGCTCTTCGTCCTGCTTCTGATCTACATTGCAGTGTTCCACAACCAAGGGGCCATCCAGCTCGACCAGATCAAACTCGTTCTTTTCGTCCGTGAAGCCGTACTTGCGCAACAAGTCCGCATTGCAAAGATCGCCATACGTATTGTAGATTTGCTCGCCTTGTTTGATGTCTTTGATGGCCTTCATCTGCAAACTGTCTGCTTCATGAAACAAACGGGCGTTATTGAAGCCGGTTTTGTGATTCAGCATGTCTGCCATTGGCACCATTGTAATGACTTGCTGTTCCTCCTCTTCTTCCTCTTCCTCATCTTGGTCTTCACCCTGCTCATTATCGTTTGCACTGCTCTTTTCTTCAGTCTTTTGAAGCTCATCGTTGAAACTGTAGGCCATGATGAGCGAACCGCAAATGTGAAATAGCTCGAGAGTGTGAACATCCTTGTCAAATAAGCTGGGATATTTCTGATGGCTACAATCAGTAACACGTAATGAATAGAGCTTGTTGCCTCTTTACCTCAATGATGGGCTTGACTTCGTTCTCAAAGGTGTCCTCAGCTTCAGCTTTGCCAAGCTTGGCTAATGTGGTGGTTAGCTTGGGTCGATTGTTGATTCTATCGAGACATGCAACTTACAAACAATGTCTGTTCCTTGCAATTCCTTCAAATCAGCTTCTTCCCAAAACATGGGAGTCGAGAATTGGCGAGGCAAGACATCTACAATAGACATTAATACAAGATTTAGCTACTTTATGACATTGGCCTACCAAAATATGGCTTCCAGAATGAGTCTTCCTTTTGACTTTCGTACATTAAAGTGATGATCAGTGGCGTCCAGCCATTCAATGCTGCCAAATCATCTTTCAATCCTTCAACTTGATTCAATGAGCTGGTGAATGGTGATAGTAGAATAGATCTAGGCAGCGAGAATAACAACTCTCCTTCCTGGTAACATATGAGTGAGCAACAAAAGGCACTAGTAGTAGTAGGCATCTCTACCTTAATGTCGTTTGTGGCAATGACACCTCGACCTGCTCCCTCTGAGCGGTAATCCTTGATTGCGATATCTTTGCTGAGAGTAGTGCCGTTATCCTGGAGCCACTTCCAGAATACATTGCCTGTTTCTTCAAAAGTCGCCATATTAACACACTCAATGGAAAAACGTGGAGATTTGCATAATTCCAAGGTTTTTGATAGCCTCCTCCAGTGGCTTTGGGTGGCTTGTTTATACTTGCAAGGAAATAAATTTGTGCTCTCTTTGATTCGCTTTGCATCACATCAGCACACACACACACTTGTCTCGCCATGTCCACCAGCTCAAAGTACAGCGATCTGACCCGAGAGCAATTACTGGAGCACATTGAAAAGCTTGAAGCACAGATCAGCAATCCAGAAGCCACAGAGCATGATTCAGATTCATCCGAGCTAAAGCACAAAAAGAGACGCCAGCGAGAGCAAAAGAATCGACCTTTCGACATGAGCAAGTATACCAAGCGCAAGATTGCATTGCAAGTAGCCTATATTGGATGGGACTACTGTGGATATGCCAGCCAAAACCGACCCGAGGAGATTCCAACTATCGAAGACAAGCTATTCAAGGCACTGATCACATGCAAATTAGTCGAGGACATGGAGGAGAGTGATTACAGTCGTTGCGGACGCACAGACAAGGGTGTCAGCGGATTGGGCCAAGTCATTGCACTCAATGTTCGGTCCAAGAAGCTGCAATCTGACCCATCGCCCGACTTGCTGCCTACTGACAAGGAGTTCCCCTACGTCGACACATTGAACCGCATGCTGCCTCCAGATATCCGTGTGCTGGCCTGGGCACCTGTCCAGGACGACTTTAGCGCTCGCTTCCATTGCACAGGCCGAACCTACAAATACTTTTTCCCTCGCAACAAGATGAATATCGACAACATGAGAAAGGCTTGCACCTACTTTGAAGGACCCCACGATTTCCGCAATTTCTGTAAGATGGACCCCTCGAAAAATGTGCTGAGCTACGAGCGAGTCATCATGTCAATGAAGATCAACCCAGTGCAGTACACACAGACAGTCGGCGTAGGAGAAGGCTCAGAATTTTACGAGGTGGAATTGAAGGGCACTGCATTTTTATGGCATCAAGTACGATTCATGATGTCGGTGCTCTTTTTGGTTGGTCAAGGTTTGGAGGCTCCTGAGATTGTGCGTGATTTGCTCGACATTGAAAAGGTGCCCTCAAAGCCTGATTTCCCCATGGCCAGTGATTTGCCTCTGGTGCTGTATGATTGTGAGTTCAAGGGCCTCGAATGGACATACTCATTCCGCGATTCTGAATACGATCCCTTGCCATCATCCTATCGCACGTATTTGCACTACAATGAAGAGTGGACAACACAGATGATTCGCACATTGACCTGCCAAAACTACCTTTCCAAGGTCGCCAAGTTCCCTGTAATCATGCCTGATCAATCGGTAAAGACTGTGGAGGAATTCTCAGAGGCGAGATCCGTTGTCAGCTCGGCTGGTGTTGCGACTATTGTTCTGGGTGGTGGAAAAGAAATGAGAATGAGCAAGTATAAGCCAGTGTTGCAGAGACCTCGTTGCGATACAGATGAACTGAAGAAGAGCAAGTTTGAGGTTCGCAAAAAGCGCAAGTTGGATAGACAGCAACAGGAACAGGAAAAGGCAGAAGAAGCATCCCAATCATAGACATGTTGAATTTCTGTAATAAACGTTTTTATATACCAATGCATTTGCTGAAGCATTTTGAGTAATCGCCTATAAAGTGCATGTGCAGTGGAGATGCGCGAGGGATGACCATTCCTACTATCATGGCGTCATGTCATTCATTGTACAGTGGACTATTGGATGATGATTTATGCTGCTCCAGGCACACAGTAGCATTGCACTTGCTTAAGCAGAAATTACCAAGGGACTCAATTGCTGGTAGTCGAGATGATGGCGTATGTTCAAGTGTCGCAAGGTCATTGTAGTATAAAAAGAGTGGCAGATGGCTAGTATGCCGAGATAGAGTGAGGATTGATATGGTGTGATTAAAAGATGGCCAATATTGACGATTACAAGAGGCAAATTTGTTGCTTTTGTCTTGAATAGAAAAAGATGTGTCAGCAATAGCTATATCCTGTAAAGGGTTATGGGATATGGCACAGACATACTAAAGACATGTTCCCTGCATGCTGACGATTGACTCGTAGTATACAGATTTTGCTGCAGTGTGGTTTTCATGCCATTGTAATGTCAAATTATACTCATTGTGCGCTGATACATTATGTCAGTTATCATAAGCTACAGTGTATAAATACCACTCATATTTCATTCATTGATGAAGTTCTTTCTGTAAATTAGGTAAAATCAGACGCTTTGAAACGACAGATCAACTAGCTGGCCCCAAACCTCTATAACATCAGGCACAACCTCCTGAACGATGGTGAAATGGCCTTGCTGAATAGAAGGCAGTGTCAGATGTAAATAGAGTGTATGCAAACGTTACTCATCAAATGATGTCAGGATTAAGCAGTGCACTCACTGAGGCAAATTTGTCGATGTGTCATAACAGATATTTTCACTGAAGTTCAATGCCTCTCAAAGTGAGGCCGATATATATATACGATTGTGATGGGGGTAGTAATGCTACATACGTGATGTGAATCATTAAAAATGGCTTGAGTCTCGTCTACATTGGCTGTCAACTAGTAGTTGCTAGCGTAAATAGAGAGCATAGTAACAGAATGTAGTAGATTTGAAAGCTTTGCTCTTACAAATGAACAAGAAAAGTAATAGATCGACCATCAAAAGTAAAAGAAAAGAAGAATCGGCGCGCTACACACACTACATTTTAAAATATTGGCAAAATGAAATGCTCATTAACAGGGTCGAACTGTTGACCTTGGCGTTATTAGCACCACGCTCTAACCAACTGAGCTAAACGAGCTATTTGATGATTTTGTCGTCTGAGGAGATGAATTCAATGGTAGAGTGTACAAATATTCAAGTATATAGTAAACTAAGACTAATGTTGAAAGCTGATCTTTATTGAATGTGTTGTTATTCGTATTTATACTTTTTCTGTTATCAATATCACTAATCTATGGAAGATTCGATTGTGCCAAGTATTGACATGTCGAACTTTCGAGCAAGTCAAATGCTTGATATGGCATTGATAATCGATCCGTTGTTTTACCTTAGTTTCCAGAACTTTCGAGCGCCTTCGAGCGCCTTTGGGTCGCTCTCTTCACATTTGGCTTAAACCTCATTTTGGGTACGACATCATTCCCCCCCGAGATTGTTGATCGACTCTGATCAACTTGATCGACAGAGCTGGAAGTGGGCGATGGACCAGAAGAACCAGAAGAACCAGCCTGATTTCGAGAGTTGAGACCCATTTCCGCACGCCAAGCAGCACGAGACACAGTTGGATTGTACCAAGGAGTATCAATTGATTCAGCCTTAACACCTTTTAAGCGGTCGACATGCACCCAAGACGGATACGGCTCACCACCAATGGAGACTAGCTTGTAGATGTGACTATCCGAGTTTTTACCAACAATGATAAAGGGACCCATCCAGTTGTATTCCAAACCGTATTTCTGCTCATTTCTTAGCAAGACATGATCACCAACTTCAAATTCCAGTTTCTCAATAGCAGCGTCCCAACGTTCCTTATCCGATTCAGAGACCATTTTCATACGATGAGCAGCGGCAGCACGTACTTGACCAAGACTTTCCAGTTCACGAGCAGTGTGTTCCGCGATTGTTCTGGGATCGTTTGCAGTCAACTTATCAAAATATGGACGAGTGTAATCACCAGGAAGCACAGGTTCACGGCCATAGACCAGATAAAAGGGAGAATAACCAGTAGATCGATGATGACGGACCCGAGCAGCAAAAAGAGCAGTGTCAACAAATTTATCCCACATAAAGATAGCACCATTGACGTATTTCCTTAGCATAGCCTTGAGAATACCGTTCAGACGCTCACATTTACCGTTGGTTCGAGGATGAAAAGCAGAGGTAAACTTGTGATTAACCTTGATCTTATTCATGTAGAGCTTGACCACGTTGGACATAAAATTGGCGCCACGATCTGTCAAGATCTCTTGAGGGCAGCCAAAACGCATCACAATTTCCTCGTAGATGAAATCAGCAACAGCCTCTGCCGTAGCTTCCGGCACCGCACGAGCAATAGGCCAGTTAGTAGTGTAGTCAACCGCAGTGAGAAGCCATTTGTTGCCTTGTGGAGTCAGAGGTAATTCACCAACGAAATCCAGATGCCAACGACCAAAAGCAGGAGGGATATCCATTGAGCCCATTGGGGCGTGATGTTCACCTTTACCAGAACCAGAAGCCAACTGACATTCCTTGCAAATAGATAACCAACCTTGAACATCACTTCGCATATTAGGCCACCACCAACGCTTGCGAAGAAGCTCAAAGACAGTACCTTGACCAGCATGACCAAAGCCTTCATGGAATTTGTTCACCAGAGTAGCACGATTGGAGAATGGACAGAATCTTGCTTCAAACTCTTGCGTACCAACCTTAACCTTGCGATAGACCTTGTCATCCTTGATAACGAACCGACCAGCATTAGACTTCAGTAGAGATTTCACCGAACTAGGAACTAACTCTTGCTTGGTTAGGTAGAAAGACGGCCAATCTGAGGGGTGTACCATGACATTTGATTCCACAGAGTACAAATAACGAGGTTCCATGCTAGTTTCAGCAGCTACACAACTTGCACCATCACGACGAGAGAGAGCATCCGGTACTTCATTGATTTTACCTGGCTTATACAATATCTTAGGTGCGTAGGTCTCAATTTCAGAGAGCCAACGAACCAGACGAGCTGTAGGTTTGGATTGCGACCTGAGATATTGCAACGGATTATGATCAGTATACACCACATAGTCAGCACCATCAATGAAGCATCGCCACACCCGTAAAGCATGTAAGACACCCAGTAGTTCCCTCTCTTGCGCAGGGTAGTTACGTTCCGCCATCGAGAACTTTTTAGATTCAAATGCCAGTGGATGTAAGACGCCTTGATCGTCCTTTTGTAAGAGCACCGCGCCACAACCAAAGTCAGAGCTATCCGTTTCAATGATATATGGTTTAGACACATCGGGAGGTTGAAGACAAGGAGCATGAGTTAGCAAGAACTTCAATTGATCAAACGCTTTTTGACACTCCTTGCTCCAAACAATTCCACGACGCTTTGGACCAGTACCCTTAGTGAGTTCAGTCAGAGGAGCAGCCACAGAAGAGAATTGACGAATAAACCTTCGGTAATGAGAAGCCAAACCAACAAATTGACGAACCTCTTGCACGTTAGTAGGAACAGGCCATTCCTTGATAGCTTTCACCTTAGCGTCAGAGGGTAGAATACCATCAGCAGAGACCTTCATGCCTAGAAACTCAACTTCGCGCTGATTGAACTTGCATTTCTTGGGATTGGCATACAACTTGAATTGTCTAAATCTCTCCAAAACCAAGCGAATATGTTCCAAATGAGTACGTGCAGTGGGCGAATACACAAGTATGTCATCAAGATATAGCTGGACGAAGCGATCGATGTATCCAGAGAGACACTTATTCATCATGTTCTGAAATACTGAAGGAGAGTTTCGAAGTCCAAAGGGTAGCACGAGCCATTCGAAAGCACCATATCGTGTAACAAAACATGTTTTAGGAACATCTGCCTCCGATAGTCTAATTTGATGATAGCCACTTGTCAAGTCAAATTGAGCAAAGTATTTAGCACCGCCGAGACGTTCCAAGCATTCATCTATACGGGGTAGAGGTGTGTTCAGCTTTTTAGTGCATAGAGAATTGATAATCCTGAAGTCAATGCACATTCGAAGCTCACCCGACTTTTTACGCACGAACAGAACAGGAGCACCCCAAGGAGACGAGCTAGGTTGTATAAACCCTTTGTCCAACAGTTCTTTTAGTTGACGCTGTAATTCGTCTAACTCTAGAGGACTCATTTTGAAGGGGTGTTTGCACACTGGTTCAGCATCGCCAGTCTCAATGACATGTTCAATACCACGATCAGGAGGTAAACCAGGAGGTAGCTTGTCCGTGAACACATCCTTGTATTCGTCCAGTAGCTTGGCAATGTCCTTTCCCAGTTGGTCACTAGTATCCACCATATTGTGCCAGCCACCACCAGCTTCCTTGACATGTACCAGAAATAGTTCGTCGATCTTGTTTTTACGCAGAGATCGTTGCATTTGTCTTTTGGACATGACATACACCAGATCTTGAGCATTGGACACTAGATTTACCGGGGATAAGACAGCCGTACCTACGCCGTGAGGACCAGGAATAGACCAAGAGTTATCAGACCAATTGGGTACAGGCTTATACCGTTTGAACCATTGTTGACCGAGAATGAGATCAAATTTAGTATCAAACACATAAGCCTGTATGCGTTGGCCAACACCATTAGCCGAGACCGAGAATTCCACCTTTTCCTTGATAACAGAGACATGTCCATTAGCAGTTTCAACCTCATGTTTGGCATGTAATGGTGTGATTTTCATAGTTGTAGGATTAACTAAGGCAGGATTGATATAATTTGAACTTGCACCAGTGTCCAACAGTACCTTGATAGGCTTTAGATAATCACGAGTTCCATTATGAGAGTAAAGATCAAACGAGTACAATGGCAAATCAGTAGTATCTTTATTGAGTTTTTCTAAATTGAACAGATAGTTGTTGTCAGCCTTCAAATCATCATCCTCATGATCGCTATCAAGGTCTAGTAAATCAACACCATTACCACCAGCCTTGGGAACAGCATCTCCTACATTAATGCTGTTGAGGGATCTTGTATTAGAGCGTGCCTGATCTCCCCCCTCGTCAGACACGCTTACTCTTTTAAATGCTTGCTGCCAAAAGAACCACCATAGCGCTTCCCACCACCACGACCATTGATACGAGGACTGGGGCATTCACCTTGCATATGCCCCCAACCTTGGCAATTGTAACATTTAATGTTAGAGTTGTTTCTGGGCTTGTTTCCAGCATTAAAGTTACGGCGACCACCTCGACCACCATTGATGGCATTAACTAGTTCACGAATGGCATCCAAATCCATCGATTCATACTGTGGCTGAGGTACGTTCGACCTATTTGGTTGAACTACCTCGTCTTCACCAGCACCTTCAATAGCGAGGGCCACCCGTTGAGCTTCCTCCAAAGATTTAGGAAAATGAGATCGCACTGCATGACGAAGTGGTTGTTTCAATCCTCTGATGAACTTGTCTTGAGCCACACCAGGTGTCATATCCGGAATCTGTAGCAACAAACGACGGAACGAGTTGATGTAACTCGTGACATTTGAGATTTGGACCAAATTAGCCATGCCATCACGGGCCTTAGCAATGGCATCGATGGGTATGAACTCGTTACGCAATGCTGCTTTGAGCTCATCCCAGTCTTGTGGTGTGTGCTCGCTATCGAAAGCACTCATTTGTGAGTACCACAATTGAGCATCATTCCTCAACAGAGAGAGACCCACCAGAAGCTTTTCTTGAGTGTTGTCAATTTTAACCAACGAGAAATATAATTCCAACGAGTAGATCCATGCTTCAAGAACAATAGCATCTCGTTCACCATTAAAGACATCGGGTTCCCGAACCTTACGAGTGTAGCCAGAAGAGTTGTTGCTGAGAGCATTTGCACTTGTCATAGTAATGTCTTCGTTCATTGTGACCTTTCAGAAAACCAGAGATACTTTTACAGAGAGAACCAATAACTAATAGTTGAAAACCTTGAGAGATAAACCTTTGCAATATTCTTGTTGTCCTGCTGCTACCAGTTGTCGTCTGAGGAGATGGATCCAATGGTAGAGTGTACAAATATTCAAGTATATAGTAAACTAAGACTAATGTTGAAAGCTGATCTTTATTGAATGTGTTGTTATTCGTATTTATACTTTTTCTGTTATCAATATCACTAATCTATGGAAGATTCGATTGTGCCAAGTATTGACATGTCGAACTTTCGAGCAAGTCAAATGCTTGATATGGCATTGATAATCGATCCGTTGTTTTACCTTAGTTTCCAGAACTTTCGAGCGCCTTCGAGCGCCTTTGGGTCGCTCTCTTCACATTTGGCTTAAACCTCATTTTGGGTACGACAATTTTGGCGTCCTAAAAAACAACTATATACCAAGCACAATAATTTTTTTCACTGCAACTTTCAGTTATATTACCTCATTTTACCCTCGGGTAAAATGTGCATGTCATTTTGCCCGATATTTACGGTGTTATTAGAGAGTTTTAAAGAGGAATTTTACACATTTTATGACTGGGACATGATCTGAATGCAATATAGTTCATCTTCAATACATTTGAATATGTATGTTGGCAGCCCATCGTCAAATATCCATTATGCTGTGGAGTAATATGAGGGCAAAATGTATACTTTATCCAGGGGGGTAATATGAGGGTAAATTGTATAATTTGCCCGGTATTTTACCCTTATTTTACCTTCCAAAAAGTTGCAGTGTTTTAAATATCAAATTACAAAGCCTAGATAGCAAAAATTACGTTGTAAAAGGTTGTGAAATAGTGCTTTGACTGAAAATAATTCTTGCTTACCTGTTCTAGATATCAATGGTGGTATTATTAAGAATATATTGTGAAGCTTGATATTACCCTTTACTTCGTTAAGGTTTCTGCTGGCTCCTTCAGTAATTTCACTAACAGCAACAAAGATAGTCTTTACCAAAATACTCTGGCTAAGTATCTCGAGCATTAACATATTAGTAATTAAAACAAAAAACATACTGTGGAAAATCGCCTTTTTTGGTTAGACTGAATGCCGTTTCGAGAGATTCAAGCAAATTCGCTCGACTTTGAAGAGGATTTCTTCACTCGTATATTGAACGATTTGAAACAAATTTACATGTTAGAGTAGTTCATACTCTGACGGATACTCGTATTATTTTTTTATAGTTTTTTGGGACGTCTATATATTTTTCATGAGTTTTTGAAAATTGGGTGTTTCTATCTTAAAACGTGCGATCTCTCGAAAGCCAAATAACTGGAATGGAATTGCAAAAACAAAACCAAGCATTTGAAAATAAACAAATTAATCTGTCTTGTTTAAGATGGCTAAGTCTTGTTACTGTATGTTTTTAAGGCTGCTTTATTAATTAGTGTACCGTCATTCAACTCATTTTGTCTAATCAAATTCCTCGGTATCACTGCACCAGTACCAAATTGAGCCTCGACCACCGACCTAAAGATCTGCAACAACGCCATAGAGAAGTCGACGCGACTGCAAAACACAATGAAAGGGCTGATTGACCTCTGATCATTTGCATTGACGCTGTCTATATAGTCCTTGATCATGTAACTGACCATGTCAGTGATTTTCGTCCATCTCTTCAATGGTTGCAGTACGACGGTTGGGGCATCAAATTTTCTCTTTGTGACCAGATGTCTATCAAACGGATCGACATTCATGATATTGCAATAGAAGTTGATGGTGGAGCGGGGGATTCTTCTATGCTGTATAAAAATCACTTTGTCTGCATGTTGCAATATGGACTTGAGCTTTTGGATGTCGGTAGTAGGGATCGTACCAGCGACAAGGTGATACTGAACAAACGTGGCCTCATCGATAACCACCACTTGATATTCTTCCTCTTCTTTGAGCTTCATGATGCTGTCTAAGCAAACAACGAGCCTCTCTTTAAGCAGCATGTCATTCTGATCAGACCATACGCCATCTTCAGTAATGTCATTTTGAAGGTTGTATATTCTAAATGTTGTGCTTGAACTGAATGTTTTACTAGTAATTTAAGATCCAGTTTGGAAGTGATACATCAGGAGCAAAAAATACAGCAAAATAATGACGTTGCATTCGCACGTCCTGACTAAAACGTTGATAAAATAAAAAAAAGGGTTCTATTTTTGCTTTTTTTGTTTATTCCTTCTCTTTCACACAAAGCTTCACTCCCGTGTTATGTCTGATATAGCTAACAAATAGGCTTCAAATCTGAATACTTTCAAGCTATCTGAATTTTTTAGCCATTAAAAGCATTCTATCGTGAAGATGGATTACAATAGGGTTATCAACTGGAGAAATCTCGAAGGGTATTGGTACTTGGTTTGTGCAAGCTACGCTATCAGCCATCAGAAGAAGGTATACTTTTCACATAATACGACTAAGTTTCTGAAAGTAAAACTGACTTGATTTTCAATAGTTTATCAAGGACTCTAACGTGGTCGACTGGGATGACCTCGCAAATCAGATAACACGAAAGCATATGGAAATAGATGCCAGGCAAGAATCGTATGATATGCATGCGAAGATTAACGAAGTTGTCATGAACCAAGCAGTGTCTGGTTATTACTATATTTGGAATTAGGAAAATCTCATGTCAATGCTCACGTCAAAGTCAAGTTCATGCAAAGTGTCAAGTTTAGTCTCATGTTACGTCGTTCTATGTTTAGTGTCAAGTCTTAAAAGTCTTATCTCGTCAAGTTTTAAATGTCTTATCTCGTCTCGTCAAGTCTTAAAAGTCTTAAAAGTCTTAAATGTCTTATTTGACACTTCAGGTTAAGTTTAGCTCCATGTTCCTAGCACTTCCCATAAGTATAAATACCATGTCTTTTCCTGTCGTCAAGTTTCCTATTGTCGATTATCTTGTACACTTTACCAAGATAATCATTTCTCTTGTACACTTTACCAAGATAATCATTTCTCTTGTACACTTTACCAAGATAATCATTTCTCTTGTATACACTACCAAGATAATCATTTCTTCAAATAAACCTTTACAGTCCAAGTCTCGTTCTCGTCCCTGACAGAAGTAGTAGCAGACGAGGTAAAAAGGCTAACAATTGCACATCAAACCGACGTAAAAAGTAACACCATTTATATGCAAAAAAGGTTGCCTTCTCCGTTCACTGCTGAAAAATGTGACAATAAGAGACAAAGCGTTTATCATCAGAGCAAAAATTGATGGATATAGAAGAAATGCTACTTATGTTAACAAAGTCCATTGTCAAGAGTAAGTTTTTATCCTATTTTTTTGAGTCTTATATTCTAACTTATTTTATCAGTTTATGATATCATGGAGTCATTGATTTAGTGAAAAACGGTGCCTGTGCGACTGCCTCTGTCTTTAAAGATGAACTTGAGGAGCTGAATACACACATGAAAGAGCACTTAGACATCGAATACAAGAAGAGCAAAGCCGTAGAGAAGTATGCCAAACAACTGCTGAAAGACATCTCTGACCTCAAGAAGCTGGCAAAGGAAGAGAAGAAGACAATCCGTGCTTTAGAAGCGGGAAGCTTAGAGCAGCATGTTGACAGAAAGGATATGAAAGTTGTGGTCAAGATAGTGAAGTTGTTTGCACAAGCCAGAAACAATGGAAAAAGGCTCAACTAGCTGAAGAAGGAGATGACAGAAGCAGAATTCACGGCAAGGTTAATCACACCACTCATTGACCTCGTATTGAAACCTTGCCACACGACGATGAATTTCAAACCTGGCCAGCAGAAGTTGCAACTGGTCAAGGACTACGAAAATAGTGCTTTGACTGAGGATGACACTCGCTTGCCTGGTCCAAACATCAATGTCATTATCAAGAACGTGGCCCTTGATATCCCCCTTTGCCTCGTTGAGATCTCTGGCTCCCCAAACAATCCCTCTGACAATTTCAATCATTACAAGGGAGACCGAAATAAGCTTGCCAAAAATCTAAAGTATCTCTTCAAGGTTGTTTTGTCGATGAAAGGTGTACCGTCATTCGAGTCATCCGGCAAAATCAAGCTCTTTGGCATTCACGTTTATTACGATCAAGTGTATGTGTATTCGTTGTCAATGCCAATGTGGGATGTGTTTGTCTTCAAGCTCGAATTCAAGTTTGATATCCCTATCAAGCCAACCTTGTTCCCATCCACGTTACCAACATTCGTCTCAAAACTGTTTCAGCTGGGAGAGTTGCTTGACAACTTTTCAGACACACTGCACACCTTTCTGTCGACCAATGACTATGAATCGAGCTCGTCCTCTGATAGTGACAAATCGACCTTTTCCAACCCAAAGATCTCTCCCAAGAAACGCAAGCACCATGAAAGTCATTAATATGTCTAGGATATTAGTTGATGAAGATGTCGTGTGCTAGTTATAATTTAACCTTCTATAAATATCATATCAGTCTGTATTTGTAATAAACCATCTTTCTTTTAATTGCTTATACTATACACTACGTCCCAGTATATCAAAAATTTGTAATAAGGTCTAAATCAATAAAATTACATAACTCTTTTGCAACAGAAGCTACTGCCAACCTTCTCCTCGAAACATTTGTTTACAACATGTCTATCTAATAACTCACACTCTAGTCTTATGTTTCTCCCATCATTTTACGTAAAACTCATTTTCAACAGTATGCCAACCAACCAGGATTTTACTAGCAAAGTGAAGAAATCTCTGGGTCATGAGGTGTATAGATTTCTGTTTGACAACGTTCCTGCCTTTTGTCAGCATCTGGTGGTGTCTGTTATCAATGACGCCTTATTGCGATCTGTCATGCCTGTCAATTGGAAGCTCACAAAACTGATTTTGCTGCTCAAGAAAGGTTGATTTTTTCTCTGCTCTCTCTCTTCCTCATCGATGCCGATGCCAAGATATCGACAAAGATTATGGCCAATAATTGCCTGAATAAGTGCTTGTACCTATTGATCGATCCGTATCAGACGGGCTTCATGACCAACCGCCAGATATCAGACAATGATGGATGGACACATCGATCTGATAAATGATCTTCAGAAGAAATACCCCACTACTCTTTTTGTCTTGGTACTGCTGGATTGGGAAAAGCCCTGGAATCGCATCATCAGTCATGTGTAACTTGATTTATCAGAAATAAACTAATTTGGAAAAAAGGTAAAAATTAATCAGGTAAAGAATATCGTTTATTAAATTAAAAATGAGAGGGTTTAGATACTACTGGAACTAGTAGAAGATTTGATGTAACGATAAGGTACAGTATTGAATGGGAAAATTGGTTGATAGGGCAATAGATTATATTATATTGTACAGTATCTTTTGTCATGAACAGAATACCATCAATTGATCAGTAACTGGGTCTAGTTTTATCTTGACACTTTCATGATCTAATATGATCTGTGCTGCTTTGTCTACATGTTTTACTATTAATTTGGGACCCTGTTCTGGAGCTATACATTAAGCCTGTTGCTACTAGAGACTTGTAATTAACCGCTTTCGTTATGGGTCTTGTCAAAATCACTCTTCAAATTTAGCAAATTTTATAATTCATCCATCATCCATCAACAACAACTCATCCAATCTAAAATCCAACTATTTCATTGTATTTCTCGCTAAATTTGGCATAGGTACTTGCTAGCTTCAGTACTTTGGAAGCAGTTTTTTGCAGATAGATCTCGCATGATGACCGGATCCTCCAGAGCAGAATTATCTGCATACAAGCAGGGTTTAGCGTCAAGCACAAAGATATAGTATGCAGCTCTGAATAAAGTGTTTTCCAACACACCATCTGTTAATCCGTTAACACTAGACGCTTATAATTATCCGCCTTCCTCATGAATTTCGTCTAGACCAGTTTTCAAAACTGGATTTTTTTAAAAATCGTCCATCCATCGACGGTAACACCTTCAAATGACTACAGTCTGACCACACAATTGTGTTCTTCGCAAAATTTGACAGAGGTACATGTTTATTTCATAAGCCAGATAATTGGCATCTGAAGACTTTGAATGATTTGATATCAATATAATGCAAAATTGTCTTTTTTTTAGGATAGTAAATGTATTTGGTCATGTCTGATACTTATGGTGGTATCGTGTGTATTTACCGTAAGCCATTTATACCATCAATTCTAAATGTTTGATGTTGCTTTTCACAATTTTAAGTTCAATATACATGCTTTATTTCTCTGAGCTGTCTCCAAATTTCAGCCAATCAAATTGCTCTACAAGAACTACATACACCACAAATCCTGGAAAAAATTGCGAGGGTTTCCCCTTGTTTTGACGTTAGACGGAGTTTTAAGTATTACTAAATACAGTAATTTAGCAATTCCATCATCAAAATCCCCTAAAATGCCAGAATATGCCTTACTACACACACCAGCTTATAATGCAACCGCTTGAGACTCTCAATTAGCACCAAGTAAGTGATGCAAATCAAGTCAGGGCAGTCTATCTACCCCCTAGCCTCTGAATCAAATCTAGCTGTGCTTCAACGATAGGCTTATCCACACAACGAAAAAGGAGGGTCATGGCTCAAAGAACCATAAAAAGTGGGAAAAGTAACAAAAGGGCATCACTAAAATGTGATGAAGAACAACAGAAACATTGCAATACAGCTACATACAAAAAGGTATGATAACATGCAATGTGTATCATCAAAATGACGAGTACAGGAAAACAAATGTAGACGAAAAAAGTATCCGGTTGCCTCATACAAAGCAACAAAAACACCAATACCACCAGTACTGCAGAAGTAGTAATACTTGAAGAATAAAAAGAATGCAAGGCTACTACTCCACAACAATAGAGCAGCACTGCCAGCGATACAATGCATCAAAAGACACACCATAGCACTATGATACAGCAACAGAAAAATAGTTGTGTGCAGCAGAAAAAAAGGGTGAAAGAATAAATCGCAAAAGAGCAAACTAGAGAAGAATGCACAGTATTACGAGAAAGAAAGCAGTAAAAGGGTTGAATGAATGTAATCCATGGCAACCAAAGAAGGGGAATATACAAACCAAATACAAACCAAACACAAACAACAATATATTGTAGCAAACTAGCCTAAAATAAACTGTGTAATTAGTACAGTATTACTGTATATTGTAACGCGAAAGGTGATTCTTATCGGCTGATACCTACTGTGATAAACTTGAAAGGTGTGGTCTTGGGTACTGGTGGTTGTAAAGGCATGCTTCTTCTGGCGAAAGGGGTGTTGTATTCAATCAATAGTAATAAAAAGTGTATGGTTTAATAGAAAAAGTGCAGTGCAAAAACAGTGGAAACGGGGGCGAGAAAAAAATAAAATAAAAAAAAACGCGTTACTGAGGGTGACTGCAGTCAATAGGCTGCCGCAGCACAGAGCACGCGGAATCTGAATGACGTGTACAATGAACATTTTGCACTGTGGTGACTGTACCCAAATGATTTTTTTGCGATGATTTTTTTGAATCAAAATCGATATAATTTGACACTTGTAAACATTTTTGTTAAAATTAGCTATAGAAAGTGTGCTCAGCGTATACTACTTTCTAATAAACTTAAGGGGAGAATTTGAAGGCGCATTCAATGGTGTTAATTTTAAAGTACTTCTAGAATGAAAAGATAAAGAATTTTGAGAAAATATAAAAAGCAGTTTTTCCAAGAAAAGTCGAGATTTAGCATATACAACGTTCAAAATAGCAGTTGCACAGGTTACCCTACATCTGTGCGGTCATTTTGATTTAATATATATCATAGTAAAAAGTGTTGTTTTCGCCTCCAAAAGTGCGATCGTTTGATTTTTAACAAAAACCATGAGGGGTACCTCATGAAAAAACGTGAATTTTCGACGATTTGGATCGATCCGAAAAAATAAAAATAAAGGCTCAGCATGTAAATGGTAATTGATAGCAGTCATTCGGCACTATTCCGAGTATCTAAAAGGGCTTAAAAATTAACATGTTGAGGGTTGAATATGGTCAGTTTGGCTGGAAAAACGAACCTTTTTATCTCGTAGGTCTACGGAGGAAACTAATGCTACAGATTATATTAAGATAATATCAAATGACAAAGAACTCATGTGACATCATGCTGAAGACGTTCAGACAAGAGGTAACATGAACCTAATGTTTGCTTCGCTACGCATCCTTTCAGATATAGTACAAAAAAAACATCACCTGTTCTGCATCGAAGCAGTTTCTTTTAGTAATCTGTTATGCTTCTAAGATATGTCGTAAAGGAATGGAAATGGACCAACTTTTAAGTTGGTACATGGTATTGGAAAGGCCTTGTTCCTAATCTATACGACATGCAAAGTCTCATTTTTAAGCGGGGGAAAATGCGTACATTAAATTGGCGAAACGATATGGAACGGAAGAAAGTAAGCTACAGCTCTCAAAACTCGACAGGTGGTTCATTAACATGTCAGGTATCGATGGATACCTTGAAAACTGCAACTTGATATGACATTTTGCCACCACTCTGCTCTCCAAAATGACCTATAAAATTCATAAGGTCTGTAATATAACTAGGCGGTATTTGAAATTTTGGTATTTACAACTGATCCTCAAATGGATTCTAAAATCCATGAACCTCAAAATTGGATGATTGTTGATAGTAAACACCCCTTTAGCCTTATATGTTTCTTGTACAGAATTAAAAGGAGAATTCAATGGTACCAATATCAAGTGTCTTGGTTCTTATTATTTAGGTGATTTTTGATGGTGTTGTTTTGAAGGTTTTTCAAGAATTAACATGTTTCTATCATATTGACTATACCTTTGATTGCATTGGTCATGTAGGGCAAAAAATTACCTTTCGAATGGTACCTGGCTTGAAGCTCTAGCATAACTCTAGCATGAGGAATCAACAATTTTGTCGTGTTTTGAAAATAGCACCCAATTTTTTCCCTTGCTAGGACAGGCAGATTTTGGTCCAAATCCGGTGATTTTCCATGAACCCCTTTTTGGCGATATCTCCATGAAAAATCATCGGATTGGCATGAAACAAAAACGATTCAATAGCTGCACACTGGATCTATCATGATCCAACAGTTTTGAGTACCACATATGCATTCCCTTCATAAATCTACTCAAAATGTGAAATTTCGTGTCCCTCAAGCAGTGGGTTTGTGACAAAGGTCAAAACTTTCATTTGACATCTATACCATCCGATAGAGAATTGAATGGCAAACAATAGCTAAGCTCTACGCTACTTGGATTGACTTAGTAGAATTTCAGTGTAGACCCCTTCAAAAAGCACAAAAATCACACATGTGCACGTTTTCTTGATAATTACTCGTTCAAATCATCAATTACGACCCTAAACAAAACACGCTCTAGTCAAAAACGTGCACCCCTTTCGATTGGGCTATAAAGCTTGGCCATTCAGGCCATATTAAAAAACTTTTACTAGTATCATAGATTAAACTTTCAAAAATATCTCAAATCTCACGTTTGTCAGGAACCATGGTAGCTACAAAAATATGGTTTGCCGATTCGGAATCAGCGCAAAAAACTGCCTTAGGAACATGCTACTCTCAAAGCTTGAATCAAAGCTTGATTAAAGATTGAAAAAAGATAGGGAAAAAAGAGAAAAGGGAAAGAAATATGAGAAAAAAGATGCTAGCGATGATTCCAAGGTATAGTCTTTGCCAGAATTGCGACTGGTTAAAAGCCATGTTGGACCATTTTATAGGCCATATTGGACCGTTTAATGGAGTTTCGCCGACTGCTATAATACGGTACTGTATACAGTACCGTACGATGAAAACATGGGATGCTCCACTCTTTTCATTATTTGTAATCATGGTACGACAGAAGAAGGGACTCAAAGAAGACTTCACCTAAGGAGACTCTGTCAATCAACATCAGCTATCAGGCGAATTATACTAGAACTATCGCGAATGGTTGTTCCTGACCAAATTTCGAATCGTCGATCCTCCTAGTTACCAAGTGGGACTAAGAGTCTTGGCTCGGACAAGTCGTTGCGAACTTACGCTCTGCAGTTGTATATGCAGCGTTTGTCTCGAATATCCTGACGACAATCTGGTCTGCCACCAGCGAGCGGTAAAAGTCGACATGGATAGATTGCGAGTAGCGGGAGTTAGCATCAAAGCTAAACCTGTCAGTCAAAGTACCTCATAATAATAAGATGGTGGTAGCTTGGTGGATGGATCAGGATATTGTTGCTAGCAGGCTTTGTGATAGAGCTAGGATAGGCACCTGAATAACTGGAAGATTACATGGATTTGGCGTTTATACGGGGGACAACCTATTACGAGTGATGGATTCAGCAAATTGATCCACTACTTATATGTGGAGGATCTAGCACTTTAAAAGGTATGCGTGAGTAGATCCACCACTTTTACAGTTGAGAAGCTCGACCACCTCAACTGCATATATTTATGAGAATTACACGTAGTGCTCATTGGTCTAGCTTAATCATTTTCTCAAAATGCGTGTCAAATTGTCAAAAATCCAGCCCTCAAGGCGAACATTTACCACAATGGAGCTGCCAGCTAAGGGACAATTGCTTGGCTGTAGGTATACTTTGGCAGCAAGATGTTTGTTGGTTTTAAAACATCAGATCAACTACCTTTCTGAACTCTTTGCCGTTATCCATCAAATCAAAGATCCCTGGGGCCCTAAAATTGGATAGGTGCGGACTCTTGGTATGGTCGATTACTAGGCGATTCTCAAACAACATGCCTTTGTATTTGATCTAAAGTCAGGAGGTGGGATTTACAGTAGCAATGAATGCTGTTTTTAGCCCTATTCTGTCTCTAATAGCTTTTGGTCTCGCCATATTTGAGTAGTGAAGATTGGATACACGAGGCAAAGGAGGGTGCCAATTCTTTTTGACGGAAAAAACCTTTAAAGCATCAAACTAAAATGTGGTGCCTGAACTGCTATATATATAAATACAACTCGATCAAAGCGTTATATGTATTTAGTTATATTCACAATCTTTATGCGAAAAATGCCACAACACATACTCGGGAATTATTTTTTTACACTACCTTGAAAGCAACCAAGGGCCATCCCACTTGTTTCTTTTCCTCTTCTCCAACAATGTCACCAAAAAACGGCTCAAACGAAAACGATGGCTCCAGATATGCTGCTGCTGTTGCACCCAATCTGCAGAAAGTGACGACGGCGCCTGGAAGACACCAAAGCCCTGGATACAATTTCGTACATGCCAACCATCCCAGCGTAGATCCTCATCATGTGCCTAGCTATCTCTGCAGACCTTATCAGCCTGGACTTCGATCCATTGCACCTAGCCCCATGATGATGCGTGGCAGCCCATCTGTGCCTGGCGCCTATCCTTCCCCTCGATTCAACAACAACAACACCGCTACCACGGCACCTTATACCCATCGAAAGCCGGTAGAGAGATCCAATACACACAAAAAGAAGGTGCCCCTATTTCAGGGCAATTTCGTGCTTGATTGTCCGGTGCCCACGCGGTTGATGGAAGCCAGTGCACGAAAAGAAAAGGAATTCAGCATGATGCGCTACTCTGCAGTTACCTGTGATCCCAATGACTTTGCTGCCAGCAATTACACGTTGCGGCCGCAGTTGATGAATCGTGAAACGGAGCTTTTCATTGTGATGACCATGTACAATGTGAGTTTGGGGGAAGGTTAACATCAAGAAGGTGTGGTTGATTGATTATTGCTGTAGGAAGACGAGGTCTTGTTTTGTCGCACCATGCACGGTGTCATGAAGAACATTGCGCATCTGTGTTCTCGATCACGGTCCAGAGTGTGGGACACTGAAGGCTGGAAAAAGGTGGTGGTGTGTATCGTGGCTGATGGCCGTAAAAAGTGTGATCCCCGGGTCATGGATGTATTGACAACGATGGGTGTGTATCAAAAGGGCATTGCCAAAAACATGGTCAATGATAAACCAGTGCAGGCGCATTTATTTGAAGTAAGTTGTCTTGCAAGTAGATGGCTGACAGCAAACTTATACAGACACTAGTACACTACACAGATTTCAGTGGATTCAGACATGAGAGTCAGAGGAGCAGAAAAGGGGATTGTGCCAGTGCAAGTACTCTTTTGCTTAAAGGAACAAAACGCGAAAAAGATCAACTCACATCGCTGGTTCTTCAACGCCTTTGGACCCATTCTACAACCCAACATCTGCGTCTTGCTGGACGTCGGCACTCGGCCAGGCAATTCCTCCATCTACCATCTCTGGAAAGCATTCGACACCAACGACAATGTAGGCGGAGCCTGTGGTGAAATATGTGTCATGAAGGGCACGGCGTGTGTCGATCTGCTAAACCCTTTGGTAGCAGCACAGAACTTTGAATACAAAATGTCCAACATACTGGACAAACCGCTGGAGTCTGTGTTTGGCTATATTTCAGTGCTTCCAGGTGCGTTTTCGGCCTATCGATACGCCGCACTGCAAAACGATGCCAACGGGGTGGGGCCGCTGCAAAAGTACTTTTTGGGCGAAAAACATGACGATGCCGACGACGCTGCCGACATATTCACGGCCAACATGTATTTGGCGGAAGATCGCATCCTGTGCTTTGAACTGCTGGCTAAAAAGCATCAAAAGTGGGTTCTCAAGTACGTGCAGACGGCATTTGGCGAGACGGATTGTCCAGATCAACTGCCCGAGTTCATTTCGCAGCGACGACGGTGGCTGAATGGCAGCTTCTTTGCAGCCGTGTATTCTCAGTGGCATTTCTCTCGTATTTGGTGTACAAATCACTCTGTTGGGCGAAAGATCACCTTGTCGATTGAGTTTTTCTTCAACTTTCTAAACCTCATCTTTAGCTGGCTGGGCATGGTAAGTGCATATGAGTTGCAATCAATCGGTGCTGATATTAGGGTATAGGCCAATTTCTACTTGACGTTCTACTTTGTTACAAAATCACTGGCTGCACCAGAGATGGATCCATTTGGCAACGGCTGGGGTGATCGCATCTTTCTATCGCTACGCTATCTCTACATATTTCTGTTTATCACGTCCTTTATCTGCTCCATGGGAAACAGACCTCAGGGGTAACATACTCGGCTTGACATCCTTTAAAAATACATACTGATTGCAGCCCCATCATAGGTCGAAATGGATGTTTATCATATCAGTCATCGCGTATGGGTTCATCATGATTTACACTTCGTTTGCAGGCGGTTGGTTGGCTTACAAGAGCTTTCAGCAAGGCATCAATACGCCTGGATGGGATCCCAACAATGCGCTGGGCAATTTCACGCTGCTACTGAGTCAGCCTGGATTCAGAAATGTCGTGATATCGCTGCTGGCTACCTATGGCCTGTACATTATAGCTAGCGTGCTGTATCTGGATCCATGGCATATGATTACCAGCTTCTCTCAATACCTGTTCTTGCTGCCGACCTATGTCAATATCCTAAATGTGTATGCTTTTTGCAATATCCACGATGTCAGGTAATATGCGCAGATGGTAGGTAAAGACTATACTAACAATGGCATGACAGCTGGGGCACAAAAGGTGACAATACAACGCCCATGGATTTGGGTGTTGCCAGTAAAGCCATGATTACCGAGAAGGGCGTTGAAGCTGTTGAAGTGGAGCTAGAAGATGGCATTGACGCAACTGACAGGGATTACGATGAAGCTTTAGAGAGCTTGATGATGAAGCCTGAAGCAGTAAGAGAGGTACATTATATATGTTTTTTTTTTCTCCATCGACCATGATAACTCAAATACAAGCGCAGA
The DNA here is from genome assembly GCA_010203745.1 of Mucor lusitanicus. Taxonomy (NCBI): domain Eukaryota; kingdom Fungi; phylum Mucoromycota; class Mucoromycetes; order Mucorales; family Mucoraceae; genus Mucor; species Mucor lusitanicus. Next base: position 70,759 of record JAAECE010000005.1, on the reverse strand, counting down.
GTCGAGCACCCAAAACCAAACAAGACGACTACTATCGAGGCTTCCGTACTCGTCTCGTGTTAACGTGGATAGGCTGTAATGCAATTCTGGTTGCCTTTGTTACAAGCGGTAGTTTTCAGTCCCTGTTGCCCAACAGTGAGCAAAAGCAGCTGCCTGAAGACTACGCTAATGCCATTGGCACTGCGTATACCGGCTTCATTCTATGGATGGTAGCCGCCATGGCTGCATTCAGATTCATTGGTAGCTTGCTGTACCTTATTTTGCGATGCTTTAATCTGTAGTAGTAAATCGCATGGAAATAAAGCATCCACTGCCATTCGAGGAGAGAAAAGCCAAGAGCCATTTCTTTCATGACCCGAAACAAACATTTGTTCATCATTTGTTACACTCTTTTTTCTCTTTTTCTTTTTCTTTTACATCATTATACCTCATACACTTAATAATAATGGACGCTGAACAGATTCGAGATGGCGTGAAATACATGCAACAAGGCGATAAAGCGTACGTTGGCAGCGATGCATGTCAAAGCAAACACTGACAACTCACTCTGATAGTGCTTCCAAAGGTCTCTTTCGAAAGCCTGACTGGGATGTTGCTGCCAGCTATTATGAACGCGCAGGTAGGGTGTGATAGCAAAAGGTCGACAACCGAGAAAACAAAGGCAAACTCAACTCTGTCAATGATAGCCACCGCATTTAAAATCGCAAAGTCTTATGATCAAGCTGTGCAAGCCTATGTGAAAGCTTCCGAAGCGCTTTCAAAAGCAGATGCGTGCGTATCCCACCCCAAGAGGCTCATCATGTGCATAAAACTGACTTTTAGACTAGTATTCATCTGGCAGGAAAAGCGCTCGAGAATGCAGCATTCATCTTGGCACAGAATTTGAACCAGCCTCAACGTGCGGCTGAAGCCTATCAACGTGCTAGCAACTATTTCATGACACAAGGTATATCTGTTTGGCTTGTAATAGCTCCAGAATATATGAGTATGTGTGTGGGTCTAATCAAGCAAAATGGGTTACAGGAAGTATTGATAGAGCTGCTGAACAACTGGAAAAGGCAGGAAGGTACAAAAGCAGATGAAGGATGGATCTATAACGATGTATTGATTCAATATGTCAATTAGAGCTTTGGAGAATGTCGATGTCAATGCGTCCTACGACATGTACAGTAAAGCCTGTGCTCTGTTTGAGCAAGAAGACCGAGGAAGATTTGCCGTGGACATATTCAAAAAGGCCATTTCATTGCTGATCAGAAACAAAAAGTAGGTTATTGCACATTTATTATCAAAGGCAAGCAGAGACTGAGCTATTGGACGCAGATACGACAAGGCCATTGATATGTTGAAGCGAGAATCTGTCATTCTTCAAAAGTTCACCGCTAGATCTCATTTGTACAAGGCCAACCTCAGCATTCTTATTCTGATTTTCGCTATTGGAGATGATGTGGAAGCAGGCAAGCAGTTTAGTGCCATGTGTGGGTAAGGCGGTGGTGGTGTGGAGATGGACAGGCCATGGCACAATGTTTAATGTCGCTATAGAAACGACGCTGGATTTGCACAGAGCGAGGAAGCAGAGATTGCCGAGGACTTGCTCAAGGCGTATGAGGAGAGAGATCAGGAACTGCTGGTCAAGACAACCCGACTGCAACACGTGACATTCTTGGATAATGAGGTGGTCAAGTTGGCCCGCATGTTGCGAGTGCCTGGCGAGGTCTCGTCCCCCATGAGTCCCAGCAGACATGAATTGAACAGTGGTGGTAGCAACAGCAACATTCGACCTCCGGGTCAGTACCAAGGTGCTGCTGATAACAGCAATGTGCGTGGCATGTCGCATGCTCAAGCCAGAGCTGAATTATACAGTCGTCCTACTGGACCTGCTGCTGCTGCTGGTGGTGGTGGTCAAAACGACTTGAATAAGGGATTCTCTCATATGACAGTGCAAGACGATGATGAAGATGAAGAGGGTTTACGATAAACGAATAATAATAAAATGTAGTGGTAGTTTAGCATAAAAAGACATGCAAAATGCCAAATAGCAATTAGTGCCATGACCAATCAAAAAGCCCATCCCCACCCACAGACGCATTGAAAACGAGGTTTACAATACAAAATCTACAGGCTGTCGGACCCAAATGGAAAAAAGGGCAATAGAAGACAGCGTCGAGCTCGTTATCATTTTCCCTCTCTTTTTCTTGTATATATATATCCACATTTCTTTATGTACATCATGTCTGAAGGCACTTCACTGCTTGAAAAGCATCCACACCAGCCTCCAGCCAACGACAGCGACGAAGACAGAAAGATGACACTATTTCAAGCACAAACAACGCATTTCCAAATCAACCCAGCACTCGCCATGCGTTGTCATGAGAGTTCACCTGATGCGATTCCTGTCATATTGCGTGGGTCCAAGACCTGCAAGACAATCATAGGCAGAGGACACGACGCGACGATCCAGATTGGCAAAGCAAACAAACGGGTGTCGAGAGAGCATGTGGTGATTGAGCACAAGCCGCAGATGGGTGGATTCGAGCTGACCATACTGTCGCCCAACGGAGCACTCATTGACCATATCATCTTTGTGGAGGGAGAGCATGTGCCAGTGATAGAGGGAACCACGATTGAAATTGTGGGTACGAAAATCATATTCCAGCTGCCTGATGACAATAGCGAAAACCGCGTTGTAGAAGAAGCTAAAGATATGGAGGGCGTGATAGAGGCTTCTTCATCGAAAACAACAGCAGCAGTAGTCGAGCTTGATAAAGAGATAATCCAGCAAGACAATATACCCGTGATGGCCATGGAGCAATCCACTATCGCATCCACAACTACCATGAGGAGTCATAATACCACAACGACCACTATCACTCAAAAGACTATTACTACTAGTAGCAGCACACATCATACCCTCAACAGCATGATCAAATCCACGGCATCCAAGTTGAAAGAGACAGCTCGAAACATCATGAAAAAGCCAATGACCATGGAGGACGAGATTATTCAAGTACTGGGTAAAGTGGGGTGGGGGGGGGAGAGGCGACGACATTTCGTCTAGTAGTAGTAGAAGACACAAGAAGCTAATGGCATTGTATACAAAATCCAGTGCACACGCGAAAGTCGACCATGACATGTGCAGACATCACAAAGCGATTACAGGGACAAGCGGCCGAGAGTGTTGTATTGGATGCATTAAGGAGTTCTACAGCCATTGGATGTGTCAAACGACTAGGGAAAACAGCAGACGGATCTCCCAAAGAAGACTTGTACTATTACAAGGCAGAGCTGGATCCAGACCAGGAACGACAAAAGAGGTACTCTGACGTGGGGAGGAGCGCTCGAAAATGCACCATGAAGGACACACAGTACTTTTTCAGGGTGAGTGAATGTATTGTGTGTGTGTGCGGTTTGTCAGGGTGTATTCAACATATATGTATATGAATAGATCCCACCCAAGCTGCCACATCACAAGACGGCGAAATCGAAAAAGAGAGAGTCTACCAGCAACCACAGTAGAAAATCAAGACAGGCAGCGACAGAAGAGGATGACACCAAATCCACCAGTAGCGGGGATGTGAGCGACATGGAGGTTTATGAGCTGTTTAAAGACGTATAAGGAATAAATGGATTGTCATACACCATGTGAGACATTGGCAGATTATATTGTGTGTGTGTGTGTGTGTGTGTGAGCTCGTTTTGGATGGAGCAGATGATACATTTCCTCTTTCTTTTCCATCGCCCAACATTACAATACTTATTAGCTAAAGGTCTAGGGCAAAAAACATAGCCTGGGCTGGGGTTGAATTTTAGAGCTTCCATGGATCTTCTGGATACCTGTTTTGGACATCTCAAACTCTTCCAAGGGCAATTACACAAAATGCTACTATATAATCAACAGGTATTTCTTAACACTTATACATGGAAAAAGAACCAAGGAATCCGATGGTACTAATTCTATATCGGTCTGTTTACTCTGTGCAAAGCAAATACCAAAAAACGCAAAACACGTTTTTCGGATAAATGTTCACAGAACGCATAGTAAACTGACCAAAAGACAGTTCCACACGATGCCTTCAATTCATACGGTTGTTTTGAGCTTAAGAACACCATAGTAGAAAACCTCGATTTTAAGGTGAAAACTTCCATTCTTTGAAATCGTCAATTTTTTCCTTACAGGAGCAAGGGCAAAATCGACAAAAATCGATGATCAAATTGTCCCCCCAAAAAATAGCTGAAAAGCAATCCATAACCTAATGTCAGGTCGTAGAACACGATTGCATCTATTCCGAGGCCGAGGTTATGCCACGTTGGCAAGATACAAGCGATTGAAACTGCTGTTTTTATAGTGGTAAACACATTTGAAGGCTGCTCATTCTGTAATTCGCTTTTTAATGACTAATTTGATGGTCTGTAGTTGCTTATTTAGCAAAACAGAGTAGTATTGAACTCTCAATCTATCGGAAAGGGCGTAGGTTTACTATGTACTTGAGGTGTATTATGCAATTTTCTGAATCTACCCTCATACTTCATAACTAAATAAAAGAAATACCCCCAAAGGACGAAGCATGATGTGAGCGCGCGTAGCGAGCATCTGCTAGTAGTATTAATTCAATATGCTTCTATCGGTTCAGAGCAGCCTTCTGCTATCACTTTGTTCGTGCGACCTCGTTATGCAATTGTTGAGATTTTAGCCATTCTTGAAGGTTTCTCATGTTCCAACCGTTCAGCCCAACCACCAAGGGCTCATGTCAGATGCGAATAATATATGGATATAGCTAGTATTGGCAATCTAAGATCTGACTGATGTGTAGTTGTAGATATAGAGAGTGCGCAGGAAGATGTATATAGCCTTTTAGTTAAATGGATCTTTTTTATTCTTACATCTGTGGGTGTATTTATCTGACATACTTTGTTTAATGTTGGTAGCTATCCGGGTTAATCGCTGTTTGGTGTTGGTATAGCTGGCGCTCTAGGTAGGTTTAAACCTGAGTTTCTTATTCTTGTTAGTGTTTAGCCTTTGGATGATCTAAATCACTGTCAAAATAGCCATCAACTCTGACACTCATAGCGCCAATTTTGGTCATTGTATACAAGTGTTTGTGCTGCTTACAAACAGCGAAGAAGGTGATTTCGAGGCCATTGATCATAAACGCAAGAAAACCACTTAAATGCCATTTGTCAATTGCCCTTTTTGCTGCTATGCCCAGGCGAAGAATGTCCATACAAACAGAGTGTTTTGTGGTGGAGCTATTCCCAGGCTTGACCTCACCAAAACCAACAGGATAACCAAAATCATGCTGTATCAGTGTTGAGATAATATAAATCAGTGATTTCATCTGATTAAATAGTAGACTCTAGGCAGGTAGCTCGTTCTTTACGCGGTCCGTAATTGAACATTTGCCTCGAAATTGGTGGCCCCTAAGAATATTTAGGTGGTCCGTATTAAACCTGATGTAAAACAAATGAGAAATTAAGGGCAGGTCCTTTATTATGGCATGACCGCGCGGGCTACATACATGAAATTACAATCGTTTTACAGAGGTCCGAAATGATTGTGATACTTCACCTGATTCCTTTGATAATCATATGTATAGTGGCACAAACCCATTATTCCAATTGCTGCTGAAGGTAGTGTAATGATAAGCAGTTAGAGTCAAACAAGTAGTAGCTTTTATAAATACATGAAGGATATATAGTTTGCAAATTTCCGTGACATAATAGTTTCTTTGAATGCTCAAGCATACAACATTTTAGTGGACAGACAGATCGCAAATCAATCTCTGTATTGTTATCATAAACAGACCAAATAAGCTGGATCTAGTCCCAAAAAGCAACCCAAGGCCATCATATCCCGTAGTAATTAGCGTACCACCCAAACTTCTGATTTTGTGGAAAGGCTACACCTAGCAGAGTCTAAATGTTATAACATTTCTTGTAGATTGTTTATACTTGTGTGTTTATTGTCTGATGACTTGAAGAGCAACACGACTAGGCAGCACTACTACAAACTGATGCCAAAATAGCTTTGGTTGCTTTGAGTGCATCCGCCACAACAGCCTCAGCATTCACCAAGAAACTGCTTTCGTGGCAGATGATATTATACAGGCTACTAAACGTGGTTGCATTCGGTGTCAACTCTTGTATTCGAATTGAAAAAGTCTTTGATTGTTTAGCTAACCGTATCACAACCTAAAAAGGGCAACTTTATATTTCTCTTGTATATAAACTGCTGTTTGTTTATAGGCTATATATTTACCTGTACACTAAAATGCAACAGTGTAGCAGTTACACATACGTTGTAATGGTGCGTCTTCCAATCATATCATATCGATTCATATGAGTCGAAATGCTACAATATTTGTACATATGCGAGATTATCAAGTCCAAAATGGTAATTACGAGATCTCTTTATTTGTGCATTCGTGTGCTAAAACAAAAATTAAGCTACTGATCATGCATTTTATAGCCTCATGGTTGTATTCTTTATTGGATCAAGAAAACACTGTTATGCCTTGTAATAGTTTGCCCATATCTACTTTACCGCGGTCATAGCTCTACCGTCTGGTTTGATTTTCTTGCCATTTTTCAACGGAAATAATGAGCCTGATGTCAGTATGCTATAGCCACATTACTCAGTCTGCTGTGGTGGCCTATGAAGATGCTTATCAGTAAGGCAAGCACAGACTACAATCCCAAATATTCTCACCGTCTTTCTCACGTAGCCTAATTTAGAAGGCAATTGACTCTGAAAAATGGAGCATGATCCAAGTTGCTGATATTTTTATCACTAAAACAGGCTTACTCTTCAATTGAGTCACATGTAACCCTGTCAAATAGGAGAGAAAAGAAATGGCTGTATATTGTGCATCTTGAAAGAATAGCCTAAAGCGAATGAAATACCGTAAGCTTATCATTGCCTGTTTAGGACGATGATGGGCTTTCTACAAGCTGTCCTTTATCAGGGACGAGGGTAGTAAATGTTGGCCATGACAGTGTAGTCCGTTGCCATGGCAACACATCTCTTGAGTCAGCCTGCATTTGTGCATTTAGATCAGCATGGAATGTACCTACTAGACACAGCTTTGGATGGTACCTAATCCCTGGGAAAGTGAGTGGGAAAAGTGGAATTTACGGTGTATCACCACCAATTCTTTTACCGGAAATATTAGCGCGTGATGAAAAAACTAGCAAAAAAAAGAGATCTTTCACCATCTTATCAGTTACGAGAAAAGAAGCTCATTAAATTACCTAAAAAAGAACATCTTCAAGCTGAGAAATAAAGCATCCATTTCATTTTATTTCGATTCCTCGCCTTTCTTTCCCTTTAAATAATCTTGAAAAATTGAAAAAACATGGAGCAAAAATCCCACATCATCACTGAACAAGTCTTTGGTAGCAGCCGAAAAATTCAATTTATTGGACTCTCTGCTCCAACAAATACTACCCAAACTACTAGACCAACATCTATGGATACATTGTTGAGTGCTATCGATCATCATCATCACCACCAACAACACCATCAGTACAGATCCACCAATCAAAGACAACTTCACCGCTCAGAAATCGTCAAAGAGACATCCTCTGCTTCAGCCTCATCTTCTTCATCAAGTGCACATCAATCCATGTCTATCGAATCACTCCTAGATAACAACCAGTTCCAACATCACCGTCAATCCCAGTCTGCTTCTACTAATGAAGTCAGCATTGCGTCTTTGTTGACATCTGATAATACCAGTAACCATAAGAGACGATGGGACTATCAGCAATCACAAACAACTAAGCGTCTTTCCAAGAAACCCAAAGATAGCAGCAATAATAATGAGAGACACAAGACAATCATCACCTGCCTTCATGCCTCTGTAGCACAGAAATCTTATGGTTCAGAAAAACGTTTCTTATGTCCACCACCCATTGTACAAATTAAATCACCCTCGAACTCTACCATCACTAACGAGCAAAGAGCAGAGAAGATGCAACTGTCCATGTCTGTCATTTGCGAAAATGGCGATAGAATCTTGGAGCAGCGTTCCATGTTGGATGAGAATCAATCAGGCAGTTTCAAATATCTTCATGTTACTGGTACAGCAAAGGCAAAGCAATTTAACCTTAAAGTCGATTTGCTGCCCAATACCATGGCCACAGAAACCACCACTACCACAGCAGCAGCTACTTCAACACCTCCTCCCAGCGATCCTCAGCCATTGGCTTCATTCATCTCGAAGCCAATATCCATCATCTCCAAGCCATCCAAAAAGACGGCAAAAACAAGAAATGTATCCACATGTATCCTTGCCAATTCTCCTGTATCCCTCTTCAATCGTATCAACTCTCAGACTGTACGAACCAAATACATGACTTCCAGTAGCAACATGCTTTGCGCAAAGAACACTACTTGGTCTCCATTTGACATTATCATTGTTAATCAACCCAAACTGCCTCAGCCTCACAAGCTGCCTACCAGACAACAAATGACTACCACCGTCAGTGGTCGCTATACTTCTCGTATTCAGCTGGCACACCCACCACCACCTCCTCCTCCTTCAGCACATCATGCTCAACAACAGCAAAACAAGATGCCAATCCATGTTACCTATGGTACTGAAATCATCCTCCGTGATTCTCAAACAGGTGTTACATCTCCTTCTCTCATTATCCGCAAGGTCGACAAGGGTAGAATCGCTCAATGTGCCTATGGCCCTGTCAGTCAAATGCAGAAGATTGCTTTGCAGTTGGCGTCTACTATTGACACACAACCCATCTACCTGAGTGCTGCTGGTTCCATGAACGACAACTCTGTTAGTGCATCTCCTTCGTCTTCCGCCACGGACTCTAGCAATGGTCATGGCAGCAATACATGGCTCGATTACTCGCCTTCAAGACTTGTTCAGCCTGAAAAGATGACGCTTGAGCTTAGCTATGAAGAGGTAGACGACTATCTTTGCTGGACTATTGTAGGCATCAACAAATTCGAGTACGATTACTATGAAAACGAGAGCTTTCAGGGTAACCAGCAAGACATTACTGATGTTGCAGAATTCAAGCCTGAAGCCTCTGCTACAGCAACAACAACAGCAACAGCAGCAGCAGCAGCAGCAGTGACAGTAGATGCAACCACTGCACATACACCTCCTCCATCTCCACCCAGACACATTACACCATTCATTTCCAATGTTGACCACCATTGAATACCAACATGATCATCATACGCTAAATGTCGTTGGCCAACATCTTATCCAAGCTGCTCCTGTGCCTCGTCTTTTAGATCTTTGGCTCGGAACCCATGGCCCATTGGTTACCCGTATCTCTCAGCCCCCTCAACCTCACACTCCTCATGAAACACATTGGTCTGTTCAATTGCCTCCTACTCAAGATCTCCTAGTTGCAAATCATGACATGCTGGTAACGCATGCTGATGGCCGTCGAAACCTTGAGCTGGCCTTGTTACTGGTGCGCCAAGATGGCCTTGTATATCACACGGGTAAAGCTCTATCATGCGATGTGCTGGATGATAGTGGCAGATGGACTGTTGTGCCAGCCTCCTCCTCTTCGGCAACAACACCTTCCTCCTCCTCCTCCTCTTCCTAAAACTATGTCTATATAATACATATAACTTATTGCTTCACTGTATAGTTTTATTCCCTTCCATCCTTTTCTTTTACTCTTATTATTCTATGTATATGTAAATAAATCTCTTTAACTTCCTTATCTAGTAATTTTAATAGTTTACAACACCGTTTTTGTGCTTTTTTCTTGTGTTGCAAACTGTGGGAAGGATTGACAGGAGTGGCCAATTTGCAATGAATCATTCAGTGTCGATTGTATTCCATTGGTGGAGAGTTTTTGTTGCATTTCAATCTAGTGGGATCACAAACAACAGAAAAAAATAAGGGTTTAATAACTCATGTTTGCTTGTTGAATGGAATGACGAGAATGATACAGGCCCAACAGTATGAGTATAGTTCTTTGATTTACTGGGCTCTATATTTGTATTTCGAACCAGCAGTTTCTATGGCAACCGTTCCTGAATATCATCATCTTTCAAAATTTGCTACTTGAAACTCAATTCTGCAAAACTCTTAACCCTTAATTACATAAAAAAAGAAAAGCCATCATATAAGCAGAGTTACACACTTGCAAAAGGCAAGGGTGAAAAATCTACGTAAAACAAGTTGGTGTAGCGTGAGAAATTGAAAACGGAAGTATTTTTCGTGGGAAATGTAGCTTTCTGTATGGTAGAAGAGATCGTCATTGTTGACTGAATGTTGCGAATATCATATGCTCCAATAATATCCCAGCGATGTTTCCCACTTGATTCCTTGTGTTGCCATGACAACAGCACCTTTATTTATCACTAATTCCCTGAAATGATTTAGTCGAATTAGCCTTTTTATTTTTTTGCATTTGACATTGGATCTTTCCGAAATTCTATCGCCATCAAAGCGCGCTCTTTGATAGATTGAAGCGGCATTACCTTTTACCTTTAATATTAGCCATGGTTCCAAATGAGGCATGCATACAAGCGGTGATATTATGCAAGCTGATGAAAGTGCATAGATCCATGGAGACGTTCAAAAGCAAAAACGTGCGGTGAATCACTGGATGTGCAAACTAGTCCTTGTTGAGCCTTGATCCGGATCAGAATCAGTAATAATCTGACTGTATTACTAGATGAGGGTGCTAGCCCATCCTCCTTTGTATCTAAGCTCCTAGAGCATCCTCTATTTTCTTGATTAGATATACTCTTATGAATATTGATATGTACTTGCCCCATTTCGACAGTATGTCCTTTGTACGGTTGATCTTGCATCAAAAACGGACATGAAATGAAATCAGGAGCTTGATTTGCAGCCTTTTTACCCGCCCTTTTTTAAGGTTCGTATTCCACGGCATCCCATGTGCCTTACAGTTTAGTAAATCATCACATTTACAATCACATAATAGCTAATGAGGTAATAGCTGCTTGTTCTGTCATATGAAATTGATTTAGATTGTGTTCACGACGTCAATATGATAAAATTAGACATGGACACCACGCTGAGGATGATCAACAGACGAAATTGAAGCTATTCCACTAAACAAGCAAGGGAAATTAATCAGATTCATGAATTATCTTGCGTCTGATACCGTTGTGGCGCTTGCTCAGGACATTCCTGTAGTTGAAGGAGGAAGCGACAATAGACACAGATAACTGATGCCTGAATGATGGCATTGCCAAGCCAAATGTCATGATGCTGATAACTCTGGTCGTACTAAATATCAAGCTCTTGAGAATGCTTCATACGTAAAACAAGTGTATGGATGATCTGTAATTGTGGATCTAGCCCTTTTACAACGCTCTGCATTTGCGATAATGAAAACAGTTCATAAATGGGCAGAGGACAAGTATTACCTTTTAATTAATACTCGAGATTATACAAAACACAGCGAAACCTGGGCTCAATTTCTTGTGTTGGAGGCCGCTGTAGGCCGCCAGACCAGCACTAAGCAGCTGCTCTTGCCTAACACCAACAACTTTCTGATACCTTTGCTTGACTTTTTCGGGATCATCAAAATTCCACCAAAAAGTATGAGAAGTACCTCATGGTTTTTATCGAAAAACAAACAATCGTGTTTTTGGACCTCAAAACGAAGACTTCTACTAAGGCACATATCAGATCAAAATTTTGCTATCAATCCAGGGCAGCCCCTGAAACTTTGTTTTGTGAGACATTTTTGCCGAAAACCTCATCTCGTATTTTGCATCATTGCTCTATAGCCATATTGAAAACACCCATTATAGCTAGCACCATTAGATGCGCCTTAGAGAGTCGATCAAAAATGTATAAGGAAGTAGGGGAAGTTTATCACGATTTATAACCAAATATGACAAAATTAGTCAAATTGGGCGGATGCGTTGCATACCGGACTTTTAGCTGGCAAAATCCATTTCTGATGAGAGCGATAGATGTCTGTGCGCTAGATGAGAAAAATATTATGGAATAAAAGGTAGCGTAGATTAGTCTGCGTATTATATTCTAGTTTTTTTTACATAGATTATAGCTCGATACTTTGAACTGTTAGAAAATGCTTATTCAAATGCAGATTACACGCAGTGCGAAATGCTGAATTGTCATTTTTTTCAATATTGTGCATGATATTTCGAATGTGAAACTACTACAGTAGCTGTAAATGTAAAGATCTATATATATATATACATCAAAAGCTATCTTACAAAACACTCTTTATGCTTGTATGTGTCGTTAAATTGATATTACAGCATGATTAGCAAGCTTCGCATCGCAGGCCAGCACCATATAGCTGGTAGTAAATATAAATCCAGCTCCTACTCTGTCTCATACGTTTTACATTTAACAAATCAATCCCATTGAAGTTGAGTGAAATCAAAGAGCTTTAGACTGACAAAATAGACATTAATTCTAAATATATGTACTCAAATATCGATCACTATAATGTTTTTTTTTACAAGAAGGATAGCTGCCTGGGCAAAACAAAAGTCTGAGTTGGGATTAAATTTCAGAGCTGTTTTCTGCTCCTCTGAAACCTTCGTTTGGACATCTCAACACCTTTTATGGGCGATTACACAAAATATTAATATATAAGCAACAGGTGTTTCTTAACACTTATACATGCAAAAAAGACCAAGTAATCCGATGATACTAAATTCATAGTGATTTCTCTAGTCTGTGCAAATCAAATGTCAAAAGACGCAAAATACGTTTTTTGAGAGAATGTTTACAGAACGCATAGTAAACTGACCAAAAGACAGTTTCAAACGATGCTTTGCACTCATACGGTTGTTTTGAACTTAAGAACGCCATAGTAAAAAATTTCATTTTCGAGGTGAAAACTTCCATTCTTTAAAATCGTCAATTTTTTTCTTACAGGAGCAAGGGCAAAATCGACAAAAATCGATGATCAAATTGTTCCCCAAAAAATAGCTGAAAAGCAATCCATAACCTAATGTCAGGTCGTAGAACACGATTGCATCTATTCCGAGGCCGAGGTTATGCTACGTTGGCAAGATACAAGCGATTGAAACTGCTATTTTTACAGTGGTAAACACATTTGAAGGCTACTCACTCAGTAATTCGTTTTTTAATGACTAATTTGATGGTCTGTAGTTGCTTATTTAGCAGGATAGTAGTGTAGTATCGAACTCTTGATCCATTGAAAAGGGCGAGATTTGAATAGGGCTTTTGCGTAAATGTACTAGTATACTAGTAATCTAGTGGCATTTAACGCCTATTCCATGCATTCATACTTTTAATACTGCTTATATTTTTAAATTTCTACATTCTGTACATATTTCGATTAACGTAAAAAATTTGGATCATATAATCTACTAAAAGTGACCTCAATCGCTCATGCTAGTAGTAGCGGCTCATCTCGACAGTTCCGAGTTCGTTAGTAATACAAGCTCCTTCATTTTTAGAGACCAGAGTATTCTGCATGTGTGCGGGATCCGTGAAAGGATGCGCAACAGAAGATGATGAGAAGAAATGTGTGCACTGCTTTCCTGGATCCCATGGATTTCCACATCTCAACGCGATAAATTTTCCTTGATTTAAAATTCAATAGAATTAGTGCTAGCCAGCTGCATTTGTGGTCGCTTGCATCAGATCTACAGACCCAATTTCAGACTGTATTCAATAATCTGCTCATCACTGAAAGCCTTTAGTGTCTCAATGACTGTAGCTTACTTGAATAAGCGCCATTGATTCGTCGAAATAAGCAAAACAGATTTGCTCAATCTATAAAATAGTGTAACATCTTATGTCCGTAAAAGCCCTGAATGACTGGAAAAGCACAGATGAAAGACTACCATAACATTCTGGATGCTATTATATTCAAGCGTGTACCCTCCTGATTAGATGTGAAAAAGAACCCAGTGGAAGCAATAGTCTTGAGCTTTAACCATAGGCATAAAGCAGGATCAGGGTCCTTTTGAAGCGAGATTTTGACATGCAAAAAAAAGCCCCTTTACCAAGACATACATGCTCTGAAGGCAAGTAAAAGACAGATGTGCTATTCTATTCACTGTATCTGCAACAAGGATGTTGGGGGGGGGCTATCTAATGTGATACCAATGATCCATTTTTATCAGATTTTTTTTGAAATGGAGCCGCAACGCAATCTAATTGACAATGTTGCCCGATTTCAACACGACACGATACAGCACGATTCACGCTAAAAAGTATAAAACGATGACACAGCAGCATTGTTTACTGTTTTGTCAACAAAAAGTATCACGGATGTGCCGTCTTATAGACATGGAAATGGTGCAAACATGTGTTACACATCAAGTGACGTATGAAGGGCTTAACTTCTTTACACTTCTTGGCTCTCTTTCAATTTTGAATCCATAGCAATTTATATAAATTGGATTTTCTTTTTGCTTTCTTTTCTTCTTCTTTCTTTTGCTCTTTTACACATTTCATTTATTATGGTAAGATAGGCTGGGCTGTGCTTTTTGTATAGCATCTTTGCGCATCAGCTCACCCGATCCGTTTTTTGTTCTTCTAGGCTGATCAACTTACTGAAGAACAAATCGCAGAGTTCCGCGAAGCTTTCCAATTATTCGACAAGGACGGAGATGGTGCTATCACCACCAAGGAATTAGGCACTGTCATGCGCTCATTGAACTTGAATCCTACCGAAGCTGAACTTCAGGACATGGTAAGTAACAATCTACCCCTTCATCCCTTCCTCAGCCCCCTTCTTTTTTACTGCCTTGAGAGTCTGGGTTGTGGGCTTGTGTGTGTGCCATGGATTCTTTTGTACTCCTTTTGCTCATGTCATTTCGTTTTTCTCCTTAATAGATTAATGAGGTTGATAGCGATGGAAACGGTCATATTGACTTTAGTGAATTCTTGGCAATGTTGGCCAGGTAAGTCAGCTGCTGATACATGTGCCATCCCTGTTTGCATACTGAAAGACCTTGTTGCGCGCGCGCGACATTTAGAAAGATGAAGGACACTGATTCTCAAGAGGAAATTCAAGAGGCCTTCAAAGTTTTTGATAAGGATGGTAATGGTTATATCTCTGCCGCTGAATTGCGTCATGTCATGACCTCTCTTGGCGAAAAATTGACTGAGGAGGAAGTGGATGAGATGATCCGTGAAGCTGATGTTGATGGTGATGGTCAAATCAACTATGAGGAATTTGTCAAGATGATGGTAAGTGAAGCCTTATGTTGGTGTGTGGATGATGTGGTACTCACTCTTTGTCTGTAGATGTCCAAATAAATTCATACGCACACATATATATATATAAAATAGAAATTTCGTGTTTAAACCTCACACACACACACAAAAAAAAAAGAAGTACCTTCTTATAATCATTAAAGAATCAACAACAACAACAACAACAACAGCCACTCTCTAGCCTTGATTCTTTATTATGTTTCATTCACAGTGGGCAGCTCAATCTCAGTATATCTGTCTGGAGATCTTTCCCGGCAGAATCTCAAATAGGCCAATATCGATTCGAATTGACGTGTTATGTAATCTGGCAAGCTGTTGTCATCATGATCCATGAGACTCGACGAATTCGATGTAAAGGGGTGCTGATCTTGTTGATGTATATACATGAGTCTGGATGAAATCAAATCCATCAAGCCATTTAGGTAGCTGGCAGTAACCTATCACAGCTTGCATGATTAGCTCAAATGCCAAGACTCGGATCTTCCATGCATCAAACTTACCAAGGATTGTCCACGCTCAAAATAGTACATGTATTGATTCAACAGCTCCAAAAACAGCAATTCATTTGTCGCTGCATCCATGCAACTGTCAGCTATTTTGAGCGATTTCTGCAGGCATTCAATGACTCGCGATGGTGTTTCTCCTTGCGTCCACAAGTGTGATGACAGGTATACGGCTCTGGATTGATCTGGCTTTTTGAGTAGCTTTGTGCTGTAGAGTGTGAGCTTGGTGCTAAGCGTGTTGAAATACTGTTCTTGGAATCGAGGCGAGGTATTCAATAGTGATCCGATACTGTACACAATGGCATTGAATTGTGCTCTGGAATGGGACACTGACTCCTCGTACACACGGAATGCATCCAAATACAACTCAAAGGCTGTCTCCTCAAACCCACAGTAATTGGCATTTTGACCCGCCATCAGAAAGAATTGGACAGTATGTGCTTCTGTGTTTTCGCATTGACGGCAAAAGACCATGATGATTTGATGAATGAAATGATACAGTGTTGTCATCTTTTTACTCCACTCGTCCTGTCGATCTGCATCTGACGTTGCCATGGTAACCTGTTGATTTTCCTCTTGTTGCTGCTCGTCCCGTTCCAAGCTGATATCCTCTCCTTTTTTCTCCTTGGCATCATCATCATCATTATCACTATGATCCATTGTCTTGGCATCATCGACCTCTTCTTCCACTGGCGTATTTTGCTTTTCTTGCTCCGTTGCTAGTGCATTCTGTTGTTCTTGCTGTTCCTTCTTATGCTTGTGAAAATATCTAGTAGCGAGCTTCAAACTGGAAACAATCAACGAAGGAAAGATGGTCTTGATTCGGTTCTGGTCGCCATTTTCCAGCTGCTGTCTTGCTGCTGATAACAGCTATAAAGTGATGTGAGCTTTCTTTTTTCTCATACATGGTGGCTTCATGGCCAACAACACCAAAATGCCTACCAAAAACTGCGTGTCTTCATCCTCTGAGTAAAACAAATGCACTAGTCTTGCCACCCAGCCTTGCTCATCTCTATCATCTTCATCTTCATATTGGTACAGTTGCTGCGAAACAAACGTATTTTTGTGGTCCTTGATCAGCACATGACAGATCTCCAGTATCTGATACACTTGTTCCGGCTGATCAATGCGAGTTTCCTTGTCCAGTATGTTGTCCAGAATGGCCAATCCCACTGTTCTGCGCGTAGAGTATGGCTGAATGGCGAGTAATGGCTGGTAATGCTTGAGTGTGGTGATCAGTGTAAGCACATCCCATGTCTGAGCGGGCAAAAGCAGCAATTGAAGCACGTTTTGCTCTGATTGCTTGGTGTGCAATTCTGGCGCATACTGACTAAAGATGGATTCCTTGGTAAAGTGGAATATCTGATCCATGTAGTCCAAGCGATCTGGGTAGCAGGAGATGGAGAAATTAGCAAGCGACAGGAACAGCGATGTTTGATCCTGCACTGGTAATTCACGACGACTTTTCACGAGTTCCATGATTTCATTCCAAAACATGAGGAACAAGGCATTGCTCTCTTGTTTTTCTTCTTGCTGGATGTCCATGTTTGCCTGCTCGTCCTTTGAATAGGTGGCTAGTCTGTCCAGTAGAGCCATGATGATCATCTTGATGTTGACATTGGCGTGCAATTGGGCTGTAGTGGCGAGAAAGGGCTTCAAGGTGTGTATGTGAAATTCATCGGGGAAAATCTACTAAAATGGATGATTTGTTAGAATGAATGTATAGCATTGCAGAGGTGGAGCACTTTTTACTTGAATAACGACTTCCATCAGATACTCCTGGGCCATTACATCGTGGCAGCTGATGACCTGACTCAAGATGCCTGGCAATATGTCCTGCATTACACATTCAATGAATTCAGGCACACTACTCCATGATGCCTCTACTCACTGTCTGATACATTTCCAGATCGACGCCTTCCAACTGACTCAGTCGCACCAGATTTGTGCCTACAAGTGTGCCCAGCTCTTTCCTCTCAGACTCTCTCTTTGCTCTGTCTCTTGTGTGTCCCATGTGCTGCAGCCGCACCCACAGCTTGTTCATTTCCGCAAAGTTGGTCAGTATGAACTGGATGGTGGCACTCAAGTGGTCGACATGGTGTGGCAGAAAGTCGCGAGTCATTCCGCCCAAGTAATGGCGTAGAAAGAGTCCTCGAATGGGGTGCTGCACGCCTCTCGTCATCTCCATCATGTCGCTCATGACTTCGGCTACGGGAGGCGCATCGTCGACGCTGAGGTAGATGGATCCCACGGTCGCCATCAGATACAGCCGAGGCACAATGCTGCTTGCGTACTGCACCAGCTCGTAGAGATCGCCCAGATGGTGTTTCCCCGCCTGGTGCGCTTCCAGCAGATAGTCGATCAAATGACGCATGGCATCGAAAATGGATATATCTACACGCACAACAGCATTCAATGATCTCTCAGCAGCTTGATATAGTAGGCCTCAACAACTTACATAGCTCGTAGTAGCTCTTGGGCGACAGGAGCGAGGTGCGAAGCTCTCCCAGCATGTTGGAGCAGTGCTTGATGCCGTCCATCAGTCGCTGCTTGTCCTAGTTGCTTGGCTTTTTAAAAACACGACATCATGATAGTACATCAGCCAGAGATCACCTACGAGACATTGCCTCATGAGTTTAGACTGGATGCGGACCACTTGCAGAGCCTCCTTTAGGTACTGCGCTTGCTGATCGCTTACTGTTTGAACCGTCATTGTGTGTGCAATGGGGGGAGAAAAAGAGAGAGAAAGAAGAGAGAAAGAGCTATTGTTATTGCATTAAATTAAGGCACCACCGGTTGCCTAATCTGTACGTACTAGTCACGGATAAAAAGAAAAAAGAAAAAAAGCCTTTCTCCTTTTGCTCCTTGTATCATTAGCAATGGAATCAACAACACCACCATCATCATCATCATCACCACCACCGCCATCCACAGTTGCACTAGACCCAGAGACCCGCAAAAGACTGATTGACAGCATCCCCAGAGTAGGCGACATTGACTGCTGCAAGGAGAACATCCAGCCCTACCGCAAAGGACGCTCCATGTCTGCACTCACGACGCTGATGGGCAGCCCTGCCGAGAGAGAGGCTGCTCTGCAATCCGGCCACGAGCAGTTCCGTGAGCAGCTCAGGCACATTGACGAGCAGGACGATCCGCTGCAGACCTACATCAACTACATTGAGTGGACCATCCAGATGTACCCTGAGGGACCCAAGGGCCAGTCAAATCTGCTTTGGCTGCTGGAGGACGCGACCACCCAATTCAGCGACGATGCCAGATACAAGGCCGATCCACGCTTTCTCAAGATATGGCTCGAGTACGCCAAGCACTCTGAGCACAAAAAGAACGTCTACCTGCACCTGATGGAGAACAGCATTGGACAGGAGCTGGCTCTCTTTTACGAGGATTATGCTGCTTATTACGAGCGACTGGAAAAGTAGGTCTTTGAGCTGTTTGTACCTCGAGCGACATGAACTCACCCGTTCACCCGTAGGATGGATGAAGCGGCTCAAGTGTTTGAATTGGGCCTCGTCAAGGAAGCTGTGCCACTCAAGCGGCTCAGAAAGAACTACGACCAATTCAGGGCTCGACTGCAGGAGAGACAAAGAAAAGGACTACTGCACAGGCAGCAGATGGAAGCCAAGCGACAGATGGAGTCACTGAAATCCACGGGACAACGCACCATGCTGGGCCAAAAGTTTGACAGCACATCGCGTGTGTCGGTGCCTGCCAATATCCATGCCAACATAGAAGCCAGATTTGGATCCTCGTCAGCCGCACTATCCTCCAGATCCTTTGGCAACAGCACAGGCGTTGCCATGGCATCATCCTCGCCCTCTGAATCCTTTTCTGTATTCACCGAATCACAGTCTTCATCGCCCCTGCCAGCATCACGAAGCAGCATCTCGCCTGCCCCCAGAGCCCCATCCACATCCCATTCACTGCATTCAATCACCACCTCAACTGCATTCCGTCGAGAAAATCAAAGACCCACCGAGAAGTTTGCCGGTGCGGTCATCCGGCAATCATCACTACCAACCCCTCCTGCCACTGTGGAGAAATTTCAAGTGTACCAGGATCCTCCAAACGACAACAATGCCCTCGCTGAACATGCGGCTCTGGAGCGTGGAGGCTCCACTTCATCGATGCTTAGTGTTCACATGGGCGACGGCAGCGAGCCGACAACACACAGCAAGCACCGTCGTTTGCCTGCTTTGGACCCGACACAAAAGAAGAGGCGACGAAAGGACAGAGATACACAGCAGCAAAAGACCACCCTCGTACCCGAAGCCCTGGTAGCACGATTCATGCAGCGGCGCCATCTCTACTTTCAATCTAAAGATACCAAGGGCGACGTAGAATACATTCCTATACCTCAGCAGCATGACCACAACATCAGTTTTGAGGAGCTGAGGGCTATCACAAGTAAAGCGTATCATCCCCAGCAACAGCGTGTGTTTGATAAGGGCAAAGGCAAGGCGGCTGATCAGAGTCCACTGGAAGAAACGGATGGTAGAGTAGCAGCAGTAGAAAACCTATTGATAGCATTCCATTTAACCATTGCCCTACATAGGTTTATCACGATATCACAATCAGGAGCTTGAAGCCACGGCCACCGCACCAGAATACACAACAGAAACACTAGCAGCAATGCAATCCATTCAGTCGCTTTTTAAGCCCCAAGAGCATTATACCAAAGAAGAAGAGGATCTGACGTGGACCAACCCATACCAACGCTTCGAGCCTGTTTATCGACCTCCCGTGAATGAAAATGAATGAATTGTAAATAAAATGTTCAAAGAGGGTCTACTGGATCTTGCTGTGCAATGATTGATTTATGGCAAAAAGGAAAGGGTGCTGGAAATATCAGTCGTTTCCCGGCTTACACATTCAATAGAGACAGTTAATAGCTACAGTGTTTTCAATTTAAAAGGTGCAGTAAACTTGCCAACCTGCAGAGTGGTGATGGTTGGATGGTTTTGTCCCGATTGATTCAAGTATTCGATCATCAAGGTCTATCTTTGAAATTAGTCAAGATACCAAAAGCAAACAAAGTCTAGTGCTCAGAATTAAGAATGAAGTATCCGTCAATAGCTGAGAAACTTGCAGATTTTGGGACATCATGAGTTTAAGATACTAGACACTTGAAATCAACAGGTTTCCTTATGGTTTTGGTCGAAATCAGTGCTCAGAACTGAATGATTTTCGAAAATCATCCATCCATCAACCGCAGCTTTTCCAATCCAAAATCCAACTACCCCATCGTGTTCCTCGCAAAATTTGGCATAGCTACATGCTGATCTCATAAGTCAGATGATTGACACTTCAAGACCTTGATTCATTTGATACCAATATAATGCAAAATTGTACTTTTGGATGTTGTGGATAGGCGTTGATTTACTCCAAAACTGTTTTTTCTAGGATAGTAAATGTATTTGATCATGTCTGATACTTATGGTGGTATTGTGTGTAGTTCCTTTAAGCCATTTGTACCATGCATTTTGAAGGTTTAATCTTGCTTTTCTTATTTTTCATTACATTTTTAGTTTCAATATCAATGCTTTATTTCTCTGAGCTGTCTCCGAATTTCAGCCAATCAAATTGCTCTACAAGGACTACATACACCACAAATCCTGAAAAAAAATTGCGAGGGTTTCCCCTTATTTTGACGTTAGGCGGAGTTTTAAGTATTACTAAATATAGTAATTTAGCAATTCCATCATCAAAATCCCCTAAAATGCCAGAATATGCCTTACTACACACCCCAGCTTATAATGCAAACGCTTGAGACTCTCAATTAGCACCAAGTAAGTGATACAAATCAAGTCAGGGCAGCCTATCTACCCCCAGCCTCTGAATCAAATCTAGTTGTGCTTCAACGATAGGCTTATCCACACAACCAAAAAAAGAGGGTTATGGCTCAACAAAGAACCATGAAAAGTGGGAAAAGTAACAAAAGGGCATCAGTAGAAGGTGATGAAGAACAGAAACATTGCAATACAGTTACATACAAAAGGTAACATGGAATGGGTATCATCAAAATGATGAGTACAATAAAACAAAAGTAGTGGAAAAAAGTATCGTGGTTGCCTCGTACGAAGCAACAAGAACACTAATACCACCACCACCAGTATTACAGAAGAAGTAATACTTGAAGAACAAATACAATGCAAGACTACTCCACAATAGAGCAGCACTGCCAGCGATACAATGCATCGAAAGATACACCATAGCACTATGGTACAGCAACAGAAAAATAATTGCGTGCAGCAGAAAAAAAGGGTGCAAGAATAAATCGCAATAGAGCAAACTAAAGAAGAATGCACAATATCACGAGAAAGAAAGTAGTGAAAGGGTTGAATGAATGTAATCCATGGCAACCAAAGAAGGGGAATATACAAACCAAATACAAACCATACACAAACAGCAATATATTGAAGCAAACTGGCCTAAAATAAACTGTGTAATTAGTACTACCGCATATTGTAACGCGAAAAATGGTTCTTATCGGCTGATACTTACTGTAACAAACTTCAAAGATGTCGTCTTGTGTACTGGTGGATGCAAAGACATGCTACTTTCGGCAAAAGTGGTGTTGTATTCAATCAATAGTAATAAAAAGTATATGGCTTAATAGAAAAAGGGCAGTGCAAAAATAGTGTGGAAACGGGGCCGAGAAAAAAATAAAATAAAAAAAAAACGCGTTGCTGAGGGTGACTGCAGTCAATAGGCTGCCGCAGCACAGAGCACACAGAATTTGAATGACGTGTACACTGAACATTTTGCACTGTGGTGACTGTACCCAAATGATTTTTTTGCGATGATTTTTTTGAATCAAAATCGATATAATTTGACATTTGTAAACATCTTTGTTGAAATTAGCTATATAAAGTCTGCTCAGCGTATACTACTTTCTAATAAACTTAAGGGGAGAATTTGAAGGCGCATTCAATGGTGTTAATTTTAAAGTACTTTCAGAATGAAAAGATAAAGAATTTTGAGAAAATACAAAAAACAGTTTCTCCAAGAAAAGTCGAGATTTAGCATATACAACGTTTAAAATATCAGTTGCACAGGTTGCCCTACATCTGTGCGGTCATTTTGATTTAATATATATCATAGTAAAAAGTGTCGTTTTCGCCTTCAAAATTGCGATCGTTCGATTTTTAACAAAAACCATGAGGGGTACCTCATGAAAAATCGTGCATTTTCGACGATTTGGATCGATCCAAAAAAATAAAAATAAAGGTTCAAGATGTAAATGGTAATCGATAGCAATCATTCGGCACTATTCCGAGCATCTAAAAGGGTTTACAAGACGAGATATTGAGGATTGGATTTGGACAATTTGGCTGAGAAAAGTGCCGTTTGTGTCCTGTAAACCCACAGCAACCGGTGCTACAGACTCAATCAAGACCTCCTCAAATAATTGATATCTCTTTGGCCTACACACTGATTAACATCAGTAGACAGAAATTGATAAAAACTTGGTGTATTATGCTTTGTTTACAAAATCCTTAAAAATCATAATAATAATCCCACTTGTCATGTATCAATGCACCTTCCACTAGGCCACCGCCCAAAAGTGGTGCAATCTGCTGTGCATTTCAGTTCTTTGGGTATTAAATGAAAATTGAAGTAATACCTGCGTACAGTAAAAGAGTTATTTTATACAACAATATTAATAAATAATTGTAGAGCTTGTAATCAGTAAAATTTATTACCCTAACTACCGTGCATTGGTAAACTGGAAGAATTGTAGCATAATTGTTTCCAAATCGAATGTAGCCACGGGAAGCCTATTATTGCTTAGCATGCTTCTTATCGACCTTCTCAAAGAAGGTATTATACAACAAGGTCAATAAGAGCTCTCTAACATTCATATTATACGACATGAAAACACGCTTTGCCTATTCTGTCCAACTCTCAAAACAATGGTCAGCCTGTGGTGCCATTCTAATAAAAGAAAGCATGCCAGAGCCAAGCGGTTTCAAATACAGTGCTGCGCAACACCTCCTCTATCTATCTGTTATTTTAACACATCCGTAATTAAAGGCTTTCTTTGCTCATTCTGCCAAGATGAATGCTCAAAATTGATAAATTTTGAATAATGATCTATTCATCTACCGCAACTCCTCGTCCAATTCAAAATCCAATTACACCATTGTTTCTCTCGCAAAATTAGACATATGTACGTGCTAATTTTAATACTCTGGCATCGATATTTCGAAAGCGCATCATGGATGATCAAAGTCTTGACATGCAAACCACATCCGTACACTGAGGATTTGGAGCAAGTGCAAAGTTTAGCTTTGCGGCCATAACCACAGTGTTGCGCAACACCCCCTCTATTGATCTGTTACTAGTAGTAGGCACTCGTACTAACTAACGGGTTTTATTATGGACCTTGTCAAGATCAGTGCTCCAAATTAGCTTATTCTTGAAAATTAATCATCCATCAACGGCAATTCATCCAATTTAAAATCCAACCACACTATTGTCTTTCTCGCAAAATTTGGCATGGGTATGTGCTATTATCGATACTCTAACAGCGATTTTTTGCAAATAAATCTCGCAAGATGATGACCTGATAATGCTTACTGAAATACCTGTATGCAAGCAGGATTTAGTGTCGAGCACAAATATACAGTATAAAATTCTGACTACAGTGTTGTGCAACACCATCTCTGTTGATTTTTTATTACCAGAAGCTCGTAATTATGGATTTTGTCAAGATCAGTGCTCAAAATTGGCTTATCGCAAAAATCATCCATCCATCGACAAAAGCTCATTCAATCGAAAATTTAACTACCTCATCGTGTTCCCCACAAAATTCAGCATAGGAACGTGCCAATTTCAATACTCTAACAGCAATTTTTTGCAAATGGATCTCGCATGATGACCTGATCTTGAACACCGGATATACCTGCATACAAGCAGGAGATAATGTCGAGCACAAAGATATAGTATGCAACTTTCTTTAAATAAAGTGTTTTCTAATACCCCACCTGTCAATCCATTAACACTAGACACTTGTCATTATCCGCCTTCCACATGAATCTTGTCTAGACCAGTGCTCAAAATTTGATTATTTTGAAAATCGTCCATCATCCATCAACGGCAACACGTTTATATGACTAAGGTCTGACCGCACAGCCGTATTCCTTACAAAATTTGACATGGGTACAGGTCTATTTCATAAGCCAGATGATTGACATTTGAAGACGTTAATAGATTTCATACCAATATAATGCAAAATTGTACCTTTGGATGTTACGAACAGGCTTAGATTTATTCAGAATTCTTTTTCCCAGGAAAGTGAATGTATTTGATCATGTCTGATACTCATGGTTGTATCGTGTGTAGTTACCTTAAGCCATTTGTACCATGCATTATTTTGAATGTTTAATCGTGCTTTTCTCATTTCAATTACATTTTTAGTTTCAATACGAATGCTTTATTTCTCTGAGCTGTCTCCAAATTTGAGCCAATCACAACGCTTTATTTGCCCTACAGACACCCCAAGCCAGAAAAAAAAATTGCGAGGGTTTCCCTCTGTTTTTTGGTTAGGCGGAGTTTTAAGTATTACTAAATACAGTAATTTAGCAATTCCATCATCAAAATCTCCTAAAATGCCAGAATATGCCTTACTACACACCCCAGCTTATAGTGCAAACGCTTGAGACTCTCAATTAGCACCAAGTAAGTGATGCAAATCAAGTGAGGGCAGCCTATCTACCCCCTAGCCTCTGAATCAAACTTAGTTGTGCTTCAACGATAGGCTTATTCACACAACGAAAAAAGAGGGTTATGGCTCAAAGAACCATGAAAAGTGGAAAAAGTAACAAAAGGGCATCACTAGAATGTGATGAAAAACAACAGAAACATTGCAATACAGCTACGTACAAAAAGGTATGATAACATGCAATGTGTATCATCAAAATGACGAGTACAAGAAAACAAAAGAAGTAGAAAAAAGTATCATCGTGATTGCCTCATACGAAGCAAGAACACCAATACCGCGAGTACTACAGAAGTAGTAATACTTGAAGAACAAAAAGAATGCAAGGCTACTCCACAACAATAGAACAGCACTGCCAGCGATACAATGCATCAAAAGATACACCATAGCAGTATGGTACAACAGCAACAGAAAAATAGTTGCGTGCAGAAAAGGGGGAAAGAATAAATCGCAATAGAGCAAACTAAAGAAGAATGCACAGTATTACGAGAAAGCAATAAAAGGCTGAATGAATGTAATCCATGGCAACCAAAGAAGGGTAATATACAAACCAGATACAAACCAAAGACAAACAATATATTGTAACGAACTGATAACCTAAAATAAACTGTGTAATTAGTATTCCTGGCTATTGTATCGCGAAAGATGGGTCTTATCGGCTAATACCTACTGTAGCAAACTCGAAAAGTGTTGTCTTGGGTACTGGTGGTGGCAAGGGTATGCTTCTCTTCGCAGAAGTGGTGTTGTATTCATTCAAAAGTAATAAAAAGTATATGGTTTAATAGAAAAAGTGCAGTGCAAAAACAGGGTGGAAAGGGAGCCTGACAAAAAAGACGCGTTGCTGAGGGTGACTGCAGCCAATAAGCTGAGCACAAAGAATTTGAGTGACGTGTACACTGAACATTTTGCACTGTGGCGACTGTACCCAAATGATTTTTTTGTGATGATTTTTTTGAATCAAAATCGATATAATTTGACATTTGTAAACATTTTTGTTAAAATTAGCTATAGAAAGTGTGCTCAGCGTATACTACTTTCTGATAAACTTAAGGGGAGAATTTGAAGGCGCATTCAATGGTGTCAATTTTAAACTACTTTTAGAATGAAAAGATAAAGAATTTCGAGAAAATATAAAAAGCAGTTTTCCAGGAAACGTCGAGATTTAGCATATACAATCTTCAAAATATCAGTTGCACAGGTTACCCTACATCTGTGCGGTCATTTTGATTTAATATATATTATAGTAAAAAGTGTCGTTTTTGCCTCCAAAATTGCGATCGTTTGATTTTCAACAAAAACCATGAGGGGTACCTCATGAAAAATCGTGAATTTTCGACGATTTGGATCGATCCAAAAAAAATTAAGGTAAAGGTTTAGGATGTGAATGGTAATCGATAGCAATCATTTGGCACTATTCCGAGCATCTAAAAGGGTTTACAAGACGAGATATTGAGGGTTGAATTTAGACACTTTGGCTGGAAATGTACCTATTGTAGCCTGTAGAACCATGGCAACTGATGTTACAGATTTGATCAAGACCTCAAAGAATTGCTACTTTTTTGGACTATACATTGCATATCATCAGAAAGAAAGCAATGTAAGGCGGCTTGCGTATGTTTTACTTTCAAAGTCCCAAAAGCCAAGAAACAATAACCCCCTATTCTTACTACTACTACTAGTGCACTACGGTATCATAACTGTCTTTGCTTAATCGATAAACAACTAAAATAGCCACTGAAGATCAGTTTATACGGTTGTAGACTCCCAAAAATTAGGTATAATACAGTTTTAGTAAAGTGAGCTATCTGATAATCAGACAGGAGGGTATTATGAAAACACGCTTTGCTCTGTTTTTTCAAACTCCCAAAACAGTGTTCAACCCGTGCCGCTTTAGAACAAGGTATACAGAAGCCATGTGGTTTTGATAGAGTGTTAAGCAACACCCCCTCTATCAATTGGTTACAACAAAACATTCGTAATTAACAGCTTTCCTTATGGGTCCTGCCAATATCAGTGCGCAAAATGGCCTTATTTCAAAACAAAATCGTCCATCCATCAACAAAAACTCGTGCAATCCAAAATATGAGCATACCATCGTCTTTTTCGCACAATTTTGGTATAAGGAGCTGCTACTTTGATCAATCGCTGAATTCAAAGCTTGCTTCAGAGCTTGGATAAAGATCTGAACCTAGATACTCAAATACCTGCATACAAGCAGGATTTAGTGTCAAGCACAATACTACACTATGCAGTTCTGACTGCAGTGTTGCGCAACACCCCCTCTATTGATCTGTTTTTACTGGACACTCGTAATTAACGGCTTTCGTTATGGATTTTGTCAAGATCCGTGCTCAAAATTGGCTTATTGCGAAAATTATCCATCCATCAACGACAACCCATCCAAACTGAAATCCAACTACACCATCATTATCTTTCGCGCAACTTTTGGCATAAATATTCTCTACTCTCATTCCAGCGAAATGTTAAAATCGAAATGGTAAAGAGAAGGGGCGAACGATGATTCCAAATTATACCCATTCTATATTGCAAAATAGGGGTGATAGTCCTCATGGACGGTTTCATTTTATGTATGACAATCAAAGTTTTTTGCTTGTCAGCATATAAACCGTTTTTTGTGAGCCATTTCCTTACCATAACGTTACAGAATCAGAAGTTTACGACAGTGTTGAATCATGGAAAAACCAGCATTGCCGTATTTTGAAGGGAGAAATATGCATTGCTACCTAAAGATACTGGTACCTCACAGATATTATCAGAGGAGTGATCGTAAATCAAGTTGTGTTTGCGGGTTACACTCAAATCATCCGTTTATTAAAGTCGACATAGTAGTACCATCCGAAATGTAGTCGTTTTATTGAGCAATTTATAGAGCGATTCTCCACGCATTGAAGGGACAGATTGAATGAATGTGCATTACAATGACTCCGCATTTGATATATCGGTTTCAGTGTGGGCACCTTGAGTTTCCAGTGATTAGAATGGTGTGGGTTAAAATGTGGAAAGCTTGAGGATGTGGATTTCAAGGCAGTGCAAACATCATGATCTAATGGACTGCATACAGAAGCTATACGTTATAGGCTTGGTCAAGTTAATATGCTTTGTGTATACCATCACAGGGCGCGATCTCGAAATATGAGCTGTGCTGGATTCCACAATTACGATGAGATGTAAGTAGATGTTAGGTCATACAATCTACTAGAGTATTGACTGTTTGCTCTCTATAACATGCAATAAATAACAATAAATCATCAACCTCTCTATCATAAGAAGCAGCTTTTCGCTAAAAATCTGGATCGAGTAAAATAGATCTTGTAGCACGTATAGTGTTCTAAGTTTAGCCTGTGAATTGATGTGTCGGGCTAATTCGTGTGATACCAAAAAGAAAAATATATAAAATGATGAAACTTTCACCTTTTGTTTCCTTTCATTTACTCATTAACATCATTATTAGATGATTGATACTAATAAACCTATTGTAATTCTCGGTGCTGGTGTCATTGGCCTATCCACTGCACTGCAATTAAAACAAAAGGGATACAAAACTGTCATGATTGTTGCAAAGTATGTTCCAGGTGATATGTGTATTGAGTATACCTCTCCATTTGCAGGTAATGTACGCCTATTATCGATCTTTCAAGCAGAAGCTCAATTATCATCTACTAGGTGCGCATTGGAGAACTATGGCTCCCAACAACAACGCATTGCTAAAAAGTAGGTGGTGCTTGATGCATGCTTTGTTGATCTGATTTAATTTTGAATGCATAGAGTTTGATACTATTACAT
Organism: Mucor lusitanicus; assembly: GCA_010203745.1. NCBI lineage: Eukaryota > Fungi > Mucoromycota > Mucoromycetes > Mucorales > Mucoraceae > Mucor > Mucor lusitanicus. The sequence goes on along the minus strand of JAAECE010000005.1, from coordinate 41,510 downwards.
ACAATCGATTCATGGAGCTCTCCAAATCCTCTGAGAACCCAGGCATCATGGTTCTTCCCAGTTACGACTACTACGATGATACTGAATTGTCAGAAAATGTTGATCCATGGTTCAAAGATTTGGTTCAGGACGTATGTTTATGCATAAATGAAGCGTATCAGATACAAATTTACCATTCATCCCATTAGTTTGAATTCTTGACAGAAAAGGACAACTTGCCACATGGGGCCAAGATAGGCCACAAGTATAATACAGGTTCTCTATGAATTTGAAGGTTGATCTACAGCTGACTGACTTGAAGAATAGTGCTCATAAACACACCAGTTTACATTGCATGGCTCGCAACCAAATTCAAAGAATTAGGTGGAGAGATTGTGCAACGCAATGTAGGCCATATTGACGAAGTGTTCGGCTTGGCAAGGAGCCTGTTTGTTATCAATTGCACTGGTCTTGGTGCTCGATTTTTGGGCGGTGTCAGTGACAAAGCTGTGTTTCCTACAAGAGGACAGACTATTGTTGTTAAAGCACCCCACATCAACCGAACAATTACACATATGGGTATGTTGAAACTCAGGGTCTTTGCATTGATGATAGGCGACTTTTATCCTAAATAGTAAACTTGCACAGGGGCACAAGGCATCAGTTATGTTATACCAAGATCTGATGGCACTGTCATTCTCGGTGGAACTGCTAATAAACATGATTTGTAAGTCTCGACATCATGTCACTCTGGTGATCACTAATCTACGTTACCATAGCAACCCATTCCCAGAGGCTCACACTAACAAGATCATTCTTGAAAAGACATTTGCCTTATGCCCTGAACTGAAGGAGAAGCCATTGGAGATTGTAAAGTACAATGTTGGTTTGCGCCCATCTAGAATTGGCGGTGTACGTATTGAAAATGAAATAATTAGTAAGTGGTATAGAATCTATGACACTGTTTGATGATTTGACATTGCTGTGATGATGTGTAGCTTCTCGAAACAAGAAGCAAAGAGTTCAAGTAACTCACGCTTACGGTCATGGTGGATTTGGCGTGCAATCTAGCTGGGGCTTTGCTGAGTACATTATTGAAACCATGGAGAAAGGGTTCTCCATGTCGACATCAGCTCGTCTTTAAAAAAAAGGGACTGATGTGATACACTGCCATTTTATTTATTCTTGTTGCTTTGATTGGTGTAAACTATGCAACAAAATATCTCCATAGACTCAAACGCTATTAAATAAACCTTGTGTTGTAAGATAAAAGGTAGCTCGGAAAATAGCTCTGAATCGCTTAAAATGTAGTCTTTTCTAGAAGTGTAGAACAACCTTCTTTTTCTTGAGAGCTGAATATCTAGTTGTGCAGGCACATAAAGTATTCAACGTCTTTTTCAGCTGTGTATTAAAGATTGCATTTATTTATTGGAGAAAAGGCGAAGACGTGTCTGGATGCTTATATGACTCGTCGATAGCAGAGGTTCTTTCATCCGTAGAGTTAATACTTGGGCTTGTCGACCTCTCTTTCACAGTGACAGGCTGGCCATTGACGGATAGTAGAGCAGTGCGGCCTTCTTCATTGTCGTTTAACCTCAGTAAAAGACCTACATTCTTGGCCTTGTTGTTCAATCCTTCAGAGGCGCTAGATCGCTCTATTGTCAACAAGAGCAAATTGCGCAGATTGTCAGCATACTCTGGGATACGTCTAATGATGAGTCGACTGATTTGAGGGAGCAAAAAGATCAGCACCATGGCACACACAGCAATAATCCACCAAGTGGGTGTTTGGATGCCGTCCATGACTTGCGCTTTGTTCAACAAAATGTCAGAGTAATCGCCATTTTCCCAACGCACACGCATTGATGCCATGCCAACAAGAATATCCACAGTGTCTTGATCGATACGAGAGGGGTCTAGTGTCTTTAAAAGCGTGCCAATCTTGTCGTTGTAAATGTCGATTATACTACAACAAGGCCAACAACACGTATCCGAGGTTCGTTATGGTCAGGTGGGTTGTTACAATGCGATTGCAACAGGAAAAGGACGGGTTGATGTCTGTGCACACTTCAAGCAGAAACAAATCAGTTATGGAATGGATCCAACAATTAGAGTCGACATCCACTACATTCAGCTTGCCCGCCTAGCTTTGTATATCATGGATCAGTTTCAGGGTAATGGATTTGACAGGATAAAATGAGCCACCCCTGATGGATCGACATTTCTCTCAAGCCCTGATGAATTTGGTTGGGTTTTTGCAAGTAGCGCATCATTTCATCCAACACTTGGATGATGCCTGCAACATCCATAGATTTACTGGATAGTCAATTCAATTGAATCGAAATAAAGAAGACAGCATTGTTCTTATTGGTAAACAGTGAAGGGTGTATATGTGTGGATCTAGTATCAGATCAGGTGGAATCCAGTCAATTGCACCTTACAGCATTGTTCTTATTGATAAACAGGGAAGGGTGTATATGTGTGGATGTCGTATCAGATCAGGTGGGATCCAGTCAATTGCACCTTTTGAATAACCGGATGTGTTGAGTCGTAACGATTAAGCGGTGTGGGATGAGCAAACAAGTAGCTATGAGAGATGGGCGTCTGATTAATCATGTTGGGTATTGCTATTATTGTGATTTGTGAAGGAAGATTTTATTGGACAGTGTGGTCCATTGGGACAAAAACCTGTGTAAAAGGTGTTTGATGGATTGACTACCCTTTTCCTTCCTTACCTGTCTCTTTGTCCTTTTTATTCATCATCTTTATCATGCAGAAAAGAAACAGAGATGAGCAAGGTAGGTTGAGCATTGTCTACTTTACAAGACCTGTTACTAAAGGATCTATGCATAATAGAAGATGATGCTTCTGATCGTGGTAAACCTAGTAAGTGAAAACAGCCCATTATATATACCATCTTATTTAATGTGCCTATGATCAACAGAGAGACCTGCCAAAGCTTCTGCCTATTCTCCTGCTCGCGATACCACAAAACCAGAACAGCTTCAAGCTGCTGTTCTTCGCCTTAATCAACGCAAATACATGTCTGACTCTTCTATGAGTCAACCTGATGAGATGGCATCCTCTTATGGTCAAGCTGGCCAACGCAACCCCTCCCATAATCAAGGTAGTAAATGAAGACAGCCATGCTGTTTCATGCAAAAAAGACACTGACTTGATGTATCATGTAGAAGAGCAAAGAGCATCCGGTGAAGGCCCCTCCTCATCAGCATCCACTGGTTCATCCATACAAGTGAATCCTGTCCAGACACCTCCACAGCGTGGCCTGCATTCTCGCTTTTCAGGCATTGCTTCAACAAGCCCAAGTAGAAGAAAAGCCATCTCATTGAGCAAAAGTATAAAGCATTGGTGTGTTCAAATGGTTTGCTCTGTGCTAACTTGATTACATGATTAGGTAAAAAGCCATCTCCTGCTCCAGTGTCTCCATTGTCTCCGTCAAAAGAAGAGCAATCCAATGTTGTTGATTTGCCTCCTGCCAGTTCCTCAGCTACACAAGAGCCTTCTGCTCCAGTAGTGGCCCCAGTTTCCGGCATGCATTCTCGTGCTATCGGCATGGTCCACTCAAACCCCAAACGTCTTTCTTTAAGCAAAAGTAAGTGTCATTGGTATATTCAATTGAATGGTTCAATTCTAATTGTGTCGTAGAGAGACCATCTACACAACAGGCGTCCTTTCCCAAGCCCGTGCTTCCTACTAGCTCCTTGTCTGCACAAGCACCTTCTGCTGAGGTAATATCAACCAAATCTGGTGGTATCAATGTGCCCTCATCCAAATGGTCGCCCAAGCGTGTTTCTGGTGGTGAAGCTGTCCCATCTAGCAGTATCAAAATGCCTCCTTCTAGCTCATCATCAAAGCCATTGTTGCCTGCTAAAGAAAAGTCTCAAGATAGTGTGAATGTGCCTTCCACAGCGTCTTCATCAAAGCGTGCTCCTCATGGAAAATCGGTCCCCTCTACTGGTGTCAAAGCGTCTTCTTCTAGCTCATCATCAAAGCTAGTGTCTCCCGCTAAAGCAAAGTCTCAGAGTGGCGTTAATGTACCTACAGCAGCGTCTTCATCAAAGCGTGCTTCTTCTGAAAGTGCAGGTTCTTCTACTGGTGTCACGGCATCCTCTTCTCGCTCAACATCAAAGGTTGCAGATCTTGCCAAAGTCTCTCAGACTGGTGGCGCTCATGTCTCTGATGATGGAAGCTCATCTTCTCGCGTGCCTCCTGATCAATCAACTGTGTCTGGTGGTGGTGGTGAAATTGCGTCTTCCTCAACTAGTGGAAATCAAGAGTCTCCCTCGCCTGATGCTGTTGCACTCAGAGTCCCATTCACTGTCGAGTGCGATTTGCTCATTGATACAAATGACCTTTTGCCTCAAGCTGCTGTGTCTGGTATACAGAAAGCATTCGACGATGCCCAGTCTATTGGATTCAACGAAAGCATCAACAACTGTACCAAGTTCCTGGCATCCAAACATGTTGTGATTGATGGTGGCCATCGTACTTTATGCAATGTCCTGAATGGCGTGTCAAGAACGGAATGCAAGATCCATGACAATCAAGGTGGCAGTCAAAAGCCAAAGGATATGCTGCTTCTCTATTGTCTGGCTAGCCATCTCCAATCTGCTGTCTATGTCTTTTCTACTCGCCATAGACCAGTGCTCGTCTCGCCAAGTGCACAAGAACAAGTGCAAGGTTATATGGCGCTGCTTGTCCACAAAGACTCCTATATGCAAAAGACACACTGGTACCCTCTCCGCCTGGATCTCAAGTCAAAAGTTGGCTCCGCGCGCGCAAAGACAACCCTGGAAACCCCTATCGTGGCCACCAGAAAGCAGTCGATCGCACAAGCATCCACCGTCTCATCGTCGAAACCCATTGCAAAAGGATATGAAAAAGACATTGAGGACATACTACGAGCAAGCTGCTTCTCCATTTTTCGCAAGAAGTGGGATGACTTTCGTTCAAGTGGCAATACATCCATTCAGGACTTCAAGGCGACTCTTAGCGTGAAGAGCTTCCCAGAAAACGTCGTTCAGCGGTGCAGTGATGCCATCGAAAACAAAATGCGTGCAGCTGGGACACCACTTTCAAGAAACCCGCAATGGTTGAGTCGCAAACTTCACAGTTGGAAAACCCGCAAAAAGAACCCCTTTGGTGTTGTTCAACTCGTTGAGGAGTTTATTGCCATCATTACCAAAGAGCAGAACAAGGAGCTTGCCGACCAAGGTGACGATGATCCCATTGAGGTTGAGGATGGTACCAGTCAAGATCAAGACGATCCCATTGAGGTTGAGAACGATATCAGTCAAGATCTAGATGACCCCATTGAGATTGAGGATGACACCGCTCAGGTACAAGGCCAATTGGTGCCCATCAAGGAATACCACACCATCTCAAGGTCGCTCAAGAGTGTCATCAAGCCGCAAGCTGATTACCAGACGCTACTGTTACGGATGACGAATCTGCAAAACACATGCCATCATGTTGTCTACGGCCTTTCTCAATGCGTGTCTACCCTGGTGAATATGATTATTGAAGGTGAATGCAGCGCTGGTGCACACCCTGGTTATCTGGATTTCTCCCGTATTGACTTGCATCAAAGAGGCATTGGTGCAGGCGCTGAACAGGCCATATCACTAGTGGCTCCAATCAAACAAGATGTTCTCGATCTGTTCAACTTTGCTGGTTTTTACAAGATTGCTTGTGCGGTGGTGGGTCAGAAGAACTTGACAGCACACTCGGCTGACTTCCCGTAAGTATAAGGATGGCTCTGGATTGTGAGTGCTTGGTTCTAATAAGGCTCTTTGTTTATATAGTATTCTCCAAACATTGTCTACCAGTCTGCCAGCCAATGATCGTGTCACATTTGTTTGTGGTCCTTGGGTACAAGATGCGTGTAGACGCTTTCTTACAAACTTTATCAACATGTGGTCTCCAGCTAGCTGTGTTGCCGATCTGCGTGTGGTGATGGAGATGCTTCTCCGTATTCATCTTTGCAGCCAGAGGTTCTTTAACCCAAAGGTCCGTCCTAAGAAGACAAAAAAGCAAAACAAGGTCAAAATCAAGGCGCCATCCAAAGACTATGCAATGAGCAAGCTCTTCTGGGCTTTGGTTCACAAGGATCCAAAGCAGCATGTCGTGGACTTCTTTACTACAAAGGTCTTCAAGCTTTTTCCTACTCCAAAGGACATTACGACAGCAGCTACTGTCTCCGCTTCTGCTAGTGTCGCCACAGCAATGAACCCATACGAGAAAGCTCTTCAAGATGGTACAGATGCCAGTGAAGATGAAGAAGAAGAAGATGGCATTCTCCTTGCTCAAACACCCGACCTTCCTGCAAAGGACATCCGTGCACTGACCTCTGTCGCATGTTTCCTCTGCCAGTCGCCTGAGCATCCAACAGTGATTACAATGCAACATGTCAAGGAAAAGCTGTACCACGATAAACAAGACTGTATCCCATCGTCTGCTCTGGAAACCACAGCCAGCTTGGTGTCTGCTGTCCGTTCTGTAACCCCAAAAGAGGATCAGGCTTTCTCTCTAGCAAATTGGATTCCCATGCGCGCTTTACGAAACACTCTGGTTGAATTTGCAGGCAGCAAGACCAAACGTAGAGTTTCCAAGCTGTGTGTGGACAAGAAGAAGGATACCAACAGCGCTGATGCAGTGAGGATCGACCATGCCGCATTGTATCACCTCTTCTCTAACGACCACAATCTCCACCTACCAAACGGCATTGACAAAGTGACAAGCGTCCATGTTCTCAAGACCATAGAGCAGAAGGTGGATCTCCTGAACAACTTTCTCAAAATCAACAAGATCAAGGGCCTCTTCCAAGAACGCAAGCTTACGTTTGCTGGTTACTTTCTCTTCTCCAATCAGTATGATCTCCACTTTGCTGGCTACAAGATCGTACAGCCTGTCAAGCAAGCCGATATTGCTACCAGGGGGAGACAAGAGCGCAGTGGAAACCAAAACCATGAAGCTGAAAAGCAATTGGTAAAGGAGCTTACCAAGGAAATCAAGGACATGCGTAAAACGTACACAGCCAACGCAAAAGAGTTGCGCAAGTTGGAACTAGCAAGAATGCAGGCTGGTAACAAGTCAAGAACTTTTGAGAGGAGGAACAAGAGGAGGGACCCCAATTTATACCGTGATCTCAAGGATGCTCGCGACACCTTCAACAAACTGCATGCGAAGCAGGCCAAGCTACTGCAAGAGATTCAAGAGAGGCAGTCAAGGATGTACATCTTGAACAAGAAGATCCATAACCAGCGTCACCCACCTCAAGGTTCTCACCTAGATCCCAAACTTGCACCAATTGTGGCAGCCTCATCAACAGTCGTCCAAGGTATTGACCCAGGCATTGTAACTGCTGCGTCTGGCGTTGGTACCTATTCTCGCTCTCTTTTTGAAGCTGTCAATCGATTCCAAGCCATTTCAAATGAAGAGGAAGTGCCTCACCCAAAGGATCAAGCTTATCCATTCTCTCTGACTGCAAATATGGTGAACACGGCTGTCCTTTCACATCAACATAGAAAGCAAAGAGAGAAGAAGGACATTGGTATCAAGAAGCAGCAGCGAAATACAGTCATCCGAAGATGCAGACTGAAGAAGTACCACCAGCGAAAGGTGGCTAGCGACAATGCAGTCTATCACCAACCCAAGGGTGCTCACATTGTTACCTTCACAGGAAACTGGTCTGGATCTGGGGCATATATCAAAGGCCATGCACGTAGAAGCACGAAACTTTATTACAGCCAATTGGGTGCTGGTACCAACCACTCGGTCGTCAGTGTCGACGAATACAAATCAACCGTAACTTGCTCGTCTTGTTTCCATCGCACATCCAAGCAGGTTCATCTTAGGGACGGACACATCAAGAGGATTCCTGGTGCTGTGGTTTGCCTAAACGTTAAGTGCCCAAGAAGACTCACGTCAGGTGCCACTACGGTCAACCGCGACCTCAATGATGCGAAGAATATTGCGCTCATTGGATTTTCAAGTCTGGCTGCCCAGGATGGTCTTGCTCTCCCACCATTCAGACGCTCTCACAATACAAACAAGTAAGTCATTCCTTTTTACTTTTCTATATTGGTGCATCGTTCTCAACTTCTACACTTTAATAGGTACATCTTGTCTCAACTCTTTTTAGCCCACCAGTCTGGTGAGGTTGGAATACCCACATAAAGTGGAGTCTCATTATTAGTCCCGCAGGGTTTATAATTGCCATTGAGATGTACCACCTACCCATTCGGAAATAGTCTACTATTAGTAGTATACAGATTCTCCTCAGCAAGCGCTTTTGATGGCAACATAAATGCCACAGTAATACACAAGAGCTCAAAGGGCATACCGAATGCCTTTGATTTCTGGAATCATTGGCTACAAGTACATTCAAAGTGATCCCGATGTTTCGCTCTTGGTGTATAGCAGTTGACAGATTTAGCTGTGTCGTACGGGGTATCCTTAAAATATGGTAAATGTTCTGAGAACGCTCTAAGCTTGACTGTGTTATTACTTAAAAAGGTAATAAAGACGCTATTCAATAGCTTGATAAGAATCCCTATTTCAAAGGTGATAACTCCTCGTCAAGCATGCTTGCACTTGCGGTACAAATTGCTTACTAGACGCCATCTCGCAAAGAAAATACTTCAAAATTGATCTATGTAAGGTTATCTATCTTGTGGATTTGATCTTTCTGCAACGCTCCGCATTTGTAACAATGAAAGCGGTTCATAGATGGGCAGAGAACATACCAGCATTACGTTTTACTGCTCAAGATTATGCAAAACACAGCAAAAACTGGATACATCTGACGCGTGAGTTCTCGCGTCAAAAGCTATTTTAGATCGCCAGAGTAGTACCAGGTAGTTACTCTCATCCAACAGCTACTTTTTGGCACTATTGCTCAACTTTTTTGGGATCATCAAAATTAGATGAAAAAGCATGAGGGGTACCTCATGCTTTTGATCGAAAATCAAACGATCGCGTTTTTGAGCACGAAAATGAAGACTTTTACTAAGGTGCATATTAATTCAAAATGTTCCTCTCGACCCAACGCAACTTGTGAAAGTCTTTTTGTGAGACCTTTGTATACAAAATCTCAACATTTTCGCCAAAAACCTCATTTTACATTTTGTGTAATTGCTTGACGAGTTTATTCAAAACATGTGCTTTTCTTGGCTTCATTGGATGCGCCTCAAAAAGTAGTTGTAAGATCCATTAGAAAGTGTGGGTCGATTTAGATAGCTTATATAGTCGTTTTTCGCAAAATAATCCAACAAGGTCGAAAAAATGAACAATTATTCCCATTTCAAGAAAACTGGATGAACGGGAAATGAATTCATTTAGGCAGTGGGCTGCCTGCTGGCAACAGTAAGCAAATGCCTTTCGAATGACGAGAAAAGTAATCAATGTCAATGAAGCAGGTACCAGACTGTATTCTTATAGTGCTTTATAAGTCTCTAATTTTGCTATCATAGCCTTCACAGCTTGGTCCGTGTCAATTTGAAGCCTTAAAGTTGAAGTTGAAATTTATAATGTTGAAAAGGCACCTTGAAAGTTTGATGACGGATGCTTATAAAGATCAGATGATTCTGCCAAGAGTACAATGGGTAGTAGTATTATTTACAATGAAACATAAAGATAAGGATGACAAAATCTCGTATGAACAGCCAAAGCTTGATTCGGTGCTGGCATGAGCTCATCAAACAATGGTTTCCTGTGTAACTGGTTACTACATCTCCCTTTTCCTTTTAATTAAATATGATACATCGTTAGGGATATTAATCAATTGCTAATTTAGTTGTTATTGTGAGTCTATAAGCAAAACAACAAGAAGCATGTTAGATTTCTCTGGATATCAAGCTAAACTACTCTGCTCCTTACCTGTGTTCCAACAATAGAGCCTAAATGAAGGATAATGAGGACATGTTAGCGTACATTGCCATGACAGACACTACGTATTCCCAAAGCTTACCGATGATTACGCCCAAAATAACCAGAATTGTCACAGCAATGATAATCTTCCACTTCAGGTCCTTCCACCACATTCGCTTTCTGACTTGATTAGCGCCACGTTTGAAATGACCAGCAGTTGCTTGCAAATCCTCTGCAAAAAAAGGCATGTTAGATCACAGCAATGCCGACGATGGTAAGAATCTCTTGGCTAATATACCTGTTTTTCCTCGAAGGTCGTCCAATCTCTCTCCTCTTTGCATTACTTTATCAATGTTTTCCTGCATGATACCAACCACTTCGTCTACTTGCTGCTGCACTCTTGCGGTTTTCGCAGTTTCCTGAGGCTGTTTGCTGCTGTTGCCTGTGGTGGCATTGGGGATATAAGGGTCGTAAGGCTCGGCCCTAATCGCCAGTGTCGATTAGTGTCTCTCTTGACGGCAAGTTTTCCTATAGATAGACTTACATTGTATGTGTGTGTAAAATGTTGAGTGGAAAAAAGGAAAAGCCGTTTCTTCCGTCTCTGTTCAACTCGGTCAAAGAAGTAGCCCTCATCCGAGTCCAACGGCAACGAAACAACGTGACATCATTTAACCCACAGCAAAAAGGAAACAAAAATTTTCAGTCGACCCAAGTTCTCTTTCTTTTCCTTTTTCCTCATTCAAATTTCAAAAAAAGGTAAGTTGTCTTGAACATTTCAAGGGAGAAGCCCAGAGAGGATCCGATCATTAAACGACACAACGTACACAGGTAGTGTTGGTTCATCCTCTTTTTGCCGTTCATCATCGAGGTATCTAAAACGCAATTGTGTGAATCAAAAAAGAGTGAAAAAAAGAGCACACAGAGATCATCCCAATAAAACTATATATTCCTCTCCTTCATCTTTTTCTATATCATCAAACCCCATTTTCTTTATCCTCTTCATATCAGTCAAGCCAATGTCAGCAAACACAATGAAAAGCGGAAGACAGCAACAACAGCCTCACAGCGCCAGCAATACCAGAGATGTGGAGCAAGTGGGACGCAATTACCGGTCAGCCTTGTCCGAGCTCACGTTCAACAGCAAGCCCATCATCACCAATCTGACAATCATGGCACAGGAGAATCAAGGCGCAGCAAGTGTCATTGTGAAGGAAATCGAGAATCAATTAAGAAATGTAAGTTGAATACTATATAGATTTCATGCCCTCCCTTTTTTTCTTCTTTTTGCCTGTATACCATGGGCATACCTTCTTTTTCCCCTCCTCCTCCTCCTCTCCTTTTTTTATACAAAATTCTCGGTTATTTGGCCAGGGAAGGGATTTGCAACTGCTGTTATTGTGATCTGTATAGACTAGATGGAGATGTTGGGCTATGTGCATGTGTAATTGAAATGCCTAGAATCCCTTCCCTGTAATTTTTCTTTTACAAATGATAAACCTATAAAAAAAAAAAAAAGAACCGAAAAAACAGAACCCATCGTAGTATCTCTCTCTAACAAAAGACTTGATGTAATAACCACCATTCTCTCTTTTTCTCTCTCTTTTTTTCTCTATATCACCTTCATCATGTAGAATGCTGCTGGACAGAAACTTCCTGTACTATACCTCATTGATTCGATTTGTAAAAATGTTGGTGGTGTCTATATTACAAACTTTTCGAGAAACATGGTCAATGTCTTTCTGGACGCGTATACACTGACAGATCCCACTGTTCGCAAAAGTTTTGAACGGTTGCTTCAAACTTGGAAGAATGGCATGCCTGGTGGCCATCCTGTCTTTCCTCGCCACATTATCGAGCCCATTGAAAGATCCATCATGTACATCCGCGAAAAGACGCCCACCTCAAGGTATCCCCATGCTCCTCCTCCCAAACACACGGGTTCGCCTGTCAACAGACCCTCACCATCAAATGCTGCTGCTGCTGGTATCCATGTGAATCCAAACTTTATAAACAAGGTAAGTGCGCCACCTTAGAGACGAAAAGCGCTGTAAGCTCACACACACGCCACCAAGGAACCCCATCGAGTGAATAGAGACCCTCGCAACAGAAGCCCTCAAATCACCGAGAAACACTCGGCGCCCTTGTCTTCGTCGAGTCTCCTCAATCAATTGCAGTCGATGCTACCTATGCGCAACACGATGAACAGCACGACAAATCTGCTTACTGCCAATAATGATCCTGTAACACAAATCATCAGCCAAGTAAGCATGCGAATACATACAACAAGTGATGCGTGTTACCTATTAAACGTGTTTTCTTGAAAATTAGATTAAAGCCATATTGCCCACGTTGCCTCCAGCACAAGCAGCTTCTATCGAGCAATACCTTGCCCAGATAGCCAGTGCTTCTCCCTCGCAAAAGCCAGCCAGCCTGCCCGTGGTATCAACACCTTCGCCCACGCTGATCAACCCCAGAGTGCCCTTCTCAACAACAACACACACACCTACACCGCCACTAGCAGCCAATGTGCTGAGTCCCGCCATACCACCACTGCCTGCCTCTCCGCTAGCAGCAAATCAACAGGCCAAAGTGGACACTGCTGATTTGTTAAAAAGTCTAACATCGATGGGATACCTTAGTCCTTCTCCTCCTGTTGTTGCTAATAAACCATGCGATGATCCTCAGGTCGTGTCAATGAATCGATTTGGACCGTTCATCTTGGATTCAAAAGATCTACAGATTGCGCGTCCTGGAGCTGTTGAGCTCTTGTATTCGGCGGAACCCCTTCAATGTAAGCAATGTGGATTCAGATATCCCAAGACTGAGAAGGGCCAAGCCAAGATGGACGCTCATTTGGACTCGCATTTCAGACAGAACAGAAAGATGAAGGAAAGAGTGAAACGCGGCTTGTCTCGTTCCTGGTTCGTTACGGTGGATGAATGGATCAATGGTGAAGGCGGTGAGCTCATGAGCCAGCAGGCGCCTGCCTTTCTGCACGACGGCATGGGACATGTCAATCAAAAGTCTGCCGAAAAGTCAAACCAAGCCTCGGGAGAAGATGCCATTGACCCCAACCTGCACACTGTGATTATGCCTGACGATGACAGCAGAAAGCCATGCGCCATTTGTGGAGAACGCTTTGTCGATTTTTGGAATGACGATGAGGAGGAGTGGATGTACAAGAATGCAGTCTTGGTGGACGGCAAGGTAAAGGATGGAAGAGGACGTGTAGCCAAGGAGTGAGGTGCTAAAACATGCTTGCTAGATTTACCATGCCACCTGTCATGCGGATGCGGTCAAGAGCGGAACCCTTGTAGAGGCAGACACAGACATGCCAGATGGAGCAGATCAAGGTCTGAAACGCAAGGCAAAGGAAGAAAGTAGCGAGGTAAGACGGTGGAGAGCGAGCAAAGTGAAGCAAGCTGCAGAGTACTGACGATGTCCATGATTTGCGATTGTATAGCCATCCAAGTTACCTCGCTTTGAGTAGAGATATTAGTACTAGTAATAAAGTGTTGTTTTGCGCATGTTTAACGATAATCAGAAGATGCTGTATTTTACTTTCTTTGTGAATAAATTCCATGTACTGGGCATATGTTATACTGCTGGACGTTACAATGTATGCAGTACTATTAGAAACAGGCATACTGTCAAATTATAGCGAGTAGATATATCCTCCTCACAAATCGTTGCTGCAACCGTGTTTATTAGTAGTGATTAAATAGAGTGATTATTAGAGATAAATTCGTCGCAGATCAGCAGGCGTGGTGATCTTTTGACACTGGGGGCACAGCTTCTTGGTTCCCAACGTATGCAGCCAGCATTGCTCACAATGCACATGCCAGCACACAATCGATGTCAATGGTGTTTTATAGTTTTCCAAGCAGATGAGGCAGTTGGATGATTTGGAGGCACTTTCCAATTCATGTATACGGGCCTTTAGTGAGTCAATGACTAGCGATGATTGGTTTTTGGATGATGATGATGTGGTATAATGGCTTTCTTTCTTCAAATGTTGGTCCCAGCCAGAGACGGATACAGTTGCTTCGAATTCTTGTCTTTGCTGATCACTGTAGACATGAGTTAATATATACATGCCATTCTCACAAAACACACGTACACATGGACTTACCCCTCTGATGTAGGCGTCCTCACTGATCCACCCGACACCATCTCTCGCAAGGCAGAGTCGTTTTCATTATTGTCATCCATATTTACAACAATATCTCTTTCGGTATATTGCGATTCTCCAAACTGAGCAGCATCATCATCCTCGACGTCCAGATCTTCATCGTCTTCGTCTACTACTTCCACTTTACTGGCCGTGGCAAAACCAGCGCCTCCGTATCCGCCCTCCATCATGGCACTTGCTCTGACTCGCACTTGTCCAGCCCATTCGTACTCTTCCCAGGATGCAGGCGATGCTTGCTGAGCGGGTGTGTTTGTATTTACATAATCCTCGTCATCATCCACGTAGGCTTCTTCTTCTTCCTCTTCTGTTTCTTCTTCTTCTTCTTGATGATCGCTTGTTTCCATGGCAGCGGCTGTCGGGTTTGACAGGCAATGATCAATGTGGCGGTTAATGTCCTCCAAATCACCAAACAGCCTCTGCTGGCAAATGAAGCAGGTTTGTACATCAGCGTCATTCTCTTCTTGTTGCAGCATGAGTGCTACATGGTGCGAATCGTCTGCTGTGGATGATGATGTTGATGCTGTTGCTGTTGCTGGGTCGTATGAATTGGAATCGATAATCTGCTTTAAACGGTCTTTTCGCTTGTGTCGGTTCTTTTGTATCTTTTCCAATGTCTCTTGGTGCACAGATGTCTTCTTTTTGCCTTTGCTACTACTGCCCTCCAACTGGCGTCTAGCAGCAACTGCGGCGCCTCGCTTGCCATGGCTATGTACAATGATGCTCATTAGCTCTCACAAACAAACGCCACCACCACTGGCATCTACACTCACTTTTTGTTGACTGGATTTGCATAAGCTTCGGATGAAGGTTCGGACAACCTGTTCAGCTCGTACTGATAATGCTCTGCCCAGTACTTGGGATCAATACGGTATTCACAGACAGGACATTTGGGAAGGTCTCGATGAGCTGTTGTATGTATACATATGTGTACGAGTGATTAGATGGCGGAATATTTTTCCATCTTGTGTGTGTGTACCTCTATTGCTGTTATTGTCGTTGAGTGTGTCCAACTCTCGTCTAGACACTTTGGATCGCTTTCTGTACATAAAGAGTTTATTAAAAACCAGCGATAAACACTGACATGAGCTTACCTTGGCTGTTCTTGATTGGAATAATGCTGATCTTTGGGAGGCGATGCCATTGGAGTATTTACAAGGAGATTTCGATGATCAAGTTGTTGGAAAGGAATGCTAGTAGATAGCTGAATGGCATGAGTTATAATGGATGCAGATTGATGCACATCATTGGTCTAATGCTGCGCTCGTAATTTGCATCCACCACGCACATTTTGTAGGACGTTTTGTCCATGGTCGTTGCTTGGTGGCTTGTGATGCCTGCCACCGCTTTTCTCTATAGGTTTTTTTCCGGCTCCTTTCATTTTTCTTTCTTTTTTTAATTTTGGCATCAAAACCTATATTCTATTCACTATGAGACTCATCACACACAACATGTTGCAATGCCACGTCAAGAACTGCAACAACAACAACTTTCCTCTTCGTTTTGAAGAGGTTCAAGTCGAATTGATTGAAGCTGATTTCAATCCCGAATTCTTGGCCAACATGTTGAACAAGATTGAGTGGGACGCCTTATACAACACTGCAGTTCAGGTAAGTTTCACATCTGGTTGCCATGGCAACAGCCATCTGACTCGACTATAGCTTGGCATCAATACCCTCCCTGCTCAAATGCCCGAAAACGCAGAAGAAGATGAAGATTTCCTCAAGTTGGTGCACAATGTCTTGCTGGAGGTAACTACTAGTGAATGTACAAACCAATGTTGCAGATTCAGTACTAAAAACCAGTGGTTGACTAGACTCATGTGCAACAAGGTCAAATGGTGTGTCCCAACTGCGCTCATGTTTACAAGATTAGAGATGGTATTCCCAACATGTTGTTGGCAGAGCATGAAATCTAAGATCCAAAAGAGACAAAACAACACCACCCTGTACTATATAACATCAAATAAAGCGCACTTTTTGGAGACAAAATGGAGAGGCATTATTAGGTGTTTATTCATACAATACATTAAATGGGGAGGGGGGAGAACAGTTACGAGTGGTTGATCTCTCTGTCGACTTGCATCAAACTACCAATGAACGTCAAGTTCATCTTGGCTCTCACTTCGACGATATCCTCTGGAACCAAAAAGATGGTGGCTCCCAATTTACGAGCAATGGAAATAGCGAGTTTGGCATTGTTGAATGCGTCTTCCTCGGTTCTACCGCTTGTCACCAGACTGTAGTCAACGTAGCCGGGCTTGATGCCGTTCAACACATCCAAAAAGAAGATACCGGTGCTGAGACCGCTGTCCTTGAATGAGTTCATCTTGGATTGCTTGCCACCGCGTTGAGCAGTTTCGTTTGCCCAGCGAACCAAATCCTGATCACTGACACTGCGACCGCCCTTTGTCAGTGATTGCAGCGTGTGCACAATGTTTTCACGCATCAGTTGCCATGTGAGACCCAAAGTGAGTGTGCGCTGTCCATCCACAATATCAGCGCCTTGAATACCGACAAGCGAGAAGCGAAGTTCTTGGCCCAGAGCGACAGCATAGTTACAGTTTTCAATTTGCTTGAAACGAGACAGGGGCTGCTTCTTGCCGACCATGCGCCAATTGACGATACCGGGGACCACCTTATCAAAGGCCTGCAACAAGACCAGACCGTCTTGCAAGTCTTCAAACAGGTTGTATACACCGGGATCCACGTTCAGACTGTTCAACCAGAGAGTAAACATTCTAGCCTCACGCTCGCCCTCGGCGTCAAAGTCCTCAATCTCGGGAGCCTCCTCCTCGGTCAAGGGTTCCAATCCAGGATGCGTGTTGAACAAGTGGGCGACAAAGGCCAAGTTAAGCTTGGGGTTACCAGCCACCAGAGCAGTAGGCGTCAGGTACTTGCGGCAGTTGATCTTTTCGGCATTGTCCAGGATCATTTCAGCTCTGCGGATCAAATCGCGTTCCTGCAAAGGCGCACGCGAGCAGGATTCGGGCTTGAGTTGGTTCAGCAAGACGGTGTAGTTTTCACCGTCGCTGACATCCTTTGAAAAGTTCTTGACCCGTCTCTCCCAGCCAGCAGCCTTCAAGTGGTAGTTGAACCATCTCAGCAAGATTTGGTCAGGAGGCAGCTTGAGGAGATCTTCCAAGGTCTCGCCATCTTCCAGCAAGCGGTACAGTTCGGGATGTTGCTTGATATCAATCTTGCTCAGCAGACCACGCTTGATGATTTGCCAAATGAGGCCCAGGATCAAATGCTCACGGCCCTCCATCAGGTCGGTGGAGCCCACATTGACGACGGAGCAGCCAATAGCCTTGGCCGAGTTGATGACAATGTTGTTGTTTTCGACCATCTGGAAGTTGTTGATCTTTTTACCGGCATTCAGGACACGCTCATCAATGGTGTCAGGCACAGCGTCGTTGATCAGCTTACACAGGATGAGACCGTCCTTGCACTCGTCAAACAGCTGCATAGTGTTGGTGGGAATAGGCAGACGGTTTCCGATGTGAGCATCCCCGGCAAGCACGCCGTTAATGTGGCGGGTGAATTCAGTGCGTTCGTCCTCGTTGATGGTGTGGGTGACATTGGTGTTGGTACCGTGCACCTTGATTTTGTTTTGGTGGACGTCGAATGCACCTCGATTGCGACCGTCCTTTAGCTTGGCTGCCAGCTATCAAGATGCCAAGAAGGCGTGGTGAGTTGCATGTTACCCGGGAAAATTAAGCAAGTGAGAGAGAAAGCCTTGGCACCGAGAGATAACATAGCGTCATTGTTTAACACTGATATTAAACGGCCGATATGCTCATGCTTGCTTCATTTCGCGTTTTGGGCTCATGTATACAAGGTACAGTTTCTCGGGAAACCGACAGCCAAAGCGCAGCAAAGCAAAGCATCCGCAGCCCCTCTTTCTCTCCCTCTTGCGCTTACACGTATATATTACCTCAATGAACTCTTCCACGTCGATTTTACCAGAAGCATTTGTGCTCACATCTTTGAGCGTGGCACGGATTTCGTCGTAATTGTCGCTGTAGCCAGTCTCCTTGCAGGCCTTTTGGATTTCCTTTTGGTCGAGATAGCCATCCTGATCCAAGTCAATCTCACTGTGCAAAGAGCAGTATGAGCCATCTGTTTTGTTCGCTGCTAGACTACCCGCACATCACTTGCCTGAATTGATCAATGAGAGCATTGATGTCGTTGACCTGGAACTGGGGGTATTTGCGTTGCAGTGTAAAAGCGTTTACTACCATGTTTTTTGTGTGTATTGAAAAAGAAAGAAAACGAGAGAAAAAAGAGGGAAAAAGAGTAAAGCCGGGTTTCGTCTCTTTATACACGCACAAGCTGCAGCAACAATGGCTGGATGAATGATGCAGGTCGGTTGCTCAAACATGACGTACAAAGTACATTTGATTGTTACACGGCTGCTATCCATAAAAGAGCAGAAGCGTATAAAATTAGGCTTTTTTTTTCATCAGACAGATGCTTCTTTTCTTCTCTTTTTCTTCAGTACACACACCATGAGCAATCCCTTTGAAGAGCCATCGTCCAACCAGAATCCATGGTCCAGCCCCAGCGCCAACAGCAACGGGCCCCTCTACGGCAATGCCTATGAATCCACAAACATCAGCAGCGCCTCGCCCGCTCTGCCGCCCAGAAAGCCTGCCAACAACACCGCCAGCTCGCCTTACGGCACGCAGAGAATGCCGTCGCCCTCTGACTATGCTAATAATACCCCCGTGGTAAATGCTTGGCAAGAATCCAACAAGACATTGGACGAGCAAGAGTTTGGCCGAAACTCGCCTCAGCAGCCCGTCAACGCATACCAATACACTGGCACTGCTTATGGCAACACATCCACACCAGCCACTGCCTATTCACCCCAGCCTGTTCATAATAACGCTGCCAACACGACCAGTAAAATCGAGACGCCAATGACAGTAACCGACTCGCCCGCCACGGTGAATCGTGCTGATTTGCCCTCCAAGATCAGGCTGCTTTTGCGTGTTGTTTTGTTTATCTCGGCTGTGGGTCATCTTGGCTTTGCAGCAGGCGCCTCTCCAGTAAGTGTGTGTTTGAGAGTGATAAAGAGGATACTGATGTCGCTCATGATATAGTTTTCTGGTGAAGGCGTCCCCTTTGATTCAAGCGCCTGTTTCTATTTCCTTTTTGCCGTGGTAAGTACTAGTCGTAGTGAGGGCTGTTGGTGGACAATGAGCCCGCCCAACCACCAGCATAAGCTCATTCAACTATAGGCCATCATGTCAATCATCTACTCTGGCTATCACATCATCTTTTACTTTTTCAGACGATTCGGCAAGGCAGACAAGATGAAGCGAGTCATCATGATCATGTGTGATTTGCTCATGGCGCTGTTGTGGGGCATTGGCATCATTGTGGAGATTGCAAAGTACACTTGCCCACCCGGCCAGCACAGTGGCTGGTGCAATTTCTACAACACGTCCATCTTCTTTGGCTTTATTTCGTTTGTCATTTACGTTGTTCTGCTTGGCTGGGACGCCTTTGGCGGCATGTGTGGAGGAAAGCGAGACTAGTAGATGGGGAAATCAGCATCGATCGATTTGGACCAGCTCAGCAATCCGCCTCTAATATCCTTAGTCTTGTCAATGCCTGCCTTTTGCATCATTCGCACTGCAATCTGAGAGTCGTTGCCTAATCTGCAAACTACATACACTATTATTTTACATCTTCTTTTAGTACGAAAAACATCAATAAAAATCCCAGTTGTTTATAATACCATCTTTGCCTTGCTGCTGCTGCTGGATCTGATCCAGATGCTTGTCCAACTCGTCTATCGGGATGTTGATGCTATTGGGCAGGCGGCAGATGCCAAATTGGATTTTGGGTCGCACATCGATGAGCAAATGCTCTTGATTTTGCTGAATGATATCATTGTATTGCTGTGATGATTAAGGGTTAGATCAGCATAGATGAGATACGTGTGTGACAAACCTGGACACTGATGCGCTCGTCTGCCTGCAAAATGGTCTCATCCACCGTCTTGTCGTTGGCTGCTCCATTGCAAAACTGGACGTAGTCAATCAGCTCAGTCATGGTGGGATACTCGCCGCAAATGGCACAGTCCTTCTTCTTGCTGCGAAGCTTCATTGTGCGGAACATGGGGTTACTCATGCCGCTAAAGATCAAGAAGCTGGGCTGATCCAACGAGGGTGTTCCTAGAGCAACCTTGATGGCCTCCAGTGCCTCCAGTGTACCAATTACACCAGGCACTACAGCAAAAGACAAGTGTCAGCAGTAGAGGATCATCATCAATAGCTACACATTACCAACACCCAAAACACCATTGTCTACGCATTTGCCCACTGTGGAAGCAGGTGGAGGCACAGGATGAAGACATCGGAAACATGGGCTGCCATTGTAGTTGTAGACGGTCAATTGGCCGTCATTGCGAAGTGCACTTCCAGAGACAACTGGCTTTCCAGCCAAAACACCCGCATCACTCAGCAGATAGCGAGTGGCAATGTTGTCTGTAGCGTCAATGATGATGTCGTACTGCTTGATCAGATCCAGCGCATTAGTGCGATCTAATGTGTAGGCATAAGGAATGACATTTGCGTCAGGATAAACGCTACAATTAAGGGTTAGCATCATCCATTCCTGCCATATGATCATATGCTTCTGTCTTACGCTTTGATAGACATGGCAGCAGACACAGCCTTATTCACTCCTCTGCGTGCTTGAGTATGGATCACCTGACGATGCAAGTTGTTGGTATCGACTGTATCATGATCCACAATACCAAGACGACCCACACCCGCAGCTCCTAAATAAAGAGTGGCAGGTGATCCCAGGCCGCCAGCACCTACCACCAGAAAGGTGGTATTGCGAAGCTTCAATTGAGCTACACACATGTGTTTCAGTATGCTGTGTCCAGTCAATCATGTTGATACTTTACATTCATAGCCGAATCCAGGTGTAACTAACTGACGTCCAAAACGAAAGATCTCTTCATTTGTTAGTTTTTCAACCTTTTCAAAGGGGGCTGTCTTGTCCTCTGGTGTATAAGCAACCGGTGTCTGTTGCTTGCCTTCTAGTTCTGCAATGCGCTGGCGAAGTTGAGCATTTTCCTCTTCCAGTGCCGTCATGGTTTTGTATGGTAAATAAAGGGAAGAAAGAAAAGTTTTATGTGCAGTTTTTCAATCCGTTTATTTGCATGTCCGGTCCGGTTATCAAAGGGCAATACTTTACATATGAAAGGCTTCAATGGGGGATTGCCTTAGTAGTGTACAGCGGCAGAACGAGTCTGAGCTTAATTTCCGCAATGTAAAAATGGAGACTTTGAACTACCATATCTTGACGAGAAATGGAGCTACAAATGTCTAAATAAGTGGAAACGACTCGCCTTATTATGCTTTATAACATATACTAGTATCCAGCGTTTTTTTTTCTAGCTGTAATTTTCAGTTTTTTACGCGTAGCGAGCGAAAATCACAAGCAAAATCAAATGTCTTGCACTTATCTTATAGTATTCATTGATAGCTATTGATTCCATTTTAAAACATGGCGAAATGTCAATTTTTCGTGAAGAAATCGACGATGGAAAATATCCTTGATTTCGAGACCATTTTATCCTTGCATCTGGTCGTCCTTGGAATTTGAAAATCCCAAAATTTCACTTGAAAAATTGAATTACTCAACGAGAAATGCATCTGCAAATGCATACAATAGCTCATTCAAAAGCTGCAATTAATTGCTATACAATGGTGGTGCTATTGCTGCATTTACAGTGTTAATTTGTGTACTTATCTTCCAAAAACAACAATTTTACTTTATTTACTATAAATCCGTCGATATTAAAGGTAGCGCGTTGTAAGTAGCACCATTTGATACAGAATTAAAATCAGTATTTAAAACATTAATACATCAAATTGTTTTTGCTATCAATATTTCGAACAATTCTGAAATCAAGGTTTTGCAAAAAAGTTTTGATCAAAAATCCACTTTTGGATTTCAAACCCAGTTAGTGCAATGATGGCCCAAATTTAGTGATCGTCCAGGCACTCTTTTACTACACAGAGCAGGATTAGAAGGTTGTATTGTATTGGAATGAACTGCAGCTCCTTGATAGCTTCCTAATGAGTCGATTAGTCGATCGAAATCATATTTTTTTTACCTTGCTGAATCTGGAAAGAGTACTACCGTATTAACAGGGTTCAAGTGGAAAAAATATCAAATTAACTAGCAGCCTTGATTGGTGAACAAATCAATAGTACAGATCCCTTCTTGGTTGTTGACGAAAAAACTAAACCACATTATACTCTAATCCGCCTTGCATCTCTCTATTTCAAAAAAGTGTGCAACCAAAAGGTCAATATCACTTGAATGATAAGATTCTGCAAAAGAGGAAATCATGTCTGCTTTTGTAAATCCTTCCTTTTTGCATTCCGTGAGAAAAATGGAGTTGACGATGAACTGCTGGGCGTGGGTTGGGCCGAGGATGCAAGGTTGACAACTAAGTCAAGTGTGCGTATTAGTCAGAGGATAGACATCCTAGGGATTTAGGAATTACAGTGAGAGATCGGTCAATATTGGCTTTTTCCGGATACATTTTGTAACTATACGGTATAACCTCGACATTCAAAAAAACCTTTTTTATTTTTTGTTGTACCAAGCTTAAATTAAATGGTACTGCTGTGGTACCTAGCTAGGAAATGGGTGAAAAAGTGTAATGGTATATCCAAAATGTCCATATTTCATAGCAGCAAATCAATTATAGGCTATGGCTATCTCTTATTCATTTGTTTGTAAGGCCTTGTCATACAATGCGCTTCAGCATGATAAGAATGTCCTTTTTGTAAATATTTGTGTCTTTTTGTAAACTAGGTATAATTTCTTGCTGTAAGCCACATGCGTATAATAATCGATACAGATAACTTATCGTGCCTATTGAAAATTGATAGGTGCGAATTGTGGGGGTTTGCTCAGCGTTACACCATCAAGTTGCATCCGGCTGCTTGCTGTCTGGTGCAACTTGAGATACAATTTGCACTGGTTTTCATATTACTTACAATAGAAGCGGATAATACTTTTACGGCGTTTATCGGAAACATTGGAATCCCTATTATTGATTTTCTTTTATTGTAAAAAATGTGGGTTTTCAGTAATGATGGACATGAAAGGGAGAAGCATTCATTTCCACCACGATCATCTGATGCGTGCAAGAGTCTGGTTTGATGTTTGTTTGTTCTTTTTTTTTATTAAACAAAATGAAAATAAGAGGCGGAGTCATGGCCTACTGCTAACTACTACTAGTACATGTAGTAGTGTAAATGAATTCAAAAATTCTTTCAGCAAGCCGAAAGAGAGAAAAGGTTATGTAAAAGAGGTGTATATATATTAAGGAATAGTCTATGTACAGAATAATAAAGAAATATACAAAAAAAAAGGGATTGGGTATATTGTATAATCATGATGATCATCATTTCGTCTCCTTGGAAATCACATTGTTGTGTTCGCTTGTGTATGTGTGTAATAGTTTGTACACTTTTGTTGATTTCGAAATTTAAGGTTACTAGAATTACTACAAATGTTGGTCCAGAACCTCTTCCACTAGATCCATTTCCAATGTCTTTCCATGTATGTCCAAATATGCTTTGATTGCTTCCACATTAACAAACAAATTGTACTTGATGAGGCCAAGAAAGCTGCGCTCCATGAGATTCACGTCTTTTGGAGAATAGGCGTGATCCGTCATGACGACGATAGCTTGACTAGTAAGGCAAGTGCCAGTTTCGGACAAAAATTTCGATGCAGTAAGGATTGCAGCCAGAAAGAGGCGATAAGGTGTATCAATGTCTCCACGAGCATGACTAGGCAGCCCCGTTTTTAATCGCTGTAGGTAGATGAGAGAAACGAGACAGACGCAAGGTGATAGCTTGGACCGCTTGAATACGGTCGCAATGAATTCGTTCAATGGTGGGAGGTGCTGTTTTGTGTTTGATTTGTGGATTGGGTTGTTTTTCTGCAGCTTTTTAGATGAACATGGTAATAATGATGTCGCTGTATTTGTGGTGAATGCTAAAATGGAATGCATTAGGCGTTGTCATGGCAACCTTGCACTAAAGACTTACAGAGAAGAGCCTCTGGGCTTCTTGAGGATACAGTGGTTGGCATAATTAATACAATAAGATGATGAAAGAGAAAAGGAAAAGAAGGGGATCACAAAACTGATCATTTAAACAAAGATTGGGTTTTAAAGAATTTCTTACAAGGCTGTCAATAAGCTTCTCCAATCATTCACCTCGACCTTATCTTTTGTGTGTGTGTGTGTGTGTGTGCATTCGTTTCGTTTTTCCGCAACCATGATCCATGTTTGGTTGCTGCCACCATTAGTCATATTTAACGCCCGAATCCTTAGTGTGTAAAAAAAAATTGACCCCTCAGAACTTGACATTTCTTTGCAATCATATTCACAAATGTTTCCAAAAGAAATTTATTTACAAAATATAGAAATTAATTATGAATCGAGTATTTGATGAAAGGAGGGATTGCTTTTTTTTGTTGTTTTCCTTTTAAAAAAAGAGAGGGAATATGGATTTTAAGAGAAATGTGAAAAAAAAGAAGGTTGCTGTGCGTGTGTGAGAGAGATATAATAAATAAACAGACTTGAAGTAATTCACATTGAAATGTCGTCGTCCGTGTTGTTAAATTATGCTCGAGCACTGCGCTTCTTTTTGTAATCCTTGATGGCAGACTTGATGGCATCTTCAGCCAACACTATGAAAAACCACCCCCATACATTAGTCATCATGGCAATGCAAATCTAACTCTATTACAACTTACTGGAACAATGCAATTTGACAGGAGGTAAGCACAATTCCTTGGCAATTTCAGTATTCTTGATCTGACCAGCTTGTTCGAGGGTCATACCGCGGACACGCTCAGTCATGAAACTGCTAGAGGCAATGGCAGAACCACAGCCAAAAGTCTTGAACTTGACATCGACAATCTTACCAGTAGCATCATCCACCTTGATTTGTAACTTCATCACATCACCACAAGCAGGAGCTCCAACAAGACCAGTACCGACATCAGTGTCTGTCTTGGGGAAGGATCCAACATTACGAGGACGCTCATAGTGATCAATGACCTATTTTAGAAATGTTTAACAACTGCCTTGATCAACTACGCCAGGCTTTTTTTTCTTACCTTTTCATGGTAGAAACGAGCTCCAGAAAGAGAGAGGGGCTTTTGAATAAGACGAGTAGATTTGTTGAGTGCAGAGAAAGTAGTGCGCAACATGTTGAAAAAAAGTGTAATGGAGAAGAAAGAAAGAAAAATAAAAAATTTACAAACTGGGGGCTCCTAAAATCTGATTATTTTCAGCAGACAAGCTGTGACGCTAACCCAATCATTTTATCTGATTTCATCTGATTGGGTTCGTGGAGAGTATTATGACCGAATGTGCGCCTCCACACAACTCGCTGGACGAACCGAAGTCGCCCGCTTGAAAAAAGTGACAATTGCTTCTAAATGCAGCCTAGTCGTTCTCTTTAGTTATATTCAAGCAGCACTAAATTACTGGTATGATGAAAGAGTGCTGGAAACGAGATTGCAAGTCTGCTGTATTACCTGCAGGCTATAGCAGCCGTGCTGATGCTGCTGCTTTGATCAAGTAGTATACAAATTGCAGGCGCTTTAATACTTTCAAGCACAGTTGTACAAATGAGCTTATCTAGGGGATGAAAGGATCTCTGTCTTATCATGCCCAATCAATGAAGGTTAATTGTTCAGTGAACAATTACTAGCTTGTTGCCTACACTCACCATATACCCGCTTTAGTGTCGTTGAGTAGAGCCCGTTGAGCTAGTTTGAAAGCAGTAACCTTCTTATCACCTTTTTGCATATGATCAACAGACACTGCTGGTTGCTATGCACAACACTGACTGTAAGGCATACAGGAGGAAAGCAGCTCATCGTTTCTGCCTGTATCCAAGCAACAGTCAGCTACGCTTAAAGTGTATAACCACAGGGCGGTAAAACTAAAAACCAACAAATAAACGTGTCAAACGGAATTGAACCCTCTCAAAAGTAATGCCAAACAGCTCATTAGACTCCAAGGAACATTTTGATACTATATTTGTCTAGGTTGCGTCAAGTTTTTGCATGTTTTGAATCATCATGCGCATCGAACTAGTGTTTTTGACGCCCTTTTTTGACTAGTCATTTTCAACTTTGAAGTTTGCAATCAAAACGCAGGATTCAAAAACATAGTTGGTATCATTAGAAAGCCCAGAAGCCATAGATATACATGCTTTTAGAGCGTGAGTTTTCCAGTAAAACTGATATAGCTATGAATGTCTAAAGTTGCCTCTTTTTACTAGCAAAACGCCAAAACCGAGTAGTAAGAGACAGCTGGGCTTTAAAATGGGATACACTGCTGCTTTGTCAGGATCAACAGTGCAAGTGTTTAGAGTCATGCAAAAGGCATCATTTGTCATTTCTAGAAATTCTGTGTACACAAATAGAGCCTACAGTTCATGATATATATAAAAGTAGCACATCAAAACTCGCATGTAATAGTGTACGCAGTCAAAAAACAGCTTACGCCAACATGAACTCATATTTCATCCAGTCCAATCCTAATCCAAACTTGACTACAGTAACTAGCCCTCCTTCCTGTATTTCAATGCATTTTAAAAAATTGATTTATTGGGGAATTTCTATTTTGTAGGATGACTCGGGTGCAGTCTTTCCCTTCATCTCTTCGTGCTTCTTTGTCTATCAAACGAGAGAAAATTAGACAACCAAATCCACTTGTGTGTGTCTGTATCATGCCAGATCCAACTTACTCTTTCTTCGGCCAGTCTTTCATTCTTGATCTTGAGCTTCTCCTTGCGAGCATCACTCTTGCTGCCACCACCGCCAGCTGTCAATTCGACATTGATCTGTCTCTTTTTGAAGAAAGTGTGGTGAAAGGCGAGCGCTTTGTTGAGGTCTTTGGAGTTTTCAAATTCCATGAATGCAAATCCCTTTGGCTTTCCGGTTGCCTTGTCTGTCAAGAGACGCACCGACTTGATGCCGCCTGCTGACTCGAAATGCTTCTCCAGGTCTTCTTTGGTTGTGGTGTATGGCAAATTACCGACAAAGACAATGTATCTGCTGCCTTCCATGTTGGAGCTCTTTTTGCTTCTTCTGTTCTTCTTTTTGTGAGGTGCATCTGTGGATCCTTCAACAGGAACATCAATTGATTCGCCAGCCTTACGCTTGGGTGCAGCAGCAGCAGCAGTAGTAGTAGTGTCGGCGGCAACAGGCTCTTTTTCCTTCTTGGTTTCTTGCTCTACTGCAGGTGTTTCGGGAATCTCATCAGCGGCAGGCACGGCCATTTCCTCGCTGAATTGAGGCTTCTTTGCTCTCTTTTTGAATGCCTCTGCCTTCTTTTCACGTTTGGACAATTTCTTTTCGGCAGCCATGTTGGTTGTTATGTATGTGTGTGTATGATGGATAAGTTTTTTGATTCAAATCCATTTCTGAAAAATATTCATTGAAAAAAAAAAAGCAGAGACACTCAACGGTCACTAAGCCGCCTCTGCAGCCATCTGCAGTTGCAGCTATGCAATTCACTCAGTTTGATTGCACCCCCGCGCTTGCAATCATAAACAACATTTCTTTTCCAAATAGTAACATGTTGAGACGCATTGGTCAGTTGGGCCTGGCATCAGGCCGTCAAAGATGTCAGAATAGCTACAAGCTTGGTGCAGTCAGACGCCTCTTTTCAACGGAAACGGCAGACGCTGCGGCAGAAACAACTGTCAAGGAGACCTACCGAGCCAAGAAGCGCAAGTTTGGTGTAGGCACTGCGTTGCTGTGCTTGATTCCCCCTTTTACTTTCTATCTGGGATGCTGGCAAGTGCAGCGACTTCGCTGGAAGGTCAACTACATCAAGACATTGGAGGATCGTTTGCACAGAGAGGCCATTCCGCTACCCAAGCGCATCAAGTAAGTATCATGACTGCAAAGGCTGCGGGAGAAGACCGACTCATCCCACACACAGTGCCAATGTGCTGGATGAATACGAATACCGCAAAGTATATGCCAAGGGTCACTACAGACATGACCAAGAGATTCTGCTAGGCCCCAGAACACGAGGTGATGGCAATGCGGGCTATTTTGTGATTACGCCCTTCGAGAGAGACAATGGCACCACCATCTTGGTCAAGCGAGGCTGGATTTCGCCCGACAAAAAGGACCAGAAGCTGCGTCCCGAGAGCTTGGAGACGGGCGAGGTGGAGGTTGTTGGTTTGATCCGTGTGAATGAAGAGCGCAACACGTTTACCCCAGATAACGATATTAAACGCAATCAATGGTACTGGGCCGACGTCGACACTATTGCCAAGATGTTTAATACACAGCCGATCATGATTGAGCGAGTATCAGGTAAGATATCGGGAGCGAGATGGCAAGTGTAGGTGTCCTAATGCCTATCTTTCATGCTAGATATGTCCCCTTCCAGAGAATATGCCTTGATTGAAAAGGGCATCCCCGTCGGCAGATCGCCCACGGTAGAAGTGCGCAATCACCATCTAAACTACTTGATTACCTGGTATTCTCTCTCTTTGGCCACCTCTGTCATGCTGTGGCGATTGTTGAGAAAGCCACCTGCTAGACCTGTCAAAATTAAGCGTGTCTAATTGTAATAAACGAAAAGCCTGTACACTATTCTTTGTGGGTGCCTATCATTTGGCTTGTACTTGGGTTGTGGCCTTTTGCTCGTGCAATGGATGCTTTATTCATTTAAATGTCACTATAAAAAAGAGGCCAACAATCAACGGCCTGAGCGAAGCAGCTTAACTCATCGAAGATCCACGCCAGAGCTATTCTAGCTACCTATATAGTATATTGTCACGTGGAATGTAGTTAAAGAGCAATTAGAAATGGCAAATTTATGCTGAACAAATTGGATATACAAGAAATTTTCAGGAAGGAATATATGATAGAACAATACCCGTAGGGCAGCACTAGAAATGATTGAGCGTAGCGAAAGCAATTAGACCTGTACAGTCTCTTTTTAGCTAAAGCTAGGGCAAAACACAGCATGTACTGGGTTTGAATTTCAGAGCTGCCACTGGTCCTCCAGATACTTCTTCTGGACATCTGAAAACCTTCCAAGGGCAATTACACGAAATTTCATTATGTAAGCAACAGGTGTTTTTTAACATTTATACATGCAAAAAAGACCAAGGAATCCGATAGTACTACTCTCGAAGTGATCCCTTTAGTCTATGTTAAGCAAATGTCAAAAAACACAAAACACGTTTTTTGCGGAAGTGTCTACAAAACGCATAGTAAACTGACCAAAAGACAGTTTTACATGATGCTCTGCATCCATACGGTTGTTTTGAGCTTAAGAACACCATAGTAGAAAACCTCGTTTTTGAGGTGAAAACTTCCATTCTTTGAAATCATCAAATTTTCCTGTACTAGTACAAGGCCAAAATGCTCAAAAATCGATGATCAAAACTTTCCCCAAAAAATCGCTGGAAAGTAATCCATAAGCTAATGTCAGGTCGTAGAACACGATCGCACTGGTTTCGAGGCCGATATTATGCTTTTTGGGCAAGATACAGGCGATTTAAATTGCTATTTTTACAGTGGTAAATACATTTGAAGGCTGCTTATCCAACAATGCGCTTGTTAATCTCTGATCTGTTGGTCTGTAGTTGTTCATTCAGCATAATAGTGTAGTAGTATCAATCTCCTGATCCAGCGAAAAGGGCGTAGATTTACCATGTAGTTGAGACGTTTCAGGCAAATCTTTAAATCTACACTTATACTGCATAAAGCAACAGATCCCCGGAGGGCGATGCGTGATATGAGCGCAAGCGAGCATCTGCTAGTCCTTATACTTGCTCTTTAGATTCTGGGCTTAGTAGTACCGTATTTCATTCATTCATTCAAAGTCCCGGGGACGACAATTGACAGGTGCCGGAGTGCTAACAACGATCATTGAATATAAAGGGGAGGGGGTTTCCTGCAATCTTTTTTTACGTTTGCACCTTGTTTACATTCCATATTTACATCATGTCGCGCTTCATGTTGAACCATAGTCGCTTAATGATGCGTCCATCTCCATTGATGGCTCGCCGTGCCATGTTCTCTACAGGCATTAAATGTCTGCAGCAGCAGCCAAATCAGCAAAACACCACTCATTTTGGATTCCGTAATGTAGCAGAGGAAGAGAAGGAATCCCTTGGTAAGGCCCAGAGCATAGATAAGGCAGAGCATGGACAGGAGCCCAATTGACCTTTACATCTAGTGCATAACGTCTTTGCCAATGTGGCCAGTAAATACGACGTCATGAATGATGCCATGAGTTTGGGCATCCATCGCATCTGGAAGGACGAGTTCATCCGCTCCATGGCACCTGGTCCCGGTACAAAGCTGCTGGATGTCGCTGGTGGCACTGGTAAGTGGCTGGCTCGGCTGTCATACAACACAATGCTGAAATGACATGGTTGCCTAGGTGATATTGCGCTCAGATTTTTAGACTACTGCAAGAATGTGCACCATGACAACACGGCTACAGTCAAATTAGTGGATATCAATGCACACATGCTGGGTGAAGGCGAAAAGCGATTCCAAAAGACACCTTATGCTCACAGTAAGGCCCCTTTTTTTTTGCTTGTGTGTGTGATCTGCCACTCACTCCGTTTTGATGCCATGTAGCCAATCAAGCCAGTTTCCTGGTCCAGAATGCTGAACATTTGGATGAGATCCCTGATGAATCGGTGGATGTGTACACCATTGCCTTTGGTATTCGCAACTGTACACATGTCGATAAGGTGGTCAAGGAGGCACACAGAGTCTTGAAGAAGGGAGGACGCTTCATGTGTCTTGAGTTTAGCAAAGTGGACAATCCCGTCATTGGAAAGTGAGTAGCTTGTGTGCGTGCACTGATCGATCATTGTCTCACAATGCTGGGCTTTACTAGGTTCTACGACATTTACTCGTTTGACATCATCCCTGCGCTAGGCCAAGCCATTGCTGGTGATCGTGATTCATACCAATACCTGGTGGAGAGTATCCGCAAGTTCCCTCCTCAAGAAGAGTTTGCTCAAATCATCCGTGATGCTGGCTTCAAGACCATTGGCAAGGGCTACGAGGATCTCACCTTCGGCGTTGCTTCCATCCACAGTGGATTCAAGATTTAATCACATGTCGGCTTGACACACCACCACCTTTTTTTTCAAATGCAATAAAACATTACACGGACGAATAAATGTCTCGAACTCTCTCTCTTTATTTTCACCCACTTGAGTCATGCGTCTCATTTTCTTCTTTTCTTCTTTTCTTATTCTAATTCCATACATTTATGCTATGTCGGCCCCCTTTGAAACATTGCTGCTAGAAACGCCTTGTGTTGCCAACGTCAAGTACACTGTGAACGGCGTGGACACAAGCCTATCGCTGCCACTGCAGCAGACGACCATCGGCCAGCTCCAGGTCGAGAAATCCGTCGAGCTGCTTGACCCAGACAACTATCGAGTCGCCTATGAATTTACGCCTCTGCAAGATACTGTTGTAATGCAGCATTTGGAGCTGCACTACGAGATGGATTTGCAGCAGCAGGTGATGCTGGCAGAGGGCTTCCAGTGCTGGAGCACCACAAAGGAGCTGGGGCCTCATAGCCGACTGTCTGCTATTCCCAGTGTCGTGTCCTGGATCACGCAATTCAATCTGCAGGGCGACTATGACTTTTTCAACTACTCTGGACAGCCAGGACACATTCATTCCACAGGCTATACGTATCTACGCAACACGAAATCCAACCACATTGTCTTTTTCGGCTCCCTATCCGAGTCGTCGGGATACACTTACTACAAGGCCGATTTGAACAGCAACAAGTTTAGCGTCTACAAGGACATTCAGGGCAAACAGCTCGACAAGGGACAGACACTGCGCATCGAGCTGCTGGTAGCGCAACGAGGCGCTTCTAAGGATCTGCGGTCCATCTGGGAGCAGTACGCCGATCACTTTGACCCCAAGCATGAATTCCGCCATCCCCGCCATCTCACAGGCTGGTCTTCCTGGTACAACTTTTACGAGCGGGTGACAGAGGACGATGTCATGTCCAGTTTGACGGCCTTCAAGCAGCACAAGTACCCCATTGACGTCTTTCAGATTGACGATGGCTTTGAGTCGCAGATTGGTGATTGGTTGGATGTGGATCCTGTCAAATTTCCGCGTGGCATGAAGGTGCTGGCGGATGAGATCAAGACGCAGGGCTATATTCCCGGTATTTGGTTGGCTCCTTTTGCTGTGGGATTCAAGAGCAAGATTGTCAAACAGCATCCAGATTGGCTGCTGAAGCATCCCGACGGCTCGCTGGTGGTGGCAGGCCCCAATTGGGGTGGATTTTATGCAGTGGACATTTACAATGCGGAGGCGTGCAAGTATCTGGAGCGTGTGTTTGACGAGGTCTTGGATGTGTGGGGCTACCGACTGCTCAAGCTGGATTTCATCTTTGCAGCAGCCATGATCCCGCGTCTGGGCAAGTCGCGTGGTGAGATTTTGTGGGATGCCATGGATCTGATTGTCAAGTGGACACACAAGAGAGCCTTGCTGCTGGGGTCTGGCGTGACGCTGCCGTCGACGTGGGGCCGCTTCGAGTATTCGCGTGTGAGCAGCGATGCCTCGCCTTGGTGGGATCATTCGGTGCTGCGTCTGGCCAATGTGCGCGAACGGGTAGCCACCAACAATGCAATCACGTCCACCCTGAACCGATGGGCCATGGGATCCACCGTGTTTGGCAGCGATCCCGATGTCTTCTTTGTCAGATCCAACAACAACAAGCTGACCAAGGAAGAAAAGCACACGCTATTGACCATCAATGTCGTATTTGGACAACTGACGCTCATGTCGGACAATGTCAACCTCTACGACAAGCAAGAGCACAAGCTGTACAGCTCCATCTTCCCCAAGCCTGAAGCCACCGTGCTGGATGTGGTCTCTGTGGGCAACGACGTGTATCAAGCAACGTATGCGTGCCATGGCCGAGAATACACCTTCATCACCAACTTGTCGCCAGTTCCTGTTACGGCTCAATTACCCCTGGACGAGCATGGCAACTATGAGTACTTTTTCGAGCGAAGCAATGTCCTGATCAGCGGATCCCGTGTGGACTGGCTGCCGTCCCAATCGCACATCTTTCTCAAGTCGCATGAAACCAGAGTTTTTATGAAGATTGCCACGAATGACAAGTTTATGGGCTCCACGGGTCACATTGTGCCCGGATCAGAGATTGAGCAGCTGACAGAGGACGATCAAGGTGTGGTGCACATTACACTAAGAAAGCCACACATGTCGAAAAAGAACAGAATCTATCTCAAGCTAGAGTCCAACAACAGTGATCTGCCGTCTGTCTATGTCGATGGGCAATTGGCCTCGCGTGTAGAAAGAGTTGTATGGGATGAGCATATATCAGTTGCCAAAGTCATCATTTTTGAATAATAAATCAGGCTGATACATTTAGTATTTAATCATGCAAAGTGAGGTCGATCTCATTTAAAAAGAAGGATTCCCCTCTTTTTCATTTCACATCCTCTTCACTCTTTGCAACCTATTCTATTGATCTTGGCCGCTATATTACTCTTTGTAAGCATCTCGCTCTTCTACAGACCCTCTGGTGCTCTTTGTCATTCTAGTACACTTTGCACATAGTTCTTTAGAACAAAAATGAAATTGTACGTTCAGGCAGCAGCCTTCTTTGTTGGAAAACGCGTTTAATACTATGTACTAGACACTCGTAATCAACAGCTTTCCTTATAGATCTTATCAAAAGCAGTGTCCAAATAGGCTTATTTCCAAAAACGTCCACCCATCAACGGCAACGCGTCCTCCAGACTAAAATCTGACCATGCTTACAATCGTGTTCCTAGTAAAATTTGACATAGTTACATGTTTATCTCATAAGCCAGATGATTGACCTTTCAGAAGATGACGGGTAATCCTAGCAGCGAGCAAAGAATCTTTACCACATCGACCAGCAATTGTAATACTCTCGACCCATTTACAATCATGAAGCTCTTGCCCCAAAAGGAATCCCCAAGCTAGAATATCGATTCAGAGTTTTCACAGTTGACGGCTCCTGGATACTCGAATAACTGCATATAACCAGGATTTAGTGTAAAGCACTACTGACTTGCAACATTGCCGCTTTAACTGAAGCTAACCCTACGGTCAACAAGGTAATCAAGTGTACCAAAGCTCCTCAGGACTAGGACTATCATATGCTTCCATAAGAGTAATGGAGTTGCTTTTCTCACACTCAATGTATAGATAGTGAACAATGCATACAAGGTTGACTGAGAGGAGTTGTACACCACAAGAATGATCGTAAGTACTGAATATATAGGGTAAGCCATCTTGACATTGACATACATATAGTACGATCAATAGAAAATGAGCAGGAAGAGACTCTACGGGAGTACAGTAGCTGAAACCTTTAGAGATGCTACAAATGATAGTTTTGAGGAGGTACAGTGTTCATTTCTAACCTTCATCTCTACTGCTCTTCTGCGCTGCTCACTTTCGATTGTTCTATAGAACTCCTCATCTCTGTTCTCAGGCGAGCCTGCCATATCTAACATCGTCATCAACAATGAGATCCGAGCTGCCAAGGAAAGTCTGAAGCACAAGCATGTTCTATCAAAGAAAGAGTATGTACAACTGGAGATGTGCGTATTGCTGAACTAACAGCGTATCTTTCTGAAGCCTCTTGTATTATGATATCATTGATTTCGTTTCAAAGAACAGAGAGAACGGAACCAGACGTGCGTTGGGAAAGCACTTCAACAGATTCAAACAAGAAAGACGTCGAAAACTCAAAAGAAATAAAGCGATTGCAAAAATCACAAGCAAAATATTCGACAAGCACGTTAGTCTCAGTTACACTTGATGGATGTGTATAACACTCATAACTTTACTTGTTAATAGCCAAGCCTGCCTCTCAAACAACCCCTCAAGAAAGCCAAGCAAGAGTTAAGACAAAACGTTCGTGCTGAGGACAGGATTCTAACAAAGCGTGTCATCAAGGCTCTCAAAGCGTAGTAGGTAGCAAAGATGAAGCATTGTATCACCCCTGGCTAACACTGGTGCCCTTTACAGTCAACATCTATTTGAAGAAGGGAATCGACCGCTCAGTGAGGATGAGTATCTTTACTTACTAGTGCGACCCTTATTGAAACTAGTCTTAAAGGACAAGGATGATATAAGCTTGGTTTGGTAAGTGTTACCTGGCAGGTAACTTGTGCAAACTTGAGTTGACTAACATGCTATCATAGTGGCGAGAGAGGTTTGCGCTGTGCTGCTAAGAGGATGAACAAGAAGCTCTATGATGAAGAACGACGTGCCTCTGGTCCCAACATTGATGTCATCTTCAGGAATGTGTCAAGCAATCAAGAGCAAGCCATATTGGAGCTAAGTGGACCCCTTGACAAAGCAAGCCATACCGACTTCCTAGAGGACCGCAACAAGATCGCTATAAATTTGAAGCACATGCTGAAAAGCCTTATCAAATCTGTCCCGCCTTGCTCTATTTCTTACATTTAATCCTTGAAACTATACTCATTTCAAGTCCATGGTAAGTTGTGTAGACAAAGCATATCAGTCATCATTCCTTGATACTAACTGGATTTTAGATGGAACCTTTTACTACGTCTACAGCATCCACACCTACGGTCAAGATCATTACGTTTTCAATCTGGAATATGAAATCGAGACCCCCCTTTCTGCAAATGCCCTAAAATGAACCCAATTGCTTAACTTTCTTTTCGAAGCTGTGGGTTCTGAATGATTTGCTTACAGAAGTAAACAGCAATATAAATCAATTTTGGGTATTACTATTTGAACAATTGAAACTACTTCCTGAACAATTTTAAATATTGGTTTCGTCTTTAAGTGGTTTCAAATCATATGAAAATGAAGGCTTACATTAGGCATTGTATATATACAATTACTGTTTGTACAGATTTTATAGCAAAAGTTGTAACAAAATTGCTTTCAAATTCACATTTC
Source organism: Mucor lusitanicus (assembly GCA_010203745.1). NCBI lineage: Eukaryota > Fungi > Mucoromycota > Mucoromycetes > Mucorales > Mucoraceae > Mucor > Mucor lusitanicus. The sequence goes on along the minus strand of JAAECE010000005.1, from coordinate 5,405 downwards.
TGTCAAATTATCAACGTGCGACGTTCGTATGTAAATTACATTTTTCTGTATAGTGAATTTACAAATTGAAGTCATCTATACATTCAGTTATCAAAGGATGTGTATTATATGAACTTGCAAGCCGTTCTGTAACTTCAAAATGACAAAAATTAACGAAATTAAATTTAAAATTGTTCAGGAAGCAATTTTCGATTGTTCAAATAGTAATACCCATAATATTTAATTAATTATGATAGTGATATTAAGGAATAATAAAATGCGTACAGGTCTACGCAGACCTGTGGACAGGTGGGGTTCTGCAATCAAATCTTTTGATTGCTTCTCTGTCTTCCAGCAATAACTTTGTGTTGAAGATCTCAACTTCTGTTGTCACAGGGAGCCTATCAACGATAATTTGGACAACATTAGTGTACTCCCTAACGCAATAGATCAATCAGGCGTCAATTTATGTAATGTTTACTTGCTTTTTACCTGAGAAAATCTCTCAAATCTTCCGTATTGGTCGTCAGACCGGCGTAATCCAAGACGACTAAAATTACTCGCTTTTTAGTCGTCTTTAAATATTGGAGCAAGTCTAAAAGGCAAAATATGTTAGCTCAAGATTATCTCTATTCAGCATGTACTGTCTTTTACCTTGAGTTGTTCCGTCTGTCTTTTCCACAATTTTTCCATTGCGGTCTCGCTTTTTAATTGACTGATGAGCATTTGAACTTGTCAAAACAAAAACCTTTTGAACACAAGAACGATCCTGAAGATTCTTGACCATTTTTTCGAGAAGCCTCATTCTAACTGCTTCATTGGTTTTGCAGGTTGATTTTCTTGCATACCCGATAATTTCAAGGCCTTGCTTTTTTTGTGCCTTCAGAAAATCTTGGTATTTACGATTGTATTCAAGAATATTCGCAACAACATTGCCTACAAACAAAAAGTCAATAATGGAGTCAACATAAAACACCTTCACTTTACCATGATACTCGTTTCTCAGAACATAAACACTCCAAAATCTTGTGTAGGAGCCATTTGTTGTATTTTTGGATCTTTTTCGGGAGATTCCACCTTTATTTCGTTGTGGCCAAGTTGGCATCATGAATGTTTATGTAGTCGTAACTGCCTGATGGAGTTAGATTCATTTGTGTCAATTCGAGCATGTTGCCGTATACTTACCAGGATGCCAAAGGTATAGAGCTCTCTTGCAGCCCAAGCAGTGTATAAACGGCTTCTTAAGGCTTTCTGCAATTCTACTTTTATTCATTTCAATCAGTTCGATTGCAGTGTTGGGAGGTTTAGTCTCGCCAGTTCCAATTTCAAGTCCTTCGCTGTTTGTCGTGTCAGCAGCATTGCGTGAGCGGTACAGCCAATATACCGTATTTATAGAATGCAAGCGAATGGCTGAATGCCTTTCCAAATGACATTCACTTGAAGAGAGTCTTGTTTTTGTATGAACATGTATTGCAAATACACGCAGGTTAAATACAGACCACCTAATGTAAGCTACCCAGACGTTAAAACTACTTGTCATATTGAATACTCAAAATGTGATTGAATTGAGGTGTTATAGTATACCTATCTGTGTTTCTTTGTCAGGAAAGAGAGAGAGAAAAAGGCGTCTATATCATAAATCAGTGATTTCATCTGATAAATGGCGGTCTCTTACAAGCAGGTAGCTCGTTCTTTAGGCGGTCCGCAATTGAAAATTCGCTCCAGACTTGAAAATATTCAGGTGATCCGTATTAAACCTGTTACAAACATACCTGAGAGATATAAGACGATTTATAAAGTCGCATGATCATTGATATGTACTATCCAATAGACCTATACCAGAATTATCTTGAAATCTCACCCTCTTGATGAATTATAGGGATCCAAAACTACACTGTTGTTTTTCTGGATAAACAGCTACAGACCGCCAGATCAAGAATGAACAAGCGCATTGTTGAGTGAGCAGCCTTCAAATGTATTTACCACTGTAAAAACAGCCATTTAAATTGCCTGTATCTTGCCCAAAAAACATAATCTCGGCCTCGGAGCAAGTGCAATCGTGTTCTACGACCTGACATTAGGTTAGGGATTGCTTTTCAGCGATTTTTTGGGGAAAGTTTTGATCATCGATTTTCGAGCATTTTGGCCTTATCCTAGTACAGGAAAATTTGAAGATTTCAAAGAATGGAAGTTTTCACCTCAAAAATGAGGTTTTCTACTATGGTGTTCTTAAGCTCAAAACAGCCGTATGAATGCAGAGCATCATATGAAACTGTCTTTTGGTCAATTTACTATGCGTTTTTAAACATTTATCCGAAAAACGTGTTTTGCGTTTTTTGACGTTTGATTTGCACAGACTAGAGAAATCACTATGAAATTAGTATCATCGGATTCCTTGGTCTTTTTTGCATGTATAAATGTCAAGAAATACCTGTTGGTTATATAATAATATTTTGTGCAGTTGCCCTTGGAAGAGTTTTGGATGTCCAAAACAAGTATCCAGAAGATCGATGGAAGTTCTAAAATTCAATCCCAGCTCAGGCTGTTTATCCAGTAGCAGTTGCCTTTGGAGTGGTATAAAAGACACTGTAGGCGTCTGATTGATCTCTATATGTTCAGTATCTGCTGGCGTCTACCTACGGGCACCAATCAATTATAAAAGTTTTTTATCTTTCAATACAAACTATAGTGTAAATCAAAAAAACTTTGAAATGTATATCTTGCAAGCCTGAATCTTTGTGACCCAAATGTCTTTTATCAAATGCAAGTATCAAGTTGATCTAAACTACACTTTTCAGATATGTATACTGGTACTCTGCTACTGTCTAGCCTTTCTATCATAGATATTGTGGTTCTATACATTGACAAAAGGGAGGAAGACACTTTTTTTCATGGCACGCTGGCACCTCTTTTACAGCAAACATTACATTGTCGTGCAATCAATTTGAACTTGAGTTATATGCCTGATAAGCCAGCATACCACTGGGATGCTTACGCAAATTAGATACTGTGATAGTGCTATTATGTTATTTGTATAGAGTAAATGTTGGCCTCTCAAATCAAGAATCCGGGTACAGCGGCCGTGCCTCAACCCTCAATATACATGGTTCTGGTCGCTGAAATTAACCCAAAGAAAGGCAAGAAACGACTTGAAAGCGACCCTTCAATTACCCTGTATACCCATCTTTCTGAAGCTAATAAAACTTCACACATAAACTGGATCACACATAAAATATGCATAAAATCTGACTAATTGCTTGCCTGGTTACGTAGGCATCATGTATCATTTTACACTTGATCGCACTAGTAGTATAATAGTGATTATTAACTCATCCGGTAGTAGTAGTACTACTACACCCTGCTGCCTGTTGTGTGATGCAATAGATCAGGAATTATACACAAGACATCTCATCTTGAATGCTAGCTTGTGCAACTCCATGTGGCATATGAAAATGCGGGGTAAAAGCATACATTGTTCACATGAAGCAAAAAACTCACTGATTTCAACAAGCATGTGAAAGTGATCCATCAAGTCAATGTGACACACACACACACACAGTCAGAAATGATACATGTCTATATAAACAAACATTAGGTGGGCTCTTGTGTGTGTGTTTTCTTCTTCTTTTCATTACTACCACACTTATCTGTATACACAATCATGTCCACTGCCAACAAACGAGCCAATGCCATTCAACAGCACTTGTCTCCTCAACAACAACATGCCCAGGCTGTAGAGTAGGTTGCACCTGTCTTTTTGTATTCGCATAGTGATTAACACTGATTATATACAGTCCAGTCGCCAGCATGAACGAGGAGCGCGCAAAGGCTGCCTTTCACATCCGCGAGCTGACCTATCTTTTGGACGGTGGCGAAAAGTCGACTTTGGTGAGTAGATGATAGAGGTTTAACACATATATCCGCTCAAATACTAACGCACTATATATGACCAGCTCAAGGAGCGCTTTATGCAAGACTTTGAAAGAGACCCTCTGTTCAAAATGGACGATATTCATGACATTTCCAAGGAGCAGCTTCGTGAAAGAACCATGGAGAAGGTAAAAAAACTGGCATTGTGCGCATGTAATTGAAACAAGTCCACTCAACATTACTACTACCACTATCATAGTTTCGTAGTTTGGTGCACCACTTGTCAAATGAAAGCATTGATATCTTTAAAAAGAGAATGGAGATTGTCAGTCTAATTGATCCTGGATTCTGGACTCGATTTGGTGTCCACTGTAAGTGATATTTAGTGGGCGATTAGCATAGCAGAGCACTTATTTCAATGATATAATAGATGGCTTGTTTGTGGGTGCTTTGCAGAGCAATGCGACGTCGGGCCAGCTGGGCTACTGGTTCCAGAAGGGCGCTTTATCGCTGTCTGGGATGGTTGGATGCTTTGCCATGACAGAGCTGGGTCATGGATCCAATGTGCCTGGACTGGAGACCACGGCTACCTTTGACGAGGCTGCAGATCAGTTCATTATCCACACACCCACCGTCACTGCTACCAAATGGTGGATTGGTGGTGCTGCCCACAGTGCTACCCACTCAGCCGTCTTTGCTCAGCTGATTGTCAAGGGCAAAAACTACGGAACCAAGTGCTTTATTGTTCCTCTCAGAGACCCCAAGACGTACAACACACTGCCTGGTATCAACATTGGCGACTTGGGCAAGAAGATGGGCCGTGACGGCATCGACAATGGCTATATCCAGTTTACCAATGTGCGCATTCCTCGTGGCTACATGCTGATGAAGCACGCCAAGGTGTCTCGCTCTGGCCAGGTCAAGGAGCCCAAATTGCAGCAGCTCACCTATGGCGCTCTTTTGCAGGGTCGCGTTGCCATGGTAGTGGACAGCGGCAATGTCTCCAAAAAGGCACTCACCATTGCCATCCGCTATGCTGCTGTGCGTCGCCAGTTCTCCAACTCCAAGTCTGAGATTGAGACCAAGCTGCTCGACTATCCCATCCACCAAAGACGCTTGATGCCTCTGATGGCACAGACCTTTGCCATGCTCTTTACTGGCAACGAGATGACTGCCATGTACAACAAGATGATGGGCCGCTTGGAGAATGCAAAGGAAGGCGATTCTGATCTTGCCGAGGTCTTGGAAATGCTAAAAGAGACTCACTCTACCAGTGCTGGTCTCAAAGCATTCTGTACCTGGAACTGTCTCAGCACCATTGAAGCCTGTCGTCAAGCCTGTGGTGGCCATGGTTACTCTGCCTACACTGGCTTGGCTGGCATGTACCAGGATTTCGCTGTTCAGTGTACCTGGGAAGGCGACAACACCATCCTGACATTGCAGTTGGGCCGTTACTTGATCAGCAGCTATCGTGAAGCGCTCTCTGGCAAGAAGCTCTCTCCTGGTGTTGGCTATTTGAACAATCTAGACAAGCTGATTGGCAAGCGCTGTGGTAT